>CM061532.1:219871682-221295730 GCA_030545055.2 Neoaliturus tenellus
ACTGCCAACATCTGATTATGAGTTTTATCAATGTGTCTCATTTCAATCACCAAATTTATTCCGTAATTTCTAGCTATAGCCTTCCATTCTCTGCACCAATAAATATTTTTACTGATTATTATCTGGGCTATCTTAAAAGGTACGGTAAGCGGTTCTGCGGTAAGGACAGAACACGTGAAATATATCCTAAATGCACATTTAATGTATAAATATATTCCTCGTCAAGGCCAGTTTCCAGATATAGGGAGTAGTTCGGTATGTTACTGGTCAAACCGAAAATTCTTTTTATGAAAAATATAAGAACACCATTTACATAATCACCCTCCCATAGACCCCAAATCTGGCATCCATAACATAGAATTGCTCTTACTATTATACAAATTAACATATAAACTTTCTGCTCAGGGGTACATTATTTTGGTTCATGAAATTTCTAAAAATCGAATTTATTGCCAATTTTGCCGAAGCGCATTTTTTATTTAAGTGAGTCTCCCAAGTTAATTTCGAGTTTAAATTAAGACCTAAGTATCTATAACTAGTAACCACTTCAACTATTTTACCTCCAAAGTACCATTTGTCATTTTTACTTAGTTTCCCTCCGTTTCTAAAAACCATGATCTTAGACTTATTTAAATTTACTTTTAAATTCCAAAGCTGACAATATTTTTCTACGTCATTCATCATTAATTGTAGGCTAGTGGCAGTTGGAGCGATCATAACAATATCATCTGCATAAAGCAATGCTTTTATTCTAATGACTCCAAAAAGACACCCTCCTCCCAGTGAGTCCACAATATCGTTTACAAATAAACTGAATAACAAAGGAGACAAAATACAACCTTGTTTTAAGCCTACATCTGTTTCAAAATACTGCGTTGTTCCATCTTTGCACCACACGGACGCTAAAGTTTTATCATAAAAATCACTCAGCACACGTATCATGTGTGTGGATATTCCAAGGCAAGATAGTTTATAAAACAGTGCTTTTTGGTCAATTGTATCAAAAGCGGCTGTAAAATCAATGAAAAATGTACTATGTAGTTTTCACCTTTTCTTATTTAAACTTAATTTTACAAAATTCGAAATAATAAACACACTGTCAATAGTGGAATAGCCTTTCCTGAAACCAGCTTGGTACTGACATAATAATTCTTTGTCCGACAGCCATTTATTAAGGGTGCGCTCTACCTCGGTGTCAAAATCGTCGAGCGAGACTGTTAACTGCCGCTGTACGCGGAATGTCACATTTTGGAAAATATATGACGGGTGATTTTAAATTTGGTTACTTTAATGCTTTTTTTCGTTTCAGTGCGAAATAGATAGGTGGTCTAACGATGTTCTTGAAATTGACCTTTCGCATCTCCCTTCTTGCATCGTTATCTATACACTTTTTACCAATCTTATTGCAGATTCTTGTTCTTAAGATTATATTGTACTCACGTATTGTCTTTTTTTTCTAAAAAAATGTTTTTAATACGTTAAAACTTGGTACAAAAACGCTTATTTCAACATTATTAGCAAGCACCCTGCTTAGTAATTTTAATTAATATCGAAATTTTAAGACGATAGCGGAGTACAAAATTATATTACGAAAATAATGACACCAAAATATTTTAAATCGGTTTACAACTGGGGCGACAAACACGGAGATTCGAAACCTTTGCATCCGCCCGCGGCAGATGGGTAGAGCGCACTTTTAAGAGTCTGCAGCACCTCCGCATTTTGTATTTGGTATTTTGTCCCGTAAGAACAACGTTAAATAAAAAACACTACAGTGAGTTTGTTTTTCGTCCGAAAATTTCAAACTAGATGTCATTTTAAGTGTTACCATAGTATCTTTCATTTGAAGTGATATAAAATTGATAAAAAATATCGATTTAAATTACTAATAAAATATAAATATATTAACACCATTTTAAAACAATGTTAAACAATTTGTAGTAGGTTTATTGAAAATTTATCACGTCATATGAACCGCCATACCACTATGGTGAACATATTTTTGATTCACGAGAATCCAAAGCAAGATTATCGAGATAAAGTAGACACCTAACAGTAATATTTTTAACTCAACATTTTTCTTATGGTATGGTAGGCCTACTAAAAATCCAAGATGGCTGGGTACTGCAGACTCTTAATTTCTTATCAATACTACACGAACATTATTTTAATTTAATTGCCAATAAATTCACACACGCTCAACAAGAAAATGTCTGAAACTTGACATTCCGCAGCTCCGACTAACTAAAACTGTAACATCATACCTTGTAAATTGTATACATTTTTTATA
This sequence comes from Neoaliturus tenellus, assembly GCA_030545055.2. Lineage (NCBI taxonomy): Eukaryota > Metazoa > Arthropoda > Insecta > Hemiptera > Cicadellidae > Neoaliturus > Neoaliturus tenellus. The sequence goes on from CM061532.1 coordinate 219,873,973, forward strand.
TAAAATCAGCCAGTCAGCCCTGGACACTACACTTACCAATTTAAAAAATAAGGTAATAAAATGGCTGTAACCAAATCCATTTGATTCTTCTGCTGGATTTATGAACAGTAATTTAGATGTAGCGTTTTGAGTTCTGATGTGCAATATTAATATAAGTATTTCAATTTTGACGTATTTTTTTGTATGACAATGCCCATTTCTTGTAAAGGATCAAAGGCAAATAAATTATATCAATTTAATTTGACTCCTCAAACGTTAATTAAAATCTGTCAAAAAAACTAATTATGGAGAACGAAAGAAACCCCAACGTCTATTTTTAAATAGATAACTGTTACTGCTCTGTATTTAAATTTAATTTAAAATATTTATTTTCTAAAAAAATAAAACAAAAAAAACAATCTAACAACTAATTTCATACCACAAAACCTAATCATAAACATTTGTATGAATATCGTAATACTTTAAACTATCAACGAAATCTAAGACAAAGTGATTACCCAGTCAATAACTTCATAATGTATAATATTGCAATTAACTGTAATTTAACTTCAATTCAAGTTAATGTAATTAACTGATTGTTTTATTGATCTAGAGATTTAAAGTTCAAGCTAAAGTTGAAATATGATTAGAAGTGCGCGGCGGTGACGACTGCCGCGGAAGCGCCTGCAACGTGAGCGAGGCAACCTACCTACTCGCATCATGCGGGTTTTGACTCAGACTGTACACCTGGTAGTTGTGAGACCTGGTAGTTGTGAGGCGCTCGCTTTATTTATATAAAAGACCTGGTAGTTGTGATCCCTGGAAGTTTTGATGCCTGGAAGTTATGATTTCTTATAATTTTGTATTGAAATAATCAGACCTGGGAGAAGTGATACCTGGTAGTAGTGAGGTTGTTAATATTTATTAAATTTTAGCGACCTGGAAGTTATGAAACCTGGAAGTAATGAAACGCTCCCCCGATGTCGCCGAGTCCAATGAACGAGAGTGTACTGTATAAGTTTTGCCACCAGTGGCTTTTTGTTACGCTTAGAAGGGAAACAGTCAGAGTACTTAATTTCTAAAATAAAAGTACTGTAGCTCTGGCACAATGGGGGGGGGAGTATGGAATACCTCCCTTTACTTAAATTTTTGCAATTTTTCAATAGGTACTCATTTTTTTATGCAATTAATTAATTGTGTTGTTAAGTTCTTATAATTAATTGCAGTCAACTCCCGATTATCCGGGGGCGGGTAAACCGGGTTGCGGATTAACCGGGGTCACAAAACATCAATTTCAATTTCATTTATTTTCTCAGTTTTGATAACAATAGGCCTACCATCATTTATCAATCTTATGTTGAAATTACTTAAGAAGAAATATCTTTACTAATTATAATTTGATTTATTAATGGAAAAAAGCAATGAAACACTGAAAATAATTTGTAAATTATTTGGTGGCGTAATTGTGATTGTAGTCATGTGGTAAGGGAGGAACGAGTCAGAGCAATGTCATGTTGGGATTCGCCCGCCGGGATGAGCTAAAAATAGAAACCAAGAAAGGTCCTATTTTGTTTCCAGTTCTGTCTGTAATTATCGCTCTGGTTCGTCTGCTGTTCAGTGACCCCTATTAATTTTAACTTATATCATTCTAAATAACACATTTCAAAATGCATTTGTTTTGCATTTTAAGAAATTTTTCTTAAAGTACCGTAACATTAAAATTTTAATTGACAAAGTTATAAATTTATTAATCAAATTCAATAATTAGCATACATTTTGGACAATTGGTTGTTATAACATTTTTAACAATTAGACAAAAAGATGAACCCTCACTCGTTTTTGTATGCGTGCTCTTATCTTGAATAAATTATCCAAGGGACCCTCCCCCCCTCACCCCACCAACCCATCCCGCTGCCCAATGTCAAACACCTGACCTTGGTTTTTTGTCCATGTTGGACGCTTTTATTGTGTTCCTTGTTCACTCAACTAGATCTGTTTGTTCATTCCAATAAGGCTTGGTCAATAACAAATAATAAAAACTGGAAACCCACAGACTCTTAGTTAAAACTTATTTGTTTATTTCGTGTTTTACTTAATTTATTGAACTCTTTGTTTTAACCGTGGTTTTGGGTTATCCGGGACCCTTCAACCAGTCATTACCCCAGATAATCGGGAGTTGACTGTAATGATTACTCAAAGATGAGGTAAAAAACCCAAAAAGTAAACATGTATTGTTGTTTAAAAACTGCCTAAAGTTTAAACTGCCAGAATGGTATTTATTTAACCAATATGTATGTTTAATTATAATAAATGTAAAATAATTTAAATGTGAATTATCTATCCAGGTAAATAAAAAATTTTATGACTTTGTATAAGTTATCGTTTGAAACAAATCAATACATAGTCTCTGTTTGCTGTTTCAACTTTGATGTTCGTCATAGATCCAACAATATAGTCAACGATCTATTTTTATAAAAGAGGATGTTGGTATAGGCCTATACCGCGTCTCAGGGGTGCAGAAAACTTAATGACTCCTAAAATTTCCCCAAATCGTACTGTTATGGACCAAGATTTCCCCTAAGATACGCGACATATATGACTTTGCCTTAAAACTTATACCTATCAAAACTTAAAATAAATCTTGATTAGATGCTTAGTTTTGACTTAAATTATGAAGAAGAAAAATCACAACCAACAAAAAAAAATTGTCATTTTCCAAAATTTCCCCAAATACCTTGAAATTTCCCCGATCCTAGATTGCTGGACGGACATATTCTGCACCCCTTCTATGTCTCACGTAAGGTGTCTCAAATTGATTACAGCTCAACAGTTTGACCTACAATCTTGAAACAAAAGTATTTCCCACTTAATTGACCCCAAGGAATAATTTATAAATAATTTTAAGGTTGTATTTTGAAATTAGCTAAGCTAATATGTAGGGGTGTGCGAATAGTGATTTTTCTGGTCGAGCCGAGCCGAGCCGAGCTGGTAATGAAATATTCGAGTTTCGAGCCGAGCCGAGCACTGGCAGCAAAAAAAAAAAAAAAAAAAAAAATATGGTAATTTTTCCTGTAAAAATACCAGCTTTTATCTTCCCAAAAGGCCATTTTTCGGCCATTAAATGAAAAAAGTAAAACACAGTCAACTCCCGATTAACCGGGGTAATGACTGGTTGAAGGATCCCGGATAACCCAAAACCACGTTGACATATCTTCTAATTGAGTGAACAAGGAACAATAAAAGGGTCCAACGTGGACAAAAAACCAAGGATAGGTGGGTAAGGTGAAGGGGGGGGGAGGGTCCGGCACTGGGTGAGGGGGGAGGGTCGCTTGGGATAATTTATTCAAGATAAGAGCACGCAAACAAAAACAAGTAATTGTTCATCTTTTTGTCTAACTGGTAAAAATTTAAGAACAATAAATTGTTTTAAATGTATGCTAATTACTAAATTAGTCTAATAAATTTGTCAAATAAAATTTTAATGTCACTTTATCAAACATTTCTTGAAATGCAAATCAAATGCATTTTGAAATGTGTTGTTTTGCATAATATAACCCAAAATTACTAAGGGTCACTGAACAGCACACGAATCAGAACGATAATTACACAATGAAGTGGAAACTAATAGGACCTTTCTTGGTTTATGGTTTCTATTTTTAGAACATATTTCTCGCCGGGCGAGGGTGTGTGAGAGTGTGTGCGTGTGTTGTCTCCACCAGTCAAGGTCATTACCGCGGTCCTATTGCGTCGTAAACAAACCCCGCCCCGCACCTGCCATCGTCTTATCTCCCTAACCCTGTTTGCGATAACACAGCTCAATTATAAATTGCCTTGTTTCTCTGCTTTTTTCCATTAATTAATAAATCAAATAATTGTTAGTACAGAGTTTTCTTCTTAACTCTTTTTTGTTGTTGGAATTGTTGCTTCTGTAATCATTTTCAGCTCGACCACTCGAATAGTTTGGCATAACCTCGAGCCGAGCCGAATAGTGCTAGTATTCGACCACAACTATTCGACCACTCGAGTACTCGCACACCTCTACTAATATGTGACAAGACCATATTTATTGAAAAAATAAAATTTCCAAACTTTAAGTTTTAAAAAATGTTTACATAAGTTGAAACAAAACTCAAGAATTTTTAAATGCAAACACATTTCTGAATATACTTAAATGAAATGTACTTAAAGTTTGAATTTTTTCAATACTGATTTTGTTTTATGCCATATTTTGTCCTGTGTCTGGTCTGAATAAATCATTAGACCAACATTATTTTTAGAATTATTTATTTTCATGTTTCAACTAAGAACGGTAGGCTAGCTAGCTAGGCTACATAAAGCCTATTGAGTCCTAAATTGACAGGCCTAAGCTTAAAATGTTAATATTTGTAAATTAAAGAAAATTATTAAATTACCAAATGTAAGTCTTCTATAATTGTTCAAAAGTCTACTATAAGTAAAGGATTGAGGCCTATTTAGTGGGGGAAGACATGTCCATAAAATATAACTTTCTTTGTCATATTGCACTTTGCTTCATATTTCACTGTGCCTCCAAAGGAGGTCCAATGTCGAATTCCCAGGAAGACCGGAACCGAAACGAGAGTGAACAAGTAACAAGTGGCCAGAATAAGAGATTAAAAGTTACAAAATGTCGAACTTAAAATCATTTAAAATCAAACAAACCGAAGCCAACCGAGTGCTCCTCTTAACTTCACCTAAAGAAGACCCTCAGTGGGTTGAAATATTGTGTTATTGTATACTTTTCTATCTAATATGGCCTGCCTGAAATTTTTTAAAAGGTAAGCTAGCTGTCTATCCTCCTTTTCCAAAAATAACATTCTGGCCCAGAGCCTTTCCTAACAAAAACTATTACTAAATTGAATCTGTATTGTTAACATCTGTGGCTCGGCTGTCTCACTAATGAAAAGAACATGACGATAACTTCATTGAATTTCGCTGATCAATTGTTCAACAATCTAGTGTGTGGTCGTAGATTTTTGCACAATGTTAAGTTTACAAGCACCACATATGTTAAACTTGTTCTAATCATGTTTCTCTGCTCACATCAAATTCATGTAATAGTGTTAAATCCAAACTCAATTTAGTTTCTGCAGCAACATTAAAATTTTTTTTAGTCATAGTTAGATTTAACTGGATTAGAATTGCTACTGTATAATGTGGTATTCACAGCATATTTTTGTGATTGCCGACTGTATTCTCTCTGGTTTGCAGTACCACGAGCACGATTCTCTACTGGAGAACATTGCCGAAGAGGAGTTGAACGAGGAGGAGCGCAAGCTGGCGTGGGAGGACTACGAGAACGAGAAGAAGCAGGGCTTCCAACCGCAAGCCCCGGGCACTGGTGAGTCCACTGTAAACTATTGATGAGCGTTATGTCGTTAACTGTTACTTATTAACAGTTAATTAAGGTAACAGTTAATGAAATATAACGTTTTATCTCATCCCTTCTGTAAACAATCCTAGTTACAGCCAATCTAGCCTTGCCAAGATAAATCCATTTTTTTTAATGGGTTGTCAAAAAGGGTAGTATGGTCATCGGAACGGGTTTCATAGAGTTTAAAACCTGTAATAAATCTAGTTTTTTTTTTTTTTTTTACCAAAAGATTTACCCTTATCCTAATTTTAAAATCGCCCATTCAACAGAAATAAGTATAATCTTAATATTAATCAATGATCCTCGTTTATTGTCATTCGACATTACAAAATGCAAGAGAAATGGTCAACAAAAAATAAAACAGCAGCCTGGTTATGAATAAATAAGTAGGAATGAATATGCAATAAATATATAATAATGCAAACAAGCAAGATGCTATAATATAGGACCAAATGCAAAAAAGCACAAAGCAATAATAATAATAATAATATAAAGCCTAAAGCAAAGGATCAAAATGCAAAATTTAACCAACAATCGTATCAGTACTGTATTTTAAATTGTTTGCTTGAAAATTCTGGAGAAAAGTTAAAAATCATGTTTACATGTTATGCTTATTAATAACAAAACCTATATATTCTAGTGCAACAATAGGACCTTTTAGCTCTTCAGTAATTAATTATTATACCTTATTATAAATTGGTATTTAAGCTATTTTTCAGTTTAAATTACAGTTTAAGGGGATAATATAGTAGAATATAGTAATATAGTAGAATGCGTTTGGTAACCAGAATCAACCGCAGATCAATACCAAGGGGGGTTTAAGAATTTGTTCCATTTTTAATTGAGTTTGATCTACGTTACTGGAAGGATACAAACTAGAGATTATATTTCCCATAAAATTAACTAAGACTTTTTAACTGGTTCATAAATTCAACTTGTAACTTTGTATTTTTTTTATGGTTTAAGTAAAAAACTTGCTCTTAAAACATTTTCCAAACTTTTTCAGGTTTACCAAACTTCCCAGGGGTTGCTAATCAAGCAGAACTGTTCCGCAGATCTTTGCAATTGAAGGTAAGAATTTTTTATATTATTAATAATAATAATAAATTTATTCCACTGACAAATTGACATTGTATGGGAATTTACAAAAAGTCTTTCTATCTGTTTCACAGTTTAAAACTCACAATTCCGGATTTTTTAACAAGATAATTCATTGTTAATTCATTTAATACTCTATACTTTTTCAAGTCTTTCAATTATTTTTAATTGCTTTTTTCTTCTTTCTATCTTCTTCTTTTTTCTTTTTTCTTCTTTCTTCCTTCTTCTTTCTTCTTTCTTCCTTCTTCTTTCTTCTTTCTTCCTTCTTCTTTCTTCATCACTACATTTTTTCACATTGGATTGTTTGCCTATCCCTTAATTTTGATTGGTTTTTAATTCTACTCTTCCTTCCTTGAACTTTCTCCTTTCTCTGTTGTCTCCTTTTCAGTTTGGGCGTCTCACCGAGAACAAAACAGACAAGGACGAAAGAGTGTGTAATATTTATGATTTTATTATTAAAGACAATTATTATGTACATATTTGTTATTTATGAATAAGTTTATTATTATGTTATCAGGTTGTAAATTATCTATAGATATTTGTTTTTTTTCAATAATATTTTAATTAAATTTTATTTTGCCTATCAATTGATGGGAAACAATCAGCATCACTACAGCCCGTATGGTTGGGATGCTATTCTGCTCACAACCACAGTTAATTGTTTCTTTGTAATCAAAGAGTCCAGGTAATTCAACATGATGGTTGGCAACAATCTGACTATATAGAGACTGTGCACCCCCACTTCTGCCCTTTTCTCTAAAATTGCAAATGCTACCATAGGAAATATAACAGGGTTCCGCCGTGACTTGGAAAAAAAGGAATATTAGTCATATCTTTTGTAAAGTTTTGAATATTATCAGTCCTGGAGTTTAAAAAATTTTAATAAAAATTTATCTCTGTTTTCTTATTTGGGGGGGGGGGGGGGGGATAAGAGTAATATCCAACAGATTTATCTATTTCATCTTAAAAATAGTGATTATTTTCAACTTATATTAAAAACATTAAGTGTTTTCCTAAATATATGTTACTGTTTGTTTGCTTGGAAAGTATATATTACAGGTTTATCTTCTAAAACTCTTGAAAGCTCACCTCTCATTCATACTTGGCTTTAAACTACCTATTGAGTTAGTCGCCATCTCAGTAACGGTATTAAATGTATTGAAACAATATTCATTCTTTGTAGATATCTTTATAGGTTTCTGTTCCAAGTGTGCACCATTGGTATCTGGTATATTATAAGAACTACATAAAGACGTGTACTTTAAAATGAAATTAATTTTTGCCCATAATTAGATAAAATTAATCAAAAATGGCAAACAATTTTAAATTGTTGACAAAACCTCAAAATTTTTTAAAAGTTTTTAGTAGGGGTGTGCGAAACTTAAATTCGAACTCAATTTCGAATCAAATATTCGAAGTTCGAACCGAATAGTTCTAAGTTCTAACCGTTCGAATAGCTCACCGGTTACCCTTAAACGCTAAGTATGCACACGCATAGTTGTAATTTTTAAAACAAACATTTGAATGAACAAATTAGCATAGTGTAAAGAAGAAATATTATTCAAATGCAATGAATGGATCATGGATCCATGATTAACAGTTCTATTAACAAAGACAAACGAATAACAGTAGTTCTGAGTTTCCAGTGTTGACCAGTTGTGTAATACTTAAAATTATAAAATGATTGCACTTTTTTCGTATACAGAAGGATTTATATAACCTTTGGTATAGCCATCTTTTGCTATCTACAAAGTTGTATAGTCAATATAGAGTAGCAGCCCTCTAGTCCTACCTCGGATGGTTCGGCCGCCGGATAATCGGGCCGCAGTATTCCGGAAATGAAATATTCAGCCCCGGACGTTTCCCACGGAAAAAATAGACAAGAGTAAACTTTTCCCATGATATGTCACTAAAATATATCAGTTCAATTGACAATTTCCGGACTATATGGTTACGAATATCCTCTAACCATTCTTGTTAGTGTTCTATATATGATTTTTTATCTTTTTGTTGGGTGTTACGCGGTCCGATCGTCTAGGTTAGGTCACTAGACAAATTCTGTCGCTTTTATGGTCCCATTGTTAGAGCCTTCGTTGACAGAAGACCAGTACTATTGTCTGTTAAGCGCAGGTTCATCGCTAGCGACCCCTTGTCCGTTTTCGATCGTCATTTCGGCGCTACAACTTCTGAGAGGGGCAAATCATGATGGTTAACAAGTTAATAGATTATACATTGATTTGGCAAGTATGATACCCTTCATTGTTATATACATCCTAATAGTTCATTGTTGGAACACACATATCTCACAGGTCTCTGTTTAACACGTTAAATAAACTGCCGGTTAATCCGGCCATTTTGAAATCCGGCCGGTGGTCCGGTCCCGAGGTGGCCGGATTTGAGGGCTTCTACTGTACATCTTAAGATTGACTTAAAATTTATATTTCGTACACGTTATAATTTTATGGTAGATGTAACGTGAATCAAAGCTTTATCATAATCTGTGTCAGCCAAGTCAAGTAGGACGGACTAAAAATTAAAATGGCGCTTGCACTTATTTGATCTGATCAGCTGTGTTGTTGACTTGTTTAACTTCTCGGTGGATTGATGGTAATGTTTAGTTTTTTCGTCATAATTAAATTATTGTGATTGTGTTGTGATTTTTGGAAAAACATATGGGTTGCTAAACTTAAAACTCATATAAAACTTTTAGGAATTTTATCCACATAGCTTGGATTCCGGGAACATGGTTAAACTTACCTATGAATTGTTATTAAATCAAGTCACAATAGGCCTACAAGGTTGTTTCTTTTTTGAATAGTTTTGATCACTATTGCTGGGACATGCACACCTTAACTTCTAGTTTAGTTTACGCTACATGTATCTATATGTTATTTTTATTTACCAGTATTTATCCTATCTTCTTCATTTGAATAGCATATTAATAATAATAATAATGAATCTTTATTGCTGGAAGATGAATACAATATTTGCATAGCCAGCGTTATTAAAATAGTTACATAAAAAGAGACAAGATTTACATTTGACTTAAAACCAGGCACCAGCCGGATCACATTAAAAAACAAAAGAAAAGTGACAAAAGTGAATATCAAGAAAAGCTTCGAAACTCATGCCAGCATTTCACCCCGTGTATGGTCCATAAACTCGCCCACCGAGTAGAACACGTTCGACACTAAAAAGCGTCTTAATTTTTATTTGAATTTTGGCTCAGAATTTTCTAATTTGATGCTCTCTGGGATCCTATCTAATATGGAAACTCCTGTCAAGGAGGGAAGGCGCTCCATTGCTGCCAACCTGTGCTGTGCTGTTCTAAATACATTTCTAGACCTTGTAATTGTGTATATCATGTCCCTGTGTGAGATTGGTTTTGAATTTACAGAAGAGAGACAGCTCTAGAATGTACAGCTCAACCAGTGTTAGCAGCCTGAGCTCCCAGAAAGCACCTCGACAGGACTCTCTAAATTTAAGTTTAGCTATTATTCTGATGGCTTTTTTTCTGGAGAACGAAACACGGTTAAAATTTCTCTGGGAACAACCACCCCACAGAGCAATGCCATAAGAGAGATGACATTGAATCAACCCGTGATAAGCCATCAGTAAAAAATTGGTGATGGGTCTGTTCCAAAATTTATCGGTTCGGTTTCGGTTCGGTTTTTCACTGGCACCGGTTGTCGGTTTTTCATTTTATTATAGATGTTAACATGAAACAACTCAAGGTTACCATCTAAAATCAGACTAATGCCTATTTTCTGCCTTTTACACATTTATGCTTTTTAAATAAGACCATTTAGTCATTGCAAGAAAATATTATAATTCGGTATTAAATGTTTATCCTACCATATAACTGGCCTTATATTTTATCTGATACTAGTCTAAAAGCAATACAACCATTTTAGTGGACAGATTTGCAATTTTAAACAAAAACTAAATAATAAAACCTTTGACTAATGTTTTTTTGTAGGAATTGATGAAATATTGGGTGTATAGAATAAAATCCAAGCATGTAAAAAGTTTTGAACAAATTATGGCTTAAGAAATGTTTTGTTATTACATGTCTCATTTTTCAAGAATTACTAGCTATTATGTGTAAATGAATTTTGTTGAAATACTTATTTTTAGTTTTAATTCTTTTAATTCAGTAAAATAATAATTTGATTTCTATAAATGAGAAAGGTGTACAGTATTTATAAAAAATAAAGACTGTTGTAGTATTTTTGAGTTCAATATTGAAAACAATATAATAATAACATTAATTCACCAATTCAGGTTGAACCAAAAGTGGTACAACTTTGATTAAAGTTGTATTCAATTCGTGAAAATTAGGTGAAAATGAGCTATAATTTGTTTTTCTAAGTCATTTAGATCAGAAACTCAATGTAATGTACTAAGGAACTGATAAGATCGATGGGCCGGATGCCAAACAATGGAGCTCTTAATGTTCCGCATTCCATCTATTGTCTCTTATTAAAATTGTATTGTTATCTTCCTAGGACTGAACCCTTTCCTTAATAATTGATTTCTATTTTTAACTTTTTATCTTTTATTAGTAAAAAAACCGATTAACCAAAACCAACTTATCTTATCTGTGTTATCAATTATTTTTTGTCAAAAACCAATTAAACCGACAACCGACCTATCCCTAGAAAAAATAAGTAATTCGAAACCAAAAATCACTATTTGCACACTCCTAGTTTTTAGTTATAATTTTCCATGGAATTTTTACTTACCCTTGAAGTAACATTAACTGAAATAAAGCCAGCCTAAGTTTAAATTTTACAAATACAGTAGACTCCCTCTTAACCGGCCACCTCGGGACCAGGCCGCGGCCGGATAATGAATTGGCCTGTTGAACCGATGTTCATTTAAGAACTCCAACCCACAATTTTAATGGCCTAAATATAATTATTACTTGAAAAACAACCTTAAATACATTACTGTATATGATTTATAGCTAACATCCATCACCCATGAAATTCACAACAAACCTACACTAATAATAATTTGTTTCTTTATTGTGGTCTACTGGATAGTAGGTCCAAACGCATTGACTTCCGGTGGCAGTCACTTCCGTCCAGGACGTTACAGTTTAATTGGTTTGAGACCGTCAATATGAAATAAAGTTGAATTGAATGATACATTAGATAAGAAAACTACATTTCCGACGAAACGCGGCCGGTTAAAGCGATGTTGATATAAAAATGGTTGGTTAAAAAGATGTTATTTTGTGTCAGGGTAGGCCGGTTAAAGCGGAGACCGGTTAAAAGGTGGCCGGTTAAGAGGGAGTCTACTGTAATTGATGCATGGGGTGTATGTTGTACTTCAGGGCCTGCACCCCTAGAACTGGGATGACCACTACCCAATCCCAGCTCAAAGTACCGAGTTGGGTAACGGGCGTGGCTCCCTTTATCAACTGAAGTAGGGCAGCTTCGGCTGTTCCGAGCCCTGGCGGAGGTGGCCTTGTGTCAATCGCGCGCTTACTGGGTGTCTCACTCCAGCCTCCCCAAAAAGGGAGGGAATGAGTCAGGATGTCGGGGATCTGGGGCTTCCGTGCCTTCGGGTACGGTTGCAGTGCAGCCGGCGCCTTTGGCGTGCGGGTTTCCAGTGACCTAGTTATTCCGCTTGGGAACCACCCATGACCCAAGTAAAACCTAAAATGGGGACCTCGGGATCCGGTTCAAGCCCCTGGCTTCGGCCAGTCCGGATATTGGGTTGGACTCGAGGGGGCAGAGGTTGTCGGTATGCTCGGCACACAGCTTCGGCTGTGGGGGGCCCTCCAGCCTTATCTGGGGGCGTTGCTCACAAACGAAAGCTGAGAAGTAGCATGGGTAGTGCTGCCACTGTCACTCACAGCGGATGGTCATTTTGGGTTCACCGCCGGTTGAGTACCACAGGCCTAGTGAATTCCGGGTTTTGTGGGGGTCTAATCCGCCTTAATGTGATTTGGGGCTCTTGTGTTTCCATAAGTTCCCTGTATGGGGGGCCTTCCCTGTTACATGACATGTTCTGGCAGGGGGTCTCTGTTATCAGACCGTCGGGGTATGCCGAGAGGTAGGTACCCGGCGCCATTGGAGGGGAACCCTCCTTGACTTCGGTCTTGGCTGGATCATAAATGAATTGAAATGAAATGAAATGTAATTGATGCAACAGGGAAAACTTTAATGACATTTATCTCTGCACATGTTGAAAAATTAAAATATATCCCAAAGTAATATGTTATGATGGAACAGGATTTAAAATCAGATTCTAGACAATTTAATACTGGTATTTTTCAAATGCATTGGTGTCAGAGATAATTGGCTTGAAAGTGTCCCATTTGAAAATTTTTTCGTGCAATCAAATGTGTCAAAACTAAACAAACACTGAACTGTAATGAGAAGAAAAAAACTGAGAACACAGGAAAACAGGAACACATTCTACGGAAACCATAAGGTGTATATTAAATGTTCGCACTGTAAAGACAATAAAAATAATCTGCAATATAGTTAATTGGAATTTTTAAACTTTTAGTTTAAGATGTAATATTTTCCACTTAACTATGAAAAGGTTTTGGGGCAAACAAAAATCAGTAAAGATTCTGTTTTATTTTTAAATTAGATCTTTCATGTAAGTGTACTGTTTGCAGAGCTCGTTTAACATTAAATAACTTAAAATAACTGGGCAACATGTTTTAATATATGTCCTTTGATATAGGGCCCATTTTCTATGAAGTTCTTTGTTGAAAGATCTTTTTGGCAACACTATTACACTGTGTTTATTTTATCTTCAATTTTTTTGTAATGTTTATTAAGTATTATTGAAAAGACAAGAAAAGACTGTCAATATTGATTATTGCGTTTACTTACAAAATAGTTACATTTACAACCTAAGTTTTTGTTTTTTTTTATTAAAGTGTTGTCTTTCATGCAATAATATTTAGGCAGAGCATTTTGCTTTCTATCTGTTACATAACATATTGGGGCGCAGGAGTTCTACCATCATAAAAAAACGTGTCGTGGAGCTTAAAGTGACATGGAGTTTCACTCACAGCCATAAAACTCCTCCCAATTCTATAAATAGAATATTATCTTAAAAAAACCTGCAATGTAAAATTAGCATTATTGCAATCTAAACATCATCTGGAAAACTAGCACTGGAATTCTACCCCCAAAAAATTATACCACCAGAATAGAACCCCCAAAGTTTAAGACCCGGAAACCTACCTCTGAAAAAGTACCCACATGTATAAAAATTCTAGTGCTGTAAAAACTTGTCAACATTGAAAACAGATTGTTAAATTGTAAAGTCTTGAGTAGAATGTAAGACATTGTTGTTTATTAATTACAAATTAGGCAGCTTTTCCTCTAATTTGACACAGAATCATGAATCTCAGTTTAGTAGTTTCTGATAAAATAGCGTTAATAACTAAGAGTATTGAGTCTGCAGTACTGGCCGCCTTGGATTTTTATTCCCATAAGGGTAATTTTATATTTCAAACATATGACACCTTTAATATTGGACAAAAAAGATTCATCTTTATTTAATTTTAAGGGAAATTGTAATACATAAGACCCTATGAAATAAAAACTTAATGTATTATTGATTGATTAATAAACAACTTAGTATTCTCGAAGTCTTTTAATTGAAAATGGACACGTTTTTCAGTAGTTTAATCTCATAAATAGCTCCATAATTGTGAAATCGCATCTCTAGTAATATATACAGAATATATACTGAAAAACAGAGTTAAGTCCCCCTTATTTCAGGTTAGCAATACTCTAAATCAGAAATCAGAAACTTTTTATTACAATTTCATAGAGAAAGGTACAGCGTCAATAATTTATAGACAAGTTTTTATGTCAGGTATGTAGTCTCCTACTTTTGAATTCTTCCATGGTGTAGAAGGGTCTTGTTGTCAGCCAGTCATCCAGTGCTGTTTTCAACTGCTTTCCCAAGAAATTCCTCATTTCTGCAGATAAAAGATTGAAAAGTTTTCTGCCAGCATATGACGGTTTTCTCTCGAACAGACCAAGGTGGTGAACAGGTAGTGCGTAGTCTGTAGCATGCCGATTGCCGAGTGGGGTAGTTATGGTGGTCAGAAATTCGTGGTAAGTTCAGCCTATCAACATACAGTATTGTCTCCCGGATGTATAGGGATACTGCAGTTATTATCCATAGTCGTTTAAAAGCCTCTTAAACTAAAGTTATTTATTTGTCTGGAATTAGTGATGATTTTAAATTTTGATAGACGCTCTTATAACATTAATAAAAATTAAAATCAATAATTTTTTATTGTATCTAGTATTTTTTTTTTTAAATGGACAAGAAATTTTGGAATGGTTCCATGGCTGCCAATTAAAACGCCAATCATGAATCCGTTTTTTATATTATACTTCTCCGATAGGTATGGAATGCAAGACTCATATATTTTCTTCTTTTCATTATTGACTTCTTCTACTTGCCTTTTCCCTGTTTCTGTCCTTATGGTTGGGTCAATTATGAAAGCTTTGTTTTCTCTTTTAATTATTGTGATAATGTTGACGAGTCTTTGAGATTCTTCAGAAGATGTTACGCTTATTTCTTCAAATATTTCCCAACCTGGTTTCTTAAAAGCATTTCCTAATATTGATCTTATTTTATGGTGACTTTTATTATAAGCAATTCTTCCTTTGGGCAAGATCGCAGACATGGCCAAGGGTTTCAGTCACATTACAGTCTTCATGACGGCAGTGGTTGTCCTGGGATCCGCCTGGAGTAGCTCTCACTGCTGTTACATTGGCATTCATTTCAATTATGTTTTTCCATTCAGAAATATTTCAGCTCCTTCGCTTTTGTATATTATGCTTAAGAAATACTGTCAAACTACTTTTTCCTAATTTATTATTTAAGGTGACAGAAACAATTTTATCAATCACTATATTATATAATGTTATCTTTATTTTTAATTTTAATTTTTTATAACCTATCGATAGAGGTAACAATTGTTGATCTCTCATATTTTGCCTCTTCTCTTCCAGAAGAGATCCTCCCAGTTATGTCAACGCAAGAAAAAAAAATTTCCCAAAGAAAGTTCTGATTCAACAAGTCTTGCTCATGATTTCAAAATTATTCAAAATAAAACTCCTTATTTGCCTTTGGAAAATCCTTCTCCAGAGTTTGGTTTAGACCCGCATCTTGATAAATGGCATTATTCCCAAAGTAAAAATGGAAAGGAACAACAAAGTCATACTGTCCAAACTCAGGGGTTGAATGGTTTGACTTGCTTGAAGGAAACAAATGAGAGATCTCAATTGGTTGAAAAAACAGTTAATCATAAACTTATTGAAAATTTTAATGACTTCTCACAAGACAGGGGGAAAAATGGAATGGTTTCAAAACCAATAAATCCTCAGGACATGAACGTGGCAAATAGTTTTGAAGCACACTTTAAGGAATACCTTTTTAAGTCACGGACTTGCTCATCACTTCTTCAAAAAGAAATAAAGAGAATAGAGGAAGAATCTAATTCACTTCGGAAGACACCTAAACACCTCAAAACATCGGGCATGAGATCTTCTAGTGAAATGCTGGCTAAAACATATGTCGATTTAAAAACAGTAGACAAAAGTTTGCTTTTGGAAACATTAGCTGTTGCAAACAGGCTAGGATATAAGTATGTTTGGGTAAAACGGAATAAAGTTATGGTGAGGCAAGCAATTGGTTGCCCAGAATTGTGTATTCAGAGTAGGGAAGATCTTAAAAAATTGGAAAATGTAAAATTGGACCACGGTGGTAGTGTAGTACCTAGTCCTAAAGTGATTTTACAAAAATACCAAAGTTAATTAGTAATGTTATTATGATGTTACATTCCAAAAGTTGTATTTTTTAGAGTTAAGAGTACCTAATATTCTAATATTTTATCATTACTTAATTAATATGCTTTTATTTTAATGAAGGGTATTATTGTGGTAAGGATATCACTGTTATTATGAAACGGTAGCCCTTCAGCCTCAGCCACTCAGCCCAATGTGGCAGTCGGCCGGGTGGGCTGAGCTAGCTGGAGAGTCCGAGATATACTGAAATTTAACAAATATCAGGTTTTAGTTAGTGTTAATTCAAAACCATGTGTCCCCAAAAAACGTCCGAGACAGTATTGGTCCTACAGTATGTTTTTTTTTTGTATTTTTTTTTAAATGAATTTTTTGTATTTTTATTTTATTTTTTTTTAGTAGTTAAGATTCAAATAGACTTTTCCTATTAGTGGAAGTAAAATCTTGAATTAAAAGATATTATCTTTTTTAGGCAAAGAGTATGTTTTATGGATGGCCCATCTCAATACAATTGCTTTATTAAATTTATTTTATTTAAGAAATTGTATTAAGTGGATTTCGGATTCTCGACGGTATTTATCACGATTCAGTATTGATATATAAGTATTATTATACGTAGAACAATTGCTGTGAACAAACAAGTGTGTGAACAAGCACTACAAAGCAGTGTGTATTTTGTGTGATATTTGATGATAGGTGGCCAAATTTGTTCTTTCACAGTACTGTTGTGTATTCATAAACGATAGGATATTTTGCCATAATGGGAAGAGCACAGTAATATGACATTCATTAAACTGGCTATTCACTTATTCATTTTATAAAGCTCTTGTTATTAGAATTCAATACTAATTTTAATAAATTTATTAATAATTTATATGTTGAAGTTAATTATAAGTAAAGAGTATAACCTTTTCTTTAGATACATATATGTAGGTCTATTAAGACAGTAGAAGGGCATACTAGCTCTTCAGTTGTGTCTAAAAGGAGTAAATTTTTTGCAGTTGTATGAAGTTATCACTCGCTGAAGAATCTTAGTCAATGTAATCTTACAGTTAAAAAATGAAAGTGTAAACTTTTTAAAATGGACTGACGTTCTTTTAATTCAAGATTTTACTTATATTAATAGGAAAAGTCCATTTGATCTTAACTACTAAATCATTTAAATAACAATACAAAATAAAAATAAATAGTAAGAGTGGAAAGTGTCTTTTCCGGGCCGAGATCGAGTTTACGCGCGAGGCTTTAGCCGAGCGCGGGAATTTCGATCAAGGCACGGAATAACACTTTCTACTCGAGTTATGAACGATATTTTTCATCACACTGTAGATAATTAATAATAGTAATTAATTAAATAATGCAAGTTTAAGAAACCACCTATGGATGCTCAATTGATTTCCGCAGTACAATGAAAACAGTGATTCTGTTTTACACAGCTGATTACATTATTGAGAACAGCTGATTTAGGGAATAATATACTCTTAGCACTGCTAGCGCTACTTGTGTCAGTAATCATAACTAATTACTAGTGTGGGAAAATCAACAGCTGATTTTCCCTCTCTAGAGAGGGAAAACGGTTTTTTCTACACTCTCAGCTGGTGATGAATATAGCTGTTTCCCGTACAGTGTGATGAAAAATACTGTACCAATACTGACTTGGACGTATTTTGGGGACACATGGCTGAGGCTGAAGGGCTACCGTTTTATAAATAACAGTGATATCCGTACCACAATAATATCCGTCATATATAAACATCTTATATAAACTTTAAAGTTTCTTTGTTTGATTTGATCTGTTTTGATTTTGTAATGATAATTTTAAGAATATTATAACTTATTTTGCTGTATTTACAGTTAGCTGACATACTGATGAGGTTTATTTTATGTCTGTAAGTCAAATAATGTTTTACTCACAAATTGCCTTTAGTCATAAGAAACTGTTTTTTATATTTCTGTGGTTGCCCAATTTAGTTTTATTTAAGTATTAATGTGCAGTTAGGTGCTAGGTATATTAGGTGCCTATGTACATTCAGTTGAAAGTTGCATTTCGGGGTTCGAATATTGAGTTGAACTGTGATAATAATATTACCTGCCATGTTCAAAATATTGAATAAGTGACTTATTTGTTGATACTTTTTAATTTTTAAATGGTATGTTTTTTTGTTACGAACAGTATTTTAGTTCTTAATGATTTATAGTTGGCAGTTATTTTGTAAACCCAAGGAATCCTTTCTATTTCATAATAAAATTTAATAAATCGAGTTTTGTTCATTTGTTTTTGTTTTATTTAAATCAAGACAACAGGGAAATTTAGGTGGTCTGGCTGAACCCCTTCAGAACTAAGTATTTTGATTTCAATAATATTCTATTTCACACAAATAGTATTTTTGAAAGATTTAGTAAAGGTTAGTATGGCCTGTTGCATATATTATGACTAAAACAAAACTTTTTAACTTCTTTTTCTTGCTTTTTTAAATTTATGTGATTTAGATGTAACTTAAGCTTGCTTCTGTAACTTAAGTGCTGTGACAAGTCTTTTTTTTATTATCATCATTAGGTTTTTTTATTTATTTATTTTTTTAATCAGTGAAACTTATCAAAACAGCCATTAATGAATTAATCTATTTAAATAAAGAATTATCATCACTGAACGAATACAAGTTAATAACTTATAACTTATGCAACTGCACCTCATAATCCTGTCTGTAATTTCAGGATTATTCAATGTTAGGCCCAACCCCTGGTTGGAGGTCCTATCCTGAGTTTTTCATGTATTAATTATTTACTATTATTGTGCTTGTTGCTTGAAATCAAGCAATTTTTTACTATTACATGTCATTTCTAAAAGTGTTAAGTTTAGTTCTAAATCAATTACATCCAACTAATCCAATCTCGGGCTGATTATCAGTAATCACTCAAAATAACATTATCGACAGCTGTATATTAAAAGATTTTTTATATGCTCAACCCAATACCAATGTATTCAAATTGGGAAAAGTTCAAATTTTTAATAATGGAGAGAACCTTTATTTTAAGCCCGATTCTCATAATTTTTTTAGTTTGTGAAACAACTACAGACTAAACCCTATCCAACAACATCAAAAACTTTAAAATTTTAGTAGGAGTTTTCCATTACTAAAATTGCCTTAGCATATTGAATTAGTAGAAATATTCATTTATGTGACTTCACAGTATTTGGAATGTTAGTGGCAAACCTAGTAAATATGGGAGGAGGGTAGCAAAAGAGGTGAGTGTGCCACGGTTAAAATGAAATCAGAAATCATGGAGATTTTGAGGTGCAGAGAAAGCCTATGGGATCGCCGACCATCATGTTTTTGCTTCAGTTTTTTAGGAAGCAATGCAGTATCACAGTCCCTCGTCATGGATGTTTAAAGTAGTTATAATATGGTTTACTGTAGTTTTCTGTGAAATCTTGAGTCACTGCTTATACTGATTTAATTTTAAAATACTCTTCAAACATAGATAAAATTAATTTTGGGTGTCCAAACTAATTAATAAAATTATTTGACTATTTAGATAAAATATTTAGAGAGAAAATAAACAACTGGGGTAAATGTGTGAGGCAGTGTTTAAGGGACATACACAAATGTAGAAACTGGTCGCACTACCTTTTCTGGCATCGCAATTTGATTGCCATAACTTAATATGTTTTTGCTCCAAAAAGAATATACAAATCGGGCATACATTTCATTATGTGTGTATTAACGACATATTCAAATAAGTTGTGAATATATTACAGTTATATAATACAGCAAACATATTCATGATGAAATAGGTAATGAATATTGAATAAACAACATCAGTATTTAGAAAAAAACGCTGCAGACTTCTTTGTATTTTCCAAATTATTACAAATGTTCACTAAAATCTATCATTTAAAGATTTTTCCTCTTTGAGTTAAGGCTCCAGTCTACCTGAGCCCGAATGCTGCGCCACGGCAGCGGCCGTAGCGCCAGGCGAGTTTTATGGATGCAGAGGTTTACAGGAATCGTGTTTTAAAATAACTAATTAAGATAGAGATTGACTCTTAACGTTTTCTAAAAATAGAAGAAATTATCTCGGTTGGCTATCTTTTTGGAATTTTTTAATAAAATTTCCAATTTTAGCTATATCTGTCTAAAATAATCTGTTTTTCTCCAGTGGCAAGTTTGATAGATGTAGAGGTTTGCGGGTATCGTGTTTTAAAACTAACCAATTAAGATAGAATTTACCTCTTAACTTTTTCTAAAAGTAGAAAAAAAGATCTCGTCGGCTACCTTTTTAGAATTTTTAAATAAAATTTCTAATTTTAGCTATAACTGACTAAAATCATTGGTTTTTCTCGATGCAAATGCAAGGTTTCTTTGGAACCCTGTTATCTTCTGCTAAATGCAGCCTAGAGCTATAACTAAGGTGTCATATTAAAGAAGAATAACGGTGCTAAATTTCCTTAGTTACACTTTGGGTAATCTCACTTTGGTAGTTTCATAAAAAAAACTAATGAAAAACTTAAGTTAAAAATCGAGAAAACAGATGATTTTAGACAGTTATTGCTGAAATTAGAAATTTTATTTTAAAATTCCAAAAAGATAGCCTACTTTTAGAAAAAGTTAAGAGTCAATCTCTATCTTAATTGGTTAGTTTTTAAACACGATCCCGTAAACCTCTGCAGTCATCAAACTCATTTGGCATTGTTGTTTGGGCTCAGGTAGACCGGAGCCTTAAGGAAATACAAGCTTAAAGTTTTGCTTCACAGTATGGGGAGTGTTAGTGGCAGACCTAGATAATTGGGGAGGAGTGTGGCAAGAGAGGTGAATGTGTCACAGTAAAATTTATATTTATACATATGCTTGTGTAGTGCCATTGACTAAAATATGTGCAGAAAATATTCACAGATCATTTTAGGATTTTTAATTTATAAACTGTGACAAATGTGTAACCTCAAACTGATACCGAGCTTACTGACCACCAAAAGTATTTCACACATTCGATTGATTTTAAGTGTTATTTCTCAAAATATGAACTTAGTTTGTAAACTCGAGTTACCAAATCTATTGAAACCAATTATTTTATTTCTTGTGCATTTCAAAGTTTTTATTAATAATAATATTTTATTTTTGTGCTGCATTATGTGAAGTATAGTAGGCCTAATTATTTTGATTTAAGAACCGAATTCCTATTTGGTAGCCTATAAAAAAAAAAAAAAAAAAAAAAAAAAAAAAAAAAAAATCTGTTATTGAGATCTTAATAACTATGAAAACAAACTGCAATTATGATATGCAGTACCGCGAAAGAGGAGGGCGAGAGGAGAAAAATAACCCCAAGATTGAGTAGATGTGTAAAGACATTGTGTTACATAAAATTTTGTTATAAAAAAAATAAAACATTTGACAATCATTTTAATCAATTTATTGGCTCTTATGATGTATATTTTGAACAGAAACAGCTCTCCAAGGCTGACCTTTTTTCTTGGGCTGCATTTTTTATTCCTTGTAGTAGTACCGATGACAAAGGCATTTTAACTTGGCCGTTACCTGAAATGCTTTTACGGGAAAACAATCTAAATCAATTAAAGATTGGTATTAAAACTTTTTATTTCTATGTTTAAAAATATTTTACACAAATAATTTATAATAAACAAATAACAAAAAATGTAAAAATAAATTCATGATTATCATAATACAGATAGCCTACAAAATATAAGTAGGCCTACCATTGACAAAATGACAGTCGACAAAATGTTTCATTAGAAACAGGCTAATTACCATTCCCAGAGCACTTCTCCAGTCAGAATTACTTAACTTTTAGCATCTTGGGCACTCAGTCCCTAATTCTCATTTTACTAATACATATTCTATTTATTGTACTGTCTAAGTCCTGTTTGCATACATTTTTGTATTCATATCAAAATTTTTTTTTGCCCTATGGCACAAGAAATCCAACAATTATAAATTGTCTGTTACCTGTTTAACAAGTAGTGTAATATTTTGGATATCAATGAAAATACTTTTTATCAAGTTGCCTTACTTCAGTACTAGCCAGTGAACATGATGATAAGTAGATTATGGATTTTAATATGTCTAAGTGTCAGTCAGTGGTATTTAAGAGTTAAGATTTGAGAAAGTTCACCTGCTTGTATCAAAGTTAACAAGGATGGCTGAAATGTGTGGATCTTCTCAGTTGTGTTTAGCAACACGCTAAGTGATTTTAGTTTATCAAACTTCGCCAATAGATTTGATCAAGAATTATGCAATTTTGGTATCATAAAGTCCTACAAAAACCTTTGATTTCAAATAAAAAAAATTCAAAGGTATAAAACTTGCAGGAGGAAACTTTGCGAACGATTTAAGGAGAGAGTAGTGTATTCATCTGACCATATCATGACAATAAATGTGATTTGTACGTAGCCTTTTCATTTTTTCACATATGAAAGAGTCAAATTAACTAAAAACATAATTTTTTAGATGAAACTTTTCTATATGCATGGCAAAATAGATAAATACAGATTATTTCAGGTTAGCCAGTGTAAAATAAATAAGACAGGTTACTTTTATCGACGGTAACAATTAAAAGTTATGATATTTTGGTTTGGCTGGGTTACTTTGGACGATCAGTTACCGCAGATAAGAGTTACCTGCAAGCCAGATTGCAAATTTCGTCTCACAGGTTAAGGCGAGAAAAGTTAAGTTGCCAAAGGGATCCTATAGCACACTGTCTTAAAGGTATTCATAGGTTTACACCCATGAATTTACTGTGTATTTAAAAAGTTCACTGGTATATCCTACATTTCAATCGTACAGTTTTAGTGTTTGTTGACAGCGTGTGGCAGAAATCATTCCAAAAATCTCCTCAGACTCCTCGTCAGACTCCTCCTCAGATCCTTTCCTCTCCTCCTCCCCACCTGAAAGCCAAGCTGACGACTCCGATACACTTTGTGTTGCTCCTATGGTAAAACAAAAATTTCTGATCTATTAATAATAGGACTTAACCAAGTAGGCTTTCATCATACAATTTTTAAATAATTTAAATATCGTTAACAGGATATCTAGTATTTACTTCAAAATGGTTTTATCCATATATCAAATTAAAGTGTGTCCCTAACAAAGTGTAGATGATTACTAAAGAGTGTAGGCTAAAATATAAAAAGGTGTGTGCATTGATAATTAGACTTAATATTTTGATATGAACCATATATAAAAGTATAATCAGTAAATTAATGAAATTCAGCAAGGTTTAAATATAAGAAAGTGATGATTGTACGCACATCTATTTCAAACCCACCATCAGGCGCTATGCGGAGGTTACCTGCACACTTGCAAAACATTACTTTAAAAATGTAGAAAGCTTCTATTCTGCAGCCTGGCTTTCAAGTTGCCTTTCATGTCACTCTAGAGGAATTATGTAGTGCCCGGTTTTACCCGGTTACAGTTAAGATATTGATCTGGAGGTTGATAAATACACTGTCTTGAAGGTAAAAATAGTTAAATATACTACCCCCATGAATTTACTGAGTATAAAATAAGTTAACTGTTATGTAATACATTTCAATCATACAGTTTTAGTGTTTGTTGACAGCGTGTGGAAGAAATCATTCCAAAAATCTCCTCAGACTCCTCATCAGATCCTTTCCTCTCCTCCTCCCCACCTGAAAGCCAAGCTGACGACTCCGATACACTTTGTGTTGCTCCTATGGTAAAACCATTGACTGTGTACACTTACGTGAATAGACTTTTCATCCAACGCTTTTTGTTTGATACCAAAACTTAGAAAGTTTGTGTAAGCGGCGCCAGATTTGCTGCAATCAATGTTGTTATTATTCAGCTGGATTTACAGTGCTGCAAAAACACTTTACCAAAACATAAACATAACCCTCAGTTATAAAATGTTTCATCCTTGGTTGAGAAGAGTGGTAATTGATTAATCTATCATATGTCATATGTACTTCCTGTATGCCGCAGAAGATGTCACTAGGTTTCAAACACACCCATACTATGAGAAGTCTATTCACGATAGTGTATATAGTCAAAGGTAAAACAATAATTTCTAATCTATTGAATAATGGGACTTAACCAAGTAGTAAACGCCAACTACATAACCAAAGCTAAAACTAAACACATTCAATACATTTATATATGCCTGATCTCTGGTTACAAGATATTATGATTCAGCATTAATTAGTCAGTATTGCAAAAAAAAAAAAATAAATAAATAAATTTCAAAAGGCATTTTCAAAGAAATCATCTAGAATTGCTTAACTTCACACAAACACCACAGATCGAATCACACTGAAACATGTAAAAATATTTGGAAAGTATGAAAGATGTTATTGACAATAACATTTTATTTACTATCATAATAATAAATTTAAATTATATTCAGAGAAAAATAGTATGGCTTTCTTAGACAGCCGTCAAGTTCTGAAAATACTAAGGACATTCTGCAGTGCACAAGTCAGTGTGTGTAAAAATAAACTCTTATTTTAAAATATTATGACATATATTCAAAACAGAGTCTACATTTCTGAATGGGCCCTGGAGAGGGCGGGCATGACTGAGAGATCACTCGTGTTGTTATTCGTTTAGCACCACCCAGGGAGTACGTGCATCTTAAAAGGAATGTTGCGGATGTTAACATCTCCCAGGGTTCACTGGGGGTGCTAGTTCATATAGTTTGTTGATGTCTCTAAGTTGCTATCTATAAGTCCAATTTCCTTGTAGCTATTGGGAGATGTTTCAACACGTTTTTACTAAATAGATACATCACATTTTTTATGACTTTATATTAAAAGCTATTTCAAATGAGGCTTAGGACACTGCTCTGGCCAATAATTTATTGAGTGTACAGTGGAACCTCCCACATCCGACCATGGCGGGACCCGATGGTCCCGCCGAGATGGGGGTCCGATGGCCCCCCCGGACCATGGTCAGAGCAGCCAAAAAGTCGGATATCAACATTTCCTAAGTTAAAAAACAGCTATGCAGTAATGTAATACAACTTTATTGTACCTATAACACAATAATTTTAACATAAAGATATGCATAATAACTGAAAAATAACATTAATTATAAATAATTGTCTTTGCAAATAATGAATAGTTTCACGTTTTGACAGGATCAGCAACGACGGGAGCGTGGAAATGACAGATAGACGGTCAGACACTAGGTCGGATAAGGGAGGTTCTACTGTATTTCACTAGTGGAAATTTTGCGATCTATAACTTTTAGTAGGTTTATGTAAGTGTAGAAAATGTTATGTTTCAATATCAAATCATCATTTAGTCATTCAACTTGATTTATTCTTGACTTTGGTACAATAATGGTTGACGGTTGTCCCACAGTTCCCCAGAGCCACAGAAGTGGAAATGAACGCAATGCTACAGACACTCATGTACCAAGTCAACTACAGGGCGGTATCCCAGCCAGTGGGTGCCCACCAGACGGTAACAAGCTTTCCAGTTTTAGTCATTAACATTTTAGTCCTTAGATCTGCCCAACTCTTTCATTTGATCAAAGATATTGCTAAGGTACTTTGTTACAAACTATGTAATCTTTAATTCCACTAGATAATTTTTGTTAACTACATGGCTGTTTAATGTATTGAACTTGCATGTTAGTATTATCATTTTAATGACACCAAAGTTGGTATAGTAAACTCTCTTTTGGGGGGTCTTCAAATCTAGACTTGTGATAATCCACCCGATGATCTTGATTTTTTTTTAATAAAATAAATCCTTTCAGCTTATGACTTCAATTTCTATGCAAAGCCCAAAGCAGTGAATGATAAGTATTTTACATTGGCACTGTGAGTTATTATTGTTATTAGTAAAATGACAATTTGGATGCCAATAAAATCACTAAATCACTAATTTGAGACAGGGACCTCACATAGTGTGTATTTTATCCTGTATATGAATGAGAGATGAGTGTAGGATGATTGTGGCGCGATCTTTTAGTCCTGTTACTGACTAAGGCCGACATTCTCCTTAAACAGGACTGTTAATTAATAGCCCAACAGCCAATGGTGTCTAGGGACCTACAGTTTAACGTGGGATCCGAACCACAATTTCACCCTCCCACAGGAACAGCTTCACGTAGTAAACCATATCAGTAAAAACTATGAAATTGCAGTAAAGTTAAGAGTCATAAAAAGTGCAGTACCCGAGTTTTAATGAATCATATACATAGCGGTAATGCAGAATTTCTTTTACTCAATGGTTTGACTACTTTACTTACTGTAATTTATTTTTAAATATTTACAGCTTTTGTTTGTAGAACTCTTTTATCTGAAGCATGTCTGAAAATTGTCATAACTGTTGCTGAAATGATAAAACTAATATCTCAAACAAGGCCTACTCTGTTTGGTTGCCTTTCTTCAACATAGTCAAGATAATCATGAGTCAACTGTATGATGGAGAACTTTTTTCTATCATTGGAGACTTCAATGAAGTGTGAACGTCTTAATCGTCAATCTTGTAAAAAAAATTCAGCACTGGTAGATCATAAAAAAAAATTTGATGTACACAACAAAATTATACCAGCATTTTTAGAAGTCACACTTTTTGCAAAGTCACTATAATATTCAATAGTACATTACAGGTGGATGATCAAGTAGTACTCTCTTCAAGTTTAATAATTAATTATACGATGAACGTAGCATTTATTGCCTTTCGATTGATAAATTATGTTTCATATAAGCCATTGATCGTCTGTATGAAAATGCAGGAATTTTATTAAAATATGTACATGCGAGATGTAAAACTATATTATTTACTGTTTAGGGTCAAAGAATGAATCCTGGTCCTTCTCAACAAATGAATGCTGGTTCTTCTCAAAGCCAAGATCAGAATTTCCGAATGAGAGCTCAACAATCGTTCAACGCTCAGAGAAACCATCTATACCAAAAGTATGGAACTCAGGCGCAGTCACAACCAACACAGCAACAACGGGTCGGGAACACTCAGGTGAATCAGTCAAGAATTGGAAACGGGCAGATAAATCCACAAAGGGTCGGTAATGGACAGATAAGGAGGACTAACAGAACAAATCAAGAACACTTAGAAGAGATGAGACGACAACAACAGGCCAACCTGGCCCGGATTCAAAATCAGAGGAGGTTTCAGCAACAGGTGCAACCACAGCCGGCACGACAAAGAAACAACGTGATGATGAATCCGCAAGCCAATAACGGGGTTCAAAGAGTCATGTCTAACAGACTACCTCAACAGCAAGTACCAAAGATCCAGCCAGGTATGTGGAACTCCAACCGGTTACCGCCAGTGAATACAAACCGGGTGAGACAAGGACAACAGGGTCAAAACTTCCAGAACAACCGAAAGCAAACACAAGTAACTCCCATCACAAATAATGTAAAACCTACCACCAGCAATTCTCAATCTCATCCTCTACTGAAAAAAGCTCTGTCACCAACGACACATATACAAAAACCTACCACCAGCAATCCTCAAACTCAGTCTTTACTGAAAAAAGCTCTTTCACCAAAGGCACAGATACAACGAGAGCAGATAAAACGACGAATAGAAGAACTGAAGCGGAGGACGAGTCAACCAACGACACAGCAGAAAATAGTGAAAAGCGGACCAGCGGACCCTGTGCATCAGCAACAACTGGAGGAAATGAAGAAAAGTAAGTACTTGTTCACAAAGATAAGCTGAATTTAAGAATATGCATGCAAAAATTGTTTTCCATTTTTTTCCTTAAATTACTTTTTGTGTTGTAGCTAAGACCTACAACTTGTATTTCTTTTATTGACATCTACTTTTGGTACAATTCTTACAAGGAGCCTATTTCGTGTACAGAGCTGAAATTTCGGTAGTGAATGGGATCAATTCATCTTCAAAACCTAACATAAATTTAATTACAAAAAAAAATTGAAATAAAATAAATTCATATATATATATATCTTTTTTATTAGTTTGCATTTAAATTGAATTGATTTTTTAATTATGTCTTTTTGAAGACCAACAGGCAGTAAATAAAATCCCAAGAAATTACAGATTTATTCAATATACTTTTCCCAGAATTATACGATGAAAAATTTTAAAAAGTCTGCTCGACAAGGGCAGGCCACCCGCGCTTCACCTAATACAAAGTTCATGAAGAACACGACACCAGTGGTACATAGCGGCGTCCCCGGGAACTTCTGCCCCCGCTGCCAGAGTAAACTTGGGGCTGCATGTAACCTTAAATAAAAGATATGATAACATATGATCTTTAACCTCTTCTTGAAATTGTTTTGTTTTTGAGTGCTGTACTCATATTTATAAAAAGTTTTTCTTAAATCTATCTATAAAAGGCAAACTCTCACTCACTCACTCGCCCATCACTGATTCTTCAACTTCCCGTTATAGAGTTCCATTCCTAGAGAGTTGAAATTTGTTACACTGATTCTTTGGGTCTCAAATAATACAACATGATAGTTTTGATCCGGTCTGATCTATGGGCTCCATCCCTCTCGCTTGTGGATTCCTCAAGGTATTCCTATGGACACAATTTTAAAAATCAGACGATTATCTAAACAGATGACAATAGACAATAATCCTTTATTTATATAATCTTTGAGATTTGTAGTATTGTCAATTAATTTATGAAAAAAATAGAAGGGTTTAAGGATTTCTCCAGTTTAAAAACCAATTTTCAGAGTAGAAAGATAAATGTCTGCAGCTTCTTCATGAAGGACTTGCTCTGTTCTCATATGACCTCTTCAGGTAGTTTATAAAGTAGATGGCCCCTTTGTAGGATGGATTCTTAGCAGAAAGTCTCAAGTGATGTGCAGGTATACAGTATCCGTGGTATTGTTGGTGTGCGTGCCTCTGTCTGTCATTATTGCTAGACTATTTATTATATTATTATTGCTATTTAATAATCATATGGGTGCTGGCCGTTCCTCCCTATACAGTGATATCACAAATCAATCAATCAAAATCTCTTTATTTACAAAGCATAAAGATTTGTAATAATGACAAATGTTTACAATAATACGTTCTTCATTGGTGTGGAGGTGGAAGCGTGTCCCTCCAATGCAGGAATTAGTCCAGGTAGGAGAATGGGTTTTTTGATAGCCAGTTGGTGAGGGCTGTCTTCAGTGTCTTCCCTGTTTGTCTTCTCACATCCTCCGGGAGCAGATTGTGGAGTTCTGCTGGTGTATGAAGGTGTCCTCTCAAACAATGCGCTGTGGTGGAGTGGTAGCTGGTACCTGGTGGCATGCCTGGTGTTATGGCAGTGGATGTCTGTTCCTTTTAGAAGGGGTTTCCCATCCACAAAGAGGATCACCTCTCTGATGTACAGTGCGCCAACAGTCAGGATTTTTGTTTAGTTCAGCAAAAGTCTGCCTGCAGCTTTCTCTTTAAGGGTCTTCCCTCTAGTTAAGACCCTTGATAAGGGGAATGGCCCTTTTCTGAAAGAGGAGGATACGTTGCAGATTTCCAGCTGTAGTTCCTTCCGAGGTTGCAAGGCCATATGTCAAGTGGGACTCAAATAGAGCATGGTACGCGGTCTTCGTTGTTTCTACATTGCTGGAGTGTTTAATTCTTTTCAGGACATAAAGACTGGAGTTGAGTTTTCTGGACAAAGTGTCAATGTAGTGGTTTCTTGATATTTGAACGTCAATAGTTACACCAAGGAATTTTGTGTAGTCTTCAACCTCCACATCAGGTAGTGTTTCTGTAATGTCCTGTTTGTTACCAAATGTCAGCTGCTTTGTTTTGCTTGTGTTCACCGCTAGGTTTTTGTTATGACAGAATGTATATTAAGTGCAATAAATGAGTCCACAGCCAGGTCTTCTGGGGTCTTCGCTGAAAGTAGCAGAGTTGTGTCGTCAGCATACATCACAGGTGAGCAGTAGTCTTCCAGGTGTTGAGGCAGGTTATTAGATAGGAGGATGAAAAGCACTGGACCAGAACCGATCCTTGTGGCACTCTTCTGCACACAGGCAATAGTTTTGAAGTTGCATTCTGGGTGGTTCCTTTTGAGATGTGTTTTATTTCTACTATTTGTTGTCTTCTCTCTAAATAGCTTTTAAATCAAGCATTTGCCTGTTCTTTTATATCTACTTTTTCGAGTTTATGGAGAATCAAGTCATGACCTAGGCAATCAAATGCTTTACTGAAATCAAGCATTATAGCTGTAACGAAGTTTTTTTTTTCTAGGTTGTCTATTGCAAATTCAACAAGCTCAATGATTGCTGTGATTGTTGATTTTCCTTTAGTGAAGCAATATTGTTTCTCAGTGAGGTTGTTTTGTTGCTTGCAGGGGTTTATTAGCGTTTTAAGTACTGTTGGGACTAGTGAAATGGGCCTGTAGTTTTTGATCTCAGATTGGGAGCTGTTTTTATGTTTAGGATAGACTTTTGATGTTTTTAGATAAGCCGAAAATACCACACCTCCCACCTCCCCTATACAGTGAAGCCGTACCTCAGGTGAACTTTGTATAGTGCATAGTAGTCCGTTGTTGCGATTTGGGTTCCATAAAGTTGTTGTATTCTTCTGTAGTTTCCTGAACATATTTTTTACAAAGCGGTTCAATAGTTACTATCTAGCTGTTCTACTAATACCGTTTTACTATAAGCTGTTCAATACTTCATATAGTCAAACTGAACATTTTGAATCTAGTGCTATACCAAGTTACTTCTTGTTTATTTTTCAGTTCTGGTAATCGGTAATCCTTCTTCATTACTCTCTTTCACACTAAAATTAAGTTGTACGGTTTGCCCTTCATTCAGCACGATATCACTGGCTTTTATGTACTGTTTCATCATGTTGAAGCAATATAAGAATTGATTTTAAGTTTGTCTATTTCCTCATCTTACATTCTTATAACAGTGTCGTCTGTGTACATTAAGAGGGCAAAGTACATCATTGCCACTCAAGAATTGTAGATGGCCTCATGAAGCATTAGCTGAGTGCAGCCAAACATTTTTAGAGAAAGACTATTTGTGCTAGTAATACACACAAGATTTTTCCTACCACTATAATTCCAACAGATTAAATTGTTTATTTTGTAAAAAATATCATTTATTACATGTTTAATTTTTCTATTGGAACACAATAACAACTATCAAACATAACCTCAGCAATTGCTACACGACAACAATGACCAACAGTTGTGGTATGGTTTGCAACAGCTGACCTTAAATAGCTATTTGATTTAGCATGCGGGAAATAACTGTTTTGCGTACTGTTTACAGGTGTAGAAATATGATTATTACCCTGCATTGGTAGGAAAATTACTTTTGGTTGGTGTAGAAGGTAATTTTTAAGGAGCAGAAACAAGAATAAATAAAATAAATAAATAAATAAATAAAATAATCTTTATTGTCACATTTACGGTACAATCCTAGCATAGCTATAACACAGGTGACATTGTTAAAAATATACGTTATCATTATTATACTAGTATATTACATTTCAAATTGTAATGCGAGTAATAAAGCTAGCCTAAAAAAGACAGGTTTTTATCCAAGGACAGTAAAATACATAACTGATTGTCAAATCTTGTAAAAAAATCAACTATTAAAATTAAGCTTAGTGATTATTATTCAAGTAATCACTCACACTGTAATAATTTTACTCAGTAGAAATTCAGTGAGGCTGACAT
The DNA here is from genome assembly GCA_030545055.2 of Neoaliturus tenellus. Taxonomy (NCBI): domain Eukaryota; kingdom Metazoa; phylum Arthropoda; class Insecta; order Hemiptera; family Cicadellidae; genus Neoaliturus; species Neoaliturus tenellus. Next base: position 219,905,853 of record CM061532.1, read on the forward strand.
GAATGGATTTAATTTTTTTGTACTGAAAGTCATTTATTAAATAAAGCTTTTACCCCATATAAGTTGGTGTTTCCTCTACCAGCATCAAACTGTGTCCAAACTTTCCAATATTGTAAGTCTGGTCCAAGCACTGATTCTTGTGATACACCTTTGCTGATGGGTAGGTAGTCTGATTATACTCCAATCATAGTTTGATTTATAGTTTTTTTAAAGTTCAATTAGCTGTTTTTTGTCGAGTAGGTAGCTTTGGAAGTAGTTAGCTGCAGTCCCTGTAACTCCAAGATTTTTTTCCACCATGGAAAACAGGAGTCCATGGTCAAGATAGACCCTGGGTTCAGTGCAAGAATACGGGTTCTGGCAGCACTTTTGATTACTGGCTTTACTTAAAATCAAGGGAAAAGCTTGAAAATCGGAAGGATAATGCTACATCCCTCTTTAAGTTTGTCTATTACATGTTCTGTGTGTTGGATTATTGAGGAAGTCCTTGGCTTCTCTTTTAAACAGCCATTTTATTGTGTAGTGACCAGTTGATTTATTTTTTTTTTTTTTATTTCCAGAAGTCTCAATATAGCAGTTTTTTAATTATTTTTGAAAATATAGGTATGAATGGGATTGGGTAGCTGCTTAGGTCTGAGGTGGGTCTACTTTTGTATTTTGGGTATATTTTGCGTTATTTGAGATGTGAAGGGAATGTTCACCTTTGAAAGGACTTGTTTTACGAGGGTCGTCCACAAAGTAACCGCTGTTTGAGCGTGGCGCAATAATTGGTGGGGGTAGCGCCGCCATTCTTACATCGACGTGCACATCCGTTCAGTACGCTTCTAGCTGTGCAAGAGAGAGCATCGTACGATCGCGCGTTCTTTTGTTATAACGTAATAACTTGAGCGCAGCGATAGAAATTCCCGCCAAGTACGTAGTGATTGGTGTGATAAGATTTCTGTGGTAAAAAAGTTAAAGAGCAGCTGAAATTCATTGTGAATCGAATGTGGTGTATGTCTTAAACATTGTGAGTAAAGGGGGTTGTCCATCAACGGGTTCGTTTTTTTACACAAAAAACGAGCATCGTGGTTTTCTGACGCCTGGCGTTGTGTTTGTCCATGACTGTGTAAGGGCATGCGTTATCGTGGACAAACACAACGCCAGAAAACCACGACGTCAAAAACAAACGAATCCATTGACGGACAACACCTTCGCTCGTAATGTTTAAGCCATAAACCGCACTCAATTAACGATGAATTTTGGTGGCTGTTCAACTTTTTGACCACAGAAATCTTATCACACCACGCACTACATACTTGGCGGGACTTTCTATCGCAGTGCTCATGTTTTCAATTTATAACAATAGAACGCGCGATCATACAATGCTCTCTCTTGCACAGCTAGAAGCATACTGAATGGCTGCGCACGCCGATGTAAGAATGGCGGCGCAAACCCCACTAATTATCGCACCACATTCAAACGGCGGTTACTTTGTGGACGACCCTCGTACAATGTAAGTTAGAAGTGTTGCAATTTATTTCGCTATCCTTCACTGTTTTAGCAGAAATGCCATCTAGCCCCATTGATGTTTTTTATTTCAGGCTTGTCTTGCTCATTTCTTTTTGCAGTAGGTCGCAGACAGAGAGAGGGAAGTTTATTTGTTAGGGTTTGGATGTTTTGCGTTTAATCTATCTTTCATTGCTGTGGTGTTTATATTTAATTTTTCTTAAGCAACTGTTGCAAAGAATATGTTGAAGTGGTGTGCAATTTCTTTAAGACTGTAGAATAACATGAGGCAAACTTTCAATGCCTATATCTCCAAAAGAGGAAATTAAAAAATACTAAAGAACAAAAAAATTCTTAAAATAATGTTTTAAGAACATTTATTTTAATGAACTGACCCCATTGCACGTTGCTAAGAACTCAAAATAAATTATCATAGCAAACAAGAATATTTAAATTTTATTATTGTTAATATTCTTGAGGTTTGAGAAAATTATTGTTTTACAGCCTAGTAAAATGTAAATGAATAGCTGAATGGTGTCATGATGGGAGTATACATAAAACAAACCACTAATACAGTTCAAAAGCCTATCAAAAATTTTGTGTAAAGCTCAAATTAAATGTTTGATAGTGGTACATAACTAACATAACCTTTACCATTAAAGAGAGAATATACAATTTTAACAGTTTTTTTTCTTTTTTACTTAGATAGTGCATATTGGCCATTAAGGTAATTTTTGTAATTTGGATAGTTTGGTAATTCGGAAGAGGTCAGGTCCCAATTAATCCGGATTATTGACGTTCTACTGTAAAACTAAAGCCAAAAGATATTTAAATATATAAGTTATATGTATTATATTGTTTAAAATTTTCATTTTTCTCACAGGATATAAAGCGTCCAGAAGAATGAGGCCAGTTAGTGCCAAATCAAGTGAGCCAATCAGTGTTGTGGAATTGGATGATTAAACTAAACGGTAAACTATGAGGTAAACACCACAATCTCCTATACTTAACTTTTCTGTTTCATTTGTTTTAGATTTACAGAGTGCATATAATGAGCAGGATCTTTAGCCTTGTATATAAATACATCAATTATGCTTTGATCTTGGTCATTAGCGCTTATGATTACTGCAAATAATGCCATACTATCATTTCACACTTTCAGAGCAAACCCAGGTTGGAAATCAAACTCATAACCATTTGAGAGGACGCAGGACTAAATACTTTGCCTGCATTGGTAACTTAGGACAACCTACGTGGAGTGCATGCTAACAAATTCTGGCCTTAACTTATTATCCTTTTTACTACTTTTAGTTACATTTTCAGTATTGATTTATTTCTGATAAATTTCTTCATATTAAACAAATAATTAATTAAATGTCATTGAATACTTGTTTGTTATGTGTATGCCACTCTTAGGAATTAAAAAAAGGAGCATTTGGACCGACAGTGCTTGGATAATTTTCAGGGTTAATTATCAACTCTGGCGAATTGATTCATTTTGTCCTTTTGATTCCATTGTTTTTCCACACCAACACACATGAATGTCTAAATGTGATAAAATCAGTTACAATCTTTTTGACTCTCTCCTCAGTGCATGCCAGATATCAAAGTTTGATCTATAAACTGATTGCGTTCATACAAAGAACCAAGCAATAAGATTTTTTTACCTTTACTGGCTGAGCTAGATGTTTCGACTCACGAAACAGAATAAGAAAAGGCTGCAGTGCTTGTTTAATGCGCTGACACTAACATTTTCTGAACTTTAAAAGAAACGCATTTAAATTAAAGAGTATTCTACGAACCTTGTGAAAAAATTACATGACTCTTCAGTTAACGGTTTTTGATTTCTCTTTCCCAAATGTTCGGGAAGATCTCAGCAAATGCAATTCTGTCCGCGGCCGCGGCTCTAGTATGCTACACGTACACGTACTCAGCCAAGTGTACTAAGTGCTGCAGGAGTTATGGTTAATTTTGCTATTCCTAAATATGTCATAAGCCTTTACAAAATTTTTCACAGTGAAAATAACGTGCACACTTAATCACTCGGCGAATCAACTAGTGGAAGGATGCCCCTGTGAAAGACCTGACCTTGGCGTTTTTATAGCTGTCTGGGCGGCCAGAATTATTTTTTATCATTATAATAAAATACCTAACCAAAATACCGCAGCGTGCTGTAAATTAGTGGCAGTCATGTGACAAACAAGTACCTCTAATTTTTACAATGCGAGATTAATTTTCAAACAAGCTGAGAAAAAAGGAGGAAAATATTTGTGCTTGCCTGTTAATATATATGGAGTACCGAATTGACCGAGTCTTGAACGTTATCTCTTTTATCACAGCATAGGATCATGGTAAACCGACTATTTAGTTTGCATAAATAATCAACGGCTGTACACCTTTTTGATGTTATCAGCTGTTTCAAAACCAATGCTTAAAAGAACTATTTTCTCGGTAACATATTTTTAAAAGATCCAATGTGGACTGTACCTCACAACAGGTACACCTATGCAACAATACTTTTTGGCTGCTGTTTACAAAAAAATTTTGGCTCTTGTTCCTTGTTTACTTAGCATTGTTATTTCGTTGCCTAGATGAATTATTAGAACAAAAGCCCATAAAACAATATTAAAAATTACAATTTTTAGACAAAAACAATTTTTCCTGGGGTTGAAGCTGTTTTTAAACTTATTTTTAGTTTCATGATATTATTTTTAACATCATTAAACTTAGTTTTAGGCTGAAATTTTCTTAGATGCAAATTTTAAGCAAAATCTACCCGCTATATTTATAAATTGCTGGACAACACATCGCCACGGACACTCCTCGTATTGTAGTGTAGGATTACTTTAATGAGATGTTGGCAAACAATTAAGCGATGTAATATTTTAGATTTTTTCTATACTTGTGACCATTTTTGACATATTTTACCAAGCAACATCTCCTGGGTTGATACTTTAGACCTTGCATGATCACAAGCCCTTGGGAGAACCAAGTAAAGCCACGTCCACACTGGCCACTACTGTCCGCCAAACAGTGTTTTGCCGAACAGTTTTTTGTTTGTTGATATTTATTTTCAATGTAAATCATATGGTCAGTAATTTTTCGTTAGAAAAGTTTGTTGATTTTTTATGTTCGCCGAACAAGTTTGCCAAGAATGTTCGGCCAGTGCAGACACGGCATAGCGGTAACTGATGAATTAACAGCATGACACACTATAATCATTATAGCTAACTTATAATGGACTGATTTGATTTTTTTCAGAAGAAGTCAAAATGACGAAATTGAGCTTCGGTGGCAGTATTTTAGTTTAGCATACATTTGTTCGCACACTTCTGTTAATGGCTGTGTATAGTTATGATGAGGGTTTGTGCAAGTTCAACCTCTGTGTATATAAAAATGTAAACCAACTATTTTTTTGCATTTTTTAAATTTTATCTTCTTAGAATTTAAATCACTACTTAGTTATTTCCTTTAAATGTTTTATTATAATGGTGCACGTAATGTATAATAAAAACAAGATTGTAAATTCATCTGAAAATTCCGCATACATTGATGTGCATACATGGATAGATGTGCTTGATTATATTACTACATTACTTATTATTATTATTATTACCATTACCATCTTATTACTATTGACTATGTACACTAGCGTGAGTAGACTTCTCATAGCATAGGCGTGTGTGAAACTTATATTGACAATGGTGCGATCTCGTGCGGCGTACATGGAAGTACACATATGATAGATAAATCAGTATTACCACTCTTCTCAACCAAGGATTGAATATTTTATAATAGTGGGTTATGTTAATGTTTTGGTAAAGTGTTTTAGCAGCACTGTAAATTAAGCTGAATAATAACATCGATGGCAGCGACTCTGGTGCCGTGCACACCAAATAACCAAATTTTTGCCTCAAACTAAATGCATTGGATGAGAGGTCTATTCACGTTAGTGTACATATTCAATGTTATTACCATCCAGCGGCCAGAAACTTCTGGATAGACTTTGCAACTACTGAATCAATTAATTTTTTGTGTTTTTGTTTGGTCCTAATACTTAATTTTATTTCCATGAAATGAACTCATTGTTACCAATGTATACAGAACCGAATAAGTAGGGACATCCCATGTTAAAAAGTTTTAGTTTTGCCCCTGAAAACCAGAGGAAAATAAAGCGCTGATGCAAGTATTAATTCTCGTTACTGTCACGGGAAGCGCTATTTCTACCTCTCAAATGTCAAAATGAGCATATTTGCTTACAAAAAATCAAAACAATAAAAAACCTCTGTAAAATTATTCTAGTCATCTGTTTCCATTCAACCAATCAGCATAATCCTTACCATCTTGGTGGTGCTATCTGTGTTTCAGGGGCGGCGTTCTCACTTCCCCATAAGGATGTCCCTACTTATTCGGTTATGTATACATTAATTGTTATAGAGGTAAAATTTCTTCAAGCACTAAGATTTCCCCAAATTTTAATATTGTAATGGAACAAATATACAATTCCCAGTTTATGAAAAATATATATATACTAAATACAGGGTGTCTCCTGATACTGAAATTACTGTATCAGTAGACACCAGAATTTTATTTCTACACATACTGGAAATAATGGAATTTCAAAATAGATACTGAAAAGATAGAATTTTATTAAAATGCAGAAATTGTTGTCTTTAAAATGCTTAAAATATATATTTTGTAATTTTATCCGTACATTTCTATGTAAAAATGTTTCACATGTTTGGTTCAAGTATGTTTGCAAGCCAAAATCAGAAAACTTGTAGTTCTGTTCAAATAATTAATCAAGCAATTAAGAAATCTAAACATTTGTGTAAAGATTAAGTTTAGAAAATGTTGGATTTTGTACTAAAAATTTAGTTTTTTTCATGTGAGTATTTATTTTACTTTAAGTATTATTATACTTATTTCATTAATTTTTTGCAGTTAACTGTACTTTCTTTTTTTATTATATTTTGCATTTTTTTATACAAAATAAAGTGGGCGGTATGGAGGGCTGTAAAGGGAGTTTAAATGGCCTAATAAAAAAACTAATATATGAAAGTGTTATCATTGGAAAGTACTTATTAACATAGGCGTGCGCAGGGTCTGAGCTCTATGGGTGCCAAGTATGAAAATGGCGCCCCCTCTCGCCCCCCTGCCATCCCTCACCAACCCGCCCCCAGGCCTAAATGTCCCACTGCTCTTATTTTCTGTTAAAAAACATAAACTTGAATACCTAGAATTCATATTTTAGGATTGCCAACTCAAATATAAGAATTACTTAGTTTGAGTTTTAATTAAAGAATTCTATAATAATATTAGGAAGATAGGAACTATTTATCCAATGCGTATTGCCAAAGAAACCAATAGTAAATTAATGTTGAAATCCATAGGCTTTTAAAATAACCAGAATTGTGACAAAATTGTAGATAGGCCTACAATAAAATTGACTTTATTAATGCTTGATTAATCAAGTAGAAATCTGACATTTCAACACCGTCGCAAACGCAAACAGTACGGTATAGCGGCGAGCGAGCGGCCCGTGCGTCCGCACGGGACCTCATTGTGTTGCCGGTTTTGGGGGCCAATGATCCCTTGAAAGAGTCGGTATGAAACTCGCATTTTTTTAGCGTATACAAATGTGTTGTCTCCACATTCATTTCGTCCATTAAATTGTTTTTTTTTTCTAAGAAATTAAACGCCGCAGATTTAACAAAACAAAAAATAGATGGATTTGTTCCAAATTAAAATTAAAATTCCTTAAAAATCACTTAAACCAATTCAAGTACACTTGAGCAATTGAAGACTGAATATTGTCGAATGCTCAATATTTACCGTACCGTGTAGGCCTATTCATTGTCTTAAGACGATGTATGAAAGTTTGAACTCTCTTAATAAGATCTTCGTCATACCGGACGTCCCAGTTATCAGCTAAAGTAAAATTTTCCCACACAGTCTACACAGGTGTATTGTTGAAAGGAGCTTACCAATTGTTACACATTTAACAACCAATTGTGTACACATGATATTTTAATAACAATATTTTTAGTCAGTATGCAAACGAGATACGGTCACAGTGTACATCTACGTCCCTGTCCCTCCAAATATTTAAAAATTGTTTATGTTTAGAATTAAGTTCTGGTTTGTGAACAAAATTAAGTGGTGCAAGATACCGGAAACGTAAAAAACAAAAGAAGAAAGAGCTGAACATAATAAACTAAATTCTTATGAATACCTATATTTATTATTTGTTTATAAAACGAATTTTGTTCACTAATTCATAGTTTTTTTTTTCATTTTAAACATTTGGTGAACAGTATCGACCTTTTTATGGCCTGCCACAGTCTACGACTAACATGGTACCAACAACGCATGAGCTTGGGTGTGAAAGTCAGTTTTATCACGAGTTAAACAACATGGAGCATGGTTTGGACGGTCGAAAACGAAAACATAATTATGAAGAGCCTACGGTATTGATTACTTTTATTTTCATAATCTAACTTCATTAAACAAAAAAATTACCTTCCATTTCTTCGTTACATGCCACGATGTCATCAAACGCTAACGAAAACATACATCTACACTCCACCTCTGCTGGAAACTAACTGAGAAAGAAACTCAAAAGAAAGAGGAAGTATGGAGAGGTATATCTATTCCTGTTGCTTTTGAATAATAAAAGAAGATAAAAAAATATTTGATACAAATCCAAACGCAGATATGACATAATGGTTCACTTCCTGTCCGTCCTTCTGAGAAATGGAACGGCTGAGCTACACCACTCGCACGCACATGTTCCTTGCCGAATTTCATACACTAAAAACATCTGACTGATCAATTTAAAGTTTGTGATTTTTAATATTTAAATAATTTTCTTAACATAATTCTTACATAATTATAAATTATGTAACTTAACACCACTTTCCATTTTACTACATAATTTAACTATATTTAAAACCATAATCAATATTTTCGTACAGTTCTTAAAATTTAAGTAAATCTTGTGATTTTTGCGCCAATGGCGCCCCCCTCAGGCCCGTCTGGAGCTTCCGTGGGTGCCGCGGCACCCATGGCACCCATCGTGCGCACGCCTATGCTTATTAATCACAATCATAAGTATCCATATATTAATAGACAAGCATGTTTATTTTCCTCCTTTTTCCCCAGCTTATGTGTATTGTAAGAGAAATCTGTGCATACTGTTTGAAAGGTTCGTCCTGCAGATGAACAGAATGCTATAATAATTCACATCAGCCTCCAGGGGTACGCCCTACAGGCTTTCAAAGTTTCAATGTTAATCTTATGGAAGAATTTATTAAATAAATTAGAGTCCAAATCAGGTGAATTTTAGGTAGAATTTTTAACAGTGGTGATCTCTTAATACATAAAATCTGTGTTTTGTTTACATGTGTGAAATTTCGTTGTTACTCCATATTCAGATTAATAGTTCATGAGTGATACTGGAATTTTTTTAATATACTGGAAATGCTGGAAATATACTGTAGACACCCTGAAATAGACAAATCATTATAATTGATGTAATGTTCACTTTGTTATGGTTTCCCAAAAAACTATTAGATTTTTTATATAAATATAAATTATATTTGACGAGAGCAATTAATTTTATTATTTTGTTACTTTTAAATGGAAAGGAAATATTTAAGTGGCTAGCTTAATGTCTGTACATTTGTATATATTTATAAGTTTAAAAACATGAATGTGTAATGCATTTTAATGTAACCTTACCTTCAAACTGTAAATAAATAAACATTTTTGTACATATTATGTGCGTGGATGTTTTCCTGCGAGAACATGAATTACAACATAGCACCTCACTTTATATGATGCACTCTTTAGCATCTCACGTGATATGACCATAGAACTCTATATCATAGAACGCTCACTCAAGGAAAAACTTGAACCAAAAACCGCAACAAATGTTATGAAAGGCACGTAAAAACACAAAATGAGCAACTAAAGTTTTTGTGCGCACGCTCATTTAAACACTTCTCTTCCGGTCCCTAAATTTCCAAATTCATTGGATCCTATATGGTTTTAAAGGAAAATATTTGCCGATTATAACGGTGTAAATATCCTATAGATTACATTTACTTAGAAAAACAAACCCCATGATAAATAAACGTACATCTATACACAACTAGTACATAAAAAAGTTACTAGACTTTTTACTGTAGACTTTTTTATTTGTTGGTCAGGAAAAAACTTCAAGTGACAAAGTTGTAGGTAATGTAATGAATTTTATTGTTTACATTTAACATCTATCTTCTTATTTATATAAGGGTTTCGTCTGTTACGTCCCTTTATCTCTCGACCTACTGAACCGATTTTTAAGATTGAGGTGTCATTTTAAAGCTTAGGATATCCCGCAGTGATGAATCGTAATTATAAATGTCATATTGTTTCAGGCTTCGCCCCCCTCGCCTTTGATTTATTTCTAGATGGCGCTTTAAAATGTTGACCAACTTTTATTGCACGTTCTTTAATGTGAATTGTAATTTAACAGCTGGTTACTTTCAGTTGAATTTTAAAAGGCAGATAGTAAACAAAAATAGATCTCTTTCACTTCATAATCAACATTCAAGTACTATAGGTGAGTTTCACTCATACAGAATCATAAAATGCGCCATGGGCCACCTCGTTTTTTCGTAAAGTGAAAGGTTTTCTAGAAAAAAAAGTGTAACGTGTGTGGAAGGTCGCTGAGGATTTCGGAGAATCACGTCTTTATTTTCGATGTTTAGAATGATATTTAAATGTTTAAGAAACCCGTTCTTACAATGTAGAATGTTTTTACTTATCCTCAACACAAATTAATAATTAATTTAGCTAGTATGTTAAACAAACATGTCAGACAGTAATCAAAGTACACCACTAAACAGTTTGTTTAGCAATGCAGCAGCATAGCACTGTGTTGCACAGGCACTAGTGCGGCAGCGGGAGGAAAACACTTAACTACTGCTTTGAACTTGATTATTAGACAAACTAAAAATGTTACAAAAATAAACCATTTAACTTTTTAGATTAACTTGTAATTTGAAACTTTGCTTCTGAAAGTTAGTTTGTAGCCCAAAAATAAAAAACCTTCTCGCTTAGAAACTTATTCGTCACGTTTTTAAAAGTATTTGTTTTAATAATTTTTCTACTTTCATAATATTTAATACAGCAAAATATTTTTATACTGTTTAAATCAGCAATTTTTGCAGATTAATAATTCATAAGGTCTAACTTATTTTTTTATTGTATTTGCAAGAAACAAGCGTGTGAATGACAGTGTGCGCACTGCCAGTATCAGTAATTTGGTTGTTCTTGCCTACCCTTTTTTTGCCAGGTTGCGGGATTCTGATAACGGTGTGAGCTTTACAGGTGTATAAAGAGTCCTAAGGATACGACTTTTTGCCATCCAACGTGTATGGCGTGAAATAAAAAAATAAGAATAAGAACTTTGTATTACCCACTACCAATGTATTAAAAGGGTCTAAGATTGGATTCCCTTATACATGATGATTACCAAAACTTTGGGAGCTGATTATACTCATAAATGTAATTTAAATTCTTGTCTGGAAATGATTTGTTTAGAAGTTAGCTTCCATTTAGTTTTTTGCAGTTAGTAAGTCTACTTGTAGCCGATCGGGGACGTTCCACAGTTCTATTCGGAAATGTTTGGCTCTCCACCAGTGTTTGAACAAAACACACATTTGAGAGTTGGCGCCTCTCATGTCAAATATCAGTTTACGCTTGGGTCTAGGTTACCCACCATTTTTGTCATTGCGGTGCGTGTGAGTGTACTTGTGTAGAATGGAGGGTGTACCTTTAACTTTTGGGGGTGGAAAATTGTAAAAAATTTTATGTTGATTTCTACTATCATATTTTTATACTTTTATAGCAAAACTTATTAAATTTCATCATAAAACCATAAAAATCAAGTACTAAAATCTATGTTCCACTCACACGTTGCTGGCGTCTCCCATCGGAAAAAAAATGGCGACCTGCCTTTTTTTATGTTTCAAAGTTCAAAATTTACTTTTTTTGCTGAAAACTTTTATTTCTGGTGCAAAACTATCAAATGAGTTAAAAAAAGTTTTTTAGCATCCTGGTGACCTACACGTCTCAGGCCCTTAGCAGCCAGAGGGGTGTTAAGAGGGGGCTAAACGTCATACAGGGCTTAACCTGCTCCCATATTGCACCTTTATTTTAAGTCCCATAAAGGTGAAAGAGGTTTTAAATAAAAGACACTTAGGCTATTTGATTCGCTTTTAGCGAATTTCCCTATAGGGAATACGCTATTACCATTGACTATGAATACACAAGTATTCATAGTCAATGCTATTACGGTAGTAGCCATGGTAAGACCTAAGCCCGGGACCTCTTTGCTTTTTCATTTTGAGGTCCCCCAGAAGCCAAAAACACCATTCGTTCATTTTCATATACAGGGTGTCCCGGAACTCTCTGGAACCCTTTTGTATATTTGTTCCTTGCATCGAGACAAGAAAAAAACATCATACAAATAAGTGTCTAAAATCCATCGTTTAGCCGCTAGCCGCCATTTTGTTTTTTTCACGTAATAATTTTTATTTCCGTAACGGATGGTTGTATTCAGTTCATATTTGGTATGAATTTTTATCATACTAATGTACATTTTCAGGAAAAAAATTAATTTTTTCCATTGTGTATTTTCAAAATGGCGGCCATTTTTTATTTTCAAACTCAAATATCTCAAATTTGGTAAATTTCAAAAAAATTTTACTTTGTACAAAAAAGTTGCCAAATTTAATTATCTAACCAACGGTACCAAGTTTGTAAGGATCTGATTACAAATAATGGAGTTATTGCGATTTTTCTCAAAAAAAACATTGATTTTGCATTATAATTAATGCAAATCATGGCCATTTTCACAGAAAAATCGCAAAAACTCCGTTATTTGTTATCAAATCCTTACAAACTTGGTACCGTTGGTTAGATAATTTAATTTAGCAACTTTTTTGTACGAAGTAAAATTTTTTTGAAATTTACCAAATTTGAGATATTTGAGTTTGAAAATTTAAAATGGCCGCCATTTTGAAAATACACAGTGGACAAAATTAATTTTTTTCCTGAAAATGTACATTAGTATGATAAAGATTCATACCAAATATGAACTGAATACAACCATCCGTTACGGAAATAAAAATTATTACGTGAAAAAAACAAAATGGCGGCTAGCGGCTAAACGATTGATTTTAGACACTTATTTGTATGATGTTTTTTTCTTGTCTCGATGCAAGGAACAAATATACAAAAGGGTTCCAGAGAGTTCCGGGACACCCTGTATATACAGGGTGATTCAGACCACCCGTCCACTATTAATAGCAGGAGAACGGTTTGAGATAAAATCATGAAATAAAGTTTTTCCCACTAAATCGCATATGGGCTTTCCAATAAAAATATTTTCATCAATGCCAGTGTACAGGGTGTTCCAAAACTGGAGGTCACAGGTTCGAATCTCAAAATTTTCTTAAATAAACATGCAGATTTTTTTAAATAACTTTAAACGTATTAGTCAAAGGAGCATTTTCGTGAAAACAGAATGAATTTATCTTTTTCCGTTTCAAAATGGCGGCCATTTTTGTAAGAAAAATCAACATTTACGGAATACCCTGTAATTCTTTTATTATTTGTCATAAATGACTCCTGATTCAATATCCTTATTTGAAATGAGCTAAGCTTTACAATGATAATATGTCACAAGACCACATTTATTAAAAAACTAAAAATTCAAAAATTTTATAATTTTGAAAATTTTAACTTACACAAAACTCAAAAATTCTAAATGTAAACATATGCCATATTGTATATCATCTTAAACCTCTCATTGAACTGAGCAACTTTGTAATTTACACTATTACCGTATCTCTTGTGGTTTTGTAGTAATAACCATAGGCGTCATTTCAGCATTCTGATTGGGGGGGCAAGATTTTCTTAATGTCATAGGTACCCCCCCCCCCCTTCCTACAAATAGGCCAAACATCTTAAATTTCCCTAAAAACTGTTAATAAAAACTAATTAAGTTTGCGACACTAAGCTGTGAACTTTTAATATTATCTCACAAACCCATGAAAACAAACCCTATGTAAAATGTTATTATATAACATGTTTCTATATGTACTCGTAGAAAGTCATTATTTTCCGGGAACTGCAAGTGGTTACTGTAATGAAAAACACCTTAAGAAATTCAATGGATTTAATTGATTAATAGATGCCATCGTTGGAATAAAAATACAAAAAAACATTGTTTTTATAACTATTTAGTTATTTTTATTGTATATTATATATTTACAACTCAAAAATTTTAGAGTCGGATATGTAGACTAAAACTCCATAGGCCTACATAATGGTAAAACAGATTGTTATATCTTTATCAAATATTATTTTTTGACAAAGCACCTTTGCAGTCTGCCGTATAATGCACAAAAATTTAATTTAACTATTGTTAGTGAGTACAGTCACGGTATACATTGCCCATTACATTACCTAAATTGCTATTGAGGACAAGAAAGGTAAAAATAACTAATCAAAAAAGATAAGTAATTATTTACAAAAACATCTATACATATTTAATACGTGATATGGGTTTTTGTACAAGAACTCCTCCCACAGTTTTCAACAGGTTTTAATGATTTTAGTGCCATTGGATAGAGCTCGGCGTGAAGTTGTTTCTAAAGTAAATTGGTAAATTATCCATTTAAAAAGAGAGGACCTACAAGTCCTTGAAGTTCTTAAATTTCCCATTTGATTACCCATCTTGATTTTCAAGTAAACAGCTGTAAAGTGTAAACATCGGACATCAGCGAAAGTACGATTTCTACGTTGTCACACAAAAGAGGTTATGTTTAACCTATAGGCAAGGCTCCGCTCTACCTGAGCCCGAACGACGTTATCGAATGCCGCCTCGCGGCCGAAGCGCTAGGTGAATTTGATGGCTGCAGAGGTTTACGGGAATCGTGTTTTATAACTATATTTGCCACTATAGGTACCGTATTAAGCTATGCAAATGACCAAGGTATCTTGGTAACGATGGCAAAGTGTATGTAGGCCTACAAAAAATGTTAACCAAGAGTTGTTATAGAAAATGTAAATTTCTCTGTTGTAGGAAATGAAATGTTTTATCAGTATACTAACTAAAATGCTCGATTTCGGGCAACATGTAGCTAACACTAGTTATTTCATTAATTCACTGTATTTCTTGGTAAAGCACAAGGACATGTTAGTTAAGTTAACTGACCATGCCAAATTAAGCCGTCTATATCGCCGCGAATCAAAGTAATTTATTACTTTTGTAATGTCGATTTCTACATATCTTTCTATTTGCCAAAAGCCCCAGAGAACACAACCTTTCTTGACCGATGGTGTTTCTACAATACATTAAAAAATTTAAAAGTTCATGACACACAGATGTACATACAATCAATGCAAATGTCTCATTCACTTGACGTTGTTGTTGTCCAGCTTCCAGACCCACTACCGCTAAGCTGCGCTACCTGACACATTGGCGCTCTTTCTGTAGCGGAAACTCTAATGAACTATGGTTATAATGATTAACAAATCAACAGACGTGAGATGGGACTTCGTGCCAAAGATGATTGCAGAATGAGCCAATTTAAGAGTTTTACATAAATAATTGAAAATAGACATTTTGTTAAAAGTCAAAATATTTCACCACATAACCTAACATTTAAATTTCCCAATTTTTTTTAAAAAATCACCGAAATTATTGGGGGGGCAACTGCCCCCCCTTGCCCCCCCCCAAATGACGCCTATGGTAATAACATAAAAATGTCATTTTCCCATATGGTTAATTGTTCAGGGCTTTATAGTATGGAAGTCCTCCTTTGATTTTTGCCATATAACATTGAATTAACATGCAGGTTATATGGAAAAAATGCATTTTCACGTTATTACTACAAAACCTCAAGAGATACGGTAATAATGTAAATTACAAAGTTGCTCAGTTCAATGAGAGCTTTAAGATGATATACAATATGACATATGTTTACATTTAGAATTTTTGAGTTTTGTTTAAGTTAAAATTTTTAAAATGATAAAATTTTTGAATTTTTATTTTTTTAATAAATGTGGTCTTGTGACACATCATTTTTTAGCGAATTTCCCATAGGGAATAAGCTATTACCGTAGGTCTCATGGTGAGACCTAAGCCCGGGACCATGTTACTTTTTCGTTTTGAGGTGCCCAGAGACCAAAAATAATAGTCATTAAAATTTATATATATATATATATGTATATATATATATGTATATATATATATGTATATATATATGAGTCCCTAGACACGATAACTCTCGTAAAAATGGTCCGATTGACACCAAATCAAATTTGTAGAGATGTGTAATCCTACGTTTATTCGGATGAGTTCAAAAACCAGACATATCGACCTACCGGAAAGGGGTACTTTTGGGGGGTTTTGTACCCCAAAAATGGGTTTTTTGCATTTTTCATATGTAAATTTTAAAAATTTTAAATTTTTATTTTGACCATTGGATTTAGCTCAAAAAAAACACACAATTTTAGTATTTTGAAGCTTTGCTCTATCTCCATTGGTTACCGAGATATTACAAAGTCTAAAGACAGTACATTGTCTTTTGGGGCTCCAATGTTAATCTTATGGAGAATAAGGATGTGTTAATATTTCACTTATTAACCAATATTTTTGGATGAAACTTGGTATTTAGCTTCATTTGGTTGAGATTCATCCATTTAAGGTAAAAAATCTTGGTTTTTGTACTTATCATGGCAGCAAACCTGCATACTCTTTTCCCATGTTAATCATATGGAGAATAGGCAAACTCTTTTATTTATGGACAGATATTGATGTAACTTACTATATGGCTTTATATGGTCGAAATAAATTTTTTCTATGCTAAAAACCTACTTTTAGTGTCCCCCATGGCAGCATACCTGCATACTCTTTCCCTATATTTATCTTAAGGAGAATAGACATTTATTTCCCTATTTATGAGCACGTGATGAAATTTTATTTACAAGTTTAGCTGGTCAAAATTAATATTACTAATTTGGAAATTCGCTGAGTACGCAGGTCTGCTGCGACGGGGGGTATTAAAGCTTAGCTCATTTCAAATAAGGATATTGAATCAGGAGTCATTTATGACAAATAATAAAAGAATTACAGGGTATTCCGTAAATGTTGATTTTTCTTACAAAAATGGCCGCCATTTTGAAACGGAAAAAGATAAATTTATTCTGTTTTCACGAAAATGCTCCTTTGACTAATATGTTTAAAATTATGTAAAAAAATCTGCATGTTTATTT
Organism: Neoaliturus tenellus; assembly: GCA_030545055.2. Taxonomy (NCBI): domain Eukaryota; kingdom Metazoa; phylum Arthropoda; class Insecta; order Hemiptera; family Cicadellidae; genus Neoaliturus; species Neoaliturus tenellus. Next base: position 219,922,674 of record CM061532.1, read on the forward strand.
AAGAAAATTTTGAGATTCGACCCCGTGACCTCCAGTTTTGGAACACCCTGTATACTGGCATTGATGAAAATATTTTTATTGGAAAGCCCATATGTGATTTAGTGGGAAAAAACTTTATTTCATGATTTTATCTCAAACCGTTCTCCTGCTATTAATAGTGGACGGGTGGTCTGAATCACCCTGTATATACGGAGTGTCCCGGAACTCTCTGGAACCCTTTTGTATATTTGTTCCTTGCATCGAGATAAGAAAAAAACATCGCACAAATATTGGTCTAAGATCCATCGTTAAGCCGCTAGCCGCCATTTTGTTTTTTTCACATAATAATTTTTATTTCCGTAACGGATGGTTGTATTCAGTTCATATTTGGGATAAATCTTTATCATACCAATGTACATTTTCAGAAAAAAAATTATTTTTTTCCACTGTGTATTTTCTAAATGGCGGCCATTTTAAAATTTCAAACTCAAATATCTCAAAATCGGTAATTTTCATAAAACTTTTACTTGACACAAAAAAGTTGCTAAATTAAATTATCTAACCAGCAGTACCAAGTTTATAAGGATCTGACAACAAATAACAGAGTTATTGTGATTTTTCTATCAAAATTTCCTTAATTTGCATTAATTATAATGCAAAATCAACGTTTTTTTGGAGAAAAATCGCAATAACTCTGTTATTTGTTGTCGAATCCTTATAAACTTGGTACTGCTGGTTATATCATTTAATTTAGAAACTTTTTTGTGTCAAGTAAAATTTTTATGAAATTTACCGATTGTGAGATATTTGAGTTTGAAATTTTAAAATGGCCGCCATTTTAAAAATACATGGTGGAAAAAAATAATTTTTTTCCTGAAAATGTACATTGGTATGATAAAGATTTACCCCAAATATGAACTGAATACAACCATCCGTTACGGAAATAAAAATTATTATGTGAAAAAAAACAAAATGGCGGCTAGCGGCTTAACGATGGATCTTAGACCAATATTTGTACGACGTTTTTTTCTTGTCTCGATGCAAGGAACAAATATACAAAAGGCTTCCAGAGAGTTCCAGGACACCCTGTATATATATGTGTGTGTGTGTGTGTCCGTTATTCTGATAACTTTTGAAGGGGACCTCCGTTTTTTATGAAATTTGGTATGAAGGTGTAAGACCAGGTCTATTTTCATGAGTTTGCGAACCAGCATTGTCGAGTTATGGGAACAGGGTTTTATGGGGTTTCAAAGGGGTCAAAAATGGGTTTTTGGCATTTTTGAACCTCAATTTTTAAAATTCAAGAATTGTAACTAAACCATTCAAAAGAGCTTAAAAGAACAAACAATTTAGTATTTTGAATTTTTAGCTTAGCTTAACAGATTCTGGAGAAAAGGTAAAAACAGTTTTCCCAGGTTAATGCGTCATATGTGTTATTGTGTAGTCTTAATGTTGGTGATATCTTTTCTTTTAATATTTTAAAATTTATTTAATCTTATGGGAAATCAATAAAACCCCGTATCTTGCTTATTTATTGACATAACTTGGTAAAATTTGGTATGTAAATTCACTAGGTTGGGTTTAACTGATATTTGCTTACAACACCCATGTGCCGGCAAACCTACATACTCACCTTCGTTATGGGGTCTATATGGGGAATATTTTACCTTACGCAACTATTAATTTTCCTAACAAAAAAACAGTGTCAAACATCGTCTCATGGAAATAAACCTACATACTCATTCCTATGGTGTCTATGGGGAAACACAAAATATCAAATTCCTTAGGAAATTCGCTGAGTACGCAGGTCTGCTTCGACGGGGGTATTTTATTTTTTTTTATTTTGAATCCATATTAAGTTATAATAGTTCAAATTTTATCAACTTTAGACGATCATAGCTAATGGATTCCAAATATTCTAAAATCAAAAAGCTAATCAAGTAGCCTAAGTTTTTATCTTTTATTTAAAACCTCTCCCACCTTTATATGACAAAGCGCAAAGTGGAAGCAGATGAAGCACCTGAATTTTTTAATGCGATGAATTTTTGATCCGCAAGACTCCGATACTGACAGCCTCTATTGACAGCTGCTGAAACTGCTGGGTGGGCAGGCTATAAATGTTGTCAATGTAGAGCATGTATTAATTAGAAGGCCTACCTTCCGCTTCCAAATCCGCAGCGTTTCCTTAGCCACAGTGTATTACACCGAATAATGAATATTTTTTTTTGCCCTCAGTATTGTTTTGAACAATGCGAAACGTATTCAGGTAGTTCCCGCAATGGCCACTTGACTGCCAAGGCCAAATAAACGCTCTATTCCTTTAGCCTATTTATTTATTTATTTATTCCAACAGGAAACCCATTACAGTTGAAAATTCCTCTAATCCCTCATAATTTGAACTAATCGGGACCTTACCTTATTTGGTTTACCAAATTTTCGGATTAAACAGAACTCATAATATTGCAATATATATACTCTTATTTCTACCATTTACTTAAACTTAAACATTCTATATTAAATCAGAACTCAATTATGACGAGACCGCGGAACATGTAATATCGATGGAACTGTGTTAAATACTGTAAAATACTAATGGAATATTGACATTGACAGTTATTGATTTACAGAAAAGCGGCCGCAATAGCGACAGAATTGTGTCTAATAACTGTAAATTTCATGTAACCTTGACAACTGGAATTTCCAAAGTATGGAAGGATAAAACAGTAAATTTATTTCCAAAATGTGGCAGATTTTTTGAATAATGGGATTCAATATGAGAATTCTAGTCCCCCCTCTTAATCTTGTGATTTGGGTTACCTATAATTTGTCTAGTAATATTCTATTATTGCAGAATTATAGCTACAAAACTCCAAAAGAAATTCACTAAATATTTTATCTATTTTAACGCACTATCATATATGGACATTGACCATATACTAATGTAAATAGACTTCTCATCTAATGCATTTATTTGATATTAAAATTTGGACAAGTTCATGTATGCCAGAAGTATTGTTTTCGATCATTCGGCAGGTTTTACAGTGCTGCACAACACATTATCACAACATTAATTAAGTCCTCAATTATAAGAGGTTTCGCACTGGGTTCATAAAAGTGGGATAACTGATTTATCTATCATTTGTCATTTGTACTTCATATTCACTGTCGCAAAAGATCGCGCTACCGTTAATCGGTTTCAAACATACCTATGCTAAGAGAAGTCTATTTACCCTAGTGTACAATAAACTTCCTCTAATACGGCATGTCTGGAACTTTACACATGCTGGTTTAGGAAACATTCCGGATTACAAGATGAATCTGAAAAAATGTGAATGAAAAAAAAATTACATTAAAACATAAGTTTTCTTCCTCCAACAGCTTCACTAAACAATTTATTACTTTTATTCCTAGCAATAAAAGTTTTTCTTAAGTGGTGCTGGATTGTGGGATGCTGGATTAGAGGAAGTTTACTGTACAAGGATACTTTTCCACAGAAAATCTCTAGTACTTCTAAAACAACTTTTAAGGTTGAAAGGCGTTTGGAGATAATTAGAACAAAAATTTTATTTAACAAGGCATTTAATGAGAACAAAAGGTAATATTTATTTACAAAAAGAACTAAGTGATATGAACCCTTCATTTGCAATAAAGGAATGTTTTAAGGATCCGTACATCAAAAGTTCCATAGTTTATATATAATCAAGAAAGTAAAAAATGAATGTGTAAAAATTATTGTCTGGAAAATAAATACCAATATTTGAAACATTTATTTTAATTACACAACCGCTTGATTTTATAAATCAAATTGGCTTTGAATATTATTTTATATTGTAATAAATATTTATAAATCAAATTGGCTTTAAATATTATTTTATATTGTAATAAATAAACAGGATGAAGCAATAGAAGATATGCTATTTGTTGAATTAAGAAGAGGTTGCTGTTTCCTGAAAAGAACGGTTTTATAAATTAATTAATTTATATGTTTATCTAAAGGGTATTTCAGGTACATTGTGAATAAAAGACAATCTTTAAATACAAAAAAGTTATGAAGTATGTTTTGTATTTTTTTTTAGTCAGCCATAAAAAAAAATCAATAAAATATAGCCAAGAATAAAATCAATAATCATCTTTTTGACTTGTGGATGACAAATTATGGTTATATACACACTAACTGATGAGCTAATACAAGAAGACGTCTGAAAATAAAATATTAAACTTATATAGAATAGAATGAAAATTACAGGAAATTAATCTTCATATTCTACACTACCAGTAAATCATACAAAATAATAGTTCAATACGATAAAAGAAGAATATTTATATTTTATAACAGAAAAATATTGTAAATGAGAATAATTATATAGGCCTACCGTATTTGTCGTCCACATAAAATAGATGCAGTTGCGAGGCTAACAGTTGGAAAGAGGATGTTTACTTCCTGTTCCCTCTCCTATTCCCTTAAAAATACTTACACTGCTTCATCAATCCCATTACACAAAGTAGATTTAGATCTGAGCTCAAAATGTTTAGTCAGGCTAACTTTATTTAAGCTGTGATTGCACAAAAATATCTTGTGTACCGGTACCTGTCCTCCAAAAATATAAATCAAATGCCATATAAAAATTACCAAGGACTGTAAAACAAAAATTCACAGATTGACGCAAAGCACTTCTGAATTACTTTGACTCATTCTTTGAGACAAAGTCGCACCAGCATAATTTAAACCCTGGGGTAAAGCGGTCTGGGATTGGACTATTTACTGTATAAAAAAATTGCCGGAAAATATTATATTTCATGATAACTTATACAAGGCATTTAGTCCACTCAAAATTAATGTGGGGTCAATTACAAATCTCAACTTCTCCAATCTTTCCCATTCCATAAAAAAAATCTGTCTATAGACCGCACATTAATTTTGTATGAAGTTTATTATACATTGTTAAAGTAGTATAGCCATTGCCATACATAAATATGATTTGTGCCTCTACAGCTGTTTAATATCGCAACCAGGGTGTCAGATTTTACTCTGTATCATCACTACTAATATTAGCTTAGGCACACAATTTGTGTAGGGAGACTAAAGAAAGAAATCATAAGCTAAATAATATGTTGTACTCTTTGTTCCAAGCACTGTCACACTCTTATACCATTGCCAGTTTGTGTTGTTCTCTGACAACTTGAGGATGCTGTATTAAAACTTTTAAGTTAATAGGAAAACACAAAATATTCAAAGATATTTCATACTTAGATTTTCATTCATAAGTGGCGAAAAAACGTTAACCAACTTAAAATGAATGGTAAAATATTATTTACAGTACTTTAGTATTAAATGTTTTCCTGCTTTATTCTCTAGTAAATAAATATTTATTTTCAACCAGACACAATTTGAAGGAAAGATTTACACGTAAAAAATTATCCGTGAAAAGATACAATTTCTCTTGAATTAATGGATAATTATTTAAAGAGATTTACATCATCAGGGTGTCTACTGCCAGGGGCGCCGGAATTCTACCCCAGGAAAAGTACCCCCATGAAAAAACGCTACGTCATTTTGACGTCACAGGTATGGGGGTAGTTTTCCGGCCGCGAACTTTGGAAGAGAATACAATATACTCTACTTCAATCATTGGTTACGCACTTTTATAATTTATTTCTATCATGAACAATTTAAGCAATGTTTTGTAAGTATACTAGGGGTGGAAAACTACCCCCGGAATTCTACCCCCGGAATACTACCCCCAGCAAAACTACCCCCAGCAAAACTACCCCCGGATTTCTACCCCCGGAATACTACCCCCAGGAAATCTACCCCCGGAATTCTACCCCCGGAATACTACCCCCAGCAAAACTACCCCCAGGAAAACTACCCCCGGAATTCTACCCCCAGCAAAACTACCCCCAATGGACTAGACCGGGAACCCTACACCTGCGAAAGTACTTTCACGTACACAATTCCTTAAGTATTTAACAATTGTTATTTTATGTACGTGTTCTGGTATTTAAAACATTTCTATTATAAAATAATACATTATGTTAAATTTACATTAATACAAACTCTCCCTTCTGGTGATCTCGTTCTCTACCCTCACTCGCCGTCAAGTTCTATAATAGGCCTATGCTTTAGCTTTATATTACCAATCTTCAATCTTCCCTTAATCCTTTACAGGCTTTTAGCTGTGTGTTTTTTAAAATGCTTTTTTTGAGTGAAAATGTAATTGTGGGTGATGATGAGTTAATGTTATTGGTTTAATGTTATATTTTACAAAACAACATGATAAATTAATAGTATTATTATCTAAGGCATTTTTTTATAAATTGTTTAGAAAAATGTGTATGCAGCAACTGAAAAAAGAAATCAGAAATTTCCTTCAAAGTTCATTCATGTTCAGGTGTTACATAATATTTATTAGATGACAATGTAAGCCCTATGTGCTTCAAACCTGAAAGTTAAATAGAGAAAAATCGGAATAATAATATTCACAATAATCTGAAGGAATTTTGTTCACTCTGATCACTTGCCTCCGAGATGGACAAGATCTTTACTCAGCAGTAAAATTCTATTACCGTATTACTGGTTGTACTAGATATATTGAGTTATATACTTTTCAGGCTATCTAGATTTACAAAACGTGAGTTAAGTTACATAAGCATAAAGTGTATCCTATCCTATACTGTAATACGAGTAAGTTATATATTTGTATGTGTGTATGTTTGCACACGGATCTCAAAAACAGCTAAAACAATTTTCTCCCAACATTGCAGATAACATAGTTTTGGGATGAATTTAATATAAATACAGGTCTCTATGCCAGAAAAAATCTCATTTCTTTATAATCATTAATTCAAATTTTAAAAATTGTAACATTGGTCTTATGGAGTTAAAAAAAAATAATAATAATAATGAAAACAGTAGACTCAACTGTCAAAGTGCAGAATAGGCCTATGTGTTCCAGTATAACCATGTAGTTTTGCATGGCAACCAATTACTAAATAATTAAATGGTACTATTTTATGATGAAAATAATCTATAATTTTAATCATACTTCATACTGCTGATTATGAATAAGAATAAAAGTAATGAAAAAGTATATAAAACAACAAATCAATTTGTAGAATTACATTTGAATTTAAAAAAAAGCATTAGAAAGAATAAAGCAAACACCAGCTAACTAAATAATTAGAATCCACGTGTTACACATTCAACATGTGTTTTAACAAATATACACGAGACCCGTAGGCCTACATTGAAACAGTCTGAAAGCACAGAAAAAGGAAGCTGAAAGGCGAGTGAGTGGAGCGAACAAGCTCGTCTTGAACAAGAAATAAGCTTTTTTGCACCGGGTTGTCTGTAAATGATATTACAATATTTTATCTATGATATTACTACCAAAAATATCACTGTTTAAGTTCACCGAGCTAATGCTTGGCCCCCAGGTGCTGAAAATTATAAACCTAATATCAAAGTATATCATGGTACGGTAATGTATATTTTTTATTTGATGTTAATAAAACCATACACCTAAAAGCCTGTAAAGGATTGAGGAAAGATTGGTTATATAAAACTAAAGCATAGGCCTATTATAGAACTTGACGGCGAGTGAGGGTAGAGAACGAGATCACCCGAATGGCAAGTTTGTATTAATATAAACTTAACATTTCTATTATTTTATAATAGAAATGTTTTAAATAGCAGAACACGCACATAAAATAACAATTAATTGTTATATACTTAAGGAATTGTGTATGGGAAGTACTTTCGCGGGTGTAGGATTCCCGGTCTAGTCCATTGGGGGTAGTTTTGCTGGGGGTAGAATTCCGGGGGTAGTTTTCCGGGGGTAGTATTCCGGGTCTAGTCCATTGGGGGTAGTATTGCTGGGGGTAGTTTTGCTGGGGGTAGTTTTCCGGGGGTAAAATTCCGGGGGTAGAAATCCGGCTGGTGTTTGGTTTGCTATAATGTTAATTTAGAGCAACCAAATTAAATAATAATGTATTTATAAAACTGGGGGTACTTTTCCGGCCGCGAGCCAAAACTCCATGCCACTTTTAGCTCCGCCCCTCGTGACGTCAAAATGACGTAGCGTTTTTTCATGAAGGTACTTTTCCTGGAGGTAGAATTCCGCTACCCCTACTGCCAAAGAGATACAAAAATCAGTGACTTTTTTTACTTTTGGGGGTGAAAAATGTTAAAAATCAGTGATTTTTTGGTCTCTAGGATAGAAAATTTTGAGGGGAAATTGTTTAAGTCGCAAAACTTTTGCTCACAATCGCATTATTTTCTAAATTTTTACTAACATTCTGTGACTTTTCTTTAATTTAAGGAAAATAAGTGACTTTTTGGTGACTTCTGTGACCCTTAACTAAAATCCGTGACTTTTGGTGACTTCAGGGACCAGTAGACACCCTGATCATAATACTGGATGAGCTAAAACTAAATATATTGAAAATAAATAATAATATGGTCTGATTGGACCAATGAACTGATTTCTTGATTCCACTTCATATGTTATCAATTAATTCAACATACTTAAATGAATGCTGGTGAATTTATACTGCCTTTTTAATGACACATTGAATCCGTAGCTGGCATCTGTGTTATTTTAACACAGTTGAGACCTCTCAATCATCTACATGACAAAACTATCACGTCAGGTAGATTATGACAAGAACTATAATTAAAAGCGTGATGACCATTCCCCCGAACAGTATGTACTTGTCTTCGTGAGCTCGACGCTCGATGAGACGCATTGTTGTGTTGGACAGTCCGAGTGTGTTGGCGATGTCCATGATCCGGCGGTGTGCTCCCTTCAACGTGTTCCTCTGGTCTCTCAAACTCTCCAGAATACCACTTCCTGTCCGCAACATGTCATCAACTCCTCGGTTGGAGTTCTGGGAATAAAAAAATCATTAACAAATTGAAACAAAAATTGATTTTTGATGCAAAGACTAGTTACAACTGAGCAAATAGGAATTGTGTGGCATAAAATCATATACGCTACCTCCATTACCAAAAATGAATTTTTTTACTAATCAACAACGGAAAATAATTATAAATTTGCCTACAAATTGTAATGCACACTGAAGAGCCAAAGATAATTATTAAAGCTAACTGTATAAAAAAATGTCATAAAATCAAAGGACTAGGTAATTGTAGGTGATTTATATTTTATGGTAGTTTTGTGCAACTTTGTGATATCATGATGGTATGGATCTATTGATGGAAATTCTTCAATTTTGATACATAATATAGTTCATAAGTAGTATATAAGGCCCTTTGCCAGGGCACTAATTTACTATTAAGTAGATGTGTGCTCACACACGTTAGTGAATCAAATCGAAATAGCAGATACACTACAACACATATACAATTCACAGTTTTTTTTTAATTCCATAGAATTTTTCCTTGTCATGATGCCTAATAGCTAAGCACATTTTAAAACAGTTCTCAAAGAATACAAACACTAGACACACAAGACACAGACACAAAAAGTTACCATCTAGACGACACACACTACTACAGCACTATTCTACACAGTGGACTTTCTTTTAACCAGTATTCTGAGAACCGGCACACTCTGCTAACCAGCACCAATCGAGCAACTCGAGTTCGGCTTTATCAGGTTATGTTTGGGAACACAGCGCTGAGCTGTACATGACATTTTCTTTATCATTCGCAGTTTGTCCGTTACTCATGCACGCAGTACTGTTATTATAACAACTACAATTTTTGGCCAGTAAAAAAAAATTCTGTTAGGATTTCCATTAAAACTATAGGCTTTTGACTACCCGACCAGAGAGTCCACTGTGACACTCCATATTTTCTGAAGAACACTTTTCACAGTGTTATATAGCTTCCATGCCAACCTGCAAGGAGGTGTTGTGCTGCAGTGAGTAGTCGATGATGATGGAAGTGTCGTGATCTGTGTGGGTGAATCGTCGACTCAGCAGCTCCTCCCTCTCCCGCTCCTCCTGCTGACGCCGGTACACTTCGTGCTGATGTGACCTCAGCGCCGCCTGGCCACAGCACACACACATGTTAGTACAAGACTTTACAGTACTAAATTATAACAATTTGGGTGGGGTTATGTGGATTATATGGTGAGAAGTATTGACAGTTTGCACTCTATATATAAATGTAAAATTCAGTGTATTTTAGCCACCAAACATGTTTTAAACAGTGAGTAAAGTGAACATTATCATCAGTGAAATAATTTAAGCCATAAACTTTTTATTTGTTCTAACGAATTTTAAAGACATCCTAATTTATATTATACTCACTGCAGGAAGTCCTGAAAGCACATGGTTCCACACTTTTTTTAAACAGTCTTTTTACATTAAATTCTAAACTCATCTACATAAGTTATATTATATTTCATTTTACCAATATTCAACAGTTACCACAGACACAAAGTAAAATAAATCAAAGGAAAAAAATAACAATATCTTTAAAAACACAAACAGGAAACAGGATTCACACAGGAAACAACAAGCAATAGCACTGTTCTGAAATCTGGTCACTACACTCTGCAACTAAGTGGCCAGCGCTCAATTGTCAAACTGATAAGAGGTAGCAAGAGTGATAAGGATGTAAACAAACTCTAACTTCCTACAATCCTTGCCATATAGGCCTGAAACACTGAGTGAATTATTCTTTCTCTCATAAAGTTACAATTTTTATTGATTTATTATTATTATTATTATTATTTTGCTCAGCCACAAAAGACTTGAGTTTTCTTATTGTAATAAAACTTTGTGTAAAATATAAATATTTATTGGAGGTATTTTAACTAGCTCACAACAAACGTTTAAGTTATTAGTTTTAGCTAGACTGTGCTTATTTACTGTTATCAGGGGGTTTTTTATGGACTCTACCCCAAATAATTCACTTTTACCTAAAGGATGGAAGAGGGAAGATGTTGTGAGGAAAAGCGGCCTTTCTGTAGGAAGAATAGACACAAAAATTACATCCCCGGGGGGAAGGGTTTTTAGATCAAAAAAATCCCTCCAAGAATACCTCCAATTAAAAAAATTGCCATACAATATTAGTGACTTCTACTCTAAAGTACACGCTAAAAGCCCTGTTTCAAAAGGAATCAGGATGCATTCTGAAGTACAAAAAGAAATGACTGATGAAGACTTAATGTCAGACAATAGTTCTACTGCTGGGAACCGAACTGAATTTTCTCAGAGTTCATTAGAAATGGTTCACAGCACTCCCTCTTCAAACCCTACCCCTTGCAATAAGCCTGGTATGGACGTCATGATTCAAACTGACATTTCAACACAACACTGTCTCTGTACAGTGAACTGTTGTCCAAACAATGGCTTTCTGATGATACCTCACAAAACTATTTTGATATTCTGAACCGTGGTTTTTTAGATATTGAATATGTCCATATCCTAAATCCTCTTATGAGTCATGCCATAAAAAATACAAATGACTTCGATTATCTACTTGAACCACTAAATTTGTCAGGGAAAAAATATTTAATAATTCCTGTCAATGATGCCACCAATTTAAGCAAGGTTTGTGGCTCCCACTGGAGTGTTCTAGTTTACGCCCAAGAGTCAAATGAATATTTTCACTACGACTCGCTGAATGGAAAAAACTCTGAACATGCTGAGGTAATAAAGCTAAAAATCTCTAAGTACATGCAGCGCCCAACAAACAAGCCAACAGAAGACGTCAAAATTCCATACCAACAAAACGGCTACGACTGCGGGATATACGTGATTTATGTCATTGAATCTTTTGTCAAAAGTTTATTATCAGATAAAAAAATGAAACTTTTTGCTCCAGTAAGCTTAGTGTTGAATGAAAGTGACTTAATAAATAAAAGATCATTGCTGGCATATATTTTGAACAATAGGTCAACAATCGGGCATGATATGGTTCTATCTCTGATGTGCATCACAAATGTCCAAGAAAGGAAAACTATAGAGGTACAAACCATGCACTATAATGAGATGCACCTAACTGAAAATTCGGAGGGAAAATTTCAAGGAAGTTGGAGCAATATTAAATATATATCAAGGATGGACCACACTAAAATTAGCACTAATGAGCCTAAGGCTGCTGGGCAGGCGGACGTGCAAGGGGTTTGTCCCCAAATCACCCTGAAAAACAACTATGAGGTGCTCTCTGACACTATAGGCTCCGAGAATGTATCTCAACATGATAATAATGACTGCCAAAAAAGTAATAAAAAAAATGATGTGAAAAAGGTTTACAAAAATAAAAGAAACAAAACTCATGTGAACGGAGTTAAAATTAAAGGGAATGAATATGCTGAGGGCCAAATGGCACCCACAGCTACTCTTAAAAATGATAATCGGCTTGGAATCAAAATTGTTGGAGACAGTCATGGTAGAGGCCTGTCAAAACTATTGAACTTATATCACAGTGATCAAGTGAAATCAACGGGTATAATAAAGCCTAATGCCACATTTCACCACTTAAGAAATGACATTACACAAATGGGCTCATCAACAAATGACATATTGATTGTTTTCACGGGAGCAAATAATGCCTACAATGGAACAATCCAAGATGTACTTCCAGAAATGCTTACAACGATCAAAAGAACTAAATGCAGAAAAATGTTTCTTGTCAGTACACCTTTTAGACGTGACGTCCCTCTAGAAGATGAAATAAACTGGAATGTACTAAATCTAAATATATTTCTTAGTGACCTGGCCAATAGCAGTGACAGATTCTGTTTTGTTGACATAAGTGTATATCCTGAAAACTTTTTTTCAAGAGATGGAGTTCACCTGAACTTAAAAGGAAAGAAACACTTATGCAAACTGATAGTTAATCAATTACGAGGGAGAGGCAAACAATATTATCATGCTAATCAACAAAATGGTGGATCTCAGAGTGACACACTTCCCTCATACCCAGAAAAGACTACTCCGGTGCATCCCAAAATATCTTTTCCACTAGGGTACCACTCAAACTTCAACATTAATGACCCGGTCTTGGAAAAATTACAGTTTAATGGCTCTGAATTATTTACAATTCACAGTGGGAACGAATTAACTATCAACATAATTAATGCTGATATAAGGAAAATTATAGACAATTTATGGCATGATAAAAGAGTCGCATTTGCACACTCCATATCTGCAGACCTTGATAATAGGCGCAACATGACAGCAGGGGTTGCTGTTACGTTCAGAAGGAAGTTTGGAAGACCGTTACCATCAGACCGCTTAAATGGGTTCCTGGCTGTCCAACATACAAAAGAAGGGGAAGGTGCTACAGTGTACAGCCTTATAACCAAGCGAGAATTCTCAGGCAAGCCTACAAATGTTGACTATGACTCAGCATTTAAAAAAACTGACAGAAAACTTTGATTCAACAAAATGTAACAAACTCTTCTGCTCACCAATAGGTTGCATCAGAGACAAGATAACACCAAACCATTTTGCTCATAACTTAGTTAACCTTCAAAAGTGCATCAAGATTCCTATTTACATTGTCTCACAAGATCAGAAAGCCGGTCGTGTTTTACGAAATGGTCTATCACATGAAGACTTTTTAAAACAACTCAATCATGAAATAATAAAAGTTTTGAGCGACTCATCCATAAGCAATGAACAGGAGCGTCCGATTGCAATATCTGCCAACCCTTATGAAGTGAACACTCCAACTTCAACAGACATCCAGCAGACATTCTCTATGCCCTGCACTTCACATTCAGGAGTCTCCGCTTCAAGCAACATACAGTTACTCCCAGCTGCTGAATGGCCTCCACTTCCTTCACCTAAGACTCAAAAGAATAACGGATCTGCACCCGGAACTCCAACTACTGACTTTTTAGTTGATTCTGATAGTAATTTTGATTTAGTAGTTAGGTCACAACATTGTAAAAACAAAACCTCCAACAGTAGTTTTTTAGAGATAGTAAGAAGCCCCTTAAATATAATCAAATAAATGTAATTCATCAAAATGTTCAATCCATTTCTAACAAAATTGAGCACATAGCAATAATTCTTGATGAGGAAAATCCAGATGTTTTTATAATCTCAGAACATGGTCTAAAATGTAATGAAATTTCACAGCTCAATTTTGATGGTTACAAATTAATATCAGAAAGTAGTAGGGAATACAAATCATGGGGTGGTGTAGGGATATTTGTAAAAGATTATATTACAGCAGTTAAGGTTGATGTTAAAAATTATAATTATGAAGGACATATAGAACTGAGTTCAATTAAAATAAAACATTGTAAGTCAAATTTCTATATTATTGGGATTTATAGACCACCTAAGGGAGATTTAGATAGATTTTTTGAAACCTTAGATAAATTGCTGTTACATGAACGCTTCAAAAATGGTAAAATTATATTAATTGGTGATTTTAATATTGACATCTTGACCAATGATAACAGATCAAAAAAGTTCAAACAATTTGCACTTGGGCTAGGACTGTCAATATGTATCTGGCAACCGACAAGGGTCACTCCCATGTCCAGCACTGGAATTGACAATATACTTACAAATTTAAACCAAGACTCTTTCATGTCTAATGTACTTAAACTTAATATCTCTGATCATTACTGTGTGCAAATAATCTCTTCTAAGGAACTCTTTGAAAGTAAAAATTTAAGTCCAAATTATACTTGGAAAAGACTATTTAAAGAGTCTAACCTAAGAATATTGAAAGAATATTTAGCCTCAGAAAACTGGTTAGATGTTTATGAAAGCAGCGATGTAGATTCCAAGTTTGAATCGTTTTTTAGAATCTTTAATTATTACTATGACTTAGCATGTCCAAAGGTCAAAATTAAATTAAGGAAAAATCATAACAGTTGTCTAAGTAAAAAATGGGTTACAAAAGGCATTCTCATATCAAAGAATAAATTAAGATCAATGAGTTTCTTATATAAAACTTCAACAGATGAACATTTTAAGAATTATTACAAAAAATACAAAAAAACGTACAGGGCCATTTTAAAAGCCGCAAAATCCTCCTACTTTGAAAAGTTAATACTCAATTCAAACAACAAAAACAAAACAGCGTGGAAACTTATAAATGAAGAACAAAATAAAAAATGTGAAAGACAACCGATTACAAAAATTAAAGTGGATAATATTTTAATTACAAACCCTTTACAAATAGCCAATATTTTTAATTAACACTATTGTGACGTAGGTAAAAAATTATCACTGGAAAACCAAAACATTTCTGGAAAGTCTGATTCAACATTTTTAAACAACCCAGTTTTATCTAATTCTTTCTTTTTTAGGAATGTTTCAGAAATAGAGGTAATTGCAGAAATCGATAGCTTAAAAAATAAATACTCCACAGGGTTTGATGACGTTCCTGATGCTGTTTTGAAACAGTGTGGATCAGAAATAATCACCCCTCTTACTCATGTTATTAACCGTTCGATCAGTGATGGTCGCTTTCCAACCAAACTTAAAATCACTAAGGTTAAACCCCTTTACAAAAAAGACAATCCGCAGGAGGTTGTTAACTATCGTCCTGTAGCTCTTCTATCTGTCTTTTCAAAGATTTTTGAAAAAATAGTTCTTTATCAAATACTTGCTTTTTTTGAAAAATTTAATTTACTTGACAAAACACAATTTGGTTTCCAAAAAGGTAAATCTACAGTGGATGCTCTGAATGAAGTAATTTCTAAAGTGGTGTCTGGGCTTGAGACTAAAAGTTGCCCTGTCGCTATTTGTTTGGACTTAAGTAAAGCATTCGATAGTGTGGATATAAAAATTCTTTTGAATAAACTCTTTGATTATGGAATTCGAGAACCCGCTTTGAATTGGTTTGAATCTTATTTATTTGATCGTATGCAATTTGTGGAATTAGAATCAACCTCAAAAAATATCGCTTTACAAATCAAATCACCGATATTAAAACTTGACTATGGAGTACCCCAAGGGTCAATTTTGGGGCCTTTTCTATTTTTAATTTATATAAATGATGTTGCTAAAGTATTAAAACTTTCCACTTCAACATTATATGCGGATGACATTACACTCTGTTTTGTAAAGCAGGGAAACATGGATTTTTCAACTTATGAACAAAAAATCTTCTTTGAGGTAAACAATCTGGTTCAATACTTGGCTTCAATTAATCTCTCCCTTAGTATTTCTAAAACAAAAGCCTTATTTTTTCATACTTTGCAATCTAGAAATCTTATTGATCTAAAAATAGTAGTTGATGAAAGGGAGGTTGAAGAGGTTTCTGAGGTAAAATTTTTAGGACTCAATATTGACTTCAACCTCACATGGAATGGTCACACTGATTTTATTTGCTCAAAATTGAACTCAGCAAAATTTCTTTTATGGAGACTTTCACAAATATGTAATATAAAGGTTTTACTGTCCGTTTACTATGCCTACTGTTACAGTCACCTTTCATATGGTGTAGAGTTATGGGGAAACTCTTCTAAAAAAAACCAATTAAAAATTCTCAAAATTCAAAAAAAAATTGTTTGAATTATAGCTAAATTAAAACAGAGAGATTCTTGTAAATTGGCTTTCCCAGAACTTAAAATTTTGACTTTTCCTTGTATATACATTTACCGCACTGTTTTATATTATAAGCAGCATCAGTCACACTCAACCATCACACCCCACCATTCCTACAACACAAGACAAGGTTTTCAAAATTTCGTTATTGATAGATTAGTAATTCAGGAAAAGATACCTTTATCGGCTGGAAGAAAGTTATTTGACTTTCTGCCAGATGACATAAAAAATATTAACATAATTAAAAAATTAGATGTAGATTCCAAGTTTGAATCGTTTTTTAGAATCTTTAATTATTACTATGACTTAGCATGTCCAAAGGTCAAAATTAAATTAAGGAAAAATCATAACAGTTGTCTAAGGAAAAAATGGGTTACAAAAGGCATTCTCATATCAAAGAATAAATTAAGATCAATGAGTTTCTTATATAAAACTTCAACAGATGAACATTTTAAGAATTATTACAAAAAATACAAAAAAACGTACAGGGCCATTTTAAAAGCCGCAAAATCCTCCTACTTTGAAAAGTTAATACTCAATTCAAACAACAAAAACAAAACAGCGTGGAAACTTATAAATGAAGAACAAAATAAAAAATGTGAAAGACAACAGATTACAAAAATTAAAGTGGATAATAATTTAATTACAAACCCTTTACAAATAGCCAATATTTTTAATAAACACTATTGTGACGAAGGTAAAAAATTATCACTGCAAAACCAAAACATTTCTGGAAAGTCCGATTCAACATTTTTAAACAACCCAGTTTTATCTAATTCTTTCTTTTTTAGGAATGTTTCAGAAATAGAGGTAATTACAGAAATCGATAGCTTAAAAAATAAATACTCCACAGGGTTTGATGACGTTCCTGATGCTGTTTTGAAACAGTGTGGATCAGAAATAATCACCCCTCTTACTCATGTTATTAACCGTTCGATCAGTGATGGTCGCTTTCCAACCAAACTTAAAATCACTAAGGTTAAACCCCTTTACAAAAAAGACAATCCGCAGGAGGTTGTTAACTATTGTCCTGTAGCTCTTCTATCTGTCTTTTCAAAGATTTTTGAAAAAATAGTTCTTTATCAAATACTTGCTTTTTTTGAAAAATTTAATTTACTTGACAAAACACAATTTGGTTTCCAAAAAGGTAAATCTACAGTGGATGCTCTGAATGAAGTAATTTCTAAAGTGGTGTCTGGGCTTGAGACTAAAAGTTGCCCTGTCGCTATTTGTTTGGACTTAAGTAAAGCATTCGATAGTGTGGATATAAAAATTCTTTTGAATAAACTCTTTGATTATGGAATTCGAGAACCCGCTTTGAATTGGTTTGAATCTTATTTATTTGATCGTATGCAATTTGTGGAATTAGAATCAACCTCAAAAAATATCGCTTTACAAATCAAATCACCGATATTAAAACTTGACTATGGAGTACCCCAAGGGTCAATTTTGGGGCCTTTTCTATTTTTAATTTATATAAATGATGTTGCTAAAGTATTAAAACTTTCCACTTCAACATTATATGCGGATGACATTACACTCTGTTTTGTAAAGCAGGGAAACATGGATTTTTCAACTTATGAACAAAAAATCTTCTTTGAGGTAAACAATCTGGTTCAATACTTGGCTTCAATTAATCTCTCCCTTAGTATTTCTAAAACAAAAGCCTTATTTTTTCATACTTTGCAATCTAGAAATCTTATTGATCTAAAAATAGTAGTTGATGAAAGGGAGGTTGAAGAGGTTTCTGAGGTAAAATTTTTAGGACTCAATATTGACTTCAACCTCACATGGAATGGTCACACTGATTTTATTTGCTCAAAATTGAACTCAGCAAAATTTCTTTTATGGAGACTTTCACAAATATGTAATATAAAGGTTTTACTGTCCGTTTACTATGCCTACTGTTACAGTCACCTTTCATATGGTGTAGAGTTATGGGGAAACTCTTCTAAAAAAAACCAATTAAAAATTCTCAAAATTCAAAAAAAAATTGTTCGAATTATAGCTAAATTAAAACAGAGAGATTCTTGTAAATTGGCTTTCCCAGAACTTAAAATTTTGACTTTTCCTTGTATATACATTTACCGCACTGTTTTATATTATAAGCAGCATCAGTCACACTCAACCATCACACCCCACCATTCCTACAACACAAGACAAGGTTTTCAAAATTTCGTTATTGATAGATTAGTAATTCAGGAAAAGTTACCTTTATCGGCTGGAAGAAAGTTATTTGGCTTTCTGCCAGATGACATAAAAAATATTAACACAATTAAAAAATTCAAATTAAAACTTAAAGATTACTTGGTTGAGAATGCCTTCTACTCAATCCAGGAATTTAGTGGGGTCTCATAGATTGTAGGAATGATTATTATTTATGGTGAGGGTTTTATTGTAGCCTACTAATTTCAGCAGTGTTTTACTTTATTGTTTGTACTTTATCATAGCAGTTTATCGTATCAGTTTTTATTTTTTATTGTACTCCTCTCAGAAAACTTATTTGATTCAATTTTGTAAATCTTTGTATATTAGCTTAATTGTAGAATATTTATTTCTCTATATAAAATACTATTACTATTCTGTAATTGACGCAATCCAATGCTTATTCCTGTAAGTTTATGGAAATAAAGGAGTTTTTGAATTTGAATTTGAATTTGAATTACACTCATTAGAAGCCTTCTAAACCACCTACACTTCTAAAGGTACTTCCACACCGAACGCGCAGAGCTGCGCCGCGCTGCGCAAAACATGTGCGCGCCGAGCGGCGCACTTGGTGTGGACGGCGAACCGCGCAGCTTCGCGCACTCGCGAACATCCGTGAACACGATCCGACTGATGGCGGAATTTTGACGAACATCTTTGAAGTTTGTTCGCCCTTGCGCGCTCAGTGTGGACGGGCATTTGCTCAGTTGTGTCTGCGCGTAGTTTCGGCTCGAACTGTCACTACCTGTGTTTGATCAAAATGGCTTTTGAATGGAGTCGTGAGAGCATCGAGACTCTGGTGAAAGCATATCGAGTTCAAAGTGAGTTATAGGACCCGAATGACAATAATTACCATATTAAAAATAAATAATGTCTAGTCTACCAGAATGTCTAGTCCTAGTCCTTCACCTAAACTTCCATTGCAACAAGTATACAATCCACCTGCCAACAACCCTTTACAAACATTTATAAATGCCTTTGTGGATAACAATTCAGAAGTTTTAACTACTCTGTAATGGCTAGTCTTTAAAATGACAATGAACAATTCTCGATTAAACATTGTTTAATAAAATAGAGCCCTTTAGGCCTTCAGGTTATCTTATGGGGGAATTTTGATATTTGTTATTTTTACCCATGCCTTTGGTTTTCATTTATTTTCTATTTAAATTTGTTTTTTCAATAAATAATTTTGATAATGCTTATGTATTTCTCAACAATCATTAAAAGAATAAAATAAAATATTAAAATATTAATACATTGTGGTGGCCCAATGACGACATGATTTTCTCCTTCTTTTTAACAGATCATTATAAATAACAATAAAAACCGAAGCAGCCTTTGCCCGGTCCATTTTCTACATCGGTGTGATTGTGTCGCCCGCGCAACACAGATCACAGCCGCGCAACTACGAACACGGCGCTCTGTTCCGCACAGTTTCGCGCAGCGCAATATGCTTTGCGCAGCGCATTGCAGAGCGGCGCAGCACGGCGCGCTCGGTGTGGAAGTACCTCAAGAAACAACTCAAGCCAGCTATAATGCAAATTGTACAGTACAGTACAGTACATTATAAAATAAATCATTGTTGTGCAATTTAAACTAATCTTAACTAAACTACATTAATTTTAACAAGTCAGTATTTAAACCAGAAACCAGCTGGTGGCATAATGCATGGACAATCACATTTCATTACAGGTAGTGGTAGAAAATCAGGTTACAGGACTAGGTAGAATCAGGTTACAGGTTACAGGTAGAAAATCATTAATATCATCATTGTCTGTGTACACTAACTTGAATAGACTTTATGAGAAGTCTATTCAAGTTAGTGTACACATAGGCATGTTTGAAACCAATTTGCGGACGCACGATCTCCC
Source organism: Neoaliturus tenellus (assembly GCA_030545055.2). NCBI lineage: Eukaryota > Metazoa > Arthropoda > Insecta > Hemiptera > Cicadellidae > Neoaliturus > Neoaliturus tenellus. Next base: position 219,943,226 of record CM061532.1, read on the forward strand.
GCGGCGTACATGGAAGAACAATAGACATATGATAGTTAAATCAGTACCACCACTCTTCTCAACCAAGGATGAAACATTTAATAACTGAGGGTTTCACAAATATGACTTTGAATGTCCCAAACAATTGTAGTTCCAGTTTTGCTAGAGTTAGGCCAGACCTATTTGGTTTTTTCTGTTTATACGCCAGTGGCATTTTTAATGTTTAGACAGGGAATGGTCCAAAGCCCAGTCTTACTACTCTCTAACATCAACCAGTTGTTGGATAGTTTTTTTTTTTTTTTTTTTTTTTTTTTTTTTTTTTTTTTTTTGTGGGAAGGAGGTCAAAATGCATTTACGCACACTGAGAGGCTCATTTGTCCTCTCAGTAGTGCCGGACTCCCGTAGGCTCGTTGTCCTACGACCTACCGGCTAAAATACCCCCTTATCTCCTAGGACACTAACCTGGAACTGTTTTGCACATTACTTCGGGCTAGGCCTTGATGTTACGCCACTAGGGCCTTCCACGTCGGGGTAATCAAAATATTAAGGCCGATCGAGGTCGACCTTTTTAACCCGCAGTAGCGCTTCAACGAAACGCTGCACACAGTTCCAGGTGCCCTCTCCCTGGAGCATAGCTCCGACGATGTTGTCCGGAGAGATCTGCAGCCCGAGATCGGTGGAAAGAGCTGCTCGGCGCACCTGCCACCTGTCGCACTCGAAGAACGTATGTTCGGCCGTGTCTGCAATGCCGGGACAATACAGACACTCCGAACTTGCGGCCTTCCCCATCTTATGGAGGTAAGATCTAAAATACCCGTGGCCCGAAAAAAGCTGGGTCACGAAGTAATCAACCTCGCCGTGCTGTCGTTCAACCCAAGGGCGTATCTGTGGGATTAGTCTGGCGGTCCAGCGTCCTCTGGACTCGGCATCCCACTCGCGCTGCCAACAATCGAAACTGCGGTCCCGCTCTTCGATGGCAGTGGTTTCTCTGCCATCTTCGTGTCTCCTGCGGTAAATCGCCTGTCGCTCCCTAGCGAGGTGGTGGATAGGGATGACACCAGCGATTACCATGACTGCAGGCTCAGAGACCGTCCGGTAGGCAGAGCATACCCGCAGAAAACCGCGGCGCTGGACGCGGGAGAGCCGATTCCTATGGACGCGTTTCTCCAGAACGTGACCCCAGACCTCCGCTCCGTACAGGAGAACGGACTGGACCGCAGACATCAAGAGTCTACGCTTGCAGGCACGAGGACCACCAATGTTGGGCATGAGCCGAGCAAGGGCAGCAACTCCCTTGGCGGCTTTATCGGCGGTACCCCGTACCTGCTCACCGAAAGACAGTTTAGTGTCGACAATCACCCCGAGGTATTTAGCAGCAGGCTTGGTCTCGACTTCAATATCACCCAGATGGACTGGAAAGATAGTGGGGATCCTCTTTTTGGTGAGGACCACGATCTCGGTCTTGGCGAGTGCCAACGACAAGCCGTGTTCGCGCATCCACGCACTGATGCTTAGCATTGCGACCTCGAGCTTCCTCTTTACCTGTTCGACGTTTCTCGCTGCTAGTAAAAGAGCGACGTCGTCGGCATAGCCAACGAGGCGAGACTCATCAGGCATTTCGAGTCTCAACAAGCTGTCGTAGGACACGTTCCAAAGATCGGGTCCGAGAATCGACCCCTGTGCAGCACCCGATGTCACCGGGATGCGACGCTGACCCTCCGTGGTGTCGTAGAGCAGCACGCGATCCCGCAAATAAGCCTCGATCATCCGCAGGAGATAGACAGGGATGTGGAACGTATGCTCAAGCGCCCACAGCATATCGCTCCACCTGGCGGAATTGAAAGCGTTCTTCACGTCTAACGTGACTAGAAGGACCACGCGGCGCGACCAGTGGTTGTGGTCCTCCGCCCTCCGCACTGCCTGAACTACCTCCTGGATAGCGTCGATGGTGGAATGACCGGAGCGAAATCCGTGCTGCTGCGGAGACAGACCACCTGCAGACGTGATGGCCTCGGTCAGACGTACTCGAAGAAGTTTCTCCAGCACTTTCCCGGTGGTGTCGAGCATGCACAAGGGACGGAAAGAAGAGGGAGTCCCCGCTTGGCTCTTCGCCTTCGGGATCAAAACAAGGCGGGCAACCTTCCATGAGGAAAAGAACACGCCTTCTGCCAAACAGGCATTGAACATGTCCAAGAGAAGCCTTGGATTTATCTCGACGACGAGCTTGAGAACTTCCGCAGGGATGCCATCAGGGCCGGGCGCTCTTCGATTTCGGAGGGATCGGACAACGGCGATGAGTTCCTCTTCCCGAAAGGCTGGGAAGGCGCCGATGTCTCCGAACTCACGAACTGGTCGCACTGGGTGTGTCGGAAAAAGCGAGTCGACGACAGCGGACATGGCAAGTGGCTCCATGACCGCAGGTGGTGATCGAGCCCCCAGCTTCTGGGTTACAATCTTGTAGCCCGTCCCCCAGGGGTCGTTGTCGACGTCCTGACATAACTTTTTCCAGCACCTGACCTTGCTGCGGTTGATGGCACCACGAAGCTCCCGCCTAGCCGCCCTATGCTCAGCCGATCTGGCGTTCGCTTCGGGTCGGTTTCTGGCTCGCTGAGCTGCTCGTCGGAGACCAAGACATCTCCTCCGGAGTTCCGCAATTTCGGGAGTCCACCAATAGGTTGGTTTTTTCCCGTGACGAGGAGAGACTCCGGGCATGGACTGATCACACGCCGCAGACAAAAGGCGCATCGTAGAAGCCGCCAAGTCCTCGGCACCAGCAGGATGGTCGATGACCTGGTTGCCAACGAGGCCCTCAAAAATATTGCGATCAAGACGGCTGAAATTCCACCGTCTGGGTAATGGATCGTTGCGCGCGTTTGCACTCACGCGACTGGGAAGGACCGAAAAGGTGATGGCCTGGTGGTCACTTGCAGCGTAATCCTCTGAGACTTGCCAATCGGAGATCCGATGCGCAATGCTTTCGGAAGCGAAAGACACATCAAGATGCGACTCCCCATATCCTGGACGACGGAAGGTGGAAACGCCGCCCGAGTTCAGGATATGGAGGTCCAGCCTGGCTGCCATCTCTAGAAGATATCGACCCCGAGTATTGGTCTGGGGAGAACCCCATTCCACTGCTCTGGCGTTGAAATCACCGCAGACGATGACTCCACCAAGGACGTTTCGAAGCTCGTCTTCGATGGAGTCGACCATCCGACGATAATCCGCCATGGGCTGGTTGGGAGTGAGGTAGCAGGAAAAGAAAGAAATTTCTCTGCTCCTCACCCACACGAAACCGTTTCCGCTGCCAGTGCCCAGAATCGGCACCTTCCCGGGATCCAAAATCCAGACGGCCGCAGTGTTGGAAGGGTCGGAAAACCACTTCGGAGAACGCCGATCACGGTACTGCTCGCTAAGCATCAAAATGTCAGAATTCCTCTCTGAGGCGAAATGGAACAGCAGATCGTCGGCTGTTCTGCTCCTCTGCATGTTTAATTGGAGGACTCTAATCATTTTTTACTAGTCGATCGCAACTTCTTGAGGGCCTCTTTGTAAGCCGCGCACCTGGTTGATCCAGCAGGGTGTTTGATGGCATCACCCGTCAAGCCGGCTTCTGTACACAGGACACAGGATTCCGTGGCCTTGCACGTGCTAGCCCTGTGATCCTGGCCACCGCACTTGAAACAAAGCTTGCTCCTGTCAGGTCCGCTGCAGTGGTTGGCAAAATGTCCGAAACCCAGACATTTGAAGCATCTAGGAGCAGTGAGCCTTTCACGCACCCGACATCTCAACCACCCAACCTTCAGAAATCCCTCAGCCAATATCTTGGCAGCGTCCTTGATCCCAAGAGTGAGGATTGCCACTTTCAGGCCCCGGGAGTTTGCACTCGAGACAAAGACCTTAGTCTCAGCTGAAGACCCCGTGATTGCCTGGACCGCAGATAATACTTCAGCCTCGGTGGTGAGCTCGTCCAAGTCTCTTACCTCCAGCGTAACCTTTGGCTCAAGAACTCGGACAGTAGCACTTTCCCCCAGAATTGACTGAAGGTCAGCACTGAAGTCGTTGCGCGGGTCAGGGCCTTCGGAGTTGAATTTGCCCAATTCAACCAGGAGGTCACCCGCCCTGGTTTTCCGAAGAGCCCTAATCACTGCTCCCTTTTCGTCCGGCTTTGCTTTCCGCCGAATCTCACCGAGTACGTCGGAATAGGATTTTCCCTCCGTCGGTCGGATGAGAATGGCATCTGGACGTGGCCTGGACCCTCTCTTCTTTTTGGAGCTTGGTTGGGGAGGATTCCCCCGCAACTCCTTTTCTTGCGCTTTGGCCTCTGACTTGGCTCTTCTTTTCTGCCTTCTGGAGATCACCGGCTGAAATTCTTCAGAGTTTCCCTGCGGTGCGTCGCTCTCCTTCGGCCTTTTCTCTTGCCTTTCCTCAGTGGGGGGGCTGTTGGCTTGTCTTTTCCCACCAACCTCAACGGCGCTCGCATACGTAACGACAGCACCCATTGACGGCGAAGGAGCCTGTGTGTGCTTCGACTCGGTCTCCCTCAAACGATGAGAAGAGACCTTCCACAACTTGTGCATCGATTCGATAACACTTATGGAAGAATCGATCGACTCCAACCCGTTTTTAATATCCATGGACATGTTTCTCTGTCGCATGGTTGCCGCACGCATGTCCAGGAGAGTATCCTTTATCCGCCGAATTTCGGCGTCAAGTGTCTCCTGAGCCATCTTGACGTTTCTTTCGTCCGGAGAGACCGCGTACGCAGGCGGGTTAGGCGCTGCCTTTGGTGTCTCCGCAGAAGGAACTGTCGGCACCGAGTGTGCGGTTACCGAAGGGGGCGGCGTCGCACCGAGGCTCACCGTGGATATGTGGCTCACCGTGGAGTTGTTGGATAGTACCATTTAATTAATAGCCCAATGATTCTTTGAAAATGGCAACCGGATTCAAAATCAATCCTGTAACTGTAGACCTCAGGATTATAAGACAAGCACTTTAACCTCTTGGCTATCCAGTCAGTTCCATGTTATTTACTATTTGGAAAAACTTTATTTTTAAAATTTAGGGTAAAGTTTCATCTTAATCATTTTTAGACTATCCCTGGACTTAGGCTCTTAGTTTTAAAGAGGGCTAATGTTCTGGCTTAAATACTAAATCATTTTCACAGTCATAATTGATTTTTTACCTGAAGATGTTGGTTGTCATATTTTAGTTGGTCAACTCTAATTTTTGCATTCTGCCTTCGTGATATTGGCTCTTTATGTACCATTATATCTAACTTTTCACAGTTACTGAAAACAAAATAATAAGGTGAGAAAACAAAACTAATAAATAAATGTAATATACAAGGCTGCAAAGTAAATGTAAATTGCCAAACTCTGGAATGGAAAGAATTATAGTCCTATATCAAATTAGGATGTGTTTTAACAGTGTTACTTTTTACACTAGCATAATTAATAAGTAATCAGTTATTTATATAAATACGGTCCCAATATTCAATGTTCTTAAAATGTAATCGCAATCCAAAAAGAGTGAACTTATTGATAGTTGAGAAAAAACACCAGGAATATTACTACCACTATCACTATTTTGAAACAGGGACCTCACATAGTGGGTATTTTAACCTGAATATGAATGAGAGATGAGTGTAGGATGATTGTGACGCGATCTTGTAGTCTTGTTACTGACTAAGGCCGACATTCTCCTTAGACAGGACAGTTAACTAATAGCCCAACAGCCAATAGTATCTAGGGACCTACAGTTTAACGTGGAAACCGAACCACAATTTCTACCTCATATATACAAATTGGTCTAATTATCAGGATGGTCTTTATGGATGAACTAGTATTAACTAGTGCGGATGTTAATCCCCACCAGGGAATATCGCATCCACAAGCCATCGCTTATAACTATCCACAATTTGTGACCTCCAAGTAGCTGGAATCAGGGCTATGCCACCGTCCCAGTCCTTAATAATTACTTTTAATATTAAAAGAACTTTAGCTTCCTCTACTTTTAATATTACTAGAAATCGCCCACTGGTCGAAATTTAACAAAAAATTCAGTTGATCACTAGTTTCATAACTTTAAAATATTTTATAAACTGAAACACTTGTTCTTCTTGATTTTAGAGCACTTACAACAGTTTTCTAATAATTGAGTCAATTAGCCTTCTTCCATACGATAAATATTGAAGCTTTGAAATCCTGTAGGGCAAAGCCCTAGGAGCCGATGTGAATTATAATAAAATTCTGCTCATCTTCAGGACACTACCTTTCTAACAGTAGGTATGTACAGATTTCTCCTGCAACACACACAGATTGAGAAAAAAGAAGAAAAGAATCACGTCTGCCTGCCTACATAAATTATGCTAAAAAACTAACCACATTCTTAAGTTATTAATATACAACTGTTTCTTTCTCACCTGGTTATTTGGTCTATTCTTGCTTGAATTTCTTTTTCTACTTCAGGCTTGTTAAAAGATAAATTCTGGAAACATTGCTGAGTTTCTTGTAGTAACCTATTTGTCTGGTGATACAATGCTTCCATTTTGAGCCAATCCTGAGCCCTGCAAAAAAACAAGAACAGATTTTTAGCTCAGTGAGTTGCTAATGAGATAGGCCTACAGCACTCGTTTGTTATACGACTCCATTGCCAGTATCTATAGCTGGGAGGTGACTTGTTGGCTAGTGAAGGGGAAGATACCCCCACCACTATTAGCTGTTAAATAAAATAGCATTGAAATAAAATAAGACATTAAAAATTAACCAATAGGAGAACTAGAAATCACTGAGGTGGGGGTAACCTCCCCTCACTCCCTTTTTCCCTAGCTGGCCAACAAGTCATCTCCCAACTATATGTATATCTCTTGGACGTAAGTTATATGAAATATGCCCATTCAATAGGCCTAGAATATGTTGATTCAGTGAAAATTTAAACTAACTTGCTACCGTACCACATTAAAGAAGTCAAGGACTGCAGAGATTTGTTGATTTAGTTTATTTGGTAAGATGAATTAAATTTATATAAAAATCTACAGTTATAAATAAAGACAATAAAGCCATCAATGTGTTAAAATGACTAGAAATTTTTTTTGTTAGGCCTATTTTCTTTCATAGGTTTCTATGCCAGTGGCATTTTTGTAACGTTTTTATGAAACACTTCGACCAGTTGTTAGAATCATTAAGTTAACTATCCAAAAACAAATGGCTACTTGGTCAGGAATCAAAACTTTAAAAAGCTACTAACTTAACGCTACACAATAGTTTTATCTAAACGAGTTGGTTCCGCTGAATAAAATCCATACAGTAATGCTACTTGTCAACATTTAACATATGGATTGAATTTCACTCTTAATATAATCGCTGAAACTGTGTGCAGTATTAGCTTAGACAATTCATATAAAATTAAATGGTATAATAAATGATTTCAAAGCCCTAGAATTTTGCATACTATGAAAAAGTCAAATAGTTTACTACGACGGTTGGCCTAGGCCTGTCGTTTAGACCTATTGGATAAAATTAATATTTTGTCTTGTTGATTCTTTACATGATCTACAGGTATTGGTTATTTTATATTTGATAATAAACTCAATATGGATAATCAGAATTGCTTATAAAACAAACTTTATTCTATAAACTAACCTAGCACTTGCCCTAACCTCAAACAACAATCCAACCCCAAACTGACAATCACATACCATACCATAAACAAGACGTGTCAAAAACAGCTGATAAACTTTTAACTTCTGCCACGCGTCACAGGCTAGCCAGCCTGCTTAGTGTACTACTTCATTTTTCTTCAATAGGCCTACTATACATAATACAAATAATATATTAAAATTATTTGTACTAATACCATAGTCTTATTATCATCATATTATTAATACTATAAATATGGAAGCTAGTTTGCGGTTCGAACTCGCTCTAACCACCACATCAATTATTGACCATAAATTTGTCATCGAAGTAAAGTAGCTGACGGCTGATAACTTAAACCCGGGCAACTTATCAGCGTATGGTATTACATTTAAAAAGTACGATTGAATTTTTTTAACTATAAGCGATCAAGATTAAGTGGACTACTTTTAAAGTTAAAATTCTTTTATATGTAGCATAATGATGCGTCGATCACGTAATATCTTCTTTTTTATCATAAAAACAAATAAATAAATATACATTGACAGTTTGTTTGTTTTGACGGACCTCTACATTTTACAAGTAGAAACCATAGATATATACTAATACACCTGGATCGATAACTGAAATGGCGGAATAGCGGTAAAAACGAGCCGGCTCCCCCACCACTAGCCAGTATTGCCGCCGCTGCGCCGCCGCCGTGCCGAGCCGAATATCAGCTGACACGATTGTTGTTGGTGCGTCAGCTGCATTCTTGTTTGTTTACATTCTTTTAAAAATGTTCAATTATAATTATGATGATGAAAAATGGTTCTGTACTTGCAGCTTTATATGTATTAGTGCACATTCTAAAGGCTGAAATTTATCGTTTCATAGGTAAGAAACACTAAAAAGTTACAGTATTACTGTAATTTAATTAATTAATTTATTTATTTATTTAAATTACAGTAAATGATTACTCACACAGGGTTGGCAACACTGACCACGAATACTGGCTAGTGGTGGGGGTAACGGCTCGTTTTCGCAACACGGAGTTACCAATCCAGAGTAAGTATATATATCTATGGTAGAAACACATGATTATGTCGTTGACTATAGATACTGAAAGCTTTGTCTATATTACACTAACGTGACTAGACTTCTCATTGTATAAGCGTGTTCAAACAACCTAACTGCATTGGGGCGATCTTCTTTTTGCGGACAGTTGAATTTTTTTACCTAGAAGTGGTCAAGACTAAGTGGACTATCTTTGACCGCTGAACTTCTTTTACTTGTAGCATATTCATAAATCATGTGTTTCCAATTGTGAAATGTTGAGTTCAAACAAAACAAACAACCCATCAAAATATTGACTTTTGTTTATATATTTTGTTGATAAACAAATAATGCAAGATTGACAGGACACATGATTATACTACAAGTAAAAGAAGTTCAGTGTCAAAGATGGTCCACTTAGTCTTAAAAGCTTGTAAGTAAAAAATTTAACTGTACATGAAGTACATAATATGATAGGTAAATCAGTATCATCAACACCTCCTAGACTAGGAGGTGTTGGTATCATCCACCACGAATTAGTATTACCATTACCACTCTTCTTAACCAAGGACCAAACGACCAAACATTTATACCTGAGGGTAAATGTTTATGTTGTGGTAAATTCTTTTTAGCACTATAAATCCAGCTGAATAATTACAGCATCAAATGCAACACATTTGGTGCGGCGTACACGAACCTTCCAAATTTCGTTATTAAACAAAAAGCATATTGAAGAAGAAGTCTATTCACGTTAGTGTACATAGTCAATAATGCTGGAAGTATCAACGAGGTTAAAACTAGAGTGCTACAAAGATAGGGACATTTTCTGTTGATTGGTGCCATTTTTACCCACGATTCCCGCTGTTTCCTTTGCTAACCAGTCCTTTGTTTACAGTTTCCCATCTGGTATCTGCTATTTTACACAAACATGTCCGTCGTTTTTATGGTAACCAACTCCATTAATGCCCTTCTCAAAGACCATCAAATCCCATGTAGCACCCAATTGTTGGGCCAACGTTGGATTGAAGTATTCGTACATTGTTGGCCAACAGTTGGCAATTTCCGTCTTGCCAAAAATGGCCCTACCATTACCAACGACTCCCCAAAACTGGGCCATTATTGTAGCAGTTGTGCCAACCAATAAAAAAGTAGTAAAAAATGCAAATGATTATTTTTACATTGAAATTTATGAATGAATGCATTTCTGCTAACCAACAGATTTAAAATATGTAAATAAAACTGAAAAAAAGTTCCCACCCATGACGGGATTTGAACCTTCAACCTTTCACTCAATGCATGTCCTGCCGCTCTAACCTCTTGAGCCACCTGAACTGTGGAAGAAAATGTATCTTCTGCCACAGTTCAGGTGGCTAATGCATTTATTACTCGGCTTTTGCTCAGAACTTGGTCGAACTCAAAAAGTTGGCTCAAATTTGAAATAACTTACAAACTGACAATTTTCACGTGTTAAACAAAATTTCAAAAAAGGAGACTGTCAACAAATTTTATGTTATGTATTTGACTTACCAACCAACCATTTGCCAACGATGGCCAAACAATTATGTATTTTGTTGGTCTCAGGGCCGTTACCCCCACTAAGGTTTTTAATTCGATAAGTTGGCTAAAAGAATGTAAACAAACAAGAATATAATGTTTCCACCAACGAGGTTAACTACATAGAGTGCTCACCGGATAGGGAAAAGTGTCCGCTGTTGACTGGCGCCATTTACCCACGATTCCCGCCGTTTCCTTGGTAACCAGTCAATCAGTTTTTTGTTCACACTTTCCTATCTGTTATCTGCCTTATTACCCACACCTATCCGACGTTTCTATAGTAACCAATCTCAATAGCCTGTTCACAGGCCATCAAAATAAAGGTGGTTTTAAAAACAAACAACAAAATAATAAATAATCAGATGTTTTTAAGGTATATTTGTGATTTTTGAAGCTGGTTACGACCAATCATAGAGTAGCTAAAACTGGTAACCAAGGAAACGCATGTAAAGTGTGAGATGGTTACCAAGAAAAAAATTGCGCCAGTCAACAGGTGACAAAAAATTAACATGTATTGAGCACTCAATATCTATTTAACCCATAGATATATACTAAAAACCTCTGGATCGGTAACTCCGTGTTACGAAAACGAGCCGTTACCCCCACCACTAGCCAGTATTCGTGGTCAGTGTTGCCAACCCTGTGCGAGTAATTATGTACTTTAATTTAAATAAATAAATAAATTAAATAAATAAACTACAGTAATAATGTACTTTTTTAGACTTTTTTACCTATGAAATGATAAATTTCAGCCTTTGGAATGTGCACTAATACATCCAAAAGCTGCACAGTACAGAATCATCTTTCATCATCATAATTATAATTGAACTTTAAAAGAATGTAAACAAACAAGAATGCAGCTGACGCACCGACAATAGTCATGCCAGCTGATATTCAGCGCGGCGCGGCGGCGGCGCAGCGGCGGTAATACTGGCTAGTGGGGGGGGGGGGGGAAGCCGGCTTGTTTTTAGCGCTATTCCACCATTTCAGTTACCGATCCAGGTGTTTAGTATATATCTATGATTTAACCTCGTTGTTTTCCACCAATATTTAAGATTTTAGTTGAAAAAACAACAATACGCACCAATAATAACGATACCAGCTGACATATAAGGCGCGGCGTGGCTCCGGCGGTAGCCCTTAAAGTGCTGGGGGAAACTAGCTAGTTTTTGGCGCTATTTTGCCATTTCAGTTAGCGATCCAGATGTTCTTGTTTATACATATGGTAACAACAATTAATCAGGTGTTTTAAAAGTGTAATCTGTGATTTTAAAGCTTGTTGCGAAAAATAGGATCACGATCGAAGTATCGCGATCCGTATTGACCGTGTAAGATCCGCAAATCAGTTACGTAAAACTGGTAAATAAGGAAACGACACGGTAAAGCAAGGTCTGTAGAGGAAGAAGCATAACTTCTTCCTAAGGTCAGCAATAGTTTTTGAATAGTTTTTTTGTGTTCCGGATATGAAGCGTCTAAACTAAAACGGAAGTCAAATTACGTTATTATAGGTATTTACCATTACACAGCTGATTGAAAAAGAAAATGAAGCAGTCTTGCCACGGATACGATATTTATCGTAACGACACCATATTCCTCTATTTTACATTTGGATTATTATTAGTTAATAACAAACTATTTGGTAATGACCAAATTAACAATTATCAATCTAGGTAAATTTAAAACCATATATTCTTCCCTATTTTGCTTTGAAATTCCTTATTTTAGTAATAGTTGAGACGAAAAAAACTCCAACACAAGGGAGAACGATTGTTGTTCCTTGCAGCATTGGCAACACTTGCAGGTAGCAAAGAGTAAAATGTTGAATTTTTAACACTTTTTTAACCGACAAAACCTCGGTGGCGACATCCACGGATGTCGCAGAAAGTGGCACCATTGCTCTTATGGGATGCAGCTCACCTGGCCCTGGAATACAGTCATCTCTTGACGGTATAAAGTGCGGGATGGTTACCAAGGAAACAATGGGTATAACAGGTAAAATGGCGTAAATCTCCAGGGGGCAAAAAATAACAGATTACTCTAATTAGAGTGTTAATCACTCTAATTTTCGGTATAGCTTAAGAGGGCGTTGGAGTCAATCCAAATTCCGCCTTTTCCCCATAAGAGCAAAATGTTAAACGGGATGTCAAATTACTCTTTTATTTATAATCAGAAAATAATGGTTTATAGCTCTAAATAAAGGGTTCATCAAGGCGGACTTGGTTTGCGAGAGGATTTTTTTTAATTAGTGTTTTTTTACTAACTTGAAATAACAAAGCAATTTTTTTACTACTTTTAAAAAATTTTCTACAGAATTTTATAAATTATTTACAAAGAATCGATCTCGCAAAAGGAACGGGGAATTTAATTGTGCTTCAAACGCTATTTATTCTGAACCAATCGGAGAAAAAAATAAAGAAATTTATATAACAAATGCCGGGGACAAGTTTAGCATTGCTCTTATGGGAAATAAATCCAACATGGCGGAGCTCCAACGCCCTCTTAACCTCGTTGGTATTTGGTATACAGAGATTGGCATATCCTAATGAACTATGAGATTTAATGAAAACTTTAAATAAAAAACATCACCTATTTTTTTTTTTTTTTTTTAAGATGATAAAAAATATTAATTCCATTTTCTTCTAAATGGCCGCCATTTTCCAATATGGCGGCCAACTTTAAAATTTCTTATGAAACACCCTTCATTTTATGGTGTTTTTGGAATGAACATGTAATTTTGAGAAATTTTTATTCCTTGACATTTTTCTCTAAACCTACCGGTTATTGAGCTACAGGTAATTAAAGTTCATTTTTAGTTCCATAAGAATAACATGGGTCAAACTTTATCAGCTCATATCTCCGAGACCATTCAGTAAAATAATAAATACTCAAGAATAAAAATGTCTTAAACTGATGTTTTAATGCCATTTTTTTTCTTCATAATAATACCAATTTGCTACAAATTTTATTTTTTGACCGCTATATTGGAAATAAGTTAATTTATGCGTAAATGATAATTTTTATGTGTAAAATGTTCTTTAAACATAATTTTAAGATATTTTTATTCTTGAGTATTTTTTATTTTACCTAATGGTTTCGGAGATATGGACAGATAAAGTTTGTCCCATGTTAGTAGATATAAAAGGATGGTTCTGAAACACTCGTAGTTTTTTTTTGATGACTTTTTGCTTCATATGACCACTTTTTTTGCTTCATATGACCACTTTTTTTTGCTTCGTATGACCGCTTTTGCTTCAAATGACCACTTTTTGCTTCAAATGACCACTTTTGCTTCAAATGACCACTTTTGCTTCAAATGACCACTTTTTGCTTCAAATGACCACTTTTTTGCTTCAAATGACAACTTTTTGAATATAATCCAGGGAACACTCGTAGTTTTTTTTGAGCGCCTTCAGCTTCAAATTGACCGGTTTTTTACCGGATTCTGGTTGGTTTTGGCCAAATATCAGCCCATTTCAGGGCATTTTTCAGGATTTCAGACAGTGATTTCAAGGAGCATTTTGAATATAATCCAGGGAATACTCATGTTTTGTGAGCGCCTTCAACTTCAAATTGCAATTTTACCTTCAAAGACACATTTTTAGGCCAAAATTCTCCAATTTTTAACCCATTTTAACCTCTTAAGATCTAATTCCTAAGGCCCAAGGCAATTCTTAGACAAGCCCTAAAACCTAGCAGCTAAGGCTTTAACCTATCAATAAGCCCTATTAACCATTAGCTTAATCCTAATGTGTTGGACCTAAGATCTAAACCTAAGGCCTTGCACCTGAGTCCAAAGCCCTAAAAGCTAGCAGCTAAGGATTTGACCTGTGAATAGGGCCTATTATCCATCAGCGTAGGCCAAATGTGCTGGACCTAAGATCTAAAGCTTAGCCCTTGCACCTGAGTCCAAAACCCTAAAACCTAGCAGCTAAAGATTTGACCTGTGAATAGTTATTAGCTAACAGCCTAAACCTAATGTGTTGGCACTAAGATGTAAACCTAAGGCCTTGCACCTGAGTCCAAAGCCCTAAAACTTAGCAGCTAAGGATTTGACCTGTGAATAGTACCTATTAGCAAACAGCCTAAACCTAATGTGTTGGAACTAAGATGTAAACCTAAGCCCTTGCACCTGAGTCCAAAACCCTAAAACCTAGCAGCTAAGGATTTGACCTGTGAATAGGGCCTATTAGCCTAAACCTAATGTGTTGGCACTAAGATGTAAACCTAAGGCCTTGCACCTGAGTCCAAAGCCCTTAAAGCTAGCAGCTAAGGATTTGACCTGTGAATAGGGCCTATTATCCATCAGCGAAGGCCTAATGTGCTGGATCTAAGATCTAAACCTAAGCCCTTGCACCTGAATCCAAAACCCTAAAACCTAGCAGCTAAGGATTTGACCTGTGAATAGTTATTAGCCAACAGCCTAAACCTAATGTGTTGGTACTAAGATGTAAACGTAAGGCCTTGCACCTGAGTCCAAAGCCCTAAAAGCTAGCAGCTAAGGCTTTGACCTGTGAATAGGACCTATTACCCAACAGCTTAGACCTAATGTGTTGAACCTAAAGTCTAAACCTAAGGCCTTGCAACTGAGTCCAAAGCTCAAAAACCTAGTGGCTAAAGCTATGACCTGTGTATAAGACCTATCAGCCCCCAGCCAGGACCTAATGTGTCGGGACTAAGATGTAAACATAAGGCCTGACACCTTAGTACAAAGCCATAAAACCTTAAGATCTGAAAACTTACAAGGGGGCCGCGATTCACAGCCCCCCATGAATTGAGCAAACATTAGGCAACGAGGTCTTTTTTCTTTGAATATGAAATTATGATCAAAAATGGTTATCAGATTCAGATTGGAGTATTTGAAGACCAACCTCCATCCATCTTACCCAACTCCTAACTACCGCATGGACTTGACCCAAGACCTAAGGCTATACACCGTAGGCTTTAAGGATCTTAGCCCCAAGACCTAGGCCATAGAGTTAAGACCTGAATATTTACAAGGGGGCCGCGATTCACAGCCCCCCCCTGAAAAGACACTGTGGTCTAAACCTAATACCTAATACACCGTGGTCTAGGCTTTTAGGTTTTTAGACCAAAGACCTACTACACCATGGTCTAGACCCAAGATCTAAGGTCTGTGGTCTAGGCTTCAGGTTCTAAGCCCCAAGATTTAAGGCCTGCATAGGCATTTAGGTTCTTAGCCTCCAGATCTAAGGCCCGTAATCTAGGCCTTTAGGTTCTTGAATCCAACACCTAGGACCCTACATCATGGTCTAGACCCTAAACCTGAGGCCTGTGATCTAGGTCTCTAAGTTCTCCTCAAGATATAAGGCCCTAAACCATGGTCTAAAACCAAGACCTAAGGTCCGTTGTGTAGGCTTTTAGGTTCTTATACCCAAGACCTAAGGCCCTACACCAGGGTCTAGAACCAAGATCTAAGGTCCGTGGTCTAGGCTTTTAGGTTCTTATACCCAAGTCCTAAGGCCCTACAACAGGGTCTATAACCAAGATCTAAGGTCTGTGGTCTAGGCTTTTAGGTTCTTATACCCAAGTCTTAAGGCCCTACACCAGGGTCTAGAACCAAGATCTAAGGTCCGTGGTCCAGGCTTTTAGGTTCTTATACCCAAGTCCTAAGGCCCTACACCAGGGTCTAGAAACAAGATCTAAAGTCCGTGGTCTAGGCTTTTAGGTTCTTATACCCAAGTCCTAAGGCCCTACACCAGGGTCTAGAACCAAGATCTAAGGTCCGTGGTCCAGACTTTTAGTTTCTTATACCCAAGTCCTAAGGTCCGTGGTCTAGGCTTTTAGGTTCTTATACCCAAGTCCTAAGGCCCTACACCAGGGTCTAGACCCAAGATCTAAGGTCCGTGGTCCAGACTTTTAGGTTCTTATACCCAAGTTCTAAGGTCCGTTGTCTAGGCTTTTAGGTTCTTATACCCAAGTCCTAAGGCCCTACACCAGGGTCTAAAACCAAAACCTAAGGTCCGTGGAGGCTTTTAGGTTCTTATACCCAAGTCCTAAGGCCCTACACCAGGGTCTAAAACCAAGGTCCGTGGAGGCTTTTAGGTTCTTATACCCAAGTCCTAAGGCCCTACACCAGGGCCTAGAACCAAGATCTAAGTTCCGTGGTCTAGGCTTTTAGTTTCTTATACCCAAGTCCTAAGGCCCTACACCAGGGTCTAGAACCAAGACCTAAGGTCCGTGGTCTAGGCTTTTAGGTTCTTATACCCAAGTCCTAAGGCCCTACAACAGGGTCTAGAACCAAGATCTAAGGTCCGTGGTCTAGGCTTTTAGGTTCTAATACCCAAGTCCTAAGGCCTCACACCAGGGTCTAGAACCAAGATCTAAGGTCTGTGGTCTAGGCTTATAGGTTCTTATACCCAAGACCTAAGGTCCGTGGTCTAGGCTTTTAGGTTCTTATACCCTAGTCCTAAGGCCCTACACCAGGGTCTAGAACCAAGATCTAAGGTCCATGGTCTAAGCTTTTAGGTTCTTATACCCAAGTCCTAAGGCCCTACACCAGGGTCTAGAACCAAGATCTAAGGTCCGTGTCTAGGCTTCTAGGTTCTTATACCCAAGACCTTAGGTCTGTTGTGTAGGCTTATAGGTTCTTATACCCAAGTCCTAAGGCCCTACACCAGGGTCTAGAACCAAGATCTAAGGTCTGTGGTCTAGGCTTTTAGGTTCTTATACCCAAATCCTAAGGCCCTACACCAGGGTCTAGAACCAAGACCTAAGGTCCGTGGTCTAGGCCTTTAGGTTCTTATACCCAAGTCCTAAGGCCCTACACCAGGGTCTAGAACCAAGGTCCGTGGTCTAGGCTTTTAGGTTCTTATACCCAAGTCCTAATGCCCTACACCAGGGTCTAGAACCAAGATCTAAGGTCCGTGGTCTAGGCTTTTAGGTTCTTATACCCAAATCCTAAGGCCCTACACCAGGGTCTAGAACCAAGACCTAAGGTCCGTGGTCTAGGCCTTTAGGTTCTTATACCCAAGTCCTAAGGCCCTACACCCGGGTCTAGAACCAAGGTCCGTGGTCTAGGCTTTTAGGTTCTTATACCCAAGTCCTAAGGCCCTACACCAGGGTCTAGAACCAAGATCTAAGGTCCGTGGTCTAGGCTTTTAGGTTCTTATACCCAAGTCCTAAGGCCCTACACCAGGATCTAGAACCAAGATCTAAGGTCCGTGGTCTAGGCTTTTAGGTTCTTATACCCAAGTGCTAAGGCCCTACACCAGGGTCTAGAACCAAGATCTAAGGTCCGTGGTCTAGGCTTTCAGGATCTTATACCCAAGTATTAAAGCCCTACACCAGGGTCTAGAATCAAGATCTAAGGTCCGTGGTCTAGGCTTTTAGGTTCTTATACCCAAGTCCTAAGGCCCTACACCAGGGTCTAGACCCGAGATCTAAGGTCCGTGGTCTAGGCTTTTAGGTTCTTATACCCAAGAACTAAGGCCCTACACCAGGGTCTAGAACCAAGATCTAAGGTCCGTGGTCTAGGCTTTTAGGTTCTTATACCCAAGTCCTACTACACCAGGGTCTAGAACCAAGATCTAAGGTCCGTAGTCTAGGCTTTTAGGTTCTTATACCCAAGTCCTAAGGCTCTACACAAGGGTCTAGAAACAAGATCTAAGGTCCGTGGTCTAGGCTTTTAGGTTCTTATACCCAAGTCCTAAGGCCCTACAACAGGGTCTAGAACCAAGATCTAAGGTCCGTGGTCTAGGCTTTTAGGTTCTTATACCCAATGACTAAGGCCCTACACCAGGGTCTAGAACCAAGATCTAAGGTCTGTTGTGTAGGCTTTTAGGTTCTAATACCCAAGTCTCAAGGCCCTACACCAGGGTCTAGAACCAAGATTTAAGGTCCATGGTCTAGGCTTTTAGGTTCTTATACCCAAGTCCTAAGGCCCTACAGCAGGGTCTAGAACCAAGACCTAAGGTCCGTGGTCTAGGCTTTTAGGTTCGTATACCCAAGTCCTAAGGCAATACACCAGGGTCTAAAACCAAAATCTAAGGTCCGTTGTCTAGGCTTTTAAGTACTTATACCCAAGACCTAAGGCCCTACAACAGGGTCTAGAACCAAGATCTAAGGTCCGTGGACTAGGCTTTTAGGTTCTTATACCCAAGTCCTAAGGCCCTACACCAGGGTCTAGAACCAAGATCTAAGGTCCGTGGTCTAGGCTTTTAGGTTCTTATACCCAAGACCTAAGGCCCTACACCAGGGTCTAGAACCAAGATCTAAGGTCCGTGGTCTAGGCTTTTAGGTTCTTATACCCAAGTCCTAAGGCCCTACACCAGGGTCTAGAACCAAGATCTAAGGTTCGTGGTCTAGGCTTTTAGGTTCTTATACCCAAGTCCTAAGGCCCTACACCATGGTCTAGAACCAAGAATTAAGTTCCGTGGTCTAGGCTTTTAGGTTCTTATACCCAAGTCCTAAGGCAATACACCAGGGTCTAAAACCAAAATCTAAGGTCCGTTGTCTAGGCTTTTAAGTACTTATACCCAAGACCTAAGGCCCTACACCAGGGTCTAGAACCAAGATCTAAGGTACGTGGACTAGGCTTTTAGGTTCTTATACCCAAGTCCTAAGGCCCTACACCAGGGTCTACAACCAAGATCTAAGGTCCGTGGTCTAGGCTTTTAGGTTCTTATACCCAAGACCTAAGGCCCTACACCAGGGTCTAGAACATAGATCTAAGGTCCGTGGTCTGGGCTTTTAGGTTCTTATACCCAAGTCCTGAGGCCCTACACCAGGGTCTAGAATTAAGATCTAAGGTCCGTGGTCTAGGCTTTTAGGTTCTTATACCCAAGTCCTAAGGCCCTACACCAGGGTCTAGAACCAAGATCTAAGGTCGGTGGTCTAGGCTTTTAGGTTCTTATACCCAAGTCCTAAGTCAATACACCAGGGTCTAAAACCAAAATCTAAAGTCCGTTGTCTAGGCTTTTAAGTACTTATACCCAAGACCTAAGGCCCTACAACAGGGTCTAGAACCAAGATCTAAGGTCCGTGGACTAGGCTTTTAGGTTCTTATACCCAAGTCCTAAGGCCCTACACCAGGGTCTAGAACCAAGATCTAAGGTCCGTGGTCTAGGCTTTTAGGTTCTTATACCCAAGACCTAAGGCCCTACACCAGGGTCTAGAACCAAGATCTAAGGTCCGTGTACTGGGCTTTTAGGTTCTTTTACCCAAGTCCTGAGGCCCTACACCAGGGTCTAGAATTAAGATCTAAGGTCCGTGGTCTAGGCTTTTAGGTTCTTATACCCAAGTCCTAAGGCCCTACAACAGGGTCTAGAACCAAGATCTAAGGTCCGTGGTCTAGGCTTTTAGGTTCTTATACCCAAGTCCTAAGGCCCTACACCAGTTTCTAGAACCAAGATCTAAGGTCCGTGGTCTAGGCTTTTAGGTTCTTTTACCCAAGTCCTAATTCCATACACCAGGGTCTAGTACCAAGGTCTAAGGTCCGTGGTCTAGGCTTTTAGGTTCTTATAGCCAAGACCTAAGGTCCGTGGTCTAGGCTTTTAGGTTCTTATACCCAAGTCCTAAGGAATTACACCAGGGTCTAGAACCAAGATCTAAGGTCCGTGGTCTAGGCTTTTAGGTTCTTATACCCAAGGACTAAGGGCCAACACCAGGGTCTAGAACCAAGACCAAACGTTCGTGGTCTAGGCTTTTAAGTTCTTATACCCAAGTCCTAAGGCCCTACACCAGGGTATAGAACCAAGATCTAAGGTCCGTGGTCTAGGCTTTTAGGTTCTTATACCCAAGTCCTAAGGCCCTACACCAGGGTCTAGAACCAAGATCTAAGGTCCGTGGTCTAGGCTTTTAGGTTCTTATACCCAAGTCCTAAGGAATTACACCAGGGTCTAGAACCAAGATCTAAGGTCCGTGGTCTAGGCTTTTAGGTTCTTATACCCAAGGACTAAGGGCCAACACCAGGGTCTAGAACCAAGACCAAACGTCCGTGGTCTAGGCTTTTAAGTTCTTATACCCAAGTCCTAAGGCCCTACACCAGGGTATAGAACCAAGATCTAAGGTCCGTGGTCTAGGCTTTTGGGTTCTTATACCCAAGACCTAAGGCCCTACACCAGGGTCTAGAACCAAGATCTAAGGTCCGTGGTCTGGGCTTTTAGGTTCTTATACCCAAGTCCTGAGGCCCTACACCAGGGTCTAGAATTAAGATCTAAGGTCCGTGGTCTAGGCTTTTAGGTTCTTATACCCAAGTCCTAAGGCCCTACACCAGGGTCTAGAACAAAGATCTAAGGTCCGTGGTCTAGGCTTTTAGGTTCTTATACCCAAGTCCTAAGGCCCTACACCAGGGTCTAGAACCAAGATCTAAGGTCCGTGGTCTAGGCTTTTAGGTTCTTTTACCCAAGTCCTAAGGCCCTACACCAGGGTCTAGAACCAAGATCTAAGGACCGTGGTCTAGGCTTTTAGGTGCTTATACCCAAGACACAAGGCCCTACACCATAGGCTAGAACCAAGACCTAAGGTCCTTTGATTAGGCCTTTAGGTTCTTAGACCCAAGACCTAAGCTCTTAGACTCAAGACCTAAAGCCATATACCGCCGGTTAGGGTTTTAAGCTCTTAGACTCAAGACCTAAGGCCATACACCCTGGTCTAGGCTTTTAGGTTCTTAAACCCAAGACCTAAGGCCATACACCCTGGTCTAGGCTTTTAGGTTCTTATACCCAAGACCTAAGGCCCTACACCCTGGTCTAGGCTTTTAGGTTCTTATACCCAAGACCTAAGGCCCTACACCCTGGTTTAGGCTTTTAAGTACTTAGACCCAAGACCTAAGGCCATAAAGTAAAGACCTGAAAACTTACAAGGGAGTCGCGATTCACGACCCCTGAACAGACACTGTGGACCCAAGACCTAAGGCCTTACACCGTGGTCTAGGCTTTTAAGCTCTTATACCCAAGACCTAAGGCCATAAACCCTGGTCTATGCTTTTAAGCTCTTAGACTCAAGACCCAAGGGCATACACACTGGTCTAGGCTTTTAAGTACTTACTCCAAGACCTAAAGTCATAAACCATGGGCTAGGCTTTTAAGCACTTAAACTCAATGCCTAAGGCGGTCCGCATGGGCTAGACTTAATACCTAAGGCCTTACACCCTGGTCTAGGCTTTTAAGTACTTATACCCAAGACCTTAGGCCATATACCGTTTTCTAGGCTTTTAAGCTCTTAGACTCAAGACCTAAGGCCATACACCGTTTTCTAGGCTTTTAAGGTCTCAGACTCAAGACCTAAGGCCATACACCGTGGTCTAGGCTGTTAAGTACTTATACCCAAGACCTAAGGCCCTACACCGTGGGCTAGGCTTTAAAGCTATAAACCCAAGACCTAAAACCATAGGGTTAAGACTTGAAAACTTACAAGTTAATCGCAACTCACGATCCCCGAAAAGACACCGTGGTCTAGACCCAATACTTAAGGCCCTACACGAAGACCCAAGAGCTAAGGTCCTTCACCATGATCTAGACCCTAAGACCAAAGACCTTACACTATGGTCTAGTACTCGGCATAAACCGTTTGCAGTTGTGGTTGTTTCATCTATTTCTAGAGGTAAGTCGGCCTCTAAGTTCTTAGAACCTAAGACCAAAGGCCTTATACCACGGTCTAGTACTCGGCATAAGCCATGTGCAGTTGTGGTTGTTTCATCTATAGCTAGAGGAAAGTCCTAAGTTCTTAGACCCTAAGACCAAAGGCCTTACACCATGGTCTAGTACTCGGCATAAACCGTTTTGCAGTTGTGGTTGTTTCATCTATAGCTAAAGGTAAGTCCTAGGTTCTTAGACCCTAAGACCAAAGGCCTTACATCATGGTCTAGTATTCCTCTTAAGCCGTGTGCAGTGGTTAATTTGTCTATACTTAGAAGAAAGTCGGCCTTTAAGTTCTTAGACCCTAGACCTAAGACCCTACACCCATGGACTACAACCTGGACCTAAGGCCACATCCCTAGGTTTTGTACTCGTTTAAAACCGTGTGCAGTTGTGGTTGTTTCATCTATAGCTGGGCGAAGATTGGCCTTTAATAACTGTGTGCAGTTATTACTGTTTCGTCTCGAAAAAGAGAATGTTTATGCTTTTACACCATAACTTAGAACGAAAACCCATGGTCTTATTCCTAAAACCTAGGACCTTAGACCGATACCCTAGGACATAAGGGCTTAGACTTATTGCTTTAGATCTAGGGCAAAAGGAATTTAAATGAGGACCTAAGGCCTCATAATTTAGACCAACCCCAATCCCAAGCATTTAAGGCATTATACCATGGACCTGTATGTATATGACCTTAAACATTTGACCTAAGATCTAAGGCTTTAACATAAGTCTTAAGCCCTAAGACCCTACCCCATGGGTTAGTACTGGTCCTACACCATGTGGGACCGTGTAAAATGGCGTGCATAAAGCCAATCACATGGATTATTTGAAAGCCCAGCGCACATGAACACCTGTGTTTGCTGTTGGGCGTTTTTCTGATTTGCGCTTTCGGGCGTTTTGCATACTCGACCTGCATATTGCAAATCGATGTGTAGACGATGCCCTTTAATAATTAACGTCTGCGAACGTTTTTCAAAATCGATGTGTAGACGATGCCTTTTAATAATTAACGTCTGCGAACGTTTTTAAAATCGATGCCCAGACGCTGTTTAAAATAATCGTCGTGTACGATCGTTTTTCAAAATCGATGTGTACACGATGTTTTTTAATAATTTACGTCTGCGATCGTAATTTCCGAGTCGAGTATGCAAAACGCCCGAAAGCACAAATCATATAAACGCCCAACAGCAAACACAGGTGTTCATGTGCCCTGGGCTTTCAAATAATCCATGTGATTGGCTTTATGCACGCCATTTTACACGGTCCCACATGGTGTAGGACCAGTACTAACCCATGGGGTAGGGTCTTAGGGCTTAAGACTTATGTTAAAGCCTTAGATCTTAGGTCAAATGTTTAAGGTCATATACATACAGGTCCATGGTATAATGCCTTAAATGCTTGGGATTGGGGTTGGTCTAAATTATGAGGCCTTAGGTCCTCATTTAAATTCCTTTTGCCCTAGATCTAAAGCAATAAGTCTAAGCCCTTATGTCCTAGGGTATCGGTCTAAGGTCCTAGGTTTTAGGAATAAGACCATGGGTTTTCGTTCTAAGTTATGGTGTAAAAGCATAAACATTCTCTTTTTCGAGACGAAACAGTAATAACTGCACACAGTTATTAAAGGGCAATCTTCGCCCAGCTATAGATGAAACAACCACAACTGCACACGGTTTTAAACGAGTACAAAACCTCGGGATGTGGCCTTAGGTCCAGGTTGTAGTCCATGGGTGTAGGGTCTTAGTTCTAGGGTCTAAGAACTTAAAGGCCGACTTTCTTCTAAGTATAGACAAATTAACCACTGCACACGGCTTAAGAAGGAATACTAGACCATGATGTAAGGCCTTTGGTCTTAGGGTCTAAGAACCTAGGACTTACCTTTAGCTATAGATGAAACAACCACAACTGCAAAACGGTTTATGCCGAGTACTAGACCATGGTGTAAGGCCTTTGGTCTTAGGGTCTAAGAACTTAGGACTTTCCTCTAGCTATAGATGAAACAACCACAACTGCACATGGCTTATGCCGAGTACTAGACCGTGGTATAAGGCCTTTGGTCTTAGGTTCTAAGAACTTAGAGGCCGACTTACCTCTAGAAATAGATGAAACAACCACAACTGCAAACGGTTTATGCCGAGTACTAGACCATAGTGTAAGGTCTTTGGTCTTAGGGTCTAGATCATGGTGAAGGACCTTAGCTCTTGGGTCTAGGTGTAGGGCCTTAAGTATTGGGTCTAGACCACGGTGTCTTTTCGGGGATCGTGAGTTGCGATTAACTTGTAAGTTTTCAAGTCTTAACCCTATGGTTTTAGGTCTTGGGTCTAAGAGCTTTAAGGCCTAGCCCACGGTGTAGGGCCTTAGGTCTTGGGTGTAAGAACCTAAAAGCCTAGACTATGGTGTATGGCCTTAGGTCTTGGGTATAAGTACTTAAAAGCCTAGACCACGGTGTATGGTCTTAGGTCTTGGGTCTAAGTACTTAAAAGCCTAGACCACGGTGTATGGCCTTAGGTCTTGAGTATGAGAGCTTAAAAGCCTAGAAAATGGTTTATGGCCTTAGGTCTTAAGTCTAGCCCATGCAGACCGCCTTAGGCATTGAGTTTAAGTGCTTAAAAGCCTAGCCTACGGTTTATGACTTTAGGTCTTGGCCTAAGTACTTAAAAGCCTAGACCAGTGTGTATGCCCTTGGGTCTTGAGTCTAACCCATGCGGACCACCTTAGGGCTTGAGTCTAAGAGCTTAAAAGCATAGACCAGGGTTTATGGCCTTAGGTCTTGGGTATAAGAGCTTAAAAGCCTAGACCACGGTGTATGGCCTTAGGCCTTAGGTCTAAATACTTAAAAGCCTAGACCAGGGTGTATGGCCTTAGGTCTTGGGTCTAAGTACTTAAAAGTCTAGACCACGGTGTAAGGCCTCAGGTCTTGGGTCCACAGTGTTTGTTCAGGAGTCGTGAATCGCGACTCCCTTGTAAGTTTTCAGGTCTTTACTTTATGGCCTTAGGTCTTGAGTCTAAGTTCTTAAAAGCCTAGACCACTGTGTAGGGCCTTAGGCCTTGGGTCTAAATACTTAAAAGCCTAAACCAGGGTGTATGGCCTTAGGTCTTGGGTCTAAGAGCTTAAAAGCCTAGACCGTGGTGTATGGCCCTAAGTCTTGGGTCTAAGAGCTTAAAAAACTAGACCACGGTGTAGGGCCTTAGGCCTTGGGTCTAAGTACTTAAAAGCCTAGAAAACGGTGCAAGGCCTTAGGTCTTGGGTCTAAGAGCTTAAAACCCTAACCCGCGGTATATGGCTTTAGGTCTTGAGCCTAAGAGCTTAGGTCTTGGGTCTGTGAACCTAAAGGCCTAGTCCACGGGTCTTAGGACTTGGGTCTAAGAACCTAAAGGCCTAATCAAAGGACCTTAGGTCTTGGTTCTAGCCTATGGTGTAGGGCCTTAGGTCTTGGGTATAAGCACCTAAAAGCCTAGACCACGGTCCTTAGATCTTGGTTCTAGACCCTGGTTTAGGGCCTTAGGACTTGAGTATAAGAACCTAAAAGCCTTGACCAAGGACCTTAGATCTTGGTTCTAGACCCTGGTGTAGGGCCTTAGGACTTGGGTATAAGAACCTAAAAGCCTAGACCACGGACCTTAGATCTTGGTTTTAGACCCTGGTGTAGGGCCTTAGGACTTGGGTATAAGAACCTAAAAGCCTAGACCACGGACCTTAGGTCTTTGTTCTAGACCCTTTTGTAGGGCCTTAGGACTTGGGTATAAGAACGTAAAAGCCTAGACCACGGACCTTAGATCTTGGTTCTAGACCCTGGTGTAGGGCCTTAGGTCTTGGGTATTAGAACCTAAAAGCCTAGACCATGGAACTTAGATCTTGGTTCTAGACCCTGGTGTAGGGCCTTGGGTATTAGAACCTAAAAGCCTACACAACAGACCTTAGGTCTTGGGTATAAGAATCTAGAAGCCTAGACCACGGACCTTGGTTCTAGACCCTGGTGTAGGGCCTTAGGACTTGGTTATAAGAACCTAAAGGCCTAGACCACGGACCTTAGGTCTTGGTTCTAGACCCTGGTGTAGGGCCTTAGGATTTGGGTATAAGAACCTCAAAGCCTAGACCACGGACCTTAGGTCTTGGGTATAAGAACCTAAAAGCCTAGACCACGGACCTTAGATCTTGGTTCTAGACCCTGGTGTGAGGCCTTAGGACTTGGGTATAAGAACCTAAAACCCTAAACCACGGACCTTAGGTCTTGGTTTTAGACCCTGGTGTAAGGCCTTAGGACTTTCGTATAAGAAGCTAAAAGCCTAGACTACGGACCTTAGATCTTGGTTCTAGACCCTGGTGAATGGCCTTAGGACTTGGCTGTAAGAACCTAAAGGCCTAGACCACGGACCTTAGGTCTTGGTTCTAGACCCTGGTGTAGGGCCTTAGGTCTTGAGTATAAGAACCTAAAAGCCTAGACCACGGACCTTAGATCTTGGTTCTAGACCCTGGTGTAGGGCCTTAGGACTTGGGTATAAGAACGTAAAAGCCTAGACCACGGACCTTAGATCTTTGTTCTAGACCCTTTTGTAGGGCCTTAGGACTTGGGTATAAGAACGTAAAAGCCTAGACCACGGACCTTAGATCTTGGTTCTAGACCCTGGTGTAGGGCCTTAGGTCTTGGGTATTAGAACCTAAAAGCCTACACAACAGACCTTAGGTCTTGGGTATAAGAATCTAGGAGCCTAGACCACGGACCTTGGTTCTAGACCCTGGTGTAGGGCCTTAGGACTTGGTTATAAGAACCTAAAGGCCTAGACCACGGACCTTAGGTCTTGGTTCTAGACCCTGGTGTAGGGCCTTAGGATTTGGGTATAAGAACCTCAAAGCCTAGACCACGGACCTTAGGTCTTGGGTATAAGAACCTAAAAGCCTAGACCACGGACCTTAGATCTTGGTTCTAGACCCTGGTGTGAGGCCTTAGGACTTGGGTATTAGAACTTAAAAGCCTAGACCACGGACCTTAGATCTTGGTTCTAGACCCTGTTGTAGGGCCTTAGGACTTGGGTATAAGAACCTAAAAGCCTAGACCACGGACCTTAGATCTTGGTTCTAGACCCTGGTGTAGGGCCTTAGGTCTTGGGTATAAGAACCTAAAAGCCTACACAACGGACCTTAGGTCTTGGTTTTAGACCCCGGTGTAGGGCCTTAGGACTGGGGTATAAGAACCTTTAAGCCTAGACCACGGACCTTAGGTCTTGGTTCTAGACCCTGGTGTAGGGCCTTAGGTCTTGGGTATTAGAACCTAAAAGCCTAGACCACGGACCTTAGATCTTGGTTCTAGGCCCTGTTGTAGGGCCTTAGGACTTGGGTATAAGAACCTAAAAGCCTAGACCACGGACCTTAGATCTTGGTTCTAGACCCTGGTGTGAGGCCTTAGGACTTGGGTATTAGAACCTAAAAGCCTAGACCACGGACCTCAGATCTTGGTTCTAGACCCTGGTGTAGGGCCTTAGGACTTGGGTATAAGAACCTAAAAGCCTAAACCACGGACCTTAGATCTTGGTTCTAGACCCTGGCGTAGGGTCTTAGGACTTGGGTATAAGAACCTAAAAGCCTACACAACAGACCTTAGGTCTTGGGTATAAGAAAATAGAAGCCTAGACCACGGACCTTAGATCTTGGTTCTAGACCCTGGTGTAAGGCCTTAGGACTTGGGTATAAGAACCTAAAAGCCTAGACCACGGACATTAGATCTTGGTTCTAGACCCTGGTGTAGGGCCTTAGGACTTGGGTATAAGAACCTAAAAGCCTGGACCACAGACCTTAGATCTTGGTTCTAGACCCTAGTGTAGGGCCTTAGGACTTGGGTATAAGAACCTAAAACCCTAAACCACGGACCTTAGGTCTTGGTTTTAGACCCTGGTGTAAGGCCTTAGGACTTTCGTATAAGAAGCTAAAAGCCTAGACTACGGACCTTAGATCTTGGTTCTAGACCCTGGTGAATGGCCTTAGGACTTGGCTGTAAGAACCTAAAGGCCTAGACCACGGACCATAGGTCTTGGTTCTAGACCCTGGTGTAGGGCCTTAGGTCTTGAGTATAAGAACCTAAAAGCCTAGACCACGGACCTTAGATCTTGGTTCTAGACCCTGGTGTAGGGCCTTAGGACTTGGGTATAAGAACCTAAAAGCCTAGACCACAGACCTTAGATCTTGGTTCTAGACCCTGGTGTAGGGCCTTAGGACTTGGGTATAAGAACCTAAAGGCCAGGACCACGGACCTTAGATCTTGGTTCTAGACCCTGGTGTAGGGCCTTAGGACTTGGGTATAAGAATCTAAAAGCCTAGACCACGAACCTTAGATCTTGGTTCTAGACCCTGGTGTAGGGCCTTAGGACTTGGGTATAAGAACCTAAAAGCCTAGACCACGGACCTTAGACCTTGGTTCTAGACCCTGGTGTAGGGCCTTAGGACTTGGGTATAAGAACCTAAAAGCCTAGACCACGGACCTTAGACCTTAGTTCTAGACCCTGGTGTAGGGCCTTAGGACTTGGGTATAAGAACCTAAAAGCCTAGACCACGGACCTTAGATCTTGGTTCTAGACCCTGGTGTAGGGCCTTAGGACTTGGGTATAAGAACCTAAAAGCCTAGACCACGGACCTTAGATCTTGGTTCTAGACCCTGGTGTAGGGCCTTAGGACTTGGGTATAAGAACCTAAAAGCCTAGACCACGGACCTTAGACCTTAGTTCTAGACCCTGGTGTAGGGCCTTAAGACTTGGGTATAAGAACCTAAAAGCCTAGACCACGGACCTTAGATCTTGGTTCTAGACCCTGGTGTAGGGCCTTAGGACTTGGGTATAAGAACCTAAAAGCCTAGACCACGGACCTTAGATCTTGGTTCTAGACCCTGGTGTAGGGCCTTAGGACTTGGGTATAAGAACCTAAAAGCCTAGACCACGGACCCTAGACCTTGGTTCTAGACCCTGGTGTAGGGCCTCAGGACTTGGGTATAAGAACCTAAAATTCTGGACCACGGACCTTAGATCTTGGTTCTAGACCCTGGTGTAGGGCCTTAGGACTTGGGTATAAGAACCTAAAAGCCTAGACCACGGACCTTAGGTCTTGGTTTTAGACCCTGGTGTAGGGCCTTAGGACTTGGGTATAAGAACCTAAAAGCCTCCACGGACCTTAGGTCTTGGTTTTAGACCCTGGTGTAGGGCCTTAGGTCTTGGGTATAAGAACCTAAAAGCCTAGACCACGGACCTTAGATCTTGGGTATAAGAACCTAAAAGCCTAGACCACGGACCTTAGATCTTGGTTCTAGACCCTGGTGTAGGGCCTTAGGACTTGGGTATAAGAACCTAAAAGCCTAGACCACGGACCTTAGATCTTGGTTCTAGACCCTGGTGTAGGGCCTTAGGACTTAGGTATAAGAACCTAAAAGCCTAGACCACGGACCTTAGATCTTGGTTTTAGACCCTGGTGTAGGGCCTTATGTCTTGGGTATAAGAACCTAAAAGCCTACACAACGGACCTTAGGTCTTAATTTTAGACCATGGTGTAGGGCCTTATGTCTTGAGGAGAACTTAGAGACCTAGATCACAGGCCTTAGGTTTAGGGTCTAGACCATGATGTAGGGTCCTAGGTGTTGGATTCAAGAACCTAAAGGCCTAGATTACGGGCCTTAGATCTGGAGGCTAAGAACCTAAATGCCTATGCAGGCCTTAAATCTTGGGGCTTAGAACCTGAAGCCTAGACCACAGACCTTAGATCTTGGGTCTAGACCATGGTGTAGTAGGTCTTTGGTCCAAAAACCTAAAACCCTAGACCACGGTGTATTAGGTATTAGGTTTAGACCACAGTGTCTTTTCAGGGGGGGGCTGTGAATCGCGGCCCCCTTGTAAATATTCTGGTCTTAACTCTATGGCCTAGGTCTTTTTAAGATCCTTAAAGCCTACGGTGTACAGCCTTAGGTCTTGGGTCAAGTCCATGCGGTAGTTAGGAGTTGGGTAAGATGGATGGAGGTTGGTCTTCAAATACTCCAATCTGAATCTGATAACCATTTCTGATCATAATTTCATATTCAAAGTAAAAAGACCTCGTTGCCTAATGTTTGCTCAATTCATGGGGGGGCTGTGAATCGCGGCCCCCTTGTAAGTTTTCAGATCTTAAGGTTTTATGGCTTTGTACTAAGGTGTCAGGCCTTATGTTTACATCTTAGTCCCGACACATTAGGTCCTGGCTGGGGGCTGATAGGTCTTATACACAGGTCAAAGCTTTAGCCACTAGGTTTATTAGCTTTTTACTCAGTTGCAAGGCCTTAGGTTTAGACTTTAGGTTCAACACATTAGGTCTAAGCTGTTGGGTAATAGGTCCTATTAACAGGTTAAAGCCTTAGCTGCTAGGTTTTAGGGCTTTGGACTCAGGTGCAAGGCCATAGGTTTACATCTTAGCCCCAAAACATTAGGTCTATGCTGTTACCTAATAGGTCCTATTCACAGGTCAAAGCCTTAGCTGCTAGGTTTTAGGGTTTTGGACTCAGGTGCAAGGGCTTAGGTTTAGATCTTAGGTCCAGCACATTAGGCCTACGCTGATGGATAATAGGCCCTATTCACAGGTCAAATCCTTAGCTGCTAGCTTTTAGGGCTTTGGACTCAGGTGCAAGGCCTTAGGTTTACATCTTATTGCCAACACATTAGGTTAAGGCTGTTTGCTAATAGGTACTATTCACAGGTCAAATCCTTAGCTGCTAAGTTTTAGGGTTTTGGACTCAAGTGCAAGGCCTGAGGTTTAGATTTTTGGTCCAACACATTAGGTCTAAGCTAAACGCAAATAGGTCCTATTCACAGGTCA
Source organism: Neoaliturus tenellus (assembly GCA_030545055.2). Lineage (NCBI taxonomy): Eukaryota > Metazoa > Arthropoda > Insecta > Hemiptera > Cicadellidae > Neoaliturus > Neoaliturus tenellus. The sequence goes on from CM061532.1 coordinate 219,973,846, forward strand.
AAGCCTTAGCTGCTAGGTTTTAGGACCTAAGTCCAAGGCATTTCATCTTAGGAACCATGTGTAAGGCCTTAGGCTTAGATCTTATGTCCAACACATTAGGCCTAAGCTGATAGATAATAGGCCCTATTCACAGGTCAAAGCCTTAGCTGCTAGCTTTTAGGGCTTTGGACTCAGGTGCAAGGCCTTACGTTTACATCTTAGTACCAACACATTAGGTTTAGGCTGTTGGCTTATAACTATTCACAGGTCAAATCCTTAGCTGCTAGGTTTTAGGGTTTTGGATTCAGGTGCAAGGGCTTAGGTTTAGATCTTAGATCCAGCACATTAGGCCTTCGCTGATGGATAATAGGCCCTATTCACAGGTCAAATCCTTAGCTGCTAGCTTTAAGGGCTTTGGACTCAGGTGCAAGGCCTTAGGTTTACATCTTAGTGCCAACACATTAGGTTTAGGCTAATAGGCCCTATTCACAGGTCAAATCCTTAGCTGCTAGCTTTTAGGGCTTTGGACTCAGGTGCAAGGCCTTAGGTTTACATCTTAGTGCCAACACATTAGGTTTAGGCTGTTGGCTAATAACTATTCACAGGTCAAATCCTTACATCTTAGTGCCAACACATTAGGTTTAGGCTAATAGGCCCTATCCACAGGTCAAAGCCTTAGCTGCTAGCTTTTAGGGCTTTGGACTCAGGTGCAAGGCCTTAGGTTTACATCTTAGTGCCAACACATTAGGTTTAGGCTAATAGGCCCTATTCACAGGTCAAATCCTTAGCTGCTAGCTTTTAGGGCTTTGGACTCAGGTGCAAGGCCTTAGGTTTACATCTTAGTGCCAACACATTAGGTTTAGGCTGTTGGCTAATAACTATTCACAGGTCAAATCCTTAGCTGCTAGCTTTTAGGGCTTTGGACTCAGGTGCAAGGCCTTAGGATTACATCTTAGTGCCAACACATTAGGTTTAGGCTGTTGGCTAATAGGCCCTATTCACAGGTCAAAGCCTTAGCTGCTATGTTTTAGGGCTTTGGACTCAGGTGCAAGGCCTTAGGTTTAGATCTTAGGTCCAACACATTAGGTCTAAGCTAATGGTTAATTGGGCTTATTGATAGGTTAAAGCCTTAGCTGCTAGGTTTTAGGGCTTGTCTGGGCCTTAGGAATTAGATCTTAAGGGGTTAAACTGGGTTAAAAATTGGAGAATTTCGGCCTAAAAATGTGTCTTTGAAGGTAAAATTGCAATTTGAAGCTGAAGGCGCTCACAAAACATGAGTATTCCCTGGATTATATTCAAAATGCTCCTTGAAATCACTGTCTGAAGTCCTGAAAAATGCCCTGAAATGGGCTGATATTTGGCCAAAACCAACCAGAATCCGGTAAAAAACCGGTCAATTTGAAGCTGAAGGCGCTCAAAAAAAACTACGAGTGTTCCCTGGATTATATTCAAAAAGTGGTCATTTGAAGCAAAAAAAGTGGTCATTTGAAGCAAAAAGTGGTCATTTGAAGCAAAAGTGGTCATTTGAAGCAAAAGTGGTCATTTGAAGCAAAAAGTGGTCATTTGAAGCAAAAGCGGTCATACGAAGCAAAAAAAGTGGTCATATGAAGCAAAAAAAGTGGTCATATGAAGCAAAAAGTCATCAAAAAAAACTACGAGTGTTTCAGAACCATCCTTTTATATCTACTCATGTTATTCTTATGGAACTAAAAATGAACTTTAATTACCTGGAGCTCAATAACCGTTAGGTTTAGAGAAAAATGTCAAAGAATTAAAATGTCTCAAAATTACATGTACATTCCAAAAACACTATAAAATATAGGGTGTTCCATAAGAAATTTTAAAGCTGGCCGCCATATTGGAAAATGGCGGCCATTTAGAAGAAAATGGAATTAATATTATTTATCATCTTAAAAAAATAGGTGATGTTTCCTATTTAAAGTTTTCTCTAAATCTCAGCAGATATAAACAAGTAAAGGTTATGTTGTTTTCAGCATACACAGCGACAACTCAGCTGCGATGGGGGAGTATAAACTGATCATAGCAACTACATTAGTCAAATCATGTAGCCTAAACAACTAAAGTTCTGTCAAAAATTCCGGAAAATAAGCTTTTTTAATACTTGAAAATAATTATTGCTCGATTATAGTTTATTACCTAGTTTAAAATACTTAAAATCTAACCTGAGAATTTCATTGAAATCAAATTAGTAATAAAAAAGCCTTTTGGGGGTCAAAAATTCGCCTAAGAGAAATTTAAAGTCGATCGTATGTTCCATAGAGTAAAAAATTCAATAATTCTGTAAGCCGAATTTCTTGAGCAAAATTGTGAGCGTTATCAAATCGCAGGAAGATGGAGGGGTCTCAAATTAAAGGTCTCGGTCCCATACACGAGGGAAAACTATCGGCGTGTCCATAATGTTAACAGGAAATGAGAAATCACGTAAAACGTCCTCCATAAGAATAGCATGTGGATCCGAAAAACGTCTGTTTTGTATAAATTAAAACATGTGTTATGGTTTAATTTTTAAAACGAGACACAGATGATAACATTGAGTGAAGATGATAAAATAATTCACCCCAAAAGAGAAGCAATCTATATAAAGCCTATAATTCTGTGAGCGAAATTTTTTGAGTAAAATTGAGAGCATTTCGCAACTCGCAAGAAGATGGTAGGGGTCCCAAATTAAAGGTTTCGGTCCCATGCATGATGGAACATTATCAGCGTATCCATAAAGTTACAAGGAAATAAGAAATAGCGTAAAACGTCCTCCATAAGAATTGCTTGGGGATTCGAAAACCGACTGTTTTGTGTACATTAAAAAGTATGTTATGATTTTATTTTAAAACGAGGGACAGATGATAATAGGTCTATTGAGTGAAGAACTATTAATAACCAAATGACATAATATATCTAGAGTGGTAATACTATGATAGGACGTTTTGAGGCTTTGTGCAACTAAAATTTCTACTATGAGCGTTACCAACCTTACAAACTATTGCAATTGTACACACACTGTCGGTCTATGTTGTTGCGATGCGATAGTTCGTATTGTTCTTACTTGAAGGGGATCGCCATGTTGGCTGCTCTTAACGTTAGAAAAGTGTTTGTTTATAATGAAAAATATCTTAGAATAATGGATATACTTAATAAAAGATTTGATAAATATTATTCTGTCTCTTGATTAGTAGTGGTGTTTATATATATCTATCTGTTTTTATCTGTATCGTGCTATTTCCAGGTCAACTTGATGGGTAAGCTAATCTAGGCTAATATGCTATCTAGGCCTATGAAATAATAAGACTATTTTGTTACAACAATTTAAATTTATGCTTGATTATTTATACATTATAATGGATACCAAATGATGTGGGTAATTTCAGTCCTTATATCTCTTGCTTCACAATTATAGTTAAATGTCTACCAGCTGGGTTTAACAATGGAATAGATTCAGACTCTTTCTTAGGGAGGGGAACTCGTGCTGACAAGCAAACTCAATTTTTTATATTCAATTCAGAAATAGAAATTAATATTATGGATAAATTTTGAATCTTTAAAAGAATGTTAATTGTTCACAAATGTTAGGGATAAATACAGTTCAAGTCTATTGTCTTCTTGTCACTATCTTGGGTATTGATGGATGTATGGGTGGATCTTACCAAATCTGCTCCAATGATTCTTCGCCCAGTACTATACAGGGTGTCCAGCTTCGACTGTCCGAAACTTTTACATGTTGTTCAGCAAGCCAAAATAAACAAAAAAAGTTGATATAAACATATGTCCTAAACTGCTTCGTTAACCCGCCAGCCGCCATTTTGTTTTTTACGCTTAATAATTTTTATTTCCATAACGGATAAATGGATTAGGTTCATATTTGGCATGGACTAATTGACTAATTCATGAAAAGTGTCAAATGAATTAATGTGATCATATTGAGTGACGATGATACATTAATTGAAACTTAAAGTACATCAGTCAACGGAAGGTTGGTATTCTGTTAGCTGAATTTTATCGAAAACCTTTTGGTCATTTCATAGATTGTAGAGTTTTTAGGAGAGAGTTAAAATAAAAGTCGTTCGTCCTACATACTAGGAAAAAATAGCAGGTAAAAAACTTTATAACAAAATGGGAAAGAAAGATATTAAGAAGAATATTTAAGAAAGATTATTTTCTGAAAGGTTCCACTGAGAGATTCTCCATATATAGTGATTTTTAAAAAATCTGCTTTGTTTACACCAAATCAAATCAAATGACCAAATCAAATGATTTTGATTTGGAGGGACGAATATTAACAGGGAGTAAAGATGATCTATTTAGAGAGGCTATGTTTAAACTTGGTGAAGAAAAAAAATAAAAAAAATCTGATAGGAGCTAAGATCTATTTAATTTTAGAACAAACAAGACAATGAAATGGGTATGATACAAAGTATTGGAAGTTAATTGACTCTGAAATGGGTGCTGAACATCCGTCATGTTTTTTCTCATTGCCGATTTTCCATGTTATATTAAAAAGCCGTCATAGATAAAAGGGACTATGATTTCTTGCAAAATATATTTTTCATAGATCAATATAAGTTTAACAACAGCCAGAATGAAGCATTTACAAACGGGTAGCCTAATAGTACAGGATTGTAAAGAGTGCTTTGGGGGCGAATAGCCTGTTGAAACGGTATTGTTAAAATAAATTAAAATAAGATTTTCTGGACACTTTCATAGTAAAGAATTGGTGATCCACTATGGTTCATGCTTTTTTAATTTATGATTCGGGGCTTTTGCCCTATGAGCCACTAGTACTTTTAAAATTCTCAACACATATCCAATCCCAATTAACATTTTAAATTTAATATTTTAAAGCAACCTTATTTTATTGTAAGTCCGATTCTCATCAATTTTTGGCGGAAACAACTACAGAAAAGCATTATCTATAACAACACCAAAAAAAACGTAAAAATCGATTGCGAATTGTAGGAGGAGTTCTCTAAACAAAAAAATCCTTATAGCGTATTAAATAAGAATAGATAGAATAGATATAGATTCGAAGTTGTCTATTTGTCTAGATTTGTATACCATACATAATAATTTATAACTATGATCAATATGCTACAAACTACAAACTAAATGAGTAAAACTAACCTACTCAACTAGTGATATTGTTGTGACAAAAATGCAATATAATATACCTCATTATCCTTATAAATGGCATATATCAGGTTTATCGTCACGGTAATTTTTTCTAAGCTTCGTCATAAACAAGGGAGGGCTTTAAATAGTTACCAAGGTTCTTATCACAACAGTTAAATGAAATATACTTTTCTCGCTTAGGTACGCGTGCGCACTAATATTTCCCCATTTTCCTTACCTGGGATAATAAGGATTTTGAATTAACTGAATCATCTTACAAGGCAATCAGTATTCGTATGAGGATTATATTTGAGTGGGTCGTCTTTGAAGTCTGTGCCATAATCATAAAATGGAACGGATTGCATTAAATCTCTTCCAGGAAAATCTCAATTCAGAGACGCATCAGTCTCCACCCAAAAAGGAGGTTTACTCCCCGACATTAATCATATCCCCAAAACATATCGTACGAACATATACGCGTTTGCTGTAAACGCAAATACAACAATATTGGATCAGATTACAGGTAATATTCTTCCTTCCACCTATAACAAACACCGAAAGCCAAAAACAGATATCTGTGATTATATATTTCCTGTTAGACCCGAATAAAATTTAATAACAGAGTTCAATCAAAGCAGACAGGAGTCAACAGTGCTGCGTATCGTATCAGTGTTATTGGTTCCAAGAATATCTAATTCGTTACCTCTAGAGTTCAATTTCGGTTTGGAATTGGCTTTGGGCGGCGCAATTCCTCCTAGAGTTATTTACATTCGCGATGCGCAGCATTCTTGGTATTATTAGTGAATTCGGCGTAAAATTCGGTATCAAAGGTGAATGTATAAAAATAATACCCCCGTCGCAGCAGACCTGCGTACTTAGAACGTTTCCAATGGCTGTTAACGTTTAATAAACAAAATATTTGGTTTTTTAAGTGAGTAATATATTAAAGTTATGTAAAAATACTTTTAGTTATTACTTACTAAATTTAATCCATTCAAGAAAATATAGTATTTTATTATATGTGCTAGCTGTTTCACGTGATGGCTTCGCCCGTAATTGAATTTATTTTATATGTAATTTAGCTCTTTTGCTACGCTCATTCGCTGTCACACTCATCTTAAGAAATAGCTGGAATGGGGCCGTCCATAAATTACGTCATCGCTTTTTGGCCATTTTTGGACCCCCCCTCCCTACAATCATCCTACCATCATAATTTGTCTGACCCCCCCCCTCTCGGAAAAATTACGTCATTTTTAACAAACCTCCGTTTTAAGTAAAAATAATGCTTTTTAAACGATACATGATAAACTAAAGAAATTGACCAATCAAATCTGAATTTACCTTCAGAAATAAAGCCAAAATGACTTTCTCATCGAAAAAAAAACTAAAATATAAAACAACGCCATAAAATAGTCTAATTTATTTTATAGATAATTATTTTGTAACTAGCTATCGCCCACTGGTCGAAATTCGACCAATTTTTAACTTGATCTGGACCCAATTTGTTCAAAAATATTTTATGACCAAAACATATGTTCTCCCTGATTTGCTACCATTTATTATTACAACAGCTGTCCAATGATTCATTCATTTACCCTTCTTCCATAAGATTAACATTGAACCTTTGAAAGCCTGTGGGGCATAGCCCGGGGGACCCTAGTGAATTAAAATGTAATTCTGCTCATCTACAAGACAAATACCTTTCTATTGGTATGCACGGTTTTCTCATACGATGCTCACAAGCTAAGAAAAAAGGAGGAAAAGAAACATGCTTGCCTATTAATATTGTTTTGTAATAGTTGAGTTGTGTTAGAATTTATCATTGTTTTACTGTTGAAATTTGATATAAAACATCATATTTCAAATGACGTCATATCAAAGCCGACCCCCCCCCTCCCCTTGCACATCACCTTACCGTCATTTTCAATCTGGACCCTCCCAGCCTATTTTCAGATGACGTAATTTATGGACGACCCCATACCTAAAATTAGAAATTTTCATTGAATTTGTTTCTCAGCAACCAACAAAAATAGATAAAATAGAGATTTTCAAACTTTTTACAAACTATTGCATGTTTTCTGGATCAAAGCCCTTTGTAGTCTACCTACAGATTTGCACCAAACGTCATACAAAACCACCCTTGAATAATGCTTAATAATGCCTGAAAGTTTTATTACAGTCTGTCGAGCGGTTTTGGAGTCCATAGGCAACATACATACATACACACTTCCTATTTTATAGATAGACTATAGATGTATTCACACATTAATTATTAAAATCACATTAACTACAGATATCTTTATTAGTTTTAAGCCCAGTAAAAAATGTCCATAGCGATGATAGGTAATGCACAAAGAATGATTTTTTTATAAATCCCGACCCAAAATCTACACATAGGTAGATGGTATTTTGTACAAGGAACTCCTCCAGCAGTTTTCAACCGATTTGAATAATTTTTGTGTCATTGGATTGATTGGATTCGTATACGATTTTTAAAATTTTAATTTACAATCCACACTGTAAATGGGGTAAGTTATATTCGGGATACAGTTCTTTTAGATTCCTGAGTACTTAGAGGATTTCTTTTTCTCTAGCGGAATTTTGGTATTTTATAATTTGCCCATAGACACCGAGGGAATGAGCATGTATTCGTAAACGCCATTTGGATTTAGTAAGAAAATATAAGTTGAACTCTTCTTAGTAAATCTGCATATTAACTTTTATCAATCTCTGTCAATAAATAAGAAGGATAGAGGTTTTTGTTGAATTCCCATAAGAATAACATGCGGGAAACATATAATTTTATTTTCAAAAAAATAAGATTGATTCAAAATAAAAAATGGTTATTTTTAAGTTATTTTAAGTAGTTTTAGTTAAAATAGTTATATTAAAAACTTAAGGTATAGAAAACAAAAACCCATTTTAGACCCTTTTGATTTTCAAACCACATTAAACCCGGTTCTCATAACCCGATTATGCTAGTTCGTGAACTCATGAAAATAGACCTGGTCCTAAACCTTCATCTTCATACCAAATACCAATTATTGTCATAAAAATCGGAGGTCGACAAAAAAAGTTATCAGTACCACGACCACACATATGGAATATTGTTCATTTATTTTTATAGGATGAAAATTAATGGAGTTTTTTTGCTTCGGGGGACCTCACAATGAAAAAAGTAACATACTCCCGGACTTAGGTCTTACCATGGCTATTATAATAGTATTCTCTTTAGAGAAATTCGCTAAAATGTTTCCAGATACTGTACAGTAAAAAACATAGGAAAATTCTAATAATATTTTGAACCCAGCTAACTCCCACCCCCAATCATTGAACTGCAATAATTAGAAGTCAGATTGTTCAACAACACGACAGCGGCGCGACGGTGACTCGTCGAGTCGTCTACCTGTCGGTTGCTGTGACGACCGGAAACAGCCGATCGGACCCGAACGTGGCCGAAGTCGACCGAGAGTTTCGCAGCTCGCAGCAACATGGGACGTTGCGCGCTTCATTCGACGGCCCGCCGTTTGTGTTTGCAGCTAGTCTGTCACAGGCGGCACTCGAGTACGCACAGGCGCGTGTCACCGCATGGTCGTTTGTTTACTTTTAAATTGTTTTAGATAAATGTCAGTGATCTTGAAGAAATGACTGGTGCTTTACTGACAGTGTAGTAACAGTTCGGTGTGGCTATTTATTAGTGATGTGTTCGGATAGAATGTTTGTATTCGGATTCCTCGTGGTTTTCTGCACGTTTCGAGCTTCTCTGGCCATTGTTGATTATTGTGATGTGGACAGACAGAATTTCTCAGTATTGACACCGGGGGTTCAATTTACGAAGGAGCTGAGCTCATCCGAGTACGCCGTCCTGTCGAGCTTCAAAAGTCTTCATTGTTGTGCCAAGGGCTACAGGAGCATAGAATGGTAAGTGTCAAACACTCTACGCATTCATTTTACTCATAACTAAATGTTGTTTCATTTCACGTTAAAATTTATTTGAATTTAAATTTAAAGTTCAAATCAAGTAGGCCTATACGATCTTAATGGACAATAAAATACAAACATTTTACCAGTAAAAACGTTGCAGCGCGAGTTATTGAGGAACCTTTAACTCAATGCAAACCTTTTCTAATAGTAACGTACCGTAGATGAATTAATTGCATGAAGATTTTTATATCTGAATGTTTCTATTTATTTAGAGCCTACCAATTAGGTCTAGGCCTATGTGTATTACTTTTTACTATTTGATAAATGTTAAAGCTTAGGCCTACACCACTTAATGGTTTTTTTCTCAGTTGTTTGATTGTTTTAGAATCAATGAGGGATTTAATAGCTGCAAAATTGAAATAACCATAACACATTGAGCGCAACATGACAGTAGGCCCTATTATGTAGTGTCTGTCTCTGTTTACACATATGTGGTATGTGAGCAGTGTAAAACGCGTTCTCAAATGGTGAAACTGTATGACACTTGTTGCACAAAGCTGATGCGGTTAAGCTCAAATTAATTGTTGTTGCATCAAGTGTCATTGGTCAATAAAATCAGTTACTATCAACGGACGTAAACAGTTTTGAGTACGTGTCAATCAGCGTCCGTATCGTGATAATCTGTTTATCAACTGTTATTTGTTGGTTTAGGCTCAGGTCGTGCCCAAACTCCCAAACTACCGTCATAACACGCTTCAGAAATTCAGAACAAACAATTACGGAATACAAACACTTCAATAAACAATGCTATGCCAGATAATAGGCTCAACAGTAAATCTCATTAACGGAAAAATAAGTACCGTAATATTTTTAAGTTGGTAAAATTTGTTAAGTCGTGAATCGAAATAAAAAAACGTAATATGCCAATGTGCCTACTGAATAACCTGAGGATTAATATGTTAGTTCTTTTTTATGCTATTCAAAAATATTGAAATGTTCGTGGCAAAGGTCCGTTATAACGGTTACTGTATACTGTAAAGGTTTGCTGCGAATAACAAGCTCCGTTAGGGTTTGTATTTTCTTGTCTGATATTTGGGTTAGCAAGCAGCAGGACCGTTGCCCCAGGGGGTGGGACAATACCCAGATTCTCCGAGGCCGGACAATAGTCAGGTAGAGCTGTATTTCTGCGAGCTGTCAAACGCCAAAACCTCCCCTTTTTCGTTCTATTCAGCCTAATTGACGGCTTATAAAGAGGTAATTCCCGTGGCTACAGGTCGGGTTGCGGGTGGGGGTCGGTGTTCCTCGCAGAGAAACCGTGACCGCTTTCGGCGAAATATCGATTGCGAAAATTCCTCGAGTGCTGTTTTATCTTCACCACTCCAGATAAATCTATCATACCGGCAGTGGTTAGCTTATACATGATGGTTGAGAAAAGTTAAAATCCTTTGAAGTGAAATTTATCATAGGCAATAGACTTATTTCAACATAATTTATTAGGCTACTTTACTATTTTTATCACCTTAAACTTACCTGGTAGTTAAACTTATAGCTTTAACTTATTATTCAATACTACAGTATAATTACAGTACTCAAATATTAATATTTTGTTATTGGAAAATGCTTTGGATGTGGTGTATACGGATTTGTCATGTTCAGCATTTCCAATCTGACGCGGGACCTTTTAACTTTGAAAGAGGCATAGGCACTCAGTCCAGGTAAGCGTTTCCTGTGATCCATTAAATTCGTTAAGTCAGCGTCAGCGATGGGCCGTAGATAAAACTAAATCGGCTGACGGTCGTAAGGAGCTTTGTTGTTCCAATAATAACAGCTGTCTTCTGAACTAACTGACGTATCCATCTTAAAATCTTGATGAAAGGAAAGGGTTATTGATGAAGCAAAATCACCGAAAGCAATTTATTTATGCTTGTGCTGTAGGACTATCTGAATTGACATTCGCAGCACCTATTACCCTCTTGGGGCCACAGGTATATATTTGAGCGGAACAACCAGCTTCGGGTTTGAATAAAACGCGTATATAAACTATATTTCCGGCAATCCGTTAATGCCTTGCCGCAGTTGCGGTGAGGTGAGTCAGCCGGCCGGACCCCGCTAGCCAGCGGCTATGCTGATGACGCAAACTACATCCCGCCGCCGCGCCGCGCCGCTGCTTGCGTGCTTTCCACCGCGTATCCGTAATCCGCACTCGGCCGTCATTCTTGAAAGGCAATTCTGTTGGGAAACCCGACGGTTCTTCTTGAAAATTAGCATACACTTTATTATCAAATTTATATACACTTTTTTGACCTACATCTTGGATTAGATGGAAGTAGATGTTTGTGGACACATCTAAATGTAGATGGCGATGACATCTTATTAGATGGATGGATGTAAAGCGATATATTCTTAGCTGCCTATTGAAACATTACAAAATTAAAGGATGCCTTTGTTTTAACAGTCAGCAAAAAAATACTTGCAGTTAAACATTTAAGTTAATTGAAGTTCATTCAAACGTTATTTCAAACTAAGTTACTGCGATGGTTACTGCAGTCAGTAATTTCTTAAAATAATTATTTTTATCCTAGTACATTGTACGTAATTTAAAATATGAAAATTTATAGTCATATCAGTCTTATTATAGGCCTACCATACACGACTAATTAATCATATCATAGTCATAGTTAATTATCTCATTAATATTATTCATATTAAATATTAACGGTTAGGAAAATTTATTTTTATTCTATTGACAACAAACATTATTTAAGTTTTTATTCCAAAACTCACATTCTCAATAAAATAACGGCTACTGTGATAAGTGCGACGTAGTTTTAGAGGAGCGAATGTTGCGGTCCGTAGACAATTTTTGCCGGCAATCAAAAAGTCATCAACGCTCGGCCGCGTTTTTCTGCCTCCATCAAGGTCACATGATTAAACCCCGTAACTCGTCGTCATGACCGTCCATTGAGTAAGAGGTCTAAAGAGGGATGAAATATTTTATCTTACTTTAATAAACTCTTAAGTTTTGCTTTTAATACCTACAATAATCTAATGAAATTCCTTGCAAGATTTCCCGTCGTTTTCGACTAGATTGAGCGGTAGAGCAAACTTTAAGTATAGGTCCATATCAATTACTCTTCTGTGTTTTAGAGGCACTCGCCTGTGTTATTTTTACTGTATAGAAAACGATCTGTCTTGCAAGACTATACAAAAATATTGCCCAAAAATTTGTTTTCGGTTGATCTCCTGAGGGCTCGTTGAGCCCTCAAATACAGTACGAAGTGTTCCAGTATGGTTACAAACATGATTTGCATTATAGCCAGTTACTAAATTATTTAATGGTACTAAAATTATTTCTAATTGTCTAACCTACTTCATAGGCTACTGATGACAATGAATGTTTAGATAAATTAAAGCTATGTAAAAAAGTAGGCTATAAACAACTAATCAATTTATAGAATTGCAATTGATTTTAAAAATAGAGTTTGGTAACAGTTATGGAATCAACACGTGTTACGGATTCAATATTTGGTTTAATTACACACCAGATTGTAGAACCCGTAGACCTAAATTAAAACAGTCAGAAAGACGAGTGGGCAAAGCAAACGAGCTCGTCTTGAACCTACCTTCATAGGCCTACCTATCAAATGCTCAATTAAACTTGATATAACTATTTTTCTCAAAAATACATGCCGTTCAATTTCAGTACAGGGGTTTTTTATTAGTAGCCTATGGGCCTAATTTGTTTATCCGAAGTGTAGGTAAGTCAAAATGCCTAAAAATTCGAGCTAAAAATTTGGAAATTCTAGGAAATGTCTTTAAAGGACATTCATGAGAAACAAAAAATTATCCTATTTTATTGCTTAATTTAGGCTTATTATGTTAATGAAAAATCTACGATAAAGGGAAGTGGAAATTGTTATTTAAAAAATTATTATATGTTATTTGGTATGATTGACAAATATTAAATTGACAAATTGTCACTAAATTTTGAAGTAAAATCTCATTAAATTTTGCCTGGTTTAAATAACCAAATACAACACGGTTGAGATATCTGCATAGATAAGTAGGATAGGAACAGAGATGGTTTTCCTGTTCGTCGGTCTGATGGATGTGAAGATGCCCTTGGAGGTCGGGCGGGGAGAGTAGCGAGGTTCACGGTCTGTTTGGCACGAGTGCATGCTCCGCTCCATGCTCATGCTCAATGCTCCATGATCCAGGCCGATCCGAACCCAAACGGCCCAAACATATCACAGAACGGTAATCGGCGCGGCGATCACATAGACATAGTTATACGAATTTCAACTTTAAAAGTAAAAATTTATAGGCATAACAATGTTGCTGGCAAAGTACAAATGCATCCGCAAGCTATTTTACTTTTTCTATAGCTCAAGAATTGCTAAAAAATCCTCATTACTCTTTAACACATTTTTGAATGTCGTCGTTGTTAACAAATCTTGTTTGTCTTTTGTAAAGAAAAGCCGGCGGTAAAATTCATTACTTTCTATCTTTTACCCAGAAATCCTGTGTAGTTTTCTGTCAGAATTTTTTATAATGTTGATAAAAGGTTCTGGGAATATTTGTATCCTGGTCTTGAAGTGGATATGCCCTGAGGACTGTATTTTAAACACGCTTTATCAAATATTCACTCGCAGTACGTGGTACAAACCCATTAGTGATTTAGAGATTAGACCCTTTTAACTTACGAAGTGTTTAATCTCTAAAAAAATTTAAATAATAAAGTCTCTTTCTATAATCATAAAAATTTTCACGCCAACGCGTTTTGTCACAACTATTCATATTCGCCTTTTGTTGCGTTAAGTAATGTTCCCTGGACAACGAAACGTTGTAGCAGACGATGCTGGCAGAAATTGAATGAAAAATAATAATTTATCGTTGAATAGGCTTAAAGGCAACCGTAAAAACTGGGGTCACAAATTCGTACTCACTTTGTAAGACGCTGACGTTACACGGACGTATTTTAAAAGGCGAATATGAATGATTCCATAATGATTGCACATCTGACTCGATATAGATACTAAACGTAGTAGTGTAGTAAAATTAAGCCAAAATATGGCTGGAAAATGAAATAATTTTTGGACAGCTAATTTTTGCTGAAATGTGTTCTATGCCATCCCCTGACCTCCCTCAGAAAAGTCCCCTGAAATCCCCAGAGGGCAACATGCCTAAAAATGATGGGATGACCCACGTGGAGTCAGAAATAAATCTTTCTTCGACCAATGGGTTTATGTACATCAAATTAAAGCTCTTAAGTAGTAGAATTTAATGCCGCAAACCCCATCTCAAAAGGTTGCCTGAGTCGAAAACGGCAGCCTTTCAAACTTTGAATAAAAATCACATTTTAACGTAAACGCTTAAAAATGTAATAATTTTCGAAATACTTGATCTTTTGAGGTGCGGTTTGCGGCAAACGGTTGCTTGTACAATTACCTAAGCAAATAGGGATAGTTTGACATATGCCCATCATATTACCCTTGAACCACCCTCTACATGGACGTCCCAAAGAGGGAATTTTGAAAATTTTTTCTTAGTCCATAGCCATGCTATACATCATTTTAAAGGTCTCATTAAGGAGAGTACATAGCCGAAAACCAGACCTCAAAAGGTCAAATAAGTCTGAAGTTATTGTATTTCAAAGTTTTGATAATATTATTGTATTCTAAACTTTGAACGCCTGCCATTTCACTCCCGACAGTTATATTGAGTTCGGGTTTACGGCATTGTATTCTACATTTGAAGACCTTTAATTTGATGTATATAAACCTTCTGGAATGTACTTATATTTAGTATGCTTAATATCTAATTTTAATGTAACTCCTTATGGGCCAACCCCTCATTTTTAAGCGTGATCCCCATATGGGATTTCTGGGGACTTTTCGGAGGAAGGTCAGGGGACGCCATAGAACACATTTCAAAAGAAATTGGCTTTCCAAAAATTATTTCATTTTTCCCGACTAATTTTACTACACTAGTAGCCAATACTTGGTATTACTTCGAAACGTCTTCAAGGTCAACGCGGTTATATCACAAACATCTCTGTTGCGACAGTTCAGTTTGAATGACACCGCCACCTATGCATATTCACGTCTATAATTGGAATTCAGATCTTTTTGTTCTAACAAAATCAAGTGGGGGCATGTAAAACTTCTTTGTTTATGTAAACTACACATCTTTTGTGGTTCTTGACGAGTCACTGAATTTATTGTGTTGGGCAGGTTGGCCCTCACTCGTCAATCCCGCCCCATATATATCCGCAACATTGTGTTCGACAGTTAAACTGGGGCCTACGATTAGTAGTCCTCGCTTGAACTTTCTCTCCCCAATCCCGCTCCATTCTTCAAACATGTGTTGGACAGTTTGATCCTCTCCCCCCCCCCAAATCCCGCCTCATTCTCCCAACTTTGTGTTGGTCAGTTTGACTCCCTCACGCCAATCCCGCCCCATATATCCCCAACATTGTGTTGGACAGTTTGACCCTCTCTCCTCAATCCCGCCCCATTCTTCCAACATGTGTTGGACAGTTTGGCCCTCTCTCCTCAATCCCGCCCCATTCTTCCAACATGTGTTGGACAGTTGAACCCTCTCTCCCCAATCCCGCTCCATTCTTCCAACATTGTGTTGGACAGTTTGACCCTCTCTCCCCAATCCCGCTCCATTCTCCCATTATTGTGTTGGACAGTTTGACACTCTTTGCCCAATCCCGCTCCATTCTCCCAACATGTGTTGGACAGTTTGACACTCTCTCTCCAATCCCGCTCCATTCTCCCAACATGTGTTGGACAGTTTGACACTCTCTCTCCAATCCCGCTCCATTCTCTCAACATTGTGTTTGACAGTTTGACCCTCTCTCCCCAATCCCGCCCCATTCTCCCAACATTGTGTTAGACCCTCTCCCCAATCCCGCCCCATTCTCCCAACATTGTGTTGGACAGTTTGACCCTCTCTCCCCAACCCCACACCATTCTCCCAACATGTGTTGGACAGTTTAACCCTCTCTCCCCAATCCCGCTCCATTCTCTCAACATTGTGTTTGACAGTTTGACCCTCTCTCCCCAATCCCGCCCCATTCTCCCGCAACATTGTGTTAGACAGTTAGACCCTCTCCCCAATCCCGCCCCATTCTCCCAACATTGTGTTGGACAGTTTGACCCTCTCTCCCCAATCCCGCCCCATTCTCCCGCAACATTGTGTTGGACAGTTTGACCCTCTCTCCCCAATCCCGCCCCATTCTCCCAACATGTGTTGGACAGTTTGACCCTCTCTCCCCAATCCCGCCCCATTCTCCCGCAACATTGTGTTGGACAGTTTGACCCTCTCTCCCCAATCCCGCCCCATTCTCCCAACATTGTGTTGGACAGTTTGACCCTCTCTCCCCAACCCCACACCATTCTCCCAACATGTGTTGGACAGTTTGACCCTCTCTCCCCAATCCCGCCCCATTCTCCCGCAACATTGTGTACGACAGTTTGACCCCCCTCCCGCCAAGCCCGCTCCATACTCCAACATATTATTGTAGTCGTCCCTCGCTGATGCCGCAATTGTTGCTTCTCGCCAGTCACTTAGTGTAATTGGCTTTCTATATACAGTGCAATATCATTTAACTTTCCCAGAACACTTGAATCAGTCGCATGCAAATGATACGTTGAATTGTTCGAAGAGATCGTCCTAATAATAATGGCCCGTTGTAAACTTTGAGTTTTTGTTAGTAAAAAATATGATTAGTGCTTTCCATATATGGTAAATTTTAAAAGAACGAATTTAATATTTGAGTTATTGAAACTTTATAATAACTTGGGTCCAAATTTGCGTTGTATAAATAATATCATAGGCCTAATACTGAATTTGTAAAATTCCTATTGTAGGTAGCCTACTATGAATATAGTTTTATAAGCTAATGTTATTCAACCTTAAAAAATGTGTTGGTTTCTCCAGAGATGTAATAATGAGTCATTAAACGATTTAAAAATAATAGATTAATTTTACAGTCCCCTGTTTTAAAACAGTTTTTTATATATTCTAACTCTCCCATATATTGAACGACTATTGTTGTCTTAAGTACCTTATACTACAACACGGCAGGCTTAGTAGTAAATCTTATACGTTTGATTATTTTCTTCCCTTAAGCAAGATTTAAATGTATGGTCAAAGTCAACATCAACACTGATCAAATTCATTGTCAGTAGATATAATACAGGGGTTCTGGCGCACTCCGTTTTACCGCTTTCAGTTTCAAATTGACTGGTTTTTGACCGGATTCTGGTTGGTTTTGGCCAAATATCAGCCCATTTCAGGGCATTTTTCAGGATTTCAGACAATGATTTCAAGGAGCATTTTGAATATAATCCAGGGAACTACGAGATGCCCTCTTAAGTTAACCATAGTTTTTAAATGAAAAGTTACCAACTCCCCTTAAGGGGAGACATTGTCCTACTGTTTTCAATTGTTCTATCGTATCCTTAAATTTACATTTCGTTGGTTCGTTTAACTATTGTGAAATACCTTACTGTTTTTTTTACTAAGGACAAAATACAGTATAACCGGCCCTCGAGGATGTAGCCTACTTGAATAAACGAAATCATATAGAGCTAGATTTTGCTATCCAGATTTTCTCTATTCCTATTCTAAAAACATTTTCTATATAACTTAATGTTATTATTACTTATTGTTGCTCAGATACACGCGAACCCAAAGAAATTATGATAAAATAAATAATCTTTACTGTTTATTTTCTTGTAAATTCATTGCTGACCAAGATACCGTATCACGTAAACAGAACTTGATGTTTTTAGGTCAGAACGTTCAAGTGCTGGATGGATTCCATGATATGATTGTGTTGATTTCCCAAACATTGAGATGGACAGTTTGACCCCCTCTCGCCAATCCCGCCCCATAGCCTATACTGTGTATGATTATTGTCAAACGGATCAAGTGCATCCTCGTGGGCCTATCACGGTAATCATCCATTCATCTGTGACTATATCAAACTAAACATAATACAAGGCTACAAGGTTACACAGACTTGGGTACGAACAGAACGAGTGGGTCGAGGTGGAGGTGTAGGTCGCGGTCGATGCCACAAGTTAGGTCGCGGTCGATGTTGACCGCACATAGCGAGGAGGTCACCCGCGCTGTCAGTGCAGCTCAGACCATTGGAGAGTGATGTGTGTAGCGTGCTTATTAAATAAAATAAATAATCCTATATTTTGAAAAGTATAAGTACCTTAGAGCGTCATAACTTGCGATTACCACTACAGGAATGGCGATATTTACGTTGTTATACGTAGATGTTACACATTTTGTTGATATCTAATAAGAGGTACAACTTTTATAACTACCGTAAATGTTCAATATGTAAGAACAGATTTATTTCTTTAGTAATGTACAATAATTCCATATTGTGTTGACTACCAGTACAATAATTAAAAGAAAGGGCCACCAGGTTATTATAAACCCAAATAATACATTGTGGCAAAGTGCATTTATTTATTAAAAGACTATTAATTTAAGTGTTTGTATGGTTTTTGTTTATACACTCTACCGCACAATATAAAAGGCATTAGTTATCAAATATTCTCAAAGATATTTCCAAAATAGTTTGTTATCATTGATAGGTCTAATTTCATCAGGTAGATTATTAAAAGGTTTAGCTCCCGCATAACATGGTAATTTATGGTAAATTTTAAGTCTGTGAAAATCAGATCTAAATCAATTTTTATTTCGTGTATTATAGTTATGAAAATTTGTGCCAAATTTCGAGTCACATTTTGCTAGAAAACGATTAATTGTTTGATAAATATACAGACTAGCTAGTGTTAATTAAAATGTTTAAACCAGCACGAAAAGCTGATCTGCACGATTCTCTGCTGCCTATCTTTGCTAAGATTCGTAAAGATTTCCTTTGAAGATTAAATACTCTTGAAAATTTACAATCTGCACAAGCCCCCATAAAGCTAATAAATTAATAATTATTAAAATCAAAATTAATTTAATTTTGATGTCAAATAAAACTATTTTAACCTTAAATCTAAATAAGAGTTACACTTATGGCATAGGCCTACCTCGTATTTACATGTATTTTGGGTTACTATTACTATTACAGGATGGAGAACTGAAAATTAAATTAAGTATAACAATTAAGTTAACAGAGAATCACAAAGTAATAACTGGTTTGTGGTTACCTTGAGGGGTGGGAAAGGTTCAGGCGTACGCGACGGGGGACGCTCGACTTTAAACGAACCAATATGTATATGTATCGGATGGCTATCATAGCCAGCTACCATCTTAAATAATAATAAAATAAATAATATATGTTCTGCATTTCAAAGCACCTGCGTCAGAACATTTAATAGTGGCCCGGGATCGGGCCGTTAGGATTTGGTCTGACACCTGGCATAGCTGAGAGATCACTTGCATAATAGTTCAGCTGCCAAAATTTGTTGTTCGTTTAGCACAAACCGGGGAGTACGTGCAGCTTTAATGGAATGCTGCGTACGCGAACAACATCACCCCCCAAACGAACCAATCACAACGAAGCATCCAGGTAAACCGCGAGGTAAGCATCCATGTAAATCAAATGATTTTGATTTTTAAAAGCATCGCTGTAAAGCATCGATGGCATCGCGAGTCACCTCCACCGCGACTTACTCGTTATGCAAGGCCTCGTTAACTACAATGTGTTTGATTTACATGGATGTCGACGGCGACCGCGACCGCGACCTACCTCCACCGCGACCCACTCGTTCTGTTCGTACCCTTTGTGTTTCAACACTCGTGGTGTTTTTTATGATTTTGATATGGAACGGTAGGCTACAAACCCCGGACTTGTTACTTCCTATACGTCGACCTGTCGTTAGATAGAAAAATTAATTAAAAGCTCAATTATAAATGGTAACTGGGTCCAGAGTCGAACGAATACCACTCAGCTACAGCCAGATGTCAAGCTTAAGCAAACTTTTATCAGTGGTCTTGGTGCCTTGGTGGTTTTATCAGGAAGTGTAAAAATGTGAAGTAATGTTGTGGAAAAAACTTTAATTCTTTGCTCAATTGCATAGAAGTAAAGATTAAAAACCTTAAAATTGATGCTGTATTACTAAGTTGCAACATTTGGACGTCAGAATGAATGAGAACCCAGCTCTACTCGCCACTGATGCTCACTATAGGGACAACAAATCATGATGGTAATTCAAGAAAGGTCTACTATTGCATGTTGTAAATCTATCAAACAGTTGGAAGCGCCGAGTCAAACATGCCGCTTGCCCCCTCACCCCACATCCAACACCACCGGGGTGCCCTGGCGCGAGGGAGTTTCTACGAAATTCGAGTTTCGGAAAGGACGTTTCCTCGGCCCAGGTGACCCGGAATGAATGGGCACGCACCCCATCCCCAAAATAGTCCTTTCAATTGTCCAAAACTCACCTTTCAAGGATTTTGTCCCTGGTTCTCACCTCGGACAAAATAAGTAGAGATTTTGGTCAAACTACTGGCCGTTTACACTAAGCCTAAGCCATAAGGGGTAAACAAGTTGGGGAGCGACTTGAATTTGAGCTGGATTTAGTGATCGAAAAGTGGATTCCATGATTCATATTAGAGAGATTTCTTTTCTCTTTATTTTGCGTATATTATATACGTACTTTCACTCTGCGTTTTAAGGCGTAATACTGTAGATAGCTTTTTTCCCAAATGAGTATGATTTTAAACGCTATTTTTTGCATGACATGGCTGACGGGACCTGCTTGATGGGTTTATTACGAAATATTGTAACAATTGTTTGATCATTAATATGATTTGTTCTCGATTCAAAAATAACTTTTTTATTCGATAATTGATTAATTTGTTAAAATACTAATAAGAAGTGTGTTTTAGACGTTAAGTAAATATAGTTTCAGTGCAGAATTTGCCAATGATAGATAAGAAATCAAACGTGGGCAATAAGCTATATGCACTCCGAAAGCTAGACTTTGAAAATGAAATTTACTTTCTAAATAATAGTAGCACTACAGCGTCATCCCAAGTCATGCTGGCAAGCTTTTAAGTTTGGTGTTGAAGTTTTGGTTATCAGATTTCTTGAAATCTAGGAAACTAATTTCCGAAGGTAATTATTTTCTTGTGGATTGTTTGCAATGCCGTAATGGTGGTTTTCCCATCCGAATGGCGGCTGTCGCGACCGCTGGAGCGTGTTCGGACTTGTTGAGAGTTTTTTCGTGACTCGCGCGCCGCGCCGCCGTCTGGGGCTGGAGACGGAGAGAGCGAGCCGGAGTGTCGCAGTGCGCATGCCCAGACTGTCCGCCGGTTCTCGGAAATGACCGCGCCTGCCGTCTGCTGAGCACTGCGCATCGTGCAATACCGTCACAGCGCAGCCCGCTGCGCCGCGCCGTGTACCGTACACAATGGCTGTAGCTGGGAGGCTGCTGAACAATGCTGGAGGAGAGCTGTGTTGTAACATGATTCCTGGAATCATGATTTGCTGACATTTAAATCTACGCAATTTACATTCAATGGCATCACTTTAGTGACAGGTCTAAAGGGAAACGCATGCAGGTCTAGATCCTTTTTTTAACGATTAAATCTGTTTATCAATATTAAACCTAAGTGAAAGTTGGAAAGGTTAGTTCGGTGATGCAAAATGAATCTTCAATTTAGCGCGTAGCATCAGTATAAATCATGAAATTTATTTCAAGTAAAGAGGCCATGGAAACTCGGGAAATCCCTATCCAATCAACCGATTACTCAGTTAGTTGTGCATACAAACGCATTCCCTCTTCCCTCTGGTGTTGCCGAGGTCAACATCAACAAGCTATTTACCTCGCATGCAAGGTACTTTTCATTTAATTTAGTACTTTAACTTAACACAAATCGGGCGAGGCAAAAGAGGCAATGTATTGAAAGTTACAGCTCTTCAATTCAATCCGTACGTACCCATCATCAGCCTACATCGATTTATGCAATCGTTCAAGAACACTCGATATTACCTCCTCCCATGACTAAATATTTTAAACCCTTTTCGAGGGATCTCCGCTCATTTTTTTACAAGTTTTCTCATGTTTTAACAGTTTATGGTCCTTCATATCCTCATCCTGATCTCAGGCGATAATTCCTCAGTAAACACGACCGACCGTCTGTCTGATCGTAGCGGCCGTGTCACAGTGTTGGTGTAAGTTTCGTCACATCTTGTTGGTCTTCGGAGTTAGCGCCTCTCTCAAAGACGGCCGAACGTCAACAATCATTACTGTTGACAGTTGACGAAAGCTCCGTTAAGCTTGTAGTGTGGAGATCCTTATCTTCGTCTCGTAGTAGGCCCACTCTTAATTTCGTTTAGGTTTCAATAAGTTGTACTGGTGAACGTAAGTTTGGGTTTACTGTATTTTTTACCAGTGTAAACAATTTATATCCTTATGATTCTGCGATGTTTTAACTGAACAAATTATCATCGTGGAGATATACTTCAGTTATGGTTTTGAATTAGTTAGACGCTTCCGTGTTCTTTTTAAAATTAAGCCCTTGTTGAAAACTGCAATAGAAATTATACAAACAAGTCACGGTGCCTACTATTTATAAAGCATTCAGGTTACTGTGCATACAGGAATCATTCCAAGAGATATTTTTTCAATAATAAGTTCAATAATTATTGTCAACCTCCAGTAGATAGGCTTAGGCCTATACTCCTAATTGTTTAGTATGGGACTTCAAAAATTGTACTAACAGTAGAGGTTGTACGATTTTAAAGTTAAACTTCCTATTGCAATACCGGTATTACAAAATATAATCAGTTTATGTAAAAAAAAAGTGTACTGTACTCTCAGCGTAAAAGCGGGTGTGAGTGGTTTTATACGGTCTGATAAAAACGAGAAAATCATTTTCTAAAGGTAGAAAAGCCGCGCAGTTTCCGCATTCGAACCTATTTTTCACAAGCGTCATACTTCTCGTGTTGAGGCAATCCTTAGTAATGTTCAATTACAATATTTCTATTGTTGCAAATGGTTGTATGATAAACCAACATCTAATATTACTATTGATTTACTGTGGATTTTGATAACTGTTCAAATTGGCAATTTCTGATGCAGTATATTGTATCTGCTGAAAAGCCAATTATGACGAGAATACAAGTTAAATGTTGTATCTTCGGTGCAGTCTACATTCAGGCTTGCCGATTGACTGTGCAAAGAAGTGCGTGTGTTGCAATATATGAGATCGCGCTCTTTGTACTCAATACAACAAGCATTACTGGGAAGATTGCGTTATAGATTCCGGGAACGGGCGGAGCTGAGCGTGGGATCAGTCGCTAAGGCCAAGCAAATACAAATACAAATAGGCCGCATTTGGCACAGATATTGCACACAATACACAAGCGTGGTGATGGTATGGTATAGGGAGGAGATAGTGTTGTTGTTGGTGGTAGTTTTTGCCAAGCTGCTCTAAAACTCAGTTTAATATTCAAATGCTCTGATAATTGGTTAAATTTGTAGAAAATATGTAAATAGCTGTCAGATATGGAATATGTGTGGTAAATTGTGGTCATATTTGTTAGTTAGTTTGTGGTAATAATTTTATGCACTGCAGAAATATTACCAACGAACACAATGCATCACACGTAATGCATCACACGTAATGCACACACGTTATGTTGTATGCATGTTTTGTTGTTGTATGCATCACACGTTATGTTGTAATGCATCACACGTAGCAAGTAAAGGAAATACATGAAGATGTATGAAGTACATGTTTGAAGTAAAAACGTCTTTCCTAGCACAATGTCATTTTTCAAAAACAAAAAAATCATTGCTGTGCTCACTTTATCCCTAACAATTAATTTTTCAAAATCTTAATCATGTCTATGTATGTTCGTTCCTATTTAACTTTTTGTCCCGCTAATTTGCTATTGTAACTTGTATATCTTATACTTATAAATTGTTTTATTCTGTTGTGTATATAGGTGTACCTAGGATTTACCTTTCCAAATGTGTAAATACTAAGCTAATGAATTTAAATTTATCTTATCGATGGCGATATGTTTGGTTATCAAACAACATTACTCTAGTAATGTTATCTTACAAATTTTCTACTTGGTGTATAATCTTATTTTTGTTTTCCAGGTAAGAGGGGTTCCGTGAACAGATTTCAATAGAGAGTAAGTAGTTTACTGTACGAGTATATTAGTTTCACGCTATCAACGAGTGACCGAAAAAGTTGAAAATCGATTACTTTTTGTTTATCATTAGCCATACTAAAAATGTTCTTATAGGAAAAAATAAACATCAGCAGAATCTGCAATAGCATTATTATTAACTATTTGACATGTTTTGGTTTAAATATTGTACAGTACAGTATTATATATCGTACAAGCCTACCCCAAACTAACTCTAATTCTTGTATAAGCCCAGTAACGATGCGGTGGTTTCGGCACAGCCTGTATAATGAGCAGATCGTATCAGACCACCACGCCGCCGGCGGTCTGTGTGGCGCTGCTGTCTGTGCGGTACTGCGGTGGTCCTCTACTCCTGCAGCCACCCGAGTTTCGATTCATCTCTCTTCTCTGGCGTCTTAGTTATTTTTTAGCAAGTTGTAAATCAGTAAATTTTGTAAAGCTACTTGCTAATATAGTCCCTACTCTTCCTCATCTGGACGTAGACAAGAAGAGCAAAATACGTAGGGAAGTATGAGAGTTGAACCCACTCCTTCGATTTGTTTGGAGAAGGTTAAAGAATTTTAGCTGTTTCTTCCGGAGTGAAATGAGCTTTATGAAACACACATGTAAAAATCTTTCTATACTATATTCGTAGTTCCGAGTTATTTTACTGGTATTCCCTTATCCCGTGGTGCATTTTTGTCTTGTTCTGTCCCATTTCCCAAGACTATATTTAATTGAATGTATAATTCACATTCGAATGAGAGTTCGGAAGATTTTTATTGTTTATTTTTTAATGCTCCCTTATCAATGAAAGTATTCGAACCCAAGTACTTACATCAGGCATGTCATTCTCACCAACCAGAATTTTTGTTGGTTTTTTGAAAGTCTTTTGTGAAAAGTAAACATAGGTGTACATGGTAGGCCTATCGTTCTCTACTCGACCCATTTCGTACTTTAAGAGGGCGTTGGAGTGCCGCCATGTTGGATTTATTTCCCATAAGAGCAATGCTAAACTTTTCCCCGGCATTGTCATATAATTTCTTTGTTTTTTGTCCGATTGGTTCGTTTGAATCGCAATTAAATTCCCCGTTCCTTTTGCGAGATCGATTCTTTGTAAATAATTTACAAAATTCCGTAGAAAATGTTTTAAAAGTTGTAAAAAACATGCTTTGTTATTTCAAGTTAGTAAAAAACACTAATTTTTATAAATAATTTCTCTCGCAAAACAAATCCGCCTTGATGAACCCTTTATTTAGAGCTATAAACTATGATTTTCTGATTGTAAATAAAAGAGTTATTTGACATCCCGTTTAACATTGCTCTTATGGGGGAAAGGCGGAATTTGTATTGACTCTAACGCCCTCTTAAGTAAAGTGGAACCAGAAAACAGGTGTATGCGTCGGTGTGAACCAGACAACAGTGATGAACCATAGAAGATAACCTTATATGGAGAGAGAGTTACACTACTCTGTGGATTAAATCCCATGTAAATCAGCAATATAATTCCGATTTCAATCCCTTTTAGGCCCTCCCCGGCATGGCCAGACCTAATGTAATACCACCCTGTCATTGTACCACAACCGCGGCGGTAGGTGAGCACCCCGGGCCGACGTTTGGGGGGGGGGGGAGGGGTGGGGGTTCGGAACAAATTTTGAGAAGTGGTCATAATTGGCCGGTGGCAGACCGGAGATAACAGTCCGACATTCCTTGACCGCCATTTTGGAGAACATGCGTTTTTTCCGATGTCGATATGCGCCGTCCGCGCGGCTCGCTCCTTGCCGGGCATCAATTCCGCGAGCGCGACGCATAAGAATGCCGCATCTCCGCGACCGACGTTTTTGTTTGGCTAATCGAGGAATTCCCATCAAAGACGGGCAATTATATTTCGATCGGCTCACAAGAAATTAATTAACTTCCAGGGACTGTTCGCGTTCCCCTTAAACAAATATGTCTTCTCGGAGAGAAAAAGCGGTCTAGCCGAACCGCAGGTCGTTTGGGCCGAGTATTGTGGCTGCAACCTGTTGTTCCGGCGGGCTCGGCGCTCGCACCGAGAATTAATCCAACTATTATTGCGAAATGGCGGGTTTTTTCTTAAATTATGTCTTCGAAGACGGGTACGGGTACCGGGCGTTGAGCGCATATAGCGCGTGTTGTTCCCGAGGGCGATAACAGGAGATTCATCGTTGGTTTACAAGACACGTTATTTGGCAAACAGAGGCGAACGAATGTTACGAGTTAATTTCTATTACATATTTCTTAACTTGAAATGAAAACGGTTACAAGCTCGTCGAGTGTTTTTTAAAAACCATTATTCTACTTAATTGAATCAATTACGATCATCTGATTGAGTATAAAGAACAGTTATGGATACAAATATTACCTTGATAATAATATAGAGTGATCTTTCATCAACACAATGTATACGTGTTTATTGTTAACCTAAATGTCAATATCGTATTTCCACGAAACTGCAAGGGTAATCAAATATAGAGCGCACATTCAGGTAACCATCAATACCGTTGTCTGTAACTGCCGCAATTATAATTGACTGCGTGGCACTACAATTACAAAGGCAAGACAAACGGCATTTGGCAGTGGTAGAGTCACAAGTGGCCGGCTAGACAAACAAACGGTCCCGCTGACGCTGCGAGAGACTCCATTGAAACGCAATCTCTGATGTAAATAATCAAACACCTGGTCCGTGGATTGTTGAAACAGCGCCAGCCTGCACTGAGCAACACTATGGCAGCACTACAGTCGCGTTGCTATTGGTTGGTGCCAGACTACATGTAGGCTAATTACACACCGGCCAGCACGAACCAAATTTATTTTGAGGATAGTCTTCTCGTGCAATCACTGAGGCGGAGGCAATAAATCTTGAATGAGAAGGATTAGGTGACGTCAACAAAAACAATAACAAAATCGATGACGCAGCACTTAAAATATTCAAAGCAAACCATTCAGGTGTCAATATGAACAACATGACGTCAAAGGGGCAGGCGCTTCAATCAGCTGTTTTTGTCATCTACCTTTGGTTTGTTCTAGATACATTGGGCGTAGTACAACTAAATTTAAGGAATTGCCAGCAAACTCTTCATGTATGGCGAACATATTGGGCAAATACCCTCCCAACTTAAAACGCTATGTACAAAAAAGGGGCCAGTTGTGAACAGGGGAGACACGTTTTGATTGTGTAAATTGATTTATGATTTACCTGCTTGCTGTAAGCTGTATTCAAATGTGACGTAAAATTTAAATTCAGCGCATAGCAAATTAGATAGAATGCGTCACTTAGACTGAATAAATTATGGGAGTTCGCCATCTTCTGGTATCAAATGATTGAGTAAATCGTAATAGAAAGGAATTTTCCAAATTGGAATTTTTATTTTGTTACCTATTTGCTTCAACTGCTGTGCATACCTTCGTTTTCTACCCATGGACTTGCGGGTGCAGCGTTTGTAAATGGTCAAGTTATTTAAGGGAACAATTTTTGTTCAATAATTTTGCATACTTACAATAAAATACAATACAATATTTTTGAAGATGGTAAGACCCATGTTAGATAGACGATTAGGATGTGAATCGAGTATAACTTTAGCTGAAGCAAAATTCTAATAAATTAATTTAGCATCTTATACATTATGTCACCATGTTTACTTCAAAACAAAAGAATAAGTTCGTTTAAAAGTCCCAAAAATGTAACACATTATCTATATATTAATACGCAAGCATGTTTCATTTCCTCCTTTTTTCTCAGCTCGTGTGCATCGTAGGATAAATCTGCGCATACCGTTAGAAAGGTATAGTCCTGTAGATGAGCAGAATCACATTCTAATTCACATCGGACTCCAGGGTTACGCCCCAGAGGCTTTCAAAGTTTCAATGTTAATCTTATGGAAAAGGATAATTATGGATTAAATCATTCGACAGCTGTTGTACTAAAAACTGATAGAAAAACAGGAAGAACAGATTTTTTAATTATAAAATGTTTTTACACTTCTTGGGTCCAGATCAACTGAAATTTTGATCGAATTTCGATCAGGAGGCGATCCCTAGTATAATTTATTAACTGTAACATTATTAAATTATCATGTTTAATTTTATTATCATTCGGTACGTATAGAAATTTTATATAGATCCATATTAAACTCGGTCAATGTCAATGTTCTGTGATGTTCGGGGAGTCGCTGGCTGTTTTTCTATGACCAATAGGCCCTATTGAATTTCAGTTTTGCCATTAGATGGCAAGCGTGTCAACAAATAAATATAAACGGCATCGCGTTCATTAATAATCACCCTGCACTCTAATTAAAACAAATTTAGTGCTCTTTGCCTGCTATAGAAGAAGACACAGGGGTTTAAAGGCCGGTGCCCGCACTTTATATTTAGCTGCCCTTTGGAGGCGGGACGATTGACTTCCCAGTATGCGACCTTTAAATTGGACCTTTTCAAGTGGATTGGGGAGCCTGGCTTCTCAACTTGCAGTCAGAGTCAATCGATTAAGTTTAGTCAATATACAGTGTATTATTTAATATATACTATATTATACTAGTGTATTTGTTGCTCGAAATCGAGCAACTTCATTTCGGCTATAGCATGCCATGCTAAAATTTTGACGTTTTAGTTCTAAATCAGTTACACCCGACTAATCTATACTGTTATAACAGTAATCACCCAGAACCATCGCCAGGTATGGTGTTGGCACAACCCAATGCCGATGTTATGGGTAATACGAATATTTCAAATTTCAATGAGTCATGCGCCTTTAATTTTAGTACCGATTTCAATCAATTTTTGTTGGGAGCAACTACAGACTAAGCCCTATCCAATGACACTAGTAACTTAAACACTTGAAAATCGGTTAAAAACTGTTAGAGGAGTTTCACTTACAATAAAACCCTTGGCGTACATAAGTACATAATGAGTAGGTACTGCAGTAGCGGTAAAGAGTTAAATATCAAGCAGATTCTGGATGTTATACAATTTTATAAAAACTTTGTTAGTACAATATTTTACAGTATTTTTTATGTTTTTGTACTAATCAAAACAAACTTAAATATTAATTTAAAAAATCTAAATTAACAACAAAAAATGTAGTAGTTTAAAACTTGGAGTTCATTGATTGATTTTTTCAATTGGCTCTTAGACAATATTAAAATTAGACTGAAAAATAAGTTGGATTTGGAACCAACCCTATCTATTTAGCTGCAGACCTACCTGTACTGCTCGCAGATTAAGCAAGTCAACGATGAATTAAAATAAATAATAATGGAACAATAATAATCTCTTATTTGAATAAGTGCATGTACACTGAATAGATTTTTCACATTGTTAGTCTAATTTAAACTGATTATTTAGGCCTACTGTTACTCTTTTATTTAAACCGTCTTTGCTCAATTTAACGTATATCTACTCCCTACCGATTTTTTACTTAACTTTTTTTTAAATAAAACCAACGACAAATTTTAAAGGAGGTTAAGGAGCAGGGAATGATTTTATATTTATGGGTAGTTTGTAATTGGTTGACATACAACTGTGTAGGCCTATAGTCTTATCTTGAAAAAAATATTGAATTTAGTTTTGTTGGCTGTATACGAATGCAAGTATTTGTCGTAACATTTTAGACAGCCCTCAAGTGTTGATTCACCTGTCACAGCTAGACGTATTCCCCCAGGGCATCAGTTGAGTTGTACAGTAATGTAGACCAGCCCGCGTGTGTCACCGGCCAGAGTTCCCCATGAGTACGGGCCCAGTACGCGGAACCGACCTTTGGCAGCTCTCCCGGCAATTTGGTCGTACACCAACAAAAATACCGTTCGTTAGCCGGTCAATGATGCGCCGACTATTAGGAACCCCTTTACCCGGAACTAACGGGCTGGGGGGCTGGCGCTCGTAAAGGGGTTGTAAATCTCAGCTACAAGGGAGGTTGTAAATTGCAATACAGTACGATAATGAACGTTGACCATAAGGCAATAAGTTAATCTGATTAAATCGATATACTGCAGTTTGTGTCAACGAGGAAGCTCTTCAGTGTTTGAATGTAAAGACCAATTAAAGACCATATTATGTTGATCCATCAATACTGATTTCATAATCATTTCTTTCCTTTAAATGAGATCATTGCACATTTGAAAGCACTCATGGACTATAATTTTCAAATGAGACATTATAATGTGAAGTGAATTTTTCTGATAGCCTACAGCAAACTGTAAATATTGTTTCGTGTTTCGTACCAATAGTTTTTAATTGCACTAATTTTATTGCCTGTTTAAATCGAGGTTATTAGAGCGTATTAGAGTATGTCATATCGTCATATCTAAAAATCCCGATAGGTCTAAATCAGTCGACATCATCGTCTTAAGGATTTCTGCGAAAATGTCTCTTGTTGAAGATTTTAATGACAGGCTATTCATCCAATAAGACTGTTTTAATCCAATACTGTAGTACCGTTGATTTATCAGGTATTCTTAGAAACTTGTAATCTGTGGAATAACAAGATAAGTAAATAATTAGGTGGTGCGAGTTTTTAAATTTGTGCTACGGATAAGAGCTTCGATTATACATGTACGCTCTTGCCACCGGACTATAATTGTGATTTTAAAATATACTGTATAATGTAAAAAATTTAATATAATTGTGATAACCTTAAATGGAATGACCACAACATTTTTGCGAATCTTTAGCTAGAAGTACAGTTCAAAACCAGTTAAATAAATCATCAATTTTATGGCTTTTGCTGTTAAAATAGTCATTCCCTTTGATCTCTAAAAATGTTAATAAGTTCAGAATAAGTTTGAGTGTTGGCGTATATATTGTATATTTAAACTTCCGCAATTTCTTTAGAAACGCTTTTTTACTATTCATGTTAACGAATATTACCTATAACACAGTAAATATATGAATTATTGCATTAGGTTATGGGTAATCTATAACTGATATCACAGTATTAGGTATTCCATATATAACCAACAAATTGTGAGGTAGATTAGTATATTATAAACATACGATATTTCCAAATGTTTGACTTGAATTAATGTAAGGTAGGCTACTAAACGCCAATTCAGATTGAAATTTTTATTTTGATTTGTGATAAAAATTGAAAGATGTAGAAATGAAATAAACTGAATAAATGAGTTCCGCAATCGGTTATATTCTGAAAAGTATCTATTATACCGTGTGGTGATTAGTAAGTATAAATTGAGTAAACAACAGCCAAATTATTATAGAGGATTTTTAAAAATCACCCTTTAAGGCAAAGCAAATTTTCCAAGTGCACCACACCAATTTGTTTTTAGTACTGAAATTATGATCTTGTTACGAAAAGAATGAAAGTTTTGTTTTATTAGCTCAGAGGCTTTGAGAGCTTAATTTACATTATTTAACTTACAACAAGAGAGTTTTAACCTCGTTGTAAAACAGAGAGGATCTGGAATTATTTTCTTTAGTATGGAAATTATATAAACGAATTTCTGGGAACGCGGGAGTGTTATTAAGTCAGTTCCCGGAATTTGCGCCAACGCTGCGAGCCGGCGGCGGGACATCTCGCACCGGCCGCGCAGAATTTCCGATCCAAAACACAGACAGAAGTCGATATACCGCTCCTAGTCCGGAGGCGACCCCCGGGACGCGATTCAATGGACCATGAAAGGTTTCCTGGAACTCACAAGGATAGATAAACTGGGATAAACAACATTCAACTACAATGATTTTTGGCAAGCGGTTATTCATATTCATACAAAACTTAGGGGGAATTCCTGTACACCTAAACTGTTATCAACACAGTACGCAATTTTTTACATATTAATAAAATTAATATGCAACAAATTTTACCTTTTTCTAAATTTGAATCTTATAAAAAAATTCAATTACATTATTTGAAGCAGAAACAAAAATAAGGACAGAAAAGAAGGGTCTGCGTAGTTATCAAGGTTATTTATGACTTTACGTGAGCATATTGATTTTTTCTTGGTCTTGAGTAGGCCTACGTCTCACTATATTGAAAATTTAAACCTATAAACACCAACCAATCATGTAGCGTCCAACAAATCACCTCCTTCTGAGTTATATAATAAAATTAAATTATGTGGCTTTCGCAAAACGACAATTTCATGTATGGTACATGTACCGTCATACAGATAAGGTAGAACTCCGATGTGTGCCTTATCAAGGTAGCCGATTAGTTAGCAAAGAATTGATTGTGAGGCGATAAAATATGAATACTATACATTATGAGGTAAAAAAGAAGTTGTCGAAGCCGATCAAACCGGCAGTGGATAAGTAATCGCAAAATTATCATTTCAAATGCGATATACAAGGGTGGCTGCGACGCCGATCAAGGTGGCAGCGACGGCAGAGCCGTCTGCGTTCATTACAATATCCGGCCATTGGCCATTAGTGCGGCGGACCGGCGGACCAGTTGTCTTGTTGCCAGACAAATTTACAAGTTGTACCAGCCAGCGGCCACCGGCCACTACCTGCGACGACGATCACTTGTGGCCCGCGGGTCACCACTTTGTTGCCGAGTGGCTTGGAGTCGGTTAAGTAGATTATCCTTCGCTTGGAACGGAGAAGTATTGTAAATGTTTCGGGTGACTATTAGATTAGACTATCACGGAGGTTCGAGGAAGTCGGTGATCACTGCTGCCTTGTTATCATGTTTCAGAGGTTTTTATCATTTCTTTTATCCTGAAACTCGTTAGATAACTTATTCTGTTATAATATAAAACAATAGAAAAGTAGGTGGATTATAGCTGGAACTCCCCATGATTTAATTTACTTTCGTAATCCTTGTCAAAGAACATAACCATTTTATAGCTTAACCTCTATATATTATAAACGATCAAATAAAGCAAATAATTCAATTTGTAAAAGATTTTCCAGAATGGTATTTGTGTGTATGAAACATAAGAAATTAGGTGTATTACGTATTAAAATGAATTGTTTTAAAGAAATTTTTGTGTTTAATGTTTTAATTTTGTTCAGCAAAACGTTACTCTGAACTTGATACTTTAGATACTTTATTTTGAAACACCGACGCACTCTGTGGTGCGTATTTTAAGGTGAGTATGACTGAAGGGGTGAGTGTGATGATTGTGATGGATCAGATGAGGTGTAGCTTTGTTACTGACAAATATCAGCTGTTTTATTTGTCAGGATCATTAATTAATAGCCCAATGACCAAAGGCAGCTGGGTCCAGTATCGAACCATCAAAAAGCACTAACTTTTCTCAGGATCGAACCGGCTACCTTCAGATTCAAAGGCGAGCTCTTTAACCACTCAGCTACCCAGCCAGTTATACTACTTGCAGCAAAGGATGTGAGCGATTGACATAACAATACATGCCAATGACAATTAATTATTTGTTTTTCTGATTGATTGATTCCCGATCGGATTCCCTTTTCCTGCAGTTCCCCCTTTGGTCCACTTGGAGGTGTGTTGTTGCAGTCGATTCCACCTGGCCGTTCCTCTGTAGGTCGAGATGATGCCTCAGTGTCCTCTCAATGCTACTGTGTACCGAGTTTTGATTTGTGGTCCATTTACCATGTTGGTTGGTTGTTGGTGACGCGAGTAGCATTAGCGTCAGGTTATATCGGCAGTGATGGACTGATATTATCAATCGTTTATATTTATCGCCTGTTTATATGTCTGCCGTTATAGTTTATGATCAATAGCGTATAACTGCCATGTGCCTGTGTATAAGCATTGCTCGCGCCCGCAGAGAAGCAACTAATAGTCTAACAAGTCTCGTAGACCCAGCAAAAGGTACCTAATTTTTGTGTTGCAATTAAACCACGTCAGGATTATTAATCAAACTTAACATAAAATTAAAATAACGTGTGTTATAAAAACATACACCAATACTTGACATGACTTAGATATAGTTTACGGTGAAGTTGATTTCTGTTGGAGCTAACATAGAATGGAATAGTAATTGATTGTAATGAAATTCTGTGCATAGTGATTTCTTCCGTTGGTCTTCCAGCAATTCAAGCCAATGTGTCACGTATGGTTGTGATATTTTGTAATGATACCGGGCTTTCATTCAACATAACAATTAAATAAACTAAATTTATGGACAAAGACAATAAATTGTCTACGTTGTTGTACAGTTCTATTAAAAAAATTACTCTAAAAAATTTTAAAAGTATACATTTCAGGTCAGATTCTGCGTAAAAGTTAATTAAGGCATTTCTCAAAAGTCGCTACGCAATATAAGCAAGAAATGTTGGTTCCAAAAATTGAATGTCGTGGGTTGTTATACGGAGGCTTATAATGCGATTGGCAGATTTACTCTTAAATTCCCTCGTCTACAATCTCAGATGTATTCGAAGAAGTCATTTGCTGCCTCGAAACTTTCCTGAACACTCCTTCATGTTATTTTTGATATTATATATTCCCAGAGCGGAAAAGAGAAGAAAATTATCTAAATAAGGCAAGATAAATAAGTCACATGATGTCGGTGAAAAATAATTCCACACCCACACCCTGCTCGTCAAGTTCCGTATGTGGGGGGGGGGGGGGGGGTTCTATAGAAACTTCGTTTTCATGCAGTTCAAAGTGTCGAAGACTTCGATGGCAATCTCGGTCTTATCAAAGGACATATAGAGATATGTCCTTTGATTTGCTCAGATACAAATTTAAACCACGCACGTAATAATGCGATTTTAAAAGGTACATCTCTCGGTATCCTAAAGTTATTTCAGTTGAATTCCGCAATACTTATATTACCCAACCATTATTTTTATTTATTTGACTTATTTTTTATTTGATCATTATAATTTGACTTCTTTGAAATTTGCTACAATATTTTTTCTCAGAAAGATTGTCATAATGTTAATTGCGCACAGTTAATTTAGCTTTATCGATAGTAAAGAGCAGAGCCACAAAGAACGCATTATTACAGTCTATAGTTGCAATATGAATAATGAATACCTGCAAGCAATTGCTGATTTTATCTCCGAAATATTTTGCCTGTTGCCTCTTAAATCCAATCCTCTATTAAAATACGTGATATAAAAATACCGCAATGTTATTTCAAATTTAATAAACCATTATTACACACAAAAAAAACCATTACGTGCACTAAGTTTATGGGTTTTAACACGGATTATAAATTAATTGGAATACGAGAAGGCTTTAATTGTACGAGGAAAGTTTTTTTTACCGAATATTGCAACATTTAAACTTTAAAACATTTTCACATTTGTTGTGTTTATCATGCACAATACGCTTCAGGCTACTTTCTAACTCTAGGGCTATTACAGTTTACAGGGTTACTTTGTTTGAGCCCCGTTTTGTCCATTGTTGTGTGGCAAAACCAAGCATTTATTTAAAATATTTTGTACATATAACATTTTAGCTATGCACGTTTTTAAATACCCTAAATATCTCTTTTAAGGTGATTAATTTGAAATTATCAAATAAAAATCCCAGTTAATTATTTAAATTTAAATCGCAGTAACTGTAACTATTTTGTCGTGCTGCCTACATAGAACACTTGTCAGCGGTTTTACATCCAGCCAACCGTGCCGAGACCGTGACGGATCTGGTAGATTCCAAGTTCATCTGTCATCAGCAGTTGGCACACCTGGCCGCTGCCGTGCTGCAGCACTGTAGTGCGTGACGTCATCGTCGGCGCAGGTGTCCCTCAGGGCTGCTTCTCGGAACCTCTTTTGTTTGCCAAGTGACAACTCGACATTATTTTTGCAAGCGCACACCATGACGAATTACTGTACTGGGTTCTTTTTGTTGTTTATCTTTTTCCCAGAATTCAAATGTGAATAAGGCCGGCCGCACACCAAATTCGACACGACGCGACGCAACACGACACGACACGACACGACGTCGAGTCATTGTACAAAACGTCGAATTCAGTGGAGGGATGCTTCACGACTCGACTCGACACGACAGCCACGTTTATAAAAAAAAAATACTGTTTTGTATTTTGACATTAAGAGGCTTCATCACCTTTGGCACCTTTGATCCATCGTACACTCTGATTTCCATTACAACTGTCCTAGTACAGTCAGGTGCGCCCAACTAGGGCGAGGGGTGAGGCGGGGTCACATTTCTAAAAACATCGGACTGCGACGTCCAACACACGCACGCGCAGACTCGCTACAATAAGAGTTCGGCCAGTCCGGTACGGTTGCAGCGTTTTCCTGTCTACATTTGAAGACTATTTTGTCTATTGTCTATTATTTTTTGACTATTTGTCTATTTTGAATTAGGCTCGAACTATTCCTATTCATTACAGCCGATTAAAATTTATCAACGATTAAAATTAATTAATGGTCTTCAATTATTAGCCTATACATTGGTTAATCGACGCTTTTTAGTGTCAAACGTGTTTTACTCGGTGGACGTGTGCAAGAATCACAACTCAGGGGACACATAGGCTTGAGTCCTCTCTGAGTGAATGTAGTATTAATACTGGCTGGTACTAATATGCAATATAATTTTTTGTTTCAAACTTAACATCCTGTGCAAATCACACTATTCTGACGTATGCTATGCAATACAGTGCATGTATTGTCCTACAGCAATAAAGTATTTATTTATTTTAGAGTTGTCAATTAAATAAACTCTCCATCGGGCGATATATCAGGTGCGGAAATTGCCTTTGCAATCGAAAAAACAATCATTCTTTTGAAAAATTTCATATACAAAAACACAATTAACTTATACGACAACCTTGATGTTGTAGGAGAGCAGTTATGTATATTATACGGCATGTATTGTCCTACAGGAATAAAGTATTTATTTGTTTATGGTTGTTAATTAAATAAACTCTCCATCGGGCGATATATCAGGTGCAAGTGGAAATTGCCTTTGCAATAGTAAAAAACAATCATTCTTTTGAAAAATGTCATATAGGCCTACATAAACACATTTTAAAATAGGATTGATTTTATAGTATTTACGTATATAAAAATACACGTTGATGTAACATTTTATCTAGGTAATAATTTGATACAAAATTGATAAGCAATTAGGATTTGAAGAATTAAGCTGATGTGAAATAAGAATAATAAAAAATATTACTTATATTTTTGAGATATCCGAGTTTAAAAATTTTAAATGGCCGCCATTTTTAAGATACACACATATAGATTTAGTGTGCAAAGCAAAATAGCTTCTAGTGGCTAAACGATGGATTTTTCGACATCTGTCAAGAGGACATTTTTTGTTCAAATTGACGAATGACGAATACTTTATTTAGCCCCCGAAATTGTGACATTTTTAATGTATCATGTGTCTGTGAGCAAGATAGCGTTTGAACGGAACCTCCGATTTTGATTAAATTTGGTTCAGGTGTGTAAGGCAGCATCTTCCTAAATGAGTTCGCGAACCAGAATTATCAGACGATACAGAAACAAAATAAGTAATTTTGAAATGATATGACTAAAGTAATTATTTTCTTTAGAACAATCGGGCGCAACGTATAGAGGCAACCCCCGCACACCAAAAACAATTCGTTGACACCCACTAACAAAGGACATATAATAACCCTCTTGTTATGATGTTTGCTAAATTGCATGTAGAGCCTATATTGATGATTTTAATCGAATTAACCGAATTATGAAAGAGTTATACTAGTTATACTTATATACTTAAAACTTGTAATATATTTAATTAAATAGCCTAATTAAAATTACAGTTTTGTTTACTAATTGATTAGAACCATGAAGTTGTTTTAATTTACGTTTCTAGCCTCAGTGTTTGAAATTCGAAACATCAGTGTGTTTTTCGGTGCCGCTCTTTTACAACAGTTCATTAAATTTATACGGCTTAATTGCTTCACTTTTATTTTTAAGTTTTTTTTTATGTCATAGACTAAAGCAGTGTAAAATAATTGTAATTTGAATGACATGTGCGACCTTACCGCTTTTCTCTCAGACCATGGAAGGCTCTAATCAAATAGTAGTCAATGAGACTCTGTCTCAAAATAGTGATTTAGTGGCCCAGAGTCTAAGAATAAAATACATAAGTAATGTAATTAAATGTAATCAGTTGATGATAATAATTTTTGTCTCAAAATAGTGATTTAGTGGCCCAGAGTCTAATTAAATATAATCAGTTGATCATAATAATTTTGAAAATTCAAACGCAAATGTCGGTATTTTGATCAGAACAACTATAACAAAATATTTCGGTTGATGATGAAATCAGCTCAGATGAGATATTTTTTACCTCCTAAAATTATCAACAGAACTAAAGATTTATTTGCGTTTTAATTGCTTCATTATTAGGTTATCCTTCTTGGGACTGAACAAATCAGTGTGCCAAATTTGAACTCTCTCGTGTAACGGAAAGTTGGAGGATTAGTGATGAACGAGTGAGGAATTTGCCTTTTAAAGTGACGACACACTACCTGACTTTCCACCGGGCCGAGCATCGTACCGTCAAAAAACAGCAAGTCCGGTAGTGTGTCAGGGGTCCGTACATCGGACCGAGCACCGGACCGAGCATCGTAATGAGCGTTTTAGAGGCGGTTTTCTGGCGAAACATCAAATAAAAGATTGTTCCCGGTGTACGGTCCGATGTATGGAAGTGTGTCAGGGTATATATATATAGGGCCAATTTCGCTCCAAACGCCGTACCGAGCGTCGCCCCGAACGCTCGGTATGGAAAGCCCCCCCCCCTCTCCACCCCATCATCTGGTGCCCTCACTCACGCTATCCCTCTCTTAATATTTCCTTCACCTCGCTCGGTGGATTTGTCCGGTACGATGCTCGGTCCACAGTCTTGCTCGGCGAAATGTTCGGATTAAGTTTACGTCCCTGCACGGTAACGGTAATGCTCGGTACGATGCTCGGTCCGGTAGTGTGTCTTATAAAAGGAATTTCCTTTACTTCAGTGAGGTGGTATCAAGCGGAACCGTATTTCGCGCCCTTCCGGTGTCTAAAAAATTGGTAATAAGTCTATTTGTAACCACTGCTATTAGAAAAATTGAAGAATGGTGTACGCTATTTGTTTGTAAGATTAAAATTTGAATCTCATCTGTGAGGGGTTCGAAATACATTACTAGTTTTCGGTATATTATGTACTTTAAAAACCAGTATTGCGCAATGTTCTGATCGTCTTTCCCTACATAAAAAACTATCGTCAGTAAACCATAGTACTGTATGGACACAGGTGTTCTAAATTTGAATTGTCATTTAGATGGATAATAAAGAAGTATTCAAATAAATACGAGGAATGTGTCCTCCAACATCACTGAGTGATTTAAAATGCGATAATGTTTGTCTGTGTGTGCTTGTGTTAGTGAGAACGACGACGTTTGCGAAAAGGCTAGTAGCGCCTCGAACAGGCAAACTCGCAGACCCCGTTTTTGCTCAAAACATGCGTTCGTAGTCCCCTGTTTCGGACGACATTTTTTAACCGATTTGATTGAAAGTGGTCTTAAACTGTTCAGAAAGAGTGCCTGCGTGTCTCTTGTACCTCGTAATTTCGATATAGTTTCTTAAAACTATTAAAAAAATTGTTGAATATCAAGTAATTTCTTCCTTTTTTAACTGTATTTTTAGGTACTTCAATGTACGTTTTTTATTATTATGAGGTAATAGAAACACGCGGACACTCTTCCTGAACAGTTTAAGACCACTTTCAATTAAATCGGTTAAAAAATGTCGTCCGAAACAGGGGACTACGAACGCATGTTTTCGACACTTTTTGCAGGGGTGATGAAGACTCTTAATACTAGTCACTAGCGTTCCTTTGCTTAGTGGTGACTACCAATCAAATTACCTGGTACCTTCAATTCAGCGAAAATCTCCAACCACAGTTTATTTGTTACGTCTTGGTTATGATGTTCTTTTAACGTTATATTATATATTTCCGGCCTGCTTTGTACTAGAAATATAAGTTTGTCAACATCAATGACACAATCACCATCAGGTAACAAGCTTTCACTTTGTTCACTCATTTGTTAACGCAGAAAACCAAACCAACAAGCAACTAGTGATTCAACAACAACGACTGCTCTGTTTGTAGAGATGAGATAACTGTAGAGATGTATAAGACTCTGTATTCATTGGTGTGGAGGAGGTTCGCGCATGCGCAGATCCATTTGTATAATCATGTCTTGTCGAAAGACGAAGTTGGGTGCGACAACGCCGTTTGTCGTTCGACAAAACATTTTTGTATTATGTCGTGTCGAAGCGGTGTACGGCACGTCCATTTGTTACAATGGTTGAAGAGTCTTCGACGCGACGATTCGACGTTTTGTCGTGTCGCGTCGCGTCGTGTCGAATTTGGTGTGTGGCCGGCCTAAGGCTGCGCTTAATATTAGCGCTTAATTAGCTTTTCATGTAGAAACATGCACGTCGTTCATAAATGTTTGTTTACTGTGCCTGAGGAGAAGTTTTTGTTGTTTATCTTTTCCCCAGAATTTAAATGAGAATAAGGCTGCGCTGGATATTGTTCAATTAAAAAAAAAATAATAGTGCTGTTTCTACTGGTTTGTTTTACGTAAAAATTATATTTTTATTAGCTTTTCATGTAGAAACATGCACGTCGTTCTTATGTTTGTTTACTGTGCCTGAGGACAAGAGTGTCGACGTAAATAGAGAATTTGTAATATTTTAGTTTTGTACTTTTGTAAGCAGTAACCCACTCATTCAATTATAGGCCTACTATACTACGCCTAATCAATATAGTAAAATGCTTTTTTGTGTAACTTTAAGTATAATAGTGGCTCATAGGTGCAAAAAAATCGTAAACATAAAATTAAACTACCACGAACCAAAGCGGATTGCCAGTTCTTCACTACGAAAGTTTCCAGAATATTTAATTTTAATTTATATAATATATTTTAACAATACCGTTTGATCAGGCCATTCGCCTCCAAAGCACTCTTTACAATCCTGTATTATTGGGCCCCCGTTTGTAAAAGCTTCATTTTGGTTAAACTTATATAATGAAAACAATGTTTTGAAAGAAATCATAATCCATTTGAGCTATGAGTGCTTTTTAATATAACATAGAAAATTGGCAATGAGAAAAACATGACAGATGTTTAGCACTTTTTTAAGAGTCAATAAACTTTCAATTCTTTGTATCATACCAATTTCAGTGACTTGTTTGACCTAAAGTTGAATGGACTTTTTTAGCTCCTGTCAGATTTGTTAATTTTTTTAGTCTTTTTTGACTTTTTTAGTCTTTTTATGCATCCCCTTCTAACAACATTGTTTGAATTGAAGAATTAGAGCAACCACCGAATCCATCACTTAACATGCTATAAGCTAAGGTTTGAGACAAATTTGAGTATCACATAGACTTGTGCTGTCTAAATGGGGCAATATTGAGCACCTGTAAATGGCATGTAAAAAAAACTTTATTAGTTATCCTTTAGTATAAAAATAACCCCATGTCCATATTATCATTAGTTTTGAAATTATAAACCTATCAAATTGAATGATTCCTTTTGATACACCCTGTGTAGTGCGGTGAAGACTACAATGATACATTAGCCTATATCAACCGAGAGGTATAGGTGTTGATGTTCTTAGTTCGAATTTTGTTTGTTAACGGATTGCTGATGCCAAACCAATGAATGCGTTTGTTAACTATCTCGTGTGACTGTTTACCCTTTGCAGCGAGGGTTCAAATCGTGCGAGTAAAGAGCTATTTTATAATTTTCGACTACTATGACAATGACATAACCATGTGTCAAAGTACTGCTGCAGGGACTGTCGCCCAAATTCTGTTTGGATAATTTCACAGTCGGCGACGTCACGACTCTCTAATTTTCTCAGAACCGATGTTTTTGTTGTGGCACATCATAGCTGTCGCTGCGGGACGCCCAGCAAGATATCGCCACCTTCGCGTCGCCACTGCGTCGTGCTCTCCAGGCTTTATAACAAACAAAAACTAATCTAACAATAAACATGTATTGTAAACATTTTATCCATTGGAAACATTATGTTGAGGTTATGTAACAGAAAATAATTCATTGAGGTATGATAGTGTTCAATCTATATGTTTAGTTAAATTAAAATTAACAAACTAAGCTTTGTAAATGAAAGTATATAGGTCTTTTGAAAATAAACCCGTAGTATTATTTTGACTGTGTGCCGTGATCCGACATTTTACAGAATAGGAAAACAAGACCACCATATTATGTCCATG
Source organism: Neoaliturus tenellus (assembly GCA_030545055.2). NCBI lineage: Eukaryota > Metazoa > Arthropoda > Insecta > Hemiptera > Cicadellidae > Neoaliturus > Neoaliturus tenellus. The sequence goes on from CM061532.1 coordinate 220,016,145, forward strand.
TTGCAATGTTAGCAAGACCGAGCAGATTGGCACCATTGTTACATCGGCTGCCCGAGGTGTAGAGTGTAGAGGTGTGTTGATGTTCAGCGGGAACATCAATATCCGATCCAGGCTTCGTTCCCGGAACGCCGTTATTGCCGTTGAATCGCCGTCCGGGTTGGGCACGTTCGGCTCTCTTCACTCGATTGTTACAGGAATCGAAGGTGGGCGGTAGTAACAGTTCCGGGAATCAATAACGGCGATACGGTACCAGTTGCGAATCAACACTGCTTCGCTTCTGACAGGTACAAACACTTCATTCGTTGAAGGTTCAGTATCGTGTGCTGATTGAAAAATGCGTTTGCAATCGATGTTTTCTACTACTTCGTTTTGTGATGGGCTTATAGTCACATCGATGTGTGGGGAGACATTCGATTATCAGATCATCAATGTGGATATTGCATGGAATTCGTTTATAATTTGTTTAAACATTTCAGAATAGCTCGCAATACCTTGTAATGACGCTCAGCCATAAGTAAATATTCAAATTAGTTACCGTACCGCACAATACAAAGTTTTAGTTGTAGGCCTATATTGTATGACAAACAATTGCGCGCATATGTAAACAACTTTCATTCGCAGGAAATAAAGATATTACTAGGGCCGAGCTGTTTGTACTAGGCATTGTGTAAATAGTAAGTTTGTCGATTTGTCGATTGTAGATTAGTAATTCGCTTCATGCCGTAGTTGAAATTCAAGGTTTTAAAACAGCAGTCTCGCGTGGAACAGTAATTGGACCTAAATTTTATTCGAAGTTAAAGATTGTATTTTTTGATGCTGTATATGAGAAAAGCGTGTTTCCAGAACCAGTTGTGTTTCCAATGGCTCGGTTTACGGTATGTTAACAATAGTAACGCAGAAAGCTAGCAACATATCGGTGCAGGCATTGGTCGTGGCTGTTACGTCATAATCGCAGGAATGTGGCGAGGTAGGCTGGCGGGACGGAGATATTTAATTTGCAAGCTAATATGCGGTTGATCACGACACGCGCGTCACTGTTCATTACTGTGTGTTACTGTTCATTGTTTACTCCTGTGGCGACGGTGACGTAATAGCCCCAACTCCGATACTCCAGTGGTCATATACCAGCATTCAGTTTAAATTACTTTTTGGTGAATTTGCTTTAAAACTTTTAGTGGTCGTTCTTTTACAAATGAAAGATTTTATTTGGTTTTCTCATTATATTATAATGATACAATGATAACTTATTCCCATCAGAAGTCACTAAATTAGGGCAGTATAAAATTGTTAAGAAAACTACTGGGTTTTAAGAGTAAAAATCAACCTCCTACTTGCTGGATGGTGCTCTAAGTAGGGTTTATATTTAAAGGATTACACCGCCCAATGGTGTAGCTGAAATTCTTAGAAATGCAACGCAGTATTTTTATGACAACTTCATCAACCTCTTAGAGTAATGCAATTTGGAATTTCTGCTCTTTTGGTTATGGAAAAAACACAAACCGAATATTATTTTTGAATTTTTGCACCAACTATTACTGTCCCTATTACTACCCCTATTAAAGTGGTAACTCAAACATTAACTGATTGATACACTCTTAGGTATACCGGTACTACATCTTTGAATATTTTTTTGGTTCAGTGAGTAAATAAGATAACAAAATAAAACAGTTGTGAATAAACTAATAAACTGTCCCAAATGTACAAGCCTAAAATAAAATTAAAATGACGATCGTGCACGCCGAGTTGATGGCGACGCGCCGTGCCGTGCCGTGCATGTGCGCGGGGAGGTTCGTCGCGCCGCCTCGCCGTGAAGGCATCACGAAGGCACGCGTGGCACTGTACAGTGTACAGGCCGGTGCCGGTGTCCACCGTCCACAGTAATGACGAGGTACTGTAATCACTTCGCTGTAAAAATGCCGCGCGTTTATTGTGTTTCTGTGAACCGGCCGTCGCCGCCGCCGCTGCACCGTGCAGCAAAAACAAGGTGAAAATAACCACCGTCGTGCCGTACCTGCCGCTGCTAGCCGCTGCTTCCACCGCGGCTGTGGTGGGCCGTCTGCCCTGCCCGGTGCTGTGGCGATCAACGAGTTTCGATCAAAAGAGTCGCCAAGTTGATCCGGAGGTAAAGCAACGGACCCTTGTGGAAGGTATAACTTTTCTCTCTTTATTTTTGCAATCCGTCTACCAGTATAAACTCTCTTTGAGTTTACAGGACTTATCAGATCCAACCAAACCTAAATATTATCAATTTTCGTGTTATCGAGGATAATGGTTACTGACGTGAAAAATAACCTGCCAAAAGGCCTCATAACCTGGCAGAATGCCTCATAACCTGCCAGAAGGCCTCTTAAACTGGTAGAAGGCCTCATAACCTGGCAGAAGGCCTCATAACCTGCTAGAAGGCCTCATAACCTGCTAGAAGGCCTCATAACCTGCTAGAAGGCCTCTTAAACTGGTAGAAGGCATCATAACCTGCCAGAAGGCATCATAACCTGCCAGAAGGCTTCATAATCTGCTAAAAGGCCTCATAACCTGGCAGAAGGTCTCATAACCTGCCAGAAGGCCTCTTAAACTAGTGGAAGGCATCATAACCTGCCAAAAGGCCTCATAACCTGGCCAGAAGGCCTCTTAAACTGGTAGAAGGCATCATAACCTGCCAGAAGGCATCATAACCTGCCAGAAGGCTTCATAATCTGCTAAAAAGCCCCATAACCTGGCAGAAGGTCTCATAACCTGCCAGAAGGCCTCTTAAACTAGTGGAAGGCATCATAACCTGCCAAAAGGCCTCATAACCTGGCCAGAAGGCCTCTTAAACTGGTATGAGGCATCATAACCTGCCAGAAGGCTTCATAAACTGGTAGAAGGCCTCATAACACTGCTGGAAGTTCTAATCACACTGCCGGAAGGCCTTATAACCTGCCGGAAAACCTCATAACCATGCTAATAACCCGCTGGAAGGCCTCCCGTCCTGAATTAAAGTTAGAGACTCTGGGGACTTGAAATTGGACCAACTTGGACCAAGATGAAATATTTTATCAGGCTTCTCAAGAACTTGTGTAATTTAGAATATTAGAAGACTATTCGTAACCAACCCCATATTTTTGATGTTTTTTAACTGAGCTGGAAAATGCTTGAGAGTCTATAACAGAATAGTCCATTGTATAATATCAATAGAAATAACGTGCTAATTTTTATACATGTATTTAATTTTATTGTTAAATTTATATTTACTTTTATTGAATCTTTCACAAAATACGTTTCTTATAAAATCAACAAGCGTAAGACACGATTGAACTGTTTACCGTCGCCTCGCCGCGCCTGTGCTGCTGTGATGCTGTTCAGAATGTGTTATGTGCAGTTCCCGCTCAACATCAGCCTCCGTGCCGGTGTTGGCTGGGAAATTGTTTTCCGATGATAGTCTCTATTCTATAGCAATTAAACTACGATAGTGCTGAAAATTCAATCTCTGTAATAGTACAGTAGGCCTATTTCATATTGAAGTATAAATTACACACGAAATAAGACCTAATTGCATTTCTCGTAGGATTAAAACAATTTTTACATTAATTACTTGACCAATGACATACGGCACGAGGCCAGACATCCAGGGACGGTACCGGGCAGGCCTACCATCGCGGACTGCCGCATTGCACATCGCAGACGGTTTAACGATTCGGTCGTCATTACCGGCAAAAACTGACCACAAGATGGCGGTTTACGGCGCCCATTGTTCCCGCGCAAAAACCGTACCGCGCTAGACAAATTGAGCGCATTCCCGGCAAAAATACGCCGTTTTAAGAATAGTGCGGAGCAGTGGGAATGCGGCGGCCAGTGGTTAGGATGATTGGCGGTTTGGGCGGCGGAATTGCGGTGCTTCGCTCCGCCGCGACCGCGACCGACCGTCTGGCATCGCTCCTGCTCCGCGGCTGCGGCAACGGAGCGAACGGGGCATATGGAAACATATTGGGCCACCGTGCTTATTCTGTTTATGTTTGAAAGTGTCTGAAAAAGTTTTTCGTCACGTTGGCAGTCTATCTTCTATACGGTAGTGTCAAAGGTCGATGTGTTGTTTAGAGCTTGTAATTTAACATTGAGTAGACCCCTAATTACTGGTTATAAATACCCTGTAATGTTGTATTTATTTTAAATGCCAATTAAGTGTAACAATTTAATTTTAAGAGAAAAGAGGAATTTGAACTATTGTACAGGTTTCCAATGAGATGTTCATTTATATATTTGAAGATGTATCCTTTTAGATGGCTCAGCTATAAAATTCAGAATCTCGTTTTCGATTCCTTTCTCCGTATGTCATTCGATTTAATTTCAAATGAAGCTTGATTATAAGCATTTAGTATTATTTAGCACAATCACCAGTCGCTAGATTTGCACGATTTACACTGAACGTTTTGAGATTGCAGATTGATCTAACCAGAAATCAACTATTATTAATGTTTAGTCGAAGATGATATGTTTGGAGAATTGCCTCCATTCAAAGACGTGATATAATTGGAAAAGTAATATGCCATTGCCCAGGTACAGTGTTGTGTAATTAAAATTTTTACTCCTTGTTGTGTAGGGTACAACTTGACTTTAAAAAACTGTTATTTCACATTCTTTATGTGAACTGTTATTCGATTAATTATTATTAAATAACAACTGTTATTTCAACACTTAGAAATTTTATCGAAGCTTTGTGGGGCATAACTCGCAAGCCCTTGCAACGTTTAAATGCGTGTTGACGCGGCTTGTCATACAGTCGTTACGGTCGACAAGCAATTACAGCGAGTCCTTTAAACGTCATAATTCGAGGAACACCCCACTATCTCGCCGATGAAGATAATAACAGTTGGTCGCCAATTTGCTCGGCAAAAACTCGCCGAACTACTCAACGGAAAACAACGCCCAAGTAAATTATTTTTGTGACAAAGATAATAAGACCGACTTCCCGGTATTGCGGAGGCAGTATTCCAGTTATCCTGGTGCGACTGCGACAATGTTGTTCTGTACTTAGAAGCCACTGTTGATTCGGTTTCCAGAAACACGGCCGGACTGCGGCGGCGGCAATAGTGGCATCGTTTTGTGCAATAATTACGATCATTGAAATACCGGAAACAGCTGTTTATTGTTCAATTACCGCATCGCCCGAGCATTGTAGTGTGGGGTTGTGTGACATCGATGTTTGGTTGATTGGTTTACTGGAAAACATTTTGATCAACATTTCCCATCGTAAACCACCGCGTTAATTCCCTTTACAGGATTGGTGTCCCGGTCGATTAAATGCTGTCCAAATGTGTTATCGTCGGTCGTTTTTTTAGAACTTAAAATCGTGTAATTATAATAAAATGAGATTGCTTGAGCCTTAAACAAGCATAGCCGAGATAGCCTAACCCTAAATGAAATTCAACGCGTTTATTTTCAACAAACCATCCCAATTATTTTCCATGGCGGCTATTATAACGTGTGAAACGTTTCTTGTCCCCATCTTGAGTTTCTTGCGTTTCATCGTGTCCCATCAGTAACCTATTTTCGCATTACAGTAGTATATGTGGGAGCATTTTTATAAGTGACTTGAAAGCCTGTTTTGGTGGGTTTGATTTATTTAGTGTAAAGCGGAATCGCTTCTGGCGGATAACTTTTGTTGCCGGTACACTTACCGTTGAGGCGGATCTCGCAGGAGTTCCTCCCAGCGGTAACTGACCATCTAAACCAACATAACCACTTCTGAATTCTTTGTTTAAAGTTCATTGTTGGTGATGGTGAGTTTACGTTGTGTAGTAAATTATTGCGGACATTTTCCATCACTGATTAGTAAATTACAAATTCACCATGTTTCGGGATCTGGAATCTGATCCCGTCTTCAGTTGGAAGCAATACCTAGAACATAACAAAGTTAGTATAAACACTCCAGGGGAACCTGGAGAAGCCCATAACCAAACCTGAAAACAGAAAAGGCAGTCACAAAAAATTAAATACAACACTTATAAATTGAAAAAGCTCAAAAGTAAACTGTGAAGGGAGTCACAAAACAAAACACAAACAATTAAATTGGAAAAATATTCAGCACTAATCAGGAGAGAGCAACGGGGAGCCAACCACACACTTGCAATGTCGTCCACGTAAATACGTGGTGTATTTGTAATTTACTTTGTCCGCAATAGTTTACTAAACAACACTTCTGAATATTGCAATCTTGAAGTGGTACCGTTGAGAAAGTTTACCCCTCAGAAAAGTTACCCGCACGAAACAGAAGGGCATCTTGCAAATCTTATTACTTTAATTGCAAGCGCAGTTATCATTTATACTTGAGCGTGTTTACAATAAACATGGCCGTCCGAGTGAATGTGTCTGATGTGGAGTGTTTTTCGGAATTAATTAGTCCTTTGACCAAGCTAATGGAAGCCCCCTCCCCTTCCCATTATCGCCGTGATGCGCGGATCACGGAGGGGTAGTCATATGCACAATCGATTGAATGCGGTGATTTCGCACTCGTGTGTGTTATTAACTCTGTTTATTCATAATTTTCAATTCCTTTCACATATTAGTTTTATGCCATTGAAATCAAGTGGCAATGGTTATAGGGAAAGGGTGCGTTTTCCATGGTATGCATAGTTCCGTTATGTCTATTATTTTATACATTGCTGGATTATTTTAAATAAAATTTTATCTACGGAACAGCTATACACAGTACATCGGTGTCATTACAGGATGAATGTTTTTACAATGATCAAATTCGAATATGTTTACAACAAAATAGTTTTAGCCATATTTTCCAAAATTATTTTGCAGCCTCTACAATAGCCGCATAAATAATTTTAATTATAAATAACAAATAATAAGAATAAGAAATAAGGACAAATTTAGTCTAATTATTTCGAATTCATTAGATCATCATGAACATAATAGGCTAACACTACATTTTTCCGGAACGAAAAAAGTAATTAATTTGTCCTTTTGTATGCGGCATGGCTTGGTTATAAGTCATTTTGAATCAAGAAAGGCAAGAATAAATTAAACGCCTCTAGTTATTCAATATTCTGAGGAAGAAATGAAACAGACTTGCCTACTGGGCAGGATCTATTGTGCTTTTCGTAACGTTTCTGGTATTCGACAATGCGGAATATGGGCGCTTGGCTTTGCTAGTGATGGAATTATTTGAATTGTTAAAAGATTGTGTAAGAAAATAAATTTAATCCATTGGCGTAGAACTAGGGGCTATAAGGGGTTTTTTTTAATTTCGAAATTTTGATTTTACTTCAGTAACTATATAAAATGTTTTATTCGATTCGAGTTGTATTTTAGTTTACAACTCTTAAAGCCATAAATAATTCTTCGGCGTAGTTTAGATCTTTAAAAATGTTTCTACTACAGTTGAGAGGTTTCAGTACTAAGTAGTAAACGTAAAGTAGGTTGTTTAGGTTCACTCCATTAGTATTAAATTTTTCATATAGAACTTTTAGTAAAAAAATATAAACTTCAATAATAAGTACAGCAAATAATAAATGTTTATATATTTTGAAATCCATTTTCAAAAAGAGAGTTATTAAAGTTTGATACCGTATGTACTTTATTTACTTAGGCCCTAATTGTTCCAAATGCAATGAAAATATCTGTTGCTATGAAAAAACATGAAAAATTACCGATGCATATAATTTTTTGGTAAAAATTATAATAGGTTTATTATGAAAACCTAATCGATGTGATATCAAACGCAATTTTGTTATTTGCATCGCACAGGTTTCATTTCATTTCGCCAATGTCTGATGCATCAGCAAATCCAGGAAGCGCAGTTTATTGCCGGCTGGGGTATTAGAGATTCTCTGAACCAATATAACGGCCTTTCGTCGCTCTCTTTCTGAAACCCGCCCCCTCCCGCGGGACTCGCTCAATATTTATTATTCAGTATTTGAGATGGATTTAGTTTAATATTGTGATTTATAACTAGGATCTCTACCTTAAGAGTCTACAGTACGCGCCACCTTGGATTTTTATCACAATTAGATTAATATTAAATGAAATCTTAAACGCATGTTTACTTTATAGATTTAGATATACTGTAGCCTGTACACATCTCCCCTTGGGCCCTTGGACACCAAAACATATGAAATGTAATAATGAATAGGCCTACATTACGAAACATTATGAAAGTTGTGTGACCAAACGTGCATGTAGAAATTTATTGTCTCCATAGACTAGTTCTCGTTGTTTTTATTTACGAATTTTCTAAGAAAAAATTAAAGCGCTAGTTCGCAAAAAGAATGTAAGATGATGTTTTGACCTTACTGAAAAAAATAATCATAAACGCATGTAGTTTTATTTTTAAATACAGTAGCCTATTTTACATTCCCCGTCTCAAACCATCCAAACCACCATACCATATTAAATGCAATATTAATGAATAATAATAATGATATTTTAAATATAAATATGCAGCAATAAAAGTTGTACAAGTAGAAATCATGCCTCCTTGATCGTAGTTATTTGTTTTTATTTACGAGTTTTCCACGCAAAAAAGTTCTGCAATTGAGTAAGGATTTTTTCAATATTTTTTGTAAATGTGTTGTTATTAATTCTACTGTCTAGTTTTCTGTTGCACTCAATGAGTGAAACTGTTTTTATTTCCTTTATCTAGTGCATCCACTGTTTTGTGTAGGCCTACATTATATATAACCGTAACATGTAAAACTCAAATTGCTAGTGACGACTATGAATATATAATGAATTCGCGAAACATTAGGTAGGCCTACTGTACTATTGGGCCCACACCTCAACTTCGGCTGATGGCCCTGAGGAAGAGTTCCAGATACAGTGCGTCGCTACGTCACTACGCCATCGTCAGTCACTTTCCCCCACACAGACGTCACATCCGTCGCTATGGTCGGCGACGGTAAACATGACGGGAGGCGAGAAATACAGGCGGCGGTCGTCGGGTGCAGAACAAGGCACGCTTCAGGTGTCGGACGGATCGCGACAATCTTTCGCTTACCATCGACAGAAGGGGTGGGCAAAACGGAGATCCTGACAATTTTCTTGGCTTTGTTCTACTTCGAATCATTCATTGCAAAAATTGCCTCAAATATTCTCAACAAATATGATTTTGCCCTGTTTATAACTTAAAAAAATATCGGACTTAGTTGTCATATCAGCCTTGTGGGGTTTTTTAGATTAATACCTACAAATAGGCCCACTAAAAGATGTGTGACTAGAAACTTGCAAGTAGAAATCTTGTCTCCTTTAGCGTAGTTCTCATTGTAAAGGAGTGATATTTATATTTCTATATGCTGTGAGTTAATTGCCTATTAGGTAGGCAGTCTTTTCGCGGAAAGTTTCAATTATTGAAGTGCAGTATTACTTTACTTTGACACATTCCACCAAGATGTCAATAACAGTAATAATAAAGCTACTGGTACTCGCTAATGGTTCGTGGAATCTCTTATATGAATATCCTATAGTCTACGTTTGTGCTTGCTGGGGTTTATTCGATAAATGTTTAACATTTATCAATTAAAATGTTATTTTATAAAAGTTACAGCACATACTGCCTTTATCCTTACTAGCTAACACCAACTCAAATAATAATGTAGGCACTACCTTGCAACAAAATTTCTAAAATGACTAAAACGCCTAGTTTTATATTGACTATTGAACATGGTGCCCATAAGGATAACGTAGGACAGGGTAGGAGTGGCGGTACAGGTAGCGCGATATGCAGTAGGCCTACGGGAGTATTGTATGCAGCGGCGATGGAGCTGCAAATGCAAATAGACCAAGGACGTTCTAGATTTGATGCCGGTGACTCGCGGTCTAGCCCTAGATCAGATCAGAGGGGAGCGAATCACTTCAAGAACGGGCCGCTCGATGCTCGCACTAGAGTGATAGTACAGTATTTGGTTTGACAGGCGATTTTTCAAAATTTCTCAAACTCGTAATTTTAGATCAATCCAATCATATTGTAAGCGAAATCCTTCCCTCAAATCGGTCAGTGTTTCGCAAATAGCCGTATAATTCGTAATTAATTAAGTAAATAAAGTTTGATACCACCACAGACTTGACGAGAGTTAAAGATTGTTTCATGATCTTTGTTCCCATCGTGGATTTGTGAAAAATAACTGCATTCTACAAATTATTTTCATTACGCGTAAATAATCCTCCGGAAGACGGAAGAGACGTGTATATACTTTGTTGACATAAAATAGTTAATACATCATCTTAGTAAGCAGCATTGCATTCAGCTTTTAGAGTCTAGCTTTTAGCACAGTATTGTAATTTTAAATGTTTTTTAAGTTCAGTCATAAGCAAACCAGTATCTTTTAAATGCTGATGCTATACTACCGCCATAGATTTTATTTTTATTGGGGGTGGATAAAGCATCCGTTTTCTGACTTTAAAGACTTTTTACGGATTTTCTCAATGTGTTTGCTTTCCAGCGTTTTTATAGTATACTGGTGGTACTTGCGTTGTCCTCATACTTCTATCGCCCTCACGTTACTCCGCCTTCGGTCCCCGGCCCCCGGCCCGGACGTGGCTGCGACATCAGCTTCGTCGCTTCGCCGAACCTCGCGGAGTCACGCTGCCTGGGTCCGCCAAGCCAGCACTACTTTTTACCGCCGGTCACCAGAATGCGCTTGCACCTGCCAATAATCGCAGTGAATCATAGCTTCACCGTACCCGGTCCCACTCATTAGTCGGGAATGCCAACGAGTTTACGAGTTCTTCTCTCTTTAATAGCACTTTGTTCTCGGAGCTGTGCGAGTAAAAAAACCGTTTCCAACACTATTTAGACAGTCGCGTCGCTGCCTCTCCTGGACTGGTCACACAGTTGGTAGTTGTTAGTTATTGCTGGAGTTTTTGTAGTTTTCTATTTGCCGGGTTCCGGGGTTTATTGTTTTTGTTAGTTGGTGACAGATTAGTAAAAAATAGCTTGGTGAAGACATATAGTTCAATGTGTAGTGATAAGATAGTTTTTACAGAACTGCGTATATTATCATGTTCCTTTATGTAATAAGGCCAATAAAATAATTTAATTGTTCACTAAAGCCATAAGCCTAACAATTCGTCCACTCGAATCCCTATTTTAAAAAGTTTAAGTTTAGTTTTAAATATATTTATTGTTAATAACTAGAAAAATATCACTTCTATTAGACCTCTACATTAGTTCCTAAACTGTGTACAGTAAAAGATAACAGATAACAATTTAGTTGAAAAGTTAACGGCACCACAAAGGTGTTTGTGAATTCAGTTGTTATTTTTCTTGGAACCCTTTCTGCGAACATCCTTTCTTTTCTATCTTTAGCAGCCGTAATTGATGTAAAAACCTTTTCCCCAAGGAATCTTTAATAATTTTATATTTTTTCCCTTAGCTTTTCTGCTGTGTAAAAGCAATGCATGTATTACACATTGCTTTTAAAAGCTAAGATTAGATAAAAAGATTAAAAAATTAAAATCTTAAAACGTAGCTCATAGTTTGGAGTTACGATCTTTAAAAAAAATATGAGGCACCAAGTAAATTTTGTGTAATTATCGTTATCATACAAGATACCAATATGGGTGGAACAGTTTAAAATCGAAATTTTACATTATAATATATTCATTGTTGGCCGGTTCATAACCAAGTCCCTGCGGTCTCGGTCGCGGTCGCGGCGGGTGCGTGTCTCTGACAGGATGTTCCGCCATGCAAATTCCCAGAATCTCCCCCCACCCATCTCCCCCTCCCCATCCGACCACTTTGCCCATTCACCGGTGACTGTAGTTACGGCTTTGTGAGAGGAAATTACTATTCGCAACAGGTAAGTAGCCGTGTCGTGAAGTAATAAAGTTGGAATTTACATCGTTGCTGTACGAAATGGGACCCAAACTATAAACCTACTGTGTTGAACCCAAGTAACTTTTATTTTGAGTCCACATCTTTGAAAACTTACATCAAAGACTGTACTATATAAAAAACCATGAACCGCAGTAGCAAGTCGGTGTGTCAGAAGATGTTAGGTATTATAATAATGTGATAAAACTTGAAGCTCATAACGAAGACATCATTTTTGTTCCCTTATTACAAACAACTGTGACGTCACAAAGTCATTGTCAATCACTTTCGCCACTGAATAGTCGGAAAAAGCTACGAATGCTCAAACTGTACCATAAAAATACATACTCCGCCCGTATACCGTATACCGGTACTGGTGTGATCAGCATCCTAATTCTTTAAAATGAAATATCAGTGATTGTGTGCTTGCATCATGAATTTTAGTGTACAGTTGGAACCAAGTTATTTGCTTTTTAAAATTCTAATGGGTTATTTTTCTTTCTAGGTAAGAGCAGCTGACACCCACAAGTGGAGGTACAGTAGGATATGAATGCATGATCTCCATGTGAAAAATCACATCTTTACGCTTATACTTGAACGGCTTGAACACACCGCATGGGAAACACAGCGCTAAACGACCTTGAAATAATTTTGAAATGATAAAAACGTCAGTATATTATTGGTCGATACACAGTATTTCGTTGCACACACTAATCTATATGTAGATTAATAGTACACTCTATATTGGAAAACTACTCAGACCATAGGCTACTTAGCCAAAACCTCTGGTCTGTAAGAACTCTCAGTAAGCCATTTTTTATAAAATAATTTTTATGGTATAGTAAATGTTCACATGCAATTTTGCACATTGTCACCTTGTTTACTGACTTATTGAACATTTGATAATTACTGTTGGGCTATGCCTTTAGTGTTTAAAATAAATTACAGTATTGTTTCAGTACACCTTTACATTCACTAGTTGAGATCTGACAGCCTTTTAGCACAAAGAAGAGAAGCCAAAGTACTCGCTAAGGTACTCGTTTCTCTGTGCTTTTAAGTACACTGTAATAACAGAATAACACGATATATCTATGTGATACTGTATGCCAGTTATCTTAACATTTTTTCAACAACTTCATGGTGTCGGCATATTTGGAGCATTTACTATACTAAGTACTGTTCAATGAATTGAGTATATCGGATTTACAGGTTAGGTAATTTCTATAAACCGTTTTTTGAGCTATTATAATCGATTCAGCCCAAAATAGAGCACTCCTATAAACTTAAGTTTAAGGCTTCATTGTACTGTATAATAAATAAAATCCATTAGTAGAAAACATTTTGAATAATTTCAATTACTTAGGGTGATTGTTTAAATTCCTTGGTTGTGGCATGGAACCTAAAATCCTAAATAAATGTGTCAATATCGTATGAAGAGCCTTGTGTGGGGGAGGGTATTAGAGAGAAAAATAAAAACAAACTAGAGTGGCAAGGCGAGAGCGGAGAGCAAGAGAGAGGGAGAGAGGGCTGTCACCACTCGCCAGTGCCATCCTAATTATGCAGCAACAATGAGGGAGGTCTGGAGCGCGGCCATCTACCTCGCCGGAAGCGGGGCTTGATCAAAATCACAATCGCTACTTCCGCCTTTTGTACTGGCTTTAAATATTAATCATGGTATAGTCGATATTTATCGTCACAAATCATGGGTTTGCTTATTGTCTTCAGGACCAGCGTTTAGTAAATACAGGGTGAGTTTTAAGTCCCTTCCCCCCTATTTATTTTCTTTACGGTATAAGTTGGAAGGTTTCAATTTCGCAAATCTATGTTAGACCTAAATATCTTGTTTTTCATGGGTTTAACTCTCCACCTTTAATGAGGGACGGTCCGCGAGGAGTAAGGCGAGATTCTTTTTTAAAATGAATCAATCATAAACATCATTGATTATTATTCACCACTGAAATCACATCATTTAAAAGCATTCTGTCTTGAAAATACACATAGGAAATATTGTTTGAATTGGGACAGTGTTGGGGCCAATCTTACCTATGTAACCTCCTGCCCTATTTAAATCTTATAAACACCAGTGCGTTAAAAAATATAAGGTTGTAACATGAAAAATGGCAAAAAAATACTAATACAGTAGAAGCTACTAAATATTTTAGTTTATATTTATATTTTTTGTAGGCTACTATGATTATGCTTCTTAGTAGTCATTATCATCATCACTTTATCTTTCAAATGAGCATAAGTGTTCATTCCTTGCATGAGTTAAGTAGACCTACTTATATTTTGAAATGAGTGAGTGGAGTACGGTAGTTAAACGTTTCCTTTTAGAACATAAAGTAATCTAATCCATTATTAAAATAATATAATAGCATCTAATTGTTATGGGTGGAAGAGTGGCAGAGGAACTAATAACAGGCTGGGAATAATGCGCCAATGCAGTGTTAATTTAAATAATAATCTATATGTTCGCAGAAGGTTTTTGTTGGTTTAATTAAATGTTTCCCGATCTCAACATGCAAGTGAAAGTAGCTTGTCGCAGAATACAAAAGTGTTGAGTCTGCATTAGACAGTTCCCCGAATTCAAGTGTTGTTTTATGTTAGGCTGCACGTTTTGGTTTGTTCATGAAAGTCTGTTCAGCGAATTCCCTCTGACGTTTCACAGAGTGAGATGAAAAATTTACGAGGTCACGTTTTTTGTACGAGGGTAAAATGACGCACGCTCATCTCTGATTTCTTTTTGGAAAATTGGAATAATATTCTTATTTTATTAAAATTTTCTATTTGCACTTCAAAACTACGACCTGCCAACCTTAAACACTTTACTGCTTATGATTTATTGTTAAAATTGGTTTTAAAGTAAAAATTTAAGTTTATCACAAAATTCTGCAAAATATAGGTACGGTATACGTATCTAAATAAAATGTAGCATTACAATAAAATAATGAATACATAACATAAATTAATTTATAACCTATAAAGTTTTCAGACATTGAACCAGGAGTCCAGTCCATCATGGCACTTTATGAATTCAAATACATAGACGAAACAACAAATATTGTTGCTTAAAAATTCGGATGCTAATTACTCGTAACTAATTAACATTACAAAATAAGAAACAAAACATTACAGTAAGTAACAATACAAAATACGAAATCATTTGCAAGTTTCTCATTATACCGATGCAACAACTTAAGTTATCTTTGGGAAACATGTCAGCAGGTGTGCTATTAGCGGCCTGCACAGACCAGAGCGATACTTTATCGCTGGAGCGACGCGATACCTTCCTGGAATTTTATCTGCGTTACTTGGGCGATAATATCGCGGCGGGAATAGGTGCTTCCACATCAGAGCGGGAAAAAGGGACGCGCGGGAAGCCAGTACACCTCAGGGGAGCGTTGGGTGCGGTGACTGTGTGACTCTCTAGGCATTGTGTCATAGTTAGTTTTTGTATACTGTACTGTGTGTTAACTTACCATGACATCGTCCGATAAGAAGAATCGTTGCTGTTACTACCGTGCTAGAAGATGAAAGACATCGAGAAAAATTTGGATACACAACATAAATAAAGAACGGCTGCAATTTGGGGAGTACCATACGCTCTTGCCCCAGTTATGAAAAGATGAAAGAAAATTCTACATATACCTCAGAATAAACAGAATCCATGTGAATCTTGAATGAAATGCGAGTCAGAGGAGCAAACAAGCTCATCTTGAACAATAAATAAGCCTTATTATATTTTGGGCATTTTAGCGCAAAGTATATGTAACTGATATTACTATAAAGAATATTACTGTTTGAGACTACCGAGCAATTGCTCGGCGCCCATGTACTTTACATAAGTATAATCATTAAATAATGGGTTGTAGAACTCAGCTTTATAAGTTAGTTACATTATGTAAAACTACTTTCCCAGCCATAAGAACCAACGTAAAATGTTTAAAAGTAGGCGCAGGCTAGTTGGTAGGACTATAGTTGGTAGCACTAGTGTTACTGACTAGTGAGTCCTTTGAGTTGACTTAAAGCCTTAAGTCGATTTAAAGCATAGAGCACCGGGTATGTATTAACAACTTCAAATAAGTGTTCGATGATACACGACATATTGTCGTTGTTGTTGTTGTTGTTGTTACAACTTGCACAGCACAGACAAAACTGAGTAGTTCATGGTTTGGCCGCATGGCATCGCGGCGATAAAGCGCTGCGAATGGTGCATGCAGCGTTACCGCGATACCATCGCTACAGTATCGCGATCGCCTCAGTATCGCGATCGCCTCAGTATCGCGTATCGCGGTTCGCTCTGGTGTATGTGGCTTCATTAGACAACATGGTATCGCACGGACCACTGGTATCGCACGCGAATTTCCAAGAAAAAGTATCGCGCCCGCTCTGGTATCGCACGGAGTATCGCTCCGGTCTGTGCAGGCCCGGATAAAAGTATGGCGGTCAGGCGATCGGTTAATTATTGTTGGACTTAAGATGTTTAGGCTTTGTACGACGACATCGCAAGTTCTTCGTGAAGGTGGCAACTATGAGTATACAGTAATTTACTATCCGAAGAGTTTCCTTCGGAAGTGTAAGAAATTGGCATCCAACTAAGTTGTCGATGATGGCTTGAATTGTGTCGTCACATTACATATAACATCGTCACATTACATATGTCGTCTATTACATATAAGTTAACAGGCAATACAACTGACAGGTGTGAACCAGGCTGATTCGGAAATGCATTCAATTACTACACCCATTATCTGCCTGTATATTTGAACATGCGGGCGCCTTCTACTAGTGCTGTGATGTCAATCGTATATATAGATAGGTTAACGCCATGCACCGGCCTTAACTTAATGTACTTTAATGTCAACGAAATTATTTAGATCGCAAATCAAAAGATCCGTAAATGTATTATTAAATAAAAATACGAATATTATTATGGATGTTGCGTTGATAGCAGTTAAAGAATAATTCCCAATGTTCAATTTATACAGAAGTTCAGGACCTAATAACATTGTGAAACATTCTTAAAATATATAATGAATTTTGTATTTAAGTCTTGTTTTCAACACATATATTGACAGCGGTGACTCAAAGTCAATTTGTCAGACAAGGCTGTTCCTGGAATAATCAGAGTTTCCGCCCTCTTCGTTGATCCATATTCTCTCTCCCCCTCCCTCTCTCACCGCTCGACTAAAATAAAAGCTCTCTCTACAGGCTAACCAATCGTAATGGAATAATAATTCATCTTTTATGGCGCTCAGTATCGACAGCTTTGATTATAGAGTTTCAATATTAGAATAAATTAAATGTTTTGGCTCGACTGAAAGTTAAAAAAAAAAACTACAAAAGTTGTTTTTTAGTATTTTGGCACTTGTATTGCATATACCGTATTGTAACTATAAACTGTATGCAAACTTACTTATGTGCCTATAATTTATTAAAAAAAAGACTACCCCATTCGGTGCTGATTCATGCTTATTCAACGTGGTTAATTTGGAAAATGTGTTGTTTAGTCCAATTAATTGTACTTCAAGAGCTAAACCGATTCAGACACAAGCAGGACATGATGATTTTACAGTTTTCAAAGCAAAATATTTAATTTATATTACTTTGAAAAAGATCAAATATGTCAATAAAAATATGTTTGTGTCCTTGTGTTTGTTTTGGTTATTGATGGTGTTTTTATAGTGTTATATACTTATTAATTCGTTTTTCATTATTTTATTTTTGAAGTGATTTATTTTTATTTTTATTTCTTATAGTTTTTTTTTTAATTAATAGCAGTTGGAGGAATACCTTCAAAATAATCTACTCTGCTTCGCTAAGCAACAAATGGTTGGTTTCTAACGGTATTAAAGACGTTCAATACTTACGGTTTAGTTTTCTATTTTCGTGTTAGCCTATTTGCAAAATCACACACAAACTATAGACTGATGGCTCCAATCAGATAATTTAAACATCCAAGTTGTTGCTTGATTGACAAGTTATCTTTGCAGTCATTTCTTGTTTAACCGATTTTTTTTTAACTTTATTGTCAAAGAGGATTACTCATATGCTATTTTTAACTTCGCCATTAATGTTCAAAATGAAAAAAAATCTACTTGACCGAAAGTTCTTGGAGGAAAGTTCTTTGTCGAAAATTAAAATTAAAAATAATTAGACATGCATAATTCTAGCAAATTGTTTAATTTTTAATGTAGGAACAGACTCATTCTTCACATCTAATAAAGAATGTTTAAACATCCTCAATTTTGATTTAAATATCAAGTTCTTTATTAATGGGAGTCAAGAGACGGTTGAAGAATCAAGAACTCTCTAAAATCACAAGACACACATGAATATCAACAACCAACAACGATACCAACACGCCACCAGCTGTTTGAGCCGCGTGCCGGTGCTGGTGTCTGCGCTGCGGACGCAGTTCCTGGCCGCGTGTTGTGGGAGGTCGGCGCACAGTCAGCTAGCTGCTCGGTGTTGTGTTCTGTTGTGCGGGTGACGATAACAACACGCCACCAGCTGTTTGAGCCGCGTGCCGGTGCTGGTGTCTGCGCTGCGGACGCAGTTCCTGAGTCCCACACGGCCGCGTGTTGTGGGAGGTCGGCGCACAGTCAGCTAGCTGCTCGGTGTTGTGTTCTGTTGTGCGGGTGACATCATCATGCACCGACGGTGAAACCGATACTCTACTAACTTAGAATTTCGCCATCACAGTTGCTTATGAATGAGTTTTGCAGGTTTCTTGTCATTCAAGCCTATCTTTCAATCAACCGTAGCTTCGTCGTGTTATTCGCTGATGGACTATGTTGTACTTTGCATTTTGAATAACACCTGAAATATGTTTGTAAAAACCTGCACATCTAATATAGTTTTATGCTATACTGTTTATTTACTAGATGTACAACAACAATATTTTTTTCAGCGATCTCGAGTATTTTATTATGCCTCGGGAATTAACTTGAGTGTTCCGCAGGTTCAGCGCCGAGACTGCTGTACTGTACTTCTATTTCCAAAGAATACGCCGCCCTTCCAAAAATAACTTTGCTTTAACAATAGTTTTTTTATAAACTGATATCTTTATTGTACAAATTGCTGGTTTATTTTTACGGTATCTGTAAATTCAATGTCTGCTTTACCAATGGATGATAAAAAAATCTTTAATTCTTCTAGTAGTAGGCCCTAATAGAAAAAATTGTAATAATAAGACCGGAGAATAAAGCCGCCGGAGCATCAAAGCCGCCGAAGCATCAAAGCAACATATATCACGTTAATTTATTATTGAAGTTACATTTAAGAACATCATACGTAAAATTCCGGTTACTATGCTGTGTTCAGAGAACTTTCCGTTTAATGACGAGCTTGTTGTTGTTGTTGTTATTGGTGGATAAGGAGACCCCGGCCGAACCGTTGAGCACGTCTGCCTCTAATGGGCATTTTGCGCAAGCCCCCGGAAGGATGGGATATTGAAGGAAGAGAAAGGGTGAGACACGGGACTGTCCACTCATGTTCAAGTTAGGGGTTTCTATGCCCGTCGCATTCCTCACCCCCTGCTGTCTTGAACATATGTTCCAGCTAGGGGTTTCAATGCCCATAGCATTTCTCCTAACCCCCTGCTGTCTACATATGTTCCAGCTAGTGGCTTACATGCAGTTCGCATTGACCCCCCACTGTCTTGAACATGAATGGATTATGAAGGAAGGGAAATTGTCATAGTGGACAGCCAAAAGACTTACCACAGTGTTATGACAACTTCGTTTGCTGTACCCAATGTCAACTTCGCAACTAGTATAAACCAGTTTTAAAGTTGTCCTGGGATATGACGAGCTTTATGGAAGATTTAATGTTTAAGTTAAAACCGTTTATGTTATTTTAAGATTACTTCTAAAGCGAAGTTTATTTCTTGGTATTATACCAATTAAAATATCAAAGTACTACCAACACTTAAAGTAATTTTTTATAAAAGGGTGAAATATGATGATTTTATAGTATTCAATTGCATGTCTCTAAATACATTCCTCAAAATACAGTATTAGTCCAACTGAATCATCTTAAAACTTACTTATTAAATTATTTTAATCCATTGATTGTCACTATCTGGATTTCCTTGTTCAACTCCTTTTCTTTACTATACAGGGTGTCACAAAATACGCGAGTGGCTATGCATATTCGTATTCTACACATAAAAATAAATTGAAAATGTTCAGTGATTTTTTCGGCTCGGCTTCGTCTATTCGAAAACATCGCATTTTTTACACTAAATAATTTTTGTTTCGATACCGAATCATTGTATTAAGTTAATGACGAGCATAAGTTTCATGAAATTGTTAATGAAATTGCCATGAACCTTTATCACACAAATTTTCATCTTCAGAAAAATATTTTTCCCATGTGTATTTTTAAAATGGCGCCCATTTTAAATTTCTAAACTCAAATTTATAAAAAACGGGAAATTGTATCACAATTTTACAGGAGATAAAAGAGTTGACAAATTAATATCTACACAATAATACCATAAGTTTGTAAAGGTCCAAAAACAAATAAAGGAGTTACTACAATTTTTCTCAAAAAAAGCTAAGTTTGCATTGAATATAATGCATACAATCAATGATTTTCTGCAGAAAAATCGCAATAGCTCTGTTATTTGCTGTAGGATCTTTACAATCTTGGTAATATGTTTACTAACTTAATTTGTCAGCTTTTTGTGTCTCGAAAAGATTAATACAATTTGTGTTTAAAAATTTTATAAGGCCGTTATTTTGAGAAAAAAAAAATTGATAAAAGTCCATGCGAAATATAAACTTAATACAATGACCCTCTACGGAAATAAAAATTATTTACTGTAGTATGAAAAACAAAATGTCAGATAGCGGCTAAATAACGAAGCCGAAATCAAAAACATTTAAGTTACTGAACATTTGCGATTTATTTTGATGTGTATAGAATACAAATACGAATATGCATAGCCAGTCACGGTTGTTTGTGACACCCTGTAAATTTACCGAGAATATTCACCGAGAAGAATGTACACACTTGACTAAATTGCTATCGTGTCATGTGGTGATGTTTTTGTATCTTGATGAGTCTATATATTACTTATCGAAAAAGATAAACCATGAGTGCTCGTGAAGTCGCGAAGCCGTACTGGGTTGGCGTAGACTAACAGTGATAGGTTTTAAATAATTATCAGGGCAAACGAATCGTGAGCCTTGGAACCGAGTCTTGGGGTTCTGAACTCAAACCTGAACTCAAATGTTACGTAGAAAAAATGGTTTTTGTACCCTAGTAATTATTAATCCACAGTGATAAGTGATATACCATAGGTATTTATCCCTATATAATTTTGCTAAATATTTGAGCAAAATTGCGTGAGGTTTTTACAAATTGTAGGAAGATGGGAAGGGTGTCAAATTGAAGGTCTCGGTCCCAGAAACGAGAAAAAATATCAGCGTGTCCTTAAAAGTTACAAGGAAATGAGAGATAAAATAAAACATCGTCAACAACAATTGCATGGGGCTCCAAACAAACGTCCGGTTTTTGTATATTGCAACATGTGTTTTATTTTTTATTTATTTTTGTTAATTTTTATAGAGAACCAGACATGGTAATTAGAAGCTCCTGACGGTATACCGGACATCTGCAGACGACTCACTGAAGTGACGTCGTCTTTATTATCTTTATTCCAATTGACTGATGAGTTAGTTTGAGTTAGAGTCGATTACTTATTAATTTCAAATGAGGAGCTTTAACCCCTTTAAGCCTCTAATTTGTTATATTTATGTATTGTTCCTCTCTGAGATTAGTCTTAGCAAATTGAAAAAGTATATTATCAGCCATCGAACAACTTCGGTTACTAAAAAACAAAAAAAAACAAATCTTAATGTACAAGTTGAAATACAATTTCAATTTTAATAATTAATTGTATATTATGTTCCTTATTCCTTTACATATTTCTTCTGTCATCAAAAAGTGTATATTGTATCTGACTTATAATTGTAACTTACAAATTTTTTTTTTTTTTAAACTTATTCAGAGAACATTGATTAATTTACTAGATAGAAATGATTCAATTAAATCCATGCTGAGTGGAATAAGTAATTAAAAAGAATCCTAACCGACAGCAGATATTTATAGTTTTTGTTTCATAATTAAGAAGAAGCTAATTAACAATCGTGCTCTGTTGAAAAACAGTTATTCGCCAGAGGATTATTATCCATTATAAAACTCGGAGTAGGCGGGGTCTTTTGACCAATATTCCAGGAATTCCGAGGAAACGACTGCATTGAAGTTTTCAAGTCATAATTAGCCTTGCGTCCCAAACGGAATCGCTGGAAAGTTTATTTAAAACTGGAAAGGAAAGACCCTGTTCAACTACGACTCAAACAAACCTATTTTTCTTCAATGCCTTTTATTTTTTTTTTTTTTTTGTATAAAAATAAAACTATTTGCGGCATACACACACAGCCTGCATTTAACCTTCCAATCCAACATGTGATGTGAGTTATTAGTAAGTAAGTAAGTAAAAGTAGTAAGTAATAAGTAGTAAGTAAAAGTATTAGTAGGTCTATAATAACTTGAAATAGTTTTGAAATTGGGTCATGTTTTGAAAGAATCTTGTTACGCAAATATTTGGCTCCACTTCCCGCACTTCACCAAAGAAAATGATGTTGTGTTGAAAATGTTACTCCCTGAAAGAACGTTAAGTTCCATAAAAATATTGAAACTTCCGGTGTAATATATTAAACACTTTAAAAACACTGTAATCCTAAATAGGTAAGAAAGCTGGTAAAATAATCATTTTTAGAGGGCGTTGCAGTCAGTACCGATTCAGTATTCCCTGTAAGGAAAACGTCAAACAGGAAACTCCGTATTAAATGTGTTATATCAGAAATTACGGATTATACTGTAATTCTATAGAATCAATCAAGACAGATATGGTTTCGAAGATATCTTTGATGACAAACATAGTTACTTACCAGAACAAATAACTTTTTACGATTTAAATATTGTTTGTTGCCTTTTGTAGACTTTACGAAGAACTGATCTCGTAAACGTAACGGCAAAGTTTGTTGATATTCAAATACAATTTATTTTGAACCAATAAAAAAATGTAATAATACAATGATATTCTGTGTGGACAGATTTAACAGTGCTTTATGACAATAAATCTAACACGGCGGCACTCCAACTTAATATAAAATCCGTATCTAATAATAAACTTTTGTCACGTTCTAATATAATACAATCGCAATCCAACTTTTAAAAGTCAAGTCACACTGCAGATAGACATGGATAGACTTTGCCCTTCCAAGTCTTGGACATGTTTGACAAGGCCAGTCTTTGGCAAGGTCTTGCATAGTGACACGTTGAGGGTATGCGCAGCAGGGAGGATCAAAGGGTTAGTCATCAGGCCCTCACCACATATACACTAACACGACCATCATATCACTGGCTGTCCCTTCAATACTCTTGTTCCATCAAATAACTTAGTTCTTTATGACCATCTTCATATTACGTTGCCATCTGAAACAACTTGATGAAATTTGACTAACTTGAAAGTATATTACTGCCACTTATTTTATATAAAAAATATTAAGTAAATTTGTAAAGAGTAGATTAAAGAACTATTAAGTTTTTAATTCCAAACTAAAAAAGTTAATAATTTTTTTGAAAAACACATTTTAAATTTTTTTCATTTTCAATTTAGATTTTAGGTAGCCTACTAATCGAAGAAGTCGAGTGGGGATGAGGGTGGCGACTCTTTTTATTTTTCTGGGATCAACTACCAATCCCTGCTAAGCATACAATAGGGGGAGGGTGCTATATGAGTTTTTGTTAAAATATGCAAAATGTGTAGGCCTATACAGTATACAGTTATGTTTCTTTTCTGTAAAAATAATTTAAATAAACTACTGTTGTCTTATTTATCCTATTTTTGCCTGTCATGATTATTTTTCTATATTTCTAGAAAACAGAACAAGTCTATGTTCGACTTTTTATTTTTACATGATTTGAGTTCAAACCGGCGTAAGCCAGGTTGGTTTCTATCTTAACAACGAATATCCATCTTGATAGCAACAATTGATCAATGCGATTTACTTTGGATTTATAATTAAATTATTTTTAAGAACTGACATTCAATAAAGGCTTTTAAGTTAATTTTCATCGATCTTCCATATAATGTTCAAATCTTAAGTAAATCAAATTATATTTCGTCAGGACCGGTATATTTTTTTACTTATCAACGTATCAACAAAGTAATAGTTTGGCAAAAAAAGGTAAATGCAAAACTGCTGATGGTTTAGTACTATTAAAAAGGGTCAAATATTATTGTAGTTTAAAATATTGTATATTTGAAATTTGTCACGCATGTACCCTTTTGTTTAAAATGATATACAGTTAACTGTAAGTGCGCCGTGTATATTAGGAGAGCCGTATCCCGCCCTGCGTTCCAGAGAGAGTGTATTATATCGGTTCATGGAATTGGGTGATTACGATGTCATGTCGATCGGCGGCTACGAGAGATGCAGTATATATTACATACGGCGTTCTAATGTCACTCACAAATTACACTTACACAGATATTATATTAAAAGGTAAACTCGCATTGCATTTGATTGCTTCGCTACTAATTTTAAACAATACCGGTACAGTGAATATTAAATTTGATGATGATTGGTTTTGAACTTTGTTTGAACCTCGAAAAATATATATTATCCTACGTTAGGCAACATTTTAGTTGCATTTTATTATAACATTATTGAATTTAGTATTAGAACTATATTTTATCAATGAGCGAATCGGCCGTTTTCCCGTTTTAAGACATAATCCATTAGCCACAAAGCCAATCACCATTACAGAGACCCTTGGCAATATCGGTGAACACGATACCCGGGCCGCACCCCTACACATACATTATAATTAACATGGATTATCTTGATTCGATTCCACTGGTCATGAGTGATCATTTCGGTGTTAACAGACATACGTTTGATTTGACCAGTGAGTGCATCATGCAGGTTATCCTTCCTTTTAGCGAATTTCCCTATAGGGAATACGCTATTACGGTAGTAGCCATGGTAAGACCTAAGCCCGGGACCACTTTACTTTTTTTCATTTTGAGGTCTCCAGAAGCCAAAAACACCGTTCGTTCATTTTCATATGTATATATAGACTATGTGTGTCCGTGGTACCGATAACTTTTGAAGCGGACCTCCGATTTTGATCAAATTTGGTATGAAGGTGTAAGACCAGGCACTACACTTGCACACAGGCACTACTGGCACTTGCTATTTTCATGAGTTCGCGAACCAGCATTGTCGGATTATGGGAACGGGGTTTTATGGGGTTTCAAAGGGGTAAAAATTGTTTTTTTTTTGCATTTTTGGACCTCAATTTTCAAAATTCATTAATTTTAACTTAACCCATTCAAAAGAGCTTAAAAAAACAAACAATTTAGTATTTTGAATTTTTAACTTAGCTTAAATGGTTACGGAGAAAATCCAAAAATGTGTTTTCCATGTTATTCTTATGGGAAATCAAGAAATCCCTATATCTTACATATTTATTGACATAACTTGATCAAATTTGGTATGTAAATTATCTAGATAGGTTTTAACTTATACTTGCTTACAAAACCCATATGGCGGCAAACCTACATACTCACCCCCATGGGGTTTATGGGGAAAATAAAAATTGTCAGAGCTTGATACAATTTTGGTTTTACATTCACCAATTATTGATTAACTTAGATTTTATAACAACACCCCATGGCAGCAAACCTACATACTCGATCCTATGGTGTTTTTATAGGGAAAGTAAATAATCTGAAATGCCATTGGAAATTCGCTGAGTACGCAGGTCTGCTGCGACGGGGGTATTAGTTGTTTTTATATCTTACACAAGCTTTCAACAATGATTGTGCACAGTTGAGCACGAAAAGTACTGTGAACAAGTTCACAAACCTCCCTGAATCTATACTGTAGTATAGATCCTCTCGGGTATTGTGGCTATTGCTATAGCAACGCTCATTAGACCCTCAATACTTTTTGAACGCCATAATACATCAGTATTGTTAAAAAATAACTTCATCACAAACAGTTTTCATTTATACTAGAAGTAATAAATTATATTAACTGTTAGATCTATTAAACATTTTTTATATGTTTAATGAATGAAAATTAGTTGAAATTTACAACAAGATTGGGTGAAAGTCTTCCAAATACCGAATGCATACCGGTAATATGTCCTTCTGTATGTAGGCCTACTTCAGTCCATGTCGGCGTTATTGAATGGTTATCTTTTTTCATTTTTTTGTGGTTTTACATTCAAGCTGTTCACTCGAAGCTTTATACACATGACACGATTAACTTTATAACGAGCAAACTGTATTTTGCGATCAGTGTTCTGTACAGTAGGCCTATAAGCTATACCACGCACCAACGTTCGTATTTTAATTCTTCGTGGAATCCATTAAAAAGATAGCATGTTGGGGATTGCAATTTGCATGGTGTTGGTTCTGGTGGAAAATAAACTGCAGATTATTTGATTCGTTTCAAGAAATAATCGACTGATGACTGATAACTTTACCAGAAATTTCTGGATTTCACCTCCTATAATTAATTGTTAAAAAATATTTAGGCCTATTGTAATCTAAAATATTTTTATCGTTAGCTCCAATATCGATTAGGCCTTCTGTATTTAGGTCTACGAATCGCCTACGAGTCAATTAGTAATTAGCAACCCAGATTAAAAACGTTTATTGGTTGAACCGTCGTAATTAGAACATCTCTGTGGAATTAATTGTTGGAGTTAATTACTCGTTTTAATACATCTCAAACCATTATGACACTGTTGCATTGTAAAATATCGTACCTGACTTTCACCGAGAAAATTGGAAGATATGTTCATGCTTACTACAGGACTCTATCAATAATAATACTCTATAAAATAGAAAAACCCCCGACGACTTGGCTGAAATTTTGTCTTATTTGAATAGTTTGTAAAATCCATTGAAAATAGGAGCTTATAGTATAATGTATATAAATTTAATGCTGAAAAGTAGCAAATATTCATGTTTAGGAGTAAAAATGTTCCAAACATAAGCGGAATAAAACAGGATTTTCCAACCACACCAAAAGGTTTTTTATTTTTGTTTAGTATATTCACTACATAATCCGTTTTCCACGGATTCTAGTTTTAATTGCGTCTGCAAATTGATTAGTTTGAACAAGGATTCTCCGGTCATGCTACTATTAAATCTGATTATATTGTTATTGGTGTTGTTTAAAGTGTGCAAACAATTTTTTTTTAAGAAATACCGTAAGACAAAGTGCTAATTTTTATTTGTTTCTCAATATTTTTACTAAAATCGGGACAAATAAGGAAAGCCGGCTGGACACCAGGACAAGATTGAAATACTGGCACTGTCCCGATCAAACCCCGGGACGTATGGCAAGCCTACATAGAAAATTGTAGGCGCAAGAGTTTAGTTTAGCTTATTCTTCTTTGAGAAAGGATCATACACTGAGAAAAATGCAATATACGTATGTAATGGTATAACAGTTTTATCATTATGAAGTATGAACCATTCTTTAATATCTTTGTAACTTGTAACACATAATGTAAGTAATAATCTTACGTATCCAAAAATTCGTGAATGTATGTTTCACCATGTCAAATAAGTATGTTTCAATTATTTCGTATAAATACATGAAACATACCTAATAACAGTGAAACATGATTTTATGATATTTGTAATGTTGAAACATACTCCTAATAAAGTTTAAGTCCTAAAACAGTGACGTCACCGTTAGTGACATCATATCAGTTTTCCGTCGAAACCGTGTTACATACTTATTAACTGACGTGAAAGTATGTAACTTACTTATGGTGTGACTACAATTATGCATTTTACTTAAATCTGTACTGGACACAATTATAAAATGCAATAAGTAAGAAAGATCATTAACAATTAAAATAAGTATGCAACCACAGTTTTTCTTTCTCTCATTCTGTGTCAGTCTGCAGTGAATTCGTGTAGTGACAGCTTCGTCGCGCCGCGCCGGTCGGTCAGTGTTTAGGTGTTGGGCGTTTTTTTGGCGGTTTATGGTGTTGTGTTTGTGTTTGTGTGTAGCTGTGAAAAAACGCAATCATACATTGGAAATGAGCGGATTTGTAAGGTATAAAGTACATGTTTAATAAATATTTTCTTTTAATTTAATTTATTTTATTTCTGCCTACACCTCTATAGCTATTTAATTTTTTATCTTATCTAGATTTTTTTTAAATAGTATTAACCTGTAATGAGAAACAATAAATTTTAAACTCTGATTTGTTTGTAATTGTTAAGTACCATAGTATGAGGACAAGACTTGAATAAGGTTTGATTTTTAACTGGATTTACTATTTATTTATAATCGTTCAGGTTAGATCTCTTTAGGCTGTATGATATTTGATTGCTGTAAAATTGTATTTACTAAAAAAAATAAATAAACTGTAAAAAAATAATGGTTTCAGGATATAAAACTGAGTATCACATAACATAGCATTAAAATTACATTAGTCGAAATCAGATACAAAACATAGAGCCAAAAAATATTCATATTTCAAGTTTTGAAACAGCTTGTCTGCCACTTAACTTTTAAAAATAATATAGAGGTAGAATAGTATTCAA
Organism: Neoaliturus tenellus; assembly: GCA_030545055.2. Lineage (NCBI taxonomy): Eukaryota > Metazoa > Arthropoda > Insecta > Hemiptera > Cicadellidae > Neoaliturus > Neoaliturus tenellus. Next base: position 220,044,605 of record CM061532.1, read on the forward strand.
ATTTTGATGTATTTGTAGTATTATATAATTTGGCTTCATACACAACAAAGCATCTGTATATGATACTAAGATAAAATAGTTAATGCCAACAACAATCACATTTCAGAACTTAATTTGAAATAGTATTTTTCCTTAACGGTCAACTACAAAATGTACGCAAAAGCATAAGCCAACATGATGAAACATAATTACAGTAAGTATATTTCATTTAGTGACACGTAGGTAACGTACGACAAAGATTAGTTCATCTTTATGAAACACAATTACAATAAATATGTCTCATGTAATTGAAAGTAAGTTACATACGTCAAACGAAAAACTATAATGATGAAACACCATAATAATAATTATGTTTCATATATAGTTTCAAGTATGTTACATACGACGAAGAATAATTAATCAGGATAAAACATGGTTACAATAAGTATGTTTCATACAGTGGAAAGTAAGTAACATACGGCAAAGACTAAATCATCAATATAAAAAATCATTACAATAAGTATGTTTCATATGTTGGCAAAGAAGTTACATACAACAAAGAATGGTCCATGATGACTGATCATCTTTATAATACGTATGTGGCATACAGTGGTAAGTAAGTTGCAGTGACGTCACACAGTGTGACGTCATTAAACTACTGCCGGACTTTACGTATGTTACTTACTTATGCATTTAGAATGTCTGAACATGCAGTAACATACTTATAGCATTAAGTAATGAAAAAGCCATTATTTAAGAGTGTTTCATCATTTTTTAAGTATGTTTCAACACCTTTTTTCTCTCAGTGTAGGTACCTTTGTTTTATTTCCTTTTACGCTCACAGTACAGTGATATCACAAAATCCTATACAAACTGGGAACAAATACTGCTTCACTATGTTTCATTAAATAAATAATTGTTTATTTCCCCTTAAATTTTGTTATGGAAAAACACAACGGAAAAATATTTTATCTAAAGGACATTCTCTAAAATTTGTCTTCTTCTTTAACTTTTTGTGCGTTTTATTTATTAATTCTCGAGATAACACATAATGGCTACACCGACATTACTCTGTCGGTATCTATAGATGAATTACCAGTACAGCTCGTGTAGGATGAATGCAAGATGATGAGGTTACCGTCCTTATAGGGCTAATATTACCCCCCCCCCCCTCTCAACACACACCCTACACCCCCACACCCCTCGGCGGCGCTGGTGCCTTGGGTTCCCTGCACACGCTGCTGATGCTGACAGCTCATCCTATTTAGAAACCAGCTCTACTCCGCACTGTTAATTCACAATTAATGCTGAGCAGCCCGAGCCATTAATGTTTATACATAAAAATATATATACTTTTGAGCAGTCGAATACTAAACGAAGTTAGAGCTTTCTTTTTTACTATACGGAATCGGTTAAGATTCAGATTACAACGAATTATGCAAAACTTGGTTCAGCCAAAACAAATACGGTACTGTATAGCCTATCACAGGTATGAGATTGAAAGGAGTGCAATATTAGCAAATAAAATCAATCTTCTTATTGTAACATTAAAATCCATACTTACGATACTAAGGAATTAATAATTTTACGAAAAGTATGTCATATAGTTGTGATTAATTATAAGCAAGATCAAGATTAAAGACAATGATACAATAATATTATAAAAGACTGGGTAAAATTATAACTGGCTGGGTAGCTGAGTGGTTATAGTGCTCGCCTTTTAATCCAAAGGTTGCCGGTTCGATCCTGAGAAAAGTTAGTAGCTTTTTTAAGGTTCGATTCCGGACCCAGTTGCCATTTGTCATTGGGCTATTAATTAATGATGCTTTCTAACAACTGGTCGATGTTAGATAGTAACAAGACTGGGGTTTGGACCGTTCCCCGTCAAAACGTTAAAAAATGCCACTGGCGTCGATACAACCAAAACAAAAAAAAGATACCGTTATTCGAACATAACACCTACAGGTTCGTATCTTCTTCCGTGACCAGACCTCGGACACGACAACAAACATAAGAAGGCGAACCGACCTAAAACAATCACATGATATACAAGAATCGTGGAAATAAGACAAGGCAAGTTGTGTGTGTTGTGCAAAGAGACCTTATCGGGCGTTAGGAGGAGCACCGTGCCCCAGATGTCCAGAGAAGGTTGTGTCTGTAACAGTAGATGCAGCGTCGGACGGTTGGACACCTGGCCGCGCCGCCGCCGCGCTGATGACTCAGGCTGACGCAATGCTGAGTCACCTCCCCGGACGGAGATGACGGCCGGGAAACTGATGGTCAAGGGTTGGGCGGAAACACCTGCAGCGCCGAACCGTCAATATGGGAAAAGTGAAGGATGAAAAGTACCAAGAACCTGGCTCGGACTTTCTCCATTGTTACAGACCACATACACTACCAAGTTAATATTGTAGCGTCTCCAAAAAAGAATATCTCTTAATTTTATATTAACTTTTAACATAAAACATTAGAACTGTATTAATATAAAATATAAATTTGAAATAAATTATAATAAAAATTCCAAGGACAGTTAATTGTTGATGCTCAACATTTTCCACCGACTGGACTTATTTGGTCTTTGCTTTGATTTATAATTTGTGACAATATGAAAAAAAACTGTCATCCTCATCGTGCTCTTAAGAACAGAAGCAAACTAATCTACGGAATCTTTATACTTATGGTTGGTTTGTGTTGTAGGTTCAAAGACGGGAAGGCGTACCCATGGCCGGGGGATGTTTCAAGTTTCATTCTGTACCCGGAGTCGGCCAACCAGACCATCTACAGCCAAGCGCTGGGCTCCGTGGACGCTGGCAACTACAGCTGCAGGGTGGCCAACGACTCGCGGCTGCTCACTCACACCACCTCGCTCACTGTCTTCGGTGAGTGACACCCTCCTTCCCCCCAAACGGGCCACTCAATAATTCAAGGAAATTAATACCGTATATTATGTAAAAAGCGTACAGTAGAGTCCAAACTAATGCATACCGGACCCTGTTCGGTTCAGTGAATTTTCGGAATAGCCGGAGTTATTAAATAATGGTTAATTTTGACTTGGTTACTCACGCCGTTTACTCTTATCGGACATATGATATCAGCTCTCGACGGTGATCGGGATTCGGAGTATTCTCTTGTGATTTCACCGAATAAATAATGAAAAGAACATTTGGAACTTAATAATTAAGTTTGACAATGAGATCAAACTCTATGAAAGCGACCTTAATAGTGGTGCTGCATGTCGACTCGGGTGTGAGCTAATTACCATCACAGTAGCCTATTTCAATAGAATAAATTGATATGAGATTTCGTGTTTTATCCTTTTATATACAAATAAATTATTTTGACATCAAATTCTATATACTTCAACGTCACGTAATTACCGTAGACATCACCTCACATATACTAACAATAAAAAGTGTAATCTTAAGGTAAAACATTTTAAAACATGTGTCCTTTTGAGAAAACAAATATTCCCCGGGACGACAGTTTTATTTGACCCAGAATGTTTATTTCGTAGAAAATGAAAACCTCCGCTCTCAAGATTAATTAAAGTTAACATTACAGTGCTTCATGGCATAGCTTGGCTCAATAAAGACCTAATGAAGGTAAAATCGTCAATTGAAGCTTATGAGCTATACCTGGAATCACAAAGTCAATATCAATCACAAGTATTTTCTTGGAAAGACATATTGCCATGATGCTTTAACATCAATATAACTTAGTCTCAAGATAAAATAATGTTTACGTAGTTATGACTTTTAAAAATATATTTTATGAAAGTGTCAATTTACACATCAAATAAACAAGTGTTGTAGTTTCATAATTAGTAAAATTAGTGACTTTGCACCATCAGACATTGTTAAATTTTTTAAACTATAAAATGTAAACTCAATACAGATTATTGCACTCAAAATATAGTGTTGTCTACACCTAAATAATATGAGTTAAAAACCCAAGCACCCCAGTTAAAAAATAGAAAATATTTGTATGTCCACATGGTAAGCGTTTTGTTGTCTGTCACCCTTTATCTAATATTTTATGCACTCTTAATCCTTAATTTTCCTCTTTGGCTCAAAAATGATGCCGTTAATTTTGTGACTACACATGGTACTTTTTAATAAAAAATGCCACCACATATTATTTTTTTACACTAATAGTTCTTTCTGATTTTGGGAAGAAGGCTGCAAATTCAGAGAAATTAATTCAGAGTTATTGCTGACTGTAACAGTCAAAAGATGAAAATTCTCTGCCTTATGGTCTTTAAAATTTTATCACTCCTTATACGAAAAATAAGCTTAATTGGCAATGAATTTAAGAGAGGGGTTCAGTTTCACTTACAGTAGTAGTAGCAGCAGTAATTCCTGACTTGATAGTAATTTACTCTCTGATGTGTCTTATGATTATTAATTGTTATTTCAAACTGTTTAATTTCAACATCTAAATTAATCCAAAATTTATCAAAATATGTAGGTTAGGCCTACCTATTATAAAACAGTGTGAGAACAATAAAATACAAATAATTTGTGTACTTAAATTTCGGAATACAAATATAAATCTTTAGTGGCTGTTTGGTGCTTGAGCAATTGTTTAACCTTCACATATAAGGTTTTGAAAAGAAACATGCAGTTGCTATGTCTTACACAATGTTGTTGTGATTTAGTCAGCCATGGCAAAATATCAATTAGTTGAAAAAAATACTCTAGTAAGGTTTACGAAAATAGTCTGATGGAAATTTTAACAACCCTCACCCTCTCTCGCCCTACAGTGTTGTCATTTGGTTATGTTTCCCATACGTAATAAAATAAAAGTAGCCTACGCTCATCTGACTACTTTCGTGAACCTTAAGTGCAAGAACTATGTGTACTTGGGAATGTTTTCAAGATTTAAACAAACTTTACCAGCCATAAAGTGGAGGTGCTTTGTGCACTGTCAAGCAAAGTCGTGAAGCAAAAATTTCACCTTTTAAAAAATCTAAAAATACATAATTTTTCCAATACTACAATAAACAGAACCAGACTGTGAACCTTAAGTGCTGTTCTTAAGTTAAATATTTTTTGTCCATACACAGAATGATGTATTTGAATGTATTGTATGATGTATGATTACGCAAATGTATTTGATGTGTTTTCAACTCGAGAAGTGGCCTGAAATGCCAGTTCCTAGAATCATTAGTCGGAAGTCAAAGCAGAAGGTGTTATTGTTTATTTGATTCCACTATCTGTTGCTGTAGGGTCGTGAAAGCAAACAATATCACAATCACATCTCGGAGAATCCACCTTTATTATTGAGTTCCTGGAAACACAATTGTTGATAAACAGGCAATCAGTTTTATATATTAAATACCTATTAATTATTATTATCTTTCATTGTTATCTATTATTAAGTATGGTTTCATTAATAAAGATATTTGGATTGTAAAGAAAATGAATACCATTCAGTAAATGTGAAACATAACTTCATTGATTTATTTTATTAAAAATTTGTATATTCTAGGGTTTTGTAAGAGCAGAACTGTGTGTAATGTGTTAAGATTATTAATCGTTATTCATTACTTGCAATAGTTACAATTAATTGTATCACAATGACACATTTATAGTAATTATGAAAAATTAAATAGCTTGTAGTGTTGAACTTATTTTGCAAAAACTGTCTATGTTCCATATAAAACTTCTAATGTTGTTAGTGATAAAATGAAAACTAATAATATTACATTTATTTTAAAATTGGCTCATATTTCGCTCTTTCTACTGTGTTGTTATATATTTTCTGATCAAATAAGTTTTTTAATCTAATTATTACTTATTACAATCAAATCCAATATATTTTTGGTTTCTTATGTATTTTTTTGCAGTGATGAGGAAAAACTACATGGACATACCCCTACCAACATACAACCTTCCAGCTGAGCACTTCGTCAAAGTCGGCCAGACGGCAAGACTCTTCTGTGAAGCTTTTGTTGGTATGTAAAGTTGACCTTGGTATTTTATTAATATTATTTTATTATTAAAAAAAATAAAAGGACAAACTTCAGTTTGGAATGTATAAAAAACTGAATCCAAACCATGACTAACATGTGCCAACATCCAGAGATCGGTGAGAGAAGAGGAATGCGCTCACAATTGAATGAGTTAAAATATTTTGTTCCAAATAATTTTAGAAATGTAAAATATCATTAAGCTAGTGAATTGACATGTTTCCAAAAAAGAGGTGTGGATTTCCCATTAATATCTAAAACACTGTGAAATAAAAACACCATTATTGAGCTACCATTATACGGGATTAAATTACCGAAAAAACGAGTCCATTAAAAAAAAAAGTTGAAAATGCTATGTTATTCATTAATTACAAAATCAATAAAATACAACTTTTAATTATACTGTATTTTGTTCTGGTGTTGAAATTTCTTATAGAATGACATAAAGATGAATCTTTTTCGACTAATATCAAAGGCGTAGCGTATGTTTGAAATTTGACATTAGTCTTATAGGAATAAAAATTCAAGATGGCCGGTCTGCAGACTCTTGACACATTCAAACAGGCATATATAAGTCCCACCACATAAGTTGACGAATGGCCAAAAACAGCTAAGATGGACGAGGGGGGTGGAGGGGGTACTTTTCCAAAAACATCGAGCTTACGTTACATGCTAATTTTCATGGAACAGCTGATTATCAAATAATTTTAACTGAATAGTAGTGCAAATTCATTCGTCAAGTTACGTGGCGAGGGTTATAGCCTGTTTTGTATGTGTTGAATAAAGTTATTTTGAATTTAAATTTGAATTAGGAGAAATATGTTGTTTTAAACTAATATTTAAACAAATTACACACTTGTATATGTTAATTTTTAAAACCCCCAAAAATTATTAAAAACGAAGTAAACATTTTATGCTTAATACCTAGCCAATATTAGTAGGGCCCTATTTCTTTTAACAACCGATAAGATATATTTGTTTGTATCATATATTACATTGTTAGAAATATTTTATTTTATATTACTTCTAACCTGCAAAACGGTAGCGGTTCTCAAAGTGTCATAAAAGTTTTGTTCAGACAGTTTTGTACGGTATATTAAAAAAATAGTTACAAAAAATACAAAAAAATAAAAAATAAATAAAAACTGAGTAATATTTGAGTGTATTTTTATCAATCTTTTATGTGATAAGTTATTGAAATTAATGATTGAGAATTAATTGGTCTTTGTTATTACGTAACCGGCAAAACATTCCACATGTTATTTAATAATATCTAAGTCAATATATGCATGGGGTTAAACTCAATCTTGTATTATATTTAACAATGCATTTTTTACATCACGAATGTCATGAGAGAGAATGATGGTCACTGTACATTTTGTTATGACACTTTGTAGCTCAGCTTGGTGAAGATTATTTCTTGGACGCCACATTAAGGTTTTATCTTAATGGCCATGTGTCATCGCTATAATAATATTATAATAATTCAACATATTATATTATAATATGTTGAATTCATAAATCCCTCCCCGTGGAACAATAATATTTTATTAGTCAATAATTCTTTATTTCTGATTATTAATTATATTTCAAAGTGATAATTAATTAATTGTCAGTAGCGCAGGATTTTTCTATGTAATTGCTTTGTGTTGCAATCTAATTAATTTGTAAACTTTATTGGTATAATTTGTTTACTCGTTAGAGTCATTATATGGAACTTCAATAGTGTCACTACAACTTATGGTATTTACTTATTAAATTGATACAGTTGATCCACTTTATTCATATATTTAAACTTTAGAATGATGATTTTTTATACATTGTAAATTCTTAACTGTATAATATACCAACAAGAATATTAAATTATAAGAGGTAAAATATTTTTAGGCAAATCCAAAATCAGCTGATACCTGGAGAAACAAACCAATGTGTTATATTTACAGTCCAACAATTTTAAACCAGAGTGCAGCACTTTGTGGTGTGACGAGTAAGCAAAGCAAACAAAAACTTGTCTGGGGTTTAGTGATGTTCAATACGTATCTTACCGGAATATGACGATACATGGAGGGGCGAAATTAAAAATTGAATGTTTAATAAAAAAAGATTTATTTATATTCCTTTGCTTTATAGGGAAAATTGACCTTCCTGACGCCAACAATGAGGTGATGTGGGAACGTCCAGAGTTCAACATGTCCTCCCCCGAAGCCAAAAGATACCACCAGCGCAACATCTCAAGGTGTCTATATATTTACTGCTATTTTAGAAATGATAATAATGACATAATTTGTATTTTAGAATTTTTACATGTATTTCAGAAACAAGTTTTTGTAGCATGGTTTCTTTTTTGAAAAGGCTTACCAAAAGCTGACTTAAACAATGCTTTAGGTCTGGTCTCATTGACCTTATGTAAATTATTCAATTAATTATTACTAAGGGTGCCTTTGTAGGCCTGTACACACTTCATCCATGGTTCCAAGTCTCTCAAAAATAGACCACTTCATCCACGGGTCAGGTTGAGAAAAAAATTATTAGTGCCCTTAATTGGAGTTGCGAAAACAGACCATTTCATCCATCGTATGAAGTCCTATAATGCTAGTCATAGTCAACACAAAATGCAATTATGGTAAATGATTGAATAAACAAATAAACCGTATCCCACAACGTTAGAAAATGTTTATGGGATTTTGCTACTTAGGAGAGATGCGTTACTTAAAAATATTATTATTGAAAATATTAATACACCACAAATACACAACAAATATTTTACACCAAGAAATTAATCTCGCTCCAGCACGCCTTCTTGAAAACCTTTTTGCTTATAAAATTTAAAGGAATTTCAATTTATAAGACTACATTATGTTACAAAAAACTAATCACTTATTTTTATTCCTGTCCAATAAATGAAATAACCAAGTGAATAGACAATCTTTTTAGTGATTTTCAAAAACAGTTTGCATTAATTTTATCATAATTAAAATAATGATTCTGTAATTTATTTTTCTGACAAAATTTTATATTGTGCAAAACCAATATATATATATATATATATATATATATATATATATATATATATATATATATATATATATAAATTTTAATGACTATTATTTTGGTCTCTGGGCACCTCAAAACGAAAAATTAACATGGTCCCGGGCTTAGGGTCTTACTATGAGACCTACGGTAATAGCTTATTCCCTATGGGAAATTCACTAAAAATTTGTTGCACTGTTGCAGTAATGTTTTTTATACCTATATTTAAAATAACACCATACGGTGCCACTTAAAATGCTCACTATGGAGACAAGCAAAGGCAATATTTGTATGGCAGGCGCTATAAATGTGTATTTTTTAGCTTCACCAGTTACTTTTACTTCAATAAACCCAGTGACACATATCTCATTTCTGTTGAACAGCAAACGGAGGAATATACTACTACAATTCCCTGCCGGGACGGGAAAGTCCTGGGTATAGTACGCCCTAGTAGATGAAACCGTTTATTTTTCGGAGCTCCAATCAAGGGTGCTAACCCTTTTTTTGCCTAACCTGACCGTTGGATTAAGTTGTCCATTTTCGAAAGACCCCAAAGCAAGGATGAAGTGGTCTACAGCTACAGCCCCTAAGCTGCGCAAAGGACCACATTAATCAGATTAGGTTGGCATTTCAGTAGTTTATTTGCTGTTATTCTGCTTTAACGTGTGTTTTTCTGTTTCTTTTATATCAACAGCTGATTTAGTTTGAAATTATTCCACACGTTAACCTTATGGACGAAAATGAACTTTTAGAACTACTTGTGCCTTTCAAATATCAAAATATAAAAAATCTAAAACCTTATTGAAAATCTATGGACTAATCAATATTTTATTTTGCACCTTAAACATTTAAAATTATCCATATAAAAGGGAGGAGCTGTGTTTCAGTTTGCAAAAACAGCTTCACATATTATAAATAAGGAATCTATAAGTTGTCAAGTTCGGACATACACAAAGTAACAAGAATTGTTCTATTATTATTCATTATGTACCAAGTAAGGTGTGATGCATCCTACTCTGAAAATCTAATTGCGAACATGTTTCTTTCTGTTCTGCATCGCAGGGAGGAAGGCCAGGTGGTGGGGGCGTACATGCTGATCGAGCGGGTGTCGCGCAGTGACTTCGGAGAGTACATCTGCAGCATCAGCAACACAGGTGACCAGGTGTTGCGGCTCTCTACACTGCTGCGCGAACACGGTGAGCTTGAGGCTTATACGCACCCCGTGTAGCGGTGTATTTTTTATTTTAGAAACAATACTTTTGGTGACAAGAAATTGTAGGTAACATAATGTAGGCCTATTAGATCACTGTCAGTGCAATCCCACTTGTTTTCCTTTAGTGCCCTTTACCTCCACAAGTAAAATTTTACCTCCACAAGTAAAATTTTACCTCTCTCAAAATTTTCTCTTCTGACTTCTGTGAGTCGAGACCCCAGTGCACAGGACGTAACACATCCAGTGCATTACATGTCTGCTGTTACAAAACTGTACTGTATTTAACAAACGTTACATCTATTACTCAAACTAGTCCTTAGTTGAACTATATGTAACTCAAAGGAAAATTGTAGTTCTGTGAGTTTTGATTTTGTGAGAGTCATACAAGGGGGGTGTGAGGGAAAAAAGCTCTCTGCTCAAAGACAAACCTTGTTTCCTTTGGTTTCGTTTTAAATAATTTAATTATTAGCCTTGTGCCAAAGTGACTTAAACGTCAACTGAGTACTTTCTAACCCTAAAAGTGGTAAAAAGTAAGGTATGATTGGTAGGAGAAGTAAAAAATCTTATAAAATAAAAAATTAAGATAGCAATTTTCAAAGTGGTTTTCCAAATCAGTAGACTCCTAACTATCCAGTAGACTCCTAATTATCAGCAAGTGGGTTTTCGGCGAGTGAATTTCGGTGTTACGGCTTAGTGGCGATATCCAATTATTTTTCCTCATGTTACATATAGTACCGTTTTTACCGAGTCTTGCTTGTTGATTTTAATTAACTTTTGTTAAATTACCATTGTAAACAGTCAATGAAGTTTACGCCAACAACCAACTATACCTTTTCACAAGTGGCAGCTGTTTAAAAAAGCTTAAAATTAGCTTTTGTATTTTTGTTTACATGGCGTTATTTCGTTAACTAAATGGCAACCTTAAAGGCTAATTGATCAAAATTACAAATTTCAAACTCGTTATAAGACCAAAAATGATTTATGCTGTGGTTGAGTCTGTTTATAAACTAATTTTTGAGCCAAAATACTCTTAAAACCAGATTTTAAACAAAATGTACCTGCTATATTTTCTTATTTTGAGATTGAAATAAAATACATTGCTACCGACACTCCTTGTATTGTAGTATAGGACTTTTCACATTTAGTAAAAGCGCTTGTTTTACTCTTAATCAATTAGTAATTAGTGATAATTTTTCTCATTCAGTCATCTTTTTTACAATTTTTCAGGTTATTTAAGACTGTTTTTGGAGTAAAGGCAAAAATTATTATTAGGGATAGTCCTCTGCCACCGATTGTTGCTGATAATCGGTTGACTACTCATTCTTTTAGTTTGCCCTAACCTCACATGATAATTCGTGAGAGCTTTACTAACATTTGATTACATGGTTTGCAGACTGGGATCTGGGTATGACATCTCACAGGATCCCGTGGCTGAAGCTTCAGTTCATCGTAATCTCACTGTTGGTTGTCGCCACTCTCGCTGTTGTCTACAACAAATTTGCTCTTTCCACTGCCCTCTACCTCAAACTCAAGTTCTGCTCCAGGCCTGTTGATGGTAAGATTTATGCTATGCTTTAAATAGTACTTGTAGAAAAATAACTGATTGTACCTAAATATTAATACATTTTCAGTCATTTTTAATTAACATCTTATAGTCTTTCTAATGTAAACAAATTTTTTCTTCATAGATTGATATTGAGTAACCGGCACAATCTGGAGGGTATAGCATTTTTAGGTGAAAATGACTCAAGGATGAGTGTAACGGATTAGATGAGGTGTAGCTTTGTAACTGACAAAGACCAGCTGATCCATTTGTCAGGATCGTTAATGAATAGTCCAATGAACAAATAAGATTCAAAGGCAAGTTTTACAACCATTCGGTTACCAAGCTAATAACGAATATAATATATTGAACAGTTCTAAATGATGTTTATAGGTCCTAGAGTTCTTTATCATTGAATTGAATTTGTTCTCAGACGGCAAGGAGCATGATGTTTTGGTGTGCTACGCGGCTGATGACTCGGAGTTTGCTGTGGGGATGCTGGCAAACATGTTGGAGACTCGCTATCACTACACTGTAACTCTTTGCCAACTAAACAATGCTAGAGGTATGTAAAGCATTATTATTTTTTTCAATTTATTACTAAATAGTTAAATTATTTATTTGTGGATTTGTTTTGATTTATGTTTGTTAATCAAATCCATTATAATTATGTGAAGTACTGTTATGAGGATTTACAAATTAATTATGCAAACTTACAACTTAAGGTAATGAAAATTACTCCATAGAAGTTAATGAAGACGCTTTAAGAAGTGCTTTCTGCCTTTCCCCCTTAATTATTTTATGTTGTCACAGTGAGTGCTGAGCTACAGCTGGCCTCGTCGCTGAGCCGTCGCCTGCTGGTCGTCCTGTCCCCCCTCCATGTTTGAGCAGCAGTGGAGCCCCTCCGTCATTTGTCCTCTCTTCCGTCAACTCACCGAACTCCACCCCGACATGATCTGCGTCCCTCTACAGGTTGGTGCTCCTATCAACTGAATCACTACTGTAGATATGATTTATTAAGTAAAACAAGGCCAAGATTTTAAAACTCGGTACTCGTCTCTTACCGCCACAAGTTTTGGGACTATACCACTATTTTTGTACTGGGATCGTTAAAAATGCATGAATTAGAAGAAGAGTGTTAAATAAACACTGAGCACACAAAATGCACAACTATCCGTTGAACGGTTTTTGAATTCTGATTCCCAAGTCAGCCAGATTGATGAGAATCTCAGTAAATGCGCCTCCATCTGTGGCCTCTATACTGGAATGCTAAATGTACTCGCCTTGTTTACAGTGTGCTGCAGCAGTTAGGTTAGGTATGTTATTGTAATATGTCAAATATACTTCTTTAAGTTATACATAGCAAAAATAATACACAATTTTAATCACTCAGGGCATCTGTTTTATAGGGCCATGTTTTATTTTTTACTATCATTGTGTTATCTCTAAAAATCTGCTCTATTCAAATTTAAAATATTTTCTATTTGAACAGGCTTTAGTCTACTACTAGTCTACGTGTTGCTCGAAATCGAGCATACCTTTACCATTGTTAACAGCTGTTGATAGAATTATATTTTAGTTCAAAGCAATCTTATGGTTCAATACTACACCATTCCAGTATTCATTGTAATTTGAGTACTCAAAAGTATATCATTAATATATCCAACCAAATATGTTACTGTAGTATTTAAAGTTATATAATAGATTATTCGTTATAATTAGCTTCCACCATGATGAACACCATGGAAGTTACTTTCCATTGACACTGGAAAGTGAGCTGATGTGATCTGTGTTGCTTGTGTAGACGCTGTATGGGGATTCGTCATGGAAGACCGAGGAAGGCATGGAGCTCCGTCGTCTGATGACCAAATGTTGCGTCGTCATGTGGCCCCCGCCAGGTGGCCCCCCCGCCCTCCGCCGCAGCTTCTGGCTCTCCCTCCGCCTGCGTCTCCCCCCGCCACCTCCCCTCCCTCCCCAGCCCCACCTCCCCTCCTGCAACACCCATCCCAACACCAACAAGGCCAAACTATCAACCTTCGCCAAGTCTAACGAGAGCCTTGAAGTCCTCGTTTAGGCTTTGTATCGACAATTTTAATGTTCCATTAGTTTCAGTTTATTCATAGCTTCAGTAAGAATAATTTATTGAATTCCGTATTAGCTTTGACTATATACACTAACATGAATAGACTTCTCATAGCATAGGTGTGTTTGAAACCTATTGACGGTGGAGCGATCTTCTGCGGCATACATGAATTACAAGTGACATATGATAGATAAATCAGTATTACCACTTTTCTCAACCAAGAGTGGAATATTTTATAACTGAGAGTTATGTTTATATTGTGGCAAAGTGTTTTGGCAGCACTGCAAACCCATCTGAATAATAACAACATCGATGGCAGTGACTCTGTACACGAAAATTCCAAATTTTTGTCTCAAACTAAAAGCATTGGATGAGAGGTCTATTCACGTTAGTGTACATAGTCAATGGTATTAGTTTTTCCCTACAGTTTTGCAGAAATAATTATGAACGAATTAACAACATTTGAATTGTTATTTGTATTCTTCCCAAGACGAACCTGAAAATAGTTTTATCTTTAACATGGGCAACCCTATTTTATGTGTAAGTGTTTTAAAACTATCCATACTCTGACCAAATATTTGGGGAGAAAAAAAAAACTGTAAAAATGTTAATGTTGTGAGAACTGTGTATTATGTATAAAGCTATATATTTATGATTTTTTTAAGTTGTCATTAATAAGCAGCATGTTTAAGATGAGTTTGTATTATAAATGTTGTCAGTGTATACGACTTGTGTAAATATTGTGTATACGTATTTAACTGTTATGCCATGTACTTAAATTGTTTTTTAAAAGTGATTCTAAAATCCTCATCCAAACTCAAAGAGTTGTAATATTTTTTTTCCTTTTTGCTCTTCTTTTAGAAGATCTTTTTTTTATTTATTTTTTGATAGTTTTGATGATGACTTTTATAAATAGAAAGTTTTGTTTTTATATTGAAACTATGTTGAATTGACATGATAGTGTTTTATTATTATTATTTATTTATTTTTTGACTTGGCATGAATTAATGAAGCAATGAAGGAAATTATTTTTATAAATAGGACTGACTATATTTGAACCATTCTAAAGTATAAAACCGAAACAATCACTTTTAAGTCAAAAGAACTATCAAAAGACATGACTATTTGAAAAATAGGCAAAGCTAGGTATTTGCCGTTTAAGGTTTCATAATTATAATTTTCAAATTTTGAATATGTGTTAAAACTTTTTCTTGCCACGTATTTTAATTTTGTGTTTGGGAACCTGGATTACAATATATATATATATGTCTTTAAATAGCATAAGTAAATATATAAATGTTAAATATTTTATTATAAATACATTGAGTCAACAAGGGTGGTTCCCATGTTATGATCTTCACGGCACTAGTTAATCAACAGTGTGTTATTAGGTCTTGTTCCACATTTCTGTGCTGTTTGGGGCATGATGATCGGGGTTTGGGAATCACTCATCCAACCAAAGACGTATATTCCAGTGTTACATGTGTTATTTCACCATCTGCATGTAATACAAATTAAGTGTCTAGCTTTAGATATTATGTTCCATTTCCAAACTCATTTGACGACCAAAATCGTATGAATGAGTTACATTTTTTACTTTTTGCTCAATTACTATAGTATGATTAAGGAAGCTAGTATTTCTAATTCCTAATTGAAAATATTATTTTAAATTACATGATGGTTCAAGTTCTTGCATTCATGTGTGTACTCCACATTTTTATTTGGCACTAACTCTAATTCCATATATTGAACATTTCATTTTAATGCTGACAAACTTGTAGAAAATAAATTTCCTTTTGGATGGAGGTTTACCTGTTCTAAATGTGTCTATAGATATTGTCAAAGATCTCTGTTCCTAACATAACATGGATGTTTAGTTACTAACCAATACGTAAATTAAAACTTTTTAAAATAAAAATATGTACAAATAGCTGTGAAATAAAACACAAGTGTTTCTTAGAAGGTTTGATTTTAATGGTTTTAGAGCAATTTGGTCATTATATACGTAAAAGCTGAGGGGCAGAGATAATACCTACAATATTTATTTGGCATGTTATAAATTTTGTTATTTACATGAATTATATTTTAAAATAATTGTGTGGTATATTTTATATACGTAAAAGCTGAGGGGCAGAGATAATACCTACAATATTTATTTGGCATGTTATAAATTTTGTTATTTACATGAATTATATTTTAAAATAATTGTGTGGTATATTTTGACTGAAGATGTTTCTCCTGGCCAGTAGCTTAAAATCTAATTGACTATACAAACATATCTTCCGATGTGTCAAAATCTCCTAATGTCGACAATAATTGTTATCAGTATTATGCTACATCCTATAATGACCTAGGTGTTCTCCTAGCAATGTATTTATGTATAGGGTTTATTTCAATGGCTGTTTTAGGCTTATGTATTTTAAATTATTTTTGTATATATTATAATAGTAATGAAATCATTAAAGAAGTCATTAATGGTATATCAGTTTTTTACTAATCCTTCCCAGTCCAAGCCCATCTGTTCATTTATTCCTTACCAAAAAACCCTTCTGTATTAAATCTAACCGATGTTCCAAAATATAGTCTGGGAGACATTAAAAGTGAGTCAACTTTTATGTAATATCATTTGTGTTACCTAAAGTTTTACTTCCCTATTAAGAAATTTTTGTTCAGTGACAAAGTTTCGTTAATACTAAATCTTTTGTAACATTAATCCAAAACCTCAGTCTCACAAACCCACGACATATAAAAATAAATAAGAAGTCGAATATAACTAAAAAATAAACAATAATATTGTATACATAATTTATAAAACAATTATTTTTGCTAATTGTTATGAAAATGGGTTTTTAATGCAACAGTAAGGGCTAAATTTGTTCTTTTTCGCCAAAATTTGTAAAAGAATCAGCTGGTGTAAAGGTTTTGACTGCTTTTATTAACAACTGGCTGTTGCCCGTCACGGCTTCGCCCGTGATAGAAATTATTTTATAGGTAATAAAATCTTTTTAAAGAGCAACAAAATCTTCTTCCTTAAGAATTACATTGAAATAAAGAAGTAGTGTCAAGGAAGCTCAGAAGGAATTTTGCTAAACCTTTTCTTAATGAGAAACCTTGAGCAAATAGGAACGACCATGACAAATTTCAACCCCGTAGGCCCCAGTCATTTTGTAGTCAAGTGGGGCGGAGCCGTAAAAAATATCAAAAACTATTTTTGCAAAACTTAGTGAACAACTAATAGGAAAACAGAAAGTAAACATTAAATTTCAACCCCGTTGGATCTATGGTGATTCTGAGGATTTGTGGGGTGGAGCCCTGAAGGAAAATTGCAAAATAGTTTCTTATTGAACACCTATGAGGTGTCCATGTCAAATACCCTGTAGGCCCTGGTTTAATTTTCAGTCTTGTGGGTCCTAAAGAACTTCAAAAACTATATTTACAAAATCATGTGAGCACCTAAGAGCAAAGAGGAACGTTCATGTCAAGTTTCAACCCCAAAGGCCCTAAAGTAAATATGAAGTCCTGTGGGGCGGAGCCCTAATAAACTTGTAAAACTATATTTGCAAAACCGTTTCTTAGTGAGCACCCATGAGCAAAGAGCATCCCTGTCAAATTTCAACCACGGAGGCCCTAAAATAATTTTGAAGTCCAAAACCCTCAAAATTAGAGGGGTGGAGGGGTGGAATCCTATAGTGCTTCAAAAACTATTGACAAAACAGTTTCTAAGTGAGCAGGCATACCAATGAGCAAAGTGAATCGTCCATGTCAAATTTCAACACTACGGCTTTACAGTAATTATGAGCTTCTGTGGGGCAGAGCCTTAAGAGTCTGCACTACCTGCGCCATCTTGGATTTTTAGTCCCATAAGAACAATGTTAAATTCAAAACATCACTGTTGTCTTTGAAACACCATATCTCGATGATCTTACATTGGATTTGCATGAAACTTGAATATGTTCACCATAAGGGAATGGCGGAGTGCATGACGTGGATAGATTTTCAATAAACCTACTAAAAATTGTTTAAAAGTCGTTTAAAAATGGTGTAAAATATGTTTATATTTTATTCGTTATTCGAGTGGAAAACTTTTTAAATTAATTTTCTATCACGTCAAGCACTAGATACTATGGTAACATTTAAAATGACACCAAGTTTTAAATTTTCCGACGAAAAACAAACTAACAGTGATGTTTCAAATTTAACATTGCTCTTATGGGACAAACTGCCGAGATGGCGCAGGTAGTGCAGACTCTTAAAGATGATGTACAAAACACTTTTTTTTATTGAGCACCTATGAGCAAAGAGATCACTCCAAATTTCAACCTCGCAGGTTTCTTGGTTCGTATTTAAATTTTGCCATAATATTTAAGTTACGGATGACATTATACTGAAATTTCGAAGGCCTAGGGGGCGGAGAACTGAAGGAATTTTGCAAAATTGTTACTTAGAGAGGACCTAAGAGGCAAGACGAACCTTTGTTCAAAGTTTAAAGTAAATCCGTTTGGTAGTTCCTGAGATTTTGTGATGTGTCAGTCAGTGATCACTCCCTTTCAGGTTTAGCTCATTCGCTAGACTAGTAATGATTGAAGAAAGTGAAGACAGTAAAATTAGTTCTGTCATTGTTATGTTGTAAATATGAAAATGAATGAAATGAAATGAAATGAATGAAATGAAATGAAATGAAATGAAAAAGTGCTTTATTAAATTCTAAACTATGCACAAACAAGGACAATTATAACAATTTTTCGTGTAACATAATATTTTGATAACAAAGTAAAAAAATAAAAATGTCTTTCCTTGCCACCTGAAACACAGCACTGCAAACAATGGTCACTAGGACCGTCTGTTTGGTTGACACAAACAATAATGAAAAACACTTGGTTACACTTATGTATGAGTCATAAAATAGTAATACTTATTACAAAAGAAATTAATTAATAGGCTAATGTTGTGCTGGAAAAAGGTAATTATTTATCTAGTAATTTAATTTAATTTGAAACTTATGTTGTAAATATGTGTCTCAAAGCATCAATGTCTATGGCATTAGGGTATTTTTATATGGTGAGTCATATCAAGGGGGGCGCAAATATTTTTCGGGCCCAGAGTGCGCATATAAACCGCAGGCCTGGTTCTGAGGTTCACACAATCTATCACATCTTTTCAAGGAAGGTTAGGACATTACCAAGGAATTGAGTTGCAACATTAAAACGTTGGTTTGCAAGTGAATTGCAACTGTGGGGGCTGTTACTTTTAAAATAAAATGAAAACCTTAACATCTTTGCCTTCCCTTATACCCTTAAATATGAAGGCTATGGAAGACTTTTGAGTCTTTTAATAATTCTTTGAGTCTTTAGTCTAGATTCTAGATCCAAATCATTCATATTTTGGTTTCTCATGAAAGCTCGTCTGGGTAAAAACAACAACAAAAAACTTATTAAAAGTGTAGGAGTCCTAATTTTAAGAACGTTTTCCTTCATAGATGCTTAAGATGTACGGAAATTAAAGAGAGGTGTATACATCTCCCGTAATTGTGCTTTGTTGCCAGCACAAATGACAATCATTGCCTTCCAATGAATGATGATGTCATTGCTTCCAATGTCAGCTGCACTAGCGACGGGGTCTATCTACAACACACAAGCTGGTTTTGCAACTTTATATCAAGATACAAACCCGGCAATGCCATGCTTCTGAAAACATGGTGATGACAAATGATAAGAAAATAAAAATATAGTATACATTTCTAGTAGTGATTGTATTAAACTGTTGACGATTCATTGTGAGATTTTACGAGTGACCTACTTCCATTATGTTCTTGCGGTTGAGGCACCACCCATTATAAATGTGATTTAGTCAAGAGCATAGATATGTCAATCTCGGCTCTGTTATCTCTTGTTTGGCAACAATGCTCTTGATGAACAAGTACAAAGGTCTCTCTAGTTCAAGTGCTTCTTGTCAGTCTTGCTCTGATGCAGAGCCGTCCTTAGGAAATGCGAGGCCTGGAGCAAAATATTTTTGCGAGGCCTTATTTAACGGTGATTGCTGGGGGGTTGTGGGGTATGGAACATACGACAGCATGTGTCCAAGTTATGTCTAGACGTTTTCCGACTGTCTATATGTAATCAATCCATTAGACCTCTATAACTTTGAAATTATTTGAGTTACAGAAATGAAACTTGGTACAACTATTAATTACAGGGTCTCCCTGAACTCTACCCTCTCTACCCTCTTTTTCAGGTATTATTCCTGGACCAAAGACAAAACAAAATATCATATTTAAAATTTAGTGATTTTAATACAAATAGTCAAGCATATGAGCGGGTTGCCGCGCGAAAATCACGGTTGCGGCGCCAGCTCAACAATGGATTTCATACCAAAACTTCTCCCGGGGAAGCGGTCCACCGTGACTAGCCTCAGTTATTTCGCTCTATCTCGCTTATTTATGAACCAATTTTCGTGACATCGTTGGATTTAAAATTAAATTTTACAAAAAATACATAAGAACATAAACTTTTCTACTTTATGTAGGTAGTTTTTATGTAATTTATGGTTAAAGATTTTAATTGGCCACCATTTTGAAAACAAGAATTATAAAAAGTTGATTATTTTTTCTAGCTTAGCTAGGTCTTTATTTCAAAAAGCTGTGTACCGGTACCGAATTTCAACTTATACGTCAAGACGTTCTTAAATTTAAAATTATTCTTAAAAAAATACAAAATTGCAGCTGTGCAAGTAACTATGGTGTTTTGGAATTTTTACGTTTGATATTTTGATTTTGGCTTGGAATAATACCTGAAATAATAATACATGGAATAATACCTGAAAAGGAAGGTAGAGAGTTCAGAGACACCCTGTATTAGTCGCAAATGCAAGTGAATTTTTACATTTCTAACATTTACTGTTTCAAGTTTCAAGATGGCGGTAGTTAAAAATGTTCATAACTAAATATATTTAAAAGCTGTAAATTTTACAAACTTTTGCAAACTTACAAAAAATTGCATGATTTAATTACCGTAGTAAAAATACTAAGATTGTTAAAATAAAACAATGGATAGTGGAGAAATTGAGAAAAACGGGTTTCACTTTAACGTAGGCCTATGTAAATCTTTATGATTTAAGAATGTAAAAACTTAGATTAATCCCAATCCGTTGTTTCTCTTTTGATCATTACAAACCAAACTTAGTTTCAACTTTTTTGTTTGCAGTTTTTAAGATATTTAGCTTTGAAAATTTCCGCCATTTTGCAACCATAAATGTTAGAAATGTCCAAATTCATTTGCATTTGTGCCTTAACGCACTTAACAGTTGTGCCAAGTTGTAATTCCATACCTTAAATAATTTCAAAGATATAATGGATCAATAAAAAAATCACATACAGACAAACAGTTTAAAAACGGCTAGAGATAGGCAAAGTCGGCCATGCATGGTTGTGGAATCTGCAAGCATGGCTCGGCGGGCGCGAGGCTTAGTCCCGTCACCCCGCCCACCGGCCGCCGCTATCAAACGATGTTTTGCGTTTGCATCCTTTTAGTCGCTACTATTACATACTAATAATAATCGCGTTCGTAGGTTTTTAAATTACAATTATTGAACATATTGCACGGGTAATTAAACCGATATTTTAGGTACGTACCTGTTCATTATTATATCATTTTTTATTCAACCTAAACGTTTATGCAACTAACTTTTTAGCGGGCAAGGCCTCGCGGCGCGAGGCCCTCCTCAGCGCGAGGCCTGGAGCGGTCGCTCCACTCGCTCAATTGTCCAAGGACGGCACTGCTCTGATGCTACTAGATATACAGGGTGAACAACTTAACTGTGCCACCATTGGCATATCCTAAACTATGAGATTTAGAGAAAACTTTAAATGGGGAACATCACCTATTTTTTTAAAATGATAAAAAATATGAATTCCATTTTCTTTGAAATGTCCGCCATTTTCCAATATGGCGGACAAATTTAAAATTTCTTATGGAACACCCTGTATTTTATGGTGTTTTTGAAATGTACATGTAATTTTAAGACATTTTAATTCTTTGACATTTTTCTCTAAACCTAACAGTTAGGGAGCTACAGGCAATCAAAGTTCATTTTTAGTTCCATAAGAATAACATGGGTCAAACTTGATCTGTCCATATCTCCGAAACCATTCAGTAAAATAAAAAATACTCAAGAATGAAAATGTCTTAAAATGATGCTTAAAGAACATTTAACACATAAAAATTATCATTTACGCATAAATTAACTTTATTTCCAATATGGCGGCCAAAAAATAAAATTTGTAGAAAATTGGTGTCATTATGATAAAAATGGCATTAAAACATCAGTTTAAGACATTTTTATTCTTGAGTATTTTTTATTTTACATAATGGTCTCGGAGATATGAACAGATAAAGTTTGACCCATGTTATTCTTATGGAACTAAAAATGAACTTTAATTGCCTGTAGCTCCCTAACCGTTAGGTTTAGAGAAAAATGTCAAAGAATAAAAATGTCTTAAAATTACATGTACATTTAAAAAACACCATAAAATACAGGGTGTTCCATAAGAAATTTTAAAGTTGGCGGACATTTCGAAGAAAATGGAATTCATATTTTTTATCATCTTAAAAAAATAGATGATGTTTAAAGTTTTCTCTAAATCTCATAGTTTAGGATATGCCAATTGTGGCACAGTTAAGTTGTTCACCCTGTATAGTGTATGTCATTGTTTCTCAACCTTTTTGTGCCCGCGTACCACCTGATGCTATTTAAATTTTTTGGCATACCATCCAAACTCATACTAGACCCCCCCCCCCCCCCTTGAAACTCTACCGGAGAAAGTCTAGATATTGTTTTCTTTTTCACTATGACAATACAGTAATTATAAATGTGTGAAAAAAAAAATATAAATCAAATTTACAACAATTAGACAAATTTTATTCCAATTGAATAGGTCTAAATTTTTCAGTTTGAAACTAAAAACTGCTAGCTGTAAGTATTATAAAGAAAGATAAATTCAATAACATTGAAAAATCCTATACTATAATACGAGGAATTTCTGAAGGGATGTGTGTTCCACGATCTCGAAATCTAGCTGTGAGATTTTGCTTAAACTTTGCATTTAAGATTGTTTTGGAACAAAAATAAGTTTAGAAATAGTCTCAACCCCAGGAAAAATCGAATTTTGTCTTAAATTAAGTTTAAAAATCGTAATTTTTAACATTGTTCTTATGGGTTGCTATTTTGGTTACGAAATAACAACTAAAAGTAAACAAAATAAAGGAACAATAATATTTTGCAGTTTTTATCAGTTGTTAAGTGTAAAGAGTTTGGTTATTAACTTCATACCATGACACTATAGCAAAAGAATTAATGCCAACGAGCAAGGCTCGGTTAACCTGGTACTATGTTTAAAAGAAAGTATTTTTTCATAAAAAAAAGGTTAAGGCTGTTAATGGAAAACTTGCTGTTTTTTTTTTTTCTTGCTCAGAGAAGTCTCAATGTAAGGACAAATTAACTATCGGGACTAATTCCACACATTAATAAATAAATATCACGACACAAACTATTTTTACAGATCACTCACGGAGCTTTACTGAACGAATACACAGCACGTGTTCCACTGTTATACTGAAAATTCTCTGTGGTGACCAAATAAATTTTCCCTCTAATTTCATCGTTTCTGCCAAGCGTGTCTCTTAATTTCAAAGGTCAAGGTAAATCTTGAACTTAAAATAATTAGGTTTGGAAGAGTACTGGGCACAAAATCATTATTCGTTAATGCAAATGTGCTCGGAAAACGGGAATCCTAAAATTAATTTACTTTGCTAAGATGGTACAAAATTGCTTTAGCCAGGCAAAGGTTGAAATGCGTCATGTACAACTGAGCTGACCAAAACAGCCATCAATCACGTCAATCAGAAACACTTTTTATTTTTTGTGCATATTTGATTTTTGTATCTCCCTTTGCCTCTTGCGTACGACCTGAAATGCTCTCGCGTACCACCGGTTGAGAAACACTGGTGTACGTGGTTAATCTGAATTAGATTAAAACTAATTTGATAAACAAGGTTAGTTTATACTTTTTTTCTGTATCCTACTAATCTAGAAATGTTCTTCAACAAACTGCAGAAAACTAATTTCAACAGGATACCAGTTTATTAGTACCAAAGTACAATTTTCTATTTTGAAAAAAAGAACTATTTTAATGGAAAACAAGGAAGAAAACATCTCGGAACAACTAAATATATTATGGATTTATTGCAGTAAAAGTTATAAATCCAATTATTAAATTTTATTGAAACGATATCTTTTTCATTATTAGTTAATGTTAAACAATATTTTTCCTCTATACACAAATATAATGCAGAACAAATAAATCATTGCTAATCCTGGTAGTAAAAGGAGATTCATATAACTGTACTAATTTTTTTACCCAACAATTAAAGATTTTTAAATGAATTAATTTAATTTTTCCTTAATTGGAAGTTTCTTCATAAAAACTACATATTTATAAATAAAAATAAAAAAACAACCATTGAAAAAAATTCTTAATTATTGTCTTTTTAGATATATATACAACCCTAAGAGGATGATCATTTACAATGAGAGAAAATATAAAACAAAAGAATACATATTAATACTGCTCATTAAAAATACATGGCAAATAGTTTAACAATAGGTAGTCTATATAAAAATATATTTTTTTTATACTTCAACATGACATAGCTCTATGAAATCATAAATGTAACTAAAACAACAATAAAATTTTAAAACTCAACGTGTTAGAAACTTTCAAACCTCTCAGTCATTCACATTCCCACAAATTTTACAAACATAAAATATTGGAATGTGTGAAGTTGTAAAAAAAAGAAAAAAAAACACTAATTGTGGAACTACTGAAATCTATTGACGTTTTCCAAATTATAATATAAACATAAACCAATAATGTTCCGTTAACTCAGTAATAGAAAAAAATTTTCATTTCTGTTGCGAGTTTAGTAACACTTAATAACATTAAAAATATCTAAAGGTGTTGCAAGTGAATGGTAGGTGAGAAGTCTGCGATGATACTGTTTATAACAGGTATTGAATGTTATCACTGTGTTTTCTCCAGGATGGTTAGAAATGAAGCACATCCAAGCAGCTGTGAGTTATGATCAGAGTCGGAGCGGTCGCAGCTACGGACTACGGGGTGATGTGAGCGTAGCCTGTGCTGTACGCCACGCTGCCGTACAGATCCGACCCTGGCGACTGGCTCCCCTGCAACAGAACGGGGACGTGACAACAGTGAGACTTGTCTGGAATCTCATCCCCCAGTGGAACCAAGACAGATAATTACATAGTGCTCTTGCCTTGTCTTGTGGTTGAGTTATGGATGCATCTGCAAAGGGCACAAATGCATCTGTGTTTCATAAATACTAAAAAACAATCCAGTTTAGAACAAATTAATTCTCACTCGGTTACATTTTAGGCAGTTAATCTTATTAAAACAACAGATACTCTGTTGAGGACATACACACTTTCATTCAATTTCTCTCTTTTATTCAGTTAAATTTTATGAAATGTAAGCTTCTATAACTTGAGTTCAACTGACATTTTTATCTTAGACACAAGCAATTACAGTGTTACTACAAACAATTATTGATGTTTGGGGACTATGTTTATTGAAGCTATGTTAATTACTACAAATTAGGAATCATTCATTCCATGTCCATATTTCATATCTTGTTTGTTGGAACAGATAAATTAGCATTCTGTGATTCTAAATCCAAGGAAGTTTTGGAAAGGTTTATTTTTAACTCATCAAACCCAAGACTTTTCACACTGCAGTGTGTCACTTACGGAGAGGAAGCGGTTGAGCTCCTCCTGGGTGTCGAAGATCATGACCATGAAGGGTGAGCCGGGCACGTGCTCGCCGGCCCACTTGACCTCTACGCGATAGTCGCCCGGTTCCGTGGGGTCGAACTTGCACAGGATCGTGCGGTCCTTCTGCGACTCGCGCTGCATCTCCACGCGGAACGCTCCTGCAACCGCAGTGTTAGGGTGAGTCTTAGAATCAAATCAAATAAAAAATTCCTTTATTACCATGAACTTGTACAAACAAGCATTGGATGCGTCATACAATTGAAATTGGAAAATAAATGTGTTTGCTGATAAAACACTAACACTTTGTCTACTTGAAAGAAAAACACTGAGGAAATGATCCTCAGTAAAAGGCTGCATTTGAGAGGCCTTGCTTTTGCTGGGGTGAAATAATTTTAAGGAATGGCGTTGTTCAGGAAAGACATCAACACAGGAGTTCATGTGGTATGAGAAAGTTTTGGGACCCTGACAGTGTATTATATCTTTGTAAGATCTACACTCTTGACACAAACAATTTCTCTATTGGGTGCAGGAAGAACCAAAAAAATACACAAGTTTTTTTTGGCTTGTAGATTTTTTTTTTTTTTTTTGCTTTACCTTTGTTACAATCACAATGCAATTGAAATATAAGGAATTTACGTAAACAATTCCACTCAATGGATTAATAATAAAATAATACACTTTTTTATAACATTTTTTAATAAAAATGACAAAATGACAAAACTATTAACAGAAGTAAAGAAATTTAAAAAGTTTTTCACTTTATGGGTTAATTGAGCAAAAAAGAAAAAAAACGAATAACTTTTTCTTCTTTTCCCTCCTTAGCTTTTACATTACATCCCAGTGAGGATCCCACTGCAGCCCATCTCACCTTTGGGCCCGCGCACACGAACGGTGAGCTGTCCCGCGCCAGCGCCGCGGGTGTCACAGATGAAACGTGACTGGAAGGTCGCCAGGACACCGTGCTCGACGCCGGGGCCGTACACACGGACCTTGCTGGCGTCCGGCGCACCAGAGACCCTCAGCGTGAACGGGCTGCCGGGCACATCCACACCTGCAAACAGGTCAGTGCAACCATCAGGTGGTGGAGTTGAAAATGAGACAACTTCTAAGACAAGCAAAAGAAATAATTAACTACAGGTGTGCAAGTACTCAATTTAAAGCTTGTTTAGACTCCAGAGCTAAACTCTATGTTTTTTGAGCTTTTAGTCCTAGTACAACAATGGAGTTTGTCATTTAGAGATAAAAATAAGATGTGTTTGAGTTATAATTTATCTTCCACAAAATCCAAGCTCTCTAATTCCTAGTAAGAACACCTACTATAAACTACGAGGGCTATTCAGAAAGTATCATTTATATCTGATAAGGGACGAATGAGTGAGGGGCATGAGAGTGTTGGTTATAAACTCTTTAGGAGCTTATTTGTTAGTTGCAGGGTTAGTAGAGCTGCACTGTGTTCTATAATTCAAAATCAAAATGACCTCTACAAGTTCTAGTGCCACTGTCTACTCCCTACTATTGACACTTCGGCTAGTGTTTGAATTTCATTTATTTTTGCAGTACATGAATACCTAGGATATTTACCGTTAATAGTGTGATCTCAAATATACATGGAATGGATAATGAGCTTACTGTAGTTCGGGACCTAAGCGTCAGCCCACACTGCTTAAGCAAGGAAGAACTAATGACAACTATGAAGGGAAGATTGGCTGTGCAGCCTGCTGGCATCATAGGCTGTCTTAGTGTTACCACTGATCTGGTTATCAAAATAAACACTTGGAGCCATTGGCACTCAAACTTGTAGCGATAATTTTTATTTTGAGTTGTAGCTCACAGCAGACCTCTCCAGAATTCCATGAATTACAGATATTTTTCTAAAGAGTTTATCTAACCAATGGTGGTACTTGCATACCTCTATTTTAAACATCTCTAACTTAACCCGATATAAAAAGAACGTACCTCAATAGTTCTCTTATAAATAGGATAGGTAGGTAACTTCTTCTGGTAGATAACTTTTTTTGTCCGTAACCTTATTCCACAATAAAACTTAAAATTACAATATTTAGATTAGGTTAAGTTAGGCTAGCTTAGGTTAGTTTTAATGATATAACATAATTAGCTACACAAAACATTTGTTAGTTTTGAGTGAATAATTTTGTTTAAATGGTATAACACTAGTTCAAAACTTGCAACCAACTAATGCATTATATTAGTTTGACACATTAAATAAATAGAGCACATATTTTCATATTATTCCAGAGTACAAATTTTGTAGTAGTTCTCAAAGTATTATTGCTCAAATGAAGTGAACAATTAAATTAAGTAAAAATTAACATTGGTTGACCTCCATATTTGACGGTGAGCGTGTGGCGACCGGCCTCTTGTGGCTTGACGTTGAGTGTGAAGGTTCCGTCACTGTGGTCGTAGAGCTCACAGTACGCCACCTTGTGGGGGCCTACGCAGTGAGCACTCAACTCTCCTGCGTAACACAATTTGAATTACAAAAAGCAATACAATATCAAAACTTCAATAATTTGTGCTTAATTCTAAGCTTGCAGATTTTTTTTCGAATTTTTGAGAGTTGTTGTATTAAAAAAGACTCACTTAAATAATATCATGTTCACTAAGTCATCGTTTATCTTCGCCTTCAAAAAGCAAAGGCTAAAAACATTTGTCCAATTTTACAATAAAAATTAGTACTAACCCAAAAGAAACAAGGACAATGTAAACAACAGTTTGTAGACAATTTAAAAAGGCAAAGTTTTGACATTTAAAATTATTCTAAGGTGGAAAAAAAAAACGATTGAATGAAACATGATAAAGAATTTTTATAAATTATTGCCTTAAAAATGTGAATTAAAATGCCGTATAATGAAAAACGTTCTACATCACTTGGACTAAGAGTGTTTTCTGTGCTTGATTGGAATTTCTGAGCTCGGCTTTGTCTCCCTAGTAAACACGATTGTCCACAGGAAAAACCACTTATAGTCCTTATGATGTAAACTGCTGTTAAACATACCAAGAAGGGAGGAGTTTGTATAAAACATATTCAAAACAGACATATGGCAAATAAAATAACACTTCTGCCACTTAGGGAAAACCATGCTATTCTACAATACCAGCTTTATGGATGTCAGTGGATTTATGACATAAAAAGATCAATGAGTTTGTGAAAGTATTAAGTGTAATTTGAAATTTAAAAAGCCCTCTCCGCTTAAAAAAAATAATAATTTTACTATACTTCATGTTGAATAGAACTGCATGTGATGAAAAAGTACAACTGCAACACATACCGGGTCCTGCAGCCCTGGTGTCGATGAAACTTCGGATGTCTTTGCCAACTGTTCCTATCCCGAGGCCGTCTCCAGAACAGATCACCCGAGAGGCATCACAAACGGCTGTTACTGTAACCTTGAGCGGGCAGCCCTTCACTTGCCTGTAACACAACTCTCTGTTAGAATAATTTATTTTCACCACAGAAACTGACATGTCAATCAATTACTATTAAAGTGTAAAACTTACTTGGCTCATATACCAGATATCAGCTCTCTAGACTAGTTTTAGAAACTAAAATTTAACAAAGTTAAAATTTGAAACAGCTAAAACTATCAGAGAAGTATTGACAGAGGAAATATATTTGTGCTAGTAAAATGACCAAGAGAATAGACATTCAGTATTATACGTTAAGACTTGGTACATACCTGTCTGACCACATGACATTGAGCAGGTAAGCGCCAGGCTGTGTAGGGGTGTATGTGGCTCTGTAAATGTTGTCTCCTACCGGGGTCAGGTTTACCTTGATGTCATTCTTCATTCCTGTTAGAGTTACCTCTGGCATACCTACAAAACAAATATTTTGGTTCATTAAAAATATGTATAAACTTAATTCAAATCCTACTACTCTTGGATAATTGTTTCCATCAAATATCAAATACAGAATCTAGATAATATAAACTGATGATCTACAATAACCTCTACTCTACTCTACTCTACTCTGATGACTCTACTCATCAGGACTATCTGAAATCTGGACTGGCTATCCACCATTCATCTAGATTAACAACTGAAGTATTAAAAGGAATCAGGAGTTTAGTAATAGCCAAAATAATAAGATTTACACAAAATTGTAAAATTGTTCCGACACATCAGGTTGCTACCTGACATACATGTATTTTTTTCATGAAGATTTTCAGTATGGTTAAAAGTATTAAACTTTTAGTAATATTTTCCATATTTTCTATTCGTATACTTTCCTATTTAATTTAAAGTACCCAATGAAATTAATTAATTGAATGCCCCTTTTCGGATGTGTTATTTTCAACTCAATGAAGGATAACAAATGCACTCACAACAAAAGCAACTGTTGATTGGTAAGCTTGAGTGAGGGTTTAAAAGTGCTAATTTGGCACTGTTAAATCAAGATATTGTCCATTTAGTTTCAACCCTCCTATTACTACACAATGTTCATTGACATGTAACAAATAACGTAGAAATACGATGGGATCACATACCAGGGCCCGCTTGCGAGCCGTCGATGGTGAACTCGGCCTGCTGGTTGCAGACGGCGCCTGCCAGGCCCTTGCCAGTGAGTATCACCCGGACACCGCCGGTGCCGCCCTCCGCGAGCGCTGGCACAGGGGATAACGGCAGGGGGAAGCCACCATAGCTGAGGTGCAATGTGTGCGGGCCGGGCGTCCGCGGCGTCACCACCACCTGTAGCCGATCTGGGGTCGGAGACTCGATCGGCACTGGCAGCGTCGAGTTGTGCGGCGCCTTGCACTCCGCCACCAGCTCCCCTACCAGACAGGAAACAGTCAGGTGATGACGTCTCGTTATCATTAACACGACATTCCCAGATGGAAAAAATGCTCAACAAGTGATTTGCATTAATTAAATCTTTATCAAATCACATCAGTTTCTTGCTATCAAAAGTTGTAAAAAAGGTTCATAATACAATAATTTTTAAATATTGTTATTTTGTGAACATACTGGCTAATTAATTATAGTAATTATAATACACACAAACTATACCAAACAAAATATCACGAAATCAATACCTCACTACCATGAGCAAAAGACATAGTGTATTGATTCATAAATTGCAGCTTAATTTTTGATCAGTCTGCGTTTTTATAAAATATGTCTCATCTCGATTGTGGGTTACATATCCAATTGAAACCTTGCATGACAGTTGGTATGAGTAAATTATATTTCCAAATAAGTTTAAAAAATATCACTTAGAGTAAAATATTAATGATAATTTAAATATGGAATCATTAAAATGTTAAAGTTTATCTTATCTTATGTAAAACTATGTAAATTAACTTTGAATAGGTGGTCCAGCCCCAAAAATATAGTCCTCGGTTTGACCCTCTGACTGAATTTCTTCATATATTATATAACCACTAAAATATAAAGAAAAAATGGGGAAACGCTCTCAAAATATGGACAATGTTGAACACAATAGTCATTTACCTGGACCAGCCTGGGACACATCGAATGTGAGTCTGGTGGGAACGTGGACGGACAACGGCAGCCTGCCTCCGGGGATGTCTCCGATCAGCCTCACACGCTCCACACAGACCACGTACGCTCGGAACGGCGAACCTGGCACACACCAATACCAAATCCTGGTTTAGAATTCAGTGGTTAAAGTGCATAAAAAGGTAGAAAATAGGTTTACACAACACAAAAAGTGATTCATTGAACTCCAGTCAATACACAAAAGAAACAGTGTTTGCTTTACGTTAGTATTTCACAAGAAAATGAAAAGGCTCACCAGCGATAGGTTTTCCATTGCAAGCTATCCTGATGTCGTAGACACCAACACGAGAAGGAGTGTAAGTGACCTCATACTCGCCATTGTTTTGAGTTTTTGTCACCTGCAAATAAAAAATTCTTTAAAGCTGTAACCAGGAATTAATTATGTAAAAAAATCTTAGAATATTAACCAGGTTTAACACCCATCCTTTAACCCACTGCAAGTTTTACTCTCTCTTCTTCTAGGGTAAAAAAAGTAGGGATCTTTCGATTGTGTAATAACACGTTCGCTACTGATTATCAATTTAATTCAAGATTTTTATTCACAGCCCAGCCATTTTATTAGAGACTAAGCCTACTGAATTAGACTTCTCCATTGAAAATAGAAATGTGGACATAAGAAATGTATAGAATGAAATACTGAAATGGTGACGCTGTTTCATGCACATATAAAAAAAATATAACTGTAGACAGAAAACAAAAAAAAATTGTAATAAATTGAACCATTTTGCAATGGTAATACATAAAGAAGTTCAACGTTTTCCTCAATCATGATGAAGTCTTGTTAGCCTAACGGTTAGCATTTTGGACTTCAGTTTAATAGGTCACGGGTTCGATCCCCAGGATGCCCACTGACTTTGAGGGGTTTGGACCGCTTGCCCTAAAAGCGTTTATGTGCCCTAACAAAAATGCCACTGTCGCTGATACACCAAAAAAAGTCAGCTTGTTGAGTCTGAAAGAGTATCTTTCTTGGAAGAAAACTTTAGCACCAATACAATAGCTGATGCAGGTTTAAATTTAAAGAATATTAACATGCTTGGTAGCGCAAACGCATTATAGTTACTTCACATGAATATATTACAATAAACCTTGAAACCAAACACATTGGTGTCACACCTGCCTCTCTGCTACTGTCCTCACCTGGCATTTGACAGAGATATCGCCGGGGCCGTCCATGGTGACGTCGGGTCGAGTGTTGGGCGACAGTCCACTGCAGGCGACCATGAACCTGGAGGGCGTGTCGAGTAGAGCGCGCGACAGTCCCGGGCCCCACGCCCGCGCGACTCCACTCTCCACCACCGTGAACGTCAGCGGGGAGTCTACGGCAAACGTGTGAACCACATAAGTTTGTATGTAAAATGTTAAGTAATAGTCATGCTTATTTCTTTTTACTTTTAATCTTTTCTAAATATGCTAAATGTATTTTACGTGAAGAAAATGTACAAGTAACTTAGTGTACACTGGGAATTTGTATTTTTACTGCTGTCAAATAACCTAGTCTTCCCATATCTTCATACAAAATAATCAGGATACATAAAGGAAAGGAATATACCTGAAGAGGAAGCTAGTGAGAGTGTACAAAATACTACCATAGTTTCAAATTCTTAAGACTCTTCTCATGATCATTAGTCTACATGTACGAGGGCTATTCAGAAAGTAGGGAACATTTCCGTTTTACGCCGCTAGGCGAGCGCGTATCGCCTATATTTGATTATGAGAGCAATCTTGGGGCCTCAGTGGCTATCCAGCCGTGACACTAGGAGCATCATTGCGCCGCACGTTTTCTTTATATTTAAATTCAAAATAGTTGCTGCTTTACAAAATCCCGCTAGTTGTAAGTGCGATCGGTAATACGGTTTATGTTGGCAAAAAACTTTAAATCCATGGAGATTTTTCGACAAGTGTGCGAGGTGTATGGGAAAAATGTCAAGAATGAAAGTTCTGTGCGCAAGTTGGGTATTCAATTTAAGACTGGCTGAACCAAAGTTCATGATGAGCAGAAGAGTGGACATCCAAAAATTGTGACTAACGAACTGGTCACTAAAGTTGACGAGAAGATCTGTGAAAACCGCCGCTTCACCACAACGGACAGGTTGAAATTTTGAACAGGTTGTTACGGATTTTGAATAGCCTATTGAAAGGCGGCAGATTTCTACGAAGAGGGAATCGCAAAGCTTGTTCAACGTTACGACAAATACCTTAATCTCATGGAGGACTATGTAGAATAGTAGTATTTTAGTTGCTCTTCAAACTGTATACAATAAAATTTCTTTCTTGACTTAGTTTTTTTTTTTTTTATATTCCAAAATGTTCCTTACTTTCTGAATAGCCCTCGTAAAAGACTCCAGCCTTCTGGATGTTCCTAATGAAAAACCCTGTGGATTCCAGCTGAATTTCCCAGCTTCTCCTGCATTATGCTTTCTTTTCTAAATCACAAAAAATTCTACTTTCATACAATTGGTTCAAGATTAAGGTTGTTAACATTTTGACGAACACTAAAAAATAATTATTTTATGCCACCTAGTAATTCATACTATGAAGAATACTGTATCAAGAGATCACATTCTGTGATAGCACACTGTTGTGTGTGTGTGTGTGTGTGTCGTGCACGTACCAGGTATGCTGTCGCCGCCGTAGGTGATGTGGAAGCAGTAGTTGCCGGGCAGTGAGGGACACAGTTCTATGAGGTCCGTCTCCTCCCCGATGCTGCGGACGGACAGCGGCAGGTCCTGGCCCAGTGGACTGCGGACCGTCACGTCAAGCTCTGCGAACCCTGCGTTCTTCCTCAGCACTGCAAATAATACACACACAGGTCTGAACATCACGCTGTGACAAGACTGAGATTGGAATCACTGAGATGATATATACCTCCAACAACTTCAAATTTTCTAGTTGTTCCTAGGAGTATAAAATAACTATAATAATTCATTCCTGTGATAAAGTATTGCATTGTTTGTGAATTTACAGAATTAATGGTAATACAATAGAAATAAATTTATGTGACATTTTCATTGTTGGAGTCTTTCCTAGCGGGTTACAGCCTATTTGAGAATCATTGTGGTATTTGCAACTTTGCAATGAGAAATTATACAAACTCATTGTATCCATACGAGGAAAAATTATTTATTTTTTATTTACCGCACTCATTTTAGAATGGCCAGCCTGGAATTAATTTTGAACCTCCTAAATGTAAGGCAAACTTATTTGGTTTTAAAACACATTCAAAACCTAACAGTTACCAGTAGTTTATTTTAATTATAGTTGTTATGTTCCAGTCCTTCACATAAATGACACACCCTTGTTTGCTCAGATAACTTTACAGACATATTTTAATAAACACAACAAATCTTTATAACAAGCTCCAGAATGGTTCTCTGCAAATCACTTATTTCAAAAAGGGCATTTAAGAACTTGAACACATGCTTTGCACTGAGATTTTTAAAGCTTAGTGTGAGGCTAAAGATCACTTGAGCGTTTAAGCAAGAGTATGCAGCTTACATTTGAACGAGATGTTTTCGTTGACCGAAACACTGTTGGCAGCCAGAGTCTCAATCTTGACCTTGGTGGCGTCAAACACCTGACAGTGGTACGGGGAACCCCTGACTGGTCGAGAGCCTTGCAGAACATCGATCTTGTACACTCCTGCAAACAATCAATACATTTTTATATCTCATAAAAATAAATAATATTTTTGAATAATTACAGATATAAATAGTATAAACTCCATAGATAACTGGAGCATTTGGAAAAATCCACGGTCAATCCATCTAGTAGGGCTACATTTTATGTTTGGCAAAACCATTTTAGAAGATTTGATTATTCAAACTAAAATGCCAGATATCACATTCAGGTCTAATGAAGGCTGTGATTTTTATGCAATTTCCTAAAAAGTAGGTATCATAGCTAAGGAATTTGAAACTATGGAACTATGGTCAAAACTTGGAGTGTATTCCTTAAAATCAATACTACAGTCAATACTGTAGTTCCTCTCATTGCATTTATATTAATTAAAAAAAAATAAGTCCTTTTTGTAACACCCGTTTTGATAAAAAAAAGGATTCTACAATCTACAATTCTGAGGTCATGGAGAAGACGAGCAAGTTTAGCTTTGAAAGCAGAGGCATCTTTCTGTAGTACCGTATATTTTAAGACTACTGGCCTCTTAGTCAACGTGGAGAATTTTTAACCTTATATGTGTTGGCAGCACTTACCAGTGTTGTTTGGCGTAAACTCCGCCATTAGGTTGCCGTCTTTCTGTTGGTAGCAGCGGACAGGCACAGCCCCACCCTGGGGCCCCGTGACCACCACGTCAAACTCGCCTGCGGGGCGACCGGCCGTCTCGATGGTGAAGTGTGTGATGCGGCCGGCGCGCGACTGGTACAGACCGAGGCCTGTGGCACACACGTCCCGACCCACAGCGGGGTCCGACACTGCTACCTCCATGGGACAGCCTGCAACATGACCATGGTCTTAACTGCCGAACTTCAAGAATCAAACATTACAAACAAGAGGTTCTCCTCTTGTTTGTAATGTAAAAAATAAAACTTTCTAGTTTTATTTTTTAGAAAACCTCTAAGGGTCAGTAATTTTCAGTATAGAAAGGATTACAACTGGTTTACCTTAAATAAGCCACTAAAGACAACAAATTACAGGGTGACAAGTTTCCATCCATTTGGAACTTTTCTCAAGGAAGGTAGGAGAAAGACTGTTAGGATTGATTAATTTGAATTATTCCACCCAGATTTACCAACGGTGCAAAGGGAGAAGTTTAGAACCAAAATTGTGGTACTCATTGGCACACATCTACCAAGCACAAATGACCTAATACACTTGAGAAGTCACACAGTTGAATGTCAAATAAAACTTTTAATTGTATAGACTACTATAAGAATTAAGTAATTGAAAAATTCTATTGGTAAGGGAAAGGTTGTCAATTCAT
Organism: Neoaliturus tenellus; assembly: GCA_030545055.2. Classification (NCBI taxonomy): domain Eukaryota; kingdom Metazoa; phylum Arthropoda; class Insecta; order Hemiptera; family Cicadellidae; genus Neoaliturus; species Neoaliturus tenellus. The sequence continues at coordinate 220,080,745 of CM061532.1, forward strand.
CTTAAAATAAGGTTCAGGGAATTTCTGGAGCTTATAATTTCTAGTAACACAATACCTATCCCCTGGGGGAGGAACTATTTCAAATATTCATCATGATGGAGTTGAGTGTTTTAGTTGTGTAGAAGTTATCAAAATTTGAATTTTGATGGCAGCAAGTTGAGCTACTGATTCTTTTTTAACACTTGGTTCTTAACTTGGTCTCTGTTTTCATGTTATTGCTATGACAATTTATTCTTTCTGTTAGTGTCTATATTTATTTGGCTTATGAGCAAGACAGTTCTTACTACGATTGGGGAACTAAATTTTTTTGTAACTCAGAAAGTGATACATACCTGCGATGTTCATGCTGTTGTACTTGACGTGTATCTTGTGAGGGATGGCCAGCTGGGGATGGTAGACCACCTGGTATAGTCCCGGAGTCTCCAGTTCCCTCAGGGTGTGTTTCACCTCCGATCCGGCCGCTCGGATACTGACTGACAAAGCTCCGGATCCTGCACCTCTCGTGTCCACTGCAGACACAAGTTTGATGGTTATAGCTTTATTGCTTTGAATCCTAAAAGGTCCCCCATTAGTGTCCTGAATTTCCCTACTGATTAATAGTTGGCTGTTATTTAATTTTGTCCTTGAAATTCTGAAGATTGTGTAGTGAAATAGTTCTCCTGATAACACTTCTTATAAGCGCTTCTTTTTACATCTTGAACAACAAAATTAGCATATAATTTTACAAAATAGCAAATTGCATAAAGTGACTTGAGAAATTGAACTTCTGTATTAATGTTCCATAATTGTGATTGGTTGGATTTTGGGAGAACGAAGATCAGGAGAAACTGGGGAAATTGAAATCCACAACAAACTAGATTACTTTTTAATTCTAACACTGTCTGACTAATTAAAAAATTCTTAAATCAAGCTAAAAATCGTTGATTTATATCAGTCTATTTTAAGAATAGCAACTAAAAAAAAAAAAAAAAAAAAAAAAAAAAAAAAAAAAAAAAAAAAAAAAAAAAAAACAGGTTTGTATGTAAATGAAAATTAACGTTTAGGTTGATCAACTGAAGAAACCAGCTGTGAAGGAAACCAATTGTGAAACAAGCTGAAAGCTGTAAAATTCTTTCGTGGTTAGTGTATAAAAGTGGAAAGGAAATACGAAAAACCATTTATAATTTGGGAAAAAAATTCAGCGAAAGTGCTTAAAGATGTAATACCACATCATCAAATCTAGTAAGTCTTATGCAGGTAAGGTTTTACCTTTGAAAGTAGCAGCACGGTGGCAGAACGCCTCGCTGAGGTCAGTCAGTTTGACCTGCAGTGGGTCGAAGACCTGCACTGTGAACGGCTGCTTGGTGATGGGCTGCTTGCGCTGGGTGATGGTGACGCTGTGCGTGCCCACGATGGTCGGCCGGTACTTGGCTCGGAATATGCCTGTCTCCAGGCGCTCGATGGTCACCGGCACCCTCGACCCGTCCGGACCTGAGACCGGCACAGGAACGAATAAGAAGAGTGAATCTCACATGAAAAATGTCTTCTATTGTAAAGTAAATATATTTTTTGAAGGGTTCATACATTTTATAATCTTTCTTGGTAGGTTTATAAATAAAAAATATAACACATCATCCCATTTTTTTATGTCCTACCTCTATAATAACAGAAGACTTCCTGAAAACAAACCATAAATTGAAGACATGAAATTAACACAATTATAATATTTGGCAAACCTCTAGTAATCATCCATGGACATTTTAAGATTCGAAAACAAAATTTTGGGAAGGAACTTTTCTGTAAGATGAAAGAAGTATCTTTACCTTCCAATAAAAAGTTTGTTTAAAGTTGTAATTTTTAAACACTCTGTCCAGTCCTGTTAAGGGTTTAAAGATAAAACAACAAGGAGTTAAAGGTAAACAACTTTGAATGACTATGAAATAAACTAAAACTGTAACCCACCGATAACTTGGGCATCGAGAGTGCCGTGATCGGAGGAGTGGGGGTTGATCTCGAAGTACGCTGCTGTCCCCAGCACGACCTGATTCAGCCCCTCGCCTCGGGCCGTTGCTGTCGCCTTTTTGCTCGGCAGTTGCAGCACTTCACAGCGGTATGGGCTGCCTATTGCATAAAGTTAGTTGCAGCTTTAATGTGCTTATAACACCTGAGAGATTCACAATAAAAATTTTCTAGGCTAGATAAACATATATCTACTTTTTAACAACAAAAATTTTTAATTTAAATCGTAGAATTGGTTGAGGAGTTTATGCCTTGCCAATTTAAAGAGAAAATATTCCAGATCGATAGACAACAAAAGACAAAAATATATAAAATAATGGCAGGAATGTAGACTACAGAGAAAATTTAACATTCACTAATCTTGACAGTGAATAAGTCCACATTGGATATTATTAAGCTGCTGATGTGCTGATTAACTCTTTTCTGTTCATGAGCAAAATGGTAAAACTATAGATAAAAAAGATTTGTAAAGAAAAATAATAGGCCTACAAAATGAGAAAAGTTATAACAGTGAATACCAGGCACATCCTCGTCATTAAAAGTGATGTTGACGAAGTGGGGTGCCAGCTGGTGGGGCACAAAGGTGACATCGTACAGGCCTCGCGAGCACGCGACCACTTCTGCCTTCACTGTCGACTGCTGCGTGCTGATGACCAGCTCCAGGGTGCCCTCGCCCGCCTCCATTGCGTCCACACTGAACGTCACAGGCTTGCCAACCTACACACGTCCACAACAATGAGAACAATGGCGGGCCACAAAGGTGACATCATACTGGCCACGACAGACCAAATTGTTTTAGGCAATTTATGGGTGCCATAGTCCCAAAAATGTTGTCAGTTCTAACCTAAAAAAGTAGTTAAAAATATAAAGCAAAACTGAATGTTTTAAGAATTAATCTTAGACAATTTTAATGTGGTAATCTTAATAGCCCTTGAACCTAGGTAGCTTTAACCATAGGTAGCCCTTAAATCTATTTTGTGTAAAATGAGCAATACTAAAATATGTCAAAAATTATTAATTTTTTTTATTTTTAGGGTAAAAACCATGAAAAAGGAGAAGAACACTAACACAGTACACTCTCGTTCATCGGACTCGGCGACATCGGAACTCCGCTTCATCGGAACTGAAAATCTGGATACATTATTAATTTTTTTTTCTTACGAAATAAATAATTTTTCCGTTTTAGTGCCTTCAATTTCCATTCGTTCTATCCGCAAAACAGTGAAGTATCACATTTTGCATCAAAAGTCATCAGGCGTTTTCCATAATCTGTACCCATCGATGTAATTTATGAGGCCGTGGAGTATTCGCACAAAAATAGTAAGAGGAAGGGGGCAGGAAGTGAACATCCACGTCGACCGCTTCCCAAACTTTCATTCAGTCTGTCTCGCGTCGTGACTGCACCTGTGTTACGTGGAAGTCAGTTGACTGCTGGAATATGAATATGGAATATGAGAATAAAGATTTTGGATCTTTATTTCCCACGTTGTTAGGTTCATTGTTACCATGTTCAAAGTTTGAGTGCCTTATTTTTCATAAAATCTCTTGTGTTATCTTAAAAACAAGAGTGAATATAATCACGATAGGTCACCGTACGGGCGGAAATGATGACTCACGACGGACTCCGCTTCATCGGAATTTTTTGACATCCGAACCGGCCGTCCGCCACATTAGTTCCGATGAACGAGAGTGTACTGTACCAGCAAATGTGAAAAAGTACTAATATAATTAGTTTACAGTATAGTAATTTATAAGTTTACATTTCAATTAAAACAGAGGTTTCCATATTTTTTTCCAAGGAACCTCAACATTTCATCCAGGCATTTTGACAATAATGAAGAGGAAGAGGAACCCTGATCAAAAAATGTCTTATCATTACAATTGCAACATTAAGAATATAATTTTCATAAATTAATCCCCCCCTGAGTAGACCAATGTTTGAAAAGCTGTTGTGATTTACCTTGGCAGGCCCCAGGCCGGTGACTTTGATGTTGTTGACGTTGTAGACGTTGCATGGGAAGGGGCTACCCTTCACCGTCTGTCCGTCCGCCTCAACCGCCACCAGGTGTCGTCCTGCAACCACACGGAGGACACAGCTGAGCCTAGCAATGACTACGTAACCACCAACACATATGACTGCTATATGATCATTGCTGAAAAACACTCAGTGCATAGCCCTGCCCCGCAAGGCTTCGCCCGTTATGAGTTTAAATAGTTTGAGATTGAGATGAATAAAAATAAGCCACTTTTTATATATAAGTACAGTTGAATGCACGAGACGTGAGACAGCCCGCCAGGATTTGTGCTACACATGGGCAGTTTAACAGCCTGAATTTGAAATGAAGACGTTAGCAATGATTTTACTGTTTATCATCAGTGTTGGGTAGAGGTCTGCGGGTAGTGATTTTTCAAGTCGGGTCGGTTTCGGGTCGGGTAGTAGATTAACATCAATTTTCGGGTCGGGTCGGGTTTGAACATTATAAGTTAAAGAAAAATTCGGGTCGGTTTCGGGTTTGGGTGTGTGAGTTAAAAAAATCTCGGGTCGGGTTCGGGTAGCCTATGTATGTTAAAAAAACTCGGGTCGGGCTCTGGTATTGTAAGTTGAATAAAACTTCGGGTCGGCTTCGCTATTATTTGTAAAATAAATGTCTAGGCCTAAGTTATTTCATTTTAAAATAATTGTTGATGTGCCTACTAAGCTTAAGTATAGTATTATTAAATACAAGGCAAAAACCTTCCACCTACTAAGTTAGGCCTAGGCATAACAAAAGTTAAAAAAACTATAATGTATTTTATTTTAGTATAAAAAGTTAAAAAATTCTCCTGAGCCAATAACCTATCAAGCTAAGGGTTCCTTTAGTCCTAAGTTACTTTACCCAATGTTAACTTTTTCAACAAACATGACAAATATACAAATGATATTGTACACTGTTGAAACTAAACAAAAACCACTTTTATAACTGTCAAAATACCCTAGATGCGAATTATCATACTGTAGGCTAGCCTATTTTTCTGTAGGAATAATAATACACAAAGTTATTTTATTATGAAAAGATTATGTGATTATACTCAAACTTGGCCTTTCAATCAATATTGCCATATCCTATTTTCAAAACAGACTTAAAATAATTGCATTTCATTTCTGTTAGATTACTTTCTGCAAATTTGTTTCTTTGCTTGAGTGATTCCAAATAGCAGATGAATGCCCATCCACGACATTTTACACTTCCCAAATCTTTGGTTTCACTAGTAGGACTGTTAATGGATACACGGACATTAGAATTCTCTCAATTCCGTGGCTTTTAATATTTATTTTTCATATCAGAAAAAAATTCAACATCACTCAAGTAACACAAATGTGAATTGAATAAACAAGAACGAGAGGAAAACCATCTATCAAATCATCAATACAGACGACGGATCGCGCCATACCATACAACAAACATGGAGTACCGTTACTATAAAACTACATAGAGAATGAAGAAATCTGTCTATGAAGTATCCAACCATTGACTATGGATATCCAACTGTTACATTATCCAAGAAATTGTTTTCATTGGTTCTCAAGAAAATCTTAAATGTTTTGACAATTTGCAAGATGGAGTGAGAAATAATTCGGCAATAAAACCAATTATACCGAATAGTACTATATTGATTATATTTCGTGACGACGACACTGAGCAGTTCCTTTAGGTTAGAGTGACAAAAGTATGCTAGCGCTACTGGTGTCTAGGCTTGCAACAAATGATTTAATGCTGTTTAAACTATTTTTTGGGCATAAAATAGTACTGTACTAAAGGAATACAAATGTTCCTACGTCAAATACGATCTTTCATGATCAAAATGTTATTTGTTTTAAATTGAATATGAAGTATGGCGTACCAAATTATCAACAAAACAAAATTGCTTACATTTCTAGGCACCAGAGACCGCTAGCTTCTTTCAGAAGGCACATTTTCATGTGCGAGTGTCGCGAATAGTAAGCTAAAGTATTTCTACTTCATCCACATCCACCTCAGTAATAATGACTGGCAGTTATGACCACTAGTCTAAAATAGTATGTGGAACGATGCCCATTTATTCCGTGAACGTTGTAATTCACAAATTTTGGCTGTAAAATAGTTTTAAAAACCCGGGTTGGCTTTTAATGTCCTGTCGGGTACCTACAACCCGATTTAATTCGGGCATTAGGTACCCGCCCGACCCGGCTTAAAATAAAAGCCCGCCCGAATAAAGACCGAGACGTGTCAAACCCGCCCGACCACTCGGGTTCACGCTAATACCCGGAGTTACCCGAATTTTCGGGTACCCGCAGACCTCTAGTGTTGGGGAGTAGCGCGTTACTTTTTTTGTAGTTTGTAGTGTAACGACGCTACTTTTCAAAGTAGCAACTAATATTGTAGCATCGCTACATTTTGAGACTAATATATAGCGTGAATCACGCTACTTTTCACGCTACATTTGGTATTGAAATGCCCTAAATTTTTAACTAATCGAAAAAACCCAATTACGCTACTTTGAATAGTTACCGAATACAAAGAAAAACACAATTTCACCACTATTAATTATTGACTCTGTGTACGAACAGTCAGTATAAAGTGTACGCTGAAAACGTTTGGTTGTCGTTGTCTGTCGTCTGCCTAATTGAGTCATTGAGTTGGAGTTGATGTTTGAGGTTAAGTTGTTCCGATCTCTTGCCAGCTTGCCATTGTTTTGCGTTACAATAACTAAATTATTTACCAAGTTTGTAGGCCTAATGCTAATGAAGTGTTAAAAACACAGTTTATTTGCAATGGCACTGTCTAAATCGCAGTCTCAGTTGGTTTTACCGTGGACAGCTTACAACCAGTTTTTCAAACTTCATAAAGTACTAGAATACCCCCGTCGCAGCAGACCTGCGTACTCAGCGAATTTCCAAATTATTAATATTAGTTTTGACCAGCTAAACTTGTAAACAAAATTTCATCACGTGCTCATAAATAGGGAAATAAATGTCTATTCTCCTTAAGATAAATATAGGGAAAGAGTATGCAGGTATGCTGCCATGGGGGACACTAAAAGTAGGTTTTTAGCATAGAAAAAATTTATTTCGACCATATAAAGGCATATGGTAAGTTTCATCAATATCTGTCCATAAATAAAAGAGTTTGCCTATTCTCCATATGATTAACATGGGAAAAGAGTATGCAGGTTTGCTGCCATGATAAGTACAAAAACCAAGATTTTTTACCTTAAATGGATGAATCTCAACCAAGTGAAGCTAAATACCAAGTTTCATCCAAAAATATTGGTTAATAAGTGAAATATTATCACATCCTTATTCTCCATAAGATTAACATTGGACCCCCAAAAGACAATGTACTGTCTTTAGACTTTGTAATATCTCGGTAACCAATGGAGATAGAGCAAAGCTTCAAAATACTAAATTGTGTGTTTTTTTGAGCTAAATCCAATGGTCAAAATAAAAATTTAAAATTTTTAATATTTACATATGAAAAATGCAAAAAACCCATTTTTGGGGTACAAAACCCCCAAAACGACCCCTTCCGGTAGGTCGATATGTCTGGTTTTCGAACTCATCCGAATAAACGTAGGATTACACATCTCTACCAAATTTGGAGTCGATCGGACCATTTTTACGAGAGTTATCGTCTAGGGACACACATATATATATATATATATATATATATATATATATATATAAATTTTAATGACTATTATTTTGGTCTCTGGGCACCTCAAAACGAAAAAGTAACATGGTCCCGGGCTTAGGTCTTACCATGAGGCCTACGGTAATAGCTTATTCCCTATGGGAAATTCGCTAAAATGAAAGATTTGAGCATATAATATATGTTCTATAATGGTATGGCCTATATTCACATTGGTATTATATAAATGGATGTCAATCAATGTATGTTAGTGTGTACGCATAAATCTTTTGCGTTTTGATGGACATTTGTATAAACCACATGACCAAAATATTCTATTATGACTTTTTGTAAAGTAGTGAAAAAGTAGCTAGCTACTTTTTTCTTGTAGTTGTAGTTGTAGCTAGCTACTTTTTTTTAAGTAGTTGTAGTGTAGTTTAGCTTCTTTTTGAAGAAAACAGTTGTAGTTGTAGCTAACTACTTTTAAAAAGTAGTTTACCCAACACTGTTTATCATTATAATGATTAATCCACACCATGTTGCACAAGATAGAGCCAACCAGCCCATATGTAGCATAAATTCTGGCAGGCTGTCTCACGTCTTGTGCAACCAACTGTAACTAACTATTTTGAAGATAAAGACATTTTTAAGAAGGTGAGATTTTTATAAAGATATTTTTAAAGGCCTGGAAAACTGGAAAACTACTATTTACTACTATTGTAAATGGCAAACATTAGTTTCTAAATAGTTTATAATTTTGACACAAGTTTCACTTAGTCAAATGAAAATGTGATAAATAGCAAGTTAAACACACTTTTTTGCCTTTCTCAACTAACTGATTACACATTAGCGAGGTACTGACCGACTTCGACCGGGGTGAACTCGGCGGTGTGCCGGTTGTCGGAGCGGTCCACCTTGACGGGCAGTCGCCGGTTGGAGGGGGAGGTGACAGTGACTTCGCAGGTCGTGGCCCCGTCAATGTAGACGGCAGCGGGGCGCCCGGCGGGGCTCATCTTGGCCCCGGGCCCGCTCACCGTCACCTGCCCCGGCTCCAGCACCCGACATGTGAATGGGGACCCTGCGCAGGAACAACCAAGTAGTAAATCATAAAAATATTTTCATACGATTTGTTAGTAAATAAAATCCTCAAAAACTACTGTTTAAATAACTGAAAGATGTTATTGTTAAGTTAATAAAATTTATATCACATGGTAGTTTTTTTTTCAGGATAAAAATCTGCGTCTAGTCCTAATCAAACCTTTTTTATAAATTATTAATTGATAAAACTGGCAAAGAAATCATTTCATTAGCCACTAAGTCACACCTGGTATCGGCTCGCCGTTGAACCTGACGCTGAGGCTGTGCGGCGCCGCCTCCCTCGGTTTGAAGTTGACCCGGAACTTGGCATTGCCTTCGCTCTGTACGTAGTTGGGCACATTGCAGCCGTTCACCGACACGATGATCTCCAGGTTGCCTGCCCCGGCCTGGCTCGCGTTGACTGTCAAACGAAAAAAAAATTAAACAAATCAATGTACTGTTTATTTAAATGCTGTCCCAAATTGTTAGGAACTTCTGTTTTTTTTTTCATTGTTGCCTAATTTTTTTTAATCTCAAATAAAACATCTCTGGAAAATTGTTAAGTTTCTATATTCTGAACCAGTAATTGAGAGGTGAAAGCTTAGTATGTAGGCTAAGCTAATTATGATGAAAATAAGAAATTTTCCATGCCCTATGCGTTGTTGAGAAAGTGGTTCCTAGTTTAACTTCTAGTCCTACTGCTTTGCTCTAACACTTTGTAATCAGTCAATTTAACAATAATTAAAAAAAATTAATGAATTATACGTCTTAGGACAAAATAATTAAGTTTTCCTCATCAAAATAGGATCATGAATCCATTTTATGGTCCAAAATGAGAAGTGTTGTTAAAAGTTCATAATAAAAGATCAACATTAATTATAGTTACCAATTAACAAATATTCAGTAAGAATGGTTTTCCTTAACTAAGTTTTTATCTTGCAAATGTGCAACACTCACTGCTAAAGTAGACAGGTTTGCCAACGGTGCCGGAGCTGATATCTGTGACCTTGACTTTGGTTGCGTCGTAGGCCTTGATAAGGAATGGGGAGCCTTCGACGTGGCCCCCAGCTAGCTTCACCTCCACACTGTGGTCTCCTAAGGAAGTAAACGACGAATGTCAAAAAACATCTTTAAAGAGTAGAATATTATTGTACACATGGACTTTCTAAAAACACTACTGGTAAATGACAAATATAACCTTATGATTAAGAAAAGGCAGAATATGATAAATATGAGTCCTTACCGACATCCTTTGCTGTGAGTGAGCACGAGTATCTGCCAGGGACATCTGTAGGCTTGACTGTCACTGGCACAAGCTGTCGAGAAGGGGACAACACCTGGGAGCAGAAAAAGTGTCAGGCTGAAGATCTCTGAATATTTTACAGACTAGGGTGATCTAAAGTATAAAGTAATAATACAACAAGTTCTATTGTATGGAGCAGGCATCTGGACCCTTACAAAACAAAACAAAAAGAGACTGATAGTTTTTGAAAATAAAATTTTACATAGGGTGTTTGGATGAATTAATGACAATGGGGAGTGACGCATAAAGAAGAATCAAGAACTTAAAGAACTATGCAAAGACCCAGATACTGTAGCAATTGTGAAGAGCAGAAGATTAAAGTGGCTGGGACACATGCAGAGAAGAGATTTAGACCACATGATAAAAAGAGTATGTATAGGGAAACTGATGGGACGACGATAGCTAGGAGGGCGTAGACTCAGATTGGATGAGCATGTGAACCAAGACCTCAGGTGGTTAGGAGCAAGTTTGGAGGTAGCAAAGGACAGAACACAGATGAGACAAATAGTTGGCGAGGGTATAAATAATTTGGGATTTGTGTAGCCACAGTAGTAAGTAAGTAACCTGCTCCTAAAGCTGAGTCAAGATAAAACGTAATTAATATGGAGTAAAACTCACAGGCTTGAGCAATCCAGTTTATTGTTTACTTGTCGTACCTGTGTTGTCCAGGTTATTAATGTGGATTGGTCAAGACAGTGAGTTTACTCCATATTTATTAAAGCAATTCCTGGTAGAAAAAAGTAAAACTTTACTAATGATGAACATGATTATGACTAACTTAAATGATACAAAAATAAAAACAAATATATTTTTATAACTCAAACATGAAAAATTACTTCATTTTCTAAAATAATTTTAACAAAAATACATAGAGTATACTCAGTGGTTGAAATAAAACAAACGCACATATTTGCCTACAGACTTACCTGGACCTGAGGCGGGTCCATTGATGGTTCACACTCCACGATGAACGTGGCTGGTTTGTCCACTGACACCTTGTCTTCCCCGGAGAGAACTATCCGAGCCGCTTCTGACACCACACACGAGAATGGGCTCCCTGGCAAAACATTCAACATGTCAAGTAATTACTAAAAGATACATTCGATACATTTCTTGAAACACCGACACGCGAGGGTGAGTCTGATGGATCAGATGAGGTGTGGCTTTGTTGCTGACAAATAGCAACTGATTAATTTGTCAGCATAATTAATTAATGACCAAAAGCAGCCTGGTCTAGTTTCAAATCTTTATTGGCAACCCATTAATCAAAAAGGTAAATTAACCCTTTGAGCTTACTCATAAACTGTTATTACTACATCTCAAATAGCAAGCATTAAAATAATGATCCATCAGAGGCCCTCCCCCAAAATCAGAATGTCCACTTTTTGCTGTTTTATTTTTAAAAACTTTATGAACGTTTTTTTACATTGGTTCTCTGGAGTTAAAACTCAATTTGGGTTAAAGTATCCAAGTAGTAGTTGATATTGCTACTATGCCTGACCAAATGCATAACATCAAGAGAAATTAATTATTTTTCTTTGACATTGGATTTTAGTTGCTCACCCGGCACGTCGCGGCCGTTGAACCGTAGGTCGACGGTGTGCGTGGTGGCCTGGCGTGGGGTGAAGGATATTGCGTAGGTGTGCGGCCCCTGCGCCTGCGCGGATGTCGCCACGCGGCCGCCGTTCACTGTCACCTCCAGGTTGCCAGGGCCCGCCTGGCTCGTCTCCACTGCAGCAAACATTCAATCTACTTAATGTTTGCAAATAAATTACGAGAAATATTATTTCTTAAATACTGGCAAATTTTTGCTTTGAGCAATTTTTTTTAGACCTTCCTTATTATTAGTATGTTATTTTGTACTTCTTATTGTACATGGAATTTTTTTTGAAAATTAACTTTAAAACTGTAATAATTTTTTTATTTTATTTTTTTAACAGGAGTAAATTTTATTTATTTTTGTTTTGTTTCTCAGCATTCACAGTTTCATGTCACAAGAAAATGTAAACTTTAGAACACAATGTTACCTGTATCATAAAATGTTTTGACAATGAAAAAATTAAACGAAAAAATTTTACTGGGTATTATTGTGTAGACATTGATTTGCTTTGCTACACATAACGAGTATCAATTGCTAGTGACCCGTGGTCCAGTACCTCACCTCTAGTAGGTTGTCACTTTAAAGTACTCAAATACTTTTTTAGTTAAAAAATGGTGGACAGGTTTAGTCTCGATGTTAGTTTTGGTGCATATCTATTTATTAATAGGCAAGCATGTTTCGTTTCCTCCTTTTTTGCTTAGCTTGAGTGCATCACAGGAGAAAACCGTGCATACCGTTAGAAAGGTATAGTCCTGTAGATGAGCAGAATCCCATTATAATTGACATCGGCCATCAGGGCTCCACCCTACAGGCTTTCCAAGTTTCAATGTTAATCTTATGGGAGAGGGATAATTGATCATAATACTGAATCATAAGACTGCTGTTGTAATAACAAATATGTTAGCAAATCAGGAAGAACAGATGTTTCAGAGGTTAAATATTTTATACACTAATTGGGTTTAGATCAACTGAAATTGTGGTCGACTTTCAGCCATTTGGTAATCTGTAGTAATAACTAAAAGTAATGGTTTAATAAAAAAGATTTTAAATTGTTTAATAAAAAAGATTTTACTGTTTTTGTGAATAAAATTAGAGAAATAATTAAAAAAAAGACTTATCTACAACTAAAAAGCTGTGAAACAATTTCACTAAATTTTTTGCCTGTTCTATAAATATACGAAAAGTACATGGATTTGACAGTAGATTTACATTTAAGAAATGCTTTGAGCTTTAGAAACCACAACAATAATTTTGTGAACTAGTAAACTTTGTTAACGGGTGTGGGAAGATAATTTAACCAACAGATTTTCCATCATATTGTAAGCAGAACATCCGCTTTCTTGCCTGCAATTATAGTCTGAAAAGCTATAATTATAATTATAATTATAACTATAATTATAAAACTGGCTGGGTAGCTGAGTGGTTATAGTGCTCGCCTTTGAATCCAAAGGTTGCCGGTTCGATCCTAAGAAAAGTTGGTAGCTTTTTAAAGGTCGATTCCGGACCCAGTTGCCATTTGTCATTGGGCTATTAATTAATGATGCTTTCTAACAACTGGTCGATGTTAGATAGTAACAAGACTGGGGTTTGGACCGTTCCCCGTCAAAACGTTAAAAAATGCCACTGGCGTAGATACACCCAAATAAAATAAAAAATAAAAAGCCTTTTTTTTATTGTAGCCTTTTAAAAGTGCAACAAAAAAATAACTGCTATTTTTTTGTACAATAGCTTCCAAAAACATGCTTTTTATCATTCTGCACGAAATCAGCGTGTTTTTTGTTCTCTCAACTGTACCAAAACCGATTATTTTTTGTCCAAGGACTGAAAAATCATCTAGAGAATTTTTTAGGTCCTAGTACTGAAAAGTCAGCTGTTTGCTATGTATATTATTATTCATTTATCAATGTTGAGGAGCAGAATTTTGAAATTCAAACGTTATAAAGAGCATTGTTTGTAAATAACGTAAATGTAAACACTGCATATTAATAACTTTGTAAATATAACCTCGAAAATACAACTTTACAGTTAATATTTGCATTGATCAAAAGTCTTATTTCGCATTATGATAAAAAACGTTGTTCATCACTCGGAGCAAAAGTGTCTTTTTGATGCTTAATCATTTTTAAAAACTCGATTGCGCACCAAAAAGACCCACTTTTGCTCCTAGTGATGAAAACTACTATTGTGTTGTCTAAAAAAAGTTGTTTTTTTTTTTTTTTTTTTTTTTGCTAGATCACAACTTTTATGCGAGGCAAAGCGCGTCATGTCACTCTGTGCTAGTGATGAGAATTAGTATTACAAACTGCAGTTTAATGTGAACTTGACAACCAAAAGACACATTACTGGTGACCATATCACTACACTCTGCCATGCTGGGTAAAACATGAAACTGGCACGTTTGTGACTTTGAATTTCAACTCAAATATTTAATAATATTATTGGAATATTGATGTTCAAACAAGTACTTGACTAATAAATAATATTTCAAATCACGTACTATTTATTGCAAAATATTTTAAACCTAAAATGCTGAAATGAGAAAGAGTTTCGTACTAAAATTGATTTTGCTTTATTGAAAACAAATGATAACCAACCTAGGAAAGTAACAGGCTGTCCAACCGTTCCCCTCGACACAGCCTTGACTTTGATGGCATTGACGTCATAAACTTTACAGCTGAACGGGGATCCGGACACAGCAACTTGTCGGTAGTTTACGGCAATCTTGTGTTCGCCGACCACTCTCGGACAGAACTCCACCTTGAAGGTTTGGTTGCCTGCGTCCTTAACTTGAGCAGGAACTGACTGTCCGTTGGGTCCTAGAGAATGCTCCAGCATACAATATGACGTAAAGGGAATGGAGAATTAGTTCAGCGTAACCCCCAGCATGCCATGTATCAAAGCGATGCCATGTACAAAGCGATCTGACTCAATCGTGAGATCAAGCGATTATTTCAGATAAGGAAAAGGTTCCTGAAAATGAGGTAGAAGGGGAGGATTTTATAAATATTAATTTAGAATTAAATGGGTTAATGTAGCAGAGCTTTTGGGTTAGTTGATGACAGTATAGTTTTAAATCAAATTAAATTTGAACAGGACATTGCTATTGTACAATAATTAAGTATTGTACAAAAGGTTATTGTAAAAATATTTTAGAACAAAGATTACAGTGAAACTTACTATGATTTGTTATAATTAACAACTTATGTTATCACGCTATACAAATATTACAGGACACTGGAAGATTATTGAAGATGTGGAAAAATATACCAGATGTACACAAATTACAATCTTAATATTAGTTTACATAGTTATATTAGTTATAATAATAAAAAATTGCACCTAAGTTGAATAATAAATATTGAATAAGGTGAATTAACAATTTTAAAGGAAAAATGATAAAATATTGGTTAGAAAAAATATTGACTATTTTGTTTGGAAATCACCTAAGAGATCTACAATAACAACAAACATACTATTTTTTCCAATTCAAATATTTTTCAACATTATTAAGGACATTATGAATTGCAGAAGAAAAGCTCCAGTACAGCAAGCAGAAAAAATTATGACATACATAATGAATGGTAATAATTAAAGTCTTGAGGTGACAAATAGCAATGCAAAATATGAAATTTGAGTCCTTTACCACAATAATACATCCCATATACCTCACCAACATTCAACATGGTAACAAAACATACACACAATACTTACTACATTTTTAAACCCCATTTTAAGAGTATTTTATGTTATCTAAAATTTGGTTACTCTTTATGACTAGAACTATCAACGAGTTCATAAAATATGTATACTTCAACATATACCAAGGAAAGATTGTATATTAATTATTTTTGATTTTACTTATCACTCGACCATTATTAACAATAATTTATTCCTTTAGCTGAGTCTAAAACATCATGCATAATTATAGGTAAAAAGATGCAACATAAATAGTTTAAAATTTTCTTTTGATGAGATCAGTGTGTAAGGTCCATGCAGTTGACTAGGTTAGGTTATATGTACAGAAGCGAGTTAGAGAAGCGAGTTACCCTAGTCCACCACCAGAGAGGGTGAGTGAGGGAGAGAGTGAGTGAGATAGAGAGAGAGGTCAATAGTGGCGAAGTCTCCGCGAGTGCCCACCTGAAACACAGAGTGACAGAGTCAAGCCATACGACAGTCAGCTGATCAGTGCACCTCACAACCAACAATACATTCACACGTTACGCTACTGGAAAGCCATATAGAATATTAAAATGATATTCAACTTAAAAGACTTTGTTAAACTTTAAAAAATGTGCTTTATAAAAACATAATTATTCATTTTTATTTAGGCAATGTATGAAGTAAATTTTTAATGTTGTTCCCATAAGGAAGGTGTTGATTTTTTTCACGTTCCTAATGTATATACAGAATTTTTAGTGTTTTACTTAATTTGATGTTAGCATTTCTTTCTTTTTTCCTGTGGACGCTCAAGTTTTTTAAAGTTCAGAGACTTTTTTAGAAATCCAGCTAACTCCTTGTTATTAAAAAAATTGTTAGGCATTTATTTTTAACTTTTTTGTTGAAATATAAAAATTTGATGTACGCGATGGATGCTTTACTTTATACTTTTTTAGGTTAGCAGTATAAATTAATAAAGTATTAAAGTGCCATGTTCATGAGCTAAGAATTACTTTTACTGCTTCAGATGCAAATCATTTTTTCTGTAAAAATGTCACCCTCTACAGCTTATTTTAATATATGAGAATAAAATTGCCAATGAAAACTCTTATGCTTGCTGCTAGTTCACTGAAACATTACTGCTAAGTCCAAGTTAAAACAAAAACACAAGTTACCATAGAAAAGAAACAGTGAGGGATAAAGCACTAATAAACAATCTGGAAAACACAGAACAGTGGTTCAAAAAAGAGAGAGATAAATGTGCAAAACAATAGCAGTAGACAATGACAGTGCACAATGTGAGGATAGATAACACAAGAATAGCCAGTGGCACACATTGACACAAAACAAGGCCATGCAATATGAAAAATATATCAGAACTACCCATTTTATAAATAAATATTTAAAATATTTGGATGAAAACGCTTTTCTGTCTTGGTATTAGTCCGCAAAATCGGTGAGATAGTTTTGCAGTATGATGCAAAAAGTTGATCATTTATTGTTTTTGCTGTGGTTTGTCACATTTATCTAAAACACAATGGCACATAGAAAAAAGCCACTTTCCATCCTAGTGATGAAAACTGTTATTTTGCAAGTTAATATCAACTAATGAACAAAAAATTGGCCCAGCAAATAATGAATTGTAAATCAAGTCTGGTTTGCATTTGGATTTTATTCTTTGTGATAAATTTTAAAAGTAACAGAAAAACTACCAGTACTGGTAATGAAAAAGTTCACATTATGCAAGGAAAACAGAAATTGACAAACATTAGGCATTGGCATGGACAGTAATCTTCTATTGAAACACATACAATAAACTAAACTTTTTACCACAAAAAAGACTTCAAAATCCTAATTTTTTGATAATAATTGAAAGTTTTTAAAGATTTGTGGTATCAAAGTTTAGCTAAAAAAGATTTAAAAACAAATTAAACAGAGCCTGGTTAATTTTATATAGCTATCACATTGACACACAAACACATTAAGCACATACTAGACAAATAGAAACTATGCCTAAATGCAAGATGCAAACATATATTCACAAATAACTGGCCATTAACAAACACAACAATTAAGTGGAAATATGAAAATTTTATGATAAAAGTAAAACCTTAGACTATATACAATAATGTGAATAGACTTGTGTGTTTGAAACCTATTTAGGGTGGTAAGATGTTCTGTGGCGTACATGAAGTACAAATGACATATATGGTAGGTACATCAGTATTACCACTCTTCTTAACCAAGGATGAAACATTTATACCCGAAGATGTTCATGTTGTGGTAAAATGTTTTTGCAGCAGTGTAAATCCAGCTGAAAAACATCGATCGCAACAATCGATCGCCTTTGGCAAACCTTTATACATGAATCTTCCAAATTTTTGTATTAAACAAAAAGCATTGGATGAGAAGTCTATTCACATTATATAGTGTATATACTAAATGGTAAAACTAACTATTTGCATTATTATGAATTATGTTATTAATAAATCGATTATATTCATCTTCTAAACTACATTCTGCATGAATAGAAATATGATGTTCTTAATTAATGGGGGTTAAATTAATTAAGAACTAATAATCTCAATTTATATACAAAGCTAAAATCACTTTCCAAAAACTAATAACTTTCATTGGGCTGATATAAAATTAGTTATGATTTTAAATGGGCTATATTAATTTGTGCGCGTATTAAAAGAATAACACATTTAAAAATTCAAACAATAATAAACAACTTGTTCAAAAAGTATTCCGGAACAGTTGAGTTCCTCCAGAGGCTACTTACCCTCAACATTGACCTCGATGTCATCTAAACTTCCTGCTACATTGCTCATTGTGAAATAAGAGTCCACCCCCAGTGGGGCGTGGGACAGGGAGGATCCAGTCACCAGGGGGAAGTCTCCCACGACGGGAGCTATGAACAGCGACCCTGCGGTGACAACACGTGTGCATTAGCATTAGCAGGCGGAACATACAGCTTATTAGCAGGCATACGAAGGCCAAAAAAGCTACGACTTCAATAAAAAATTTGAATTGTTTTAAAACAAAAAATATTTTTTTAATCCATAGTTTTATATACCATAATATTTTGTTATGGATCATAAAGCTTAAAAACACTAACATTTTCTAAAATAAATAAATAAAATACAATAAAAAAATAAAACACTTGTATTTTTTTTATTTTAAAATTAATATTTAAAGAATGAGCAGAAAATTTGTGAAGAATTAAAAAGAACTGATCATATTTGATGCAATCAAAGTAGACCTTTCCTTAAGCGCTTTAATCGGATATATAGCCACACCAATTATAACCACCTCTGTACGAATTTAGAAAGGTTTATCCGCCCTGAATTTTGTAACTTGTCGGTGTAACCAACATTTTCTAGAAATCGAGAACTGCCAAAAAATAGTAAAGGCATTCCAGAACGTTTTTTAGCAATTATTTAATACAAATGAGATAAAATGACTCTATAAAAAGTTTGTAGGAAAAGGACAAGACACAGCTAACTCATCTTGAAAAATATAGATAAGTTTGACAGAACACACAAAAAAAAAAAAAAAAAAAAAAAAAACTAACACTTTTGTGTTTTGTCAAACTCATCAATACTTTTCAAGGTGAGTTAGCTGTGTCATATCCTTTTCCTACAAATAAGTTAAAGCCGAGTCTTTTTCCTTGAAATCCTAATCTATAAAAAGTTTAAAATTGAATAAACTGAAATTCAACCTATTGATAGGTATTATTCATTTAATTACTATATAAGGGCTTGGGATGCAATCGCAAATAGCAGTAAAGACATGGCCTATTGGTGCTGTGAGATACCAAGCCCACCACCTGGTGTGCTGGAATCGTATCTTGCCACTTAACGGCGCTGATTAAATTTACACTTTTTGTTACAGAAGTTTTTCTTAAACCCTACGCTGTTTGAAACTTGGATTGTCAAGTTTAAATTTGACTAGGCCTAGATATATGTATAGTGTAGAGATAGGATTTCTGTTGTACATATGCTAACCCAATCATTTTGTAAATAGTAGTATAAGAATTGACAATGTCTATTGTACATTGTGAAATGTTTTGAATGTAAAATAAACTTCTTATTCTTATTCTCGTCAGTCTATATGGTATTACTGAGTGCCTGGAGAGTACTCTCAGGTTGGCTAAACTGTCCCAAAAATGTCGATATTTACAGTTAATCTTGTGTGAGAGTGGTGGCGAGCTACTCTCGGTACTGTTTAAACGACAAGTCTTAATTTGCAAAGGTGCGGCTCTCAGAGAGAATTGGTTACTCTTGGATAGTTTTGGCGAGCTTACTCTCAGCACCGTTTACACGACCCTTATCACTAGCTAAAACTCTCTGAGAGCTAAAAACTTTCACGTGTAAACCTAGCTTAAGGGTCAGTTAAGTGAGTGTAAACGATAAAGATATCATGTTTGTTTACCTGGGACGGCCTCCTTGTTGAAGTATATGCTGATGACATGGTCAACAGGTTCAATTGGCACGAAGCTGACGGCAAACTTGGCATTGCCCTGTGGATGGACCTGTGTGGGGATGTTGACTCCTTGGGCACTGATGGTGATCTCAAGGTTACCCTCCCCAGCCTGGCTGGCGTCCACTGTCAAGAATAATAACACGATTAGTCAACTTGGATAGAACTTAGCTGGCACCCACTGTCAAGTACCCCGATATGAATGGTCAATATTTTTGAAGCTAACACACCAAACTTGGAAAAACTGACTATTTTTCACCTGAACAATGTAGTTTGTTTAGTGTGAATTTTAGGCTTGATCTCCATGATAGACCATGTTAAAAAAGAAACCATTTACTTTCAAAATTCATTTGCATGTTAGTAACACTCACTATGTACACTACAGCGAGAAGACACTGTGAGAAGACACAACCAATGTACTTAAAACGGAAATTTGGACAAGGTTCCTGTACACTAAGGTTTTCAATTTTTCTCAGCAGGTTTTCAGTGTGCAAAACACAAAATAATGACATAATAGCTATTTGTGTAATAAGAGCGTAAAGTACGTCATTGCCACTCGAGAATTGTAGATGGCCGCACGAAGCTTCAGCTGAGTGCGGCCTAACAATTCGAGAGCGGCAATGACTATTTACGCTCGTAATACACACAAGATTTTTCCTACCAACATAATTGTTACAGATTACTTGTTTTATTGTATACAAAATGTCATTTAGATTACTTTTGATTTGTTTCTGTTGGAACACACTGTTAATTATCAAACATAACCTCAAACTAAAAAATAAGCAATTACTAAACGACAACAATGAATAACAGCTGTAGCATGGCTTGTAATAACAGCTGACTTCAAATTGCTGTTTGATCTAGCGTGCGGTAAAGAATCATTGCCGCTCTAGAGCGGGAAAGAAATGGAAACCGGAAATGAACTGTTTTGCATAGGGGTTACAGGTGTGGCAATGCAATTATTTCCATGCAGTGGTAGGAAAAGAAATTTTACCATCAAGAAGGCTTTAGTATGATTGAAAAGAGTAGTAGAACTGATCACTCTAGAAACTTTTTGTAGTAATTTATTTACGCCGCACTTGATCTGACCACTCTTTTTATATTTCAAACACAGTTATTATATGAGAAGTATATTCTACTAAAGTATGTCATCAATGCTAGAAGCCAATTTATTTCACTTATGACTTTGTGTAGGATGTACATAAAACTTGCCTATGACACTCACCAGTGAATTGGAGTGGTTTGCCAACGTGGCCCTGAGGTAAAGGTCCGACGTAGACCTTCTTGGCATCATAAGCCTTGGCGATGAATGGTGTTCCAGACACCGGGTGGCCGTTGTACTCCACCGAGATGGAGTGGGGGCCGACCTCTCGGGGCGTGAACTCTGCTGTGAACCCGCTGTGGACGTTGCCAGTCACCTGATAAACATATCCAACAATTATGATAAACTACAAACATGTCATGTGAACAAACACACCATAGATTTGTAGGTATTTAAAAAAGAGTACAAATTAACAATTCTTTTCATCCACTAATGTACGTAATTAAATTAAACCATTGAATGCAAACATTGTACACAACATTTCAAGCACTATATACAAGTATTATATCAAGGCCATCAACTCCAATAGCCTTCTGTCGTGATAGTTTACCGATGGTTAGTGAGTTACCTTGACTGGCAGCTCGCACGACGGCCCAGTGATGGCGACTGCCAGCTCCGCCGAGCCGCTGCTGTCCACAGTCATGTGGAACCGAGCCACCTGGTTGACTGGGATCAGTTCCAGGCTGCTCAGGTTAACAGACACTCGGCTGGTGTCCGACACACTGCACACAAACGGGCAACCTATGCACACCACACAACTACATGTAGGTAAACAATGTTTGTTATGTGCACTAATCTCTTAAATTTGCTTTTATTAGCCAATTACTTATAATGTTTTACGCTACATTCTTAAACTGTCGGTTGCACTATTTACACATGCCCACTTACAATCTTGGTTTAGAAGGAGATTAAGGGAGAAAGATTTAAGCAACGTGCAATATAATTACCAGTTGAGTTGGTATAGACCTACCTACTGATTAAAAAAAAATTAATTCTTAAGCAAAACAAAAAGTATTCAAATTTTAGAGCTTTAAAGAAGACCCCACTGTAATAATGTGTTGCTAAATTTCTTTGTTTAAATTTTTGTAAATTGTATTTGAATTTGAATTTGTAAATTGTTTATTTCCTATCAAATGATAGCTTTTTCAGTATGAAGAAAAATGTACATCACTAGGAGTAAAAGTGTGTCTCTTTGTGTTTAGTGACATCTCGAAGCGCAGGCTTCGCCTCACTTGTAAAACGCAACTATGCGCATGAAAAAGCCAAATCCAATCCTTGTGATGTAAACTATTATTACATCAGTCATCACCCTCATGTTTTGCAAATAAAACAACAAGTGGCAAAATAAGAGTTTCTTTGTTAAAGAAATGACAGCTAATGAAGTACAGACTCAGAAGAAAGCTACAAAAGACGCTGGGGCAAGTCATTAGTAGACATTAGCACATATTGTGTTGGTTGGTTTTTTTTTCTTTCCGCACAGTCAAGTAAAAATCTCTGTGTATTATGACACATCCTATTATGTACAACATTCATCGATAAATGTAGAAAAAGTATTATCAAAACTGTATTATTAAGTAATAAATACTGTTGATACCTAACAAAAATAATCTGTAAAATAAGAGTAAAATCTGTTAATGTTTCCTACAGAATAATTTCATAATAAAAAGTGTACGATACCTACTAAGTTCCTGTTAGAGTACTAATATTATATTAGCCCTATTATATGTGGCCAGTGTGTTTACCTGTGACAGTTTCTCCGTTGAACTTGATGTCGATCAGATGTGGCTTGGTGTGCTCCGGGGTGAAGCTGACGAGACATCGACCTCCGCCTACGACTGTCACATGGTTCGGCACCTCGCCCTCGTTGATGGAGATCTCCAACTGGCCCTCGCCTGCCTGGCTTGCATCCACTGTGGACAAGAACCAGATTTTCCTAAGAGGTTAAGAGCCAAACAAAGGTGATATCATTGTAGTAGGCTCATCATTGACATCTTGGTAAACTTTTTGAGTGATTATTATTTTACATGTTAGTTCTAGTGGTATGGCTTTGTTCTCACAAGATAGCTGTCAATGGGTTTTCTTGAAGGTTTTGTTGACACAAACCAGTGCACTGTGGAGTGGTATTTTTAAAATCTTGTCTATGTGACTAATGCTATTTTACTATAGTTTTGAATTCCCACAACGGTTGCCCATGGCAAAAGAGAATTAGAGAAAAAAACTAATATTTTAATAACATTTTTAGTTGAGCTAGAAAACATTCCATTATGTTATTCAAAATTACCATCCTCAATAACCCAATTATTTTTCAAGACACCCTCAAATTTTACAATGGTTCCAAAAAATGGAAAAAGTGCAATAATATCTATTTTGGTAGGCATAATTGAAATTTTGCTCAAAAACATATATGTTTGCATATAATATATGCAAACATATATTGATATATAATTGATATATTATATCAATTATTCAAGAGAAATATTTTCGACGTTCAAAATAAAACTCGTAGGTTTGTGATGTGTAATTTTTCTGGTGACTTTTTTATTTATTTCACAGTGCCAAAAAAAAAAAACAAACAAACAAAAACAAAAACAAAAAAAAACATTAGTATTGTCATATTGCATTGGAAATCACAAACCATTGCAAAAACTGGATAATTAAAGTAATTTACCGTACATAAACAATATTAGAGCGCAAACAATGTTCTTCATTAGTATTGTGCTGAGTTTTCTATATTTATAAAACAATTTATATGAATAGCTAATAAACTCAAACATGACCATAAGATTAACAGTTAGAAAAAGCAAATCATGATTAATTCAACGTTTGGAAGAAGGAAGTGAATACATGTACTTCCCGATTAAAAAAATACGATAGCTTTCTAAAGATATCAACAAAAGAAATCGGAATCTGGAGCACAGCTGATGCAAATTGGTCAAAAGAAGCGGAACAGAATACAATCATCGTGGGAAATGCCCGATGTTGGTATTTACCAGTCACACCTGGTTACCCAGAAAGTGTGTGAATTGGGCTTTCTCTCTGGCCTGAAACAGTAGTGTCTGATCTGCATGGTTTACTATAAATGTATTGCTTTTTTAAAGTAAAATCTTGGCTTTGACTCTAAATAAATAAATAAAAAAACACTATTTGACAAATACAATTAAAGTACTAATATTACGTTAGGCCTATAATAACTGTTATCCATTCAACTGATAAAATAAATTTAAAGGGACTGTTAGTACATTTTTTCTAATTGTTTTTATCATTCATATTCAGAAAATTACTCAGGAATGGTTTGAACATGCTATGAATTGTTTACTCCCTCCATATAATGTTCTTTATATTTCTTTAATCGTACCTAAACAATATAACATTGCTGAGTAGTAAATCCTTCACAAAAAGTACATAAAACGAGTCACAGTAACATCTGGGCAGATAAGCTGGCTGGTTCACATTGATGTTAACATTTTTCACAATTAATTACTTTGTTCCAAGCTCTTTCCAACGACACTACAATCTTAAAAATCAGTTGAAAATTATAGGAGGAGTTCTGATTACAAAATACCTTAGTGTATTAAAAAAATATAGATGTTAAATGTCCAAATTCAAATTAATATTCAGGTTGAAGAAAATTAAGAACACGAAATCTCAGTGGCTTTACTCCAGTTAGTCTGAAATGGAAAGGGGTAATGCTGATTCCAACATTATCAATTTTGCTATGCCATTTTATTTTTTACTTGACACTATGACTTAAAAAAAAAATTAATTAAATTATTTGGAAAATAGGTGACCAAAACTATGTTTTCCCTTCATAAACGCGTCTGTAAAATTTTCTTTCATGGTTTGTACTCCTTATCTGATAGTTCATTTTTATGAACCCCAAAATGTAATAACTCCATTCTCATTGCCACATTTGGTGTAGGCCTAAAGAAAGCTTTAATTTAATAAGTTTAAGGTCACAATGGTTTAACCGGCAACATCGTTCAGCTGCGGTCTCGGATCCAAGGTGACCGTTTTGTGGGACGGGTGGGCGTACCTCTGAACTGGCAGGGCTGGCCGACGACGCCGCTGGCCACGTCGGTGACGCGGATGAGTGCTGCGTTGTAGACCTTGGCCAGTAACGGCCCCGCTGGCAGCTTCTCCCCTGCTACCGACACCTCCACCAGGTGACTGCCCACCTCCGACGGGGTGAACTCCACGCGGTAGATGCCCCCGGGCTCCGTCACCACTGTCGACGGCACCGCTCGCTTGCTGGGACCTACAACCATCAAGAAATGCTTGAGTTGTTGCTTTCAATATTAAAATGTAGCAAGGGCTTTTCGGATCTCAATGATTTAGAGAACCGAACGGAATCACTGGTGTTTCAAATTAATAATCAAATCAAAAGATGTTTCCATTTAAGTATACAGTATTAAGGGTGGATATATCCATTGGGCCTATGCACCTGTTGGATAAAAGAGGAGGTTGAAGAACTTTTTGAAGAATAAAACATAACTTGATAAATCAGCTAATATCTGGATACTATGGGGATTTCTAGGAAAGAGTGAATGAATCTCTAAGCTAAAATTAATGAACTGAACTTAAAATATTTTAAATAAATAAATAAAATGTATGAAACAAATATAGTGATGGGGAGTAGCGTGCTACTTGTAGCGCACTACTGTAGCGCCGCTACTTTTTTAGTAGCGTCAGTGTAGCTCCGCTACTTTTGAAAATAAGTAGCTTGTAGCTGTAGCAAGCTACATTTTTAGAGTAGTTGTAGCGGATTATTTAGCTACTTTACTCGCTACTTTGGTTTCAATAAAACATAATAATTGTGTTTAGATTTATCGTTCATGGCTTCCAAATAAACACAAGAGAAGGTTAGTCAGCTGTTACGTTTTTCGCTCGTTAGAATTGAAGATTATTTTCCATTGCCACCACCAGACGCTCCAATTGAGTACTACCATAACCACAAAATGACAATCACCTGTCTTGTTCTCTTTTGTGTTTGCTGACCACTAGACACGCTAGTAGTATTCTACTACTATGCACATATATTATAGAATAGAAACAAAACTGCTGCACTATGCTTGCGCACCGCCAGGATCGCTCAGGTCAGGAATTAAGGAAAGGAATGTTTACAATAATGAGAGAGAGAGAGAGAGAGAGAGAGAGAGAGAGAGAGAGAGAGAGAGAGAGAGAGAGAGAGAGAGAGAGAGAGAGAGAAACGACGCGACATCAACAAATCTATATATTAATACGCAAGCATGTTTCATTTCCTCCTTTTTTCTCAGCTCGTTTTCATCGTAGGATAAATCCGAGCATACCGTTAGAAAGGTATAGTCCTGTAGATGAGCAGAATCACGTTTTAATTCACATCGGCCCACGGGGCTACGCCCTACAGGCTTCCAAAGTTTCAATGTTAATCTTATGGGAGAAGGATAATTAATTGAATCATAATAGTCCAGTCATATTAGCGAAATTACCTAAAAAAACTCTTATAAGTGTGAAACTTGGTATATATATTGATATTTACATTCGGAATAACATATCAAAATTCCTCGAAAAATAAACTTGTGCTATGGCCGCCATCTTGGAAAATGGCGCCCGAAAACCAGTTTTTCTCCAATTACTCAAAAACTATTCATCCTATAAAAAAACCTTAAATGTAAAAAATGTTCGCCAAAAAAAGAGCTACAACTTTGGTCCTTGACAATATTTCGATATAATTAACCGTTTAGCCATAAAGTTCAATATTTAGAAAATAAATTTGAAAATTCGTTAAATACCTGATTTGCTATTAAAAATGTTTTAAATACATTATTTTAAAATTTATTTTACTATTTTAATTTAATAACTGGAATGTTCTGAACATTTTCATACCAGTGACACAACTTTTACCTTTCCATTTATATATTTTTGTGATTTTTTTTTTTTTTCGCTGCTGATGCTTTCGTTGATAAACTACCATTATATTCCCATACTGAGTTCATTATGGTACAAGGATGGGATTTGGTACCTATGTATGTTGTATTTACTGAAATAACATAACAAAACCCTCGCAAAAACATTTTAGTAGGCAGTTATCTTAGTAAATGGATATTGGATTAAGAAATTAAAAATTAATAAGTGGATATAGCTTAATATTGTATGTAGGAAAAAACAAAAGTTAAAGCTCTTTTTTGTCCTAAGCAATAATTTGATATACTTAACCGTTTAGCCATAAAATGCAATATTTAGAAAATATATGTGAAAATCGTAAAAAAAAACATTAATTGCCATTAAAAATATTTGAAATAAATTATTTTACCATTTGTTTTATTATTTTAATTTAAAAAATGGAATTTTTCTGAACAGTTTCATACCGGTAACATAACTTTTATCTTTCCATTTAAATTTTCTGTGATATTTTTAAATGTCGTTGTTGGACTACCATAATAATCTCCTATTGTGTTTAGGATCCATGGTTGGTTTTATTGATTTTTTAGTTTTGATATTTATGTTGGTACCCAGAGTAGAACTTCAGTACGATGAATGACGTTGGAGCAATTATGTAACAGAATACAATAATAATTATTTGAATTAAAAATAATTAATTTTAATAAAGGGGTTTGTTTTTTCCTACATACAATACTTAGCTATATCCACTTATTAATTTTTAATGTCTTAATCCTTAGGTAAAATTCAATATCCATTTACTAAGATAACTGCCTACTAAAACGTTTTTGCGAGGGTTTTGTTATGTTATTTCAGTAAATACAACATACATAGGTACCAAATCCCATCCTTGTACCATAATGAACTCAGAATGGGAATATTATGGTAGTTTATCAACGAAAGCATCAGAAGCGAAAAATAAAAAAAAATCACAAAAATATATAAATGGAAAAGTAAAAGTTATGTCACTGGTATGAAAATGTTCAGAACATTCCAATTATTAAATTAAAATAGTAAAATAAATTTTAAAATAATGTATTTAAAACATTTTTAATAACAAATCAGGTTTTTTAACAAATTTTCAAATTTATTTTCTAAATATTGAATTTTATGGCTAAACGGTTAATTATATCGAAATATTGTCAAGGACCAAAGTTGTAGCTCTTTTTTTGGCGAACATTTTTTACATTTAAGGTTTTTTTATAGGATGAATAGTTTTTGAGTAATTGAAGCAAAACTGGTTTTCGGGCGCCATTTTCCAAGATGGCGGCCATAGCACAAGTTTATTTTTCGAGGACTTTTGATATGTTATTCCGGATGTAAATATCAATATATATACCAAGTTTCACACTTATAAGAGTTTATGGAGAAATTTTGATTTAAAATGACTACACTATAAGACAGGTGTTGTAATAACAAATCCTAGCAAATAATGAAGAACAGATGTTTGAAAAAACATAAAATAAATAAAACATTTTAAAATTAATTTGCTCAAAATCAACTGAATTTTTGGTCGAATTTCGACCAGTGGGCGATCTCTAGTTCATATAAATAGCCAATTGTTACTACAGGCATAACGACACAACAACATAACTAGTGTAGTAAAATTAGTCGGGAAAAATGAAATAATTTTTGGAAAGCTAATTTCTTTTTAAATGTGTTCTATGGCATCCCCTGACCATCCTCCGAAAAGTCCCCTAAAATCCCATGTGGGGATCATGCCCAAAAATGAGGAGTTGGCCTATAAGGAGTTAAAATAAATTTTGATATTAAGCATACTACATTTGATTACATTCCAGAAGGTTTATATATATCAAATTAAAGGTCTTGAAATGTAGAATACAATGCCGTAAACCCGACCTAAATATAACGGTGGGGAGAAAAATGGCAGACGTTCGAAATTTAGAATAAAATAATAATATCAAAACTTTGAAATGGAATAACTTCCGACGTATTTGACCTTTTGAGGTCTGGTTTTCGGCTATGTACTCTCCTTATTAAGACCTTTAAAATGATGTATAGCATGGCTATGGACTTAGAAAAAATTTTCAAAACTTCCTCTTTGGGACGTCCATGCAGAGGGTGGTTCAAGGGTAATATGATGGGCATATGTCAGACTATCCCTATTTGCTAAGGTAATTGTACAAGCAAACTTTTGCCGCAAACCGGACCTCAAAAGGTCAAGTATTTCGAATATTATTACATTTTTAAGCGTGTAGATTAAAATTTGGTTTTTATTCAAAGTTTGACAGGCTGCCATTTTCGACTCAAGCAACCTTTTGAGGTGGGGTTTGCGGCATTAAATTCTACTACTTAAGAACTTTAGTTTGATATACATAAACCTATTGCTCGACGAAAGACTTACTTCTGACTCCACGAGGGCCATCCCATCATTTTTAGGCATGTTGCCCACTGGGGATTTCAGGGGACTTTTCTGAGGGTGGTCAGGGGATGACATAGAACACATTTAAGCAAAAATTAGCTGTCCAAAATTTTTTTCATTTTCCAGCCATATTTTGGCTTAATTTTACTACACTAAACCTCAACCACCTTGATTGATGTTAGATGTTGATGTGAACGTTTATCATACTTCCTGAACTCTTGTAAATTTGTACTTAATACTTTACAGAGTACTTCATACTTATATTCTGTTTCTGTAGTATCTAATCTAACAATCGACATCATGGCAATTAGTAGGCCTAAAATTGAGATTAGCGACAAAACTGTAGAAGCTAGTCCTTGTGTGCATACGCCAGCATTAACCCTACCTTAGGCGGTCTAAGAAAAAAATTTTATAAACCTGTGAAGATAACTTAATAAATATTGTTGTTTACATCTTTGATGTAAGTCTTTTTATTCGACAATTTATATTTTCATGCCACTATTCTGTTTACATTATCTAGGCTCCATAAGAGCCACAAATTATTACACTAAAATGAAAATATATCTAACCACAATATTAAAAAAAGGTATAGGCCTATATTTAAAAAAAATTAATTTTACTTTTAAGTGGGAAAATTGGGTGGTTATACATCACAAGAGAAAAACAGGACCAAATTACGAAAGTAGGAAAGTAGCTTAAATTGTAGCGAGCTACTTTTTAATTGTAGCTGGAGCTGTAGCTGTAGCTAAGCTACTTCTTTGGAAAAGTAGCTGTAGCTAGCTACTTTTAAAAAGTAACTTCCCCAACACTGAGCAAATGTAAGAAATATGTATGAAATAGGTTAAGGAATACCATCGGACCTCACTGACAATTTCTAAAAAACTTGGCAAGGCCATGACTATGTAAAAATGTAAAGTAAATTAATTTTAATTTGAATTTTAATATGAATCACAACTACCATCCAAAATGTTGAATCAGAGGATTTTCAACAAAAAGGCAATGTTCAACATATATTGGACATCAAAATACAAAAGATTCTTCTAAAGATCAATGTACACTTACTGATAACATTAGCGTGCACATCCTCCCTCAGGAATCCAAGAGCGCTGATCTGGAAAGACGCCACTTGGTCGACCGGGACAAGCCGGACAGCCTCCCCGATCACCGACATCTTGGGGGAGCCGCCCCCCAGCGCCCCCGACATGACGGCCACCTGCCACGGACTGCCTGCAACATCATAGACAATGTTGATTTTTCATTCAATAATGTTTTTCACTAGGGTCCATTGCTCAAAAAGCAACTCAGTTTAGAATGTGAAAAAAATTCTTTATACTTATAATTTTTATGGTTTACACTCATTTAATACCATTTGTTAACTAGTGTTTCCGTGATCGAAAATGGTATGAGTGGATAGGCTCTCTCTCGTGCACTGTGTTAACTCTTTATAGCTGTTAAAAGTTTAAAATAAAATAATTCCGATATTCACCGATTTCTCCTAGAATGTGCAGAAGCTGAGAAAAAAGGAACAGAGGAACCATGCTTACCTATTAATATATAGATTTATTACAGAAGACTTAGGGCTGGTTTCTGAGTCTAGGATTATCTCTATTCTCAGACTAAAATCCAGTATAAACCGGCTTTTAGTTTAGGTCTACAGAAATCGGGTTTCGGAGCTCAAGAACACCTAAACTCTTGGAATATCCCTCCCGAGTTAACTCTCGGGTAAGCGATATTCCAAGAGCCATATACTAATACCTACCTCACAAATGAGAGCAATGTCAAAACACACAGAAAAATAGAACAATAAATTGAATTAAAACAAATTTTCTTTTTTCTTCCCTTCTTGAACGGAAGGAAAGGAATGGAATCTTTCGGAGGATGACACAACAGCATTAATACAACTTTGAAACCCTTAGAAATAGTATTGAAAATATATGTTGACAATGATTTGTAAGTATAAAAGATATATCGGACACTTTACCTAAAACTAAATTTATAATTCAATACAGTACTTCCTAATGCAAATTAAAATAAGTTACCGTAGTGGCGATTGCAAATTGATTAAATAGGCCATGGTGTTCTTTGTTTCTTAGATCAAAACCCTGTGTGTCTGAGAATAGAACTCAACAAGTAAACAATAAATAAAAGTTATCTACAAAAAAAGGTGGAAAATGCTCTTTCAGAAAAAAAAAAACTTAATATGGTAACCAATTCTAAATTTTTATAGAAAAGAACAAGAGAATGCATGATATTGAAAAAGTGGTGACAAACAACTGTTATGCCTGGTTGGCAAAATATTGCACGGAACGATGTAGCAACGGGCAACTGTATTTGCAACACAAAGTTCAACCAAGCATTCAGTTATTTGTTACCTCAGCGTTTCAACACTTCCTAATACAATTAATTGCATTACGTAAGAAATATGAAAACAAATGACTTCCTTTCAATAATTCAGTTTGAGAAATTTCAATTAGTATAACTAGTTTAATTATTTTGATACAATAACAAGTTAGGGCTACATTTAGTTCTAAATCAATGATATCCAGAAAATCCAATATTGTGAATATCAGTAATCTCCAAAAACTACATGTATTTATGGTTGTACAGTAACCGGCCCAGGAGAATGCACTTGAATATTCAAGATCATATGGATCGAAATGGATCATATTTTAAAATTAAAATCCATAATTGTTGTATTACATTTCTAAAAACATTTCTTTCGTAATCATATGATTGTTTAATTGTGACAAATCAAAACATATTAGTATCGAGTGAAGATTGCTTGACAACGAATTGATTTTACAGGAGCCAATATCACCGATATGACTCTTGTCGTTCACTCGTTCATAGTTTATATTATCGGATCTAAGTGACGATCGGACCACTGAAAAGCGGTAGCTAATTGTTAGCTACTGTAATGGTAAAAAATGCGAATTCATTATGTCAATTTCATCGGTGAAAGACGGCCGCAGGGCATAAACACTGCCGCAATTTCGGCAGATTCAATTCTAATGTTTATACGTTGCATTAAATATCGACACAAACGAGATGCGAAAAACCTGATATTATTATTTTGTGAGTCGCATGTTGCAAGTACGAGCGCTGTAGCCTCATCCGGATCAGTGTTTTCCGGAGTGTGGATCTATCGGGAGTCCAGGTTTTATTGTAATTTGAAAGGAATTTCACGTAAAAATGTTATGCTTGGTAACAGTTGTAAATATATTTCAATACTTTAAGTTGTTGCAGTAGTGTTTAAAAACGAATTAAAAGATATTACTTTTTCATCAAACCTCTATGACTTGAAAAAGTGTATAACCTAGAACAGCGATGATCCATCAAATTTCAAGACCCATTTATTAATCAAGGCTGTGTAAATGTGTTCACATAATGTAAAATGTGTTTTATTTTTCGTTAACCATTAAATCTCAGCATATTTATATCAAATTTGGTATCAAAATAACTGAAAAGAAACTTGTTATATTAACAACTTTCAATAAATGTTGAATTGGATTGAAAATGACATAACAACACTGGGTTTCCTGGTAGGCTACTGGCGTCATCGTGTGCAGTAATATACGGCCGCCCTAGCCGCAGCGCGGGACAATCGGGACTCATTAACTCACTAGGATATCTTGCCACGGAACAAGTGGGTCGGTTTGCAGTCAATATCATGTCCGGGAACAAACGGGAGTCGGACCAAGCGTGGCGTAACCTCGGATCACCGAAAATATTCATGCGGATGAATATTTTAATATTTCATGCAAATGTTCCGTGAAAAAATAATTACGTTATAATTAAGACGTCTATGAGTGGAGTGTGGATATTCTTCTTAGCGTCCATCCATTAAACATTTAGGCCTAGTAGAAAGATGACTGTCAGAATCAACTTCGGCCCCTGTTAACACTACGAGAGGTTTAGAGTTTTGTTT
This sequence comes from Neoaliturus tenellus, assembly GCA_030545055.2. Taxonomy (NCBI): domain Eukaryota; kingdom Metazoa; phylum Arthropoda; class Insecta; order Hemiptera; family Cicadellidae; genus Neoaliturus; species Neoaliturus tenellus. The sequence goes on from CM061532.1 coordinate 220,113,842, forward strand.
ACCTTCCAGATTTAACCCTCTAATGTCCGTTTTATTTACAATACATAACACTTCAATTTATTATATAGCAAAAATAGCATCCATTTTTTTAAACAGGTTAATTTCATTTCTATTTGTAAAGCGGCAATTATTTTTATATACATGTGGCAGTAAAATAACAAAACAAAAACCTGGGATAAGCATAAACTAACCCTTATAACACACTAACCGATAGTGTGTGGACCAGTAGTGTCAAATTGTTGGTGCTGGCTCAGTTCAAGGTCACCTGAGGGATGACGTCATCGAGGTCAATGACCTCACCGATGACGTCATCGATGACGTCATCGATTGCGTCATCGATGACGTCATCACCTATGACGTCATTTCGATGACGTCACACCCATGACGTCACAGAAATGACGTGCTGATGACGTCATCACCCCTTACGTCATCAAAATGACGTCACCGACGCCACTAAGGTCAAGGTCACGCCGAAACTTAAAATTTTTTGGCACTTTTGCCGTTTCTCGCACTACGCTCCGAGTTTCAGTCAGAGTCCCCGTGACCTTGACCACTTGGAGCGAATATTCGACGAGAAACGGCAAAAGTGCCAAGTTAAACTCGAGTTTCTGACATGACTCTGCCTAAACGGCCAATCGGTTATCCCTCAGGTGACCTTGAACCAGCACAACACCAACAATTTGATATTACTGTGACCTAGAAAACCTAACAAAGGAGCGCCGACACCGATGCGCACCCCACGACAGTCACCGAGCGACTGACCTCCAGGCTCCGCGTACTCTAGGTATATCGGCTTGAGAGACTAAGACTCCAAACTGTCAGGAATGGGAGTAACTAACTGAATTTTGCAAGGAAAAGTCATCTCATCCAACATTCTAAACAAATGTTCATCAGTAAAACTTACATTAGTCTGTTTGGTATAAAACTTAGGGTGTCCGCGCAACAGTTTGCGCCACTTAGCTAAAGTCGAAACCCTTTTGACTTTGAGTGGTGGACAGTGAGCAACTAATAAAGTCTTAACACGGTTAAGTTTCTTACCTAAAGCGTCCCGCGACATGGCTTCCCTCACAAAAGTCCGCACAATACTGAGAGACTGCTTGTAGCGCATGAGTCAAGGGAAAAGAGGTGGGGGAAACAGCAGGAGTGGGGGAAGGTCACAGTGGTGGGGGAAGGTGAGGTTGTACGCTGGAGTATCGCATCACTTCACCATGACCTGTCCTACAGTCAATACACTGTTCTCTTGGCCCGAGTTGGCACTAGAAGAAACATTTCTGTACAGCTTAGGCTGTGAGAGCCGAGGAAGCAAAGTCAAAGTGGAAATTGTGTTAAACTCCAAGATGAAGAGTCTCCTAAATAAACTAATTGTATCCCTGCAATCCCCTATAACATTAGAGAAATACCACTTTATAAAGCGACACCTTATTCTTTGGCAAAACGAAGTGGAAATGGAAAAGATCACAGTAAAATTAATCTAACCTAAAATTTGGACTGGACACTCATGGCGATACCACGTGGCGTGCAAACGCCACCCTAAACATTACAAGTTAGGTTATTGAGCACCTCTGGTACGATAACCGACGTGCTAGAGTTAAAGTGTGATGACCTTGAGTCAAAACACTGAAATACTACAAGTCGATATTGTCCCAGAGGTAAAGTGTAGTGACCTTGAGTAAAATCAGAGAAAATCCAAGCCATGTTTGTCCAGAGTTAAAGTGTAATGACCTTGAGGCAAAAAATTTGTAAAACACTTACATGAACAGAGTCGAAGAGCAGCGATGCTTACCGCATGCAAGCCTGACACATACTGGCTGAGCGCCATCGCGTAGCTTAGGGACTCGATTAAGGTGGGGGTATTGGCAACACTTAGAGTAGAAGTGTAGTGGGTGACCTTGAACCAGACTTAGAGTAGAAGTGTAGTCGGTGACCTTGAACCACCCCTGAGGGGTGGACCCCCCACCCCCACCCCCACCCCCACCCCCCCCCCACCTCCACCCCCACCCCCCACCCCCACCCCCACCCCCACCCCCACCCCCCACCCCCACCCCCACCCCCACCCCCCACCCCCACCCCCCCCCCACCCCCCACCCCCACCCCATGGGGGTGGACCTCCACCCCCGGGGTGGACCTCCGCCCCATGCCGCCCCTTCGGGGGAGACCGGTGGGGATATAAGGCGGCCCGGCCACAGCCGGCTCGCAGTCCGCTCCCGAGCGTTGAACGTGAACGATCGGGACGGACCGCCATAGGCCTCACTAAACACTGAAAGGCGCCTTCACTGTTTAGCGAAGTCTACTCTAACTTTAAGACTTGTATTATTTTTAAGATATTGCGCTTGCGTATGGGTATTTGGAATTGTTTTATATGTGAATGTTTTACTTGTACCCTATGTCTCCTATGTGTCTTGTTCGTGTTTTGTCTTGTTGTCTTTTATGTCATATGTGTTTAATGTGTATATGCTTGTTCCAGCACGTACCATGTTGAGCTCAACCTATTTTGTAAGTGTGTGTTATATCTATCTAAAGTGTATACGCTTGTTTTAGCACTCCCCCTTGAGCCTTTTTCACAGCTCAAAGTAAATTGTAATGATAGGGACGGGAGTAGGCCCCCGTGTAAAATCATTTTTTACCAACGTTAGCATGGGTCCTCTCAGGCATGCAATATTGCGGCTGGGTTGGGACTTGGTCCGTTTGTACGCTGTCATGCAGACCACAGCTGTGGCCAATTTGCGGCGGCCTCTGCACTCGGACCGAGGACGTGTAAGCCACTAGGGCTGTCCTCAACCTCTGTTTCCCTTCTGGAAACCAAAATTATATAAATGAAGTTTGTTAGCTATTTGTGTTTTTGCCCCCAAGGCCCCCGAACATTCGTGGTTCGCCATGGATGAACGGGGGCCGAAATTTTTTAATGTTCGTGTGGCCTTGACCCACAAAGATTTTTAAAAATTTACTGCATTGCTAAAGTTAAATATTAAAGATAGGGTACGGGAGTAGACCCCCGTGTAAAGCTATTTTAAACCAATTGTAGCATGGGTCCTCTCAGGCATGCAATATTGCGGCTGGGTTGGGAACCGGTCCGTTTGTACGCTGGCATGCAGACCACAGCTGTGGCCAATTTGCGGCGGCCTCTGCACTCGGACCGAGGACGTGTAAGCCACTAGGGCTGTCCTCAACCTCTCTCAAAATTATGTAAATGTTTTGTTAGCTATTTGTTACCAATGCAGTAAATATTTAAAAGTCTTGCGTGGCGAAGGGAACACAACATTGGATGTTGCCCTGTTGTCATAGTTGGGTCTCTTCGGAGGCTACAGCGATGGCAACCTAAATGCCCCAGGTGGGGCTTTATTTTTTAAAGTTTTTCCGTGACCTTGACCTAAATACAGTAGTTTTCTAAATTCTTAATGGTTAGGTATTACTAACATACAAGTCTGCTGTTGTCCATAGTTGGGTCTCTTTGGAGGCTACAGCGATGGCAACCTAAATGCCCCAGGTGGGGCTTTATTTTTTCAAGTTATTTTGTGACCTTGACCTAATTATAGGAAAGACTGCTCCAGCATTCCCCCCCCCTCCACCCCACACCTCCACCCCACACCTCCACCCCACACCTCCACCCCACACCTCCACCCCACACCTCCGCCCCACACCTCCACCCCACACCTCCACCCCCCCCCCAACCCACCTCCACCCCACACCCCCACCCCACACCTCCACCCCACACCTCCACCCCACACCTCCACCCACACCTCCACCCCACACCTCCACCCCCAGCCCCGCCCCTACCCCTACCCCTATACCCTTGGGTGGGGCTCGCCCGTGGTCGGTGGGGATATAAGGCGGCCGGGTTGCATGCACCTCTCATTGGACCACCAACACTCGTGTTGACCGGTGCTCCTGCTATTTGCATTTTTATATTGCATCTTTATATTACATATTTTCACTTCACTTCTTCACTTTTAAAATGGGTTTGAAGGGTTTGAAATTGAAGAATTACCCTCCAGCTTCTGCTTCTTCTGCTAACCCCACTTCGGCTGTCCAGTCTACTCCGCCTTCTTCGTCTGGGACCACTACGATGCAGTACTCGGTCCTGCGGCAAGCGCTGGCTGTAATCACGACTGTGACCAGCCTTCTGCCATCGATGCCAGCGCTAACCAATACAACTGCCGCTGGGGCCAGCCGAGGATTGATTTGTTCTCCAGCTGTCTCCCTTTCCTCGGACTCCAACTCGGATGCTGCCGTTTTCCAGACGGAGGAGGACGACAAGAAGAAGAAGAAGACTTCAAAGCCGAAGTACACCCCATACTCCCGTTCACAAAAAATCCTTTCATACACCAAATCCCAATGTCCTCTACCTCTATCCCCTATCCCACCAACACCTGTTAAACCACCCCGTCGATCTATCTTTTCTCCTGACGCTCCCTATCCTACTATTGATATGACATCCAAATTTACCTTACCAACCATCGACCTAACACGTTCTCCTACCCCACCCAAAATTGTTTGCTCCCTTCCTCTTCACCGTGTAAAGTGTTCTACCCCTATTCCTTCTAGCCAGCCTAAACCTGACAAGCTCCAAAACACTCCAATAAAGCGTCCAACACAAAAACGTAAGCGTGTTAAAGTCCCTGCTGGCAAGGGTAATAAATGCGATTACGTGTATATGTCAAAAGACTTTAGGGTTCTTTGCTGTCAGAAGTTTGCTGTTTTAGATGAAGACCGTTGCCAACGCACTTGAACAAAAATATCAATCTTCCGAGAGTAAGACCCTACAGTCTTAACAACATTAGGTCTAAAACATCCCAACCCAGACATCCCCACAGTCCGCAACCGCTTGATATTAGAAGACTTAAAGTGGATGAAAAATATTATTTTATTGTTCAAACGTATGGAGCTTTTGATGCAAATGTAGAAATCATTGTAAAAGGTGATGGCAACCTTCATACAATGAAAGTACCCGTTCGGATGGTACAAAGACAATTTTTCATCCACAAAAAAGGCTATCTAATACGAAGGGAAGGATGCCAATCTGTGTGGGAAATGGATTAGGATGTAGGCCCACCAAAAAAAAAGAAATTCTAAATTGTTAGGTTGTGTTGGACAATAAGTAAAAACAGAAATTCTTTTTCCAAATTATTTTTTCCAAATTTAGTCCTAACCCTCTTAAAGTAAGGGAGAGGGGTATTATACAAGTCAAGGAATAAAAAAAAAAACACTTGACTTGTATAATACTTTAACCTGGCGGTGATGTAAAGTCACTGGGACAATCTCAAACCGTGTCCTTGAGGGTGAAGACTAAGTTACAAAAATCTTTAACAAATAAAAACTTACCTCCAAACACTTGTAGCTTGCTACAAGTGTTTGGAGGTAAAAATTTTTCAAAGTTTGAATGACCTTGACCCATATAAATTACTGTTTAAAGTAAAGTGCTAACCTTACAACTAATGTCGTGTATCACGTGATACCCCCCCACTCTAACGCTCTTACTAAGCCTGTATGAGCCGTTCATTTGCTTCAGTCTGTTTCTGTACTCCGTGTAAACATGTCACGGTACAATTACAAAGGTGGTGACTTCTTGATAGATCAACACAATGCTTGGGAAGTGCTAAACCGGCATAGAATGGAAGTTGAGTATTGTATAAGACGAGATGGGTCTACATTTTATCTATGTATTATAAACAACCAAACTCATAAGTATGAACACTGGACAAAAATTAATTATAACAACATAGATGAGCTGTTTGCTTGGGTTTTTGAGGTGTGTAAAGTTATTGAAGAAACCAAAATGATGGGTGTGCTAAAGGTATGTAAAACCGATGACCGCGAGGACTAAGGGAAAGTTAGTAGAAGTCCTTAAGCTACCCCCCCCCACCCCCACCACCACCCCCACCCCCACCCCCACCCCCTCCCTCACCCCGGGGTTACCCCCACCACTAAAAATGGGTATATATAGGAGTGGTGATCAACCGTCTTCTCATTCTGCTTTACACTGTTAAGCTGAACACCACCATGTCTGCTATGAACCTCCCAGCCTCTACCTCTGGCCCGGCCGCCTCCAACTCCAGCCCGAGCATTGGACCAATCCGATCGGGGCCTACGTCAAGGAGTCGTGTCCGATTCTCCGGCTTTGGTCCTGTGAGGAAGGAGTTGCGGAGCAGCGGAGCTTCTCAACCAACCACGACGGATGCATCAACTCAGACTTCACCAAGCATCATGGAGTGGTACGACGAAGTCATAGAGCAAAGGGACAGACTGCTAGAGAATACTCGCAGTGAGCTACTTTATATCCGGAGTAAATGGGAAAAACTGATTAAGAAGTGTGAAAGCCTGTTGGACAGTGACGATAGTGAGGATGAGAGTGGATAGGTGTGTGGGTAAAGACTCGGACTGGGACTTGTGTGTTTGTATGAATGTGTGTGTGAATGCGGAATACAGAGCGGGGGATAGATCACTCTGTGGCAATGGGCTAACATGCCACTTAGTGATCTATCCCCCGTTCTGGTAATGTTTTTGGATGGCCTTGACCCACTTTACCAAGGCTAGCTAGTACCCCCACTACTGATAAGTGTATATATACGGGTATTAACGTGCAGTTTGGTTATTCTGCTTTGTACCGCTTAGCTGAATACAGCATTGTAACATGGCTTTTAACTCCAAAACTTCTCAGGCTTCCTCTTCTTCTTCAAGAAGGCGTGCTGCCAACGTCCTGCCTGCTACTCGTGGACCTGCTCGACCATTTCACAGCATAACTGTTGCTCGGGCAAACGCTTGCAAAGCTCCGATGCTACGGACCTTGCTGGAGGTAAGCCAAGACGGACAAGGCTTGCTCAGTCCTGGTCAACGGCAGGAGCAAGAAAGGCGTATGGCGTACTTCAGGCTGCAGGGTGTAGTTCCCAGCTTGAAGTTAGGCGATCCGAGAGTAGCAAGCATCAACGAGGCAGCGGACTACATATCACACCTTCACAGTGTTTTAGAAGTAAAGGACCAACAAATTGAAAACTTAAAAGAACAATTGAAACAATTTAACTTTAATCCTGTGGAGTTTGTGGAAGCAGTGATGAGTGATAGTGATGATGAAGGAACTGAATATATATTGGGTATGTAATGAAAGACTTGGACAGGGACATGTGTGTGTGTGTGTGTGTGTGTAGAATACAGAGCGGGGGATAGACTACTTTGCGGCAATGGACTAGCATGCTGCTTAGTGGTCTATCCCCCGCTGAAAGGGTAGCATTGGATGACCTTGACCCACTTTACACCAAGGACAACCGGTTAACTGGTATAAAAGAGGGGGTCTATACATCTCGACTTCATTCTGCTTTGAGCCTTCTAGGTAACAAGTAGAGTTTGTAGACATGAGTGGTTCAGTAATCATTGGTAAGGAATGGGAGTATGTAAGCATAAACTATTTAAACTGTAGAGAGATGTTGAAGAATGTGTATGATAGTGTTAAAAGAATGGTTGTTGAAGAGGGTAGGGTAGTGATTGTAGCGTGGAAGAAGAAACAGTATACAGGACAACAAGTGAGAGCAAGTGACTTTGGGGGGAATAGTGTGTTTGAAATTGGACGAGCGAACTTGGTGAATTTGGACATTGTGTTTTGGGACTTGGAAAGGTTGATGGAAAGTAGTGGCAAACATGGGGAACTTTTAATTGGCAGGGCGGACAGAGTATATAACTAAGTGTTAAAGACTGGGGACTTGTATGTGTGTGTAAAGACTGGGACTTGTGTGGAATACAGAGCGGGGGATAGATCACTTTGCGGCAATGGATTAGCATGCTGCTTAGTGGTCTATCCCCCGCTCATAGGGTATTATTGGATGACCTTGACCCACTTAAAAGTAGAGGGGAATGGGTAATGTGGAGGGGGAATCAGTATATATGTAGGACCAATGAAGAGCACATTTAGTCAAGCATTTGTCTAGACATCCGCTGCAACCTACCACTAGCAATGGAAAGCTACAGCGTGGAGTTCATTCTTTTGGAAGAAGATATTAATGAAGTTGTGCAACTTATCGAAGAGAAGACAAGCCTAGGCACATTGGAACTTGTAAACTGTGAACCTTTGGACAATGCCGCAATAGATAAGATTGCATATTTCATGACGCATTTACATACTGAAAATACAACTAATATGGAGTTTGTTCAGTACCTCTTTGCAAACCAAGTGAATGTGCGAATAACTATTACCTGGTGGCAATAAAGTGTGTAAAATTCTTGGCTTGGACTTGGACTTGGACTTGAGTGTGGTCTGCGGAATAGAGCGGGGGATAGATCACTTTGCGACAATGGACTAGCATGTCGCTTAGTGGTCTATCCCCCGCTCAAAGGGTATTTTGATGTGACCTTGACCCACATAAGATGTATAGTTGGTGGGGGTATAAAAAGGGCAAACCAATTGGATAGATACACCACTTTCATACCATGGCTCCACTTGACAACACCGTGTTCCATCGCGACAGAATTCTTTCAATTCTGGAGGTAATACCTGTAGAAGTTATAGAAGCAGAGGACCAACTACCTGCGGTTGATCAGGAAGAGGAGGAGGAAGAAATAATGGATATTGAAACGGACTCTGACGAAGCTGGTTCAACGGGCAATGAAGTGGACTTGCACGCCTACGAAACATTAGAGTCATCATCTGAGTCGGAAATGGAATTCCAATTGGAAATTGAAGAAGAAGAAGAAGAACAAGACACTCCTCATCGTCCAATGGATAGGATGTTAGTTGCCAGAAGAATTATGTATTGTCATCGCTGCTTATTCCGTGATGAGGATGATTCCGACTCTGATGGTGATGTTTCACCTTTGTAAAAGCTTAAACAAAAAGTTAAAAAAAAGAATGTGAGCGGGGGATAGAGCACTTTGTAGTAAATGATGCTGCTTAGTGCTCTATCCCCCGCTCAAAATAATAATTCTAAATGGCCTTGACCTACAAATTTTGCTCAAACAGACGTTTTTAAAAAAACTTGTACAAATTATTGAATCTAGACCAAATATCATCAATATATCAAGCCTACTGATAAATTTATTACAAACGGTTGTGTAAAGGCTAAATTTAGCACATGATTGATAACCTGTTTTATATGACGTCACTTTCCCCACCTATCTGCCTCGGATATAAAGGGTCCCGGTCGAGCACGCTGCTCATTATTGCGTGGACATTCACAGAGTGTGCATTCAAAGCCAAACTGTTTGAAATGGCTCTTTGCGACATTTGTGGGGAAATCTTTCAAGACGAAGATCTTTTCACCCTACACAGAGAATTACATGAAGACGAAGATAGAAAAGAAGATATTACCATGGATGAAATAGACTTAGACTCAATTGACCGGTTTTTGGAAGAGCACCAGAAGCCGACGAATTACTGGGACAGCTATCTACAGCAAATGCAAAGAAGAAGACCTAGTGTGATACAATTTGCTGGTGCTGGACCATCTACTGCTACAAGACCTATTGAAGAAGAGGACACCGAAGAAGAGGACACCGAAGAAGAGGATATGGAAGAAGAAGAACTGGAAGATGTAAGACAACTGCGCACCACGGCCTTGCCAGGACGAGTTGTAACACATTTCAAAATTAATAACGTTCAATTGGAATTGGAAACATTTATAACCCAGGCTAAGGAACTTGTTGGTCAAACGTTGAGGGAAGAATTACAAAGGCTAAATTTTATTAAATTTGGAATGGTGTTAGAGGCTATGTTTAACAATACTGATGGTGAAACAGCATTGAGAGCATTCATTACCAAAAATCGAACCCTTACCTTCACCTCCGACATTGATGATATTATTGAAGAATGCTTGGAGGAACTTATAACCAAACTCCAAGAACATGAAGGAAGAGGATCTGGATGGACTTTGTCATCAATCGAAGGTATGGATGTTAGGGTTCATAAACATGGATATGGTTTAAGAGGTAGTAGTTTTATCCCTCTACCAAAGAAAATCCAAAACACTAACTCGTGTAGAAATGTTCAAAATGAGGGTAATGAATGTTTCAAGTATGCAATGTTAACCAAGTATGTTAAAAACAATCCTTGTAGAGTTGGTAGAGAATACTACGAAAATGAACACCGCTACAACTTTCAAGGTCTTACTTACCCAGTTACTTTAAAAGATATTGGCAAATTTGAAAAGAAAAATCCTGGCGTTTCAGTCAATGTTTTTGGTCTGGATGATTCCAACAACGTTTATCCTTTGCGGGTAGTAAAGGTTGAGCAAAGAAACCATACGGATTTGCTATTGATAACCAAGGGTGAAATTTCCCATTATGTATGGATAAAAGACTTTGAAGCGTTAGTTGTAAAACAATTGACCAAAAGAGTAAATAGGATTACAGTTTGCAAGAGATGTTTCTGCTTTTCTTGGAAAGATTCAAGACGTGGAGGATTGGACTGGTTATTGGAACATAAAAGACTTTGCAACGAGAACTATGAAGTAAAGATAAGTCTTCCACCGCCTACCCGAGCTTCAATACAATTTAACAAGACAGTTCACCAATACCGAATTCCACTAGTGGTCTACGCAGATTTTGAATCAACGTTAGTACCACAGGAGCTGCCGGACGGCGAAGTGACTAGAAGAACAAAATATCAGTTGCATCAGCCCAACAGTTTTTGTTTACTAGTTAAATCAACCTTGTCTGAAAACCAATTGCAAGACTATGGTTTAACATCCACTCCAATACTCTACCGTGGTGAAGAAGCCGCTAAGTATTTTGTAGACCAACTGTACGATATTGCTGGAAAGGTTCAACGCTTGTTCGGTAATATTGTACCTATGGAACCTTTAAACCAAAATCAACAAGAAGAATACAACTTAGCGACAAGATGCTATTTATGCAAGAAGATGTTTAGTGAAGAAAATCCAAAAGTAAGAGATCACGATCACCTGACAGGGTTATACAGAGGAGCTGCTTGTAATTCATGCAATATAAATTACAAACTGCCAAACTTTATTCCTGTCGTTTTACACAATCTTAGCGGCTACGACTCCCACTTTATTATTCCAGAATTAGGAAGAGATGATGGTAAAATTGATGTTCTTCCTACAACATTGGAAAAGTACATCAGCTTTTCAAAAACAGTAGGTAAAATTAAACTTCGCTTCGTAGACTCTTACAGATTTATGGCATCTAGTTTAGCCAAATTGTCAGAGAACCTAAGAAGAGAAGACCTAAAAGAAACCAGAAAAATTGTACCTGAAGATAAATTAGACCTAGTATTACGGAAAGGAGTTTTCCCCTATGATTACATAACGTCTGCAGAAAAATTCGAAGAAACCAGTCTGCCACCGATTGAAGCCTTCAACAGCAAATTAAACGAAAGTGAAATCTCCGTTGAAGACTACAATCATGCTTGTAATGTTTGGAACCAACTAAACATTCAAACCTTAGGGGAATATTCTGACTTTTATATAAAATTGGACGTAACTCTGCTGTGCGATGTGATGGAAGAATTTCGAAACACCTGCTTCTCCGCCTATGGACTGGACCCTCTACACTCGTACACATCTCCAGGATTAGCATGGCAAGCTATGCTAAAGTCAACCAACTGTCGACTGGAACTTCTAACGGATATTGATATGGTGCTCATGATGGAATCTGGTGTACGGGGCGGTTTGACACAAGCTGTAACACGTCATGTCAAAGCCAACAACAAGTACATCCCCGGCTTCGACGAGCAACAACCATCGGTCTACCTTGGCTACTTTGACGCAAACAACCTTTATGGTTGGGCAATGTCAAATCCGCTTCCCTACGCTGACTTCAAATGGATCGACCCGGCCACCATCGGAGACATCTCACAGATTCCAAAGGATGGTCCAAAAGGCTATGTTTTGGACTGTGATTTTGAATACCCGGAGCACCTTCATGACCATCACTACGACTTGCCTCTCCTAGCCAAGACTGAAGTTTCACCGACAGGAAGATGGCCAAAATTGATGATGACCTTGGAGAATAAAGATCGCTATGTGGCTCACTATTGGGTAGTTCAACAGGCTCTCGAATTGGGTCTACGTATAGTGAGAATTCATAGAGCAATTGAATTCACCCAGTCTTGTTGGTTGAAACCATATATTGATTCCAACACTACAAGAAGAGCTGCAGCGACAACAGCATTTGAAAAGGACTTCTATAAATTAATGAACAATGCCATCTTTGGGAAGACCTTGGAGAACAAAAGAAAACACAAAAATGTAAAATTAGTGAGTGATCCTAGGAAATTGGAAAAATTAGTGCAAAAACCAAATTTCGGAACATCCATGATTATAAACGAAAATCTAGTCGCTGTCAGTATGAAGAAAACAACAATAGTCATGGACCGTCCGTTATACATAGGTATGTCGATTTTGGACATAAGTAAAACCCTGATGTATGATTTCCATTATAACAAAATGGTTAAACACTACGGAAGGGAAAACATTGGAGTCGCATACATGGATACGGACGCGTTTATCTACTGGATAAAGACTTTGGACATGTATGAAGACCTAAGGACTTTTCCATACAAAGAAGATTTCGACTTTTCTGACTATCCGAAGAACCATCCAAATTTTAATGAAAAAAATAAAAAAGTAATTGGAAAATTCAAAGATGAAGCAAATGGAATGCCTTTAGAAGAAATAGTGGCGCTGATGGCAAAATTGTATTCATTTAAGATGTACCACGAGAACAACACACCGACAGTGAAAAAAGCAAAAGGAGTGAAGACATCTTATTTGAAAAAACACGTAACATTTGACCACTACAAGACTTGTTTGTTTGAAGATACTACGATATCAGCAACATTCAACAATATCCGAAGCTTCAAGCATCAAGTCTACAGTGTCACCGAAATTAAAAAAGCACTGTCAGCTCGGGATGATAAAAGACATATTTTGCCCGACAAAATCCACACTCTTCCATTCGGCCATTACTCCCTAAACCCTATCAACTAGTAACCTATTCTTCGTCCTTCTACAACTTCGACCTTATTCCTTTCTCCTTCCGTAAAAAAATGGGGAACACGGCAAGTCCAACGCCGTGTTCCCCATTTTTTTACACAAGTTTGGATGACCTTGACCCATATAAATGATGTGAATATTTAAGACAACGTTCATTGTGATTATACATGTGATACAACAAACATTGAAACCTGCAATATGAAGGACTTGAAGCAACAAATTGTCAACGAACTTCATAAACCTGCAAGAAGAAAGTTTCCACGAAGAAATACGGTGATAAAAGGAATTAATGATTTATATCAAGCAGATTTAATCGAAATGATTCCTTATAGCAAACAAAATAAAGGATATAAATACATATTGACTGTTATTAACTGTTTTTCAAAAATGGCAGATGCTTTACCACTAAAAGATAAAAGTGGCAAAAGTGTTACAAAAGCAATGGAAACAGCTATACAAAGAGACAAACATACTATTAAACATTTACAAACAGATGATGGAAAAGAATACTTTAATAAGGAATTTGCAAATTTAATGAAAAAACACAATATAAACCATTACTCAACCAATTCAGAGGTAAAAGCTTCAATAATCGAAAGATTCAACAGAACTTTAAAAAGTGCAATGTATAAAATGTTTTCCAACAGAGGATCGCACATATGGATTGATATGTTACCAAAACTTATAAACAATTACAATAACAAATTTCATAGGACTATCGGGATGAAACCAAACCAAGTAACTAGTAAAAATGAAAACCTTGTATTAAAACGTATAAAAACGAATACTAAACCAAAAGTTGAAAAACTAAAGCCTAAAAAATTTAATGTGGGTGATAAAGTGCGAATAAGTAAATATAAAGGTGTATTCAGTAAAAGATACCTGCCAAATTGGACCAATGAGGTTTTTACTGTATTCAAAGTACAACCTACAGTACCTGAGACATATATTTTAAAAGATAATAAAGGACAATTGCTTGAAGGAGGGTTTTATGGACATGAAATGTTAAAATCCAACAGTAGGCGATGTATATTTAGTTGAAAAGGTGTTGCAACGGAAAAAAGATAAGGTCAAAGTACGATGGTTAGGATTTAATAAGACGGAAGATTCTTGGATACCTAAAAAGGATTTGATATAACGATAGAGAATCATTTTAGGTTGAACCATTACAAAGGATGGAGATAGTACCACAAAAAGAGAGTTTTACTATTAATAATATAGATGAACTCACAGTGGATAATTCAGAATTTAATAGTGGGAAACATGGCAATTTGTTACCAAACACCGTTCGTTGTCTGGTTACCGGACCTTCCAACTGTGGAAAAACTAATGTAGTATTCAATTTGATTACAAACCCTAAAGGATTACGTTTTAACAATCTATATGTATTTTCAAAATCACTACAACAACCAAAGTATCAATTATTGGAAAAGATACTGACTAATGTGCCTGAAGTTAAATATTTAAAGTTTAATGCAAGCGAGAGTGTCATGCAACCACAAGAAGCTAAACCATTCTCCGTGTTCATATTCGACGATGTATCTTGTGAAAACCAAAACACAATAAGAAATTACTTCGCTATGGGTCGACATAACAACATAGATAGCATTTATATTGGTCAAACTTACAGCAAAATACCAAAACAACTTATTAGAGACAATGCAAACATGTTAATTGTATTTAAACAGGACGAAACCAACCTAAAACATATATATTTTGATCATGTAAATGCGGATATGACATTTGAACGATTTAAAGAGTTATGTGGAAAGGCTTGGGCTGAAAAGTATGGGTTCCTAACAATTATGAAGGAACAACCGCTAAACAATGGTCGATACAGGATAGGATTTGATAAATTTATATTAATACATTGAACATGGTATAAACTATTCATTGTTGTACAACACGTCTTGCTACAAACATGGTTAACCAAGAAAAATTAGTAAAAGAAATAAAATCACTTAGTGATTCTATTCGGGCTAAAAACAGAGCATTGAAACTAGGTATTAGCGAGAGGGAGAAATTCCTTGAATCTACTTTTAAACCTATTACTGAACCCTTGAAACAATTAAACAAAAAATTTGCTAAACCTGTATTGGAAGGAGATGCGATTGCACCTATTACGAAGTTTGAAAGAGAAAATGTAAAATCAGAAGATTTTAGTGATGAAGACCTGGAATCCTCTACGTATAGTGGTTTTACCGGTGGAGAACCCGAAAGAGAGCTAGAATCACCGGACTATAGTGGAATAAAAGAATTATATGAAGTAAAAGCCAAAAGAGGACATGAAGTTGTATCAACTGCTAGTGAAGAGGAAAAAGAAGAAGAGACAAGGGAAGGTCCGTCAAACATAAGCTTGTTGGGTGAAAACATTCATAACAAAGGACCTTTAGGAAGGAAATACATGGTAAAAATGTTACTCGGAACAATTCCTAATAAGAATTACCATAGTTATGGAGCGAGATTAACAAAAGACGGTTTAATGATAGGTAATAGCCCGTTAAACGTTGACGAACATGATAATATTGTCATTGGTGATCAAAGGTATAAGGGCACAAAAGGATTATTTGAATTATTATTTGAAAATAAGCCTTCAGTATCGGTAGTGAAAGAAAAAGACATGGAAGCATATAAAAATATTTTGGAACAGACAAATGCATATAGAAGAAAGTATTTACCTGACCAGCCTCCTTTTAGATCTAAGTCTTTAAAATATAAAGAATTTGTATCCAAGTTAATACCAACTAGAAGACAAACAATGCCGTTAACACAAAGAAAACCTGTAAAACGAAGATTTATGGCATCCACTTTGGATGTAAGTGCTCAGGAACGAAGAAAAAGAAGTAAGTCCGTTACGGGTACAGGTTTAATGAAGGAACTATATAACACAAATGTGATTTATTACAATAATATCAATAAATTGGTGGATAGAATGAAACTAATACATGAAGCTAAAGAAGCGGGTCATACTGGATTGGAAAACGAATGGGTGGCTTTAGTGGATGAACTCCGAAACCGTGGGGTATTCTCATAAAAATGCGTTACTCCCTAGAATACTATTCAGTTGCACCATGAGTGTCGACAAGTTCGGACGTTACTCCTCGGATGGGTTATATTATGCCAATAGTTTAAAAAGAAGTGCTGGTTTACCACA
This sequence comes from Neoaliturus tenellus, assembly GCA_030545055.2. Lineage (NCBI taxonomy): Eukaryota > Metazoa > Arthropoda > Insecta > Hemiptera > Cicadellidae > Neoaliturus > Neoaliturus tenellus. The sequence continues at coordinate 220,129,931 of CM061532.1, forward strand.
TACACCTGATGGAGATTATGATATGAGTAATAAAAGGTTAAAAAACATAAAAGATCCTACGGATGAAAACGATGCAATAAATCTAAAAATATTAAAGGAAAAGATATCGCCAACATTAAGACTACAAAATAACACATATGACGCAGAAGATCATAGAATCATCAACGTTGGTAAACCAAATCAAAACGGTGATGCAATAAACAAAGGTTATTTGTCATCTGAATTAAAAAATACGTTAAAATTCAATGGGAAAACGTATAGTGCTAACAATAAACGTATATCCAACGTAGATGACCCTAAAGATGCAAAAGACAGCGTAAATAGACGCTATTTACATTCTTTGATACCTGAAAAGACAAAAGATGGATTTTCTTTTTATAAATTTGTTATTAATGATATAGGCTATCCAAAAACTGAAAACGATGCTGTAAATCTAAAATATATTAAAGATCATTGCATCATACGTGATGTAGGGGTTATAGATTGTTTTAATAATTGTTTAGCAAATGTTAAAGATGGTTCGGCGCCATCAGATGGTGCAACAGTGGGTCAAATGATGGAAACCTTAAAACAAGAAACAACCTCTTTTGTAAAACAAGATCAAGTAGTATCGAAGCAAGGGGATGAATTTATTCAAGGTAATGAAAAATTTAATTTATTAACATACAAAAATGATGCTTGGGATTGCATGGATAAAAAGTTATCAAATATGGGATGGGGTTATGAAAAACATGATGCAGCTGCTTTATCACAAACCGTACATCTAGATCCAGATAAATATTTTAGATGGTTTACATGTAATAATAGAGTGATAAGAGACTTGGGACAAGGAAGAGAAGCAAATGATGCTGCAACTGTAGGACAGACCATTACAACATCATTAAAGGATAGTAAAGTGTATCTATATATATAATACGTGATGCCCTTTTTTTGTTAACGCTACTCCTCCTTTATTTCTGGACCAATTTTAAAGTTTGAGGTGTCAAAATAATGGTCTCAGTTCGTAGTTTTGCAATAAGGTTTTAGATTTTTGATATTTTACTTGTGAAGCTCACGGGAAGCCCTCAAAGTTCATTTTTAGTCCATAAGATTAACATGGGGAACAATTTATATTGATTTACTAAATAAAACAGCTGTTGATAGTTAAACAAACAAACACATGTTAAAAGCTATCTGAATGCTGAATAAGAGCAATTGAACTGGTACGGTATTGAAATATCAACCAAATTCCATACTTTAATTCAAGGACTGTCTATGGTGTGGGATAAATTGTACGTTTTACCATTTTCTCAAAGTGTAGCAGGTAGATTTTGCTTGAACTTTTTATTTGTGTGTATTTGAGCCATTTGAGCACAAAAATAAGTTTAGTAACTTAACTCCCAAAAAATTCACTCTCCTTATGCACAAAAACAAGTTTTGAAATTGAAATTTTTGATGTGGGTCTTAAGAGTTACAGTATCAGATTGCTATCGAAACAACTAAGAAAGACAATAAAATTAAAATAGAACACTAAATTTTTGTGCACACAAACTTTTTGGGTTTTCAAACTGCTGTGAACTAGGAAAAGGGATAGTTCGTTGTTTGTGTAAATTTAATTACCGTGAACCAAAATGTGATATTATAAAAAAGTTAATGCAGAATGCTATAGACGCATATTAAAAAATCTGTTTAAAAGAGGCAACATTTCAAATTTCTTTAACCTCCAGTATAGATGATTAAGCTTATCAATTTTAACCAAAATATAAATGTGGCATCAAACCAAAATGAACACACATAAAATGTAGATTTTCTTAATTTTTGTGATTTCTTTAAATTTTGTAATGCCATGAAAAGAGGATTTAGTTTGTTATAAATAGTGTGGGCTCTTTCACTATATGTCGACGACTACCTCATACAGTTCTAGAAGAACCACAGCCACAGTGGGTGCTTCATAGCTCATACAGAACCGAGGAGTGGTAATGAAATTTTTTTTCAGTTGTCAATCACGTATCAGTTGTCAATCTTATGTGTGATGAACTATCTATATCAAATGTCTGTGAATGTGGAGTTTTTAGACAGAGGCTCTAAGACAAATCGGCATAGGAACCATCATGTAATCCTAGCTAATTTAAAAGAACAACCACTAAATCTCAATACTGTCACATTGGGAAGTTGGAGAATTAGTAATGAAGATCGATTGATGAAATAACAATATGGTGTAATCTGATTTCTCTACAATTTAATTTTAATTCAAAGTAACTTGGTAAATTGCCATGGAGCAAGGTTTGATCACCAGGTAGGCCTACTCTGATAAATGCAGCGCATTGCGCTGCACGGGCCCCCTAGTAATTGTAATAATAAACGTATAACAAACCTTAAAGACCCTGAACATGTAGATAATGCTGTCACTGTTAATTTTCTTGTAAAAGTTTTAGGTAATGCGATATTTGATTTACACAATCATTTTACACCAGATATTCTTCAAGGAAAATCAGGTCATAATACTTATGATGAATCCATGAGAGGTGAGTATATTAAACGAGAAATTTATAATAAATACTTTATTAACCCTAAAACGAAACAGTTTAGATCATCAGATTGGGGTGATATTGATATTTAAGTAAATAACTTAATAAATGACTTCATTTATGTGCAACCTGTCATAGAGTTAACACATGAGTTGCACATTGGCATTATAAAAGGACAATAATGACGTTCAAATACATCAGTCCATATCGAGACACTGCAAGAAAAGGAGGTGGGATCACGTCCACAGCGGTTTCTCTGTTAAGTAAAGCTTTAAAACAAATTCCAGTAGGATCCATAGTAAATAGAGCAATAGACGCATTACCATACGAATTTCATATACCAGGAGGTTATCAGTATTGCGGACCAGGAACTAAATTGAAAAAACGACTGGAAAGAGGCGATCCTGGCATAAACAAGTTAGATCAGGCTTGTAAAGAACACGATATCGCATATTCCACGTTTGCCGATTCAAAAAATAGATCAATAGCTGACAAAAAGCTTGCGGACATAGCTTGGCAACGAGTAAAATCAAGTGACGCTAGCATAGCAGAAAAAGCAGCAGCTTTAGCAGTAACAGCAGGTATGAAGGCTAAAACAGCAGTAGGAGGTGGAAGAAGGAGGAGAAGGAGAGTAAAAAGGAGGTCAACCACAAGAAAACATGGAGGAAATATAAAAAGAAGACGGCGATCTACAAGAAAAGGCAAGAAGAAGCCCACCGTGTGGTCAATGGTAAAAAACGGGGCAGGACTTTACCTAAGACCTTATCGTGCATATTAAATGAAAGAAATCAATTGGTCATACCACATAAAGCATTAACCAATGTTGAATTATTTAAATATATTTCCTGTTTAAAAATACCATTTTTCCGCGGTGTATTCATGAAAGACAGTTTACCAAAGAAAATGTGGCAAAATGAGACTGGAATTGTAAATTTGGATAATACTGAAGGGCCTGGCACCCATTGGGTTTGTTATAAGAAACTAAATAACAATGTATATTATTTTGATAGTTTCGGTAATTTGCCACCACCAAAAGAACTTCAAAATTACTTTAAATCTGCTAAAAACATATATTATAACTATAAAAGAGAACAACCTGATAATACTTCAATATGCGGCCATTTATGTTTGGAATTTCTAGCTAAAAGTATCAGTCACTATTGAGATGTCTTCCTATACGGTATCATTAACAGGAAAATCGTCCAATTTACGAAGTATCCTTTTTCCAGCGTTACGCTTGCAAAAAGGAAGGTTTTGGGAGGCGGCACTATTGGATTTTACAACGTACAACTCTATTCCCAATGTTACGGAAGGTAAAAATAACATATTGCATTATTATAAGGGAAAGGATGCCAGTGGAAAATTTACAGACTTACAAGAGTGCAGGTTACCCACAGGTTCTTATGAAATTGATCATATAAATGAATTTTTGCAAACTAAAATGGGAAAAGACAATATAACATTAAAAGGTAATAATAATACGATGAAAGCTGAAATTACTTCCAAATATTATATAGATTTCACTCAACCAAACTCAATTGGTGATTTATTAGGATTTTCCAACGATGGGCCTGTATTACAACCAGATGTAACACATTCCGGTAAGAAAACAGTAACAATATTAAAAGTCAATAGTATAGACATAACTTGTAACATTATACAAGGTGCTTACAGGGATGGGGCTAACACCCACATCATACATACTTTTTACCCAAGTGTACCACCTGGATTTAAAATTGTTGAAAAGCCACAAAACCTGGTATATCTACCGTTGAACACCACTTTCATTTCAGACATCGTGTTGAGCGTATTGGATCAAGACGGTAACTTGGTAGACTTCAGAGAAGAGCCTATTACGATTAGATTACATTTAAAATCGACACTTTAATACAAAACCATGGGTTTAACATTTAAAAGCGAACAACCTACGGGAAACCGCATTAGTAGCTCTTCAGCTGTGGAGGAGTTAACACGCGAGAACATTCGTTTCTTAGAGAGAATTGGATTAAAATTAACCGAGTATGGATATACTGGATATAGCGCAGGGTCCAACATTCGACGAAACCCTATGGGAAAAAGAATATCACACCCACAACCCTTACACTTCATCGAAATTAAACAATAACGATGAAATTCGTATTCCCATACAAAATCAAGACATTTACACACTACCATGTGAAAGTTACTTGTATATTGAAGGACAAGTTACTAAAAAGGACGGTACTACTGTTGGTACAACAGTTCCATTTATAAATAATCCTATGGCTTTCCTATTTGATGAAATTAGATATGAAATCTCAGGTGTAACAGTTGATTCCACTAAAAAAGTAGGTATTACGACAACTTTAAAAGGATTAACATCTATAACACCCAATGAAACCAATTTACTTAAACCTGCCGGATGGGTATTACCTACGATTGACACGATCACTCCAAATCCAAATGGATATTTTGATTTTCATATTCCATTACGTTTGCTGCTTGGTTTTGCTGAAGATTATAGGAAAATAATATTAAACGTTAAACAAGAATTAGTTTTGTTGAGATCTTCTAACGATAAAGACATTATTAAAGCTGCAGATGCTACTACAGATGCGACTTTAGAATGGAAATTAAAATTAGACAAAATTGTATGGAGAGTTCCACATGTTAAATTGGCTGACGAGCATAGAATGCTACTTTTAAGAAAATTAAAAGCCGATCGTGATATTGTTATTCCATTTAGAAGTTGGGAATTTCATGAGCATCCCAGTTTACCTACTACGGATCGACACACTTGGACTGTTAAAACATCGAATTATGTAGAACGAGCCAGGTATATTATATTTGGTTTACAAACAGGTAGAAGAGACGCCATTACTAAACATGCAGGACAATTTGATCATTGTGACTTGAAAAATATTAAAGTTTATTTAAATTCACAATTCTTTCCATACGACAATTTAAATGTGTCATTCACTAAGAAGAAATACAGTATATTGTACGATATGTACGCGAGATTCCAAAGTTCATATTACGGTAAAACAAATACACCTTTATTACCACCTGACAAATATTTCGATGCCTACCCAATAGTTGTAATCGATTGTTCTAAACAAAATGAATCAGTAAAGTCTTCAAGTGTGGATATAAAAATAGAAATGGAATTCAACGATGCTATACCGGCTAATACAACTGCATACTGTTTAATTCTACATGATAAAATCGTAACATACACACCTTTAACTGGAATTGTTAAAAATGTATTGTAAGAACCGGTTTTGTTTCATTCCGCGAGTATAAAAGCAGAGCGTACAGACCGCTCCTCATCAGTTTGTTGCCTACTGTTGTATGGGTAGCATCGTATTCAATATGGCTTCTCCTAGTGGTACACCTGAAAATGTGGTAGATATTGAGAAGGAGATATCTGAGTTTTTAGATCCTCAAGGTCACCAGGAAGGAGGTGAACAAAACGTTTGCGGACAACTTCACGCCAGTAATAATGTTGAAGAAAAAGGTAAAAGAAGAAAGACTATACAAAAGAGAAAAAGGGATATTGAAGATAATATTTCTCCAAACATATTGAGTGAGGTATTTTTGCGAATATTTTACCCAATCTCTTCCAGTTTGGATAAAAGTGTTTTAATCGGTGTTATGAAATCTACAGATTATTCCCCTACTGTAATTTTAACTCATGGACCCAAAATGATTTTGTTTACGGACAGTGCTTGGGAATCGTTTATGAAACATTTGCATCTACTAGAATGCTATTTAAGTAGTAACATGTTTGGAAGAAAGACAAGAGTAGGACTTTTGGATTCAAATGTGGAAATTGATATCATTAAACAACGTGGTGATCATCAGCTACGGTTTAGAGACACAACAAGACATGATAACAAAATTCAACTTAATCGAGAGGAGTTTTTCATTTTAACTTGTGCTACTGAACCTATAACAAGATACTTGAGACAACTGGTGTTTTCAAGTTCGATTATTAAAGATTATCTGGAAGACACTTTGGACAAACAACCGGACGCACCTATATTATACGGACCTGTGGATACTTCTATATTTAATAGAGTTCCTCATGAAGTACAGATGTGGAGACAATTGGAAAAGTACGCTCAACTACATAAGAAATCAGTAAAACAGGAAGAAGAGGAAGATGGAGGAGAAGAATCAAGTGTTAGTGATGAAAATGAAAATAAGGAAAATATAAAGATGGAAACTTAAATGACAATGGTTAGTTTTTAAAACAATAACCAACATTTTGTGGGGTTAGGCCTATTGGGGACGGTGCCCACGTTAAATATACACCAACGCGCCAACAACTGTACGGCCTGGTATAAAAGTAGTACCTACCGTGGTGTGGAAATCAGTTGACCTCCTGACTTCGTAATGAGCAGACGTGTGACCTTCAAAATGGACAAGGGAGAAGAACAACAAGTAAAGTCCAAGCCTGGTATTATTGAGTTTCAAGCGTTTCGTGGTAATGATGATAGATTCATTATAAAAGAACTTGTGTTTTTGGACATGAATACAAGTGTTCCTTATTCGTTTTTATTTAAACCACCATGTTCTTATTCGTCTTTAACTAGTAAAGCCGCTACTACCAACAGATGGATTTCAAAACACTTCCATCATATCGATTGGTATGATGGTTTTACAAGTTACACGGACTTGTATCACATTATGCATCACTTTTCAGACAAGTTTACCAATATTTACACAAAGGGGCTGGAAAAGAAAAGATGGATCGAAGGATTTACTCATGTTCCGGTTAATGATGTGGAATTGGGTAAGAATTATCAATACATGCTGGAAACCATATGTATTTGTACAAAAAGCCCAGAACATGATAAAGATAGACATTGCGCTTTGAAAAATGCCTATAAACTCGCCTCTTACCTTCAAAGTGGGGAATTGGGGAGTGGTGAGGGTAACGGAGAGTATATAAGTGGGGAGCAGACAGGGACCTGGCATGAGTATTACTCGAGATTCCGAGACGACAACATCTCCGAGCAAGAAGACGATCTGTAACCTGACCATGGCATCTCACCAGTTCCTTCAGACTTTGGTCGAGCAGTTCAATGCTCACTCCAAGTCAACAATATTACCTGTAAAGAAGTGCTCGGAACTAAAAGACGAGAAGCACTACATAATCCATGCTATGAAGAAGATGGAGACTACAGTTGGGGAGGCCATCTGCTGCAGTCTCAGCGAGGCACCGTTTACTCCGGGGGATGAACCAAAGTTCCAGGTGTACCTGCCCAAGAGATTCGTCCATCTTCTACAAAACGAGGATCTTCGCTCTATTCAACCCGGGTGTCTATACCTGGTGTCCCACGGCTGCACGGTTAGCAATTCTACAGAGTTGACCATCCACATCGCTGACAAGCAGCAGTGTTAGATTTAAGTTTTAATGTTGTACATATGTTGTTGTTGTAATGTTTTATAAATAAACGAATCATAAAAGACAAAAAAAATAAAAAAAACAAAAAATGCAACATATCAATATGTGACAGACTTCACGTATTGATATGTTGCATTTTTTTTTAAACTTCGCGGGTGACCTTGACCTTTGACCTTTGCATTTCACAATTACCCCCACTACTGTAATTACCCCCACTACCGCACTAGGATTCAAACCTGCTTGGATGCGAAAAACGGTCAGTCTGTTGCCAACTAGCAAACGATGAGCACCTTGTACGAGCTTTGCATACAACGAGTTATAACTCACAAGGACTTGTTCCCAACATGTTTACAAGACAATATCCCACTAACAATAAAAGAAGATGTCAAACGCTACAGGAGGGAAAATACAGGGTATTCGGAATATTCCTGGTATAAGTTCCACGACGGGGAAAAGTTTTGTAGGCCTTGTGGCGAGGCCGCCGTCAGAGACCTTCGGCGATTCGTACAGGATGGTGGTATAAAACAATTCGGATTTCTAGCGCCACTGTTTCGATTTGAAAATTACAAGGACACCTGCGCTATTTGTTCCATTCCATTGTATCGATGGAAAAAGTTTAGAACTGTTTAATTGGATTTTCTATACCCCCACCACTATTACCCCCACCACTTTTTCATGTACCTCCAAGCGCTGTGCCTCGGCTTCATTTCTACTCCAGCAGCCAACCTAGCAACATCAAGATGTCTCTGAACGTTAGTTGCGCAAGTTACGAGGAGGTGAGCATCAAGACTCAGCAGGAGCTAAACGACTTGTACAAGGAGTTGCAGTTGATGGTGGCACGAGGCTACCGTATAAACGTGCAGGTTTACGCTTGCAATATACGGAACACCCGGCAGCCAAAGGAAGAGCCTGGACACTCCTCGACAGCTTCCTCACCGGCGTCGATGAAGACCGAGCCAGACAACTTGGACTACTTCAGCTGACTAGCAGTTGTATTTCTTGTCCTAACCATTGTAGAATATGTATATTTTTTCATTATATTAAAGAAGTAAAAGAGCAAAAACACCTATCTTGTTACTGACATATAAGCTCAGTAACAAGATAGGTTTTTTAAAAACACAATTTGGATGACCTTGAAACTTCCCCCTCCGCTGCTTTGTTACCCCCACCACTTGACTATTGGTGTACATGGCACATCGCAATTGGAAACCTCATTCCATCTTCAACAGCCACATCGACAACATCAACAATGGCAAACCTACCAACAGATGAAAGATGTCCTCACGCGTGTTGTGACTTCGTCCACGAGTTGGAGAAGAGGATGCAGGAGAGGGCGATAAGAAGAAAGCAGATCCACTCAGAAAATATCATGATAGTCAACGGCTATCTTTTATTGTTCGGCCTTATTATGGTTGTACTTTTCATACTGTATGGCATAGTCACATGTGTCGGCAAGGTTGCAGAAGAAAACGCTCGCCACCATCAATTGGAAAGTTTCAATGTCACTTTGTAGGTTTTCCTTTTTTTTAAAAACTTCGTTTGGATGACCTTGAAAATACCCCCACTACTCCACCACACCCCCCACCACTTCACCATGTTCCTGCATGAGCATCACATCAACCGTCATTCCTTGTCCGACAAGCAACCATGGCAGACAACAACACCATCAGCCAAGCTGACTCCACTACTGATGTTGGTACAAGTACGGGTTGGACACTGTCGATCGATAGTGTACACTATTTGGAAACAATTTGCGAACGGATGAAGGAAATACTGCGGGACAACCCTGGAATCATAATACAAATGAATTTAAATTATGATTGGTCCCAAGTCAGAATGCAAGGGTACGATAACAACGGTCAACAATCTCCACAATATTCGCCCATGTCCCCGATCTACCCTTACGGCGAGTCTGACGTCGATGAAGATGAGGCTAATGAGGATGTGGGGGACAACGAGGCTGAAGAGGAGTAACCTTCATTCCTTTTTTTTTAAAACCCAAATTGGATGACCTTGAGAATTCCCCCTCCACTATTTCCTTTTTTTAAAACCCAAATTAAATGACCTTGAAAATACCCCCTCCACATACTTTTGGTTTACCCCCTCTACTTTTCAATACTGTTACCACAGTCTGTAGCTCACATCATTCCTTGCTTAGCTATCATGGCGGACAGCACTCTTTCTCAAGTTGACTCCACTACGGATGAAGAATGGCCATTTTCCTGGAATGTTCATCTGCAAGACTCGGCAGAAGTGGATATGTTGCATGAGAAATTGGTGTATGTATTAAACGAAAACCCCAACATTGAATGTAGAATGACTATGGATTTCGATGCGACAGGGGTCCACACTCAACCTTCTACTTCCAGCCAGCCTGAACCTCAGCTACAGCCGAAGAACTTTACACATCTTTACACTCCAATACGGCCGGAGGATGTGGTTATCAGCGAGGCAGACTCTACTACAAGTTATATTGAACCAACGAATTGGAAGCTTGTTGTTGACACCTTACACAAGGTCGACTTAGTATGTGACAAATTAAAGGAATTGATGATGCAAGATCCTGGTCTTCGTTTTAAGATTGATTTGTTTTTCATCTGGGGAGCACCTGCACGGGGCTCTTCGTCTGACAGCTCTCTAAGTACAACGGATGAGGAGGAGGAAGAGGACGACTAGTTATCTTTTTTAAAACTCCGTTTGGATGGCCTTGACCTTTCCCCCTCCACTGAGTTTATTTAAGGTGCACTCTCAATGACTGCAGCATCATTTCATCGCGCACCTTCACCACAGCAACATGGAGAGTCAACTCAACTACTGTTGCGAACGGAAATGTTTTTCATGGCCGAATGACATTGATGTTGCGGATGGCCTGGCGTGTAGAAAATGTGAAGCTTTTGGTCAATGCATGTGTAAGTGCAAGTCTTGGAAGAAGCCGAAACCGGAGTTGAAGACATTCCATGTGTACCAGATGAGAGGGCATAAGTACACTTGTTGCCCTGAACGTTGCATTGAATTCACATTAAAACAGCTAACTGGCTGCAAATTGTGCAACAATCATTTTGCAGGTTTTTGCAAACATTATTTAGGAGCCTGTCAGTACAGATCAACTTGGCATACAGAAGCACTCACTATCAATGAAATCGCTATAGATACACAAGAGTAGTCTTTCTACTCTTTTCTTTTTTAAAACTCCATTTGGATGACCTTAACCATTCCCCCTCCACTCACCTTAGTTTATATAAACCCCATTCCCACTGACCACAGCATCACTTCATCGTGCTCCCTCGTCAAAGCAACATCAACTATGGAAAGTAAGCGCATCTCATGTTGCGAGCATAGGTGTTTGGAGATACAAGGCGTCACATATTGTGCAAAGAAGCGTTGGGAGGAAGAGACGGGGACAACCTATTGCTGTGAGGATAAGTGTTTCCTCTTACCAAAGTGGCAAGTGGATGGGCTGGCCTGCCGGCAATGTGAATGCTTCGGATGTTGCAGGTGTAGATGCAAGAACCAACAGCTGCCACCGCCGGTACTACAAACTTTCAAAATCTACAAATCCAAATACTTTTATACTTGTTGTCCGCAGCGGTGTATTAAATTTCACTTCTCCAATCTTACCAATTGTCGGAAATGCTACGGACAACCTGATGGGTGGTGCACCTGTTTTCTGGACTCCTGCCGCTACAGATCGGATTGGTTTACAGATCCATTAGAGATTGATGAGGTCGCCCAGGAAGCACAAGAGTAGTCTTTCTACTCTTCAACTTTTTTAAAACTCCATTTGGATGACCTTGAGATTTCCCCCTCCACTTCCCCATATACCTAGAGTACACAGAGCCTGGCAGTCAGTAACTCGGTGGCTGTCGTGGGGTGCGCATCGGTGTCGGCGCTCCGTTGTTAGGTTTTCAAGGTCACAGTAATATCAAATTGTTGGTGTTGTGCTGGTTCAAGGTCACCTGAGGGATAACCGATTGCCCATTTAGGCAGGGTCATGTCAGAAACTCGAGTTTAACTTGGCACTTTTGCCGTTTCTCGTCGAAAATTCGCTCCAAGTGGTCAAGGTCACGGGGACTCTGACTGAAACTCGGAGCGTAGTGCGAGAAACGGTAAAAGTGCCAAAAAATTTTAAGTTTCGGCGTGACCTTGACCTCAGTGGCGTCGGTGACGTCATTTTGATGACGTAAGGGGTGATGACGTCATCAGCACGTCATTTCTGTGACGTCATGGGTGTGACGTCATAGAAATGACGTCATTGGTGATGACGTCATCGATGACGCAATCGATGACGTCATCGATGACGTCATCGGTGAGGTTATTGACCTCGATGACGTCATCCCTCAGGTGACCTTGAACTGAGCCAGCACCAACAATTTGACACTACTTGGACCCTTTAATGAAGAATTGCTACAGTTTTAAAACAGAACACATGTTTGATGGTAAACATTTCAGTTTTTAAAAACAATGTTTATTTTTTATTTATATATATTTTTTAATAAGACAATGTTTTTAGTTTAGTACATACATCTGGGTGAATATTCAATTTGAATGGCTGGATTGTTATTCCATATGATTGTTTACTAATGGATCAAGTGCATTCTCGTGAGCCGGTCACTGTATATTGACAGATGTTTAAAATGCTTAATCCAATCCCAATGTTAATCTAATGGAAAAGTTTCAAATTTAATTTGTGTATAGCACTCTTATTTTAAGGAGGGGTCATATTCACAAAAAGAGCCTTGGCATATTAAATAACTAAATTCTTATTGCACATTGAGCATCACAAACTTAGGTACAGGATGTAACTTAAGAACTTTCAAAATTTTGCAACTGGCAACTGTATTTGCAACACAAAGATCAACCAAGCATTGAGTTACTTGTTACCTCAGCCATTTCAACACTTCCTAATACTATTAATTGCCTTACGTAAGAAATATAAAAACAAATGCCTTCCTGTCAATAATTAATTAAGTTTGAATATAACCAAATCCTATACTATAATATGAGAAATGTCTGAGGGGATGTGTGTTCTGCGATCTCAAAATCTAGCTTGTAGATTTTGCTTAAACTTTGCATTTAAGAGTGTTTTGGCTCAAAAATGTGTTTAGAAACAGCCTCAATAACAGGAAAAATTGAATTTGGTCTAAATTTAAGTTTAGAAATCGTAATTTTTAACATTGGTCTTATGGGTTGCTATTTTGGTAACAAAATAACAACTAAAAATAAACAAAAATAAAAGGAAATTATTTTAAGCAGTTTTTAACAGCTGTTATCTATGAAGAGTCTGGTATAGATTCAATAGCTTTATTACCATGACACTATAACAAAAGTGAATTAAAACCAATGAACAAGGCTCGGTTAATCTGGTACTTGAAGCATAATTTAACTAAATTTTTATATTGTGCATTAAGCGTCACCAACTTATATACCTACAGGATGTAATTTTAAAAAATTTTAAATTTTGGTCCACACAACAAAATTATTGTTTTAACGTACGGTAAGCTATCAATAAGTACCGTATATAAATTTATCAGTAAAAATTAAACGTATAATAATAAATAATTGTTGATAGCTATAAAGCACTTCAAAACAAAAAATGATCAAAATTCATGCCAAAATGTCAGATAATGACAAATAAAACTAAGCGGCTAAGCAACCATTGGATATTTTTTATCAGGCAATTGGTAGTGTTATAGTTAGGAAAAGTTGTGTAGGAGGTAGAGGGAGTGACCGACACCCACTGACCCGTAAGTGAGGTGTCACAAACCGGAATGACCTGGTCAAGGCCCCTGACCCACACCCAGACCCAGACCTAACCGATACACTGGGAAAACTCGTTACTGAAGGGTCACAAAAAGGCAATGTTGGCATGTTGAAAGATGGTCATAGCGGGATTTTAAATATAACACTGTTGTGATAGCAGTATAAATGTTGAAGAAATTAGGGGTTTAAATGAGTTTGTCTAGTCTATAGTTGTAGAACAACACTGCTGGTAAATCTACCACTTTCGCCTAAAGAGGAGTGAGATACCCGGTCAAAAATAAATACAATTTTAGTAACATTATAAAACGACGTGTTACGTGCATCAAAAGACATTTATTGTACATGACAAAGGTATTTATTAGTTTTAAAATGAGCTTAGTAAATAAAATAAGAACCAAAGGCAAGTTGAAAAATTTCAAACATTTTTTTAATCTTCTGAAAAATTGTAGTTGAAGATTTTTTTAGTCTCGTTAATACTAAAGAACTTATCTTATTTTTATTAAAATTTTAATTTTAATATTATTTATATAATATTTTATTTTAGACAAAAGTTAGTCTTAAAAAATAGCCTACAGTAATATTCTACACACTACCATAAGTGTTTACAATTAAATTATAGACTAATTTTTCTCATTGACTACTTAATGAATTTATTCACATATTATTGATTGTTTTCTGTTAAAGTGTGTTTCCTATAAAGGAGGAACGTTTATTATACCATTATACCAACCATAGTATCCTTTTAAAGAAGGTTTAACTTACCTGCGTAAGATTTGTTTACAAACATAATATACAAAACAATTCAGTTATAATATTTTTAAATATGATTTCTTTATTTCAAGATCAATTTATGTCTTTCACCTATAACTCTCTGTCATGCATGACTATATCGTGCATGACTAGGGATTACAATAACGAATAGAATAGCATTTACCAACTTCTAATGGAAACACAATTTTCCGCCAATATATGAAGAACAAATGAAACACTTAGGCCCTATTCACATCGATCAAATTATTTACACAGCCTAAGCTACATAAAGTCTTAAAATATGGAATACTATGATCAATTGTAAAACAATGCAACCAACAATATCCTACTAACGCTATTACACAAACGTTTTGAATGTAAAATAATATGGAAATAGCTGCAAATATTATTTACTCTTCATCTCAACCTTTTTTCCTTGAAGGAAAAAAGGCTTTTTAGAAATTTGTCATAAACTCTGATAACAAATTCAAAAGGCTGGATAAATAATTTTAGTAATTTTTACTAACAACTACGGTACTCATATCAGTTTAGTAAAACGAATTGTAAAAGAATATTATAAAATCGATACATGATGTGGCGTATGATAATGATAGCCAGCCAACACACCTCAGCATCGTGATTGGCCCACACCTTCCTACTCTTCCTGTTGCAAAACAAACCGCCATCCAGTCATGTAGATACAATACCTACGATACTCACTCCTATCATATGGCAAACATCCTGCATTCAATGCTAAGAACCATCAACTGGTTGTGAAACAAAGGACGATACGGTAAATCATTGGTGATGTTACTGATGTTTCCAAATTGGAGAACAATACTTGTATATAACACACAGTTTTATTTAAACATATATAGAAGATTCAATTAAATAACTTTAAATACTTAGTATTTGTTTAAGGGCAACTTAGTAATTTCAAAACCAATAAGTAACTTAAAAGTACCGTACACTACAATACTTCCTGAAAAATATGATTTAGTTAACAAAATAAAACTAAAGTTTACAATTTTATCAAATTTAAACCCTACTCTTTTTGACATAAGAAAGCATAAAACACGTAAACGAATATAATTTAAAATGTTAAGTAAGCCAATGACATTGAGACGGTTGTGAAGGTGAAGATGAGTCATCCGCTGCTAAACTGGTTTTGCCGAGTTATCTTGCTATTATGAAATTTTATTTGGAGAGAGAGTGGGAATGAAACTACAGTCTCTTAAAACAGTCCTATTAGCTTCAGTTATTAGCTAACAAAAGTGTCAGGTGCATTATAAGCATACCATATTAATACACACAGTTGTGTATGTATGTAATATCTTACCGTACTGTACCTAATAAAATACGAAATACATATTTCACCTTAAATAAACAAAAATAACAAAAACATTTTATCATCACATTATCGTGTGAAACAAAATGTCATTACCGTAAATTTTTTCTTCCGATATGATCTCCTAGCCTACGGACTAGGTACTATATACAAATCAGTGTTTTGTGTATAGTAGTGTGTAGTGTGTATACCTTTGAAAATAAAAATAGATTTCCTTTACATTAATCATGTGATTAAATATGACATTTCACAGGACCATTAAAGTAGGTATGGTAGTTTAAATAACATTTTCTGTGTCAACAGACAAAATTTAAAATAACTTAATATTTGTTTATGTTTATGGGTAACATAAAATGTATATCTCAACTAAAGTACCGTGCTATAATCAACTTCAACAAACAACTGTACAACGTGTTTTATTTTTATTTTATTTTTTTTTTTTAGGAAAAAACCCTATTAGTATTTATAGCATTAGTAGGGTCTAAAATTAAAAACATCTTCCTATATATAGGCTATATTGCCGTCAATCCACACACCGGGATATCAAGGCAAATACAGACTTAAGATGTTGATGTCTGAGTAGGCTTGTATAATCTATTTTATTAATACGCAAGCATGTTTCGTTTCCTCCTTTTTTCTCAGCTCGTGTGCATCGTAGGAGAAATCCGAGCATACCGTTAGAAAGGTATTGTGCTATAGATGAGCAGAATCACATTTTAAATCCAATCCACCCCTAGGGTTACGCCCTACAGACTTTCAAAGTTTCAATGATAATCTTATGGGAGAAGGATAATTGATTGAATTGTAAGATAGCTCGATAGCTGTTCTAATAACAAATGCTAGCAAATCAGGAAAAACATATTTTTCAGTTATAAAACATTTAAAAACAAATTGGTTCAAGATCAACTGTATTTTTGGTCGAATTTCAACCAGTAGGCGATCTCTAGTAATAATAATATCGTATGGCTAATTATTTTGCCAGCCACCAGGTTTTAAGAATAAGAAAATAAATTCTGCGGTGTAGAGCACCTGAGTCAGTATATGTAAAAGGATAAACACTATAATAAAAATTAGCAGGCTATATAAACGTACACTAGAATAAACTTACTCTGGTTCAAATTGAACAAAAGTTTTGATCTTCACCGCGAAGAATAAAATTGCTTCCAATAAATAATTGCTCCCTTCCTATAGTTAAAGAAAGCAGGAGTTGTATATTTAGACAATTGCCTATTTTATAATTAAAAACTATTGTTTTTCATATTCTTCGGTTTCTGCAAATAAATAACAGCAAACGATAACTAACTACAGTACACGCGTCAACGTTCCGGATGCTGAGCGGCGAGCGACGGACGCGGCGCTGGCGGCGGATCCGGAAGTTTCAACGCTTTGCCGCGCGTGACAAGTGCCAGAACTGTGGATGCATCCGTCCGTGTAAATGCTGCTAACAGCTGCACCGATTGATCTGGCGCTCTACACTGATGGGACGATGACACATTGTGAGGTAATCTTAATCGTTCTGGGAACGCAGAACTATTCTCGAAACGTCTTTTAAAATTTAAACAAAACGATGAAACAAAGCTAATAGGTAGTTTAACTAAACTTTCGTTATGAAAATTAACTAATAATTTCAAACACTCTTGAGGAAAGTTAAACCCCAATAGCAAGAAATGATGTTGTAAGATAACAACTAAAGGCCTTGTAAACTTGAATTCATTGAGTTTTTAAAATTTATAACTTGATATTCTGCAGAATTATTTTTCTCTCTAAAGGTTGTTAAGTATTAAATACCGGGTGTCTATAAAGTCTCGCCCTGAAAAAGAAACCGAATAATATATGAAAACTGTTGGTGACGAGATAAAGTTTTATTTTGCAGTTTTAACAAGCGACTCCTTAAGTTTTTTAGAGCTATGCTAACTCAATACACTTCTATGTGTGCACCTTTGGTTACCTGCTGTAAATCTTCTAGGCGGCTTATTAGTTATAGTTTTTTGCTTGACAACCATTTTTGGTTTTAGTTAACTTAACATGCCTAATTAATGGACGTCAGTGAATTTATTATTTTCAGTTTTAGAGTTCCTAAAATAGGAACTGGAGAAGAATAAACCAAATCTTTGACAAATCAGAGAACATAAATTCCAATGCTAAAATCCCAAGTGTGGTGAACGAGGTGGCAATTTAGTCGGGCAAGCGCGATTTGTTTTTGTAGTGCGTTATAAGTAAACTGCATTGTTGTCAATCAGCTGAGTATATGTGTAAACAATTTAATGAGAAAAAAACTATAATTAATTCCCTTGAAAACGAGAATGCAAGATGCGTGTGGCTAAGGCCCCGTCTATACGGGCGACTTTGGCGCGCCGTTCGGACGCGACTCAAAAACGCGTTTGACTGGATACACGAGATTCTAACGGCACAGTCTATACGAGCGACTTTGTGGCGCGTTTAAACGCATTGGTTGCGTAAACTGGCAACAAACGCTTGCCAGCGCTACTAGTGGCACTGGGACTAACAGTTAGTCCCAGTGGAGACAGGGGACTATGTTAATAGTCCCCTAGTGTTAATAGTGTTAATATTAACTATGTTAATAGTTAATACTATTAACATTCCTGTTCTTCATGTTTTGTTGTTTCCGTTTCCCTAGTAGCATTTCTCATCATAATTATTATGAATTTACTACAGAAGTTGAAAAAGGCATGAAAATTTATATTCATTACGAACATAAAAGACGTTTTAGTACCTAGTAAAACAGTTTTTACTTAAAAGTAGATTCACAGAAAAAAGAGCAGGAACACGATATAAACTTTCATGTTGTAAAAACAGCTCCGGAAACGCCCGTGTAGGGATTGTGTGGCGTCATTCCCGGTGCGTTTTCTGTCGCACGTATAGATTGGTGATGGCGTGTGCTACGCGAAAGCGACTTGGTCGCGGCGACAAAGTCGCACGTACGGACGGAGCCTAAGATGTCCGTATACAGCAAGAAGGATATGAAATCAGGGCAAGACTTTGGGAACATCCGGTATACCGTATACACAGATATTTTACATGCCCGTAGAGATAATACAACACCGGCATTTGTCATATAGTAAGAATCGCGTTTAACTCAAATGAAGATAATTTATGAGGTTAGATAAGGCTTTATAATACAGCTCACCCTTAGAAATCTAAACAAGATCCAGATCAAACGTATAACCGTAGCTTTAGAGAATACAACAATTCTATGAAAGCAACTAAAAAACAATAGTGTAAAAAGCTCAGAAAAAGCATCAGAACCAATAAGTGTATCGAATTATAAAATTCAATGAATGCAAGAGCTTATAACAGTAAATAACAGTAAATACAGTGTAACAGTAAATAAGTTAAATGTTTCTAGAACTGTTCTTACAAACATTTAACCTAGTTCTTTTATATTTTAGGCTACATTTCGCTCTTGTTGTTCGCTCCTGGGGGCCGTCCATAAATTACGTCATCTGAAAATAGGGGGGGGGGAGGGTCCAGATTGAAAATGACGGTAGGGCGATGTGCACGGTGGGGGGGGGTTGGCTTTGATATGACGTCATTTAAAAAATGATGTTTTATATCAAATTTTGACAGTAAAACAATGATAAATTCGTAAACAATTCAACTATTATAAAATAATTACTGTATCTAAGAAAATACATTATACTATTTTAGGCGTTGTTTTTTAGTTTATTTTCCATTGAGAAAGTCATTTTTGCTTTGTTCCGAAGGTAAATTCAGACTTGATTGGAACACGATATAAACTTTCATGTTGTAAAAACAGCTCCGGAAACGCCCGTGTAGGGATTGTGTGGCGTCATTCCCGGTGCGTTTTCTGTCGCACGTATAGATTGGTGATGGCGTGTGCTACGCGAAAGCGACTTGGTCGCGGCGACAAAGTCGCACGTACGGACGGAGCCTAAGATGTCCGTATACAGCAAGAAGGATATGAAATCAGGGCAAGACTTTGGGAACATCCGGTATACCGTATACACAGATATTTTACATGCCCGTAGAGATAATACAACACCGGCATTTGTCATATAGTAAGAATCGCGTTTAACTCAAATGAAGATAATTTATGAGGTTAGATAAGGCTTTATAATACAGCTCACCCTTAGAAATCTAAACAAGATCCAGATCAAACGTATAACCGTAGCTTTAGAGAATACAACAATTCTATGAAAGCAACTAAAAAACAATAGTGTAAAAAGCTCAGAAAAAGCATCAGAACCAATAAGTGTATCGAATTATAAAATTCAATGAATGCAAGAGCTTATAACAGTAAATAACAGTAAATACAGTGTAACAGTAAATAAGTTAAATGTTTCTAGAACTGTTCTTACAAACATTTAACCTAGTTCTTTTATATTTTAGGCTACATTTCGCTCTTGTTGTTCGCTCCTGGGGGCCGTCCATAAATTACGTCATCTGAAAATAGGGGGGGGGGGAGGGTCCAGATTGAAAATGACGGTAGGGCGATGTGCACGGTGGGGGGGGGTTGGCTTTGATATGACGTCATTTAAAAAATGATGTTTTATATCAAATTTTGACAGTAAAACAATGATAAATTCGTAAACAATTCAACTATTATAAAATAATTACTGTATCTAAGAAAATACATTATACTATTTTAGGCGTTGTTTTTTAGTTTATTTTCCATTGAGAAAGTCATTTTTGCTTTGTTCCGAAGGTAAATTCAGACTTGATTGGAACACGATATAAACTTTCATGTTGTAAAAACAGCTCCGGAAACGCCCGTGTAGGGATTGTGTGGCGTCATTCCCGGTGCGTTTTCTGTCGCACGTATAGATTGGTGATGGCGTGTGCTACGCGAAAGCGACTTGGTCGCGGCGACAAAGTCGCACGTATGGACGGAGCCTAAGATGTCCGTATACAGCAAGAAGGATATGAAATCAGGGCAAGACTTTGGGAACATCCGGTATTATCAGATATTTTACATGCCCGTAGAGATAATACAACACCGGCATTTATCATATAGTAAGAATCGCGTTTAACTCAAATGAAGATAATTTATGAGGTTAGATAAGGCTTTATAATACAGCTCACCCTTCGAAATCTAAACAAGATCCAGATCAAACGTATAACCGTAGCTTTAGAGAATACAACAATTCTATGAAAGCAACTAAAAAACAATAGTGTAAAAAGCTCAGAAAAAGCATCAGAACCAATAAGTGTATCGAATTATAAAATTCAATGAATGCAAGAGCTTATAACAGTAAATACAGTGTAACAGTAAATAAGTTAAATGTTTCTAGAACTGTTCTTACAAACATTTAACCTAGTTCTTTTATATTTTAGGCTACATTTCGCTCTTGTTGTTCGCTCCTGGGGGCCGTCCATAAATTACGTCATCTGAAAATAGGGGGGGGAGGGTCCAGATTGAAAATGACGGTAGGGCGATGTGCACGGTGGGGGGGGGGTTGGCTTTGATATGACGTCATTAAAAAAATGATGTTTTATATCAAATTTTGACAGTAAAACAATGATAAATTCGTAAACAATTCAACTATTATAAAATAATTACTGTATCTAAGAAAATACATTATACTATTTTAGGCGTTGTTTTTTAGTTTATTTTCCATTGAGAAAGTCATTTTTGCTTTGTTCCGAAGGTAAATTCAGATTTGATTGGTCAATAATTTTACTCGTAGCTTATCAGGTAGCGTCCATCGTCAGAAAAAGGTAAGTAGAGAGAGTGATACAGCGCGAGGGCGATAGCATGAGCACGGGCCTGTTGTTGATATCATGCACCTCCTGTCCTTTACCTCGTTTCGGAACTTCCTTATCAGTAGTTACGGTATATGAATAATGTGGTACTACAGTGGCTTGTAAATAAAAATATCAAGTTTGAATAGTTCTTTTAAATAACCACCACCAAAATGGGGTTCAAAATTTAATTGAGTCTTAATAAATCAATAAAGAATAGAACCATTGACTATGTACACTTAATTTGAGTAGACTTTTCATAGCATAGGCGTGTGTGAAGCCTATTGACGGTGGTGCGCATCTCGTGCGGCGTACATGGAATTACACGTAACATATGATAGATAAATCAGTATTACCACTCTTCTCAACCAAGGATGAAACATTTTATAACTGAAGGTTATGTTTATGTTTTGGTAAAGTGTTTTTGCAGCACAGTAAATTCAGCTGAATAATAACAACATCGATGGCAGGGACTCTGGTGCCGCGTACACCGAACTTCCAAATTTTTGTCTCAAACTAAATGCATTGGATGAGAGGTCTATTCCGTTAGTGTACATAGTCAATGAAAGAACTTAAGAGGGCGTTGGAGTGCCGCCATGTTGGATTTATTTCCCATTAGAGCAATGCTAAACTTGTCACCGGCATTTGTCATATAATTTCTTTATTTTTTGTCCGATTTGTCCAGAATAAATAGCGTTTGAATCACAATTAAATTCCCCGTTTCTTTTGCGACATAGATTCTTTGTAAATAATTTATAAAATTCTGTAGAAAATGTTTTAAAAGTAGTAAAAAACTTGCTTTGTCATTTTTTAAAATTAGTAAAAACCCATAATTTGTATAAAAAAAATCCTCTCGCAAACCAAATCTGCCTTGATGAACCCTTTATTTTGAGCTATAAACCATTATTTTTTTATTATAAATGAAAGAGTTATTTGACATCCCGTTTAACATTGCTCTTATGGGGGAAAGGTGGAATTCGGATTGACTCTAACGCCCTCTTAAGTAGTTTTGACGAAAAAAAACATTATTTTTACTTAAAACGGAGGTCTGTTAAAAATAACTTCATTTTTCTGAGGGGGGGGGTCAGACAAATTATGACGGTAGGATGATTTTGGGGAGGGGGAGGGGGGTCCAAAAAAGCCAAAAAGCGATGACGTAAGTTATGGACGGCCCCCTGGCTGTAACCTCACAGACTAGCTGCAATAATTAAACGTTTCATCACTCCGTGGTAATATGAGACCCAAATTTCATAATTGTAATTACATTCTTATGATTATTAAATTATGCACTACATAATTTGCAGGCAGGGAGATTCTTAAACTTTGTTAACTACACTTTCGGTATAGTAGGTTTAAATAAAAAGTGCTTTTGGTTCCTACGGTTTTTTTAGATTTCATAAAGACAGACGTTTTCCTTCTGTTGTTTAAAAATCAACAACTACAATTTAACATAAAGCAATGAAAATCACGAAAAATCTTTGATGAACGCTAAATCAGAGTATAAATAAACCCCTTTCCACCACCAGGATTTTTGTCCTTCCAGCTTGAGGAATCTACAAAATCTTCAGCTTTCAAAAACAATCTACACCAACCACTGCTTGCTTAATTCCTATATCTCCTACTCTAATGTCCTTTGGGGAGCATCCAAATCAAACTTGTCTCAAATTTTGACCTTGCAAAAAAGGCTCTCAGATGCATCTTCATGTTTCACTCTCGAATATCTTGTCTTGGGAGTATTTCAAAACCCTATAGGTGTTCTGACAGTGCCTAGTTTGTATGTGTTGGAAGTATAACCTGTTAGGCTAAATTAAGTCTTGAATCTTGAAGAACCTCACATTAAACTCCATAGATACAAAACTAAATTAGGAAATTTTCCAAAAATTACCGGCTCACGTTCGATAAAAAAAATTGTCAAAGTTGACTTGAGTGAACTTAAAAAACTTCTTTTATTAAATCAGTCATTTTACAATTTAAATTAATTTGACGAGTTTTGTCGATACTCTAAAAATACCTAAACCTAGCATATAGGAAGTCCTGACCCCACCAAAACAAAAACAGCTGCGTCCCCTTGGAACAGCGGATTGATGATCTTGACGATTGACGGATACGCCGCTTGCGGTCAACTGGACGACCTTTTAAGTTTAGGTACCAAAAGTAAGTACCAACTTCAACTAATGTTTCTTCAAAAATTGACCAAGTTTTAAAGCCCTAAATTGCTTTCTTAGCCCGAAACTGATGATTGCATGATTCGTGATATTTATTCTGCATGTATTTATTTAACTTTTTATGAACATATTATTTAAAGGTAGTAGTTTAAAATCTTATTTATAAGAATAAGATTTTATGAATCTTATTATTAGAAGATTTAATGAGAACGGTAAAAACATTCAAACAATGGTTTTTAAACTGCATTCTATAACCTATATCGTGGTGATCATTGCAAAATAAAAAAATTGTAGGCTATTACCTATATCAATATTAATTCTCTACATGAGCCCGAATGCCGCCTCGCGGCCGCGGCGGTAGCGTTAGGCGGGTTTTATGGCTGTAGAGGTGTGCGAGAATCGCGTTTTAAAATTAACCAATTAAGATAGAGATTAACTCTTAATTTTTTCTATAAGTAGAAAAACGAATCTCCCTCTTCTCTGGTTTTAGAATTTTTAAATAAGATTATTTCTTACCTCAGTTATAACTGTAAAATCATCTGTTTTTCTCCAGTGGCGAGTTTTATAGATACAGAAGTTTACGTGAATCGTGTATTACAATTAAAAATAACCAATTAAGATAGAGATTGGCTCTTAAATTTTTCTAAAAGTAAAAATACGGATCTCGTCTTCTCTTCTTTTAGAACGTTAAAATAAAATTTCTAAATTCAGCAATAACTGTCTAAAATCATCTGTTTTTCTCGATTTTAAATGAAGTTTTCTATTAGTTTTGATGAAATGATTACCAAAGTATGCAAAAGGAAATTTAGTACAGTTATTCTTCTTTAATTTGACACCTTATTAATAGATCTAGGCTGCATTTAGCAGAAGATAACACGATTCCAAAAAACGCTTGCATTTGGGTGGCGCGCCAAGGGTAGACCGGATACTTAACATGCTATTTTTAATTGTTCAAAACCAAATTAGGCCTACTTTTATTATACTGTGTGATTAAGGCAACCTTACATGTATGGGCAGTCATAACAGTTTTCTCCGCCTTGACATTTTACCCGGATTCTGAATTCATTTCATTCTAAAAATTATTTGTTTAATTCAATAGGGTACACATTGAAATTATTAAATTTGATAGGAACGCCGAAGGTAAAAACAAATTTGTTGTCTAAGATTAGCAGACAGATAAACTAAAGTTCAATGCTAAACTAAACATAACTGTTACAACATCGGCTAAGTTACAATTAAGCTTACCGGTAAGCCTTCATAATAAATTTTTTTTTAAAATGTAAAGAAATAACTTATGCAGCTGACACAACGCTCAGACTGGTGCATTCAAGTTGATTACATACACACAAGAAATCTAGAATACACTTACAAAATATACACAAATTTAAACAGCTGTAAGCTTACCAGATGAGAGAGACTATCAGCTAATCCACAAACAATGAATCACAATCAACACAATGAGCAATGTAGCACAAATCACACGGGTTGGACCGAATTTCGCGGAAACGAACAACACGATTCACGGGACGAACGATACGCACGTAAACATCCACTCACGACGCGGCGCGACGCGGCACTCGCGGTGTCAAGTCAGAATCTCGGCGGTTCCGCGAGAAAGCGGCGTTGCCACGTGGAACACATTCTTGCCGTGATGCGAGAACCGGCAACAGCGCGGATAATGGGGCCGCTCAAGACATCGCCGCCGCCGCCGGTGAAGAAGGAACGGGATCCCGCGATGTGGATTATGGGAACTGCAACTGGAGCGGACGTCATCAATGAAGGCATCAAACGTCGCCGCACAGTGCTGGGGTCTTCGTCAGAATAATAAGGTGTCCAAGGAGGGAATGATAACATCCAGGAAATTAGGAGATCAAATGAGCTAAATAATACTAGTCTGTCTCTACTGTCACTTCCACAACTTTCAATCATATAGAGTCCATTTTAAAGTTGCACATTGTAAAGAAAAATTATCTTGTAACAAATGGTCCATCTCATTATGGAAGACTTATAGAGTATTCATAGTAAACTCTATAACTTCATCTTACTGTTAATTTAATTTTAATCATAAAGTTTTAATAGCTAACTGAGGGATACAATGCATAAAATAGTTGAGTTGAACTTCTAATTTTTAAGCTTTTTAAGAATGGTTCACAACAATAATTCATTAACTGTTTTTATGAAAAGATATAAATTTAGCTAAATAGATTGTTTTAAAAGTGTATAATTTAATTAATTGGTACAACAAAGAGTAAAAATTCTACAGTTCCAACTTCCAACGTATTGAGTTGTAAAAGCAATAAGGTTATTATGATTACCGATTTGACAATCCAAAAAATGCACTTCAAAATGATCACCAGCTGTGGGTGGGATGAATGGTTCTCATAAATGTCCCTCAAACTAATATCAAACCTTCTATGTTCAAAACATAAGCCTACAAATCTTTGAACACAGGACCGCCCCTAGGGCAATGGGCGCCCGGGGCGAGGTTTTTATCTGCGCCCCCTAAATTAATTAATTGGCCTAGGTATCTTGTGTGAACTGTAATGTTAATGCAGTCCAAAAGGAAGCATTAAATGAGGTGCATGGTTAAATTTTCAATGCTGTTAGTTTTAGTAAATTAATTAAAAAAATTAACTTGTACTGTATAAAGCTTTGTTGACACAACTATTTGTTGATGACAACACGGTCTGGGTCTGTTAGGGGTCTACGAAAACTAACGGGCCTGCATACATTTTTGTTTACATGACCAGATGCGGTCGAATTTCAGTCGAATTTTGTCTACTCAATTAAAAAGCATTGCAATATCCTGATAGCATAAGTTGTTATGTATCCTATACTCTTATACGAGCAATGTTTGCTTGTTTGCTTGCTTGCTTGCTTGCACAATTATCTCAAAAACGGCTCCGACGATTTCCTTCAAATTTTGGAATATGGGGGTTTTGGCCACCAGAAATCGATTGGAGCTGGTCCCATAGCTGGGAAAAATCCGGTTTTCGCGCTAGAGCCCTTCAAAGATCCCATGTTATCCTTATGGAAATTTTTTAACTGAACAAAAATCAGCTGATAACTGTAGATAAAATAAACCAATGTGTTACATCTTTAACCTGTGGTTTTAGGAAAATCATACCAATGTGCAGCAAACCTTCCGCCTGGCGAGTGAGCGGAGCGAACGAGCTTTGTGTGAGAAACGAAAGTAATAATTTTACCGAGCTTAAGCTCGGTCCCCCTGGTACTAGTTTTAAATATAAGTACACAATTAATTAGGTCACAAGTGTTGCATATAATTTTAATACTCATTAAATTTATACTTGAATGATACTAAAAACGTTCTGCTTTACAAAACTTAAAATTAACTTTTTAGGCAAAAAAAAAAAATTGAATTACTTAGTTTTCGTAGGCCCCAAATGAGCGCTCAAGCCATTTATTATTATTTTTTTTATTTTTAGAGCATAAGATCAGGTATGGCCAGTCTACGTACAGCCAATTGTGATGGTTTCATGATTCACCTCCACTTGTTTGTAAACAATAGGTTTATAGTTAAAATGAATAAGGCCCCTTTTAGGCCAGCCGCACACCAAAACGGACGCGACATGACAGCATATTACCAATGTGATATTACGACTTCGCGAACAAAGGTAAAAACATATTATTCGGCTGAACAAAATAAAATACCCATATACTATAAAACATATGTTATTGTCTTCGCTCGGGAAGGAAGACGTGAAAGGTTTCGTCGGGTCTTGTCGCGTCGCGTCCGTTTCGGTGTGCGGCCGGCCGTATACAGCACATATTTCGACGGGCGGCAAAAGACGCTCGTAACCTAACTTCATTGCACTAGATTTTAGGAGCTGTCATACTACGCGCCCGACGGGCGCCCGCCGCGGCATCATCTTACGATCATCTTAGCGATTCGAGCGACGCGCGTCGCTCGACGCGATGTATAAAAGAGACCTAATCACTACTCAATTCCGACTAGTAAATGTTTTACATTTTAATTGGAACTAATCAGCACAATTATTATTGAACACATTATGAAAATTGTTATTGAAAAATTGTGTCTAAAATATTTATTGATGCAGTTTTTACAATTTTTGTGAAGTTTTTGAGCCTTTATAAAATGGGGATTTCGCCTCAGCAGCGGCGCCCCCTTGGCCGTGGCGCCCGGGGCAACTGCCCCGGTCGCCCCGCCCTCGGGGCGGCCCTGTTTGAACAATCTTTGTAATATTAATAGTACTTTGATGCAGCGTCTTAAAGGCCTATTAATTAAAATTAAACAAAAACCAGGACAAACACGTAATGAATAAGTTATACAGGAACAATTAATTACTAACTGTAACATTACTGGGTATTACTTAATCAGTGTGTGCACTGTGCAGCCCATACATGTGCAACAGAGCGCAAATTGTTAGAGCCAACACACTCTGGTTACGGGGGATTACATGGTCATTGCATAATGTTTCATAAATACTGCAAGACAAATTATAAATAAAAGTATACCTGGGTTTAAAAAAAATTGGTGCAAGTAAACTATTTGTTTTATTTTTGCCCATGCCCATACAGTACTATTACTGTCTTTTCCTCCTACACATGGATTTTTTAATTTACCATCATTTCACTATTTATATTTACCGTACTATATTTATTGATTTTTTTGCAAAAGTTTAGACTTCAACTCCAGATGGCAAGCTCATGTCATAAGAGATTTATCTGTTTCTGTCATAGTTTTTTAAGAATACGTTGAAGATTTTATGCTGTTGACATATTTTGTCGCTAAGTATGGCATCTTCAGGGTAATAATGGTGTAACTTAAAACTTATATTTATTTAAAGTTTCTACTTAATAGTGAAAATAAAATTAATAAACCCATTTACACAATTAATTTACATATTGATGGTTATTATTCATAAAGTAGCATCCTCTGATCTAACTGTAGATTATTTTCATCATGGCAAAGATTATTTTTCAAAGATGTGTCCAGCAGAGATGATGTATGTGAAGAAAAAATTAATTATTTATGTATAGAATTTTAAATGGGAGGAAAACAATCAAGATGTTTTCTTTCTTATGACAAAAAATTTGCTTTCTTGACAATGAATTGTTTCAGCATCATCAGATCAGACCCATTTAGGCGAGGCGAGAAATGTACTCATCTCTGATCCATGAACAGCCGGTCCACAGACTCACCCAAGTGCGACTCAAACAATGGACCAATCATACCACCCCACGGACAGGAAACCTTTTTGTCCGACACCAGATCCTCTGGTCACACTTTTTACAACAGCTGTTCTCCTTGAGAACAAAGGGTCATTGTGGAAAGAAGTTACTGGACTGGGAAATCCTTACAATGGCATCTTCCAATTCAGTTTTAATTCCAGGTGTTGTTTCCTACAGTTGATTGGAATTTAGGGTCAAAGTTACATAGACCTTTATAAAGTTTGTATGGTGTATTAAAGTGATGTGAATCTTCTAATGACGGACTTCTTATGAAAAACACAGACTCAGTTCCCTAGTGGTTAGTGTTCATCTCATAATATTATAAGGTCGCATGTTCGTTACCCAACTGGGACGATTCTGGATCCACTTGCCATTTGCCATTGGATAATGATGCTTATAATGACTGCTAATTGTAATAATGTGTTGTATATTAATTAACCATGGTTTGTTGGCCTTAGTTTGGACCGTTATAAGAATCACAATGTAAACAAATAATACTGGCGTAGACATACAGAACAATTTAAACAAAATTTTAAAACATCTCTAGGGGTAAAAATAATCTAGGGGTTATTCATCACAAAAACTTTGGGAGTACTCGAGTACACAAAGTTAAAATTTATTGGAAATTTGTAGTTTAAAAATTGTTATTAATTATACGAGTAAATAATTGTAGTTACGTTTCTAAATACCTCTGACCCAGTTAAAATGATTTTCTGTAGAATTTGGCTATTTTATTAATGCATTACGATTTATGTGGAATTATAATGAACAAATTTGAATAAATGAATGAAAATTGATGAGGAAAATAACATTTTAGAAAAAATTTACTAAAGACGCTTGAAAAAAGATTGCTTTGTCAAAGTCGAGATGCAAGCAGAATGATTTTTCTATAAACGACAAATAATAAACATTTTAAATAGTTTTGGTTCAAAGATTAATATCTGAAATGGTGTATTGGCATCCTCAAAGGGGAATTTCTAAGAGGAGAAACCCTTTCACAGACTTAAAACAACACCTAAATATAATTTACAAAAGTTGAAAGAATTTTATTAGCTTTATTATAGGTAAAGGTTGAAATGGCATTAATAAACAATATGTTAGTAAATTGCTGAGAACCAGGTGATTGTCATGTTATTGATTTTAATTAAAGTAAATATAACCTGTAAGAGTTTTTAGGAATTTTAAAAGGGTTTATCACATTCATAAGCTGGAAATAGCATTTTATATGTATTAAAATTGCCAGTAAATCTGTGAACACCAGTAAAAGAAGAATAGTTGTAGGATGAATAACACATAAACATGATGCTGAATTCAATGGAAACTATTCAAAATACATATGCTTATTTACCATGAGTAAATTTAACTCTAGGTTTCAAATTTTAGAAAAGATAGGAGAAGGAACTTTTGCTGATGTTCTAAAATGTTGTGAAACTAGCACTGGTGAGGTATTTGCTGTGAAGAGGCTTAAGAAAGATTTCCAATCCTTACGAGAAGCTCAAAACCTGTCAGAGTTGGTGGTGCTCCGAAGTCTGCCATCGCACCCCAACGTTCTCAGCCTGGTGGAGGACATATTTGATCCTGGAATAGGGAAGCTATTCATGGTTTTTGAACTGATGGAAATGAATCTGTATGAATTGATCCAGAGGAGGAAACGGTCACTGCCTGAATCAAAAGTTAAACATCTATTTTATCAAATTTTAAAAGGGATAGATCATCTACATTCTCATGGAATTTTTCACCGCGATATTAAGCCGGAAAACATCTTGATCAAGAAGGCAACTGTAAAGTTGGCTGATTTGGGTTCAGTGAGAAGGGTCCATAGTCCCCAACCATTTACAGAATACATTTCAACAAGATGGTATCGTGCACCAGAATGTATACTGGCCAACGGGACTTATGGACCTAAAATGGATATTTGGGCTTGTGGATGTGTGTTTTACGAGTTGCTTACTTCTAAGCCCCTGTTTCCTGGATCAGATGAGATAGATCAATTAGGTAAGATTCATCAAGTTGTCGGGACTCCCACCCCAAGAGTATTGCTGAAAATGCGACCCCCAAAATCCAGAGTAGCTGATGTAAAATTCACTCCCTACTCCAGTATAAACCTGGCTGTCATACTGCCTTTCTCAACCGAATATGCAAGAGATTTGCTTAAGAAAATGTTAATGTACGATCCCGATCTCCGAGCAAATGTTCGTAGACTTTTGGACCACAAATACTTTGGTGAACTGAAAGAGGCTGAGTTCATGAAGCAGCTTTCAGAATCAAATCCGTACAGCTCAAAGCCTTGGGCCAGCATGCTCCAAGTCAATAACCTAAATTTGAAAAAACCAAAAACAAGACTGAATAATATGTCCAGCCTTTTGTTGGCCAAAAAGACGGAAAAACTGACAACGAGTTCCTGGGCACCAGAGACGACAACCACGAAGGTGTCCGTGGGGCAAAGTAGAAGCAAACCAAATAATAAATTATCACCTACCAAATCTTCGGCCAAGAGAAAGCTATTGGACAGATCTCAAAGTCAAAACTCATCGCAGAAGTCCAAACCTCTCAATAAAGAAGTAGTTTCCTCAACAAAAATTCCAATAAAATTACAAGAGGTAAAGGCCAGGACAGTTGGGATTCTGCCCACTCTTGGTAACAGGCAAATGGGAGCCAAAGAGACTAAGAGTAATATTTCTGTAAAGAAACCTCAAGATGTCCGCTTTCTCCCTCCAATAATAGAATAATGAATGCATAAATGTATTTTTAATATTAGAGTGTATATTACCAAATATATACTAATACATATGATAATCAAAGTTTAGATTTATTGTATTATAAAATAAATACTGTATGCATTCATTTGTAGGGCAGTTTCTGTATAGTCGTTCTTTACTTTTGAAGGCCACCGAGTCAATATCCTATACTCTAATACAAGTAAAGTATATTTGTATGTTTGCCTACGGATCTCAAAAACAACTCAAAAGATTTTCTTCAAACTTTGCAAATAAGTTGGTTCTGGAATAAAAATAATATGTTTATAGGTCTCTATATGCAAGGAAAATTCTAATTCGTTATAATCTTGAATTGAAATTCTAAACATTTGAAAGTTGTTTTTTCAAAGCTTAAGGAAAAAACAACTTTTGAGGATGAGCAAGGAAAAATTAACAGATGTTTTTGCAGTGCACTTTTAAAAGGCTACAGAAAAGGCCAACTTTGTGGATTAAATACAGGCTAGAAATTGGCTGTTCTGCGTGCAGTATGATGAAAATGTGATTTGTAACTTAACAGCTGATTATCTTAAGATGAATTTTTAAGTCAATTTGTAAAGAAAAGTAGATCACCTGTCACTGCACAATCAACATTAATCTATACTTATTTAACACGCCAGAGGTTATTTTGTTAATAGAACTCCTCATACAATTTTAATTAATTTCCAAATTTTATGTGTTGTTGAATAGGGTTCATCTGTAGTTGTTTCTGCCTAAAAATGATGAGAATCAGAATTCAAATGAAGGCGTTACCCATTTTTAAAATTTGAAATTTTCCCATTACAATAACATTGTGCTTGAATTTACGTAGTTTTTTTTTTTTTTTTTAAATATACTAGAGATCGCCTCCTGATCAAAATTTGATCAAAATCTTCAGTCAATCTGGACCGAAAAATTTTTAAAACATTTTATAACTGAAACATCTGTTCCTCCTGTTTTCTTGTCAGTTTTTTTTTTTTTACAGCAGCTGATGTCTAATGATTCAACCAATTATCCTTTCTCCATAAAATTAACATTGGAACTTTGAAAGCCTGTGGGGCGTAGCCCTTGAGTCCGATGTGAATTAGAATGGGATTCTGCTCATCTACAGGACTATACCTTTCTAACGGTATGCGCGGGTTTCTCCTACGATGCACACGAGCTGAGAAAAAAGGAGGAAACGAAACATGCTTGCCTATTAATATATAGATTCTAATGTACAGCTGTAAATAAGTGTATATTTTTGGCGATCAGGTACTGATAATCACAATGTTGGATGGTAGGGTGTTATACTGATTTAAAACTAAATGTAACATTTAAAAAATTAAATGGGATAGTCCAGATTAAACTGCTCGATATCAAGCAACAAGTTTACTAGTATTTTTAAAACATCCACTTTATAGTCATAAAATTCCTTCTAATTGTAATTGTAATTGAGTTTCTCACAAACAGAAATGTATTACAAATTTTAGAACTAAGCCATTAGAAATTATTATGATTGTATCAATTGTAAAATGGCGTATTGCTGTAAAAAAAGAAAAGAAAAGAAATGCGCGCACCGGCCTTTTAGTAAACTATAATCTCCATTGATAGTGTTAGTTGAAAAATCCAAAATATCTGCCATACATATGTATAAAATAAGCCTGATGATTACTTTAACCTATGTTTTTAGATGAAGACAGTTTGAAAGTATACAAGATATTAAGCACTCATTACACGTACCGTAGTGTACTATATTTATATAATACCATTCTGAAATGAGAGACAAAAGGACTAATACTAGAGACAAAAGAGTGAAAAGCTCATCCTAATATGATCATTAAAATTACAATCTTCTTCCATTCAACTCTCTTTAGTGAATTATTTAAGCACGGTGGTATAAAATCACCACAATCCACAAATTCAGTGTGCCTTTAAGAGAACTTGGTAAGGATAATATTGATCTAAGCCATAAACAAATTACAGCGATATTGTTCACTCAAACAATTTATAATTATTACAATGATGGCAGCACAACTAGGTCAAACTTATAATGCGGTTATAGATCTGATTGGGAGTAGGGGTTAAACCTCTAACGGACCCTGAGCTAGCCTTCTCTCAGTGGGCCACAGGGTCATTGCTCTGTCAACTTTCTACATGACTTTCTTCCACCTCCCCACCCTCTACACACTACACACTCCCCTCCCCCTCCCAAGCCGTCTCTCCACCACTTCTCGCATGTCCTGCCTTTAATTAAATGACACTTACACTTACTGGTTGTCCCTCATTCAACACTTTACTAATTAACTTTCACTAAACAGGTTTGGTGACCAAAAACTCATCAGCAAAAGAGAAATTTTGTTTGGTAAAAGTTAAAGAGTAGATGTTGCAGAACAGAATATAACAAGCCAATCTGGTTTTTATTTAGTATATTGAATGATTTAATCAAACAAATACATACACACACTAACAAAAAAATTATTAATAATTTTTTTAATAGTAACAATATGTAAATTTTTAAATAATTAAATAGCCCTGTAAAATATTACATTTCATTTCATTTCTTGAAACACCGATGCACCGACATGGTATGTATTTTAAGCTGAGTGTAACTGAAGGATTAGTGAGATGGATAAGAGGTGTAGCTTTGTTACTGACAAGCAGATTCATTTTTCATGATCATTAATAGCCCAATGACCAAATTAAAATTTCTGTCACTGCTTTTTTATGAGTTTTTAGCAAAGAATTAGTAGAAATAGTTCATTAATTAAAAATTATTTAATTAAGTTTAGCATTTGAACAAACTAAGACATGCAATATACACAGGTCCTCCATTCCTGTAAGAAACACTTTGATACTTGTAATTTGATACTTGCATTCACTTAATATCATTTTACTTCCATTATACAGATTCCTTTCGTTATTTTGTACGAGGTCATAAAATAAGCATAAATATGGTTTTATGAACCATATTTTTCATCAATCTGACAATCTATATTAACAATAGGCAAGCATGAGCCTTTTCTTCTTTGTTCAATGACTGGG
The DNA here is from genome assembly GCA_030545055.2 of Neoaliturus tenellus. Lineage (NCBI taxonomy): Eukaryota > Metazoa > Arthropoda > Insecta > Hemiptera > Cicadellidae > Neoaliturus > Neoaliturus tenellus. The sequence goes on from CM061532.1 coordinate 220,164,547, forward strand.
GAAAACTTTTTTTTCTCCTCTACTCTGAAGAAGTCCTCCATAGGGACGAAATATTAGTGAAAAATGTGTATTTTTTATGTGTATCTATATGCTGCCTGAACACAATCTTCTCAGGTAAGCTAGCTGAATCCTTCCTCCGGTTTTGTCTACCCAATCAGCCAAAAGGCTATTACTTACAAACTAATAATAAATACCACCCGTCGCAGCAGACCTGCGTACTCAGCGAATTTCCAAATTAGTAATATTAATTTTGACCAGATAAACCTGTAAACCAAATATCATCACATGAAACAATAAATAGGGAAATACATGTCTATTCTCCTTATGATGAATAGGGAAAGAGTATGCAGGTATGCTGCCATGGGGAAAACCAAAAGTAGGTTTTTAGCTTAAACAAAAAATTATTTTGACCTATGAAGCCATATCCTAAGATTCATCAATATCTGTCCATTGCTAAAGGAGTTTGCCTATTCTCCATATAATTAACATGGGAAAAGAGTATGCAGGGTTGCTGCCATGATAAGCACAAAAACCAAGATTTTTTACCATAAATGGATGAATCTCAACCAAATGAAGCTGTATACCAAGTTTCATCCAAAAATATTGGTTAATAAGTGAAATATTAACACATCCTCATTCTCCATAAGATTAACATTGGAGCCCCAAAATACAATGTACTTTCTTTAGACTTTTTAATATCTCGGTAACCAATGGGGATAGAACAAAGCTTCAAAATACTAAATTGTGTGTTTTTTTAAGCTAAATCCAATGGTCAAAATAAAAATTTAAAATGTTTTGAAATTACATATGAAAAATTCAAAAAACCCATTTTTGGGTTACAAAACCCCCAAAAACTACCCCTTCCGGTAGGTCAATATGTCTGGTTTTCGAACTCATCCAAATAAACGTAGGATTACACATCTCTACCAAATTTGGTGTCGATCGGACCTTTTTTACGAGAGTTATCGTGTCTAGGGACACATAAATACATATATATATATACATATATATATATATACATATATATATACATATATATATACATACATATATATATATACATATATATATATAAAAATTTTAATGACTATTATTTTTGGTCTCTGGGCACCTAAAAACGAAAAAGTAACATGGTCCCGGGCTTAGGTCTTACCATGAGACCTACGGTAATAGCTTATTCCCTATGGGAAATTCGCTAAAACAATGTCCTGAAAATTATCAAAAGATATTAATTAAAACTTCTCTTTGCTTTCATTCTGCCAAGTGAAATTAGGTCATGTATAATGCAATAACTTTGTTTATATTTATTTTTGAGGATATAGTTGTACAAAGAATACTATTCAGGGTTTAACAAATTGTCTCGTTAGTTATGGGAGGGGGGCGGCAGAAATGCTGAGGGCCCATGGTTGGCAAATTCGTAAAGCCGGCCCTGATAGTGGGATTACCATTGAGTAATACAATGAATAATAATTAACAAGTTAATTAATTTGATGCATTAAACCAACACTTTCAATAGAATTCATTCTTTATAATTATAATTGGTTTTCATTAGTGATAGTATATAGTTTTTACAAAATATGGTAAATCTTACAGGAAACTCTACACGATACTTTTGTATCATTAAATGTATGGATAAAATGGTGAAAAAAGTTTTTATTGGCATGATACGTGTTGTTTTAAATCATAAATAAAATACAAATGTCTATAACACTAACAAATATTTTTACATTTATACTGCATATAATACCGACGGTCAATATACAAAAACATTGAAAGTGGCCACGTCCGTTTACAATTTGACATAAATAAAAAGCACTGGATGAAAAATCTGTTCACGTTTTTTATAGGTACTCAATGTTTAAATGAAAACAAGTTAGCAGACCAAAAATATTTCAGTCAAATCTAAAGACAGATTTTCATATATTAGAGAGTTTTTGCAACATACGGTAAATCTTACAGTAAATGCTAAACGCTATTTTTAAGTTGGCAAATTTTCGTATATTGCGTTACACAGGATATTTCAACTGTACTATTAGTGTTTAATGGTTACTACTGATCACTTTTTAACGAACTTTCGTAGCTTTAAGCATCAAAAGTACCTAAATCCACTATTATTTAAATATAGCGTTTAGCGTTTACCGTATTCATTTACCGTGTGTGCAAAAACTCTCCAATCTCATGAACAATTTTTACTAAACTTAAAAATGGTACATTATTAATATAATTAATTGTATGTGCAGTTTAAAGTGTATAGTACAAGAGAGGCAGCAGCTTCCACGGGACTGCAGTTAGTTGGCCAGGCGTCGGTCGGGTCCAGAGAATGTACAGTTAGCAGTGACTGCCACGGGCCCTGGCCACTGTGCCGTCACCGTCTGACCTTACAGGCAAACGGGATTGCATAACCTTGCTACGGACAAAATAATATCCAAACCATCTGGTCCAGATCTAAATCTGGTCCAGATTTAAATGCAAATGTAACATTTGCTCAGTGATTAGCCAAATGGGGACTTGAAAATTGAGACCGATATCATTGTGAGTTAAGGTAAGCGTTGGCAAAATTAAACTGTAAACTACTTGTGACAAACTTTGCAAAAATGACAAATCCATTTATACATGTGTAACAATGACTAACAGAGACGATTTTCAAGTCATGGATTGTTACAGTTACAACACAGTTGATACAGTTAAACATCGATTGTTTAAGTTTAAAATCGAGAAGTTTTTAAACTTCTAACTTGAAAAACAAAGTTTCTAAGTGCATAGAGAACACTAATTTTCAGTAAGAAGTGAGCACAAAGTTAACTTTAGAGACTTCCAACATTTTATTACTATAAAATTTGACTATATGGATATTAAAAAAATTTGCTTCTAACATCCCTCAGCTGCAAACTCAGCCCCATAGTATTTATAAGAGGTTAAAAATGCAGTAAATCCAAAATTAGTTTGGTAATATTACATTTATACTAGTCTGTTACGACTAGAGTAAATTTATGTTTTGAATGGATTTCAAGATTATACATAAAATTATTACTCCCTTGATTGCTTAAAAATATACATCAAAATATTCCTAGTATTGCTTTTACTTTTTTTATATGTTTTATTTTGCACCAAGGCGCAGACAGTGTTGTTACGGTGCAGGGCATGACATAAGAGCAGGTCGCTGGCGGCTGATGGGACGGAGGCAGATGCCCCACGGTTTGGGGCAAGGCCACGTCCCACCTGAGCTCGCGTTCCCCGCATTCCATGGCGGCAACGGTAACAGTCTCACTGACCCACTCATCTCAGCTAACTTCTCCCCCCCTCCCAAGTTTAGTTTCATGTGGCAGCCCATGAAACAGTATCAATATCAGCAAACAACGGATTAATTCCATTGTATTGTTCAGTGTCATTGATATAAAAAAGAAAAAAAAATAATATACCAAGCCTTACAAAGTTGGTTTGTGTTTAATGTGAGTTTCACAGTAATCTTAGGATTGCTTATTTATTACGGCTGGTTAAAATTGATTATTTTCCAGAACATTTAGTTAAATCTTCCCCAGTAAAATATTATAAACTAGAATTTTAATTTTGTTTTCAATTAAATTTTAAAAAAAGTCGTTAGAAGAGAGCCATACCCATATCATAACAAGTATTATAACTCTTTTTGTAACTCTTATATCTGACCTTTGCCTATTGCATATGTAATGTTATGTTTAACGGTAAAACAAATTTTTGTCTATTGTAAAAAAAAGTCTATTATAGTAAGTAGAAGATTTAAATATATTAACATATTATTCTAATACCTAGAAAGTAGCGTTTCACTTGTTTGGCATTCAGTATATTTCAAAACAACAGTTTTGAAATATAGTATCTTTCATTCTACACAACACTCTGTTTATAAAAAATTAGATGGAATTACATCCTAATGTGTGTTACACCTGATCTGTATGGTTTCTTTACATTACACAAGGGTGTCCCAAAATTACAGCCTCAAACTTTGCCAAAAATGCTGCCCCCCTAAAAATTGTTTGATACAAAGTTTAAAATATAAATGCATTTTTTAGCGAATTTCCCTATAGGGAATACGCTATTACGGTAGTAGCCATGGTAAGACCTAAGTCCGGGACCACTTTACTTTTTCATTTTGAGGTCCCCAGAAGCCAAAAACACCATTCGTTCATTTTCATATATATGTATATATATATATATATATATATATATATATATATATATCTATATATCTATATATCTATCTATCTATCTATGTGTCCGTGGTACTGATAACTTTTGAAGGGGACCTCCGATTTTGATGAAATTTGGTATGGAGGTGTAAGACCAGGTCTATTTTCATGAGTTCGCGAATCAGCATTGTCGGGTTATGGGAACAGGGTTTTATGGGGTTTCAAAGGGGTCAAAAATGAGTTTTTAGCATTTTTGGACCTCAATTTTTAAAATTGGTCAATTTTAACTGAAACCATTTAAAGGAGCTTAAAAAAACAAACAAATTGGTATTTTGAATTTTTATCATAGCATAACTGGTTACGGGGCAAATCCAAAAATGTGTTTTCCATGTTATTCTTATGGGAAATCAAGAAAACCCTATATCTTGCTTATTTATTGACATAACTTAATCAAATTTGGTATGTACATTATCTATATAAGGATTAACTTATACTTGCTTACAAAACCCATATGGCGGCAAACCTACATACTCACCCCCATGGGGTTTATGGGGAAAATAAAAAATTGCCAGAGTTTGATACAATTTTGTGTTTACATTCACCGATTATTGATTAACTTAGATTTTCTAACAACACCCAATGGCAGAAAACCTACATACTCGATCCTATGGTGTTTTTTTTATGGGGAAAGTAAATAATCTGAAATTCCATTGGAAATTCGCTGAGTACGCAGGTCAGCTGCGACGGGGGTATTTATAATTTGTATAGTTATAATTATATCTCAAGCTCAACCTCATCTGACAGGCGGCCGAACTGCCCCAGAGCTTTTGCATGTAGTCATATCGAGAGCACAGAGGATCGAGTTGACTGTGCCGTGATGTCATTCCAATATTTTCTTTTCAGTTTCCAAAGCTGCGCACGCAAACTATATTGTTCCATGTAGTCCAATACCTCATTGATTTTTACTTCAGAGATTTAAATTAAAACATATTTAATGGTTTATATAATGTTATTAAGAAGCAGGAGGTGTATTAAGTGTGAGTAAATGATGTATCTGAAGGAACAAATCATCCAATTCATTAGCAACCCATCAATCTATATTCTATATATTAATAGACAAGCATGTTTCTTCTCCTCCTTTTTTTCTCAGCTTGTGTGTATCGCAGGAGAAATCCGCGCATACTGTTGGAAAGGTAGTGTCCTGTAGATGAGCAGAATCACATTATAACTGACATCGGTCTCCAGGGCTACGCCCTACTGGTTTTCAAAGTTTTAATGTTAATCTTATAAGGGAAGGATAATTAATTGATTGGATCTTTCGACAGCTGTTGTAATAAAAAATGCTAGCAAATCATGAAGAACAGATGATTCAGTTATACAATATCCTTAAACTTCTTAGAGTCCAGATCAACTGAAACTTTGGTCGAATTTCGATCAGAAGGCGATCTCTAGTTACAATGAATTGGTTGCCTAAAAGTTTGGTTACCATTCAATTATCGCGTTGTTTGATTATTTCATTTTCAATTACAGTATAGCATGGATAATTCATGGTACATATTCATGTAAACTAGAGATCACCCTCGTATGTATTGATTTCTTCTATGATGCACACAAGCTGAAAAAAGGAGGAAAAGAATCATTCTTGCCTATTAATTTTATAGATGTAACAAATATTTATATTTACAGAATTCTAAATATTTTATCACATAATATTTGCAAGAGAAACATTCATAATGATTTTATGAGCTTAAAGGTACCAATGGTGAATTTTGCTTATCAGGTTATTTTATTATGAAATGCTTGTGGTACACCCTCAATACATCTCTCAGATTCTCAGTTAGAAATTAAATTCTGCAGTATTATTGATTAATTTTAAGAGTTCTAAGTAACTATTGCTTGTTTTTCTCTCCCATGTCCACGACATTTAGTTTTTTAAACAGGAGTTCTGAAAGTCTGGAAATTGCTTGATACATTTATTTCAATTTTTTACGTAGAAGAATTAATGTCAACAAATTATTCTGACAGAGGAAAGTTAATTAGGGCGTAGAAACACAGCCTTAATTCCTTTGTCTTGAATGGAGTCAACACTTGGATGGGTTGTTTGTTGCATTGTCTAGGATCAACACTGCTTTCCTTGGAAGATTCATAGGTTTAACAAATGTTTTTTCACTTCAGGCATGAACTGCTTATGGCACCATTCTGTGAAAATATATTCTAAAATCCAAGCATTGGATTACTTCCTATACCAGACAAGTAAATCAAAATCATCACCCCTCATTTCAACATTTTTAAAGGTTTTAGGCTTTTTTCGATTCTCCGATTTTTTTATAAGTGCTAATTTAAGTTTATGGGTCCCAGTTGTGTTGCTGCAAGCCAAAACAGTCACTATCCCTTTGCTTTTCTTATAACCTGCAGCAGCTTTTTCCGTTTTTGATGAAACGAATAAAAATTTTACAGAACTGTGCTTGGCGAACATTTTCTGCCTGTGCATATGTGGCTCTAGTATTTATGAAAAAAGTGTGTAAGTTCTTAACTAATTAGTAATATTGTAAATTTTATTGCAAAACCACATATATTCTACCAGGTAAGGGTTTCGTAACAATTATACACTTCCAAGATAATTCTTTTTACAGTTTAATAGTAATAGTTTAATTTTTGTTTTTTTATGGTACTATTGATATAGACTGTAATCCCATTTGCAGTTTGAAACATTTAGGATCAGAATACCTAAGCATGTTACTTTTATGAAGCCATAAACAGATTAGGAAGTATATTAGTTGTATAATAACTCATTACATTGTCTGGATTTGTAGCCCAAACCAGAACCACAGGAACATGCCATAGTTGAAACATTCACTTTCACTGTTAGATAAAACTGTTCGACGAACGTGATGAACCGTGACCTCACTTTCTCAGCTTACCTTCTTGGATAGCTTGAAAAAAGGTTTCCGATTGGGCCAACTTTCATTCAATACAACATTAAGAGTCCGTATTAAAGGTCAACTCCTATTAATTTTAATTTGATTAGACTTATTTAAGATATCACTTGAACAATTAGTTGCTTTTGATTTGATTGCTGAATAATCTACTGGATGTCTTCCGGCACTCTCCGGACCTTTTTTGTACATTGGTCGCTTACTACAACAAGACAAACATATTCTACAATGTAACCATGGGTACTTGTGTCTCATCCTGTCCTGCCAGTCTGTCCGTTCGTTCAATTCAATTTGTTAAATTTTATAAACCTCAAGAGAAATTTAATTGAAACCTGACTAAGGATTAAGTATGGAATGCCCTTTTACATATAATATTTCAATATTTCTAACTTTATTCCGTTCCAAAATGATAGCTGTTGTAATACAAAAATATAAATATCTAAAAATTAAAATATATTATTTTAAGTACACCAACTACTCAAATTCGAAAATTTGGACACAAACAGTACTTTCTCCACAGACTCTGGTATAGGGGAGAAAGTAAACAACTAAAAAGTCCATTTGCTTCAGTTTTAAAATACAGTTTTCAACCCTTTAATTAGATAAAACGCTATTAACTGACAAAATGATTAAAGAGATATGAAACAGGGCTCATTATAAATTTTCCCATAAATTAAAAAAGTTGATTTAACTATATTTATCAAATACTTTTTTCAAGGTTTACTCCAAGTGATTTTATTTCAGGTGGGTTTTCAGGTTAATTTGGTACAACCACTGGTAGAATAAAACATTATCAAAAGTTGCTAGATTTATTTTGTGTTTTGATTAAAAACTACTGAGTAATGAATATTGAAGCGTTAATATTCAGTGTATTATGTGTATTGTACAATGGGTACAGAATTGTTTATGTATTTTTTAAGAAAATCTTTTTTGACATGGTGATACATGGTAGGTAGAATCAACTAATCCTGATTTTATTAAAATCCAGGTCGATTACCCTCCACATTGGTCTGACTAACCATGTCGGCTGGGTTTTTGATTTCTTTTGTAATTATGAGTACTTATATAGAATGACATTTTCATTATGTCCAAATAATAACCCCAACCTCCACAGACAATTACTTTTACACATAAATCAGTCCTGGTGGACTTGGAGATACTACCAGAACATGGCATGCCCCTAAAAGAGAGTCAGAATTTCATACAAATTCAAATTCCAGTTCTAATTGATCTGAAGAAAACATTTTGTTTCAAAGTTTTTAGTTCATTTACTGGGGACAATTTCTAACACCTATTACTAGAGAGCTCTGTAACCAGTAAAATCATGCATTACAAAATACCCTTGTTATTGATATTACATGTTTGTACACTTTCTTACTGAAGAAAACTTTAGACAGCATATTCATATTAGCTAGGCTAGAATCAGCTGTGATATGTCAGGGACAGAGATTTTTGACAAATACAAATTCTTTATTGCGTAACATTTTGTCGTTGGGCAGTGTTTTAAAAACAATAATTTTTCATCACACTACATCGATATCACATGTTGTCGACTTTCACTTCTAACAACGAAACACCTGTTTTCTCGGCCTCGTCCGGCAAAATGTTCTGGCCTAGCCCGATAATGGAAACAGTAGCAAATAAATCTAGAAAATAATAAGGTAGGTGACAACAAGAACAACAAATAACAAATCAGTGACGTAGTTGGTGATTCGGCTGATAGCAACTGTCAAAATATATTACATAGGCTATATGGGAAAATGGTGCTTTTTCTTGGAATCAGTTTAAGTTGTCACCTACCGTTAGAGTAATCTATAGTTTCGGCGGCCTTAGATGATATGAAGTGGTTGCCTAGCAACCAAAATCACAAGCAGTACATCTCACCAGGTTAGTTGGGGTTACGTTTTGCTTGCTATGAACAAAAAAAAATTTTTTTTCACTTGTTTAGAATTTATTGAATTGTGTAGAGTGATGAAAAATATCGTTCATAACTCGTCCAAAAATGTTTTGCCTGCTCTAGATTGTTTCTCTACTTCGTCTCGAACTTGAAACATTATCTCGAGGCCGGCAAAACACCATTTTCGGCCCTTGTAACAAAATATACTATTTTATAGCATTTTACTTATATGACTGTAGTTAACAAATTCAGGCCATAAACATTTAAAATTTTTGTTACATTATTAATTTTTTTACATTTTACAAGTGCAAAAATATAAATTAACTGTATTTTCTCAATTTTCATGGTTTATTTCTCAAAACTTAATAAATATCCATATACTGAGTAAAAGCTCCCTTTGAAGAACATTTCCAATTTCTTTTTTTATCTTTTTTATATCATTTATATTTTTAATTTTGGTGGGTAAAGAATTAAAAAGTTTTATACTCATGTAAAATGGAGACTTTAGAAAGAGACTTGAATGATGAGCTAAAAGTTTTATATATTTATGTCTGGTATTAAATTTATGATCATTATTTAAATGTTTAATATCAATGTTACTATTGAAGATATTTATGATACTTTTGAAAATTAATAAAGAGGTTTATGGCAGTACATTTAACTGTTGGAATGACGGTTTACAATGGGTTCTAATGGACAATGGAATAATGGTCTCCCATACAATAGAGACACAAACAAATGACATACCTTAACCCTGGAACCGTACACCTCAATTTCTGTTACACTAACCGTACACAGGGGTACTGGGTGCCCCAAAAGTAAAAGAATAATTTTGAATGGTAAACACTTTCTTTATTCAAGAAACATTACAAACGTGTTATTTAGGCCTTTAAACTATAGCAGAAACATGATTTTAGTTATTTGTTTAAGGTTTTAGTAAAAATATTTAAAAAATTAAAAAACCTTACATTTTTTAACGAATTTTCTTTAGGTTGCGGTTTTAGAGTTTTTTCTACTTTTTTTCTAGTTTTCTTCACTACATGTGACACAAACACTATTTACATGGTTTTTGCAAATGAACTCGTTACACTCAACACACACAATTGTGGTTTTTGTGTCTTTTTTGTGTTTTTTTGTGTCTTGGTTTTATTTTTATTTTTATGGTGTTTGTGTCTTCATTTCGTCTAGTCCTTTTTCTTGGATGTGTTGTTTGTGCTTCTTCTTCCTCTTGTAAATCATTTTAACTAAGAAAAAACTCATCTTCAGATGCATCGGGTGAAAAAAGGTCAGATATAACGTCATCTTCCACAAAGTCTTCTTCATTTTCACTGTCTGGCTTGTCTTCAAAATTATCAGGCTCAGAGGAACGAGCTAACTCACTTAAATGTCCTACTCAGTTAGTAATCTATCCATAACTAATATAGTCTAAAAACACTTAGGTAAAATTAAAATATGTCTACAAAAACGGATTATGTCCAATTGAAGAAAAACTTACACTAACCGTACACTGGGGCACTGAGTGCCCCAACAACGTTCTACAAAAAAATGCGTTGTGTCTCGGCTGCGACAAACAAAGCAACTGGTAGCACGTCAAGGCCAAGTAAAAGTCACAGGAGCTGGCTGCGGTCAGTGATGCCAACTCAAACTTACAGCAAAACTAAAATTCCTTGGGGCACTGAGTGCCCCAGTGTATGGTTCCAGGGTTAACATAGAATCCAATAAATAACCATTAAGAAAATCATTCCAATAATAACAAAGTGAAATTTAAAGACCGTATAGAAGAGTCTGGGTAGAGAAATCAACAATTATTGGAGATCAGACGAGTTTTACACTGGTGGAAACAAGCTTTCTACAACTACCATCTCAGCCTGGAGTCAGCTGTTGAAAGTGGTTCAGCTGTGACACTGCACTGTCGTCTACCACTCTCTAGACCTAGGGGCTTGCTCAGCATTTCACTACGAGAGCTATTGGTGTTGGAGAATGCTCGACTTGTTTCCTTTTGAAGAAAGCTGGTGAAGTAAAGATGTTTTTTGTTTATATAAAATCTGAATACAAGAGCTTTACCAATATATATATTTCTCTGGATTAAAGTGATTTATACGGGTTTAATATATCAAAATTCAATATATAGGTCTTTCAGGGGCTGAACAATTAGTTGATTTTAATTATGTTGATAAATAAGCAAACTACAGTATAAGGTTGTACATGTTTGTGGAGCTTCTTCTTCACCAGTTAAACTGTCAAAAAAATATACGTTACTAAATTTGATGTCTATATGAGTAGAATAACCACCCACTCCCTAGGAAAGATTATATGCCATTGAAACCGATGTAGCACAGGGTACTACAAATTTATTTTGTTCTTCTTGTAGAACATCAAATGTGTAAGAAACGACCATTGTATGATAAATATATGTTCCAGTACAATTGTAAAATCAGCCATTTTGTAAAAAGCCTAAGGCTTTACTAAACACCACGTTTTTGTAAGAATTCAATCGTTTCCCCAATAAGGCAACCAATACTTTAGGATTATTTGACTTTGGCATTATAGCATTATTATGATTTGATGATGGTTTCTCAAAAATGCTAAGACGAAACTATAGCCTTTTTACAAAAATACATTTAAAACAGCCTTTTTTATGAAATCCAAGGATCTTCCATAATGTATAAGTTTAAATGTACCATGTCAGTTAAAAAAGTAAATTTTATTGATTCAAATTACACTTAAAAATATGAAATTATTTTAATTGATTATAACAATAGAACAGCGATAAAATTGTTAAAAATTGTGAGTAAAGTGTTGACAGAATATGAAAAGTTGCTATTCTAAGTATAATGGTTGCACTAACACATAAATAAAAAACAGGACTTAAATAGTTTTTGCATAAAACTAATAAATATATTATTAGGCAACCAATGGCTCACTATTTCTTTGTATTAATTATACAGTTCTGATATAAAAACAAATTAATTGCGTTATTTACATAAAACCCATTACTTGTTTGCACATGTCAAACGTGCATTGCACTTAACACCACTTTTGAAACATGAGTCAGATTTAATATTATAGGCCTAGTAGTTTTTCAATCCTTTTGAATACAATCTTGTTTGAGTTGAGAAGACGACAAGAAAGATTGTGGGAAGGCGATGCATGCGCCACGGTGGTGGATGTTAGCTCTACAATTTGGATGAAACCATTCAGGCATTTTGCAGATGCAACTTGCAAGCAACTGCAGCGCTGTCGACGGCCAGCACAAGTTTTACAATAAGGTTGAGGAGAGTTCAGCCAATTATAAAACTACTAATCAATACCAAAAGGCTGAGCCCATTACACCTATTTTTCAAAAGCATACAATGGATTACTAAGCTCTATTTTACAAAAAGACGGCGTTTTGTATAAGTCCTAGGCTTTTTACAAAATGGTTTTTTTACAATTGTACTGTGACATATATATTTTACTGATTATTGGTAAACATGTGACGACTCAAAGGATTTGGCCCACAGGATTTGTTTTTACCACTAAGTGTATTGAATAAAATAACAACCGTCTGATTTAATATTGAAGCTGTTTTGTAATAAAATACAAAATAGACTACAATAACTATTTACTTTGTTTGTAGATCAGTCTGTTTAGCTCTACTGAGAGGTACACATTAAATCAATTAAGAGTCTCAAAATTATAACTCAGACCGTCAGCAGTTTTTGCGTGATACGCACTTGGTTTCTGCCACAACCCACACCAGGTTGTCTAAATACAGAAACAATTTCACCAGGAATAAAAATATCCTACTACTTACGTAAGAACCCCTCCATGATATGAAGAAAATTCCCTTTAAAACTAGTTATGTTTTATATGAAGTTACATTTGAACTGAAACTTTAAAATTAGAAAATTATTGGACTGGATTTGATTTTAGTTTACATCTTTAAAAAAGCAGTGATAATTTTGTGAATTCAAAATGTTTAGAAGTATTCCTGAGTATTTTCCTCTTATTTTGCCGCAGTCATGTTTTCATGACATAGATCAAATTTAATTAAGCTTAACAAATTATTTCAAAGTAGGTGGTCACTTTTAACCCTTTCTACCGTTTCTCAAGGAAAATAAATAATAACCTTACAGCCAGCAGAAATTTTTATCCCCCCTCCGCCCCGCTAGGAAATTTCTACTCCTCCCCAACTGTAGGCAATGGCCCCCTTCTCCGTGAAAATCGGCTCTGGAACCACTGTTCCGGTGTTTATTTTAAGTGAACTCTTCTGGACGGAGGTAAACGCCACCAGAAATGATCGTGTTTGTTTCTTTTCTTTTCATCAGTAGACCACAGTACTGAAATATTTTTTCAGTTTTGTCATGGATATCAGATGTATTATATGTAGGCAAACATTATGATCGTAGTTCTCATGAAAGCAGAAAATGTGTAAACATTGTTAGTCTTATTCTACTATGAACAGAGGTTAGAGATTCAGGTAAAACTTACCAGGCACAGATTCGCCGTTGAACTTCATCTCCACGAGGTGACTGAGAGCCTCATGAGGCACGAAGGAAGCCAGGAACCTCTGGCTGCCGAGGTTGCGGACGAAGCTGGTCACGTGACCTCCGTTCACCAAGATCTCCAGGTTACCCGAGCCGGCCCCAGAGCCATCGACTGCAAACAACCAAAATACAGGTAAAAAAGTGAAAATCACAGGTTGGTGGACATAAAAGACTTCTTTGAATTTGCCAAAGTTTCATCCAGAAGGTTAAAGTTACAACACAGAAACAATACACCTGTGTTGTCAATTGGAGGTCTACAACACTTTTCACACTGGTTCAGCCTAAAACTCATAATATTTATTGATAGATCTATGAATAGCTTTATTCAAAATCAAGAATTTACTTCATTTTAAAATTTCATTTAATTAATTACTTTTTTTGTGAGTTTTGACGGCAGTGGCATATTATAATGTTTTGAAGGGGAACAGTCCAAACCTACAACAGTCTTTTTACTACAACAAAAAAGTCCACCTGTTGTTAGGTAGCATCATTAATTTGTGGGTTGAGACAAAGAAAAATGGCAACTGGGTCCACAATCAAACCTTCAAAAAGCCACTAACTTTTCTCAGGATTGATACGTCAACCTTTGGATTTAAAGGCGAGCACTACAACAGAGTGGCGCTGAGTAACTGCCCTGCCATCGATATGAATGGTTATTATTTACAGTATGCAAGAAACTGATAGGGATGACAAGACTTCCTCAAACTTTTTCTTCATTCTAAAGTAGTACAAACAATCTTTTATAGCTCTAATTCCTTGAGCTTTCATTCCCGATTTTCCACTCTTAGATTTACTTATCTAAGACACCTTAAAACATTACATTTATAATTTGAACTTTAATATTTGATTGATACTACCATTGACTTTGTACACTATCAGGAATAGACCTCTCATCCAATGCATTTAGTTTGAGGCAAAAATCTGGAAGTTCGGTGTACACAGCACCAGAATCGCTGTAATCGATCTTGTTATTATTCAGCTGAATTTACAGTGCTGCAAAAACACTTTACCAAAACATAAACATAACTTTCAGTTATAAAATGTTTCATCCTTAGTCGAGAAGAGTGGTAATACTGATTTATCTATCATACTAGGGGATCGTAGGGGCAAATGCCCCTAAAATAAAACTGTTGATGTTACTGTATCTCCAAAATTAAGTTTCAATTCATCACCTCCTTGCCCTTTACTTCTTCTCAAGCTGTACTGTGAATTTATAAGCTTGGATTTTCTTATAAAATATTAGTCTACCTAATATTGATAAATCTTTTTTGCGGTGTCAAATCAGCAACAAACCAATAATCTCCCCTGTATTAAAATACAGTGAAAATTCTTTGCACCATTATAGTGCCGGACTCAATAACAACATATTTAAACTTAAACATGAACCAGAAATGATGAATTCGTAACTCAAATAAATAAAATAGTTCAATACTGCATGGCAAAATGGTTATTAGCCCAAATATACTGAACACCTCTGTATCAGACAGGGATCCCTGTGCCCCCCATGCTCCTCGAGTCCCCCATGACACCCCATGCTTCCAGTATACCCCCATAAGCCCCCGGGGTCCACGGACCGCCTATGCCCCCACAACCCCATACACAACCCCTGTCCCCCTGTGGCCCCATGTTCTCGTGCTCTCATGCCCACCGTTTTTCCCCATGCGCCCTATGACCACAATGTCTTTTCTGTGCAGCCCATGCTTAACTACCCCAGTGCAACCAAAGCCCCTCGTGCCCCTTGTACCCTTACTTGCTCCTAAGCCTCTATACCCCTCGTGCTCCTGTAGCCCTATGTCTTATCTAACTTGTACTCCCGTGGATCCTGTGTCTCGCATGCCTCCTTCATGCCCATGGTTTCCCCCATGCTCCCGTGTCGCCATCCCATCGTTTTTCCAAGTGCCCCACGTGCCCCCTCTGTCCCCCATACACCCTCGTTTCCCCCGTTACACCCGTTTCCCCCGGGGGCGCGTGCCTCCCATTTCTCCCCATCCCCTTACCCCTGTGCTCCCCATGCCCTCCTTTCTTCCCCATACCACCAAATTTCCTATTGCCCCTTGCACCCTCATGCCCCCCATGCCACCCGTGCCCTTTGCTCCCATTCTCCCTTGCCCCTAAGCTGGTCGCTACTACCTGTACGCCAGTGCCCTCTCTGTTTCCCATGCCTCCCGTGCCACCCGTTTCTCCCATGCTCCCGTGCCCTCATACCCACCGTTCCCTCCATTTCCCCCATGCTTCCATGCCCGCTGTTCCTCCCCGAGCCCCTGTGCTCTCTTTGTACCCCTTCTCAAACGTGCCCCAATTCCCTTCACGTTCCTTGCCACCGAAGTCCCTCTTGCTGTGATTGTAGTCTATATTGTCTTTTCGTTCAATGAATTAGAACATTGATTCATATATTGTTCGTTTTCTCACACCGAAATTTTTATGAATAGCTCACTGTTTAATGAATTAACGGGCGCTTATTGTTTCCATAGGTACGGTAGTAACTTAAAGAAAGAAGCAGAGAATGGATAAAATAAAATATCCCTCAAACAGAGCTTATCCAATGTTAGTAGTTTACATAATATAATTTAGTCAAAAATAAACACTTAAATAAAACGGTTCAACTCCAACCATTAAATATCAAATATTTAAACAGTAACATAACAACCAAATCACAATTCACTAAGTAAAGACAATAAACTTTTATATCAACCACATTACGGCTAAGCCACTTCAAAATGTGATATATTCAGCACACTAAATAAATAGGATCACGAAGAATAAATCTACTGTGGATCCGTAATTTGTCCATGACTATTGGTTTTCTCTTTTTTATAGTGCATTACCAAATAAAAAAAGTTATAATTAAGTTATCTTAACTCAAAACATCTCCTCAATAACCAGCTGAGTTTATGATAAAACACTTTAACATCTGCTTAATCACACGTGTAGATCTAAAAACCTTCTTCCCGTTAGATTAACATTGGACCTTCAAGGTCCATTGGGGCGAAGCCCAGGTAACTTTCGGGAATTCTGGTATTTTTCCTTGCGTCCTTGGACCTCAAGCTTTAAAATAAGCCATCATACATCACCCTACCTTTTTTCTAACTCGAGATATTTCGTGGGGACCGATTCGCTTACGGAATTATATATATAGATAGATGTTATGTGTACTTCCATATACGCCGCACGAGATCGCACCACCGTCAATATGCTTCACACATGCCTATGCTATGAGAAGTCTACTCACGTTAGTGTACGTAGTCAATGATACTACTGAGAACCAAATTCCTACTAGGACAAGGCCTGTTCAGCGAATAACATACAGTAACTTAACATGACAGTAAGTGGCTTGGTTTTAGTCCAACACTTTACAATCAGCAGTCCTACACTCAGCAGACCTTAGTAATGATAACGTGCACATTGTGATTTTTTTACTTTTTCTTTACCTTTACTTGTCTAAATGTAACGCTCATATATTGTGTATTGAAATGAGTGCTGCAATTAATTATTGAAAATCCCACCAGTTGAAATGTTATAAGGTTTTTGTTAGTAAAATTTCGTAAACAAATTGACATTTTCTTGCCAGAATTGTTCATTTGAATTTTTCTCCATATTAGTCTAGATGAAAAAGAAAGAACTGTACAAAAAAAAAAAAAAAAGATTGAGAATTAATTATGTCGCCTTGCTATGACTACTAGTATTTAGTGGTGTTGATCTTCAAATAATTTAAAATTGAATATCATGATATTGGATACAATTAGAAACTTCATAAAATATTTGAGGTTCAAACTGTTTAAATAGTTCGAGGGTTACCCGAAATCGCTAACGATTACTGACAGCTAGTTATAATTTTAAAAACAAATGTTGGCATGAACAAATTAGCATCCACTAAATCAGAAAATATATATGAAAATCAAGTGCAATGAATGAATTTGCAACTACTAACAACTATATCAACAAAAACAAACGAATAACAGAAGTTCTGAGTTTGCAGTGTTGTCATTGCCACATCAATCAGTTGTGCAATACTTCAAATAAAACAATTATTACACTTTTTTGGCATGTACGGGGGAATTTAAATAATCTTTAGCATAGCTGTTTTGTTATCTACAAAGTTGTATAGTTGATCAAAGATTGACTAAAAATAGATACGTCATGCATATTATTATCCGACGGGTATACCATTCGTGAATTTAAACTTGATTGTACTCTGTGTCAGCCAAGTCAGGATGCACTAAAATTTCAAATGGCATTCGCATTTATTTTATAAACTGTGTTGTAGACTTGTTTGACTTCTCCAACCTGTAATATGGGACAGGGTTTCTTATCCCTAGAATAAATACCGCGGCCCTCTAATGGAAGTCAAACAATAAATATGTCGTTCAAGTTATCACTTTATTTTTCTTAACCCATTTATGCCCAAATTGTTTCTTGCGAATTGAATGCAGTGGCTTAGTGCTGCGCTCTTGTAGCGAACTCACATACCAAGGGCCTACAGTCTTTCCCGCTAGGGGCGTACACCATTCAAAACCCAAATTCTCATGTCTAGGCTGCCGGTCGTGATAGCTCAGATGGCTAAGGAGTAGGCATCCTTGGCCAGGATGTCTGCGTCGGCGCGGGTTCGAATCCGCTCACGACCAAACCCTGACCTGGTGGTGCAACTCTTAAAGGTTAGCGGATCTGTGGCAAAGTTGGTGGGAGGGCCCACGTAAAATAAACGGTGGCAGGCTTGCGTAGAATTTGACGGGATCGGTTAATTCTTTGAGAGTTGCACCTTGGTCAACACTGATTTTCTACTTTTTGCTTCTGTTTACTGTGTGTGTGCCACTACGACCTTTAAATACGAAAGATAATTATATTTTCACTCCAAAATGCCAATTTTAATCATGAAAAACCTGAAATTCCATGGACTTTCATCTCTTATATTAATACGTGAGGGCTGTTTTTTGTGAACAAAACTCCTCCGTTATTTCTGGACCGATTTTAATGTTTGAGATGTCAAAATGTTTGTCCTAATTTGTAGTTTTGCATAAAGGTTTTAGATTTTTGATATTCGTACTCTGAAGGGCATGGGAAGCCATTAAAGTTCGTTTTTTGTCCATAAGATTTATATGGGGAACAATTTATATTGAATTGCAAAATAAAACAGCTGCTGATAGTGAAACAAACAAACACATGTTAAATGCTAGCTGAAGAGAAGCAATTGAACAAGTGGTACTGAAATATTAACACAGTTCCATACTTTAATACAAGGAGTGTCTATTTTTTGGAACAATTTGTGTGTTTATACCTTTTTCTCAAAATGTAGCAGGTAGATTTTGCTTGAACTTTGGACATGTGTATTTGGGCACAAAAAAAAAATTAGTAACTTAACCCCGGAAAAATTCATTTTCCTGTACAAAAACAAGGTTGAAAATTGAAATTTTTTACTTGGGTCTTATTGGTTATCAGATTGGTATTGAAACAACAACGAAAGTTAACAAAAATTGAAATAGAACACTAAATGTGTGCGCATGTGTTTTCAAAATGCTGTGAGCTAGGAAAAGAGATAGTTGGTTTGGTGTAAATTTAATAACCTGTTTACTGTGATCATATAACAAATTTCATGCAGAATGCTACACCTGTTTGAAAGAGACAACCTTTAAAAGTTTTACCTTCAGTATATAGATAGCAAGCTTATTGAAAAAATGGTTTGTAAAAAGAAACATTTTAACCAAAATATAAATTTTACATAAAACCAAAATTGATCTCACCAACAAAGATTTAGATTTTCCTAATTTTTGTTTTTTCTTTATTTAAATTCTGTAATATGGAAAGTCAAGTTAAAGAGGATTTAGTTTGTTATAAATAGTAATAGTATGGGTTCGTTCACTATGTCGACTACTATCTCATACATTCATTATTAGAAAAACAGCCGCAGTGAGTTCTGCATATCTCATACAGGGCAGAGGAGTTGTAGTTAAATATTGATTTATCTTCTGTTGTCATTATTTACGTTTTTTGTGTGATGAACTTTCTAGACTAGGGATCGCCTCCTGGTCGAAATTCGACTAAAATTTCAGCTGGACCCAAGAAGTTTAAAAACATTTTGTAACTGAAACATATTCTGTTCTTCCAGTTTTTTAGCAGTTATTTTTACAACAGCTGTCTAATTCAATCAATTCTCACTCTTTCATTGGAACTTTAAAAGACTGAGGCGTAGCCCTGGAGTCTGATGTGAATTATAATAGGATTCTGCTCATCTACAGGACTCTACCTTTCTAACAGTATACGTGAATTTCTCCTACGATGCTGAGAGAAAAGGAGGAAACGAAACATACTTGCCTTTTAATATACCGGGTGAGTTTCCTAAAGTGATCCAATAGCTAACTTTTTTACTCTATATCTGACAGTATACTTCTTAAGGGGGACCTCATTTACTTTTTTATGTTGCTTTTAGGTATGTATTTCAATTTCTAAAAGTAAAGGGGGTCCCCCTTAAGAAGTATACTGTCAGATATAGAATAAAATTTTAGCTATTGGATCACTTTAGGAAACTCACCCGGTACATAGTTCTTACATCTGTGAATTTATTATAAATTTTATAAGAGTTTTTTAGGCAGAGGCTCTAAGACAAATCGGCATAAAAACCATAATTTAATTCTAGCTAATTTGGATTTAAAAGCTCAACCACCAAATCTCAACACTATCACATTGGGAAGTTAGAGAATGATTGATGAAGATCTATGGATGAAATACCAATATGATGTAATCTGATTTTCATTCAAGTAACTTGGTAATTTACCATGGAGCAAGGTTTGATATAATAAATGCAGCGCGTGGCGCTGCACGGGCCCCCTAGTAAATTAAAATACAGCGTCGACAAATGTCGACAGTGGGCACAAATGGGTTAAGAGTGAGTATAGAGTAGTGTACAAATATCTTTAGGGAACTACTTTAAAATGTTTTGATGTTATTATTAACATTTTAAAAAACCAAGACTATTTAAAGTTCAGCAAACACAGCTATAATACACATAACAAAATAATGCTTTATTGGAACCTCATCGTTTAAGCAAAACTTCTAACAGCCACGTTGTAATATTTGCTCAAGTATACAATGTTTTGGAAAGTTCTAGTAAAAATTATTCTTTCAAGGTTTTTAAAATAAAATTATATATTGGTTATACTGAATCACCTACTTTATAGGCTGGCAGAATTTTCAACACTATACGATCCATAATAGCGAATGAATTAAAGAAAAAGGATTTTCAAGTGTAAGAAGAAGTCCCATGTGTGGCAAAAAATGGATCAAATAGAAAATGTGATATTGTGGCTATATATAAGAAAAAAAGAACGGGATACATAATTGACCCAACTGTAAGATTTGAGAAGGCCCAAAACCAACCACAAGATGTTGACAAAGAAAAGAAAGCCATATGATGCCACACAAAAAGATTTAAAAGAAAAGTATGGCATTTTAGAATTTCAGGTAGTTGGACTGTTGGTTGGAGCAATACGCACATTTTTTAAGCAATTTTGGGAAAAGTTAAAGCTTCCAAAACACACGTTGAAAGACATATCAATAACTGCACTGAAATATTCAGTAAGCATATTGAAAAACCATGTTTACAGTGACCAGTGAAGAACTTTTTACAAATTTCATATACAATATTTTTATTTATTTATATTTTATAAAAACATTATCTTAGTGAAATTTTAAATTTTA
The DNA here is from genome assembly GCA_030545055.2 of Neoaliturus tenellus. Taxonomy (NCBI): domain Eukaryota; kingdom Metazoa; phylum Arthropoda; class Insecta; order Hemiptera; family Cicadellidae; genus Neoaliturus; species Neoaliturus tenellus. The sequence continues at coordinate 220,185,758 of CM061532.1, forward strand.
TATGTTTGGCAACCTCTGTTTTGAAGCAACTTAATTGTAAGGAGGTGAAATTTATTATAATAAATTTTCTTTTTTCTTTAGAGCTAAGGCATTTTGACTGTGCAGCCACACTGTAACTATGACACTGTCAATGATCACTTGTATTCTTTACGACAATAAAGATTTATTTATTTATCCTTTTGTTCTATTCATAGCGTGCATCTTATCTCTTTCTAAAACCCGCTTACAAATTCGTCCGTTGTAACTGTTATAACTCTGTTCTTTCGTACTTTTATATTTTTAAAAAATCCTAATTTTGGTTTCAGATTAAGCGGACTATTGGATTACCGAAGTTCTGATTAACACGTTGGCTACCGACGGTAGGAAATTCGGGTCGCCGGGACTTCCCAGCAGACTGATCCTAGTACTCGATCTCCCACCACAGACCGAGTCATTGTGACTAACACTAACCCAGAGACCAAAAATTTTGTTTCGCTATTTTAATATAATTTGATGTGTAACATATATACAGTACACTCTCGTTCATCGGACTCGGCGACATCGGAACTCCGCTTCATCGGAACTGAAAATCTGGATATTATTAATTTTTTTTTCTTACGAAATAAATAATTTTTCCGTTTTAGCGCCTTCAATTTCTATTCGTTCTATCGGCACAACAGAGAAGTATTACATTTTGCATCAAAAGTCATCAGGCGTTCCATAATCTGTACCCATCAATGTGATTTACGAGGCCGCGGAGCACAAAAATATAATGAGGAAGGGGCAGGAAGTGAACATCCGGTTCGACCGCTTCCCAAACTGTCATTCAGTCTGTGTATCGCGACTGCACCTGTGTTACGTGGAAGTCAGTTGACTGCTGGAATATGAGAATAAAGATTTTTTATCTTTATATCCTGCGTTGTTTTTATTCCTATCTGTTCATTGTTACCATGTTCAAAGTTCGAGTGCCTTATTTTCATAAAACCTCTTACGTTATCTTAAAAAAACAAGAGTGAATACAATCACGATAGTTCACCGTACGGGCGGAAATTATGACTCACGACGGATTTCAATAAAAGGTATTAAAAGGTATTAAAAGGTACTCCGCTTCATCGGAATTTTTTGACATCCGAACCGGCCGTCCGCCACATTAGTTCCGATGAACGAGAGTGTACTGTATTTGCTCATAAAAGTTAGGTACAAATTTATTTCAGTACTCTTTTAGCATTTTTATTGCGTCACATATGTGTGACGTTGGTCTATAGTGATATTTTGTATTATGTTTGTTTGCTATAGACTGACTGTCTCACATATGTGTCATGAGTTGGATGACTGGGAAATAAATGAAAAATAGTTTTACTACACTAAAAAATACTAAAATATACAGGACAATGTGTCACGCAATAAAAAACGCCATCTGGAATGTTTAGTAAACAAACAGTAATGGCAGCATGTGAGCATCTGTAAAAATTGAGGTCCTACCCAGAGACCAAGCGACACACATGTGTGTCACACATTCCTATAGACCGATAAACAGGTTTTAGGTCGATTCGGTGGACCAAATGGGCGTGGCGAGTCTTTTAACTGAACCGTGACTGCGTCCCATATATGTGTTGTCGGTACACTGGATTTGACCTGAGCGTCCCATATATGTGTCGTCGGTACACTGGAAACACCTTGAGCGACACATATATGTGACGCTGGTCTATATTTAAGGTTTTCTTTTAACATTACGTCACATATGTGTGACGTTCGGTAGCCAACGTGTTAACGGGACTGTATTAAAAATTCTAACCACACGACCTCTTTGGGCTAACAGCAACCACACCATGCTTGATTTGAATATTAGAAAAAATAAGTAGGCTATTGAACTTAATATCTCAAAACGTGTTTATAAAACAACCATTGCTCAAGTGTTTAAAATAAGAAGCAATAAAAATACTAAAACTTAAATTTTAAATACACCAAAACTATTGGTACCAAAACCAAATGAACACACTCAAAAACACTTTATTTTGACCAAAATAAAGTTGAAATACAGTTTTTTGGTGAAATGTTAATTACTATATCTCTGAATGTTTTAGTCAATCTCATAGTTGTAAGAAACTACTTGTGAAAAACTAATTTCAACGTTACTATTTGATTTAAAATTATTTGATATTCTGAATAGGAAATAATTATTTGATTCAAACTCAAAAATCACTATTCGCACACCCATACTAGAATTATTAATGTTACACAGTAAATCGGAGGAGTAGTGGTTAGTGGGCCGGACTTCGGAGCATGGCAATGATGTTGTGGGTTTGAGTGCGCATTCTGGCAGTGAATTTTATCAGTAGCCTACCATTCACCTGTACTGTAGCGGCTCACCCCCTAACTTTGTCTAATAGAGTACCGGTAATAGGCCTACAATCCACACATGGATCAATATTCTATGTGGACTGGAATCAGTAAGGCAAAAAGAGGTCTACCATCTTAAAATAAGTAAAATACGTAGTAGATGAATCAACTTACTTTCAAACTCCACTGGCTGTCCCACAGTACCATTAGGAATCCTTCCAACTTTTATGGCACAGGCATCATAAGCATGACTCCTGTAATTAAAAAAAAAAACAATAGTTTATTCACAGAATAAACCTTTTTTTACCGAATTTTGTAAAGGGCATTATTTTTTAAATTAAAATACCCCCCGTTGCAGCATACCTGCATTCTCAGCGAATTCTCAATAGATATTTTTGTTTAATCAACAAAGAACTTTGGGATTATATAAGTACGGTAATTTGTTCCTGATTTCATTATCTATTAGTAGTCAGCAATGATTTCAATGTCGATGTTTCTATACATTTTTAACATTAGGAATGTAATATACTACAAGTCATCAGCGCTATTATCTACACTCTGAACTTTAAGGGCAAAATTAGAATAACAGCTGACTATGAAGAAAATAGGGAAATTCAGGACAGTAGGTTTCATAAAATTCTGTCCTTTGACCGCACATGAATTTTTGAAAAGGGTGTAATTAGAGGCTATTAATGTTGTGACTATTATTAGTTTTTGTTTTTAGCTATAGTTCCCCAGTTTTTCTTACTTGAATATAGTGTAAATGAAAAGGCCTAGGTGAAAGCCAACTAAAGGCCTGAATGCTCGGAGAGATGACGTCACATACTAGATGGGCCAGCTGATCGGTATGATACAATTTCAATGTAATTCCCTAATATAATTTTATTTTAGAGCATTACCTGTACATCCCCTAAAATATCCAAATTTTTAACCCCCCCCCCTCGTGAAAATCCCCGTAAATCAAGTAAATTACCCTCTTTTGGCAACACCAATCAGCCCCACTACTACTGTGACAACTCCTCTCCGAGCATTCTTCCTGGAGTGTAGACAGCTTTGCCTAGGCTCTTAAACTTCATGAGTACTGTAATAAATGATTTTAAATTTATATTATAGATTTTCAATAAATGTCACTTTAAAAACAAGCTGCAATCAATTAAAAATAAAACAAAAAGTATGAAGGAGTTAACGAAAAATGGACTAACCTTAAGACTCAATTAGACTAACCTTCAATGGGCATGGAAGCTAAACGGACTATTCATTTTGGGAGACCTGGGAGATTTGGGGGGCTTTTTCTCTTAAGTTTTTGAGTGAAAGACATAATTCTTCACGTACAAATGGTCAGACTGCCAAATTCATCATCTAAACTGAGATGATATGAATTTTATTTTATCCTTTAATATCTTAAAAACTTCCTTTTTTAGTGATAGAATGTTTGCCTTTCAGTACCTACTAAAAGTATAATGCTGGTATGATAGCATATAAAAAATCTATTTTTTAATTAATACAAAACTTCTTAATGTATAGCACAATACATTTCAGTTTATATTTTTTTATATAGCTCATGTTAGGGTGGTCATATACCAAGGTGTATAAATAAAAAGAACAGGTGTGTGTATAGTCAGCTGGTGTGACGTAGTTGGGCTCACCGCTAGCGCTCTGAGCGGCCGTGAAACACATTGGTAGTATTCCGGGCGCCTCACCGGGTTTACCGGTGACTAAAAAAGACGATAACTGTCGTCTGCTAAACAATGCAAATGCCTTGTTAGCAGACGACAATACTACCATAAACTCATGTTGTTTACTTTTGTGTTTACAAACAAATTTTTGTCAATTTAAGTTTTTGTTTTCTTAACCGCAATGCCAAATTTTTTTGTGTTTGGTTGCAAAATAAATCCCGAGACAGTGATACGCGGATTAATTCAGTTTTACAGATTCCCTGTCAATACAGAATATTGCGAAAATAAATCGAAGCTTGCAAACACAACAAAACAGTTTTGGGACGTTGGTATAAAAATTGAGGAATGTTTCACTTCAATGAAAGCCACGGCTCAGTTCATTCAAACAGTAAGAGGGATCGTTGGCGAGGTTCTCAAAAGCATGCTGGAAGCTGGAAAAGGCATTATTATAGAACACTGTTCCCAAAAGAAGTTTTAAAGGCACTTATTAGGTGCAGAACTCATATATAATATGGCTTTTAATGGAGGACGATCAGCAATTAACTGACAGTTATCCTCGTCCACTTTTTATGCAAGTGGACTAACGGCTTATCCTGACTTCAGAACCACGGAGAATAAAGAACTGAATAAAAAAAAAATTGAGACGGTGACTGCAACGTAAGAAAAATCCTTGCAAAAAATAAAAAAAATAAGCTTAATACATACCTTTATTTTAGAAAATGTTTGAGTATTTATTTATCAAATTGACCTATTAAATTATTAAAAGTGTATAGTTGAGTGGGACTGTACTTTAATTATGAAATTAATTATTAAATCTTTTTATTTATCAAATAAATGTGTCTTGATTTATCCTTCAAACTCTTTTAAAAAATTGTGAAGAAACTTCATTGGCCGAGGTTACAAAGGAGGTTTAAAAAAGTTATTAACCTTCAATGCCGGTATTTTTAAGAGTTATAAAATGCTACAGTATTTGAATTTGGCAAGTTTTCCCTTGGTAAGAATCTATTGCAGAGTAGTCATAGTGAGAACAATCCAAAGCGTCTTGATATTTTTGTTTTAAGATAATGATACAAAAACATCATTCGTTAAAGTTCGTATAGGTATACTTAAATAATTACTCTATTTAATTTTAAGTCACCAACAAACCCTGGTACATATCATAAGGCAAATTTAATTTATTGGTAATGAAGAAACTGACGATTACTATACATGGATGGCTCTATTGTAATATGCCCGTTTATAAATATAGGCTATAGAAAAGCCTCCATATTAAATTCAAAAACAGGTTAAATTAGAAATCAAGGTTTAATTCGAAAATCGAGAACATTATATCATATTTACGTGAAATTTATGGGGTTTAAATGAGTCTTCAAAAGGTGATAAGTTTGAGATTGGCACGACGGCGAGAGGAGATGGGTATGATTAGAGTGCACGTCGGTTTTGCTTTTTCATAGTAATCAATCGGAATATGCTAGATCTTCTGCGTTCTTGTAGGCCGTTTCACGCATTAGAGTGCAGGGTGGCGCAAAAAAAAAGAAGACAAAAACAACGTTTCATAAATATGCCTAAAGCAACATCGGCTATATATTAGTTTATATCATAAGTTTCATTCTTGTTATTCATTTATGTAGACAAAAATGGTTCATTCTACAATCGTGCTAAATAATTTATTAAACCAATATTTGAGGATAAATAATTAATTCAAATCATATTATCCTATTTGCTAATTTGGGTCATTTGTGTAAAAACATACAATTTAAATTGCATATGGTGACTAAAATAGTTTATAATATATTTATAAAATAATTCAAGAGTTAACAAAAGAAAATAGTGAGAGCCTACTGAATGTATGTTCCAAGTACGTGCATAGTTCATTCTGCATAACTGTATATGGTAAGCACAAAAATAATTTGTACATCATATGATAATACAACATGAAAATAAAATCAGGCAAACGTTTAATACGTTGGCTTGCCGCTCGTGGCGCTAGCGGTGAGCCCAACTACGTAACACCAGCTGGCTATGCACACACCTGTTCTTTTTTATTTATACGCCTTGGTCACATACAAACAAAAATAGACTTTATTTTATTTACAATCTGCTAACAATTTTGCACACTAAGTAAATCTGATAAACGTAACAGTACTAATAAGGTCATTCTATACGGACCGATTGTCTGCCGCCGATTGTCGGCGTCGATCAGCTGATATTTTACCGAACAATGGAGTTTAAATGGGAGCTTCTATACGGGCAGATTTTTAACGCGCTATGACGCGGTATATTCTGCTTCCGCCGCCGATCTCGCAACCTCACGCCAAATCTTGTAATTTCTCTCTCGTTCTCGCCATTTCTCGTCCACTGCCTTTTCTGATCCCTTTTGTCCTCACCATTCTCCAGTTTGTTTTGTTTTTGTTTTTAGAAAACATGTTTGACATGAAAAATTCATTTTTCTAGAATTTGAAAAACATCCTAAATTATACGAAGTGACATCTAGAGATTACGCAGACAAGGTTAAAAATCTCAAAGTTGGATTGAGGTAAAAATTCAATGCACAGTTAGTTTTTGCCTGCATTCACTATTCACGAAAACAAACAAATATAACTAAAATTATCCCAATGACGAAGAGGTTATTCATTTTAATTACATACCGGTAGGCCTTAGTGTAATTGGTCACTTACTGATTACATGACAAAATAAGTTTAAATGATTACTATAGGCCTCGACCGACGGTTATACAGTCAAAGTTGGCCTTGATACAGTTCAAGCGTCATGTCAAGTTGTTATATAATACTGGTCAAAATGTATCAGGCCCTTTCAATTATTTATAGGTATATAAGCCTACCTATATCTATTATTTTCTTTCTTAAAGTTAATTGTATTATTTAGTCATCTCTACCTTTATTTCTCTCTAAAAAAATAACTATGGAATATTGACCAATCTTGTGTTTTAGTATACATGTTTCGTAGGAGTTTGTGGCCATACATTATCCTTTTTTATTATAACTTTTGTAATGTTTTCAGTATTTTGGAAATATTGAAATCATATATAGTAATTTTTTAAAACATAAATACGTCATCACTTAATTGGAAAAAGACTTTTTCCTTTCTAATTTGAATTGTAATGTCGTATGTTTATACAATATTTATGTTTTAGTAATTTATAATTATTTATGAATCATTTTATAATTTTAATTGATCGCAATTATTTTCTTGTGTTACATAATTTGTAAAGCATTATAATATAAGTGGAAACAATTTTAGCAAGGTCAGTTTTAAATGTTGTATTTTTTTACATTAACTGAATGGTTGGCAACACTGTTGCGCCGATTATCCGCTCGTATAGAATGGCCGGCGGACGGCAGATTTCGCATGAGCAGATCCGCCGCCGACAATCGGTCCGTATAGAATGGGCCTAAAAAATAATAAAGCAAAAAAATATATAAGTTATTTTAATTTAAACACATGTTTGAAATCAATGATTTTACATTTTGTAACAAAATTGGTTATGTTTTTGTTTGTCTTGTTTTTTGAATTGGCAACACTCTATAATTTGAAAAATCAATCACATCTAAGAAAAATTTTCAGTTTATTCATCCAACTGGCCAATTAGGGCCAAAACTCTCTTTTGTTTCCGCTCAATATTTTGGACTCTGGCTACATGAGCTATCTTGAAGTGGTGATACTGGGACAGCATGAATGTGAATATGCCAAGTTGAGAGGTAAAGTTCAAAATATATGCTAACAGTTTTCCTGCAGTATTTTCTCTGTATGTATTTCGTACGATATATTTAAATTGGGATCTCAAAATAAGCACATCCTTCAAACTGTACGCCGATGGTGGAACTGTAAGAAACATGATAAGTCTATATTGAACAAAAATAAAAATTGCCGTGATAATGAAAGCAATTAGAATTTCAGTTCTGGATTGTAACAGGTCATGAGAATATAATCTGATATCTTCATTAAATCGAACAATTCTCAGTAATCTGACTAACATTAAACAAAACAGAGCACCTATAACATCTTTAATGTTGTCTGAAAAAGCAATAATTTCATCGAGAGAAAAATAGACATCTTTCCCTTGTTTTGATAGCTGTTCTTTACTGTTGGACACGCTCTTTAACCAGTGATAGTATAGTAGCGTACTATAAAAAAATACAAACAAAAGAAAAAGTTCATAAATGTTCCAAATATTTCTAAGAAATTGTTCAGTGCCTATAATATTCATCGGAATGAAAAATTGAAGACAGCAAAATATAATGGTCAAAGCCAGCAGAACACCTGCCGCTTTAAAACTGGATAAAACAATAGATTTAAAATAATATACAACTTTTACACTTCCTACTGTAAGAACTTCGGTTACGATATTTGTTTCCGTAAATGCATCCATATTCGCATTGTACATTGTGAAATCTGCAATAATAACTCTGCTGTTATCATCAATCCAGTTAGTGTCGACAAGACTTGATAAGCTGGCTTTTGTTTTGATAAGATCTCGATGTAAATTGGCGATGTATCCTCCACTATGGTACAGGTGGCCCGAAGGACCTCTCAGGTATCTCCCCAGATTTTGGGAAGGCTTGGTATATTGCCATGGTGATGTATCAAACAGTTCACGAACCCAAGTTGTGTTACTCCAGCCTATGCCGTAATCTTTGTGGTCTTCAGTATCTGATGAGAGCTGAGTGGTAGGTATGTGACATATTTTGACAAGATTCTTCATTACATTTGGAACTTTGCATGAAGATACAGCATCAGGTTTGATACGAATCTGCCGCAGCCGAGGGACACCGATTAGCCGAGATGCTCCATTTTCCAGCCAACCGGTCTCATGGAATGTTTCGTTGGGTAGGGACTTGTTCTGTCCGTTATACCATGTTAAGGAGTATAATTTTGGAATAATCCTATTGGGAACACTATCCCAGTATTCACTGATATCAGCAAGATCATAACGATAAATCTTATCACACAACTCACGATTTCCAAAGAGTTTGCAATATGTCTGCACATTCAGTGAAAAATATAATCTTATATGACACAATTGAATAACCCAGATTAACACAGACAAGAAAATTATGCAACTGATGGTATAGTAGATTCCTAACATAAAAACAAACCTTCGATGCTCTGGGATCAACTTTTTCAATTGTAATGCTGTTGGAGGTTGATACATTTGAAGATTTCTTAACCTGGCTAGAAATCGTTTGTAATTTTTGCTATACTTTTTCTTGAATGTTCGTGTAACGTAAGCCAGTCCTATGTTAAACGTTAGTAATTCATAATACCGAGTCTTTGAACAGCCGAGTAAAACTGCCATAAGAATTATTTTTATCGGCGAAATAATAAAATTTAGTTGTAAAATAGATAAAGTCAAACACGTTAGGAGAAGAAAGGTTTTTGACTTGTCAAACTTAAAACCATAAACTATTATGAATTGGATGCATATGATTATAATGGAAACACACAGAAAATAGGAAACTTTCATTCTTCTGCGATTGACTTCAATTCCAACAACAACATTTTGTACACTTTGTAAGGGAAGAGCTTTGATTGGCTTTACATGCTGTGTAATGTAATTCTGTAAATTTGATAAAAACGTTTTCTTCTTCACCCCACTTATTCTTCGTTTAAAGTGGTAAATGTCACAACAGTCCTTACTAGTTTGAAAATTTACGGGGCTATCGATGAACTTATAGCTGTTATAAAAGAAATGTTTGATAACATAAGAAACAAGATACCCAATTAAACTTCCAATCATTCCAAAAATGAATTCCTGTTCAGTTATGGAATAAGAGTAAAAATCTACTGATTGGCATTCTGGATAATAAAACAAGATGCACACTGATATATTAACAAATAATCCACAAACCATCACTGACAGTCGCTGAGTTCTCGTAACAGGACTGCGGGGATGTTTCAGGAACACATTGGCCCAATAATGACTTTCAAAGTATCCATAAAGTAAGTTTTCAGATATTATTCTATCAATCTTGTTGGTTTCACTGTAAGTAGCACACTCTTTGACCGTTTGAAGATGAACCCCCTGTGCAGTTGTTCCAAACCATGATTCGATAAAGAAAAAATCATCTTCGTTATTAGTCATATCAAAAACAAGAACTTTACTGCAATACCAGTTTGGTCTTCGCCCAGAGTGATCCGTCCACAGCAAAATGTCAGTGAGGGCTCCAAGATGGTGAGGGGCGAACAGGAGGAACCAATTGTCGGAGTTGCTCTTAAGAGTCGGTCGATGAAGGGAATTCAAGATGTGAGATCTGCTGAACCCTTGATCACCGAACAGTCGGAGTCCGATATTGGAAGTCGTTCCTGCTCCTAGTCTCGCTCCAGTAAACACGCCGATGAGATAAACAACGGAATCCCGAGGATCGTTGTCTTCCAAAATGGTTATATTCATCTCCTGTTTATCCTTCTTGTCCCATTTTACTGTAAAAATAAGTAAAATTAAATACAGTAAAATAATCACTACAACTAGAACTATCATTGATAGATGGTCCTTGTATGAGATAAACATAGGAAAATCATCAAATGGATTGAAGAGGTGAGAGGGAGCGTAAACGGAACCTCCTACGAAACCACTCGTATATGGACAGTTGCAGCGTAATGAATCCTCACTTGATTCTTTGATAATGATACACCTATCAGATGCAGTCCATGTTTCATATTTCCAAATTTTGCACGCTGCACTGAAAACTGTAAAATTATAACTGATTGTCCTACCGATTTCCACTTCATTCCCAGGAAGAATTCCTATATAAAAAAATATGATGTTCTCATCCTCTGAATATTCCATTTTGAACTTAAGAATAGATGACTGAGTTGTTATCACCTTGGAAATGTCACTATTCATATCATCGAAATCTGGTCTGCGCCCCCTGAGAATAACAACTTTTAGACTGGTGTCATTTTGTATATAAGTGAAATTAATAAATGATAAGGAATTAACCTCAGGCTCAATCCTATGAACAGCAATTACTATATCATTAATATTGGGTCCGTCATGAGGATTTGGTTGCTTTACTTCACCTGAAACAGTCACATAGTCAAATCTATGAATTTTTAATTTAAAAGGAAATTTTTCTTCATATAATACGTCCCAAACTTCATTTTTTCTTTGAGGGACATATATATTTTTTACATATGTATTTATTTTGTATCCGTTACTCCACCAAAAAGGATTTACTGTATAGGAAATAATGTTCACATGTAATTTCATTGTAGGGGCTACTCTTAATAAATTCTTCTCATACTCCTTAGTTTTTATTAATTTTTTTTCTTCTTCTAACCATCTATCAACTTGAAAAATAATTTTTTCAAATTGAATGTTCATTTTATTGATCGAATATGACTGGTACGATACCACTGCAGTTAATATATTTCTAAGAGCTCTTGTCACAGCATAAACACTTTGTTTCAAAAATTTTCGATTGTCCAAATCTAGTAAATCATAAACTTTTTGGCTATCCAAAATAAAGTTGGAACACACAAGTATCATATCAGATATTTCAAATAAACGGTAAGTAGTGAGTAAACGAGATGATTCCACCGGATTGACTGTTATTGTTTCTATGACTGATGATACACTTTGTATAAGATTTGCTATAACAGCAACACTTTCACTTTCCAATAATTTTTTTGGTTCTGTTTCAATTATCATATGTACAATACCAGACAAAACACTTTGGAGCATTATAGCCCCCGAAATAACAGGCAGATATTCAGAATTTAATTTCTTTAACATCCAATTGAGCTTGCCAAACTTAAACTGAGCACTTGTTACTCTGGACTCTGATAAAAGATCACAATAAGCAGATATTAAATTAATTCGATAAATATAATTATGAAGGAAATCGTTTTGAAGTCCATATACTATATTTATTTCTCTTTGAAGGCCAGTTTCAAACTCTGACGTAAGTGATGTTGTATTGAAAGCAATAACATCTATCTGAGTTTCAGAATAGACACCGAACAAGTTTATTACACGGATATAAAGTTGAGGCCTGGTTAGCAACACATTTTTTAGAACACCCGTCACACAAAACCCTAAATGCCTTCCGCTGTCATTTTTTGTGTATCTGTTATAAAACTCATAAGATCCCGAGGTAATATCATCATCTTGATTTTTATATGAGCAAAAAATATCATAAAAGTGAGTTCCTCTGATATTTCTTTCACTGAGTTCTATTTCACAAGTGAGATTGTAGGGTATGGGACTTGTGAACAGTGTTATATCTGCTCTCTCAACTTCTCTAGGTAAATTGCTTCTTTTAATATTATATTCAAATAGTTTTACTGAAAAGTAATAGACACTATTTCCTTTTAAAAAATTACGTTTAATTCTTAACTCAGTTTCTTCAGTTGAAGTATCATTATATCGAGCTTCTAGCGGAACTTCTGTTTCATTTTTGTCCTCATCACTCTTGTAAAACCAGATAAATTTCATCTTGTGTGCTAAATCACCCATCAATATTGATTTATTAAATTTTGTATCAAGGTGAATTATATCTTGTGGGTTATTTTTAAAAGTCTTCCCTCCACAGTTGAGCAAACAAACAATACCAATGTTTGCCCCAGAATTATCAGTAACATAAATTTTTTGGATTGTCGTTTCATAATTATAATCTTTGATGCCATAAGTTTGAGATAAAGCAGCTTCAGTCCCAAGAACAAAAGGAATTGCTAAGAAAATCCTTAGATCATGAGGTCTATAAGGAGGAGCATGTGCTATGAAACGTTTGGTGGCTAATGGTCCTTCAATTATTCTTTCAGGTTCAGAAGTTCGGAAATCTTGACAAAATTCCCAAGGTGACTTGCGACAACTCCAATCATAAGTTACTTTTGTATTTTTTCCTAAACTTTGTCTTCCTGGTGCTAACATTGTTAATATTCCGAAATAGATGCCATTTTGAAAGTTAATCATCCGTTGATCTCCACCATAAAGAATCGTCTGAACTTTAATATTAACCATTTCAAAAAAGCACTCAAATATTCTTGTTTCCTTCATTGATTCTTGAAAGAATAAATTTGCTTCTAATTTTATTTTATATATTCCATAATCGAGTGTATCTTGTTCAATAACGCATGATGTTTTGCCAATTATGGTTCTAATTTTCTTTTCAAAAACATTCAGCTTCCATATTTCCCATTTCATTTCTAGTTGTTCCAATGGGTTATTGTCCAAATCACAGTCTTCCATATAAACAGAACCTAAAAAGTGAGCATACCTATAACGAGTAAATTTCGTTCTAGATTCTTTATAAGGACTGCAATTTGTAATGTGTGCTGATATATAACAATAGATAAACTTAAGGGAGGGATGACGATTTTCTAGAGAATTTATGTTTCCTTTGTTCTTGAGGAAAACTGCATGTTTTAGAGATGAAATACTTTCATTAAAAAACAAAGAAATAATTATCACTAAAATTGCAAAGTTTAACATTTTATTACAAAAATAACAAACCAAATAAATAAATATATATATATGTTTTTAATTAGAAAAACAACAACATATGTTATATAAGCTTTTGGACTGTTCAATCTTTCAATGATTTTTCAAGACAGGAAAATAAAGCAAGATGTTGACAAATTCCAGCATTTTTTTGTCCCTTTGTAATATTTAGTTAATCAATCTATATCAATTTATGAACTAAAGTAATCCTGTTTTCAACACGAACCATAATTATCATAAAAGATAAGTTAGTGATTCAATTAAGTTACCATTACTGTAAGTTTTTAAACAAAAAAACATTCTGTAAACTCTTATACAGGGTGATTCACGACGAAGTCCAAAAATTTCGGGAACTGATTCTCCACATGAAAATAAACAAAAAAGCCATATAAACATAGTCCTAAAATCCTTCGTTTAGCCGCTAGCCGCCATTTTGTTTTTTACACGTAATAATTTTTATGTCCGTAATGAATCGATGGATTTACTTCATATTTGGCATGGACCTTTATCACAATAAAAATAATTTTCAGAAAAACAATTATTGTTTTCCGATGTCTATTTTCAAAATGGCAACCATTTTAAAGTTTTAAACTCAAATTTCTCAGAAACGGAAATTTTTTCAAAATTTTATTTCAGACAAAAAAGTTGATAAACTAAATTATCTAAACAATGATACCAAGTTTGTGAAGATCTGACAACAAATAACGGAGTTATGGAGATTTTTCTATTAAAATAACCTAAATTTGCATTAATTATAATGCAAAATCTATGTTTTTTTTGCAGAAAAAGTCCCAATAACTCCGTTATTTGTTGTTAGATCTTTACAAACTTGGTATCATTGTTTAGATAATTTAATTTGTCAACTTTTTTGTCTGTAATAAAATTTTGACAAAATTTGCCGTTTTTGAGAAATTTAAATTTAATATTTTTTTAAATGGCCGCCATTTTGTAAATAGACATCGGAAAATAATAATTATTTTTCTGGAAATTACCTTTATTGTGATAAAGGTCCATGCCAAATATGAAGTAAATCCATCAATTCATTACGGAGATAAAAAGTATCATGTGTAAAAAACAAAATGGCGGCTAGCGGCTAAACGAAGGATTTTAGTACTATGTTTATATGGCCTTTTTTGTTTATTTTCATGAGGAGAATCAGCTCCCAAAATTTCTGCACTTCGTCGTGAATCACCCTTATAACTTAAAAATGGTTTAAAAAGAATGTTTTTATTAGTCCAGGAGCAAACTGCACATATCCGACTTCCGTGGGATTTTTTGTGAAGGGAAGGTGTGACCATGTAGAATCTCTTTATTATATGTCACATCCCAGTCAGCACACAATGTGAAAATCACGTTTTTTTCACGTGAAAAAAATGTGAAAACGTAAAAGTAAAAAATAATACGTTTTTTTCACGTGAAAATAACGTAAAAATGTGAAAGTAAAAAAAATGTGAAATTTAAAACGTGATTTTCACCAAAATTTTTTACCTTTTTTTTACTTAATGTTTTAAAGGTAAAAATTAAGTGAAACAAAAACGTCATTTTCACGTCTTTTTTTCACGTTATTTTAACGTGAAATTGAGTGCGCTTTTCACATTATAATTACGTTATAATAACGTGATTTTCACCTTTTTTTTAACGT
This sequence comes from Neoaliturus tenellus, assembly GCA_030545055.2. Taxonomy (NCBI): domain Eukaryota; kingdom Metazoa; phylum Arthropoda; class Insecta; order Hemiptera; family Cicadellidae; genus Neoaliturus; species Neoaliturus tenellus. The sequence goes on from CM061532.1 coordinate 220,200,858, forward strand.
GAAAATAACGTTAAAAATAAAAATTTAAAACGTTATTTTCACGTAAAAATAACGTTTTTGTGCTATCTGGGTATGCCGCCATCAAGATCCAAAAATAATGTTTTTGATCTGAGACGAAACGCGAATAAAATCAATTTTTAAAATATACTCAACAAAAACCATGAGCACAGATACACCGAGCCATCTGTTCTAAAGTACAAGGAAGGTTGAGTATTAAATGTATAAATAGTAAATTAAATCCACCTGAAGTACAGCAGAAGTGGCCGAGAGGGTAAAGGCGCTAGGACAGTGATAGAAAGGTTGAGGGTTCAAATCCAGGTGGAGGTAAGAAATTTTTTAACGACTTTATTTACATTTTTTTAATGTGTTGGTTAGAAAAAAAGCATTCATTTACAAATTTTCAGTAAAACATAAGTTAAAAAGGTAAAAATTAAGTGAAACAAAAACGTTATATTCACGTAGTATTTTTACGTTTTTTTTAACGTAAAAAAGTGTGACACTCGCACGTTATAATCACGTGAAAAAAATGTTATAAATCCGTTTCTTGACGTAATAATAACGTCAAAAATGTTAAAAGGAAACGTTATTTTCACGTCTTTTTTACGTTTATGTGCTATCTGGGATAATGGTGTAGTACCGGGTGTTTACCTTCAAATTGCGGTGGGTTGTTTTTATGACGTCGTAAATCCAAGATGGCCACCATGTGTGACATCTATTCATTAAATTAATAATAACTCTTTCCAGACTAAAATAATCGAATTTTAGTTTACACCATTGAATTCAGCTTGAAAAAACAAACAATTTGGTATTTTGAATCATTGCTCTATGTCCATTGGTTACCGAGATATTGAAAGCGGAAAACATAGAACATGGTCCCCCATGTTATCCTTATGGGAAATAAGTAAAATTCTATAACTCGCTTATTTCTCAACATGTCTTAATAAAACTTGGTATGTGGCATCATCTAGTTGAGATCTACTTGATTATGGCCTAAATCCTCAATTTTTACATTTGTGTGGCAGCAAACCTGCATACTCGTTTCCCATGTTATTCTCATGGAGAATATTTTTACATGCTTATTTACGAACATACCTCGACTAAATTATTTATTGAAGCATTTGAAATTCGCTGAGTATGCAGGTCTGCTGCAACCGGGGTCTTAAAGTTATAAACAAATCTCACAAATTATAGGTGGAAAATAAAATAAGCTAGGCATTTTTTGTGAAATTTGTGTTTCTTTATTGATATTCTGAAAAAGCACTTGATGGATTATGATATTTTTTTTAAGACAATTGCATAAACTTCAATTATTTAGGTAGATCCATTATAATATCTTTGTGCGGTTACATATTCAATATTTTTTTTATAAAAATAAAATATTATTCAAAATTATTTTTCAGTCCCTAATAAACTTATAGACCCAAAACTACCTAAATATTTACATAATATTGTCTAGAATAAGTAGTAAAAATTCAATAATGTAGCTCAATTGGTTCTCAAGATATATAAAACTTTCCCTTAAAAAGCATGAAATTCCGAAGTGCGGGAAACGCTGGAATGAGAGCATGTACCATAACCATGGAAATGAAGGAAAATAAACTGATGAATAAAGCTAAAAACTTTGTTATTGTTATATTAGCCTATATACACACAAAATTTTTAAATTCAAACGTACATAAATTAATAAAAATATTAATTTTTATCAAGATATGTCATTAATAGGTGAGATAGAGGAATTTGTTGAACAATGTTTTTGGCTTCTAGCGTCCTAAAAAAAATTATCATGGTCCCGGGCTTAGGTTTTACCCTGACTACTACCGTAATAGCGTATTCCGTGTAGGGAAATTCGCTAAAACTTAATAACATTTAAAAGATCCACCTCACCATTTCCGCTTACTTACACCAAACACCATACAAATATTTAAACCGAGAATCTGTGCACCATTCCTTCCCCTTCCTTCCTTCCTTCACCAATGTAAAAAACTAACACTAATATTTTTAATAGAGTTGATCAGATCAGTACCTGAAGGGGGCTCCGATAACTCGCTGGTCCTTAACCTTGACATCGATGGCATGTTCCCCCACCTCTGTAACAGTGAAGTAAGCCACCGCCTGCTGGCCAGGCGAGTGCGTCATCTTGACAGGCAGCTGCTGTTTAGAAGGTGCTACATCAAAAAGAATAAAAAAATAATGTTGTAAGTTTGACTTTGTTCTGAATGAACTATGATGTCATTGATTAATTTTAGAGTAGAGGTAAATACAAATACAAATTCTTTATTACATCACACATCATTCAGTCATTGTTGATGAGCAATGTTTTTAAATGAAGTAATTTTCCGTTTACAAGCCCCAATGATAAATTTTGACACATAAAAAAATCACATTATCATTTTATTTTTTACATTTACTTTTTTCACAACATTAACTCGATTCTGATGGCTTATTGTTTATAGTTTAAGAACTAATTTACAGGGTAACAATACTCCCTTTCAAGAAAATTGAAACCAAAGTGACATTAAAATTTTGAAAGATTCAATCGGGACATCCACCATGCTGCACTTTTACATTTTAATTTAGTCAGAGCAGAACCAGAACCAGCCGTTAAAAATTATTATCTGAAAATATTTAGTATCAAACGAATATCAACAAATTTGTAGGCCACTGTTATCCGTTGACATAAACATAGATTGATCCTAAGAAAATAAAGGAAGAAATCTATACTTATTTAATTCGCTAAGGGTTTTTTTGTCTTGAGAACTCCTCCTACAATTTTCAACCGATTTTCAAGTTTTTGGTGTCGTTGGATAAGGCTTGGTCAGTAGTTGTTTCCGCCAAATATTGATGACAATCTAACTGAAAATAAAGTCGCTATTCACCATTGAAATCTCAAAATTTCCCATTTAAATAACATTGGGATTGAATAAAGCATTCAAACATCTGATAATAATCAGCTGTAAATACGTGTGTAGTGGTGATTAAAGAGATTCACAATATTGTATTGGTCGTCATTAGTAAATTTTTTTATGATTCCAGCCTTTGCAAATTAGTATCCGTACACTGAATCAGTTACGTAGTAGAAAAGGGAGATGTATTTGTGTAGATAGTTTATTGTTTCATTGTGGTTGGTTACGCACCAGTGACGGTGACGCTGATCTGAGAGAGCGGCGCGTCGCTGTGGATGTGTAGCGCAGCCGCTCGGTGCAGCGGCAGCAGCTGGAGTGCATCCCCCGTAACCTTCACATCTGCATCAGCCGTGTCATGCATATGATCAAAAATAAAACTTGGTAAACATTTTTAAAATTTTTAATAAAACAAAATAAATTAAATCTATCAAGTAAAAATAACTTATTTGTTAAACAATCCTTTGACTTTTTAACCCTAGAACTGGTGACCATTTTATTATACATATTTTTTATGGAAATGTAGTTTGTTTTTAATGATTTTTTTGTGATAATGAAGTAAAAATATAAATATGGTTATCTTTGAGTTTTAAAGTCATGGTTTCACACACAGATTAAACACAAGTACTGTAGTAAGTAGCAAACTCAGTGTTGATCAAGGTGCAACTATCAAAAGAATCAACAGTTCTTGTCAACTTCTAAGCAAGTCTGCCACTGTTTCTACTCAGATCCTACCACCAAAGTTGCCACAAATTGGCTAACTCTTTTGTTAAGCTCTTTGTATAAGACTCGCCATGTAACTTGACGAATGAATTCGCACTACTATTCATTTTAAATTACTGGATTATCAGCTGTTCCATGAAAATTAGCATGTACCTTAAGCTCTATGTTATGGAAAAGTATCCTATCCCCCCTCCTTGCCCATCCCAGCTGTTTTGGCCACTCATCAACATAGGTGGCAAGACTTATACCACCAGGTCAGTGGTCGTGAGCAGGAGTCGAATCACCCTTGCATAACCTGGCAAAGGTGCCTAAGCTTTAGTGCCTTGGCTATCGCTTTCGGCAGCCTTGACTTGTAAATTAGGGTTTTGAACAGGTTTCATTCCTTAAGGTATTGACAATGTCTTTGGTACCTGAGTTTGCTATGAGAGAGTAGCATTGCGCCTCTCCTTCACTGCATTTTAAATGTGGAACAAAAGATTGCAATCGTGACTTTATCAGTTCGATTAAGTAATAATCGAGGGTTAAGGGTGCGCTCTACCAAAGTCAACTACACACCAGGCCGGAATACCCCACACCACTCGTGTTAAAACGTCACACTACTAGTGCGCCAGCTGATCTGATTTTGATGCAATCCCCCTGATAATTATTTGGAAATCCCCCTCAAATAAACAAATATTTACCCAACTTCCGCTTAAATACCCTAATATTGGGTAAATTACCCTTTTTTGGCAACACTGATCAGCTGTCACACCACTGTTGTGACGTCATCTCTCTCAGCACTCCGGCCTGGTGTGTAGTTGGCTTTGGCTCTACCCATCTGCCGCGCGCGGATGCAAGGGTTTAGAATCTCCGTGTTTGTCGCCCCAGTTATAAACCGATTTAAAATATTTTGGTGTCATTCTTTTCGTAATATAATTTTGTACTCCTCTATCATCTTAAAATTTCGATATTAATTTAAATTACTAAGCAGGGTGCTTGCTAATAATGTAGAAATAAGCGTTTTTGTATTAAGCTTTAACGTATTAAAAACAAATTTTAAAGAAAAAATAAGACGATACACGAGTACAATATAATCTTAAGAACAAGAATCTGCAATAAGATTGGTAAAAGGTTTATAGATAACGATGCACGTAGGGAGATGCGAAAGGGGGGAAGAAGGGGTAACTGCAATTTCAAAAACATCGTTATTAGACCACCGATCGATTTCGCACTGAAACCAAAAAAAGCATTAAAGTAACAAAATTTAAATTCACCCGTCACATATTTTCCAAAATGTGAGTTTCTGCGTATAGCGGCAGTTAACAGTCTCGCTCGACGATTTTGACGCTGAGGTAGAGCGCACCCTTAAGGAAAACTTTACACATCAAGTATGGGTTTATTATGGGTATATAGGGTACAGTTGAAATTTTTTTAACTAGAAGCGGTCAAGATTGGGTGGTCTCTCTTTGAAACTGAACTTCTTTTGTTCGTAGAATAATCATGTGTTTCTACTTGTCAAATGTTGCAGTTCAATCAAAACAAACAAACTGTCAGTGTACAATTGTTTACAATGTTAACAAATAAAAAAAATCAGAGTCAAAGATAGTCCACCTAAACTTGACCGTTACTAGTTTAAAAAATTCAACTCTGTTTTATCTGTGTAGAGTATAAAATGACACACGTAATTACCAGCAGCGTCACTGTGTGGGTTTTGCGTTTTGGTGAGGGCATCCCAAGAATCCCTTCGCTGATTCAGGCTGGACAACATGGCTGAGACTGAAATCATGCATTTTTTAAGGTTATTTCTAATACACATTGCAAGTAATTTCAAACTCTATCAATTAATATAAAATGGTAAATCAACTAAACAAGTTTTCAGTTAACGTCTATTAAAACATTCTGAAATTACTTCTATTTAATTTATCATGGATAAATTTAACAAGTTTAGCTGATAAAATTCCAGGTTTTTAAAACATATTGTTTGTTTAGTTTTTTTCTAGTAAAATAAATAAATTCTAGCTGTATAAAACTAAAAATAAAAAAAGTTAAAATATATTAAGTGTAGTTATAAAAACATATTTAATTATCTTACTAGATATTTAGTATACTGAAAATGATTACATCCTTTAAGACATATCATAGAACTCTATACACCTGGAACGCTCACACCGTTGTCAGAACCTGCGACCTGGGGGGAAATAAGCAGGCAAGAACGACCGAATGACTAATTCTGTCAGTGCGCGCGCTTTCATTCATACGCTTGTTACTCATACATACAAAAAATAACAAGAATGAACCTTATATATTTGTAATCTGCATTACCTACTGATTCCTATAGTATACAAATATTTAGCATTTTTTATATCAGGAAAGCATAATAATTATTAAAACAAATATTTTTGTAAACGTGACATCAAAAAGTTACTAAGCAAGAAAGTTTTTTATTTTTGGGCTAGGAACAAACTTTCAGCAGCAAAGTTTCAGATTATGAGTTGGTTTAAAAGGTTTACATTTAACATTTTTACCTAACAGTTTTAGTTTCGGATTTAATTGAGCACAAAACGAGCGTTAAATGATATCGACGCGCTGCCGCTTAGTGGCATTGCGACATGTCGGTCATCTCGAAATCATCTAATAATGGCTCTTCAGTGAAGGCAAATTGAACTGTGGATTATTTACTTATTTTCAAAGTTATTTTTTTTTTAAAGTTTTTGTACTATCTATATATAAATTCTTTGTTGGACATTGTGTAACTTAGGTATGTAAAATAAACTAATTAAAATCAATAGTAATATCTACAGTTTTCTATATACTGACAACATTTAAAATCAAGACGATGGAAGTTTGAAAATATTAATAAAATAAAATAATTTTAGAATTAAGTTCTCTACAATTTTATTAATAGGCCTATTTATGTTTTAATTTTTCTCATGATAATTTTCTCTAAAGACAAAATACCATTAAATAACCATTCATATGAAAGTGTAGAAGTGACTGAAATAAATACAAGAGCCAGTTCAACTATATTTTATTAAAACACAACAAATAAAAGTCATTAAGTTTTATACTTCTTAAAAAAACTTAAGTACCGTATTTACATAATTTTAATAGTAAACATGAGCACCATCAGAAATTAATTTTCAATGGACTGTCACATGATTAAGACTTCAATGCCATGATCTAAATTTTGATTACATCATAACCTTCCTGCGTGTTAGTTAAGACAAATTCATGAAATAAGACGTGTTTTGAATATTTTATCTTAATTAGGCCTATAGGTGTTTTAACTTCAATTCTTTTTATATTCGTATTTTTTCATAAGTAAGTATTTGTTAAGTAATGAAATAAAATAAAATAAATTAACTAAATTAGAGTCAATTTGAAATATAACACTTACTTGTGAAAAGAAATGCCGCTCTCTCTAACATTAGGCCTACGATTAGTGCAGTTGAATGCTGAACACGACACCACCATAACGTAATAAGTATAAAACTAAACGTATTAACTTAAAAGTCACATCTTAAACTTGACTGTACCTTGTCTTGACACGTCCACTTGTAATAAAGGATAAAAGAGAAATGAGGAGGAATAAAAATATTCCATATGTGAGAACAATTGGACTACTAAATCGGAATCTTTACACCTGAATTTTGAGAAAACCATTCACTTTATAAAAAAATGTTAAATGTAAAGATTTAAATTTATCTCATTATCTACAACTTTGTCGCTTGAAGTATTTTCCTGACCAATAAATAAAAATATTTTACGCTTAGTAACTTTTTCATGTTCTCGTTGTGTATATGTAACTGGCTGGGTAGCTGAGTGGTTAAAGAGCTCGCCTTTGAATCTGAAGGTAGCCGGTTCGATCCTGAGAAAAGTTAGTGCTTTTTGATGGTTCGATACTGGACCCAGCTGCCTTTGGTCATTGGGCTATTAATTAATGATCCTGACAAATAAAACAGCTGATATTTGTCAGTAACAAAGCTACACCTCATCTGATCCATCACAATCATCACACTCACCCCTTCAGTCATACTCACCTTAAAATACGCCAAAGTGCGTCGGTGTTTCAAATGAAGTCTCTAAAGTCTCTAAAGTCTATTGACATTTGTTTTTATATTATAAGATTTTCTAGTTAAACATAATGGCTAAGATATTTACATCGTTATAACCAGTAACTCTTTTTCTTTAAAACCGTATTTGTTTCAATGAATTTGGATTGTTAGCGACCGGTAAAGAAGGGTGTAAGTGAGCGCGCGCACAAAAGCTTTGGCGGCTCATTTTGCGTTCTTGCCTGCTTACCAAAACAAGGGTTGCGGTTTTTGGTTCGAGTTTTGCCTTGCGTGAGCGTTCCAGGTGTATATATGGAGTTCTATGAGACATATACATTATCACATTTATAACCCACCAAACTGTTCATAAACCCCTACTTCTTTGTCATTTAGGCTATAATTTTCTTTAACTGAATTTGAGGATAATTTAGAGTAGATAATGCGACTTTGTCATGATTTTTTAATTTTCATACTGTTTTATTTTAGTCTGGGTTTAACTTCTTTGTACAGTATGAGTTTAGTATATTATTCATTAATGTTATGTCGTAAAATGAAAATTCTTACAATCACCTTGGTAGGCTTTTGGTAGGTTCCTTTTCCTCCCTTTAAACAAGGGCCTTCTATTGCAAAATTATTTCTTTTCTGTCAATTTTACAATCTCTCCAAATTCATTAAAAAACTTGAGTGTTCTCAAGTAAACAAAAACACAACCAAAATTAACAATTTTTCACATCATGTCTGACTTTTTAGGAATATATTGCATCCTACTACATTTAAGTGAACAGATTTAAGAGTTTTACCCCTATTAAAAATTTCTAAGCTGAGCCAATTGTTGAACGGTACCTCTAACATTGGAGGAGGTGTCGACGGTGGAGGTGTTGTATTGACTAGGACTGTTTCTGGCACCAGGGCTGCCGAGAGGGCTGGGGGAGCTGCGAAAACCGGGTGAGTGGAGTGGCGAGCGCAGGCCATTCACGGGGGGAGAGCTGCTGATTCGGAAAGTCGACGAAGTCTTTTCCAACGGTGAACTATTCACTCTGAATCCCGGTGAGGTTTTCTCTATGGGAGAGCTATTAACTCTGAATGCTGATGTAGACGAAGAGGTCTTCTCAAAAGAAGAAGTCGTGGTTCGGAAGTTGGGTGATGATTTTTCAATGGGCGATCGAAGAGGGGAGGCTAAAGGACTTGTACCTCGAAATCCAAATGGGCTTGGGCTGTGAGAGTTTACCGGGGAATTGACTTGGTGATGGACAGTGGAGGAGTTGACTCGGTTGAATGCTGAGAACCTGTTGTTTTCTGTAACATTAAGCGAACAGTGTCAGTAAATTGATTTTAATAGAACTTGCTAAACAAAAATATAGGCTAGTTTAAAATCTAATATTTTGGTAAAGCCACTAAGGGCCGCTTTCCCCAACTCAGTTTAAACTAATCCAGAAAAATGTCAATGTTAAATCATATGGAAAAATCTGATTTAATCTTAAGTTTAGGTTTAAACCAGGTTGGGGAAAGCGGCCCTAAATCATATTAGTAATATGTAACTAATAATTATGGTCCTGGATTTTGTTAAATGCATATAGTTATTACAATTTTAAGTATTTTGAAGTAAAAATAAGTGTGAAAAAGTTTTAAACATTTGTGAAGTAAATTAAAAGGCATTATTTCCAAACTGGCATAAATTGCAATAAGAAGAGCTTATCAAAATAAAATGTATGGGACCTAAGGAAAGCAAACACTAGAACTAAGCAATAAAATATTAGGCTTATAAGTTGGTTTGAAAATACCTTACTAAGATTGTTTATGGAGATATATTTGATTGATTCATTCTCGTAGTAATAATTTTTTTCTTAGGCTCTTGGACCAAGTAAATCAATTAGAAACCATATCCATTAGCATTCCTAACTATTGTACTTGCAGAAATAGAGCAATGATGAGAGATATAACAGGATAAAAACTAAAAGAGATAACACATTTCTGAATGCCTATATATTATAGTTGTTATCTTTCAATGTATAGTAAACCAATGTAACAACAGACATCAAAATTAGTAAGAATAAAATAAATTATCAGTAAGTGATATTACGTATTACATAAAACAAACAAAACAATTTACCATGACTTGATGAATTGTATGAATTTTTTGAGGCGGATGAATCTGAAACAAAAGTTTAAACACTTTGCATTATGATGTCAAATGAAACTAGGCCTAACACCTTTCTCAAAAAAGCCTGGGTTTTTATAAAAGAACATAAGAAAAAACTACAAACACTTTTTACTGAATTTACAAAAAGAAAATTGTGAACATTAATTTTTGACACACCAAAAACAAAATAAGAAGATTTTTGTCACTTTTTAATACTTTTTTGACTCAATGTTGATATGCAGGTTCACAGTTTAGTTATATTTACTTTATTGTTAGGTCAAATTATTGATTGCCGATGCTTATTGACAATAATTTGACAAAATTATTGATTGCCAGTATATTAAGCTTCTAGTTGTTGGCACAATTGGTAAACAGAATAACTGATATTAAAGTTTAAAAAAATAGCAAAAAAAAAGAATGCAGCGACTTAAAATATATTTTATCTTGAACTTCCAATGGTAAGACAGAATGTATGATATACAACTGTAATATTACAATAAAATTGTAAAAAATTGGTCAACACTTTGATATTTGAAAAAGTACAGGGTCATCAAAAAAGAATGCCGGGATTTTAATTGAATATAAAAATATATATATTTAAGATATTTTCTTCATTTTATAATGTAAATGTACAGGGGAAAATGAGGTTTTTTTTGGTACCTTAGTAAGTTTCAATGTGGGCTCCATTTGTTGCCCGGCAGACATCAAATCTGTAGTCGATTTCTCGCCAAGTTCGTTGAATCATCTCTGGGGTTACAGTAGCGATGGAGGCAGAGATGCGCTCGCTAACTTTTTCAGAATAAATCACGTTCTTTATGTACCCCCAGAAAAAGAAATCCAAAGGAGTAATGTCTGGACTTCTGGGGGGCCAAGGAATAGGCGCAGCTCTGCCTAATATGGCCGACTCGGCGTAGGTGATGCTTCACTGCGCATCAGTTCTGCGCATGTCATGGTCACGTGGCCGCTATTTTCCCTCCATCCAACAAAACTGTCTCAATACAGTTTACAAACAGTGAATAAATTATTCTTTTAGGTTTAGAGGCCTTGCTTCAACGTGTTTTTAAAATCCCGGCATTCTTTTTCGATGACCCTGTATATTAAGCTTTATCTTCATTACAGTTTTACCTGAAATAAAGGTCTCTTTACTTACTATAACGTTCCATTTTCATTTGTTCCCGAGTTCCAACTCTTAAAGCAAATGGGCTGCCTGTAAATACACATAATTTTATAAAAAAGTATTAACAAAAAACTTACTAAGGTTGTCATAAAATAGCAAATAGAAAAATATATATTCCTCCACAAGATGAACATTTTTTCATCAGTATGTGGTTTTTTTTCCGTTGAACATTTAAGTTACTGAAAGCTTATATTTAATAGCTAGTCAGTGGTAAAAAAGCTGTCACTTTTTGGGAAAGCGATATGGTCGATCGGCGCAAGGTACCCAGTTAGCCTCGAGCCCATGTCTGATCAATCAGAGGCAAGTAGCGATTGACCCCCCACCTGTTGAGACTAATGCCAGAATGTTTCCTGCCTGACCAGGTGCCAACGTTAAACACTCACTGGTGACAAAACATGAAATTAATAACTCAATTCTTTGTTAATTCAATTACTTCTTTGAACTTGTATGATAACCCTTTCATAATAACAAAATTGCATTTCAGTTTCCATACATGTCATTTACTTGTACTTAACACGTTGAGTGCGGGATACGTTAATTAACGTAGTGCCACAGTGGCGCGGGCAGCGGCCTACGTTAACTTACATAGCGTTAATGCCCGAAAACTAATGGTGTAGAATGGGCTTAGCCATTGCCGGGAGAGGTTGATTCGCTCACCGCCTGGTGTGCCAGTCCATGTGTTCGGAGTAGGGAGGGCAGGTTCGCCTGCAGCGGCCTGCGTTATATTATGTAGCACTCCCGGATTGTGTAACATTGGTTTATTCGTTTAGTGTGGGCTTTAGCCACTGCCGGGAGAGGTTATATTGCTCACCACTTATTGGTGAAGTCCATGTGCTTGGTTCACGGATCTTTTGCCGTCCCCCATTGGGTGCGCAGTGTACGAAGTGATTGTGTTGACAGTGTTTATATTGTTGTTTTTGGTGTTATTTGCACAATGAAGCATGGTAATGATGACGAATTATTGGAGAATTTGTACGCTGATGATGAAAACGGCTCCGACCAGAGTTCTGACAGTTTAAAAGTGACGATCGCCGGCACCACCGGCGGACTACGTTTATTTACGTACCGGATATAACGTCATGAAATTTGACAGAAAATAGACACCTTGACAACTTCTAACGACTTTTTAGCAACATACAAGCAATCACCTAGTAATTAAACAAAAAATTAATATATCCGCAATTTTGGTATGCAATTATATTGATTTTCAGCACTCAACGTGTTAAAATGGTACTGAAAACATAACAAATAATTTCAATAAGTAAAATATTAATAAAACCACATTTATCACACAAACTTCACATTATAGTCCTACAGGAACACATTCTATATGATTTTATTAATTAATTTCAACAATTAATTTAATCTCCAATAATACAAAATTCTCATTTCTTCACAATGTAAGTTACCGAGTAATATTCTATAAAAACAAAAGTAACACTGACAATATTCAATATGATAGTATAATGCGTTTTAAATATTAATTTACAATTGAAAATCTATAATTTTATATGTCAGTTTTGAAGTTCGTTCATTAACATTAACAAAAATTCTAGTTGAATAATTTTTTTTCAGAAAGAACGGTAGTTGACAACAGAGATCTGTGTTTCCAGTTTTGCGTAACATTTATATTAGCGGATTTTGCTCTTAGCCGATGGCGTTACACCAGTCAACAACTTGCACTCTTATTGGCTCATATGGAATTTCGCATTAAAAATTCCAAACAGGGTACCAAGCGCCGATCGACCAAATGCAAGGATTCCCATTTTTCTAGTCACCAAGCTTTAATTATACTCACTTTTTGACTTGATATGTATGGTCAACATACTGAACGAATTCCAGTTTAAACTGGTTACATTTTGTAATGTGTGTGTACTGAACTACTTTACCACCGTGCTCATTGTAGATCATATACCTTAACGTAACGATGATTATAAAGAAGAATAGTATTGTTTCAAATGCAGTATCTTAAAAGAAAATATGTCGGTTTCTACCGTGGGCGTTTCCAAATCTTCTATTGTTTCCACCGATTTAGGTGCTCAATCCAATCATTTGTGGGTGTTCATCAATACAAATTGAGGAAGTTTGTCTTCACCAATCGAGGGCTCTTGTCACTGCCAATCGGTGACTCTCATTACCGCCAACCAAAACTTAACACTGCGACACCCCTTGAACTGGTGTGCCTGAGGCAGTTTGCTTCGGTTGCCCTACCCTCGTGACAGCCCTGATTGAACCTTGTATCATGAATTGTTTTGTGTACTCTTTTATGTGTACTGCTTTCCTTTCCAATTGCAATAAAAGTCAATAAGCCAATAACCCTAAGAGATGATAATGTTATTATACTGAGTAACAGTTACGTGGTAGAAAAACAAACCCTTGAAAAATACTCACTTTGAAATTTCTGTAAACAATTTATCACTCTTAATTCAAAACAAGCCGGTCAAACTTTACTCACCTTTAACATGGGAGCCATTAAAGTAAACATATATGCGATATTTGCCAGGTCGGGTGGTATGGAGTGAGACATTGTACATGTTTTCTCCAATGGGTTCGATAGTGTGGGGTAGTGACTGCCTCTCGTTGACGATGTCTACGATGATCTTGCCCAATCCTCCTGTGGCCCGAGCATCCAGAGTGAAGTCAAAAATACTCTCGGGGATGGCTGGTGTGTCTAGGCCGATAAGCTGTTGGAAAATACCTATCAGTGTTGGCAATTGGGAGACGATCACAATGACAATAAATGAAAGTCGAGAACTGTAAGATGAGCTTTTTACACCAAAGGATCTGTTGAAAATTATTAAGGGTTTCAATACACAGGTGTGATTTGGCTAAACAGAATTATAAGACAAAAATTGAGAAATTTTTGTTAAATAGTGTTACTGTAACTTATTTGTTAAATAAATCAAATTTTGTAAATTATATAACGTTAATTTATTTAACAATTTCTTTTTGCAATTATGTGAGACAAAGCAGGGAGTGATGGCTAGGCTTCTCCTGATTTTCCATTCACTGAGATTTTTATGTTTCAAGTACAGTCTCACAATTCCGAACCCCACTATTCTGAAAATACGCCTAATACAAACATATTTCGTTAAAAATACAGATTTTGTCTTTACTTAAAATTCTAATCGGCAATATTACATGGATTTTAAACTGAATGTGATTATTTTCCGCTATTTAACAAGATTTCCATCGCCGACTCTTTCCGATCCGATCATCTTTGACTTCCAGTATCCTATAATAATAATAATAATAATACTTTATTGTCTTAGGTATTTTCAAGTAAATACATGACAATAGTAAAATAAGATAACTTAATTTTAAATTCTATCTTTCTATTAACACTATTTCCAATACTTTGCATTGTAGTCCTTCATTGAATATGGAGAATTTTTTATTAAAACATTTTTAATTTTTTCTTTCAACTTGCGGTCTGATAAGGATTTCCAACTTTGGGGCAAATCATTGTATAATTTTATTTCCATGTTAAGGTTACCATAGCTCTTCGTATATTTTACTAGTGGAACTTTTAATTTTGATTTATGATTTATTTCTATGCCCTGTTCAAGTAAACGGTGCGAGTAACTGAGTATATATTTTGTATTATTTAGGATCATTGTTGACAAACTTTGTCAAAGTGTTCCATTGGTAATTCTGACTATTCCAAAAATCTGTTAAACCAACGATAGTCCTCTCCCAATTAGTTTCGATTAGGTCTCTTCAGAATTTTAGCTGATAATGTTATACCGTATCACTATCGAATGTATTGATAAAAGTGTAAATCACTTTTGTAGTAACCTTTGTGACGACTTTGTTCTAATCTGTTATCTAAGCGTAATCTCTAAGCCCCAAGCAAATACTTGTGAGGTAAAACGCAACTAGTGCAAGGAATATTTCTGTTCTACACATTACATGCTGCACATTGAAATCATGACATTAAGATAATTTAATATTTCTATTAATCCATGAAACTATGTACATTGATCCACATATTTTTATTTTTCAGTGTAAGCGATGGTATTACATAGGAAAACTATTCATTTTAGGATATGTGCTTTTATCTCATTTTAGAAAATGAGAAAAGGAATTTTATAGTTGTTTAAGTCCATGAGTCAATTCGACAACTCTGACAGAATGTACCACTAGAAAGATGTCCCGTATGAAGAATCCCATTTGTATGATCAGAAAATTTAATTTAGAATATGGAGATTTTGTTAAATTAATTACTAGTAGGATGAGGATGTAGGTTTTCTCCAGTTTAGGTATTGCTAGTAATAATTAATCCCAATCAAGTTACATAACAAGCTCGAAATGAAAAATTGGTTTAACTCTCAGGTAGATGACACAGCATGTGTGCAGTACCTTGACACCATTGGGGTCGTATACGTGGCAAGTAAAGGGTCCGCCCTGTATCAGCTCGCCGCTGTGGCGCACAGCGATGCTCCACTCGCCAGCCTCGTCCGGCTGGAATGTTGCCGTGTACACTCCGTTGCGCTCGTTCACAGGACAGTCCAAGCGGCGGCCTGTCGGGGACGTGGCAATCACTTCTATGTGGCCGCTGCGGGCTCCGTTAGAGTTCACCTGTAAAATAATTGCTTAGCTAAAAGAATCCAAAAATACTTTCCAATTGAAATTCATTAAAAATACCTTCTTTGCATTTGATTCACTACATAGCTTATTTACAAATTTATCTTTATAAATGTATTAAATCCGGTTAGGGGGTAAATGAAATGCCTCTAAGACATTATGGAATTAATATTATGGTAGTAATATTAACTATTGTAATACTGTGTGAATGCAAGCAGTGAGTATAACAAGCCCAATCATGCTACCATTTGATTTTTTGATCTCAATACTCTGTTTTAAGTGTTTGCATCAACTACTATAGGCCTATAGCAAGTTTGCATCCAGGAAACATGCAGGAAGTATGCATTTCTGTTAAACTAACACTATATGTTTGTAGACTCTTTGCTGTTCATACAAAAACCAACATTGTAACACAATATAACGGGCAAACCAGTCAATAAAAAAGCTTGACATCGGAAGATAAACTACTAGATTAATTCACTGGCTGAACTGAGTTAGGCCAGTGAGGAAAACTTAAGTCATGGATCGTTTTCAATAGGTTAAAGAAAAAGGTGGATCAGAATTGGGGAGAATCAACCATTCTTTCAACCGTGTGAAACAATTTTATTTTTGACTTCCAAGAAGTAGCTGGATAAAGGGTACCAGAAAAACAGACAAGGCATGAGAAGTTTTGTAGTAGATCAGCAAAAGAGGAACCTGAAATCTTAGTATTATCACATATTTTGAATCACACACGAGCCAATACTGTACTTACCAAAACCTCGACGATGGATCCGATGGCGCAGGGCTCCATGCCTGAGCCAGAGTAGTGGATGGTGGACAGCTCTGGCATTGCCCGGATATGGAACGGACAACCCTTTACTACCTCCCCCTCATTGAACACTGTGATCTGGGGAGACAACATGTTTTGAGTAAAATTACTCCTACGAGTAATACACTAAGTTGAGATGTTATGATTACATTTTACTTTGTTTACGTTATGCTATGAAACAGCTAATTGTCCTCAAAGCAGAACAATGGGCGAGACGATGCGATATTGTCATAGAGAGAGACCACGATCACGGCAAAAAGTTTAGCCACATCTAGTGATGTAAACGCCCTGGCGTTTAAATCTCAGGGCAAATGCCCAGGGCATTTGCCCAAATAACCGCCCAAAATCCATAAGTGCCGGGCGTTTATCCAGTTAAAGGCTAATAAACCTGATTAATGGAAATTAAATTGAACACTACTCTTCTAGTCAACTTTTAAACCTCTACATTAGATATTTACACAATAGCCTATATTAAAAATAATTATTACTTGTATAATTTTAATTATATTGGTAGGAATTCAGTACTAGAGAGTCAACACTTTTCTTTTGTCAACAAGAGGAAATAATTTAGACTGAAAATAACTTCATAGGTTTATTTTTATTTAAAAAATCTGGCTAATGTAATAGAATTAATTTACATTTGTTTATTACACACAATGAATCAGTCTTAACTTAAGGTTGTAAGGTTGTAATTTGGTTCCGGTTGGGTTTGTGGCAAATTGCTTAGAATGCAAAGCCCTTTAAAATGATGTATCATATGATGTAGTCCAATGCAGTTTGCCACAAGACTTTCTTTAGAGACGTCCCTAGTGGAGGTCGTCAGGAAAACTGCAATAGGCTACGTCATATGATACATCATTTAAAAGTACATTGCATTCTGAGCAATTTGCCACAAACCCGACCTCAAAAGGTAGGGTGGATTGGGAGTTATTGCATTTTTTTGTTTTCAGCAATATGATTTTAATACAAAGTTTGATCACCTGCTATTTGTTACTCGGTCATTCTTTTGAGATCGGGTTTGCGGCTTGTCCTCCAGTCCCAAAGACCTTTAATTTGATGTACATATTGACATATGCGTACATTTAAGATTTTCTTCTTACTCCTTGTGGACCGTCCCCCCTTCGAGATCCAAGGACACTAAGTACTTTAGGAAGTAGTCTTAGTCACTCAAAATCAATATGCAAAGTTTTAGTTTTGTTACTTAAATACTTTTAAAAATATTAAATCGTCTCCAGACTTTTTTTCCACCCTGTATATTAATAAAAATAATTTTATAGGTGCCTTTTTATGTAAGGAATTTTACATAGTGGTTAAAAAGCACTTGTTTTACTAACAAAACCTTAATACTTAACTTTAAATTTAATTAATTAGTCATTATAAATTTATCTTATGCACATATTTATGAATTACAGAGTATAAACCTGCTTAATCAGTAAGTAAGATTTTACATAACAATTTAGAAAAATATTTATTTAAAATACCATACTGAAAATATTACAGGTTTTATTGTATTGCGCCTTAAACTGAACTTTTTATAAACGCCCAGTTTTTGGGCGCTTGAAATCGCTTTGGGCAAATGCCCATTTATAAACGACCCGCCCACTGGGCATTTGTCCGGCCCACATCACTAGCCACATCAGAAAGATAGGCTACAATAGAGAGGTCGATAGCGGTAGGCAAATAGGCGTCGAACAGAAGCTTTTTACAAAACAGAAAGTACAAATTGTTTACTACTTAAAATAAAACTATTAATATGTTTTTATAAAATTCTCACAATGAATTAAACCTCTCAAGAGAAATGGCATATTTATTTAAGAATTAAACACAATTAAAACCAATTGGAAAACAATTATTTGACATGAGACAGAAATAAGTTAAAAATTTTGCTTACAGGAAATAAATCCAACATGGTGGCACTCAAACCAATTCATCAACAGATTATTCAAGTCTTGTTTTTTCTAAAAATTTCTTTGCATTTTTGGTATATTTTTAATCTGCTACACCTATCCAGCAGCACAATATTTTTAATTTTTTAGATCAATTGTATTTTAAAACATTATTAAAGAAGATTTAATTATAATGTGTTCATTAATATTTTCCATCAAAGCATTGTTACCTGATGCATGCCGACGTGAGTGGGTGAAAAAGTGCCTTTCCCCCCAATGCTGTCGAATGATAATCGACAGTCGACCCGTTGCTGCTCTGGACCGATCACTTCAACAGTGATGTTGCGACTGTCTACTTCGTCACTCAGGAACTCTATCTTGAAGTGGGTCTATGAAAAGGTTTACAAATAATTAAGGTCGTAGTGATTTTTTAAAAATTAGTATTTAAAAAAATTAAAGAATCTTTATTAAAGTAAATTTTTTTTATTTGAAAGCTATCTTAACTGTTTAACTCACACAAATGCACTTTAAAGACTTTGCTGATAAGAAAATTTTGAGTTACCCTATGGATCATTCTTTCATTCAGAAAATTATTTGTTTTTCAATTTAATAATTGTTTATCATGGATCTAATTTTTTTTAACATATTATAAAACATTTTTCAACACAAATTTTCTATTGTATTGTATGTTTTTTTTAGTGTGCATAAATGATAAGTTAAGTTATTTCTTGTTAAATGATAAAAAGTCCTCGCGAGGGCCAAGAGTGTTGTGGTGGGTAAGTGCGCACCGGTGTGTATATGCGGGTGGTGTGGGTGTCGGATCCGGCCGCCACCGTGAGCGACGGCGCCGTCCGCGGGGGGATCCACTGGAAGTGTGCCGCGTATGCCATCACTCCGAGGTGCTCCACGTTGCTGTCTACCATGTCCTTCGCACGAAGCAGCGGCTCCACACCCAGCTTACGTCCCGACGAGATGCCTGTACAACAGTTTGTTTAGATCAATGATCACATAAGACCAATAGATCGAGCACGCCTATTTAACTAGCATTACAACGAGTGAAGCACAGTCAGCCATCTTGGCTGGGGCAACAGATGCAAAATTCGCTCAATGTTTCACTTTCAAATAACTTAGTTTTAAGTCCCAATATAATTAGAATTATATTGTGTTTTGATGGCTTAGGCCTGGGTAGACATTTAGAAAATTTAGAAAAAAAGGTATGAGTGAAGTCAATCAGTCTTGGACACTATAAGCTGGGTGAGTTAGGCCGGCAGCCACCAACTTGCCTGAGGCAAGTGAAATATTTGTGCTTTAGCTTAGAGCCTGGTGTACTCCATTTATTGGTCTTATATGTGATCGCTGGTTTAGATATTACTTTGTCAAGAGCTCTTTTTATGAAATAACTGCTTTTAAATATTATAATAAGACAAGTATATACTGTATGGTACTCTCTTGTATTTAAAGTATTAAAATAAACATTATTTTATGTGCTGAGTTATACCGGGTGTAAAAAAGTCTGTTTCCCCTTTAATTTTTTTTTATTTCTTGAGTTAAATAAATATCGATTGGGGGGGGGGGGATGGTAACTTAACACTAAGTACCTATTGACGTTATCAAACATTTTTAGTCATGATAGGGATGTCCACCAGGAGTCAGAAGAAAATCTTAAATGTAAGCATAGGTTGATATGTACATCAAGTTAAAGGTCTGACTTGGCAGAATACAATGCTGCAAACTAGACTTAAAATGGATGACCCAAACGGAAATGGTAGTCGTTAAAAGTTTCCACAATATATGTGTAAAAATTTAAAATGCAATAACTTAATACTCAACTTTTTGCTGTCAGATTTGTGTCTAATTACTCCAAATGCAAAGATGTTTGAAATTATGTATGATGTGACAAAAGCCAAAGCAATGAATACAGAGTCTTATAAGAAGAACAGACCCCATGTTAAATATTCTGCCGTTTTTTTTAATTGGGCAACTCAACACCTGGCTGCGCTGAGCGTTGGCTGTTCCGACTGCTCTACGCGCCCCCACGCCTCTCATTGTTGTAATTAATTGGGCATCTCACCACCAGGTTGCGTCGAGAGTTGGCTGTTCCAAAGTACGGACTACACACAGCTGGCTGTTCCAGTTACACTACATCCCCCCTCCAGCCACCGCCGCTAAAGCACCAATTCTAAATTACAGCGTTTCATTGCAAAAAAAAAATAATCGTTCACATTGAAAATTGTAATATTTCATAGTAAAAATTGGGCTACCACTAGGCCTAAATAAAAATAACTACGGTGTTAATTTAACTTTAGATCTATGATCGTTATGAAAAATATGTAAAAACATTGCGAAGCAATTTCTTTCAAATTAATCACATGAAAAGGTTGGTCTGCGAGAAAGTGTTTTTTATTATTGGTTTGGTAAATTTTGTCTTTGAGAAAGTAGTTGAGAAATACTTACATTTGCACAGTTAATTTAAAGTTAGCCTAATTGTTAAAACCCATAGGACTCTTTCTATGCTTATTCAAAGGTAAAAGTTTAATTGTTGATTGGCAGGTAACCGTGGGCCATGCCGACGGGCCGTGATTAATTAGCTTGTAGTTTTGTAATTACAGTATATTAAGTTTACTTAAATATCAATTTTCCTCATTAATACTTCCAAAAAAAGTATTTAAATGTTTATTGGAATGTAATGACTCATTCTATAAGTTGTTTGGATTTTAAATTACTTAAATGTATTGAACGAACATGGCCAAAATATTTAATAAGGCCTATTAAATCATTCATAAAAAAGGTATTTTGGCTGTGGACGAAACCTCGTTCACGTTAAAAATTTTGTTTTAATAAAAGGTAGATATTCTTTCCAGGTCGGTCAATAATCCATAAACGTTAAACTCTCGTATCTTACATATCAGAAAGTTTTGCCTTGTCTAGGAGCTACTACCGATTTATTTATTAACTAATATTCCAATGAGCGTTACATAGTTGTAAAATTTTATACATTAAACGATGTGCAAAATCAATTTTTTATTATCATACAATTCTGCCAATTCTGCATTTCCAAGAAACATTATTTAATTTTTCCCTACAGAAAAGGCTGATAACATGGGTAGGATAGCGAAAATCTGACTAAAATTACATTTTAAACCATTAAAAATTATTGTTGCATGACCTTTTGATTCAAATTTTAGAGTACATTCTGGTTCTAACGTTCACGTTGGCCACACTTTAACGACATTGTATAATGTTAACGGCGAAAACTTAGAGGGTTACTTTTAATGAATTATATAATTTACATTTACCTTTATAAATTCATTCTTAATTTATTTTTATTATATATCAACTTTTTTTTTATTTTTTGAAATAGCAATTTAATAGCACTGTTACAAATGAATGTACAGGATAACAAAAGTTTTCATAAATTTATTCAATTTGATTTAATATTTATGCGGCCATGAAGTTTATTGAAGACAAAGTAAATTACAAGATGGATTATACTAATAATATAATAATAAAACAGCTCAATATTAATTTTTGTTAATGACCCCATAGAAGTCTGGGGCTCAAAATAAGTAGACTCCTCGCTCTGCGATCTAGTGCTTTTGATATAGTTTAGAATCGAAAGTTTCGCAAGATGTTGTGTTTATTACTGTTGAATAGCCTACATATTTTATGAGTACAGTATAGGTTTAAAAAGTAATTTTCAATTTTAAAATATTTAGCATTACATTATTTATTTAATCGTGATTTAAAATAACATATCTTGTTTAGAAAAACAAGCATCATAGAATACTTCAGCATTGCTGGACGAAATGGTTACGTTTAATTCTATAGAGTGTAAAAAAATTATAAGATTTCACAGCTATGTGCTTAAAAAATATTAAGTAAAAAATAGATAGTCAATACACCTTGTCATTCTTGTGAAATCAAAGACCGAACGATGAAGTAAGAGAGCGCGAGACTCAAAGTGAATTTCTTCAAGGCACTATTAATTCAATTGCCAACGATCAAAACATTTAATAGCAAATTTTTCAATTACATGATGAAATTCATCTAAATGGCAACAACTTTCCCGCTGAAAGTTTGTTTCTGACCCAAAAATAACAAAATTCCTCGCTTAGTAACTTTTTAATGTCAGACTAAATAAAAAATTAAAAGTTTCCAACTTGTAAATTACATATATTTCACAAATTAAAAAATATTCATATTGTTAGATTCTGCATTTCATACAGAAGCCGAATATATACGTTTTAAAGCATATCAACCAGTTTGGTTAGGTCCAGGGGCGTGTAAACGGTGACGCGCTATCCTTAAATTAACGCTGATTTCGCCGTAGATGCTAGGTTGAAGCGGGGGATTTCACGTAAAGGAACGGCACAGGAGTACAGCGCGCGCAGCCTGGTGTTGAGTTGCCCAATTAAAAAAACCGGCAGAATTGAAGCCATAAGGTCTGTTCTTCTTATAAGACTCTGTATTCATTGGCCAAAGCATATTTCTGTAAGACTTCATTGGGGTACGACCCATAGAGGATATTTAAATTGAAACTTCCTTAGCCTCTGTCACATCATACATCATTTTAAACATCTTTGCATTTGGAGTGATTTAGTAACTACCCACAGATCCAACATCAAAAGGTTGAGTATTAAGAAAGTTACGGCATTTTTAAGTTTTACCCATATGATTTTAATGGAAATTTTGAACGACTACCATTTCCGTCTGAGTCATCCATTTAAAGTCTAGTTTGCAACATTGTATTTTGCCAAGTGAGAATTTAATTTGATGTACATATCAACCTAGGCTTACATTTCAGATTTTCTTTGACTCCTGGTGGGCCGTCCCCAGTGGCGAGGCGTGAGATTTTTCCTCGGTCATCGCATGCTTATTTTTAGAAACCCAATTTTTGTTTAATAGGGGCTGAGAGGAAATTTACAATGAAGTTAAACCCCAGAAAATTATTTATAAATAGACTATAATTTATTCACAACGAGTATATCAAATCATGTAATGCGACTAAAATCATCTTCTAATGTTATTATTCACGTGATACTATTGTAAGGTTAACGTTAAGACTGCGCATAGTCTGCTGAACGACTGTCTTATTCCGGAATGCCGAAACTTCACGGATGCTGCCGAGAAGTCACGAGAGCTGCCTAATATTGCCGGACTCGCTCGATCTAGCGTGGTTGAGCGGGAGCCTAAACGCGCTGTGATTGGTTGCAGGTTTAGGGGGAGGGAGGGGAGGGAACTCTCTTTGATGGGCGCGGGGGGGTGGACGAGATACGCAGGATGTTAGCGCTTCCGCGCGGCGCGCGAGCGCTAGTTGTTGGCGCTTCATTTGTGAAGCTTGATTGTGAACTGCGAGTTTGAAGCGGATTTGAACGTTACCACAATGACGTTGACGAAATTTTCATTAATCGTTCATGCAAACAAGGAATAAATTGTATGTTTATCATTGTTATTTACTGATACATTAAATTTATTAATTTGTCCTGGTCATCGCCGAATCCAGAGATGACCGCATGCTTCGCCACTGGCCGTCCCCCTAACATGACTAAAAATTTTTGATAACGTCAAAAGGTACTTAGTGTTAAGTTACTATCACCCCAAAACAATATTTGTTTACCTCAACAAATGAAAAAATTAAAGAGGGCGACGGACTTTTTTACACAGAAATTTTAAACTTATTTAACAAGATCATTTTTGTGTGTATAGTATATTAAAAAGATCACTCACTTATTGAAATAATAATATCATTAGGACTCGAGAAAAAAAATAAGTATTTGTATCAAAAATTGGTCTTGTTTAGTAAAATTTCTTAACCCATCTCTAACGCCAATATAAAAACATTATTTTCTGGTTAGTGACAAAACAAAATCTACAGGGAGGACAGTGCAAAAAGTTTTCATGGGCTTAATATTAGCTGAACTTTTAGAGATAAAGCAATAAAACATTTACAAATTTTTTTTCATCACACTACATCAATATCACATGTTTTGGACCCTCATTTCTAACAACAAAAATCATATTTCATCAAAATTTTTGGCCCTAGACCTCGTTAATTTTGGGGTGGAAACCAATGGAAATTGGTAGCGGATGTCAAGTGGTCGCCTAGCAGCGGGAAAAACAACCAGTGCATCCACGCTAGATTAGTTAAGGTCCTATTTTGTTTGTTCTGGGCAAATAAAAATATTTTTCACTTGTTTAGCATTTATTGCATATTGTAGTGCGATAAAAAATATCATTCGTAACCCGGCCAAAAACGTTTTGCCTACTCTTGATCGTTTCAAGTAATCGTATAGTGCACGACTTCGTTTTGAACTTGAAACACTATCTCTAGGCCTTCAAAACGCCATTTTCAGCCATTGTAACAAAACATACTAATTACACATAGGCCCTAATAATCTCTTTTTTTACTTTGAATTTAGAGTAACAATCCACAAACCTGGCCTCAAAAGGTAGATTATTATGTATCATGTATAATTTAAGTAGAGTATTATGTCTGAAAAATATTTGGCTTTTTTAAGTTTTTTAACCAATTATAAAAAAAAATGATTGCCTGCCATTTCCATCTTGCTCATTCATTTGAAGTTCATTTTTTCAGCATTGTACTCTGGACACATAAACCTATTACTCTTTAAGATTTTCTTCTGATTTCTCACTCCCCTGAAATGACAGAAAACCTAAAGCGCCTTCAAAAATTAAATTATTAAGAATCAAAATTATATAAGAATTTTCATTTCTTAATTTTCATTTAATCTGTATTAATTCAGAAAATATGAAGCCTGTGCAGTACTTTTTGTACACTCTATTTATCTGATCTCACCATTGTTTAAGTTGGACTCCCAGACGAGAGGGTCGTTGCTGTGCTGATACCGGGCCGGGGCTCCGAGAGACGAGACTAGTTCACATAGGACACTGCCGTCATTCCAGTCCCTCTGTAACACACAACTGTGTGATGCAACGACACACAAAAGAACCATTGTGGCACATGAATAGTTAAAATTAGTGCTTCACGACTACACCTTATTGAATTATTATTGACTCTTTGTTTGCAGATATTCTTTTGGTCATTTGCAAGTTTATACTTACTATTGCTTGGGATGAGACGCACAATTAAGTTAAAAATCATAATGATAAATTCGATGATGCGGTAATAATAATTGGTTTTAGAATGTAGATGTATGTATAATTAATATTTTTAAAAATTTTATGAATAAAATTGCAATAAAAATCTTCCAAAGAAATTGCTTTCGTTAAAGCTTAGGAGGACTTAGATAGTTTGGAGCACTTTAGGACATCACTTTAAAGTTAAAAGTTTGATTGTCTTTAAACCATAAAATAATATATATGTTAAATTGGAATCATGACAAAACCATGGTCTCTTAAACCAAATTATAGTAAATCAGCGTTTACTCTTAATGAAATTAGTTTAATAATGGAACCTAAAAAACTACATCAAATATATATAATTGTACCTAAATTATACCTACATAAAATAATACCAATATTATTGTCTCACAGACTCATGGAAAATGTACTTCCTTATATTGGAAAAATGGTCATCATGCTAGGCCTACTTATCTCTTTCATTTATCATCCTATATTATTTAATAATCACCCACATTGTCATCTTAAGTTACTAAAAAAATAAAGAAAATATATAAAATGGCCTTTGAGACAAAGTAGCGATTATTCAGAATAAATCGTGAGATTGTAGTCTTTTCCTTTGGCCATGATACACAGAGGATTGAGAGACTTGTCGGACCTCAACTCACCGTCCCAACCCTCAAGTCCAACTAGCAGGTGACAAAAAATGCCTTAGCTGCTGGAGATGACCCCCTGTATAGCAAATATTTTTTATTCCAAATTTCCTTGTTGTACCTAATTGAATTTTACATAAAACAGTTAACAAAATGCGTCTAAACATGACTAAAATATTACAAAAGCAAAGATTTAAAACACACCCAGACTTCATTGTATATTATCTCTGGGTGTTTTTTAATCCTAATTTCTAAAGCATTTGCGTGAATTTAAAAAATAAAAGGATGTTAGTTAATAACCAATTTAGATACCTCATTTTCAAGATGAGTATACAACATTAATAATGTTACTCCTTCTTGCCTATGATTCAAAATTAATGTTTTGTTAGTTTTTAACATCGTTTTATACTTTTACTATTCATAATTTATGAACATCATTTAATTTTGATCCACAACATAAAATCAAACTTAGCATCATAGAATTAACTGTATTATGGGAACTTGTAAGAAAAGAGGACTTACTGTAAAGTTGGACACGTGCTTTTCCTTGAGCTGCGAGTTGACCCATCGCAGGGTGGCCCGGGTGCCAGGACTGTTCTCCTTCATGAAGTAGGATAGGTAGGTCATGCCTGAGAGTTCATCCAGGAAGGGAGACGCCAAGTACTCTGGCTCCAGGACCATCGGGACTCCGAACTGCGCTCGCGCCAGCTCCATGGCAGTGCGGCAGTTGCGAACACTGTGGAATTATGTATGTGAGAGGGAGTGACTCAGAAAGGTGTTCAATAAGTATTACTTCAGATGTTAAGGGATTACTTAAGGGATTACTTGGAGAGCTCTTAAATGAGTACCAATTACTTTCAGATGTCATTTTACCCTTCAAGCACCACAATCTTTATTTCACTAATATAAAAACTGGTGACTACTGTATGTCAAACACCCCTCAAGCACCTCTGTAGCACCAGAGAGCAACTAAAGGTGTGATTCGGTTTGCAATTTTAAGCTAGTTGCTAAGACAAGCGGATTAGACAATAAAAACATCAGTCCGGCATAAAGATAATGACTAAAACATCTAAAACATTTTAGTTACTTTAGAGCAAAACATTGAACGAATAAGATTTTTGTGATATTGTTTTTTATTGTAAACTTTTCTGATTCAGCCCTTGGTGTATTTCTGCCAAGGTTTGTTTAGAACAATTCTTAGAGAATTTTTTAAGATCGGACTACAGATATTGGTCTGGGTTTTATGTTGTTTGAAAATGGCTGAAAGAATTTTTGAAATCCACCATCTTAGCTTAATTGGGTAGGGAGAAAATACAGAAATATGTCTCTCATGTTATTTTCATAGAAAATCTAAGTAATAGTTTATTTTTAACAAATCTTGCTTGTAAACTTAACTGCGTTGACTGCAAATAACGAAACACCATCTCTTTAGCCAGCGCTACTCCATTACCATTGTGAGAGAAGTCATGGATATGTAGGACTAGTATTTGGTCTAAGCAAACCTGTTCTGCATGTGTACACAGTTCAGGTCATGACCTCAGCAGGAAAGATGTTAATGGTAATCACCTCTCAGTCGAGTTCATGCGAGTCAAATGCTTATGTGATGAGAACATGCAACCTCTTGAATGGTGTCATATCTTATCACTACATGAGTACTCACATAGCATAAAGTACACAGTTTATCGAGGAAATCCTAATTTCCACAGCCTCTTATGCATAGTGGAATGTCAGATAATTAAGCATTTCCTTGTGACAAACTATAAAACAATCTGACAAAAAAGTATTTTTTAATGATTTCAATCTTTTAAATATTTCAAATCCTTTTAGGTTTTTTTAGTCAAAAGTAACCATTAACCATTAATGGTAACCATCAGGCGAACATACACTTCTAGCCTAGTGTTAACTGAGGCAACTCAATTAACTGTACATTTCGGATTTCCTTTAATAGGCCTAATTCTAATTATTGTAACGCAACATAATGTTAAAACAAAAAAAATAGTTCTTTTGACTTAATACAATGTCTTAAAAAATTTTCGGAGCGGCTAAGTGATTTTTTACCTAATTAAGTTTAACTAATGAAACTTAGTACAAAAGTACATGTAGTACATTAGCCATTAGAATCTACTTTTTTGGATATTTATAGGATTTTTACTTTTCTAGGGGGAAATGGGGGGGCCATATGGAGTAAGAAGAAAATCTTAAATGTTAGCATAGCTCAATATGTACACCCAACATTAAAAGGATGGCCGAGTCAAAAATGGCAGGCAATCAAACTTGGCATTAAAATCATATTGACAAAATAGTTAAATGCAATAACTTCAAATAAACTTGACCTTTTGAGGTCCGGTTTCTGGAAAATTACTCAAAGTACAAAGCCTTTAAAAATTATGTATCACATGGTGCAGGCCAATGTAGTTTCCCTTACAACTTCTATTAGAGACGTCCTCTAAAGGAAGTCTTGGGTACTTCATTGGCTAAGTCATATGACAAATAACTTTAATGGGCTTTGTATTTTCTATTTTACAGGCCCATCCCCCTGGAGTTGTAAAATCTTATCTGAAAAATTCTATTTTCATGGCTTATATACATGTACAAAGTTTGGAGTTACATGTACTAATTATACTAATTTAGTTAAAAAATTATTAAACCGTTCCGGGACTTTATTAACAAACTGTTGTATTATTAGCTGGGTTGCAACATTCTAGACTTCATTAATATAAAAATTATATTAATTTAAAATTTTATAATTTTAAGAATATTAAGATTTTTTATAATTAATTAAAACAGAGTGAACACAATAGGATTTTTTTACACACTGACCTGTCACTTGGATCCAGATGTTTCCAGTGAGGAAAAAGTCCAGGCTCACAGTAGTCCAGCAGTGCACTCAGGAATATACCCGAGTTCCAGTCCGTTGTGAAGTTGGTCACCCTGCATTCCGGCAGTACTGCCTGAAAGGGGCAATTAACTTTAATAGTGAAAAAATAATTTTATGAACATACACATTTCTACGTTAAACAAAAGCAAATTAATATCCTGGGAAGCAGAGTGGTTAGAATACTTCGTAATCCGATGTTCTCCAAATCAATCATGGGCAAAATTAATAACAGAAGAGCGCTCCCGAACCTTCCAGCAGTGGCAACACAGCTGGGAGCACGACACCCGAGGACGATGGACTGCGCGACTTATCAAGCAGGTCCAACCATGGGTGGAACGGCGGCATGGGGAGGTGGACTACTACCTGACCCAATTTTTGACAGGTCACGGCTATTTTCGGTCGTACCTGAACCGGATGGGAAAGACCGGTTCACCGGACTGCATTTATTGCCCGGGTGTTCCCGACGATGCGGAACACACTTTCTTCCGCTGTCCCCGTTGGGAAGGGCCCCGCCTGGAGGCCACACAAATCTTTGGTGCATTTTCGGTGGACTCGGTCTGCCAAAAGATTTTGGAGGATGAGGGCAACTGGGATTGTTTGTCACAGTTCGTACGGGGCATCCTCCTGGAAAAGAAAACCGATCTGGACCGCGAAGTGGCCCAGATCCCTTGATCGAGCGGCTGGATAAGGAGTGAGCCCCATGGGCGTAAGCCAAATTTAGGCCTAGCCTGACGTAATGTGACAAACAATTCCAGGTTAGATTCCTAAAGAGTAGAGGAGGTTTTTTAGTGGGTAAACCCGTTTTTTAGGGGAGCCCCACACTACAGGCTGGCCACCTGTGTGCGTAATGCATTTTTCCGCCTCTCCCTCAAAAAAAAAAAAAAAAAATGGGCAAAATTAATAAGTGTTTAAAATGTTTAAAACTGAATCAAGTTACTGAATTGTTAAGGATTCTAAATTCTTTTCTGATAAACAGTTTTGTTACTTACTAACTGCAACCTTTAACTTGCAACTAAGAGCACAAACCTCTTAAGGGTGCGATCTACCTCGGCATAAAAATCGTCGAGCGAGACTGTTAACTGCCGCTATATGCGGAAACTCACATTTTGGAAAATATATGACGGGTGATTTTAAATTTTTTTACTTTAATGCTTTTTTTGGTTTCAGTGCGAAATCTATCAATGGTCTAATAACAGTTTTCTTGAAATTGCAGACCTTTCGCATCTCCCTTCTTTCATCGTTATCTATAAACTTTTTACCAATCTTATTGCAGATTCTTGTTCTTAAGATAATATTGTACTCACGTATTGTCTTATTTTTTTCTTAAAAAATTTTTTTTAATACGTTAAAACTTGATACAAAAACGCTTATTTCAACATTATTAGCAAGCACCCTGCTTAGTAATTAAAACTAATATCGAAATTTTAAAACGATAGCGGAGTACAAAATTATATTACAAAAAGAATGACACTAAAATATTTTAAATCGGTTTACAACTGGGGCGGCAAACACGGAGATTCTAAACCCTTGCATCAGCGCGCGGTAGATGGGTAGAGCGCACCCCTAAGCAGGCCTATAACCCTGCAAAAATCTAGGTGGCTCTGATTCAATTGGTCCTAACACACATAAATATTTATGTGTATGTAGCATGAATAAGAGGACAAAGGAAATATGCCACTAAAATGATTAAGCAAAACTGCCATATAAATAAAAGTAAAACAAGTTTTTTTTCACTGTGAAAATACTTATAAAAAACCGCAATACAATACCTATGTACAATAATCATTAAAATTACGACTTATTAACTTTATTAACCAACAATGTTTTATCAATAAATAAAATGAAAAATAAGAGAGATAATTAATTGACAACTACTCTTGCGACTTCTTGGAATGTTCACGGACCATGAAGCTGTCAGATTTTACTTAAAAGTAGAATAACTTTTGTTCCATCTAATGTAAGAAAGGAATTCAATAACTGTAACTCTGCGCTTGAACGGAGGACAAAAGGTCAAGCAAACCCAGCCGATGACATCAGCCTGGGGTGAAGGTCTCGGGCGGTCCCCTGTGGCACTCTGCTCTGACAGCAGCACACAAGCATGTCGTCATACGTGAAGTACAAGAGGCGGACAAAACTGTATTGTGATTCTTAACCAGCAGAGTATATCACTTGAACCAACTCTCACATGTATTGTACAAATGAAACATTTACTTTCATTTGTTTAATGGTTAAACACTAAAAAAGATTTAAAACTCTGCATAAAAGGAATTAAAAAACCATTTTACTGAAGTTGTCCCCACTCACTGCTCACCCTTTAATTTAAATTCTGAAAATATTCTAAAAGTTAAATATGGAAACTATTATAAGTACCTACACTAGGTTTAAAACTGTTGATCCTGTATCTCTCAGTTATGTAGCTTGATTGATTTTTCCGCCTTGAACGTATTCACACAATAGCTTAATGTGGACATGATGTAGCTGTCTTGTACTCTGATACAGTACCGGTACAGTTAGATTTTGTCCATACTTTTTTCTTAAAAGCACCCGTTATATTCAGTAAAGGAATTTTTTTTTATTAGTAGATTTTTAAGATTTTAAATAAATGTGCTTTTAAAATTTATTAAAGTAAGATTTTTTTATGTTTCTAATATAAGTTATTTAGCCTAATCTTTCATGAATTGTATGTCTATTTTGTTACCAAGTTTGTAAGACATGTCAGAATTATTTTGACAATGTCTATTACACAAACTGTGTTTAACGACAATAAGGGATTCTTAAACTTATTCATAAAATTTAGGCTGTGATAAACAAGACTATAAAACTATAAGATATCAAGAATTAAACCTTTTTACATTGAAGTAAAAAGTTGCACTTCTTTACTCATAATATTAAAACTATTTATTGCTGGAGGGCCACATTTATTAAAATACCATTTATATAAGCAGAAAGCAAAGCAGAAAAAATTTAAATGTACATTGCCAAAACTGCAATACTATCTGTGGGTTTACACTACAAATACTAGGAATCTCAAGAATAGATGATATGAATGGTTGCTTATGTATAAATTGTTATAAATAAACAAGAAGCTGCTCCCCTTTCTAGAGGAAAAAAGTTCGGTAATTATATTAAATAGGATTTAGAACCTATTACATCATACATATTGTATAATAAACAAGAGGAAGACACGAGTATAAAAGAGAGGAGCAAGGAAGCGTGAGTGAAGGTGAGACATGAACTTTCACTGATGACCCCTCAAATGTCAACTGGCAGCCTGCAGAGTTGCATAATCAGAACAGTGCAGCTGCCGGTTCACCTGACGGATCAGCAGTGGCCGAGTAAACATCCCGGTTCATCAGTTTGGCATTGGTAAACAAATAACAAAATACTCACACATGTGATTAATGAAGGTACATTGGTTGTGTTAACGGGTTTTTGGCACTTATCTACATTTGTCAGAGAAGATAAACCAATTGTAACGTGTAAGAATTTCTAACCATTTAGATATTCATATCTATCTATATATTTAAAACAGTGGGGAAAATCACCTTTGGACAGTTCGTCTGAGACTTCTACTGGGCCGATTTACATGCGGGTTGTACCAAAACAATCATTTTCTGACCTATATCAGCAGGTTTTATTTATACTAGTAGACGTGTTGCTCGAAATCGAGCAATTTATTTTAATACAATACAAATGTTACTTTTAGCTCTAAATCAATGACATCCAACCAATCCAATATTGTGAATATCTTTAATCATTAAAACCAAGGAATCTAAAATATTTTAGATTCCTTGATTAAAACTACACACATTTACAGCTGATTATTAACAGATGTTTAAAATGCTTTATTCAATCCCAATGTTATTTAAATGGGAAATTTTGAGATTTCAATGGCCGATAGTGCCTTTATTTTTAGTCCGATTCTCATCAGTTTTTGGCGGAAACAACTACAGACCTAGACCTAGGACCGATTTACACACAGTTTGTATCAAATAAAGGCTAAAATTTTCTATATTAGTAGATTTTATTTACTTTAATGTTATCTTGATTTCTTAAATTAAAAAATCAACATTTTTTCAAACTTTTACAATAAATTTATTTTACATGCTTTCAATCAGCTGATTGTAAACACACAAGGTCAAGAAAGATTTGGTTTACTATGGCCAGTACCTAAAAACGTACAAAATTATAATGCAGTCTATTATTATTTAGGCAGAAAAATAATTCAGTTTTATACAATTTAAACTATACAGTTTTATAGTTGGTGGATCATAAGGCAAATAAATTTTGATTGTTAAATTGTTTAGAATTTATTGATTTGTGTAGTGTGATGAAAAATATCGTTCGTAACTCGGGAGGAAAGCGTTTTGCCAAACATGATCTCTAGGCCGGCAAAACGCCACTTTCGGCCCTTGTGACGAAATATACTATTTCACATGTTGGCATCATATGCCTTTTTTTAATGGAGCTGTATCCGTCTAGTATTGATGTTTGAAAGTAACTCACATAATCCTACGAGCTAAATGCAAAATTGTCCTTTCTATAGTGTACATATTTTTTTTGGATGGGTAGTTTGCAACTGCTTTAAAAAATAATGGAAAACTGTTAAAACATTGTTTAATTTTATAATAACTGGGTGGCAAGAAAATAATAAATGATCACTACTTTCTTATTTTAAGAGGGGTGTAGTTCACTCCAATATTGCAACCAATTAATCATACTACGGTTATTTAGTATAATTATAGTTTGTATAAACGGTTACGTAGTTAGTTAATAGTAAGTTCAGTTTTATATGTTTGAACTAGTTACCCAGCTGTCTTCATGGATAAACATACAAAATTTAAATACCTAAATTTCAAAATAAAACCAAATCTACCTTTGAATACCTTGTTTAAGAATTTACCTCACTGAAGTCAATCAAAAGTTTTTACTCTAAGCAAAAGAGAGGAAGTGAGAAAATTATGTAGAGAAGTAGTGGCTGCCATAGATAAAAACTAGAAGTAGTACTTAGCAGAACTGGCCTCCTTATAGTTGATTACCCCATAAAAACTGGCGGCTGGAAAAAGTGTGTTGCACAACACTGTAAACTGGTGCCCAGCATTTAATTATCTGCTGTTTACAGCAACTTGATCTACATCCTTTAAGGATTTCACCTACTTGCTCCTGGTGTTGATTCCCTTGTTACAAGACTTGACTACAGCTTTAGGCAGATAGGATACTTGAATGTGTTGAAGATCCAATAAGATTGGAGCTTTAATTGGTGTCAAAAATCTGCTTCAGTACTAGTACTATGCTGCTGATTTTTTATAGGTTAAGTCATTTTACTGCATTAGAATGTATTATTTATTAAATTATGCTAATAGTGGGCAGTTTTATGAATAATTTTTTTACATTATTCGAAAAACTCAAAACGTTATATTTTAATTTGTTCAAAAGCACTAAAAATGTTAAGACAATTAATAGGTTACATACCTCGTCTAACAGTTCTGATAATCGCATCCACGACATGTTTCGCCGCTACAGCAGCATCCTCAGGTGTCAAATACAAAAATGTTTCATCCGGTAAGGAATCGTTGAAATGATATAATTGACGAACACAACACAGTCACAATAAATAAATAAAACATATACAACATATCGCACCGGGTGCGATGTGCGTGTACGTGGTAGGTCTACCCGGAATGTTAACTATGTCCGTGTTGTATATGTTTTATTTATTTATTTATTGTGACTGTGTTGTGCTCGTCAAATTTATCATTTCAACGATTTTTTTACCGGATGAAACATTTTTGTATTTGACACCTGAGGATGCTGCTGTAGCGGCGAAACATGTCGTGGATGCGATTATCATGAACTGTTAGACGAGGTATGTAACTTATTAATTGTCTTAAATTTACAGTTCAGGGGCTAAACAATGAATTTAAAAATTTTTAAACTCTTTCAAGTTTTTATATATGAAATTGGGTTTTAGAAAATGCTTCTGATGCCAAGAGCTAAAAAGTAAACACATAATATTACTTTAGATTACTGTTCTTGCTATTTATAAATCACGCTACAACGAGCCCATTTACATCAAATTACCTGGCACGGCACCACCTCTCTTAATTCTATATCCTTTGGTTGCTTAAGTTCTAAAAGATTGTCTACATCAACAAAAGCCAGGAAAAACATGCAAACATTTCACTCTAACTATAATCAAATTTTAAGAGACAACATTACAAAATTAAATGTAAGATGTAATTTATTTTGATAATGCATGTTAAAAATTCATCGATTTTGTTTGGACCAAATACACAAAAAAAAACCCTTAAAACAAAATACTGTGTACTGTATATTTAATATATATTTAAGTTTATATTTAATATTTGTGAAAATTGCTCAAAACTAAAAATAGAACTTAGTTACTACTTCCAAATTAATGCACATGATGCACCTATTCCAAAACTCCTCACATCAGACCATTCTTATTTATTACTGGCCTACATACTTATTTTATACCCCGTTCAAAATAAATGTGCGGTCGAAAGACAGAATTTTATTTCCCACCACAAGGAATATTCCCTCAATACCTTCCTGAATTCCCCGATTTTCTTCCAAATCAGATGTTATTTTAATTTCACACTTAAAATTCAGAGTAGAAAATAGCGCTGATGATTGTGTTACTTCCCTTACTTGCCACTGGAAGCGCACCTTGTTACACCTGAAACGTCAAAATTGGAATATTTATTTACGAAAAAGCAAAACATTGGTTTAAAGTGACATGAGATATTAAACAGCTGTAGTAATTCTCAGTGATTCTGATTGGTTGGATTATTGGCAGCGGGAGGAACGGGAAAAATGGGGGAATTGAAATCTGGGTTTCGACCGCACATTTATTTTGAACGGGGTATAAATATAGTACTTCATAATAACAATAAGAAAAATTCCTAACACACGTACAGTAGGCTACATAAGGAACATACAATAATGTATGGTAAGTATGATCATATGAGTGCAGATATACCTTGAGCCAGGCCAACATGAGTTTCCTAGGGGGGAACTTGGAGCGGCCGATCTGGTAGCGAACGATGAGCGACCAGATCAGCCCCAGGATCAGCTTCAGGTTCCCGTTCACTATGTCCACGTTTCCTGCAAACAACATCACAATATTGTACAAACAGCGATACAAATGAGGTCCAGCTTATTTAAATAATGTTAAAAACCTTGAAAAAATAAAAAAAAAACGTTTTAGAAGATCTACATCAATGTATACAGAAGCAAATAACTAGGGGCATCCTTACGGAAAAGTGAGTACCCTTAAGGATAGATAGCCCCATTACGATTTATTTTAAGTAAAGACATGAGCTGATTGGTTAAATGTAAACAGCTGGCTAGAATTTTTAGACTGTAATTGAATAGTTGATTTATGTGAAACTCATCATTGTTAGCCCAACTGTTCTCAAGTCGAAGAAGGAAGAAGTTCAGTTCACCCTCAAGAAGAAGTCCTCTCTTTTCTCATCTCTTTTGTAAAGTATATTCACAAGATTTTAAAGTTACTCTCTCCTCTTGTGAATCTCGGGCGAAAGCCGACATCAAGATTACTCCTCAAGAATACACCTCTCAATTATTGTTTTGCTTTTTCATAAGAATATGCTCAGTTAAAACCATGTACGCTGCCGATCACGTTCGCTGAACAGTTTTTTGCTTAGTATTTATTTCTAATGTAGATCATATGGTCAGCAATTGTTCGTTTGAAATGAAAGGTTAATTTTTTGTGTTCGCAGAACAAGTTAACAGCGATCGATCAGCCAGTGTGGATGTGGCTTTACTAATACTGTACATTCATTTAACCTAAAATTTTTTAGGTAAGAAGCGTGTGCAACATCAATTAGGAGAAGTAATAATAACATCGGCGTTACATTTCACCCAAGTTTTGGGGACAAAAACAAAAATATTTTAACATAGGGTGTTCCTATTAATAGGTTCTGTATACTGCATGCAAACCGTATTCAGGGAATTTCCAATCTAATTTCAAGGTTTCAGCTCACCATAACATATTCTTTTTACAAAAGTTAAAACTTCCTAGGAATAAGTGGTGAGGTAAAAGGTAAATGTATGCAAAAACTGTTAAACATGCCATTATTCCTAATATATTAGGAATTTTAATAGCTCATGTGATTCCCAGAGAAAAAATCATCCTCACCCATATTAAAAATGAGGAAAGTGTTTTATGTTATCCTATTTAATTTATTGATATTACGGGTCATACACAAAACTACCTTAAATACCACATAATAAACCATCAGTAGGCCTAGTGAAAGCAGAAAAATCATTGCCATAAGTAAGACCAGTATTGGTAAGACACTGCAAAAATTGACATAGAAAAATGAAGTCCACTGATTACTATTATCAGCTGCATATAATTAGCCACACAAACATGGCCACTATCAATCACGGGAGGTGGACTCCTTCATGGCCACTGCAACGCTGATGAAACAGGCACACGACTACAACTCTTTAGTTTCAAGGCTAATTATAATCTAAACGCCTTTAAACACCTGCCACTGCCTATTAATGAGGACAGAACAGTCGTGGCAACAATTGATAAGGATTTCACATTTATAAACTGTATCTCATGACCTTCAACAAGTACTCAATTATCAACATGTTAGTGTCTGCTGGTCTGGGTGGTAATGGTGTGATTTTAATTTAACAACCCTTTGTTACTTCATTTTGTAGTTGTTGGTGTTTGAACATGGATGAAATATTTGACCATTGCTGTCAAATTCATTCACAAATATCATGACAAGCGGAATGCTTGAAGAGCCTGGGATGGAAGTCATGCATTGATTCCAAAGTAGTCATGCATTGGTTGTATTACAATTTTAAGGATTGATAAGTAAAGAGGAGTACAATTGTAAGTTTATTGTCATGGTCATTTGTATGGCCAAAAAATAAATAAAAAATCGCTGTCTCGAGAAAACAATAAAACAATTTAGTATAATTAAAAGATTACCTATCTGAAATCACAATCTAAAAACTAGATTTGAAACCAATATAAAGTAAATAATATGCTACAGTGCTTTAAATCTTGGATGCTGAATATATAAAATACTTAGTGCAATACAATAATATTCTTCCAAAAAAGCTCTGTACATACAGATACTATCACATACATCTATAATAGGCAAGCAGTTTCTTTTCCCCCTTTTTCCCAAAGTTGTGTGCATCGTACAAGAAATCCGCGCATGCAGTAAAAAAGATGAGCAGAATCACGTTAATCACATCGATCCCCTGAGCTACGCCCAACAGGCTTTCATTGTTTCATTGTTAACCTTATGGAGGAAGAAAAATTGATTGACTCATAGACAGCTGTTGTAAAACACCTGCTAGAAAAACAGGAAGGATAGATGTTTCAGTTATAAAATATTTTTAAACTTCTTGAGTTCAGATCAACTGAAGTTTTGATCGAATTTCGATCAGGAGGTGATCTCTGGTTATTGTCTCAGGGGCGCTTTCCCCAAACACAATTTAACTTATCTAGGTTTAAACTAGGACAATTTGTTTATAAACTGTTTTACTTACAGTGACAGCTGACTGAAAATTGTTTAATTTGTTGGATAAGTTAGATATTACAATCACAGTTAAACCAATGTATACAGATCCAAATAAGTAGGGACATCCCATGTTAAAAAATTAGTTTTGCCCTTGAAAACCAGAGGAAAATAAAGCGCTGATGCTAGCTAGGATTACTTCTCCTTTGTCAAGGGAAGCGCTATTTTACCTCCTAAATGTCAAAATGAGCATATTTGTCTTAAAAAATCAAAACAATAAAATTCATTAAAGTTCATTGCCACAAACTTCTGTAACATTATTCTAGTCATCTGTCTCCATCCAAACAATCAGCATTATCCTTGCCATCTTGGCGGCGCTATCTGTGTTTCAGAGGCGGCGTTCTCACTTCCCCATAAGGATGTCCTTACTTATTTGGTTCTGTATACATTGGTTAAACTGACGTTGGCATTAAACCTAGATTGAGTTAAACCGTGTTTGGGGAAAGCGCCCCTCTCTAACCGAAACCTCAGTAACTTTAACTCCATAACGTTTTCCTGCTAGTGATGTGCTAATGTAGTGAATATTCAGTTTGAGTTTTCTCCTAAGAGAATAACTCTTGACATTATACAATCCAACAATAGCATTAGCTACGCCATTACACATGCAGTTTCCCTTGCACCTGTGGTGGCCTTGAGAGAGGCTGTAGTAGGAGCCGTCATGGAAGGGTTCACACTATTATACTGATCACTCAATAACACTTTCTATAAATACCCCCTCTCTACCCGCCAGGCAGCCG
The DNA here is from genome assembly GCA_030545055.2 of Neoaliturus tenellus. NCBI lineage: Eukaryota > Metazoa > Arthropoda > Insecta > Hemiptera > Cicadellidae > Neoaliturus > Neoaliturus tenellus. Next base: position 220,240,075 of record CM061532.1, read on the forward strand.
CAGGCCTTTCTATACGTTTGCATACTCCTCTCCCTACCAAACGTTGTCTCTGCTGTACTGACGCCACGCTGGGTGTAAAGAGTAACAGCTGTAGAAAACTAGAATAACAAAAACAGTAATTAATGTTCTCTAGATTAAAAATTAATACCACAGATATAGGTCCTTTGGCACCGCTTTGGCACCGCATATTCACCTCTTGATAATATTTTCATGATAAAAAGTGCTTTCTGTTGAAGTAGACATAATATCCACAAATTAAACTTAGGTCTAGGAGTGTACACACGGAATTAAAGAACGAAGAAAGAATAATTTTAACTCTGCATCTCTAACTACAAGCACACTCAATAAATTAATTTTATTAATTTATTTATTTATATTACGATGGCTCGAGGTAAGGATATGACTCTTAACATATGCTGCCCTTACAAATATAGCTCTCATGAACAGAATCTCTTACCCATGATTGATTATTACTTGGCAGTAGAACAGTAGTTTTTCATTTTGCATGTCTATACAAATTACTAGTTTACTAAAAAATTACTAGTTTTAGCGAATTTCCCATAGGGAATAAGCTATTACCGTAGGTCTCATGGTAAGACCTAAGCTCGGGACCATGTTACTTTTTCGTTTTGAGGTGCCCAGAGACCAAAAATAATAGTCATTAAAAAAATATATATATGTGTGTGTGTGTGTGTGTGTGTGTGTGTGTGTGTGTGTGTGTGTGTGTGTGTGTGTGTGTGTGTGTGTCCCTAGACACGATAACTCTCGTAAAAATGGTCCGATCGACACCAAATTTGGTAGAGATGTGTAATCCTACGTTTATTCGGATGAGTTCGTAAACCAGACATATCGACCTACTGGAAGGGGTAGTTTTGGGGGTTTTGTATCCCAAAAATGGGTTTTTTGGGTTTTTTATATGTATTTTTAAAAAAATTTAAAAAAATATTCAAAAGTCTAAAGACAGTACATTGTATTTTGGGGCTCCAATGTTAATCTTATGGAGAATGAGGATATGTTAATATTTCACTCGTTAACCAATATTTCTAGATGAAACTTGGTATTCAGCTTCATTTAGTTGAGATCCATCCATTTATGATAAAAAATCTTAGTTTTAAAAGGCTTCATATGGTCGAAATATATATATATATATATATATATATATATATATATATTTAAGCTATAAACCTACTTTTAGTGTTCCTCATGGCAGCATACCTGCATACTCTTTCCCTGTATTTTTATCATAAGGAGAATAGACATTTATTTCCCTATTTATGGGCATGTGATGATATTTGGTTTACAGGTTTATCTGGCCAAAATTAATTTTACTAATGTGGAAATTCGCTGAGTACGCAGATCTGCTGCGACAGGGGGTATTTACTCTTACCGATACATAAACTGAAAAGTTTTCTGAATAAATAGTGTTATACTTGCTTCAAATAATCGAAAAGTCAAAGATTTGTCCAAATTCACAATATCATTTTTTTGTTTAGTTATGTGAGCGCATATTCTTAATCATCGAGGAAAGAGAAGTTTTCTAAACTCGCAATGCACTCGTTTGTATAAAGATTTAGGCCTAATTCGTACTCTTGGTCTAGCTCAACTATAATAAGACTAAACATTTTCATATTTCGCACAACAATGTGTATGGGTTGGTTTATTTGTATTTTTTAAATGACAATATACAGGTAGGCTAAAATCAATTTACCACGATCATTAAGTTAGTCTATTACAGACCCGATACGCAAGGCCTCTCTAATGAAACTCTCCAAATTAACGATCGCCATATGTTTACTCTGGACCGGACGTCATCTATTAACCAGTTTTCTAAAACGCCTGTCTGACTCGACATATCAAGGAGTTTTCGCTCAAGTTTTCTCCATCGGATAAGGAAATGATCGGGCGTCGTCGCTACCGTATTCGGTGTTATCAGTGTCGTTCGGCAATCTTCGGCCATGTTCGGCGTTCGGCTCGTCACAGTGAGGTTAGGGTCCGTTTACTCTACCGACCATAGACTCTACGGCCCTCTTAAATATTAAATAAAATATAACATGGGGCCACTTACTCTACCGATCATAGGCTCTATGGCCCTTCTTAATATTAAATAAAATATAACATGGGGCCACTTACTCTACCAATCATAGGCTCTATGAGCCTGTTTGAATATTTTTATATAATTTAAAGCGATCATAGAGCCTATGCACCCATTTAAATTAAATGCATGGGTCCAAAGCATCTACTGGCTCATAGAGTCTATGAACCTTTTCAAATTAATATTAAATAAAATTATAAAATAGGGCCATAGGCTCTATGAGCCGTTTTATATTAAATACGTTATATATTGGAAAAGAGGTCCACTTACTCTACGGGTCCGTTATATCTACTCTGTACGCACCACTCGCTTCCTTCAGCTCTCGTGCACAAACGAACTGAGATAATGTCACCCGGTTTTCTGCATCCTATTCTACGATGAATAAATATCAATCTATCAATATATGTATCTCTGCATCTATATATCTATGTACCTATCTATCTATATATTTATCAATATCACACGAAAAGGCGATTTTTTTTTAAACGAAGCTCCTCTCTTATTTGTAGACAAATTTTAACGTTTAAGGTGTAGAAAAATTCGTTTCAATCAATGCATCTCTTTCTATTCACTCATCTATCTATCTATCTATGTATCTGTCTACATATTAAACACAGATTTATGAGTATCATATATCTAGAGAATTATCTATCCCATATTTATAGATCTATCTATCTATTAAACACCATCCGAAACTGGGGAATTAGCAGAAATATTTCAGTGATTTTACAGCGGAGACGATGACTATTAATTGGTGTTTACACAAACATGGAGGGTTTTGCAGTTTTAAAAATTTCCGCCTCTGTGACCAAAACCGCACAGAGTGTAACCAGCATTAGTGCATAAAAACTAGCTTGTATCCGCATGCCTTGCAATGCCAAACTTAGGAATTTTTGGCTCTTCAGGTGATTGTTTTTGCTATACGCTCACTCTCCACAAGTCTATATTATCCTCTATAGTTTTTATTACCAATCTTCATACAATACTTTAAATGAGAAGGCTACCTAATTCATAACATTGTATTTACTTTCACCTGATTCAAATCATCAGACCAAAACTTTAGTATTTAGGCCTACTTTCGTTATATTTATCCCCATGATGATCTTTGTTAACGTGGCTCAAAACTATAGGACTATGTTTTTCAATGACAACGTGTTTACATATAGTATTAATGTAAACGACTATGGCCTACTTAACAAAAAAATTCTTAATGCATCACGTGGTGTATGATACCATAGATAACGTTGTTATGGTTAATTGTAACAAGTTTAACTTAATGTGATTGCAATGATCTCTCGTAAGTTTAATTAATTTATTTCATTGTCATACCCTTAGCCGACTAAATATTAGGAGACTATATTATCTTATAATATCATGGGGACAGAGTAATAAGGTTAGAGTCTATGTTAATATAACAAAAATATGTAAAATTATAATGAACAATAAGTTTCCACTGAAGTTTTTTCTTGATCAAACTCTTATGCTATTATGTTAATGATTAAATCAACCATTTAAATAAAAAAGAATATTCAATAACTTTTACACCACTTATCAGAACCTTACAGATTAATAGTCAAACTTATATGTTTTCAACCCCAAGGAGTCTAAATTTGTTATATTTTTAAGTGAAATGTTTACCGTTTAGGTGCTAAGGGGAAAAAGTCAGAAGGACTAGACAAATTAAGTCGTCCTAACTATGTAAGTAATAAGCGTAAATGATATGTTAATACATCGATAACTGTGTAAAATTATGGTGAAGATATAAGTTTTTCTTTGAAGATTGTTCTTAATCAAACTATTATGCCATTATAAGTATAATATTTAAATTTACCTTTAAATTGTAAAGAATACACAATAACTTGTACACCACTTATCAAAACCTTACAGATTTCTAGTCAAACTATATGTTTTTGACCCAAGGAGTCTAAATTAAATAATAATTTAATTTACCGTCCAAACCTTCCTTAAACCTTAAACCTCAAGAGATTGTTTCAAGAATCAATAAACATATAACAACATATAAGTGGTTATATGTTCAAGTGAAATGTTTACCTTTTAGGCACTACGCGGAAAAAGTCGGAAGAACTAATTAAAAATAGGGTCTCGACGCTACGATATGACGAACTTTCACAATAGCAGTCTATGGAGGAAAACAATTTCATTAAATATATCCATCTATATTCTATTTAATACGAACGTAAGCAGTTTTTTGTAAACACTACTCCTCTCTCATTTATAGACGAAATTCAATGTTTGAGATGTCATAAGATGCGTCTTAGTTTGTAGTTTTCTTATAAGTTTTTAGATTTTGTACATTTCTACTCTGAAGGGCATGGGAAGCCTTTAAAGATAGTTTTTTGTCCATAAGATTAACATGGAGAATAATTTGTATTGAATTGCAAAATAAATACAATAATACAGCTGTTGATAGTAAAACAGACCAACGCTAAATAGTAAAACGCCAAATAGTAAAACGTCAAATAGTAAAACGCTAAATAGTAAATAGTAGTAACGCTGACATAAAACGGTTTGGCCTAGAAGCTAAATATAATTTTGAATTTTTAGGCAAAGAGGCTAGGTTTTACTACCAGGTACTCGGGTAAATGCAGCGCATTGCACTGCTCAGATACCCCTAGTTATATTTCATATAATTAAATAATAGCTCAAATGTGATTGTGAAAGTGACAAGATTTAAAATCCTACTGTAGGGTAAAGGCACCAGTGAGTAACCGGTAAAGAGTCATCTATGTGTGTTACCAGATCCTTCCAGGTCATTTGTGTCCTCACAATTCCTAAACCTCTACTGTCTTTTAATGCAAATCTTAGGAGTATTTATAAATAGTATTATTAATAAATCTATACTTATTTAATACGCTAAGGGTTTTTTTGTCTTGAGAACTCCTCCTACAATTTTCAACCGATTTTCATGTTTTTAGTGTCGTGGGATAGGGCTTGGTCTGTAGTTGTTTCCGCCAAAAAATGATGAGAATCGGACTGAAATTAAAGGCGCTATCCACCATTGAAATCCCAAAATTTCCCGTTTAAATAACATTGGGATTGAATAAAGCATTTTAAACATGTGTTAATAATCAGCTGTAAATACGTGTTGTTTTGGCGATTACAGATACTCACAATATTGGATTGGTCGAATGTCATTGATTTAGAACTAAAAGTAACATTTGTATTGTATTAAAATAAATTGCTCGATTTCGAGCAACACGTATACTAGTAATTATAAAAAGGTATATAAAAATATAACATCTCTTTGACAGACACGACTCCAGTAAGTGACCATTCTCGACCAAGTGAGTGACCCCTTTTACCCAGTAAGTGCCCGGCGAATTTTCTTACTAAAGTAATAGTTATACCTTACAATAAAATTTATTGTAAGTCTTATTATAAAGGTGTATTGTAAGTCTTATTATAACGGTGCATTGTATGTTGATATTTTGTTTAAAATTAAAAAAAATAAAAGTCCACCACTGTATGGCACTAAAAATGGCTGTACCCGCAAACATCCCTATTTGACTAAAGCATGTAAATGAGTCACTATGTTTTGCATAGACCTTTTTACTGCACCACATAGAGGCATTTTAGCCCACGGTATAAACGGTGTATGAGCATGAATGGAAAAATTCATAATTCGGTTTACATTTGTTTAGGCTAATGGATATGTGACCAGATTAGATGTCATCATCATAAAAATATGCCATTGCAAATTTTGTCAATGGATTATCTGAGTACCTCTTACCTAAACAGTAATTGCATCGTAAATGTAAAATGATCCCGCTGCCTCTTAATGTTGAAGCTATTCATTATTAAGTGTCCAAAACTGAATCAAATTCACCCATTTTACTCACTTTTGGAGAATCTGTGAAAATGAAAAGCTATACAAGGATAAATTAAGGATAAAAGTGGTTGTGGGTAACTAACTGTTATGTTTTAGCATCACAGCGGGCAAAAAAACTTAACTGATTTCGGACTTTTTGGTTGAATGGTCCTGTTAACTTTTTCCTGTTAAATCCTCACTGGATTTGTTAATTTTTCTAACCCATTAAGTGACCACCGCTGAAAATTGAGAAAAACACACAAAATTTAACGAGTCTTTAAAATGTACTTTGATTCACAGAATATCATAAAATACACCAATAACAACCAAGAGTTGTGTACAATTTTTATTAAGTCAGCTCGGTAATTTATCCTATCAATATGTACACTCATATCTTTCATTCATATTTATATTCAGGTTAAAATACCCACTATGTGAGGTCCCCTTCTCAAAATAGTGATATAGTGAATGTCTAGTCAAGCACGCTGCCTGTCATAAATTTCGGCATGTCCCCGTAGTGACAGATTCAAGTTCGCCGACTTTGCAGGTAGCGAGCGGTCCAGGCGGTAACATTGTCCTTTACTTGGAACATTAAACCCCGTATCCGTCCGTGCCCAAACAATAGCGCCCCGAAATTCGCCGCTGCGTCATTAGGGGTTAGAGTTGTTTGTGATCAGCTTTCTCCGTTTTACAAACTTCTGCTAATTATTTGTCATCTTTATCTAAAAATATTTAAAACGACAGCAAGATTTAGGTAAAGCCAGTATCCTACGTTTAAACTTAGGTAACTCATGCAATCTTCTTGTGATATCTCAGACATTTCTACGAGCCCATTTCGTTCTGCCGGACGGCCCGCTCATGGGTGGGTTAGGCTCCCCAGCTTTTCTTCGGACTAAGTTTCACTGGACTGCATATTCAATGGGTGAAAATCGTGGATTTCACGGGACCATTGGGTGGTAAAAGGCCGCGGAACCGAGCGACGGAAATAACAACAACACTTCAATATACCTATATTTTTGCCTACTGAAACAACGAATGATTACTTGATAAAAGATTCTGTTGGAAAGGGTGATTCTTGCAGTATTTATAGCATTAAAAGATGTGTAATGAAATTATAATTGCATCTAGTTTAATAAAAGTTACTACTTTTAAATCAATTGAATAATCAAATGAAATATGTAGGATGTGAAATAGTGTTTTACTTTTGATCAAGTAAAAGCTGTCATTGGGAATTTTGTAGCGAAGATTCAAAATTTTATTTCTCACTTGAATCATTTATTTGTGAGGTCCCCCATTAGCTGAAAGATTTAAAAGAGCGTCGTAAACTTACGCGGAAGAGCGGAGATTCGCGCAACTCATTATGTTAATGTATGGGCGCTGAAAATAGATTGGGAAGTAACTTACTATTATACAGCATGTCACATAATGGTTTCAAAAAGATACATGGGTAATAGGATAAGACTTAATAACATTTGGCGTTGAGTTTTTGTTTAGTATAGTTTAAAGAGATTTTCTTTAACATTTGCTCTTTTAGAAGGTGGATTATATAAATTGATCGTCTAAATTAATTTAATATAATAAGGATAAAAAGATGTAATATCTGTATTCCATAGAAAAAAGTTCTACCAATAAAGTATAACATTTATTCAGCGTGAGATATATTTTTTCAAAATTTTTATGTGATTTATAGAATACTAGCTGTTGCCCGTCACGGCTTCGCCCGTGTTGAATTTGTTTTTTAATCTCTTTTAAGACCTACGAAATCTTCTTCCTTAATTCATTTAGATTAATACATTTAGATTAATACAGGCCCGCCTCATTGAGGTACCATTTTCACAAAGGGGCACGCAATCTCGGGTGGTGCTAACAATGAACTTATCATACTTCTTTAATTTTCCTCATCCCTTATGTTTCTAAGTGTGAAAAATTAAAAAAAAAATTCATGTTCAATTACAGTATCGTCAACTATTTTAAGGTTTATGCCTACCAGTGAAAAAGGAAAGTTTTATTTTACACGACTACTCTGCTGCTGAGCGGTTTTCCGAGAAGGCGGGAGGGGTCTAATCACCCTCACGGAGAACGCGGATCTACTCGGACTCTCCCCCGAGGTAGCGACCGGACTAATTAGGGTTACTTTGGAATTCGGATCTAGTGGGACTCGGATCTAGTGGGACTGCACCAGGAACACTAATATAAGACAAACTATTAGGACACTAGTAGGAACAACTAGTAGGCAAACTAATAAAGGACACAGCGGTTGTGAGGGTTGTTTTGGCACATCCCCCATGTAAATTGGCCCCTCAGAAGAACTGTCCAAAGGTGTTTTTTTACCCTACGGTTTTATATGGATAAAATTGAATATTAGACTGCACAGCGTAAATGCTGTGGAGGAGCACAAGTCCCCTAGTTAGATTAAATTCAATTTTTCCGACTTTTCGTTCATAGCGGAGAAACTACCGATTTTCGTATGTTTGGAAACCGTTTCATTGAATTCCTCAGGTGTGAAAACATACTATTCGACTCATTAATTGCAAGAATCGAGCAAGCGGTTCCTGAGATATGAATTAAATTGAATTTTTCCGACTTTTCGTTCATAGCGGCGAAACTACCGATTTTCGTATGTTTGGAAACCGTTTCATTGAATTCCTCAGGTGTGAAAACATACTATTAGACTCATTAATTGTAATAATCGAGCTAGCGGTTCCTGAGATATGAATTAAATTGAATTTTTCCGACTTTTCGTACATAGCAGCGAAACTATCGATTTACGTATGTTTGGAAACCGTTTCATTGAATTCCTCAGGTGTGAAAACATACTATTAGACTCATTAATTGCAAGAATCGAGCTAGCGGTTCCTGAGATATGAATTAAATTCAATTTTTCCGACTTTTCGTTCATAGCGGCGAAACTATCGATTTACGTATGTTTGGAACCAGTATCATTGAATTCCTCAGGTGTGAAAACATACTATTAGACTAATTAATTGTAAGAATCGAGCTAGCGGTTCCTGAGTTATGAATTAAATTGAATTTTTCCGACGACTTTTCGTTCATAGCGGCGAAACTATCGAATTTAGTATGTTTGGAACCAGTATCATTGAACTCCTGTTGCGCCATTTTACCCATAATAAACTCGCTTTTCTACCTAGAGATAAAAATTACTATTTATACAGGGATTTTCAATTTACATAAAATAACCATATTAAGGCTGCGGTCTACCCCTGGCGCGCACCCAAATGCAAGGGTTTTTTAGAATCGTGTTATCTTCTGCCAAATTAAGCCTAGAGGTATAAATAAGGTGTCATATTAAAGAAGAATAACGGTACTAGTTTTCGTCTGTTACAATTTTGTAATTAGTTCATTAAAACCAAGACAAAACGTCAGTTAAAAATCGAGAAAAACAGACGATTTTAGACCGGTATAGCTGAAATTAGAAATTTTATTTTAAAATTCTAAAAAGATAGCCGACTAGATCCTTTTTTCTACTTTTAGAAAAAGTTAAGAGCCAATCTCTATCTTAATTGGTTATTTCTAAAACACGATCCCCGTAAACCTCGTGAAACGCAAATGAGCACAGAAACCCTGCTTTTCGCCATAGTGATAAAAATTACTATTTACAGGGATTTTCCCACAATTTAAATAACAACATACCGTACCTAACATTTATTTTTAATTTTAAATGAATTAGTAACAAAGTGGCAGCAAAAGATGGGGAACAGGACGACCATCGGCGCACCTCGACCCTGCCCCTCCGAGGGTCGACGGTAATCAGCAGTGGAATGTCCTGACCATCGGCGCAGCTCGACTTCTCCCGCAAACTATAATTCCTTTTGGAAATTGAATTTATTATTTTACATTTTCAACAATATAATTGATCAAATGTCGTAACGTCTATCTTCACTTCCATGATGTAAGTAAAAATTAGTTGTTTATAATAGAATACTGTACTACTATCTCCTATGATTGGATTGTTTTTTGAAGAATCACATTATAAACTAAATAATATTCACAGATAATTGAGTTTTTGTTTTTAATTTAGAATCTTGTATGAGATCAGGTACTGGTCCAAGACTGATTGACACTTTCTTCTTTTCATTTTTTCATTTTTCTACCTAGCCTAGCACAATTTTGTCTCTCTACCAAGAACCATAGTTAAACCTATCGATCTGAATATAGAACTGCAGTCCGCCATCTTGATTCTCACCAGTCGGTCTGAAGATGGCGTCATGGAACGCCGAAATATATTACCTGTATGTTAATGTAATGAAATAAAGTGTTGTATGACGAAAATTGTGTTTTTAATTTAATAATATAATCGACAAAGATAGTTACGAAAAGCATAATTGAAACCTCTACAGTCTACACAATCGTAATTGATCATGAATCAGACAAATAACTGTAGCAGATATGTTACTAAACAAAAAAAAAAACTGCTAAATAAATAAGCAGTATAAGAAAAAGTAATGACAGCAGAATGACAAATGATTGTACAATTCAAACAATCTTAAAGCACGTGTTTACTAAACTATGTTAAATTGAAACAAATATGTCCATAGTTTACTTTAACCTTCTAGCCCCTCAAATTGAGTAAAATTAACGTTGGTCGTGTGTGCGTAACTCGGCTTAAACTCGTCAAATTTAAACGATTTATATCTCAAACGTAAGACCGTATTTCACTGAGGTTCTTAGACCATAAAAACCATGCACCTCATTTGGAACTCTACAAAAAGCAATCTTAAAACATGACTCCAAAAAGAAACTCCCATATGAGGAATGCATGTGGAAGAATATCTTTTGCGTATAAGTTGAGTTATGCGAAAGGTGAAAGTATGCTGATGTTGTTTGCGTCATCTTCATGTGAATACCTTTAATTTTTAACATAAAACTTTCAGATCGGTCAAATATAACTGCCGGATGGACTCGGAAACGAGTTTATGAATTCTTTCAATCTAAAATATATTATTTGTTAATATTGGGGTTTAGTAACTTACTTTTGGTTTGTTTGTAAATACTCATCCTCATTATAATTTATTATTTTACAAAAGCTGGTTCTATAAGATCTCTTTGTCCAGATTCCATCTGCTACTATGGTCAGCAACAGAACGCCCTCTTTGTCAATACCTCCACGATCCCTTGCAAGACTTATTTCTTCTTCAGCAGCCTTTTCATTTCTGATAGCGCTGTTAACTGCCATCAGTTTGCTACTTTTTTATTGGTGGTTTGGTAATAAGCAAAGAAATTTTCTTGTTCTTAAGCTCATTTCATTTGTCTTACACGAAACTATATATAAAGCACGATTTTGTATTGTTTTCAAAAACTCAATTACAAGATTACTTTCCCTGCTAACTTTTGCAAAGGCAATATTTAGGTAAGCTATACAGAAGCAGAATTGTATGTTACGAGAGTAAAACATTTAAGGAAGCTTCATCCTTTGATAATATAGATTAATAGGTTACAACTAACTGTGGATGTTGCCTAACGGGCTTCTGTTCGAATCCAGCTTTCCGCTGGTTTCCTTTCAAACCGCCTAAATCTTTCGCCTTAAAAAATATTGGACATGATTCACGGGCTGAAAATGTACCTCTTTTCGGTCTGTTTCTCGGTATAAAAATTTTACCATGATTATTAATAAAATTGCTCACTAATTCTTAATTTATCATAAAAATATTTACATCATCTTCTACTAATACCTCACCTCTTTCTGTTAATTTAATGTTCTGTAAATTACCTCTAAACAGCTCAAAATCTGACACTGATTTATTGGGCTCACGCAATACACTATTTATCACCCTATTTGATTACCATTTAACGATTGATCCAATTTTTCCAATATGCCCAATTACAAAACTATGAACAGAGACGAATATTTTAACTCCTCAAACGTTCAAATTGGTCCAGAAATAAGTGAAAAGTTGTGTTCAAAAAAACTGCTTCACGTATTACCGTATATAGATAGGTACATAGATATATAGATGCAGAGATACATATATTGATAGATGGATATTTATTTGTCGTAGAATAGGATGCAGAAAACCGGGTGACATTATCTCAGTTCGTTTGTGCACGAGAGCTGAAGGAAGCGAGTGGTGCGTACAGAGTAGATATAACGGACCCGTAGAGTAAGTGGACCTCTTTTCCAATATATAACGTATTTAATATAAAACGGCTCATAGAGCCTATGGCCCTATTTTATAATTTTATTTAATATTAATTGGAGAAGGTTCATAGACTCTATGGCCCTGTTTTATAATTTTATTTAATATTATTTTGAAAAGGTTCATAGACTCTATGAGCCAGTAGATGCTTTGGACCCATATACTTAATTTAAATGGGTTCATAGGCTCTATGACCCTCTTAAAAATTATTAAATATTACTAGGGTTCATAGAGCCTATGATCGGTAGAGTAAGTGGTCCCATGTTATATTTTATTTAATATTAAGAAGGGCCATAGAGTCTATGAACCAGTAGAGCAAATGGACCTCCTTATATATTAAATATTATTAAAATGGGGCCATAGAGCCTATGATCGGTAGAGTAAACGGGCTGTCCCCCACAGTGACACGGTTCCGGCGGAAGTAGATGTCTCACCTGATGGTCAGCTGTTTTGTTATTCAGCGCGTCAGCTGCTTCTCGTCTACAAGGTCACGTGGTCAACGTGCGTGACCGCCATTGTTTCGTTTTCTGTTTTCTCGGTTCCCAGGCTATTGTGTATTTTACGACCGACTATATTTTTCTTTTCCGTTTCCATTTGCACATTCAGAGTACTAGGAGTAGTTAAAATATAAAGAAAATAACTTGAATATAAAGAGATTTCGATTGTACGACTTTATGTCTGAATTTTACCTGCTCCCGTTGGGGCGCAGTAAAAATATTTTCGGGGGTACGACTTTGTGTCGTCGCCCGCCTCAAGCGGCAGCGACGACACAAAGTCGTACCCTGGCTAATCTCCTCTCTCACTCTCTCTCGGCTTGTCTACCTGCATAGCCTGAGGTGTAGGCTTTGCTTTGGCGCACAAGTCTGCTCTCTCGGCGTCGGCGGACACCCCACTTTTCACCTAATTAATTTTAGTTTACTATACGTTAAAAATAATTTCCGCCATATTAAAAACTTTATGGAAAAATAAAATAATTTATGACAAAACTAATAATTTATGATGCTAAAGTGTTTAAAAGAAGAAGCTAAGGCATTTTTATGATAGGTCTTTTTAGTTTAACGGGAAATTTACAGAGGAGAGTTTTTGCAACATACGGTAAACGCTAAACGCTATTTTGATATTGGTAAATTTATAAATAATTCACAGTTCACGGTGTTGGAACGGGATAAATAATGTACAAGATTTATCGCTGATCACTTTTCAACAAGTTTTTCATAGCTTCAAGCAGTATAAATAGGCAAATCAACCATAAATGAAATAGCGTTTAGCGTTAACCGTATGCATTTACGGTATGTGCAAAAACTCTCTTATCGATGTGAAATTTAGTCCCATGTTATTCTTATGAAAAAAAAAACAAACTTCTACCTCCAATATCTCCCAAACCGTTAGGATTAGGGATACACTTTAAATTGTAAAGTAATATTAAAATTATGTCTAGAATCCAAAAATACCATAAAAAGTGGGGGTTCGTATTAAAAACTTATGACTTCCGGTCTGGGTAGGTCACTTATGGTACACCCTGTACATTGAAATTTTGATCAATGGATAGAGCGCAACCGCGGTTTACCTGTAATGGCACAATATTTGTTTTTGTAAATAATTAGTTTTGTAGATTTTAAAAAGGGTGTACGGGTGGTCTGGGACACCCGGTACTGCAAATTTATGCCTACGATATAATATTGTTTTGACCAGTAATTCATTAAAACAAAACTTGTTATGGGTACACTAATTGCTGTCTCATTAGGTATCATTGAAATTAATTTATACTTGTAATTTATTCCTAATTTACTAAGTTTGTAACAAGAACAGTACTATATTTTTATTTTGTTTTTCGTTGGTAAAATGTAAAATAATAAAAAATAATATTTTTGATTACAGCAAAACACACAGAATACTAAAACTTATTTTTTTACCCAAAACTATTTGATTATTTAAGACAAAAACCTATAACAATTACAATAAAAACATAAATATTACTAAAATGACTTACCGTTTCCAGGTCTGAAGTCATCTCAGCTTTGCATGCGAACTTCGTCTTATTTAAACATCGCCACCTAACACTTCGCGCACCGTCGCAAACTTTAGTGTAGATATAATTTTCAAACAGCATCTGCTGTGCACCCCTTAAACCAGATCGCACTTCGCCCATGTTGCTGTGTCAAAACTCACACCCGAAATGACGCTTGTCAACCAACTGGACCTGCCAGGGAGGAGGATGAATCATACAATTTTTGGAATACCAGAACCAACCCCGAGGACAGGTATTGGTTGCGTCCATCGCCACGTTTTAAGGAATGCTTTGTCTTCTGGTAGCGACGAATGGTGGGGATTTTGCTGAACCGTTATTTTGATTTTCGTTTAAAATAATAAAAAAAAACATCCGCAACTAAAATTCAAAATTTAAAATATATAGACTGTAAGAATGAAATGGATACTTTTATCGTAAGACACGATATATTACTGCAACAATTAAAAATCGACAAGTTGATTGTTTATCGGCTATTGAGAGGATATTAGTTAATATTAACTAATGTAAAATTAGTTAATAACCTACCCCACGAGTATTGGAATAAAAGAGATTTGCCAAACACGTATTCCAGTTTAGGATGAAATTCTTTGTACTGATAGATAAACACAATTTAATAGTGTTAAAACAGATTTCATTCTAGGTTTAAATAATATTCTAGTATGACTGTTTAAGGGTGGTTCATTACGAACTTTAAGTACCACTTCGTGCTTTCTCTTTTCGAACGCTATTATAAACAGACTAGACTACTAAACGTAAACAAATAAATGTTAATTGATTTATAAAATTATTTATTGCATTTTTGTAAGTCCTACTGTTCTTCACTCATCTCACCCAACGTTATTATTATGAGATTACATATTATTTCATAGATAAAACAAATTGTTTAAACAAGCATGTGCGGATTACGGAACTGGTGCAGTGACCGGCCAAAAAGAATGCTCTTGATCCGATTGACAAAACTCATATGAAGTAAAAATGAACAAAATTAAAGTCTAACTAATAATCCAAAATTAGTCTAGTTTTACCTAAAAATATCATGTTTACATGTATTCATTGACTAATATTAATACACACTTTCTCAGCCAATGAGTTTTTTTTTTTTTTTTTTTTTTTTTTTTTTGTTTGATACCGAAATTTGGAAGGTTTGTGTACGCCGGACCCTGGTGTCAGCTGGATTTGCAGTGCTGCAAAAACACTTTATAACAATATTAAGACCGTTTCATCCTTGATTGAGAAGATTGGTAATACTGATTTACCAATCATTTTACCTAGTACTTCATGTACGCCACAGAAAATCGCCCCACCGTGAAAAGGTTTCAAACGTGCATGTGCATGAGAAGTCTATTCACATCAGGGTATATAGTCAAAGATGTAACTAATTTCTTAGACGGTAATGAATTTAGCATATTATTTAAATATGCTTCACTTTAAATCATTATATTTTCCTTGGATGTCTTTGAACCCAAATAAGGGTATGAACACGGCGCGGCGGGTCTCCTATACTCTCCTACTCCGCCAGTGTCCAAGATTATTGGATAATTATTATCCTATTTTATGTAACATTGCACTACACAATACAAATACACTTTAAACATGACGTTTCGGGAACTGAAATTTGTACCTTCAGGACAGATGACGTGTACAGAAATAGTTTATGAGTATAATTTACTTGTGTTCCTTAGCGACGACATATTCGCTACGACATAGTAATAATATATTATTCAAATAAACTTTATCACCAAAGATAAATTTTCTTAATCAGAAGTGCAGTGCAGAACCTGACTTTAGTGGTTTTGGTCATCAAACATAAATCATAATGGCATGTTTGGAAATTGATATTTTAACCTTCCAAGTGTTGTGGCAATTATTAAATTAATTTCGCTTTTTAAAGTTCTACTTTATAACTAGAAACAATTTTACTGGGGTTGAGGATTTTTCTAAACTTATTTTTCGGCCAATATATTGTTAAATTCAAATTTTTAATCTAAATACCCTCTATCTTTACGCTCTATAGATACCCTTTATCTATAGATTTTTAGATAATTGGATCAAAATAATATGGAAACACATGTCCTAAAATGCTTTGTTAGGCGCCAGCTGACATTTTCTTTTTATAAATATCTGTTTCCTTAACGGATGGGTGTATTATGTTTATATTAGGCATGAACCTTATCACACCAATGATAATGGCCGGTATAACACTATCATAGTTCTATGAAATAAATCTAATATCGTTGATAAAAAATATTACAATAATAAGAAAATAATAAGATATCTTAATATAGTAAGATGACATCTTAAAATAATAAGAATAAAGCAAATAGTCTATATTCACATCTAACAACTACAATTGGGATAATTTCACTCCTTTCCTACGCGAAGTGTCATTGATCTCTAGCTGTCAGTCCCTCGTTAAACCTCCCCTCTCGGGGTACGACAACATGTCGTCGCCCGCCTCAAGCGGCAGCGACGACATGTTGTCGTACCCCCGCAGAGCAGGTATGGTGCGGCCGCAGGTAAAATTGGCCACGACGACATGTTGTCGCTTTACCAGAGATTTCAAACTGTGAATAAAAAACACAAGTTTTTACTTTTTTTCGGTTGATAAATAACTTCTAGTAAGACCGTTCTATTATGTTAACGAAATCGTTTACATAAATATATCTTTAGCATAACTTTCTTTTTTCTCTTAATATCAAAGGTATTCCAATGTAGACCTTTTACTATTTATGTGACCTGGTAATAGTTTTATACTTTCATTATAGACCTTCTACTAAATTTTGGCCTATAAAGTTTGTTCTCTTAAATTTTAAAGAGTTGATTTCGTGCTAGAGTTTGGTGGCACGCGAGAGGGCTGTGGCTGTGACACGCGTCATGTCGACAAGGCCGGCGCGGGACCTTGCCTCTTGCCTCCTCCTCGCGAGCCTCTCCTCTCCCTGTCATCTGGATCACCGCGTTGCATCATGTCCCTGGTTGAGCAACGTCGCCCTGCCATGACTCAGGAGACGAATCCGGAAGATTCGCATCTCTTGGCCAATTTTAAATTACTGTAATTAACAGGCTAATGAAATGTTACGAAACTCGGTGTTTAAAGGATAAGCTTTGATGTTATTAAATTACTGTCTACTCATTTACAATTTACATGTTGCAAATATTTTACGTCAAGACGAGTTGAATTGGTACTAAATTTAATCAACATCACTTTGATTAACACAAAACTAATGCAATGACAGTTAAATTTCATTTAGAAACAAGGCTTCAATAATTGAAGCCTTACGACATTTTACGATGAAGTTTTACGACATTTTTCTGTAGCCAATCTATAATTATTATAGATTGACTACAGAAAAATTTGGTAAAACTTTGACCTTTTGTTGGTACAGTGACATCCAACACACAGGAATCCTTAAGCCTAAATTAATAAACATGTCGAGGGTTAACCGAACCTTGCTCTTTGGTTTTAATTCAATTTGAAGTTTGCACCAACTATACCTTTACCCAGATGACAGCTGTTTCAAAACCAGTCCTTAAAAGTAGCATTGGTAGCATTAATTTATTTTTGTTCACTTGTTGTTGTTATTTCGTTGCCTTGATGGCAACCCTTGCCACCAAGGTAAAAAATACAATTTATAAACCTAGTTTTAGGGGAAAACCCCAATTTTTTCCTGGGGTTGAGGCTATTTTTATAAGCTTATTTTTTACCAAAACACTCTCAAATGCGAAGTTTAAGCAAAATCTACCCGCTAGATTTCGAGATCATGGAAAATACGTAGCCACAGACACTTCTCGTATTATAAGGGATAAACGGTTAAAAGTTCCTTTAAAAAAATATAACTTATGAGTGGCTATTCCATAAATTTCAGAAGATTCGGAAAACATAATAATGTAAAACCAATGATATTGCTATTTTTGAATCGTTTGAGATTACAAACTTGCATTATTTGAACAATAGGTGCTAATAATAAAAGTTCCAACGATTAATGATGAAAATTTCAGTCAAACCGGTCATTAAAGTCTCCGGACCGGCCTATTCTGGTGGGGACGACCAGTGCCGCCGCCGCCGCCGCGCCGCTCTCTAACAGCATTAGGGACGGCCTTTAGCTGTAACCACAAAGCATTAGCACCTAATGAAGGGCCCTGAATGCCGATGTGAAGATTTATATTAGCGAGACGTTTATCATTCCCACTCGCCGCGCCCACACGCACACGCGCTCGCACACACACACACACACACACACACACACACGCGGGCGGACGGACGGACGAGCGGTGCCAAACATTCAACTGGCCGGCCCACACGCACACAGCTCATTGTTTATTTATGAAAGCATAATATTCATTTTGTGGACAGGTAGTTGCATTTGTAATGCATTGCGCAATTGAAATGTTTATTGTCGTTTTGCAAGTTTATATGTAAGACACCATGTTTTAAAGGCTTGAGATTTATAGAATAATTTACGAATAATGTAAGTTGTATTTTAAGTGAATCCATTCTCCCGAAGGATAGGTAAAAAACGAACATACAGTGAACTTATGTCATATTGATTGATTACATAAAAATACTTCACATGCACTACATTATGCTGGCTATGCCCGGGTTAAATTGATTTATTTGCTTGCTGGAATGTGCCAAAAAAGAAATTAGTCTCTTATAAGTTTTTTTAAAGGGATTTAACCATCCAAACAAAAATTTTAAATAGTTCCAATAAATTCTTCAAGGCCTAAACGTTTTGACTTATCGAATCAATCTTAAAAAAAAAGAATTTCCTGGTGCTGTAACTGCTGGGATTTTAACGCTTTTCAATTATTAAGGCCACGCATTTTTACCAGTACTTTTGAACAAATATTTAAATTTCAGGTTCTTTTAAACATGGCATACTAGATTAGAGACGCTTCGCAAGCACTGAACATTGTGCCGTGAAGAGTGTAACTAATAAAATTCGTCAGTTCGTAGTAACGTGTAGGAATGCCGCTGCAACATCAGTCAGTGTCAGTGGCGTACGTAGACAGGTGTAGTGCGACTGCGCATATGTGTAGTGTGTAGTGTGTAGTGTAGGCGGCGGCCAGGGCCTCTCATTCGCATCTCCAAGAATGGAGCGTTGCCGGTCCCGCGGTGGGCGTCCGCGTCCGCATACCTCCGCTCGATATCAGCTACCAGCCACCACCGCCGAAGTAGTTGCTAACCGCACATGAGATAAGCAGTCTAAAAACTGAGTCATACTGAAGCACTACATACAATAATACTGTAATTGAAATACAAATTGGATATAAGCTACTGAATTCTTTAACTAATTCTGTTCATGCACCTTGTTCGGACGACAACTGTGATACACTTTTCACAGGTCCACAGATAATCTTATTTGAAGTAATTTTTCAAACCGTTGTCCCTACCACATAAATAAGTTGTTTGTGTACGTTTTTAGACTGAGTCATTGTACTGTTATCAATCACGGCCTTTAGGAACGTTGCTACTGCGTATTGTAATAAGAAAATCACATATTTCCAAATTCCAAGACATTCTGACATGAAATTTCTATAATGGCGGGATCAGCTAAATGACGAAAAATATTGTGGAGATCCCCGTCATTGGACATTACATTTTTAGACCTATTTTTACTTAAGAATCGAAGGTCTTGGTTACGTTGTATTACACTCATCCAACATTCACCCTTGCAGAAAATGCCTTTTTGTTGCTTGCGATGACGTTATCATAATTAGATACTGTACTAATGATCACGATTATAATATTGACAGTAAGCGATGGCGCCTCAGCTTACTCGACAATAGACACATCACTTTAACATGTATTGCACTAAAAACTCAATCCCATCAATGCCTCCCAACTATGCTCCCATGGTACAGGTGAGACGGGAAAGGCGGAGAATACCAGAGTGTGAGGACGCAGGACGAAAAGTGAATTAGTCCAATCAACTGACAATCGGAACCAATCAGTCGGCACTTCCGGCGTGGCAACAATTAAACGCCCACTTTCCCAACTTCCGGTATGGTCTGCTGTATCGCCCCCGCTGACGAGGTGAAGAGCTTTGACGTGTAACGGCCATCCGGTACAAGAACGCTGGGAGCGTTGCGGTCTTGCGGTGTGCGATGTCGTCGTGAAGACAGAAGTAGGTTTCATCCTTAGATCAAAAATACCGGTACTCAATGAGCTTCCATTGAAAATACATTTCTGAAACAATTTGATTTAAAAAGAAAAATGTGATTTTATCATCACGAACAACACCTAGTGCACCTATTGCATCGGATCTACCCACCAACAAATATTATAAGACTCGTAATTTTCATATTTAATTATTCAACAGAAAATGTTATAATTTACTTGATTCTATTTCAATAAATTAATTTCAAGACTGCAAGTCTGATTAGAACATGATAGTGCTCAGGTATGCGAACGGTTTCCGCACAACGTATCCCAAGATGAGAAAATTATTGTGAATTAATGGCCCGATGCCACCCAATACTTCATCACGAACAGAATATGTAAAGAGATATGAGGTTTGGAAAGCGCCAAGAACCGGCGAGGGTTATGACGCAAGACGGTGGCTGGACTTGCGGCTCAATGGGTCTAATGCTTTTGCTTGTGTACTTGGTTGGCACTGTGCAAATAGTTTTTGTTTTGATGTAAAGTTGAAAACAACTTAAAACATATATTATGACTGATTGAATGTATAGACTTCTATCTATCGCTTTATATACTCACACTGTACAGTTTTATAATTATTTAAAAATGGATTTATACCATCTTTATTAATTTACAAATGTTATCTATCTTATTATACTGTAACACCCAACCTATAAACGGAGAGAATCCTACTACAAAACCTTACTAAAAATTGAGAGTAAGTTTACTTGGTTATGTTTACACCTTCTCAAGCTTCGCCCACTACAAATGTAAGATGTCCACATATTTTTACGAAATTAATTTTAAAATAATCACTAGAAATTATGTTTTTTAAATTCAATGTTTTGTGCAAAGGTTTAATTGTTTTTGTAAAGCAAAGTTACTACTGTACGTATTTTGTTGTTTAAACATGCTAAGGCGTCATATATTAATATTATTTATAGGTATTATTTTTTGTTTTATACATGTTGTAGTGAAATATTTTTTTTTATTCAATCGGATGTTTTAAAGCCTTACACTTAAGCCGCGTCCGCACTGGCCGAACATGTTCGCTGATGAACAAAGTTCTTCCAACTTTTGTTTGTTCGTTGCTAACCTTTTAGAATGTAAATCATATGGACGGTAATTGTTCGGTAGGAATGTTTGTTGAGTTCGCCGAACAAGTTCGCCACGAATGTTCGGCCAGTGCGGACGCGGGCTTTAAAAATCCTAAAAAATTCGACGATTTTTCAAAAAAATCATAAGTAATGATTAAAAAGAAAATCCGTCGAATATGTAATGGATTAACAATGCACTCAAGATAATTGTATTAAGACGACATCTTCATCTTAGATAAAAGTAGGGTATTCAATTTTTACTCTCATTTAGGTGTAACCCTATAATAATGCTCCAAGCGTGGCCGGAGTGAGTGCGTTATCAGAAAGTTGTTCCGATCCAACTGTGCCGCAATAAAGCTGAAAGTGGTCAACGAAAGTGAGGCTGGTGGGCTATTTAGGGGCACAATCCCCACGACTCCAGCGTTAGAGTAACCCGTCAGGTCGCTGCTACCCCCCCCCCCCTCCCCCCCAGCACAACTTGGGACCGCGGCTGCGATGAAGGTGAAAGTGACTCAAATTAGGCCCTTTTGGGTGACCGGGGGCGTTGACTTGCAGCTGGGCGCCGCGCCGCGCCGTGGGCGGTGCTGGTTGTGGTAATGTGCCTCAGAGACGCGGGACCGTTGTGGTTGTAGTGCCTTATGGTGTGGTGTGGCTACATAAAATAAAAAAAAATCATTCGATGAAAGATATTTTAGTATGATTATATTGAAAACACCATACAACAATAAATATCATCCTAATTTGTTAAACGATTTTTTCAGCTGTCCTACAGCATTAGTAAATTAAACCAATTCCAACTCTCATAATTTTCACCTTGGGAGGAAAAAACTCCCCTGCAACTACTTTAGTATGATGTGATACATAAGACCCAATACGTTATGACTTCCACTGAAAGTGCACAGAAAAGCAAACCAAGTAATGATGGCACAGATAGCTTTTATCAAGCTCTAATAGAATGTTGACATCGCAGGTAAGAAGTAAGATAATGAGTAGGGATTTGTGCTGATGCGATTTTCATCTATACACGATTGCCTTCCACGAACCGAAACCCGTGCCGATTACACTTAATTAACAAGAATTAAATTAAATTCCATTAAAGAACCAAGAATATGGTACTGAAAAATTCACGAAATAAAAAACTAGATGCTGTTACGAGATTTTATATTTTCACTACTTACCACTATAAGGTTCATATTAAATGACAATATTACTGATTTGAGAGATTTTTATCAACGATTTATTCATATGTAGCAAAAAGAAAGAACTGCATGTTCACATTTAATACACGCACTAAAATTTAATGAAAAGTACATATTATAAAAATTATTTGCTTGTTCCTGTGGTGAACTATTGTAATTCAAGTGCGTTTCGTTGAAACTTGGAACAAGGAACATGTAGATGAAATATATCACTGATGTGTTGAGTTGACATGTCATGAGTACGTCAACGTCTACTGTCCAGCCACAGCCACGTATACGTACGTATAGACAAGGCGGGCGACTTAGTGGGCCAAGGCCTCTACTCCGGCTCAGTACATACAAAGCCGCCTGGCTCTACCATACGCTACTGCGGGCCGACAAAGAGGCTCCACTGCCGCAGAGGCCGAGGAGTACAAAGAGGAATTAATAACAATACCAGAGCCGCCTTCCTTGGGGGAAACTGAGAAGTGACCATCAAGACCGTGATGGACTCTGTGAAGGAAGGTTGGACAGATGACATCGATTAATGGTTTAGATTGAAAATCTCTTGTGAAAAATGTATACGTGGTTATTTGATAAAATGGAGTAGCAATAGAAAAATACAGGTAATTTTTTATATACGCATGGTTTTTTTGTGTCAATAATTCTAATTTTACTCTGGATCTGTAAAATAAATTATGATTCAAAGAAAATTAGAAGCTCAATAAATTTAATGAATAAAAATAAAATCGTGTTTTGCTTAGCAACCGCATTAATCCTATAAACAAATCTAAAAAATGTGAGAAATATAAAATTATCAGGATTTTAATAAACTGCTGGAATTATTGCATTTTTTGCAATATTAACATGTCAAGTTTTAACTTTTCTATATCGTATAGGCAAATTTACGCCATCTCATTGTTTGTGCGTACAACCAATGAACTGATAAATGTGATATTTTTATAATCTTAATTTTAATAAAATTAATAAATCACAATATAAAAATATTTTCAAATAAAAAGAGTCAAACCATATATACGATAGTTTGTAGGCCTAATAACCGTTCCAACGGAACATATATCAAACTGTGTATCAGTGTACGAAGTTTACTGCATTTCAATTACAGTACACTCTCGTTCATCGGACTCGGCGACATCGGAACTCCGCTTCATCGGAACTGAAAATCTGGATATAATTAATTTTTTTTTCTTACGAAATAAATAATTTTTCCGTTTTAGCGCCTTCAATTTCCATTCGTTCTATCCGCACAACAGTGAAGTATCACATTTTGCATCAACCGTCATCAGGCGTTTTCCATAATCTGTACCCATCGATGTGATTTATGAGGCCGTGGAGTACGTATTCGCACGAAAATAGAAAGAGGAAGGGGGCAGGAAGTGAACATCCGTTTCGACCGCTTCCATAACTGTCATTCAATCATTCAGTCTGTCTCGCGTCGCGGTTGCACCTGTGTTACGTGGAAGTCAGTTGACTGCTGGAATATGAGTGGAATATGAATATGGATTATGAGAATAACGATTTTGGATCTTTATTTCCTGCGTTGTTTTTATTTCTATAGGTTCATTGTTACCATGTTCAAAGTTTGAGTGCCTTATTTTCATAAAATCTCTTGTGTTATCTTAAAAACAAGAGTGAATACAATCATGATAGGTCACCGTACGGGCGGAAATGATGACTCACGGCGGACTCCGCTTCATCGGAATTTTTTGACATCCGAATCGGCCGTCCGCCACATTAGTTCCGATGAACGAGAGTGTACTGTACGATATTTTATCAACACTTGATAACATAGAAAGATAAGAATTAAGGGCTGGTACGTTGTTTTAGAAGGGATTTGGAGTGTACCGGTAGTAGGCCTACCAGAATTTAAGAACTTGTACGCTTTATTGAAATGTGGCATACGTTTTTAATTTTGTAAAACACTGGCCTATTTATAATTTATTAAGAGACAGTGCTGCTGCACACCAGTACTTTTAGTTTTATTTGTTTTATTATTGTCATTTTCAAACTGAGTATACAGTGGATACTTGATTAAGACTTCGACGCACTCAGTAGTGCGTATTTTAGGGAGAATATGACGGAATGAGCTTTGTTACTGTCATAATGACAAGAACATAACGGTTATAGGGTCTTGGACTCCGAGCCAAGAGGCCACCGGTTTCCCACTAAAAGTGAGCACAAGCCAAATATACCACACTTACTTGTAGGGTTTGGACCGTTTTCCAAAAAAAAAAAAAAACGTTTGTGGTTTGTGATACCAATGAATACGAGTGGCGACACTCAGTACCGGTAACATCAATGTCAACATTCATTAAGCATCAAATTAAAATAAAACTCCTTTGTAACATAAATTAAGTATCCATCAGACTCCTGTTAATTTCCGGAGAGGGGGAGCATAAAAATGAAGGGTGACTTAATCTATAAGGGCAAGTTAATGGTTATTCTGAACCAAAAATCTTCTTTTGTTGAAATATATGGCGAGTCTTTTGTTCCTAATATTTTATTACCATTAAATATACATTCCCTAAAATTTTTCCTTTTCGGTAACACCGTAAGAATAAACTCAGACAGGGTTAAATTAAAAGACAGTAAGCAAGCCAGTGTAGAAATGAAACCTAGCAACGAGAACCAACGATTTGTTTGGGCGGCGAACTGTGACTCGTGTCTGTCAACAACGAGGGAGGACCGGGGGCAACGGCGGGGATGGAGGCGACACGGTCTAGGGAGAGGACCGGAACATCGCGGTTACACACTGTCACTGACGGCGTCACCGCGGCACGTCATCGATTACACTGGTGGAGTAACCGGCGGCGGAGACGCTCATGATGCACGGAGGACCATGGACAGGAGACGGCGAGGGTGGAGGCGACACGGTCTGGGGAGAGGACCGGAACATCGCGATTACACACTGTCACTGACGGCGTCACCGCGGCACGTCATCGATTACACTGGTGGAGTAACCGGCGGCGGAGACGCTCATGATGCACGGAGGACCATGGACAGGAGACGGCGAGGGTGGAGGCGACACGGTCTAGGCAGAGGACCGGAACATCGCGGTTACACACTGTCACTGACGGCGTCACCGCGGCACGTCATCGATTACACTGGTGGAGTAACCGGCGGCGGAGACGCTCATGATGCACGGAGGACCATGGACAGGAGACGGCGAGGGTGGAGGCGACACGGTCTAGGCAGAGGACCGGAACATCACGGTTACACACTGTCACTGACGGCGTCACCGCGGCACGTCATCGATTACACTGGTGGAGTAACCGGCGGCGGAGACGCTCATGATGCACGGAGGACCATGGACAGGAGACGGCGAGGGTGGAGGCGACACGGTCTAGGCAGAGGACCGGAACATCGCGGTTACACACTGTCACTGACGGCGTCACCGCGGCACGTCATCGATTACACTGGTGGAGTAACCGGCGGCGGAGACGCTCATGATGCACGGAGGACCATGGACAGGAGACGGCGAGGGTGGAGGTGACACGGTCTAGGCAGAGGACCGGAACATCGCGGTTACACACTGTCACTGACGGCGTCACCGCGGCACGTCATCGATTACACTGGTGGAGTAACCGGCGGCGGAGACGCTCATGATGCACGGAGGACCATGGACAGGAGACGGCGAGGGTGGAGGCGACACGGTCTAGGCAGAGGACCGGAACATCGCGGTTACACACTGTCACTGACGGCGTCACCGCCTCACGTCATCGATTACACTGGTGGAGTAACCGGCGGCGGAGACGCTGATGATGCACGGAGGACCATGGACAGGAGACGGCGAGGGTGGAGGCGACACGGTCTAGGGAGAGGACCGGAACATCGCGGTTACACACTGTCACTGACGGCGTCACCGCGGCACGTCATCGATTACACTGGTGGAGTAACCGGCGGCGGAGACGCTCATGATGCACGGAGGACCATGGACAGGAGACGGCGAGGGTGGAGGCGACACGGTCTAGGCAGAGGACCGGAACATCGCGGTTACACACTGTCACTGACGGCGTCACCGCGGCACGTCATCGATTACACTGGTGGAGTAACCGGCGGCGGAGACGCTCATGATGCACGGAGGACCATGGACAGGAGACGGCGAGGGTGGAGGCGACACGGTCTAGGCAGAGGACCGGAACATCGCGGTTACACACTGTCACTGACGGCGTCACCGCGGCACGTCATCGATTACACTGGTGGAGTAACCGGCGGCGGAGACGCTCATGATGGACGGAGGACCATGGACAGGAGACGGCGAGGGTGGAGGCGACACGGTCTAGGCAGAGGACCGGAACATCGCGGTTACACACTGTCACTGACGGCGTCACCGCGGCACGTCATCGATTACACTGGTGGAGTAACCGGCGGCGGAGACGCTCATGATGCACGGAGGACCATGGACAGGAGACGGCGAGGGTGGAGGCGACACGGTCTAGGGAGAGGACCGGAACATCGCGGTTACACACTGTCACTGACGGCGTCACCGCGGCACGTCATCGATTACACTGGTGGAGTAACCGGCGGCGGAGAGGCACGTCATCGATTACACTGGTGGAGTAACCGGCGGCGGAGACGCTCATGATGCACGGAGGACCATGGACAGGAGACGGCGAGGGTGGAGGCGACACGGTCTAGGCAGAGGCCCGGAACATCGCGGTTACACACTGTCACTGACGGCGTCACCGCCTCACGTCATCGATTACACTGGTGGAGTAACCGGCGGCGGAGACGCTGATGATGCACGGAGGACCATGGACAGGAGACGGCGAGGGTGGAGGCGACACGGTCTAGGCAGAGGACCGGAACATCGCGGTTACACACTGTCACTGACGGCGTCACCGCGGCACGTCATCGATTACACTGGTGGAGTAACCGGCGGCGGAGACGCTCATGATGCACGGAGGACCATGGACAGGAGACGGCGAGGGTGGAGGCGACACGGTCTAGGCAGAGGACCGGAACATCGCGGTTACACACTGTCACTGACGGGGTCACCGCGGCACGTCATCGATTACACTGGTGGAGTAACCGGCGGCGGAGACGCTCATGATGCACGGAGGACCATGGACAGGAGACGGCGAGGGTGGAGGCGACACGGTCTAGGCAGAGGACCGGAACATCGCGGTTACACACTGTCACTGACGGCGTCACCGCGGCACGTCATCGATTACACTGGTGGAGTAACCGGCGGCGGAGACGCTCATGATGCACGGAGGACCATGGACAGGAGACGGCGAGGGTGGAGGCGACACGGTCTAGGCAGAGGACCGGAACATCGCGGTTACACACTGTCACTGACGGCGTCACCGCAGCACGTCATCGATTACACTGGTGGAGTAACCGGCGGCGGAGACGCTCATGATGCACGGAGGACCATGGACAGGAGACGGCGAGGGTGGAGGTGACACGGTCTAGGCAGAGGACCGGAACATCGCGGTTACACACTGTCACTGACGGCGTCACCGCGGCACGTCATCGATTACACTGGTGGAGTAACCGGCGGCGGAGACGCTCATGATGCACGGAGGACCATGGACAGGAGACGGCGAGGGTGGAGGCGACACGGTCTAGGCAGAGGACCGGAACATCGCGGTTACACACTGTCACTGACGGCGTCACCGCCTCACGTCATCGATTACACTGGTGGAGTAACCGGCGGCGGAGACGCTGATGATGCACGGAGGACCATGGACAGGAGACGGCGAGGGTGGAGGCGACACGGTCTAGGGAGAGGACCGGAACATCGCGGTTACACACTGTCACTGACGGCGTCACCGCGGCACGTCATCGATTACACTGGTGGAGTAACCGGCGGCGGAGACGCTCATGATGCACGGAGGACCATGGACAGGAGACGGCGAGGGTGGAGGCGACACGGTCTAGGCAGAGGACCGGAACATCGCGGTTACACACTGTCACTGACGGCGTCACCGCGGCACGTCATCGATTACACTGGTGGAGTAACCGGCGGCGGAGACGCTCATGATGCACGGAGGACCATGGACAGGAGACGGCGAGGGTGGAGGCGACACGGTCTAGGGAGAGGACCGGAACATCGCGGTTACACACTGTCACTGACGGCGTCACCGCGGCACGTCATCGATTACACTGGTGGAGTAACCGGCGGCGGAGACGCTCATGATGGACGGAGGACCATGGACAGGAGACGGCGAGGGTGGAGGCGACACGGTCTAGGCAGAGGACCGGAACATCGCGGTTACACACTGTCACTGACGGCGTCACCGCGGCACGTCATCGATTACACTGGTGGAGTAACCGGCGGCGGAGACGCTCATGATGCACGGAGGACCATGGACAGGAGACGGCGAGGGTGGAGGCGACACGGTCTAGGCAGAGGACCGGAACATCGCGGTTACACACTGTCACTGACGGCGTCACCGCGGCACGTCATCGATTACACTGGTGGAGTAACCGGCGGCGGAGACGCTCATGATGCACGGAGGACCATGGACAGGAGACGGCGAGGGTGGAGGCGACACGGTCTAGGCAGAGGACCGGAACATCGCGGTTACACACTGTCACTGACGGCGTCACCGCGGCACGTCATCGATTACACTGGTGGAGTAACCGGCGGCGGAGACGCTCATGATGCACGGAGGACCATGGACAGGAGACGGCGAGGGTGGAGGCGACACGGTCTAGGCAGAGGACCGGAACATCGCGGTTACACACAGTCACTGACGGCGTCACCGCGGCACGTCATCGATTATACTGGTGGAGTAACCGGCGGCGGAGACGCTCATGATGCACGGAGGACCATGGACAGGAGACGGCGAGGGTGGAGGCGACACGGTCTAGGCAGAGGACCGGAACATCGCGGTTACACACTGTCACTGTCGGCGTCACCGCGGCACGTCATCGATTACACTGGTGGAGTAACCGGCGGCGGAGACGCTCATGATGCACGGAGGACCATGGTCAGGAGACGGCAATAGCGTACTTAATCGAAAAATTAAGTAGGTTCTGATAGTTCTCTGAAATTCATAAATAGATACTAAATCAGATACCAAGCCGTGCACCGGCTACATCAAGTTTTTTGTCCACGCGACCACTACCTTGTCCCAAAAAATCGTTTTGATAGATTTAGTATCTATCAACTAGATACTAAATCTACCACTTAACTAGATATCGACTAGATCAATGGCGTTCTTGGATTAAAGTGTTAATTATCAAAGACACTTTCGGGAAATACTGTTGTAAACTAACATAAATCAATTCAACAGTCTTATTTTTCAACTTATGTTCTAAATGAGAGTCAGACACCTCTTTTTTCCGGGTCTTTCAAAATTCTCTATTGCATCGTGATGCAGCTGTGTGTTGCTTAGTCGCCGTGAGCTAAAGCAACGCCCAGTTGCACTTTCTGTAGCAGCTACACCTGTTGGCTGTTGCTATGATAAACAACTGACGTTGTGTAAGAAGTTGGTTCGCCCCCGCCCCCGTCACTTTGTGTTACTGATTGCTGCTTCTTTTGAATTAATAATCACGCTTAAACTATGCACATTGATGGATGTGTCTAGTTGATGAACCTGTGAAATACATGACACAAATACAGTAGTTCAGCAGCAGAACTCGGCGTCACATCCGAAAGTAAGATCTACGTGAACCCGTCACTTTCGAAGGGCTACAGAGAACTTCTTTACTACGCCAAGTGTGAACTGCGTGAGGGCCGTCTGAAGTTCGCCTGGTACAGCAACGGGAAGGTGTTGGTCCGCAAGAGAGACGGTCAGCCAGCGATCCACATCACTTCTCTGCAAAAGTTGCGGGAGCTTCAGGACAGCGGGTCTTCCTAGTTACTTTCATCAGTAATTTGGTATTTGTTTGATACATATTTACCTTGTTTTTTATATTATTATGTTATTCCAAATATCAATTTGTTTTGTTTTAATATCTTATCATCTTTAATTAGTTATGGTTAGTAACCATTTTATATACTATCAAAATGTAAGGGGCTTAAAAACCAAAGTTATTACATTCTTTAGTAATATTTTAAGTTTAGATTTTGACATAGTAAGTTTGACAGAGACCTGGCTTGATGAGTCGGTATTCAGTAGTGAGTTGTTCCCTGATGAGTGGTCAGTGTGGAGACAGGATGGCCGTGACAGGGTGCGTGGGCGGGGGGTGTTGGTCGCGGTCAGGAACAGCGCCTGGCGGGCCGAGCCTCTCCCTTATCACGTCAATGACGATAAAATATCAACATTGTGGCTCAAGCTGAGTAACCCTACTGGCTTTAGTTTTTTTCTGTGTACAGTCTACATACCGCCAAATTCGAGCACAATTACGTATAATTCATTTTTTCAATCATTAGAAAATAGGTTTTTTGTTAACGATAGGATTATAATAATAGGGGATTTTAATCTTCCTTTGATAGAAAATAGTAAATTTCAATTTTCAAAAAGAGGAGATGTGTACCAATATTTTCAGGAATTCTTGCAATTCTATAATTTTGGTTTACACAATGATATAGTCAATGTAAATAATAGAACGTTAGACTTAGTTATTAGTAATTTTTATGGTTTGTCAGTAGAGAGATCCAATAATGTTTTAGTTCCGATAGATAACCACCATCCAGTTTTAGCTGTAACTCTGGCGTTGAAAAAAGGTAGTTGGCGCGCTGTTCCACCAAATGAAATGAGATATAGTTTTTCTAGGGTTGATTTTTTACAGCTGTATGTGACTTTTCAAAATGCGAATTGGAATCGGGTCTTAGAATCTGTGGACCCAAACGAGGCAGTTAATTGTTTTTACGACATATTGTATTCTTGTTTAAACCAACATACTCGAATGTGCAGGCAGCGCTTGTCAAAATATCCTCATTGGTACACCTCAGAAATAATAGCTAAAATAAAAGAAAAAGACAGGTTTAGAAATTTGTTTAAACGATCCAAAAATTTAAACCACCTGGAAATGTTTCGGCAATGTAGATTGACTCTAAAGCGCTTGATTAAGCAGTCCTATGATAATTATGTGCGTGTAACAGAAGAATCGCTTTCAAATGACCCAAAAAAGTTTTGGAGTTTTGTTAACTCCAAAAAAGTTTCCAAAATAAATCCTTCGGGCCAGCGGTTCACCTGGGAAAATGAGACTTTTGAGGACGGTATAAGCGCAGCGACTGGGTTTGCTCGATACTTTGGTTCGGTCTATGAGCGCGGCGATGTATTGGATTCAGACTTGATTAAAAGATCACCTGTTATGAATGGCGTAAATAACTTTAGCCTTCGTTCTATTTCTATTAGTGAAGTTTCTGCTGCGATCAGGAAACTTCCCTCTAAGCGTTCCTATGGTCCTGATTTAGTTCCTGTATACATTATCAAGGGTTGTTCAGAATTTGTCGTGAAGCCACTCTGTCACATTTTTAATCTATGTATAGTTAACAAATTTTTCCCAGATTGCTGGAAGATCACTAAGATTACTCCTATTTTGAAGAAAGGTAATAGATTTGAAATTCCTAATTATAGACCTGTTGCTGTTTTGAGTACTCCTGCCAAGGTTTTTGAGCTTATAATTTTTGATCATGTTTTCTACCATATGAAAAAGTACATCAGCATTCGACAGCACGGCTTTATGCCTTCTCGTTCTATTAACACTAATCTCGTTAATTTTGTACATTTTACTTCTTCAGCCATGGACTCCAGACGTCAAGTTGATGTCGTTTATACTGACATGTCCAAAGCTTTCGACAAGGTAGATCATTTTCTGCTTTTGAAGAAAATGAATTTTTATGGATTTTCAGCTGATACGATAAGTTTTTTCATTTCTTACTTACAGAACAGACGGCAATTTGTCTCTTTTTTAGGGTATAAGTCTGACTCTTTTCCAACCCCATCAGGAGTTCCACAAGGCAGCAACTTAGGCCCTTTGTGTTTTAATATATTTGTCAACGACCTAGCTCTCACACTGGAAAGCAATTTTTTAATGTACGCAGACGATTTAAAGGTTTTTTCAACAGTTAAGCAGGTTTCTGATTGTACAATAATACAAAACGACTTAAACTCACTTCATCAGTGGTGCTCTAGTAATAAACTCAACCTTAATGTTTCTAAGTGCTCAACAATGTCATTTTATAGAACTTCACATCCTATATTATTTCCGTATAAGATCAATGGCGTAGTATTGGAAAGAGTTGATCGATTCAGAGATCTAGGAGTTATAATGACGTCAGACTTACAGTTCAATGACCATATTGTGAGTATGGTCAACAGGTCACTTAGTACACTAGGGTTTATAACTCGAACATGTAGGATGTTTCAAGATCCTTACACTTTCATAACTCTCTACAATTCCTTAGTCAGATCAAAGCTTGAGTTTGCGAGTATCGTGTGGTCCCCGCATTCTGAATTGTACAATAAAATGATTGAGAGAGTTCAGAAACGATTTTTGAGAAGTTTGTATTTTAAAGTGTTTGGTGTTCGCATTTATCCTATTTATACAATTAGATACGAAGAGTTGTTAAATATTTTTAAGTTTCATCGCTTGGATGTCAGAAGGAAAGTCGCGAGACTTGTATTTCTAAAAGGTATCATGACAGGGTCTGTGGATGATCCCGAGCTGCTGGCGTGTGTGCCGTGGCATGTGCCGCGACGCGGAGGACGCGCTAGTAGGCTGCTATATGTAGATTACGCCAGAACGCTGGGACATGCCACCTCGCCTATGTTGGCAGCATTCAGACTATTAAACAATGTCGCTAATTATGTGGAGGTATCATCACGATTAAGTGAGTTTAAGAGAAAGTGTTTTAATGTTTTATCTATAAGAGTAGTGGGGTTTTGCCGGTTCTGGCCCAGTTCAAGGCCAAGTGGTTCGAACCGGCAGGTGTGGATGACAGTGATGGATGTGTTTTGTAAGTGGGTCAAGGCCATCCGGAGGGAGTTTTAAAAAAGCGGAGCCGCGAGGGTCGGATCGGAGCGGGCGGGCCGAGGGAGGGTTGTTTTTTTTTAGTTTATTTATTTTAATCGAACCCCATCAGTGATCGTAGAATAGCCTCCACGTCGTTTGCAGCAGTAGTGGTCACCGCATCGCTCTGTACCGGGCGGGAGCAGGTGTTAGTTGTAGGCGTGGAGGAATTGTCTGTGGGACTTGCTGCAGTGTTAGCAGTGGTATCCGTGGTGGAAGTCACTTCAGGGGACTGCACCGGTGAACCCTGTTGTGTGTCCATGGTTGCAAGAGAGAGAGATGAGAGCTCTTAGGTGTTTACCGTGTGAGGCGATAGAGAGCAATGAGACACGAGTCGGAGGATGTCCGATGATATAGACCCGGTAAGATGGTGAAGAAGAAGAACTGGACGGGACCGTCAATAGGCGTGACAAGAGAGAAATGTTGGTACTTCAGCATGTCAGTCAAGACTGTCTGTAGAATAGTATCAATAGTACAAGTGTTGCCAAGGTGAGGTGGTGCAAAATACAAAGGGTGAAACCTGAACCGTTTCTTAAGTTTAGCCACCGTACTACGCGGTTTTGAAACTGCAGGTGTAGAATGCTATTGTAAAATGTGTTTTGTGCGTAAAAGTTTCAGCTGTAAAGTGTGGGAAGCCATGATTTCACATGTGCACCGCTTGAGAATAAGCCAACGAATGGTCAGCGGCCGCGATTGTGTCTGAATATATAGAAACTAATTAGCATATAAAGCGGAAACACATTTTAAAGTAACAAGCGTTAGTTATAAAAGCGCCAGAGACTTACGGATAGTACCTCACCCGACCGATGCCGCCACCGAAATGGCACGCGCGCGGCGACAACCCCTCCTTTTTATGCGATCGATGAGTCACGTGCGACGCCCCTCCAACCCCCTCCAACCCCCTCCCCGAGAAAACCGCATAAAAGAGCGAGGTTTGCGGGAGCTCGGTTATTTGTCAGTCGGCCGCGGCTACGGTCACAAGAGTCGGAGGAAGAGACGGATAGTTTAAGAAAAGTATCGGTAATAGCGGAAGTTAATTAATTAATTATTCAGTTGTAGGATTGCGAGTATCGGCCTGTGGATAAGCAAGTGGGGCCGCAACTGTGATTGAACAGGTAACTACCGTATCATAGCAATAATTGTAATATTAGACGGTAGTAAAGTGTATAAGGTGCAGGTGTGCAAGAAATGCTCCGTGCACGATGAAGTAGGATTGCATTACCCATGTGTACGGCTTAATCTTATGGTGTAGTGAACTATAATAGTAGCCGGTTGTAAAGTGTATAACCTGCAGGTGAGCAAGAAATGTCTCTTGTACTGTAGCAATAATCATAATAGTAGACGGTTAGCAAGTGTATTATCTGCAGGCGTGCAAGAAATGTCTCGTGTAATGTAGCAATAAGTATAATAGTAGACGGGTGTAAGGTGTATTACCTGCAGATGTGCAGGAAATATCGCGTGCACCATTGCACAGGTAAATCCTGTAGTGTAGCACTAACTATATTAATATGACCAAGAAGTAGCGGTTAGAGT
The DNA here is from genome assembly GCA_030545055.2 of Neoaliturus tenellus. Classification (NCBI taxonomy): domain Eukaryota; kingdom Metazoa; phylum Arthropoda; class Insecta; order Hemiptera; family Cicadellidae; genus Neoaliturus; species Neoaliturus tenellus. The sequence continues at coordinate 220,275,062 of CM061532.1, forward strand.
TTAAGTGTTGTTAAAGTAAGAAAGTAATTTGCATAGTAAGGAGGAAACAGGTTTGTAAGAATGGAACCTGCAAGTAATCAGTGTGAGTTGCCTGCACGCGATGTTAATTAGCATATTTAGTTCAAACAAAAATGGAAAATAGACGCGAAAATAAAAGTGTGATTTATAAAATGATTGTTGTAGTGTTAAGAAATAGTGTAAAAAAAATTAAAATGTTAAGTGTTAAAAATAAATCACATGTTATAGTACTATGTGGTATAAACTCACGGATCTGTTGTTTACCGCTGGGGTGCCAGCCCTCTATATGGGCGGCGCGCGAGCTTTCCTTCGTTTATATGCACGCGGATGGTTACTCATGCATGACCCCCCCCCCTTCCGGACCGGAACCGGAAACCCCCCCCCTCTGACGTCACAACGTCTTAGGTGTAGCGTGTAAGAAGTACCGACCAGGCCAAGGATTATGTGTGCATTTGCAAACAATAGTCTATTGTATGTTAAAAACAAGTTGCGTGTACCGGAGGTTTACTTCCGTTGCAACTATAATTAAGCGTCGGAAGAGGGTGGATAACAATCAACGATAATTATGCTGTCACGCGATGGGGAAAGCTGCGGATGTAATTTGATGCTATCAAATGCAAATCGAGAGGTACAAGGCTCCTACTTGTCAGCGGATGTAATTTGATGTTATCTAATGCAAATTGAGAGATACAAGGCTCCACCTGCGTTTTGCCCGACCCACATGTAACAAAGCACATCCGTTTGGAATTTTCCATTGACGTTGCTGGAAGGTTCCATACCCCCTTAAACCCCTACCGCTGCCCCCACCACTCTGGGAACCGAGAACCACCCCGACGACTATTGGCGCCGCAGTTGGGCTCGGAACTCCGGACGCGGCAGTCCGACCCAACTCAGAGGGCAACTCAAATGTATAAGCGGCCGATATATATTTGAGTTACTCTTGTTGTTAGGCTATTATTATTTAATATTTCTTGTGTGTGTGTGTCTGTGTGTTTATGCAAATTGTTATTTGGTTTTAGTCTTAAGATGTGTTAGTTTTAAGGTTTAACTTGCGCATTGCGATGTTAGCATTAAGGTGTGTTATGGTATTGTTTATGTTTAAGAAATGTGTTTTTAATTTTAAGTATTGGTTTATGGTGTGTGTGTGTGTGTGTGTGTGTGTGTGTGTGTGTTTGTGCCTATGTCTGTGTTTATACGTGTACTAATAATTTCCACAGCTAGCTGTTAGGATGGGTAGATTAAATTAAAATGTAAATGTAAATTGGAGAAGTTCCATTGAACTTCATTAAATATGGGTGGGATAAGCGCGTTGTGCCGTAGGTAGCGCATATTTTTTATTGTTTTTTTTTTAAATTTTCAATTTTCAATTTTTGTTAGGAAATAATTATATTTGGGTGGGTCTAGATTAAGGGTGGGAGGTTAGAGTTGCGTCTTGCATTAGCTGTTCCAGACTCCCTATTGTAAAATTGGAATGGTCAAGTCCAGTGCCCAGGCCCGAGGCTGGCCGCCCGTATCACAGACTACCAAACTGGATCGCCACGTGCGTGCGGGCCAAAAATCGGGATCCCTCGCAAGACGTAACTTTTTGGGTTGGGAGTGGGAGTGTTTGAGGAACACAGGGTGGTGGAGACGGTCCTGGCCGCCTCCATCACCTTGGATCATTATTATTTTTTGGTGACCTTGACCTCAATTCACTCATGCATAACCCCCCCCCCCCCGAGGTCACTTTCACTTGTTGCGTGTGCTGTGTCACTATTTATGCGAGGCCGACTAACGGGTTTGTTTATTCTGGTTCTAGCCGCCAACGCTGCCGCATCAGAGCCATGTCAACTACTACCACCACTAGTTCTACAACTACAAGTACCACTACTACGTCTGCACCTATTGCACCGCCTGTACCGACGAAGAGACTTCGCCTGAAGAATGTGCCGGACCACATGTTGCAGCGGATGGACACACCACCTTCCTCGTCCAGAACTCCTGCTCCGGCAAACATTCTTCTGCAAGCGATGACTGTTCTTGGGAGCATCTTCTCACCACCTCCGTCACCAACGAACGCGGGGCAGCCTCAAGAAGACCGGTCTGCCGCAATGGGCCCACCGCAGAAGGAGGTGCCTGCAATGCCGCCACCGCAGAAGGAGGTAACGGATGTCCCAAGAACTGCTGAGCCTCTTCGTCCGGATACACCTTTACTACTCAATTCTATTCAGTCTTATATTTCCTTGCCACCATTAATCACGCCTATTCCTGAATCTACTCCTTCTCGTCCTATCATTCCCGTTTTAGAGCAAAAAAAGAAGGTTTTCAAAATTGCTCCTTCAAAGCGTTGTCAATTATTAATGAAAGAGCGACACAGGGCATTTAAAAATCCCCGTAAATGTCCTGAAGTGCTCTGTAAGGGTCTTAAAAAAGGATCAGTTTGTGGTAAGAAATGTGTTTTAAACGAAAAGTATTGCCGTTTACATGTCGTGAAACACTTTTCTGCGCCACAACTGACTGTGGTCTCCCACAAGTCTTACCCTCCTACCAGGTTGAAGAGATTGAAAGAAGGTTTGAGGTACTTTTTTGTAAGTAGAACAGATAAGAGCAATAGAATTGTAATAGGGTGTAACGGCTATAAATGGGTAATAAAGCTCTCCGTACCTCTAAGAACCAAAAAAGCGATCAATACACTTGATGCGAGAGACTTTCTCTTCAAAGGTGAGGATGGTTGGACTAGGTGGGGCCGAAGTAATTATTAGAAAATCTTAGCTTTTTTTTCAAAATTCCAAATTGTTGGCAAAAAATAATGGGAGAGAAACCAGCGCTGTGATGAGTGCGCTGCGTTTCTCTCCCATTATTTTTTGGTCGCTCTAAGTCCCGTGACCTACTTTCATGTGACCTTGACATTGACACCCCCCCCCTCAACCGGAACCGGAACCCCCCCCCGCTGATTTTTCATTGACTTGCCTATATAAGAGTGTGGCGGTTTGTGTTGGCGCCATTCCTTGCTAATAATAGTTAGAGTGAACATGTCTCCCCGAGATGTTCCAATATTTTATAATAAATGTACAAAGATTGGAGAAGTATTGGAGGTGGACGAAGAAAACGACGAAGAAAACAATGAAGAAATTGAAGTGCCCTTGTTAAGTGAAAATGTTGTTACAAGAATATTTTTGGATATTAATTCTCCAATGGATATTATAGGAAGGTTTGTAATTGAAGCTATGACATGGATAGAAAACGGAAGATTAGTGAACATAGCATCTCCAATTTTAGTTGATGATAGACCCACCTTTGGTGTATATTGGCGTAACATTGATCTGTTATGGCTATGGGCGGAGGCATATGTGGAGTATTTGCAATTAGAAGAAAATATAGGGTTTAATCATTACTTTTCGGCTTTGGTTTTAAACTACTAATTTTTAACATCCCACTAAAAAATCATATCCTTCCCCCCCCCTCCCCAAATTTTTACTGTACTGGCGAACGTTATAAAAGCACCTATCACATGTGTTTGCTCATTATTTGTCTTGTTGCTATACGTTAAACATGTATAAGAGACTGGATTCGTTTTTTGCTGAGCACACAGAAGTTTGGCCGCTATTGTATAGGTTATTTTTGAAAATTGAACAAAACATAATGAGGGATATGGGCATGGGGGTTAGTGTGTTTGTGTACCGTCGTGATGCGTACGAAGTATTGTGTGCATGTCGAGTAAGGATTGAAGTTTTAGAAATACTGTTTCCATGGATGCTGCACGTACGTAATCTTGTAGAAGGCATGAAGATAGAGGTGGAAGTGGTTGCAATGCAATACAAGCTGTCTGCGGAAGAGTAATTAGAGCAAGGCAAGTTACAAATTTTTATAATTGACTTTAACCCCCCCCCCCTTTCCAGTCTCCTATATAAGCGAGGGTTCCACACAATCCTGTTCATTTTTCGTGTAACTGTTACTGGAGCCACATGTTCTTTTTTTAAACCGTCTCCGAGAGATACCACTTTTATTTACATTACTGAAATTGTTATAGATCGTGAGATGGCAGAAGATGAAGAAGTAGAGCAAGAGGTAAATATTACGTTTGGACAGTTTTTGGAAGAAATAGTTGGAGAATTTTTAAATTTAAATGAACAAATGAACAATGATATTGGACCCGCTTCAAATTCAAATGTATCCTTTATGCACCAACCGGAAGAATTAACAGAATCTGAAGGTGAAGAAGAACAGCAGTCACAACTCTGGAATGCCGCTGCCCATGTTATTGATACTCCGCAACATGAGGAAACAAATTTGGAATAAAAATGGTGGGGGGAAAGATGAGGTAGTAGGCTATTTAAACGGTAGTCTGGCATGAGTAAAAATCATTTGAAAATGGATGAGCGAGCGAGAATGTACAAAGTGTTTTGTGAAGAGTGTGATAGAGTGTGGGTACCACCGGTGAACTCCTTCACATATTATTTTCCAATTCTGGACATAGATGATTGTAAGAAAATCCCAGACATTGGTTATAAGTTTGAAAAGGCTGGAATTCTAATTAGTGTTCATGAAAAATTCCATAATGAATATTCAAGGAAATTAGCATTTGATTTCATGTTGGCAAATGAAGATCTTAAATCTTGCGACTATCCTTATTTGCTTTATAACCATCTTGTTAAAAATGGTGCTAGCGTGACCGTTGAAATATGTATTCGTCATCTTTGGGACAACCGGTAAAGTGGTGGGGGAAAGGGGATAAATATGATGTAGGAGTGAATTTATTTTTATTTTTACAAGAGCAGCCAACTACGATGCAACGTCCAATTTTGTATCATACGCTTATTTCCGATGCAGAAGAGGAGACCAGAAGGAGAAGAAGTGAACAATCAAGACAAACCCAGGCTAATATCAACATTGAATATTACAGACTTCAATTTCAAATTCCCGGAATGCGACTTGGAGAAAACCGAGTGAAAACTGTCCACGTAGCCGGTAGTTACATAAAACATTTAAAGCTACTATTGGAAGAAAAAAAATCAAAAATTAAACAATTGGAAAATGAAAACAATATAATGAAGAAAGAACTGTTAAGTTTGAAAAATGTGTGTAGTAATGAAGGTGTGGTTGAAGAAGGCGAAGAAGAAGGAAATGAAATATTAGGATTTTAAGTTAAAAACATAAAATGATAAAAAAAATAATAAAATTAAAAATGTAAAAAAAAGTAGAGGTAGAATAGAGAGCGGGGAATAGATCACTTTGTGGCAATGGAATAACATGTCACTTAGTGCTCTATTCCCCGTTCTCGCGTTAATATTGCTTGGCCTTGACCTATAAAATAGTAGTGGGGATAAGTTATTTAAGCGGGTGGTAGGCAGTAAAACAGTTTAGTACGAATGTTACTCTCATCTACAACACGATGGACAGTCTTTTTGTTATTTGTTTGAGAAAAATAATTTGTGATGATTTCTTATTTAATCACATAATAAGATCAGGAGAATGTGTTATTCCCAATACGGTTAGAAATGCAATACACGAGTATCGAAGAGAACATTATGGATTTGGCATTATTGTTGCTTATAAATTTGCAGATGGGACCCGGCTTTGTCCAGATTGTGCACGAGCAGCTATAGATGATTGGGACGAATTTGAAGTTGAAGGAGGGTACGTTGACCATCGTGTTAAAGCACCGCTAATAAGATTTGAAGCTATGCGGGAAAGATGCACAATCTGTGCACAGGTCTTATGTAAATTTATTAGGTGTAGAACATACTAGAGTAATGGTATGGAGGGGAGGTCTAACGAAAAGTAGTGGGGGAAAAGTAGTGGGGGAAAGAGTAGTGGGGGTATTGGTTATAAATGTTGCTTGGTAAAGGTTGATTTCATTATTGTCACAGAATAACTGGAGTAAACATGTCTTTTCACATGGAGATAAAAACTTTTAAAATTGTCGATGAAGATTGGACATTTGTTGCAAACTTTATAAGATCGAAAGAAGATGATGGAAGTTTGATGAAAGTATTTTGCTACATATTAGAAGGGAAAGATGAACAAGTGGTAAAAGATTATTTAACAAACAGTCAAATATCAACATCCAGCTCGCAATTCATTAAATTTTTAAAAGACAATAATGTGAATGCAAAATTGGAAGTTTGGTTTTTTGTTTAAACAACATGGTGGGGGAAAAATTGAAATGGTGGGGGGAATTGTGTATAAAAGAGTGTTAAAACACAGTAAGAGGTTCATTTATTTGCTAAAACTCTTAAGAAGAACATTGTGGGAAAAATGAGTGAACCAGTGGAAAATTCAACCCCTTTAAAAAGTAAAGGAAAACAAATAACACATCCAAAATTGAGTTCTTTAGGTAAGGAACGGTGTAGGAAAGAAAGAATGGCGTTCCATCAATTGCAACTCATAGTGCCTTCGTTGAATGTGTACAATACCAGGATACAAACATTGATGGGTGCAAAGAAATATATTTTGGAACTGTTGGACAAAATTGAAGTGTTAGAAAACAAACTGAAGACGAATAAAACTTCTGGTGTATGGAATTCGCCTAGTGAAATTCCTGTTTTAAAGATCGAGCCTAATGAACTTCCTGATACTTGTGCGTGGAATGCATTTCATGAACCTGATGAAGACTCTCCTATAAATTATGAACCTCCTGCTGTGTAAATGATGACGGGTAAAAAAAAATTAAAAAAAATAAAACAGAAAAAAATACAAAAAAAGTAGATGTAGAATAGAGAGCGGGGAATAGATCACTCTGTGGTAATGGAATAACATGCCACTTAGTGCTCTATTCCCCGTTCTCGCGTTAAGTTTATTTGACCTTGACCTATAAAAACATGGAGGGGGAAGGTGTTTTGGTGGGGGAAAGTGGATAAATGAGGTTCGACGCGTTGTTGTACTCATTCCGCTCATAATATTCTTGTTTCTAACATCTCGCAGTAGAATCAGAATCATGGCAAGTGGAGACAATGTTTTGGACCTTACTACAACAAATACCCCCGTCGCAGCAGACCTGCATACTCAGCGAATTTCCAAACGATCTTGAGATATTGTATTTTCCCCATAAACACCATAGGAATGGGTACATAGGTTTGCTGCCTTGGGATGTTGTTAGAAAATGTTAGTTTTGTTAGGAAATGTAATAGTTATGTTAGGTAAACGTCAAACTGTATCAATATTCGGCACTTTTTAATTTTCCCCATATAAACCCCATGGGGGTGAGTATGTAGGTTTGCCGCCATATGTTTGTTGTAAGCAAATATCAGTTAACTCCTACCTAGTGAATGTACATACCAAATATTATCAAGTTATGGTGTTCTTGTCATTTTCCCCATAAACCCCATGGGGGTGAGTACGTAGGTTTGCCGCCATGTGGGTGTTGTAAGCAAATATCAGTTGAACCCTACCAAGTGAATGTACATACCAAATTTTATCAAGTTATTCCAATAAATAAGCGAGATACAGGGTTTTGTTGATTTCCCATAAGATTAACATGGAAAACCTATTTTTGGCGTTTCTCCATAACCTGATAAGCCAAGTTAAAAATTCAAAATACTAAATTGTTTGTTTTTTTAAGCTCTTTTAAATGGTTTCAGTTAAAATTGTTGAATTTTGGAAATTATGCTCAAAAAACGCAAAAAACCTATTTTTGACCCTTTTGAAACCCCATAAAACCCCGTTCCCATGACCCAATCATGCTGGTTCGCGAACTCATGAAAATAGACCTTGTCTTACACCTTTATACCAAATTTCATCAAAATCGGAGGTCCCCTTCAAAAGTTATCAGTACCACGGACACATAGATATATATATATATAGATATATATATAGATATATAGATATATAGATATATATATATATATACATATATATGAAAATGAACGAACTGTGTTTTTGGCTTCTGGGGACCTCAAAATGAAAAAGTAACATGGTCCCGGTCTTAGGTCTTACCATGGCTACTACCGTAATAGCGTATTCCCTATAGGGAAATTCGCTAAAAAGGATGAACAACGTTTGAAAGTCCAGAAAAGTCATTTTAAAGAGTCAGCTCAGGTAAGAGAGGCGAGAATAAGACAAAAATACTACAAACTGCAAAGGCTAATACCAGGAGTGCGATTGGGAGAACTAAGGACTAGAACTATCGATATGGCCGCCGACTACATCAATCAACTACTTGTTGAGTTGGCCATAAAGAATGAAAGAATACAGCAGTTGGAATATGAATGCAAAAGAATTCTACTACAAGAAGATGAAGAACCTATGAACTGTGTAATGAAAGACAGTCAATAAAGAAGAAGCTACAAAATTATTTAAAATTTTATGTGTTAGTAAAAACAATTGGTTATTAATTGGACTTGATATAAACAGTGATGAGATTAAAAAAAACAATAAAACAATAAAAAAAAATTGACATTTAATAATTGGCTGCTAATTGGACTCACATTAGAGAGTGGGGAATAAATCACTTTGTGGTAATGGACTAACATGCCACTTAGTGCTCTATTCCCCATTCTCGCTTTAGGGGGTGTTGACCTTGACCTATTAAAATAGTCATATAAGTAGCTACACAAGAGAGTCTCCTTTATTCATTCGGAATGGCTCCCGTGGATAACACTGACTATCCTAGGAAACCTATTTTTGATATATTATATAAAATTCAACAAGAAGATCTCGGCATGGGAGATTCGGATGACGACAACTCAGAAAAGGAAAGTGTTGACAGTATGGAAGAAGAATTAACAAGTGAGGCGCCTGAAGATGTGCAAATAGACTTGACAGAGAATGAATACCCACCACCATTGGAATTTGAAGATGTCCATCATGAAACTCCAACATCTAGTCACGATCCTGATGTAGAACCAATAAGTCAAAGATTGGTTTTCTGCGCAAGACGATTATTCCCGTCAGATAGCGAAGAAGAAGAAGAAGATTAAAATTGGTGGGGGTAAGATGGCATAAAAAGGCGGTATGAAGAGGACGCGTTTCATTTACCTGTTAAATTTCAAAGGGTAAACATCGCTAAAATGCATCGTTGTGAGATATGTTTAGAGACTTATGAAGATGAAATATTGTTAGACATTCATAAGGAGTTGTATCACAATAGAAATGAAAATTTTACAGTAAGAGAAAATAGAAACATATCTACAGAAGAAGTAACAGCAGGACCATCTAATACACTACCAAGTTTAAGTATTCACGCATTACCCGGTAAAGTGGTGATGCATCACAAAATTCAAAACGAAAATCTGGAATTAGAGCAATTTGTTGCTGAAGCTAAACCAATTGTGATCAAGATTTTAAAAGAAGAACTAAAACGATTAAACTTTATTAAATTTGGTTTGATCCTAGACGCTATGTTTATCAATGTAGAAGAAGAAATGTCACCAAGAGGATTTATAACAAAAAATCGAACCATCATGGCTAATTCGGATATTGATTCAATAATAGAAGATTGTTTTGAAGAGATTTTGACGAAAATTTAAGAACACGAAGGAAGAGGATCAGGTTGGAGTCTGGTTAGCGTCGTAGGTATGGACATAAGAGTTCACAAGCATGGTTATGGGCTGATGGGCAGCAGTTATATTGCACTCCCGAAAAGGATCAAAGATACAAAATCATGTGTAAATGTGGAAAATGAAGATATGGAATGTTTTCGATACGCCATGACCTCAAAATTTGTAACACGCCATGCGCAAAGACCTGGCGTCGAATATGAGAACTACAGATATAGATATAATTTTCAAGGTATGTCTTACCCGGTAGGGTTGAAGGGTATTTCAAAATTTGAAAAACAAAATCCCGGAATATCAGTTAACGTATTTGCTTTGGACAGTTCCAATAAAGTTTATCCTTTAAAAGTGGCGAAGAACGAGCTTGCAGATCATACGGACTTGTTGTTACTTACAAAGGATGAAGTGTCACACTACGTATGGATAAAATCATTTGAAAGACTCGTCAACAAGCAGCTATCAAAAAATGAACACAAAAAAGTAATTTGTAAAAGATGTTTTTGTTTTAAAGAAGAAAGAAATGGAGGGCGAAATTGGTTACAAGAACATAAACAACTGTGTAATGAACACTTTGAAGCAAAGATTATCTTACCACCATTAAGTAAATCATACTTACAATTTGAAAAGGTGTTCCATCAGTATTGCATTCCTATAGTGGTATATGCTGATTTTGAATCAACACTTGTCCCTATTGAAGATGAAAATGTTGAAGCAAGGAAGAGTATAAAATATCAAATGCATAAGCCTAACAGTTGTTGTTTATTGGTTAAATCTACATTGGCTGAAGAACATTTAAATGGGTACGGATTAACGTCAAGACCCGTGGTGTACCGTGGTGAAGATGTTGCTGCGACATTTCTTGATCATCTATATGAAATAGCTAGGAATGTAGAAAATTTGTATAGTGATATTGTGCCAATGATACCTATGGATGAAGAAGAAGAAATTCAACATGAAAATGCCACCCATTGTTTTTTATGTAAAAATGAGTTTACTTTGAATAACTACAAAGTTAAGGATCATGATCATCTTACAGGATATTATAGGGGTGCGGCATGTAACGGATGCAACATCAATTACAAGATTCCTAGAAATATACCTGTAATACTGCATAACCTTAGCGGTTATGATGGTCATTTTATAATACCAGAATTGGGGAGAGATGACGGTGCGATTGATGTTATCGCGGAAACAACTGAAAAGTTTATAAGCTTTAGTAAGAAGATTGGAAATATAAAATTACGATTTTTAGATTCGTACCGGTTTATGCCGTGCAGTTTATCGAGACTTTCAGAAAACCTCAGGAAAGAAGATTTAATAGAAACAAGAATGATTGTGAATAACGATAAATTGGATCTAGTTCTTCGCAAAGGTGTTTTCCCTTATGATTATATCGACAGTTTGGAAAGATTTGAAGAAACCTCACTTCCACCTAGAGAAGCTTTTAAGAGTAAATTATACGAAGAGGACATCAGTGAGGAAGATTATCAACACGCTTGTAAGGTATGGAATGAATTAGGGATGAGAACTTTGGGAGAATATTCAGATTTCTACGTTAAATTGGATGTGACACTATTATGTGACATAATGGAAGAATTTAGGAATACCTGTTTAAAAGCATACGGATTAGACCCTCTTCATTCGTACACAGCTCCCGGATTGGCATGGCAGGCCATGTTAAAAGAAACAAACTGTAAACTTCAACTACTAACCGATATAGATATGGTGTTGATGATAGAGTCTGGTATCCGAGGAGGATTAACGCAAAGTGTAACCAGATATGTAAAAGCCAACAATAAATACCTCCCCAACTATGACGCGTCACAACCGCGCAGTATGGTAGTAGATGTGGAGTGGGGCTTCTGCAACGCCCGAAGGAAGACCTCTCTGATTGGTCGAAAAAAGTCACGTGACGTTTCTGATTGGTCGAGATCTGAATAGGCTACGCCCCCCTCTTCTCCGATTGGTTGACAGTAGCTTTCAACTCCACCCCTATTCAAAAATGGCATCCAAGATGGCGGTTGTTGTCGCCCGAAGGAAGAGCGCTCTGGTTGGTCGAAAAAAGTCACGTGACGTTTCTGATTGGTCGAGAGCTTCAATAGGCCACGCCCCTCTCTTCTCCGATTGGTTGACAGTAGATTTCAACTCCACCCCTATTCAAAAATGGCATTAAAGATGGCGGTTGTTGTCACCCGAAGGAAGAGCGCTCTTCCTTCGGGCGACAACAACCGCCATCTTGGATGCCATTTTTTAATAGGGGTGGAGTTGAAAGCTACTGTCAACCAATCGGAGAAGAGGGGGGCGTAGCCTATTCAGATCTCGACCAATCAGAAACGTCACGTGACTTTTTTCGACCAATCAGAGAGGTCTTCCTTCGGGCGTTGCAGAAGCCCCACTCCACATCTACTTATAAGGAATTTGTAATTCGAAATATACATTTAGGCCCAAGCACATATTAGGTCAGACTTATGGTCCCGATTTGTTCTAAAATATTCATGTCAATTATAAATAAGCTATTCTTTGATTGTAATACTTACAATTATATAATTCTACTCAGTGTTTTTATTGATATATAGAAGTTTTAATGTTCCACAAATTTCCAACATTTTCATGTCGTTGGATTCTTATGAAATATTTTTTATGTCACCTTTGTTAGTTTGTGTTTTACCGGGGAGGTAAACTTCAGCATAAGGTTCCCTTATAATTGGGCTTAATGCCTGTAAGGGCTACCTTTTGCAGGAATTTCTTGTGTTGATTTTTGTTTTATTATAATGTATTTAGATATAGTTATTCGATATTCAATATGTAAGACATTTTCTCATGTGTTTTATAATACTCATAAATGTACCATTTGTGTTATTGTTATTCCTGCAATAAAGAGATTTTCTATTCTATTCTATTCTATTCAGGGTGATCCTCCTTTTAATTTTCCATCGTGATAATTTGTGGTAGTCGCAACGAGAATGCGAGAGCCGTGAGGCTCGGGCAGATATTATGCCCATATCAGGAGAAACATAATTTATCTGCGGTTCAAGGAGAATTCGACCATTGGTAGGGACGAGATTAGAAAATCTATGGCTCGTTAGCACAGAAGTAGGTCTACAACTAATTTTCTGTGGTTATCACAGTTAGTTGAGGTCACAGCAGTATATACGTACAATACACATCAATCCAATACTTGGTAGGCTACTTAAGTGAATGATATTTAGAGAGGGGTTAAAAATCTAATTTTGATAAAATCATTTTTCGCATATCACTAGTTTATTCTGCAGGATTGAGTAATTTTTGTCTCTTGGTATATCATAAAAATCTATGGACATGACGCTTCTCCTACTAGACTATTATCATTTTAAATGGTTGAATTTGCGTTAAATCAGCCCTACTTTTAAACGCTGAATTGTGCGCTACGGAGGAGAGTCCAAGAGAGTTATTATAGTGTGTTTTACTGTTGAGTTTATAATAAATAGATAGGCTCAAAAACGTGTTCAACATCTCCAAGTCTCCCACTTTTCCCGATCCCAATAAGGAAGTAGGCGGTTAGAATATTCTTACTAAGGAGTGAGAGGGCCTTCAATTGGTTTCACACGAAGACCTCGGGTGGCAGAAGTGACAATTAGGGCCTGCTAGAAATTCAAGGAGAAGATATTTCCATACTTACCATGCTATTGTGGGACATCAGCCAATCACACAAAATTCTTACGACTCTTTGCCTTAAAATTATTTTGCCTTATTTGCTTTCGCTTTTCTTCTTCCAGTTCATTCAATTCGTTAAACAGCACGATTTTGTGGACAACGCTTTGGTTTCCGTTTATGTTTTTTGACCTATTACTACTTAACCCTCATGAGATATTTTCATTTTAAATTTTTTAGTAGGAAAAAGAAAAGAAAAAGCGTTAAATTACCTTGGGTGGGACAATTTTAACCAAATTGTTACTGTTTAGCAGTAATGAGAAGACAAAGAGAACGGTCAGTATAGGCGATAATGAACACTGATACCCAAGGCCAAGAAGATCAACTCTGGTGACTACAAACAAGTCCTCGCAGCGACCAGATCAAGTGTCCTGGCAGAGGACGGTCAGTTCAGTAGCCTCTGGTGTACGTGGACGACATCGTGATGGTCAGGTGATTCACACGACCCACGACCCATCACCACGGCCAGATACGGATCCGCCGGCTATTGGATGTTAGTTTTGATGAGTCATCCGTCACTTACGATCTCCTCCCTTATCGTAGCAACAATTATATTGCTGATAGTGCATGATTTTGCACATGCTGTTTGCAAAAGAGTTGATCGAGTAGCTTGTTGCTGACGTCACATACTTACTGATTACTAAACAAGCAGTTTGTATCTACAGTAATGTTGAATTCACTGCTGTGATTCATTCTATAAACTTATTCTACATGCACTTTTAGTTGAACTCAAGTACTCAAGAAAAACTAAATAACACCAGTAAATCTTATACCCTAAAGTACTGTTTTTACAAGTATAATGTAAACCACAGTGCAGCATCCTTCGGTCTGGAAAGTGAGCGAAGCGAACGAGCTTTTAGTGATGGCGAGTGATCGGAGCGAACCAGTTTACAAGTTTACCGAGCAAATGCTCAGTCCCCCGGTAGTACTAGTTTAATAAACTAAATGCCTTGTTATAAACAACAAAAAATTGGATCTTTATTTTATTGTATATTAAGTACCGTATTATAAAATTTGGTATCCATTATATCATTACTGGGGGAAATAAAACGGAAAAAAATTTGACAAACACAAATCAAGTTGTAAAAATATATTATTTTGAAAAATTCTTTATAAATGACATAGAGCCACGTAGGCCATCAACATCTAATTGGTGTAAAAAAATGGAATATTTTGTAACGCTAGTATTTATAACTTTATAGGCCTACTAAAATAATTTTCAACAAAACTGTCATCTCTCTGGAGCCGAAACTTTCCTGCTGAATTGAGGTTATATGCACGATAGACAGATAGCCGATCAGCTGTTGGCAGGAACGGCGGCGATCACGATCACTTTCTCCACAGCCTGCTGTTGGATACCGGCGCCGCTACCAGTCATATACATACACGCCTGTGTGTGTATATGACGTCTGACCCGCGACCTTTACACTGAGGTGTAGCAGGTTACGAAACTTGGCTGTCCAGACTGTAGCTCACTTCTCCGCAGGTGTATTGAAGGGCTAAAATTGCATTTGCGAGGGACCTACAAAACTACGAACGACAACGGTCTATGTTATTTTTGGCAGTTTGTTAAGGTAGTAATGGGTCAAAGTATTATTTTTAGACAATAAACTTCGGAGTAATAGGGAAAATAAAATAAAAAAATAACTTTGAAAAAGTGCTACTAATTGGAAAAACGTATAGTAAACGTTTTAATGCAATTCAAACCAACAATCGTCCGAGCTTTCAACCAAACAATAATCTCAAAGAGTAGGCTAATATAATAATTTCTGAAAATGTCAGAAACTGCTCAACCCACAAAACGTCTAAAACGGCATCAGCTTTCAAATGACAATGATCATTGATGTAGGTCAAGACATTTAAGGGGCTGGCCGAATCATATTTGCATTCATCACGGCCCACATGAGCCATGCTGGTACTGCAGAGGGCGTTGGCATACAGGGCATTCGAGAAGGTTTAAAAATTAAAATTATTTAAGTAAGCCTCGGTTTACTTAATATTTTTACACCGGGACTTACTTTGAAATTTCTCAATTTCGTTAGAGGGTGACTGAATGGGCACATCCAAATCGAGCTAATCCTTCAGGACTTTCGGGGATTGTAAAATGTCCCTCCTCCACCTTGTCAATTCGAGCCAGCTTCAGTTTGGCGTGTTAATTGTGTAACAAGGCAGATGTAACAGGATTATACCTGAGTAGGATTCGTTGTTGTCAGTATTTTTATATTCAAAAATAAAATCTTGTACCAAGGAAAACTTTTATTCTTTTGTTTGCTGTTTAAAACTTGATTAGGTCAAAGTTTGTTTTATCAAAAAGTGCACGACGCATTAAAACTAAGCCTGACAATAATCTGTCAGGCAATCCATGAATGTAATGGAAAAATTAAAATACCAACATAGACTGCCTTTAGTTGAGCAACATCAAATGTAATTTTGATGTGATCATAAGATATAGTAAATTGTATGCCGTCGTAGTGGAATTCAATCTCCCCTATTTCTCCTGTGAATGTTGGGAGCAGTTGCAATATGGGCAGGGTTGGTCTCGATATATGTTGGGGCTACGCTCTGAGAGGGTTGTACATATGGAACAGGCCGATAAATTGGTATATGTCGTTTTCACTCCCGTGTGCTAATTACTAGTCTCCAACCTTGCTGTAATTTTAATATTCAGTCAGCGAGCAGGGGGCAGGCACCAGTGCAGTTGCCTATCATGCACTGTGGTACCCAACCCCACTCCCACCCCACCCGCAAGGAGCCGCGGTCGGTGTGAAACCGTTTTTAGACCATATAGGTAATTAGCTATACCCATCCATGCAATAGTCCGAACCATGTGATTTAAGACACAAACAGGCACCGCGGATAGTTATATATAAAAAAAAACCACTTTTGTTGAAATTGTTTTGGTTATTTTAGGACGGAACCTTAAGCCAACGTTCATATCTGAAGTTAATAATTAATAATTTTTGTGTTGTCTATGAGAGTTGAATCATTGAAATGTTTTCCAGAAAGTCCGATGAAGTGTTGCAGAATTTTCTCATCGTGTTGTGGATCCTCCTGCATGGTGTCCCGCGGATGTTTCAATCTACTGGACACCCTTCTAGAGGTTCCACCAATTCTGAAACACTAAGCAGAACTTTCGGTAAAGCTTCCCTTTAAGCTTCGACCCAGCAGGTTCATAATCAGTAGCCCCACACCTAAACTCCAACCCGATCCAAAACTTCAGCGTCACCAACTAAGCCCAAGTTTGTGCCCTGTGGCTGTTTCCTCTAAACATTAGCAGCAATTTTTCTCAAACAAGGCTTTCTTTTAGGAGGTAAGGGCATATAATATTCGTTAGACCGTGGATTATTAATACTATTGTGAACGATAGCAAATTGGAGGTGCTGCTTTTGTTTTGAGAAATCAGCCAAAAGTTGTGATGGGTGTCTCAATTAAATAAGTCTATTAAATAATAAAAGTCATAAAACAATAAAAATAATTAACTAACATAAATGTAATTATGCGATGAAACGTAATTAATGGTTCATGGATAGAAAATTACAAATAACTAAAAAACTTTAAATCCGAATAAAATGAAACATATACAAAAATAAATCAAACGAAATTCCCTAACTTTTGTGAAAATTTCATAAAGATCGGTCAAATAATAAAAAAGTTGATTTTTAACGCTTTTTGAGCAAAACAATTCGTGGAAAGTCTATTTTTGGCCCAGACGTATAGAAAAAACGAATCCAGTTTGAACCGGATAGTATGTCAAGGCCGGGCAGTAACCGGTTATTTCTAGAAATGTCGGCGATCAATACTCGGTCGTGCGAACTCGGAAATCTTCGGGAAACTTCGTAGCCAATCACAGAGCGGCTTGCTCGGTCGATACCAAGCAACACTCGAAGCCGGAGCTCATTCGTCGAAAAGATCACAAGCTACACGGATCGCGTCTCACTCGGTCTTTAGTTACACGGACCAGTTCGGGGTGTAGGCCGTATACAACGTTCGCCATTTTCATGATGCATCATTCCGGTCGATAGCCGAACAATATCACAGTCGTGGAGAACTATTCTAGTTTAGTGTCGTCAAAGACTGAATCGTCGGTGAAAGTTGCCCTCATTCAAGCCGGAGTTGAATTTTATCGGGGTTTGGGAAAGGTGTCTGAACTGTGTTGATCCTGACGTTGAATGCAGACTCATTTGAATAACGCCGAATGTCGTCTTCGAACATCTGTCTTCATCCATGCCGAGCGTTCTCTTCAAGGCCAGGAGCGGTCAACTTCGCAGTCATCAACCCTCAATAAGATAAGTCTCTCATTAAGATTGGATTGGTACTCTATATTTAGACTTATATGAAATTTAGGCATATCAACATTTATATGTGACAGAACTGGAAAAGTATCTAATTACAAATATTGTTAACCGAACATTTTGTTTTGTGTTAATACAGATAATTATATTTACAAATGGAAATGTTGTGGTGTCTTCAATGTTTATTTACCTAATATATTTAGCTAGCCGGCGCTCAAAAAATTAACACCGCCTCAAACATGGCTCCCAACGTCTGGGCATTTAATTCAATTTTTTGAATTATTTTAAAAGATCTTCAACCCTGAGATGTAGACTTTATGCTTTAAATTTGTTTTGTCTATGATAACTTACTACCCTTGGATTTGTAATTAAATTAAATAATAGGTCTTATTTGTAAAGGGATTCCACATAGGTATATAGTAGACTGATTAATTTTGATGATAGGCTATAGATATTTTCAAGTTAGTTTTATTAAATAAAAATGGATACTCATGAACAGAATGAGCCCGACTCAGAGTCAAATGAAAGCATAGATTTTCCTATTAATAATGCAGAGATAGAGTTTCACCAAGTTGTTAATAATGAGTTGGTAGCTTCTAATGTAGACTTACAAGATAATAGTAAAATGGAGAAGGGGGGTGAGCATTCTTTGTCATCAGAAGTAGGCCTAGATAAACCTAAAGACAGTTCAATTGAAATGTTATATTTGTTAAAGAGTATGTTTAATGAATTAAAAGAAGTTAAGTCAGAGATTAAACAGATTAGGGAAGAGAATCGTAGGATCATAAACGAAGAGGTTAAAATAGCAATTGACAAGTATGATAGTGAGTTACAGTCTTGTAAAACAGAGATAGGTTCAATTAAACAAAATGTTGATGAGTTGGATAGGCGTTGTCAGGGTAGGATTGATGACTGTATGAAAAACAGCATCCATATGGAAAGTTCAGTAAGTTTGTTGTCAGCAAATGTAACAAAGCAATTTGACGCAGTTAAGAAAATAGTAAATGATCAACTAGCGGTATTAAAAAATGAATGGACCAACGGCAATAAATCTTTTCTAACAGATAATGAGACTTGGAAAAGTAAATTTAAGTCGGAAATCGAACAACAACTACAAAATGAGATCTCTCAAAATCAAACCATGTTTAATGATAAATTGTTAAAACTAAAAAATGAGCTATGTAGGGAAATTGAAATATGCAGTGTTGGCAGACCTGTTGACAGGCCTGACAAGTGTCACACACTGGGAGGTCATTCACCTTGTGTCTCTAATGTCGGTGACAGTGAGCATAGGTTACATTCTGAAAAGGTAGCTTTAAATCAGGCCGAGTTATACTTAGTGGATTTTCATGGTGAAAATGAAAGGGTCATTCACCCTATTTATTTCTTGAATTTTGCTAAGAAGTTTAATGAACTATCTATTGAGACATGGGAGGTAAATAAGTTGATTTTATTAAAATACATGAAAGGTGTAGCTAATACTTGGTTAAGAGAAATTATTATGAGCCTTAACTCATTCGAAGACTTTGAATATGCTTTTAAGAACAAGTTTTGGAGTAAAGCCATTCAACGCCAACATGAAAACGGATTATATAGTGGAGGTAATTTTGTTCCTGGTAAAACAAATGTAGTTTCGTATGTGTTAAAGTACTATGACATGAATCAATACTTAGACCGCCCGTTAACGATTGAGGAGTTTATTTTGCAAATTAGTCATCATTTACCTAAAGATATAGGAAGGTCCCTAGTTTGTACAAAAGAGATTACTGACAAAGACACTTTGATTGCATTTTTGAAACGTTTATCTGAGACAGTAGTTATTGACGGTGAAGATTCACACCATAGGCCTAAACCCTTTGATAGTAGATTTTCTGATTCCAATAATAGGTTTTCCAATGATAAGTATGATCAAAATGATAGGTATAGGAAAAATGAAAGAGGTTATGTACAGCATGAAAAGCGAAATGAAAATGGTAGGTTTACTCAGGAAAGGAACAATGATAGGAAATGAGATAGGTTTGCGCGCGGGACAGATGATAACATAAAATTAAATTTAGTAAAACAGAATAATGAATACCAGCCAATGATTGAAAATTTTCAAATGCTAGGTGATAGCTTCTGTGTACGGTTAGGTAGTAAGATATTAAACAATCCTGTGTCGCGCGCACCCAATGGAAAAAACTCCATTAATTATTGTGTAGGGGGATATAAAATTCAAGATTTAATTAAGCTAATTGATGAACGCCCACATGATATGTCTAGTTGTGTTATTACATGGTTAGGTGCTAATAATTTATTGTACAATGATACTGTACCTCATATTTGTGACCTATATAAGACACTTATTGAAAGATTAATAAAGTTAAAAAAAAAATATCTTGGTAATTGAAGTTCCAGTAATTCCTAAGCTTGCAAGTAATGATAGCGATCATATAAATAAAGTAAATGCAATAAATGATTATTTAAAGAAGTTTGATGGTATGAATAAAGTTAAATACATGAGTATTAACGAATTGTTGCTGAAAGATGGTCAGATTAACTTGGAATTGTATGAGAAGGAGATTTTTATTAAAGGAATGTATAGGCCTGATTTTGTGCATTTGAATAAACAGGGATTACAGTTGGTGTATGAAAAATGTGTTGAATTTATTAGGTTAAAACGCCAAAGTATAGTTAACAAAGTGAATACATGTAAAATAAAAAATCCTGTTGATGAAATTAACATGATGGGGGGTCCTGATATTAGGAAGGAATTGTTAGATGAGAATAGCTACAATAATCCTGTATCTAATCAAGTGAGTTCACCTTTGCCCGAATTAGAGGTTAGGATAGGTGTTACACCAATAAAATGCATTGTTGATTCTGGATCACAAGCGACGATTATGTCTGAGGACATATATGACCTAATTAAAAGGGAAAATAAAATTGACATTCCACAATTACCTGTATGTAATGTTACAATTCAAGGTGTAACGGGGATTAGGAGTAAGAAAGTCCATAAACAAGTATTTTTACCATGTACAATGAGTAATATGATTTTTGACATACCATGTTTCGTCGTAAGAGCTATTCCAAGTGTATTTATTTTAGGATGTGACTTTTTTGAGAAATTTAAAGCAGTAATTGATTTTGAAAGTAATATTATTATGTTAAAAAATGAAAATGATGTGTCAGCTGTAATTAAATTACATAGGAGCAATGAAAATAAAGGTGTTTATGGTATTAGATTAATTATTTCAAACTTTCTTAGTACAATGAACTCTGAAAATCAAATAGGCTTTGCTACAGACAGATTAAGTGATTTGTATGATGAAAGTGAACAAACATTAAAGTTAATGGGTACAGAAGTAATACAAAATAGTTTAATTAATGAAATAGTTACCAATATTAAACAAAGAAATCCAGACATGACAGATAAAAATTTAAGTGATTTATGTAACATTTTTGACAAAAATGGTCAAGTATTCTCTGATAGGCCAGGTTTAATTAAAGGTTTTGAAGCTGAGATAGCTTTGACAAATGAGGATCCATACATAGGTAAATCATACCCTATCCCCTTTAATAAAAGGCGCGAGGTACAAAGAGAAATTGATAGCCTACTTGAAAATAAAATCATTGAGCGAACAAACAGTCCATATAATAATAGTTTAGTGGCAGTAACAAAGAAAGATGGTTCAACACGAATTTGTCTAGACAGTAGAAAAATAAATAAGTATATTGTGAATGATTGTGAGAGGACGGAGAAGATAGAGAATATATTACAAAGATTTGCAGGAATAAAATATTTAAGTAGTATTGATTTAACACAAGGTTTTTTACAAGTAGGTTTGAAAAAGGAATGCCGGAAGTATGTTTCATTTATTTTTAATGGAGCTAATTATGCATATTGTAGGTTACCATTTGGGTTAAAAAACGTCGTCTGCTACGTTTATTAAAGCTATGTCACATATATTTAAAGGAGATTTCGACTCATTTATGACCACATATGTAGATGATATACTTATTTTTTCCAAAACTATGGAAGAACATATGCAACATATTGACTTAGTTCTTGGTAGGTTAGCCGAATATGGTGCTACTGTTAAATTAAGTAAATGTGAGTTTTTTCAATCTGAAGTTAACTTCCTAGGCTACATAATTTCATCGAAAGGTATATCGATGGATCCTGAGAAAGTAAATAAAATTCTAGAACTGAAGGACCCGCGAAATGTCAAAGAGCTTCAATCAGTATTAGGTTTGATGAATTATTACCGATGTTTTCATATGAAATAGTAGGAGTAAAATTAGATAATGCTTATGTACTGAGAGATCTCATTTCGGATGAAATTATAGGCACTTATAATGTAAGGCAGCTTAGAAGGTTCATAGAGTAGGATATTATGGGCTTTTGTTGTTAGGTACTTGTTGTTTGTGCCCTTAAACAAAATCAAATCAAAGATACAAGTCCATATGGGGATTAAATTAATTTATGATCCATATGGAAAGACGACCATAAAGAAATAATTTTATATAAATAGTTTTGTCACTTTGTTTAGTTGTTTTTGAACTTATAATCACATTATTTGACATAACTTAACTAATGACTGAAGTATATTGTTGGCATGAAAGATGAGTAATGAATAAAGTAATAAATAAATAAAAGAGTAAAGTATGTATAATAAAATTATTTCTTTCGCTATCCAGACTAGACTTAAGAGTATGAGCGCACGGATGATGATGAATGGTAATAAAATTGCTTGATTTCCTTAGAGGATTAAGCAAATCGCTTCTGGCTCTGGCGAAAGGAGAAAGCGTGAATGTGTTTTTATTTAGTTTTAAGTTCTGATGGTCACGGAAGTGGTGGGCTGAACCTAGCTGGGAAATCCCATGTTAGGTCAGCGATTTGAAACATTGATGAATTATGAGACTATATTGACTTGATTGTTTTTTCAAGGCCCCCTTAAGGCCATTTAACCACAAGGGCCCAATATGGGTGACCCGTTATGGGGGCATGAGCCAGGAGCCGTCCAAATTTAAACATGCCTTATGCCCTAGCCCAATTTTTCCAAAGCCTAGGCATGGAATGGGATACGTATTTTTCGACCCACTGATTAGTAGAATCACCATTTTACCTCTGTACCTGGTAGTTGTGGGGGGGTACATGTTAACATACTTAGCCACATATAGTTTTAAGATGATTTTTGTGTCTATAATTTTGACGCGCGATGTAAACACTATGCTCTTTGCATTTCTTGAATGAATAAGAATTTTGTTGGTTCATTCATAAGGGTTTATTGAACTTTGACTACTGTATTAAATTATGATGTTATTTGTTTTTCTTAGAAGATGAATAATAGTAGATTGATAGGTACATATGAATTATTCAATGTATAAAACATTTTGTATTCCTTATTGTCAAGAAATATTTCATCTTTATTAAATCAAACTGAATAAGAATAGCTTTATAAGATGTAAATCTTAAAATATATATATAAAAAAAGGAATTTTTTTTTTATATAAGCAGAGATTGGTGTTTTGATTTAGAGATTTTGATGTTATATCTCTCTTTATAGTAATTAATGTATGACACTTGAGTGCCATATCTATCAAGTGATGATGGATTTTCATCCCAATTCACGTCAGAAATTACGTACCTTTTGTTATTGTAATCGGTCAAAACCTCAGTTCCATCAACAGCTTTGGTGAACTCTTCCTTGTGTTTTTGTACATTTATAGAAAATTTGTTAGTAAGTTAAGAAAATAGGAATTAGAATTGTAATATTGTGGAACCCTAGGGAAAGAAATGTGTTCATATACTGGTGAAAGTTTATTATATATTTTGAAATGGGGTAGTAAAAAAAAAAAAAAAAAAGTCTCTGAAAATTTATTAAGTATATATAACTGATTAAAAATTATGAAATATGTGTAATAATGATTTTTCTTTTCATAAAATAGGAATTATTGTATCATGATGGTAACAGAAACTATGTATGTCCAGATTGGGTGAGCTGAGACTGCACGGCGCATGGCAGCAACAGAGACTATCCTATGGCCGTGGACTATTGAACTTGTATCAATAGTGAACCGGACGCCCAAACTAATGTGCAGTGTAGTGAGTCAGTGAGTTGTTGGTTTTATATATATATATATAAAAGGAAGAGAACTTAAGGACGATGCATTTGTAATGCATAGAAAATAAATTGATGTTAAAATTGTTTGATTGCAAGTATTAAATTTAATATTGTCATTTTGAATAAAAATAAGTAGAAATTAAGATAGTACAGGTTAGAATTGTATGAATATAGGTTTGAGAGTTGATGACATATCGGAGAAAATTTAAAAAAGAAAATTTATTTTCATTTTTTAAATTTTGGGGGGTATCTGTGATGGGTGTCTCAATTAAATAAGTCTATTAAATAATAAAAGTCATAAAACAATAAAAATAATTAACTAACATAAATGTAATTATGCGATGAAACGTAATTAATGGTTCATGGATAGAAAATTACAAATAACTAAAAAACTTTAAATCCGAATAAAATGAAACATATACAAAAATAAATCAAACGAAATTCCCTAACTTTTGTGAAAATTTCATAAAGATCGGTCAAATAATAAAAAAGTTGATTTTTAACGCTTTTTGAGCAAAACAATTCGTGGAAAGTCTATTTTTGGCCCAGACGTATAGAAAAAACGAATCCAGTTTGAACCGGATAGTATGTCAAGGCCGGGCAGTAACCGGTTATTTCTAGAAATGTCGGCGATCAATACTCGGTCGTGCGAACTCGGAAATCTTCGGGAAACTTCGTAGCCAATCACAGAGCGGCTTGCTCGGTCGATACCAAGCAACACTCGAAGCCGGAGCTCATTCGTCGAAAAGATCACAAGCTACACGGATCGCGTCTCACTCGGTCTTTAGTTACACGGACCAGTTCGGGGTGTAGGCCGTATACAACGTTCGCCATTTTCATGATGCATCATTCCGGTCGATAGCCGAACAATATCACAGTCGTGGAGAACTATTCTAGTTTAGTGTCGTCAAAGACTGAATCGTCGGTGAAAGTTGCCCTCATTCAAGCCGGAGTTGAATTTTATCGGGGTTTGGGAAAGGTGTCTGAACTGTGTTGATCCTGACGTTGAATGCAGACTCATTTGAATAACGCCGAATGTCGTCTTCGAACATCTGTCTTCATCCATGCCGAGCGTTCTCTTCAAGGCCAGGAGCGGTCAACTTCGCAGTCATCAACCCTCAATAAGATAAGTCTCTCATTAAGATTGGATTGGTACTCTATATTTAGACTTATATGAAATTTAGGCATATCAACATTTATATGTGACAGAACTGGAAAAGTATCTAATTACAAATATTGTTAACCGAACATTTTGTTTTGTGTTAATACAGATAATTATATTTACAAATGGAAATGTTGTGGTGTCTTCAATGTTTATTTACCTAATATATTTAGCTAGCCGGCGCTCAAAAAATTAACACCGCCTCAAACAGAACTCGTTTCCATAGAAAACAATTACAAAATTACTGATTGTTAAGTAATACTTTTTTAAAGCTTCATCACCCATAGAATTAAATTTTCAATAAAGTAAATAAAAATATTTGTTTTCATTGGTACTGTGGTAGTGTATATACTTGGTGATCAGGATTAAGTGGAAATAAGCCAGTCTTCTGTGTTTCTTTATGCTTATGTTTACTTTGCTAAATGCTGATATTAATTATTATAGTATCTTATGTCTTTTGTACAACTTTAGCACAATGTTGTAATAGAATATAGTATTGAGAATTTGTGAAAGTTTGTGTTTTTATGCATAATGCACTTTAATTATAAATATACGCTCTATTGAAATAGTGGAATACTAAACTTCTGCTTCAGTGATTTCAAGAGTTGAATACCTGGCTCGATTTGGTTGTTTTGGGAATTCGGGGCAAGTAGACTGGCTCGATTTGCCTGAGCCCGACTGGATGACGTTAAAGAGTAGAAAAGAGTAAGGCAATAAATCCACCCAGCAGACACTTTGTTTGTAAGGGTGTAGCGATTCCTTTATTCATAGGTGCACTTTTCTTATTAATCTGTGATGTTCTGCCAAAGATATCAAAATTAAATGAATAATGCCGTTTACATTAGTTACATTTGAGCCTGTTTCATAATAGTTTTCCGTCAAAATGCCAGATACACTAATATGTTTATCAATGCGTTAGTAAAAAAAGAATAAATAAAATTAAATATTACTTTCCGCACCAGATAAAAACGACTGCTAGCAGTGTAAGTACCTCAATTTGGCACATAATCGACTTGACAATGCAGCACATAATTGAGTCTAGAACATAAAATTTTGGTTTTTAACAATGCCTACCGGCCATTGCTCTCACAGCCATTACTTCAAACACGGAGCGTGGTGCAAGGGATTTACCGTAAAACCAGCCTAAGCCTCCGACATAAACGCAGGACAGGGGACAATAAAATAGCTCTGTCTCTGTCTAGTGATTATCTCCCAGCACAGCACAGCGCAGAGGTTATGTCCGGCAGAAAACCCTCATCATGCCATCTGTTACGCTGCGTGTTGAAGTCTCTGCGCTTAAGTCAAAGAAAGTAGTTTTTTCTAAAATAAATTCCCAAACCACATTGTTTTTTCAACATTTACCTTTTACTATGTAACGATTGTAGGTAAAGTTGAAAACATGGTTTATACTAACATTGGACTCTTAAATGTTTTACTCACAAAACTTGGATCTGATTCTTAATTTTCTATAAATTATTTCGTTTAAATCAATGATAAAAAAATTATCTCAGAGTCAGAACTGAACCTTGAGTCAAGCACCTGTCAAAGCATTGTAGGTGAGGATTGGTTGGAAAGCATAGCTAACCTATCTGTTATTTTTAACTTTTTTTTAACAAATGCACTCTTAGGCTAGGTTTACAAGTGAGAGTTTTTCATTCTCAGAGAGTTACGTATACTCTCAGGAGGTACTCGCAGAGGTGTTTACACAACCAGCGAATATTCTAAACAAATTAATCACAAAATCACAGACAGTTTTCTGCGAGTACTATCAACAACTATCTGAGATTTTTATTAGAGTAACTAACTAACTCTTCGGGAGCAAAAAACTCTCACGTGTAAACCTAGCTTTAGAATGAGTAAGCTTTGACAATAAACGTAAGCTTATGTGTAATTAAAGGTATTGAGTTTGTAAAACAAATAGTTTTCGCACTCACAGCTGTTCAACAATGAGAATTGTAATAACGGTGGTAAGATGTTTGTATCCTCAACAAAAAAATGAAGGTAATAACAGGCGTAATAAGGAAGTACTAAGTACACAACCTTGCGGCGCGCCGCAGCCGCAGCCCGCATCCGATGGAGAGTGCGGGCATTACCGCTGTATACTCATCCCTTGACGGGCTCACCATCGTTGGCGACAAGACCCAGCCACAGTGAGTATACAGTGTACATGTCGACAAAAATGAGGAATTCAACCCGAACAGAATCGAACAATTTGTATTTACCAAGTCCTAAACACGCGATTAGCTAAAAGATTAGATAAAGAACAATGTTTTTAACAGGTTGGAGGTAAATTTAGATTAGTTAGTGAAAAACGTCAGTTCACGGTATGAGTGAAGGTACAGTGGTGTGAATGAATTGTTAACAATTATTCTACCAACCCCCGCCACAAAAAATATTTAAAATTAAAGCGTTAATAAAAATCTCAGAGTTGATGATGAAGAGAAATACATTTTTACCTCAGACTTGAAATTATAATGAACAAAATTACACAATGGTCTGTCTGGGGGTAACTTGGAGCAAAAGTAAAATGACAATTCTGGAGTCAGGTTTTACAAAGCGCAAACATGTTTTACTAAACGGCAGTTCTTTGATAAATATAAATACTAACATTAAAGATCTGCAACGTTTCTAACTAGTTTTTCGGATAGTTCATATTTGTAACTGTGTACAATACAGTTGTAAAACTCATGGTCGTGATTGCAGCTTTTTAATTTGGAGAGATGTGGGGGGGGGGCAAGTAGGGCAACTCAAATTACGTCAATCGTAAAACCGATTGGCATCTTGGAGTGCGTGGTTCCAAAGAGCATTGAAAACCAACGCATAATGGATACACTTCTCACACAAAAAATTAGTTATAGTTACCATTATAAATATTTCGGAAATATCTTGCTAGGATCAAATCGATTTTTTATGTAATAGTATATCGGTTTATCTTATTCAAAATCCCGTCCAGCATTCTAGTACGGGGTTCACAGGACCGGGGGGCCGCCCTGGAATCTGCACGGTCCACCACGTCTCAATACGGCCATTATACTGGCAAAAAACATCGGCATTCGGGGACCCGTACCGTCATGTGGCCGTTGCGAGACAGATCCATACAATATTGGTCATCACCCCACCAGGGAAATCGCCGTGTCCGGGCTCTGCGCTGTTTAAAAAACGATGGGTCACCGCTCCGAAGATATAGTTTATTTTGAACTGACGCTTTGTGGTAATCTATTTCAGCCTCACTTGTAACGGCGTGGTGTTAAGTTACGTGAATCGTTAATTTTCATCAAGTATTTGATTTAATTAAACAAAGAGCTAATTTATACCCCGTCCAAAGTTAATGCGCGGTCGAAAGGCAGAAATAAATTCCCCCATTTTCCCCATTCCTTCCACGAACAATAATACAAGCAATCATGATCACTGAGAATTACTACAGATGTTAAACATCTTATGTCACTGCCAATGTTTTGCTTTTCCTAAACAAATATTCTAATTTTGAAATTTGAGATGTGAAGCGCTTCCTCCAACGACAAGCAGGATCAGTAACACGATCATCGGCGCTATTTTCTACTCTGAATTTTAAGAGCGAAATTAAAATAACATCTGATTGTGAAGAAAATCGGAGACTTCAGGAAGGTATTGAGGCAATTTTCCTTGCGGTGGGAAATAAAATGCTGTCTTTCGACCGCACATTTATTTTGAACGGGATATAACTATAGGTATGAAATATATTTTAATCTGCTTTATTCATAAGCAAACTTTGATCAAGAGTTCCACGGTAGTAAAAAATGGCTCATTGTAGGCCTATTGAAAATAATGGAGTTTAGTTTTTAATGAAAGAACCCTTTGATTGGGGGGATCTAAAGCGTTTTAACCTTGAGGAGGCTCCGACAAAAACACCTGCACCCCCGAGCCACCACGCCCCTGCACACAACACTCGGCCGCGACGCGGCGGGTGTGGCGAGGGGGGGGGGGGAGAGGTTCTGGACTGATGAATCCGAGTCCGAGTGCCCAGGAAACGACAAAATGTTGCAATCCTCATACTGTATACATTCGATAGCGAAGCCGACCAATCATGTCCACGCCATTCCACAAAATGGGGAAAGAGATAACATTTTATTGCAGTTTAGTCATACGCTATTGGTATTTCTGATTTTTTGTTATTATTATAGAGTTTCTGTGAACATGTAAAAATTAAAACGATGTGAGAGGTTTTTGTAGACAAGTAAAGCTGTATAGACAAGTATATACAATTAATTATAAAACGCACAGTCGAGGATAACATTTCATTGACGACATAACGTCTCAACGTGTCATTACAGCTGAGGTAGAATGACCGAGTACTTGATGCCTTCTGACTCGCTTGCTGTCATATCACATTTTTCTTGATGGCTTTCAATATTATTGACAGCAGAAGAGGAAGGGGTTAACCGGGGTACAACGGGTGCAATACTGCCAAAGCCACCACGGAAAATGTCCTCAGTAATACTAATACAGACTGTGACATATTATCGTCGGGGTTTGGATCGTCCTTCTCACTCGATTCTAAAAAAGCATACTGTAGCATGATACTATTCATAGTTTGCAGTACGTAAACATAAGAAAATGAGTTTAATGTTACGTATCTTATTATTTATGTTTCTAGTGCATTATGTAGGCCTAATCTTATTTTGGTGCTTAAACTAAGTAAACAACATGGCGTTCTTATCAAATACCTCTTTCAAAATGAAGTCAATATCAGATTTCTTAAGGAACTTATAGACGGGGAATGTATGGGAAGCAAGTTGCTGGCTGCAAATACTTGCCTGTTGCACTTACTGCAAACTAACCTTGTCTATAGAGGTACTTTCCTCTTTAATGTAGGAAAACATACGGCAAGTGACGTAATGGACAGTATACTTGCAGC
Organism: Neoaliturus tenellus; assembly: GCA_030545055.2. Classification (NCBI taxonomy): domain Eukaryota; kingdom Metazoa; phylum Arthropoda; class Insecta; order Hemiptera; family Cicadellidae; genus Neoaliturus; species Neoaliturus tenellus. The sequence goes on from CM061532.1 coordinate 220,304,701, forward strand.
CAACTTGCCTTCTCTACTTTCCCCATTTATAAGGTGCTTTATCCAAGCCAAAACGTTCCATTTACAGTATTCGCTGATATCGAGCGACGGCGATGTGAGTGTGTGTGTGGTGGAGCCCACGTCCGTGACGTCACGACCTTGGCTCCTACAGAGGGCGACACCGACGCCTCGGCTCGCCTTATCCGCCAGAGAACACTCACGATCAGCTGATCCTGACTCCCTCAGCTCAGACGCAACCAGCTGACTAGTGCAATAGCCGCCAACGCTATCACTTCGCAATCAGCCGACTTGTCTGATCCCCAAGCTTAGCTCAGCCATCAGCTGATTTTAGCCTCAACCATCATCATGACTGGGCAACGATCATCTAACTCCTCCTCACCAACCCCATCCAGTTGACAATCGCTGGGGGGTGTAGTCGCTATCGCCTGTGTACGGCAAAAAACTGTACTGTAATAGCTGTATGTCCCCTTGTTGAGATTCATTATTCGTTGGACTTCTGAATTTGTGATCCTATTTCTTACTTTACGAGATTATAAGTTAAAATTACGGTACCAGTATTCATTACGGTATTAGCATGAAGTTTATAGAATGAAACTACTCCTTTGTTCTTAGATTGCATTTATTTAGAAGCATAAACTACAACTGAGATTACACTAAAATATGATAGCGTAAACAATATAAAACTAAGGATGAAATATAAAACTTTAGTGTCTAATAATCTTCTACCACAATAACCGGGTCTTCTTCGTAGTAATAATCGACCCAGTCCAATTCCTGCGCCCAACTGTACATCACTAGAGCCGAGAAAAGCAGGAATATTAGATTTATTACGAAAAGCAAAATGGCCGCAATAAATGGAACTCCAAAAATGTATCGGGAAGGCTTATGGCCGTCAGGAGGAGGGTACGTGTAATAATAAGTGTGGCCTTTGTCGTCGGTGTAGTAACCATGAGGGTAGGTGTGCGGGTTCGGAGTGGTGGTGGTGGTGGTGGGCGGCTGCCGTCGTGGACGATGGAATACCTCAGCAGCCGTGCTCTGGGTAAGCTTAAATATCTCTTCTTTACTAATGAAATCGTCTTTTATAGGTTTTACATCATCTATAACTGCATTTTCTTCTATTACTTGTACTCTGTTGTCTAACGGAGTAATTTTATTGTATTGGGCTGATCGATCAAGCAGCTCTCTCACTATATTGAGTAAGACATCTACATCGTCGTCGCTATAGTACTCCCGTTTTCGTCTTCGCGCGTACGCCGTTTCGTTGTAATAGTAAGGGGGCCGCCACCCCCAGCATCCCACCAAGTCGTCTATCCACCACTGCCGCCTGTAGCAGAGGTTGGCGATCCAGAACGACTCCGGGCAGCGCCTCTCTATGCAGATTCCGTTCACTTGGTCGTGGTGGCTCAAGAAGGAGAACATGCACAGGATTATCCAGTAACAGATCAAAACAACGATGATGATCAGGGCCATTATCGCAGAGGATCTACTCTCGTTGTATGAAGATGAAAACATCAGTAGCCCTGCTATGATTAGACCTATGGCGAAGATTATCATGAATACCAGAGAAAATGGAAACCACCCTTCGGGTCCCCACGGGTTGTGATAATCGAACACATTGGCTACGAAACAAACCGCAGCAATAGTGAAAAACACAGCGGCCAATATGGCAGCGCCGACTTGTAGAGTTAACACACCACAGAACGAGGTTAAAGCCATAACCAAACTTCGGTTTGTCGCAAGGGGGTGTCCACTAAACAACTGATCACTAGACTGACATGGTTTTTCACTTTTTTTACAATACAATCTTCTCTTCGCATGATGTGATTTTCACTTGAGGACCTATTTTTGGTAAATCATAAATTGTAAAGTGGATAAAATTTACAGTACAATAACACACTACCAGTATAATAAAATTGGTTTCATACAAATATTATGCTATAGTATTGTTTTCGTCCCATATGATGTGATGAACACAGCTGAAATTATATATCAAAGCACTGTAATGAGATCAAAAAAGTACCAATCAATGTACCCTATAGGGCTACATAACCAAATCAGTGGAACTTTTTTAACTATATATGGAAACGGTCACTATAAATACTAGGAATGAGGAAAACTGTCCTAATGTTTATTTCCTTATAATTTTTCCTCCGCAGTCCTGCTCCAGCTCCATACTCAAACATATAACCTCGTCTGTTTGGACAGACGTTTAAAAGGCGTATAGTTAGTTTTCACCACGTGTAGGCTACGGTACTGACCGTATGAGATCATGCTCAAGCTGCTCGTAGTGAAACATGGTGGAAGATCCACCATGGTAGTAAAATACTGACACAAAAACCCAAAGTATGTACACAATAGTATTGTGTCATGCAACACACATATTATGTAGAACAATATGTGGGTTGTCGACAAAAAGTTAAAATTTAAAATATAATATATTGTGGATGAATAATGGACGAATAGTCCTATACACAGGTCACTGCATTTTAAATCGGATTTTACCAATTTTAAATAATAGCCTGTCCTGCAAGTATCGCATTTAGCTACCAAACTACCTTGACAAAACGAGAATATTTTATTGAATTATCTTCTATATATTTATTAGAGAATCAATAGTTAGGCTACACTTGATTAAATAAAACGTACGCAAAAAAAAGAAACGCCATATGACTTTTGAAAGCTTCACTTTTCATAAAAAAAAAAACAAAAAAAAAAACAATGTGAACAAGGAAAACTTATATCACTAATAGACGACAAAACAATAGTTGAATAAGTTTATAACACGAAAAATATAAGCTGTACGATTGTATTAGCTTATCAGTAGTCTTCAACAATTATTGTTGCATCTTTTTCGTAATAATCCCATTCAGATAATTCCTGAGTCCAGCTATACATGACTAAAGCCGAGAAAATCAAGAAAGCGAGATTTGCAAAGAAGAGAACAATTGCACCAATCATAGGGAGCCCAAAAATGTACCTGGATGTTGTGGAACAGCAGTTTTCTTCCTTTTTCTCACCGGCAGTTCCATTTGCTAATATATGCGATGGCTTGAAGAACGTATGTCGTAGTTGACGAAGGCCAGATTCTCCATTCATTAGCATATTAATTATGTTACTGTATCTAAATTCCCCGTTTTTAAAACTGCCCGAATCTTCGTTTGCTAATTCATTTTCCAGAATCGTAACTGAAGCGTTTTGCCTCTTTGCCCCATCTAAAAGATTCACTCCACCTTCAGGTTTGCCTATTTGATCGTGAGATTCATTGTTTATCCTCATAATGAACTGTTGGTCGTCCCGTTTTCGTCTTCTGGCTTTCGCCGTTTCATTTTGGGGAGGCCACCACCCCCAACAGCCCGCCGTATCGTTGAGCCACCACTGCCGCCTGTAGCAGAGGTTGGCGATCCAGAACGACTCCGGGCAACGCCTCTCTATGCAGATTCCGTTGACGTGGTCGGGGTTGTTCAAGAAGGAGAACATGCAGAGAATCAGCCAGTAACAGATCAGAATCGCGATGAGGACGACGGACGTTATAGCGGAAGATCGGCTCTCGGCGAAAGAGGCAGTAAACATTAAAATGCCAGATACAACAAGGCCGACGACAAAAATTAACAAAAAAATTAAAGAAAATGGGAAATATCCCTCCGGTCCCCATAGGCTGTGGTAATCGAATACATTTGCTACCAGAACGACCGCAGCGACAGTAAAAAACACGACGGCCAATATGGCAGCGCCGACTTGCAGTGTCAACAAACCACAGAATGAGAGCAAAGCCATTGCCGAGAGTTACGTACTCAGGATCAAACTGACATCTTACACCAATACTTGACGCTGCAATGTTAGTCGTGTACTGTAAACTACTTCATTCCGTAGAAAAAAACTGGAAATAAACAACGGCCTGAATACATTTCGTGCGTTCATAGAAACTCCAAACATGTCTTTTAAACAAAATTTATGGAACAAAGGTATAACATTATAACCTAACTATAATAATATTTAGGAGCACAGCTGCTTAATAATTTTCATCTTTCAACATACGGTAACAGGTTTATGGGGTTTCAACACAATCATGAAGAAAGCAAATAAGAAATGTCCAATTACTATATGCGATTATATATGTGAAGGAGTACAGCAGTATAATTTTCAGTAGAAGATCCATTATCCATTATGAACGAATCAACCACCAAGCATTTTGCTATAGGCCTATTTTCCCAGTCGCGTCTCGTGCGTTTGACGCTCCGCGATGATCGCTCCGCGTCAATCGCTGCCCTCTGCTTTACATTGTTTGAGGTTAATCTATTTTCTCAGACGCGTCTATCGCTTCAGCCGCCAGCGTCTGCAGTGTTTCCAGATTGGCCAGGGCCAACTATCGTACATGCAGCCCAAAATTATCGTATTTCAGGCACAACTATCGTACGGTCGTAAGACGCCTTAAAACTGGGTAAAAATAGGTTTGTAAATCGTTAAATACTAACCAAATTCACCCAATTAGAAATCAAACTTTAATAAAAAATTTTAATCCATTTCGTAATAAAGGTTTAATACGATTTTTAACCTATTAAACTTGTGAAGTACCTACAAAAACCTGAATCCATTATTTGTTACACTGTTAGGGGATGGCTATTAACGTTTTGGTGCAGTGTCAGTGTGCAAAAAGCAGATTACTGATCTTTTTATCTAATATTTATGTTTAGGTAGGCCTAAATTCACCAGTCAAAAAATTACAAATTTTAAAAAAATTACTTAAAAAAAGGTTAAGGTTTTATGGAGCCATGCAACCTAGAAGTACACTGGTTGCTTCCATAGGTCCATAACTTACTTTCTTAATTTACTGTGTATTTTATTTGTCATCTTTTAAACTTATCAAATACACTGTTTTTTTTATTGATTGGTATTGACACTTGTCATAGATTATAGCACATTCACAATTGGGAGAAACAAGAAGATAGTTCTTAAAATATCCCTCCAGGGATATTACTGTAGTTCGTATTGCCTGCCTAGTTATGTCGTGAAATACAAAAATTTAACAAAAGAATATTGCTTTATGACCGTTAAAATGGTTTTCTTTTCCGGAGGGAAAACAAATTGATTGTAGAGCATTGCTAAAGTTTAATCTTTTTAACTTTAGTACTAGATTATTCACAATTAATATAATTTTCAATAAATAAAATATGTAGTTTCGTCCCTGGCCCAAATTATCGTACGAAAGGCAGTATCGTACGGTGACATATCGTACATCGTACGAGGGGCTAAATTATCGTACAAAACGATAATTATCGTACGTCTGGAAACACTGAGCATCTGTAACTGAGCCGCTAGCGTCTATCGCGGACCTCTGCTCCTAGAGCAGACGGAGACGCGGTCGCTCGCGTATGGAGGGGGTCCTTTGGTAATGCTATCCTTTGGGGGTACATTGGCACTGGTGCGACATATGTTCTTTAAAATTAACTGTAAAACTCCATAAAATAGCATTGGAGTTTTGAAAGACAGGATCAGCGTCAAAAGTCGGCGCCTTTAATTAAGAATAATGTTTAATCGTGTAATACCTGAAAGGCGCATTGAAAACACTCGAAGAACACCTTGAGGATAAACTATACGCCAAGAAGAAAGGGCCCCGGAGGTCTATGTGTCGAGTGTCTATTCAATATGAAACAGCATGAAAAGTTTATCTAATATTCATACGTAAACAAGTGGATCATAAAAGAACGATTCTCGGCAGTTGTTTGATAAATTTAGTTTTTTAGCTATGTTTGCTTGAAACAAAAATGTGAATTACAAATCGTTGTAGGCTACAAAGTACAACCCAGTAACAATCGGAATTGGGATAACAGCTGTCCTTTGACCCAACGGTGATTGATGGATGACCCCATACATTGTGAGAGTCCTAAAGATAAATAGAAAATGATTAAACTAACTTATAATTATTGATTAAATTTGTCGGTTTAAATGGTACAGTTAATAAATTTCAATATACGGTACACCGATATTTAACGAAATGGCTAGTATAGTTAGTTGTAGTTTTTAATTTAATTTCTTTAAATATAACTTTTTGATTGTTGAGCATTACAATTTTTCCTTCGTTCCTTAACCTGTCCCTACCTAAATATCAACAAATATCTGAGGCTACGCCATAAACATGTGACTGGACTTCTTTAAATGTGATTTTATTTTTGTCCAGAACAGATGTGTAAAAGTTATATCTTAGAAATTATCATTCTTAGGGTATAAAATCAAACAACTATAAGAAGCAAATATTAAACATAACTCACTTAAAATATTTTCGTCTTCCTTTATACAATAAATTAAATTTGAATTCATTTGTACGGAAGAAAACCTGTTGGACCCTACTAATCTACAAGAGATCGAAGACTTATGTTGAAGATTAACTAAGCTTTTGTTCACACTTTATAAATGGGTTTTTCGACATTTTGCGGTCTCCTGACACTTCAAGTAGGAGTTACTGTTCTGGCTGCTGTGTTGCTGACCTTAGGGGCTGTTGTTTTAGTGGCAAACATTTTTGAGTCGAAAGGTGACGAGGAGGGAGGTGGGGGCGGTGGTGGTGGTGGGGGAGGTGGGGGAGGTGGGGGAGGTGGGGGAGGTGGTAAGGGTGGTGGAGGGAAAGGCGGGGAGAAGGACGAGGAAACGGGAATAATGGACTACCCCATTCTGTTTATAATAGTATTTGCTATATTGTTGTTCCTTGTGGGAAGTTGTGCGTTTTGTTCAGCATACAACGAAAGCAAGGGACTTGCAATGATCGCATTGTTGGCTCTAATTCTGCTTACATTTTTCTGGATTGCATTGAGTGTTTTGTCTTTCTTAAGCAAACCAACAACTGTAGAAACTGTTTGCCATGATTTTAGATGCCCTGAAACATTGTGGCTCGCAAATCTGGACTACAGAAAGAAGGGAAGTGAAAAAGTAGTTAAAAGGGAGGTAAAATTTGAATCTGAAGACTTTGTAATGAATGAATCTCTGTTACAATCATCCACTCTCTCGTTTAATGTTCCAAACATCATTTTGGAGTTAGGAAGGCTGAATTCTTACCTGAAATCGTTGTATGAAGAAACCTGTGAGAGACTCGGAAATCAAGAAAACACTACTAATCATTGTAATTTGGATTTATTGGAGAATTTTGTTAGAAGCAAACGTCTGCAACAAAATTTTATCAACCTAAATAATAACTTCCCAAAAAAGTATTCACCAAAGATCCAAATGCCAGGAAAAAGGCAATTAAAATTGTTATCAAATACAAGACAGAGTTCAGAATTTGAAAACAAGCGTGAGAAATCAAACTTGAATAGTTTTGTAAAACCCCAAAGAAATGAAAGAAGAAACAACAGAAATTCCAAAGAAAGAAGCATGGATGAATTGAAAGATGACCCTTCAGATACAACAAATGACAGAGTAAAAGGTAATAAAAGCGAAAAATATAAAAGTGAAGCAGAAGAACTAACCGAAAAAAAAGAAGGAAAAGAATCAAAATATAAATTTGGTGTTCCCTTGATTGCTGCAATTGGTCTTTTTGTTGCAAATCTGTTATTTTTTCTGTTTACTGCTATTATCCTGTACAGTTGGGCTTCAGAACTCGGGGATGACTGTGGTTATATTGACGAAGTTTACTATTACTATTGATCTCTCTATTAGTTATTATATTCATTTACAGTAGCTCATAATTAAATACACACTAAATAATTAAAATCTTGATCTTATCCTATTATTATTATTAATCTTTTAAGCTTAAATAATAATTATGCTCACCACCAACTATTTAAAACTAATTCTATTAAAAAAAGACATTTAAACTTAATTAGGCTTAGGCTATTTTTGTCTCTTCTTGATTAAAATTATTTTTAGCTAGAATTGCAATGGTCCTGAACACCAGGAATTCAAGGCGCTCTTTCTTGACCCATTACATTTTTCTATTTTAGCTTTATTATTACCAACATTTTAATCCTCCACAGAAACGAAGAATAGGCTACATTAGCCTACCATATTTACTTCAGTAAAACACAACTGAATAGCCTATGATATTTTTCTATTTTTCATTAAATGTCACCTTAGGAAAGGACCATCAACTCGTAGGGGTTCCAAGGGTGCATGCGCACAGTTATAAGGTGCAAGGGGGGCAATGCCCTCCCCTAACTTTAATTAACGGATTAATTTTTTTTCACTTTTATAATTGAAGTAGCCTATATTTACTCTTCCAGAACTTAGTTTTATCAAAAGATAAGTTACAAAGCCCTGCACTGTGGATGATGAGCTAGAGCCACTGAGAATGACAAATTACGGTATGTCGTGGCCGCCGCACCACAATACCCAGCTGTCTGGGAGTACATGTTTTTCATCTGATTTTTGTTTGTTTGATAGACGTTTTATATCAGATTTGTTGCCTTACCAAATGGTAAACAAACTTGCACTCAAGTGAGCGGAGCGAAAAATATAGTTTGGAGGCAAGTGAGCAAAGTGAATGATCTTGCTCATTGACAACTGTCTAACTTGTGCTCAATCATCTGATTGAGGTAATCAATGCAAGTGAAGCTGCGCAGAGTAAAAGCTCAAAGCTCACAAGTAGATCTTCACTACAGGTTGTCCCTGGTCTAATGCACATTTTCCATTTTGTCAAAAAGATAACAAACAAGTCAATTATGCAAGGCAGTACACTATTCCTGGTTTTCTGTCTTACCATAAACCATACCCTGTTCAAATAAATGTGCGGTCGAAAGACAGAATTTTATTTCCCACCCTAAGGAAAATTTCCTCAATACCTTTCTGATTTCCCCGTTTTTCTTCACAATCAGATGTTTTTTAACTTCACCCTTAAAATTCAGAGTAAAAAATAGCGCTGATGATCATGTTACTTCCCCTACTTGCCTTTGGAAGCGCTAATTTGTTACATCTCAAACGTAAAAATTAGAATATTTGTTTACGAAAAATAAAAAAATTGGCATAGCCTAAAGTGACATGAGATATTAATTGTCTTTAAATGAGATAAATAATTGTCTTTAATAAAATCATAAATATTACACACTCTTTCGTCCTTGTCTGTTTTGTTCTCGGTGAGACGCCCAAACTGAAAAGGAGACAACAGAGAAAGGAGAAAGTTCAAGGAAGGAAGAGTATAATTAAAAACCATTCAAAATTAAGGGATAGGCTAACAAACCAATGTGAATAAATGTAGAGATGAAGAAAGAAGAAGGAAGAAAGAAGAAAGAAGAAGGAAGAAGGAAGAAAGAAGAAAAAGAAGAAGAAAGAAAGAAGAAAAAAGCAATTGAAATTAATTAAAAGACTTGAAAAAGTTTAGAGTATTAAATTAATTAACAATGAATTATCTTGTTGAAAAATCCGGAATTGTGAGTTTTAAATTTTGAATCAGATAGAAAGACTTTTTGTAAATTCCCATACAATGTAGTAAATTTGTCAGCGGAATAAAATTTATTATTATTATATTAAACAGCTGTAGTAATTTTCAGTGAATGTGATTGGTTGGATTCTTATTGACTGTGGGAGGAACGGGAAAAACTGCTTGAATTAAAAATTGCTTTTCGACCGCACATTTATTTTGAACGGGTATAACTTAAGTTAATGTGGGTAAAAATAATACAGTTATAAATTAAAAAAATAAAAGGCATTTATATAAAACTAACTTACTTGTAGGCCTATATGCTATGTTATTATCTTCTAAAGATAACTTGCTAGCTATTAACCGCGGCTTCGACCGCATTGTAGCCATTAAAAATTAGCAGAGACCATTACAGTAGAAGAAATGGATAAATATTATAAATATTTTTTATTGTTTGGTTTTGTTTGATGTTGTTTTATAAAAAATTATTCTTTTAAAATAAAAAGTTTCTATGTTACTTCTAATACCTCCAAGGAAATGTGTATAAAGTCTCATGATGATCCGGTGGGTAGTTTTCGCGTGTTGTCTAACAAACAAAAGGACATTATTCACATTAAATAAGTTGCGTAAGGACTGGCCGAACAAAGTTCTTCCGAACTTTTGTTTGTAAAAGTTAACCATGCTTTTAGAATGTAAATCATATGGCCGGTAAATGTTCATTAAGAATTTTTGTTGATTTTTTGTGTTCACCCAACAAGTTCACCACGAATGTTCGGCCAGTGCGGATGCGGCTTTACAATATTAGTAAGATTATTATTTCTTGCAGATTTATTTTAAATTAAAACTGTACAGTAACTTTTATTCGTTGTAATAATTTTATAACTAAGACAAGAAGCTAATTCAACTTATGTTAATTTTTTTCAATAAAAAGAGTTTGTAATTTTTACAATAAGTAGGTATTATTTTTAAAGCCCGTAACCAGGATCCGGGGAGTTTGCCCCCCTTGACCCCCTCTGGTCGGGCCTGTCAGAAATCCGCAAGCCCATCAACAAAAGGTAAACAAACAGTAGACAGACTCACCTATGTTGACAAGCTTGACACCGTCCTCCGAGACGGCGGTGAGGGCTGCAGTGACATTTTCCAGGTATTGGTGTTGGTTCGCCGGCTTTTTGATCCAACTCGGACGCAGTTTTCTTTTCTGTAACACTTCAACTAACGCACAGAGTCGCGTCCCATCACAAAAATCACTAGCGAGATCGCGCACTTCCATCCCTACACTTCGCAAGTGTTCGTTCACCCAGTTGCGGAAAGTATTGGCTTGGATTTCCACCCAAAGATCTTCGTGTCCTTTAATCGCCATTCCTTTAGCGGCGTGACCCTCTGGGCTCCGGGCGACCAGCCCGATCTGTGAGATTCTCATCTGCTCGCCGGTCACTGCCATTCTGGATTGAACGACACGCACAGCACGACCGGACTCACTGCATCTATCTACCGCACTGTTCGTTCTGCTCTGCGACTGCGACTCGCCGTTTGGCGTTTGGCCGTTTGGCAGCGTTGTTGACTGTGTTTGGATTGCTTCATGGCTTCTGCTAGGCTCCGCTCCGAGCGGTTTCCTGCGACGTAGTTCGCGGCCACGCCACCGCGACGAGAGCGCAGCACGAACTTAAACAGTACTGGAGTTGTAAAGGATCCGGAGGATATAGCAACAATCGGTTCCCCCGTGGCGTTTTTGGCGGTTGTTTTAAAACGTTTAATTTATGTTGTTAGACTGATTAGTCGCCCATTTACGTTAGTTTTGTGATTAGTGCCAGAGAGACCGAGCTTATACTCGACATTTCTTTCCTCAAAGCTCATTTGCTCCGCTCACTAGCTCTTCTCCTTTTTAAACGGGCTCGTTTGCTCCACCCGCTATTTCAATGGGCGCTGCAATTTTCTTTAAATTTAACTAACCACAGGTTGAAATTGAAAAAAATATTGGTTTATATCTACAGTTATTAGCTGATTCTTGTTCAATTTAGTAGTAAAAATGAATTCCATAAGGGTAACATGAGAACGTTGAAGGGCTCCTGGACCTAAACTGGATTTTTCCCAGCCTTGGGACCAACTCCAATTGATTTCTCACTCCAAAACCCCCATACCGGTATTCAATAAAAAAATTCAAAGTCCTTGGACAGAAAAAACCTTGCCCGTGCAAACATAGCTTATTTTAGAGTTTAACACCAGGGGGACCCAGCTTATGCTTGGTAAATTACTTTTCTTTCTCAGACAAAGCTTGTTTGCTTCGCTCACTTGCCATGCCAAATGAGGGTGCGCTGTACGCTGTACTTTTGTTTAACATGTTCAACCAGAGATTAAATAACACATCGGTTTGTATCTAGAATTATCAGTTGATTTTTGTTAATTTTAGTAGCTACAAAAAATTCCCCATAAGCAAGGCTAACATGATGGGAACTTTGAAGGGCTCTAGGACAAAAACTGGATTTTCCCAGCCATGGGACCAGTAACTTCAAGTGATTCTTTGTGGCCAAATCCCCCATACTCAACAAAAAATTAAAAATCCTCGGACAGAAATTTTTTTCCCTATAAAAATTGCTTGTTTTAGAGTATTCAGACAGCTAAGACAGGTGCTGACCGCAGATCTCTGCAGGAGTGTGCATTACGCTTAAGTGCAGTCCATATTGCAACATGGGATACAATTCCATCACAGATTCTGCCTCTGTGATGGAACCACTGGTTATCACACAGAGAACCATAACCAAAATAATTCTAAAATAATATCAGAGGTATCCTACCCAATTAGTATATTCAGATTTTTCAGTTCTTAAAATCAGACCACTCTACCTAAAATCCTTATTAATTTATATTAAAGAAAACAAACATGATATTTTCACCACTACTTCCCATCAGTTTAACACCAGAACTAGATTGAACTTAGGTATTGCTTTCCCAAAATTAAAAATTAGATCAGATTTTCATAATTCTTTTTATCTCGCCCACCACCTTTACAGAACCTTCCAAACGATTTCACAAATACTGAGGGTGTCAGTGTTGCCGTCTACAAGAGAAGGGTGGAGGAGTGGTTGTTCAGCATCAGTCCAGGTGTCGCTGAAACTTTAATTTAGTCTCCATATACTTAATACTTGCCCCAAACACTAAATAAACTCACCTTTTCTTGCTAATTCAAATCAAAGAGATATGAATCTTGATAACACTTGCTCTCTTTTATTATTACTTTTCATTATACATTAAACATTTTCTCTTTTAAAACGTCATATTAAACCTAAAAATTAATACAAATTAAATTTTATTTTCAGTTTTAAACAACAACTAGTGAACATGTTGCTCGACATCGAGTAATTTATTTTGATACAATACAAAAGTTTTAGTTCTAAGTCAATGACATCCGACCAATCCAATATTGTGAATACCAGTGATCACAAAGAATTACAGATATATGTTACCTGTCTATAAATTAATATGGTCGAGGTAATCTCAATGTTATTCTAATGGGTAAATTTCAAATTTAATTTGTGGATAGTGCCCTTATTTTAAGTCTGATTCTCATAAATTTTTGGCGGAAACAACTGCATACCAAGCCCTATCCAACGACACCAAAAACATGAAAATCGGTTGAGAATTCTAGGAGTGCTTTACACAAAAAAACCTTAGTGTATTAAATAAGTATAGATTTCCAAACAGAAGTTTTATTTAATTTACTTTTTTAAAATATTCTTTGGGACATATAAAAGCACATTAATTTAAGCCTACTTGTTGATTGGGTTGATGTTAGATATATTCATAATTATGTTAAACTTAAGAATGTGGACGGACAGTGATACAAGTAACTTTTAACCTCTTTCTTCACACTCAGGCCATGTAGCCTTGTGAGGAAATATATTTTCACCATACTGCACGCAGAACACCCGTTTTCTGGCCTGTATTTAGTCCACAAAGTTGGCCTTTTCTTTTCTGTAGCCTTCTAAAAGTGCGCCAAAAAAACATCTGTTAATTTTTTCCGTGTGCTAACCTCAAAAGTTTTTTTTTTTTTTTAAGCAAAAATTATACTAATCCAAAACAAACAAGGCCAATGTAAACAAAAATCGACTTGCAGACTACAATTTTTATACAAGATTTTAAAATTTCTCTAAGGCTCGGTACACATTGGTGCGAGGATTGACCGAGGCGAGGACGAAGCGAGGAATGTTTCGGTTTGTGAAACACGCATTCAAATGGAGCACTACACATTGGACTGAGAGGTGACCGAGGCGAGGACGAGGATGCGGCATACTTAGTCGGCCCGCGACGGTCAGTCAGTGCTCGGCAAGTCTGTGTGTTTATTTTTTAGAGTTTTTGATGGTTTATTTTTAACATATAATCGCACACATTCCTCGCTTAGCCCTAGCTTAGTCCTCACTTCGTCCTCGCCTCAGTCAATCCTCGCACCAATGTGTACCGGGCCTAATTCGACATATATATCAGCTGTTTATAAGGAATATTTAAATTAAGATGGAAGTCAACTAATAAACGTAAACATATAATGAAATTTGAATTAATTCTCATATAAATTAGTTATTCATTTTAGGTTTTTGCAGTGCCGTATGATGAAAAACATTGTTCATCACTCGGATGGAAAAGGTTTTTTCTATGCTTAGTAGCTATTTCCGAGCTCGGCTTCACCTCGATTTACGCGATTACGCACAGAAAAAAAGCCACTTTCCGTCCTAGTGATGAAAACTTCTATCCCGTTCATGTTGTGATTTTTTGTATCTCTGTACCCTACAAACTTGGAAATAAAGTACCGTATCTTGTATAGTGCCATGGGACCGTACACTTGCTTGGTAAACTTGTTAGACAAATTCATTGCTCTGTTCACTCACCCCCAGCCCCATCCCCCTCCCCCCAGCTCACGTAAGTAATGCTGAATTTTAGTTTAAACGAGGTGGCCCGTGTGCAAATTGCGCATTTTAGATTTCTGTATGAGTAAAACTAACCTACAGTAAGTGCATGTTGATTATGAAGTGACAGATATCTATTTTTGTTTACTACCTGGCTTTTAAAATTCATTGGATGGTAATCAGCTAATAAATTACAATTCACATGAAATAACTTGCAATAAAAGTTGGTCAAAATTTTAAAGCGCCCTCTAGAAATAAATTAAAGGCGAGGGGGGCGAAGCCCGAAACAATATGACCTTTTTAATTACGATTTGTCACTGCGCTATATCCTAAGCTTTAAAATGACACCTCAATCTTAAAAATCCGTTCAGTAGGTCGAGAGAAAAAGGGACGTAACAGACTAAACCCTGTAAACCACTAAACAGACTGAACCATATATTGAAAATATAACATTAGTTTGTTTCTACAGTTAGTTATCAGCTGATTTAGGTTTAATTTTGTAGCTATAGTCTGTTCACTGAGAGTGTGAAGTGAAGCCTCGCCTCAAAATGGCGAATGCTACAAGTCGTGACCAATCAGGAGAGAAAAAATCACCTGTACAGTGACGGTGTGAGGCTAGAGGGATGATTCACAGTTGTTTCCTAAAAGCAGCTTACTTTTCACATTTTTCCCGTTCAACCTCCACTTTTCCGTGAGCTCCACTTCACACTCTTGGTGAACAGACTAGGGGAAGGTCGGCTAGTATCGGACAGCGGGTAGTATCGGACAAACGCTGTTTCCAGCTTTTGCCGCTAGAGACAGCACTGACTAGGACATCAGCAGAAGCACCAAGGAGAAAGACTATGTGAGCGCCATGAAGCGTTTCGTGCCTCAATAATCGTCTGCGCTGTGACATTTCTTTTTGTTTTTGTGACAGTTTCTGTGCACGTACGTATGTTTGAGACATCAGTGTGCTAAACTGAGGAAATACTTTTATGATTCAACACCACTATTTGATAGTAAAGAGGCTTTACTTAGTTTCGTAGATGAATGGTTATTTTAGTTTGGTTATTATGGAAGTGGTAGTCAAAATGGCGGACCATGTTAGTCGGGTAGTATCGGACCAGCTCGCGTCGAGTAGTATCGGACAAAATGGGAAGGTTGTAATTGTCGAAATAATTGTAAAAAACTTGACGTAATCAATAATTAACTCCCATTTTTTATTTTTAGGTTTTCGAACATCATAAGAGAGAAAATGAACAAAATAAAAAAGCACAAAGGTAGACTTAAAAATATAAATACTCAACTAAGGCCTTCAAAGGAGAAAAAATAAGAAAGTTTTGAAAGAGACAAAAGACAAAAATGTAAAAAAATCACAAAAAGGCAATTACAGTTTGAAGAAAGAAGTAGGTCTGAAACACACATTGCATTATTTGTGATGAGACATTTCAATAAAACTGGATACAAAGTTCACATTGAAAGGGTTGGCCTCCAGAAAACTGTGCTCAGCTTGAGGACAGCCATCTCTATTATAAGTGTATGATATTTGTGTTGGGCACGAAGCAAAGAAGAAAAAACTTTAAATTGAAACACCAACAATGTTTTGAGTCAAAGTGATCTTAATTTTGTGACTTTGAAACTCAATTTCCTTTATTTGGACGCAAGGCTATCAACTAAAAAAGTTCATAGTGAAAACAATTTTTTTATACTTATAGTTAAGTTTTTTGTAGTGTTGAAACAATTTGTAACGATAAAAGTGTGTTTGCAGGCTGCAAGTGGTTTTATTTTAGCTACAAGCAGTTGTAGTTAACCCTGTCCGATACTACCCTCCAAAAATCAAATGTGCCCAAAAGTAAGGTTTAGAAAAAGTATGGAAAAGTGATACATTCATTCATACCATAATTATTATATTAAATGTGTGTATAAACAACATTTCAAACTTTGATATTTTGCATAGTAAATTATTATTTCTTTTATCACTAATTAGAAAATCGAAAAAAGCTTAAGTGTCCTATACTACCCGACCTTCCCCTATATACTCCAATTTTAAATTTCCACAAGCATAACATGGGAACCTTGAAGGGGTGAGGGCGGAAACCGGGTTTTTCCTCAGTTATAGGACCAGTTCTAATCAATATCTCATGGCCAAAACCCCTACCTAAAAAAATCTTTGGATTGAAAAACAATTTGGCCCATACAAACAGTGCTTGTTTTAGAGTATAAGATAAGATAAAATACAAAACAAAAATAAGATATCCAAAATATTTTAAATAAATTACAATCAATAAAAAAAGCTTTTCATTTGTAATAAATGACTAGGGCCCAGATAAAAATAATACATGGCTTGTCTAAAAATAATACATTGTTACTTACCTTACGTTAAACATTTTGCTGAACACTTCATTGTTTGGTAATGAAACAAACCCACTTCACTTTGCCAAATTTCAACAAATTTTTTTTTGTAAACTTAAAACTGTCGATCATTAGGGCCTTTTTACCCCTTTGGCTCAAAACTAATCTAATATTTTACTCTTACTCCAGGACACCTTGAAATGAAATACTATTTTGTAATTCACAACAGGTATTTTTAAACCCCCTTTCCCAACCTTTCTTAAGTTAGGCATTCTTGGGAATTCTTAAGATCATTCCATTTCTAAGAATGTGCATGATCACTACATTCAAATATCCCTGTCACTATTCCTCTCAGCTAGGGTGGAATATTTCACCGGGGCAGTTAGCTGCCTGGATGTAAGTTAGTATTTCTATTTATTTATCATCATGCTTGGGAGTGTGCTCAGAAAAACTAAGAACATATTGGACCCATTGAGAAATCCAACCCTGTAATTGGCAGCACAACTCTCAACTCTCTAATGAAATTTATTCAAAGTCTTTGTGAGTAAATGAAACAAATCTAAGTTTTTCATAAAAATTTACCGCTTGAGTTTTAAGCATTAAAACAATATTAAATATTCTTTCCCTTAGTTGTTGGAATTGAGGGATTTTTGGTAAGTGGGACTTCGTGAATAACATTAATAAAACCAGGGTACAAAAATAAAAACATAATTTATTTTTAGCATTAACCTTAGCTTACAGGCTGTGTATAAAATATAATAGTGAAAATATAACAATAATGATCAAATAAATACCGGGAGTCCATAAAGTCCCAGAAGGTGAAATATTTGTTTATCGGTCAACTTACGACATTGAAGTTTTGTAAGTAGATTTAGGAATGAAAAGGCATCCTAAATAGCATAAACATAAGTTTAAAAGAATATTGCAATAATTTTAATATGAGTTCAAAATAATTTTAATATTAGTTAAACTTGGTAATGTTTATGAATCTGACCTTCAAATGAAGGTCGATGATGTACAAACCATTGGCAACATGTTATAATAATTTACACACATATTATCACATTAGGCAACTCTATTTTAACAAGTATGTCGGTTTAACCGGCCAATTTGTAATACAACCACATTTTTGTCACGAGATAGCCGATAAAGAGACTACTTCAAATTACTTCTTTTAGGTTATTTTAAAAATTTAAAGAATTTGTTAAAACAATCAAGAAATCGATTTTGTTAAAATCACTTTGTTATACGATAGGTTGGCCGAATAGGCGCACATTTCATCTTAAAAAAAGAAAAAGGTTCGTTACTTTCCTTAATTTGAAAACCTCTAAATAAAAAATTAACATATACTGTAAAAACTTGGAGTAAACGATAAAAAAAAAAAAAACAGTTGATTTCTAAGAAACAGCAAGGTAAAAAAATCTTTCAACAAGTAAAATTATCACAAAATCAACAATGCATCATAGACTCTGCCATTTAACCAATGCAAATGAAAATTTAAGTACAGTACACTCTTGCTCATCCAAAATTCACTTGATCCAAACTAATGATCTGGATTATTATTAAATGCAACAAAAAATAATTGTTAATGACACCTTCAATTTCCTATTTGTTACGCCCGGAGAAAAAAAATGTGCCACATTCTGCATCGCCAGATGTTTTACTATAATTTGCGTCCCTCGATCTGATTGAAGAGGCATTGTAAGTATTAGCGTGGGGATAAACATCCGCTTACAAACTTGTAGTCTCCCAACTGCATGCAGTTGCCATCTGTGGGATGGCAATAACTTCCAAATACTGTAGGTCTTTATCATTTTTTTATATACAATACTTTAGTTTGTCTCATATTGTATTTTCTAGTATGTACTTTGTGTTAATTTTAGTAAAGGATTCGATGCTTTATTTCATGCAATTTTTCATCCTTATAAATTTACTATTCAATACTATAAGTTTCAGTATTTTACTCTCAGATGATCCCATGTATAAACTCATAAAAAGTTGTGGATACACCATAGTTGACACAATTACAAAAACGATGAGTCATGACCAAATCCAGGGCCGCCCCGAGGGCGGGGCGACCGGGGCAGTTGCCCCGGGCGCCACGGCCAAGGGGGCGCCGCTGCTGAGGCGAAATCCCCATTTTATAAAGGCTCAAAAACTTCACAAAAATTGTAAAAACTGCATCAATAAATATTTTAGACACAATTTTTCAATAACAATTTTCATAATGTGTTCAATAATAATTGTGCTGATTAGTTCCAATTAAAATGTAAAACATTTACTAGTCGGAATTGAGTAGTGATTAGGTCTCTTTTATACATCGCGTCGAGCGACGCGCGTCGCTCGAATCGCTAAGATGATCGTAAGATGATGCCGCGGCGGGCGCCCGTCGGGCGCGTAGTATGACAGCTCCTAAAATCTAGTGCAATGAAGTTAGGTTACGAGCGTCTTTTGCCGCCCGTCGAAATATGTGCTGTATACGGCCGGCCGCACACCGAAACGGACGCGACGCGACAAGACCCGACGAAACCTTTCACGTCTTCCTTCCCGAGCGAAGACAATAACATATGTTTTATAGTATATGGGTATTTTATTTTGTTCAGCCGAATAATATGTTTTTACCTTTGTTCGCGAAGTCGTAATATCACATTGGTAATATGCTGTCATGTCGCGTCCGTTTTGGTGTGCGGCTGGCCTAAAAGGGGCCTTATTCATTTTAACTATAAACCTATTGTTTACAAACAAGTGGAGGTGAATCATGAAAGCATCACAATTGGCTGTACGTAGACTGGCCATACCTGATCTTATGCTCTAAAAATAAAAAAATAATAAAAAATGGCTTGAGCGCTCATTTGGGGCCTACGAAAACTAAGTAATTCAATTTTTTTTTTTGCCTAAAAAGTTAATTTTAAGTTTTGTAAAGCAGAACGTTTTTAGTATCATTCAAGTATAAATTTAATGAGTATTAAAATTATATGCAACACTTGTGACCTAATTAATTGTGTACTTATATTTAAAACTAGTACCAGGGGGACCGAGCTTAAGCTCGGTAAAATTATTACTTTCGTTTCTCACACAAAGCTCGTTCGCTCCGCTCACTCGCCAGGCGGAAGGTTTGCTGCACATTGGTATGATTTTCCTAAAACCACAGGTTAAAGATGTAACACATTGGTTTATTTTATCTACAGTTATCAGCTGATTTTTGTTCAGTTAAAAAATTTCCATAAGGATAACATGGGATCTTTGAAGGGCTCTAGCGCGAAAACCGGATTTTTCCCAGCTATGGGACCAGCTCCAATCGATTTCTGGTGGCCAAAACCCCCATATTCCAAAATTTGAAGGAAATCGTCGGAGCCGTTTTTGAGATAATTGTGCAAGCAAGCAAGCAAGCAAACAAGCAAACATTGCTCGTATAAGAGTATAGGATACATAACAACTTATGCTATCAGGATATTGCAATGCTTTTTAATTGAGTAGACAAAATTCGACTGAAATTCGACCGCATCTGGTCATGTAAACAAAAATGTATGCAGGCCCGTTAGTTTTCGTAGACCCCTAACAGACCCAGACCGTGTTGTCATCAACAAATAGTTGTGTCAACAAAGCTTTATACAGTACAAGTTAATTTTTTAAATTAATTTACTAAAACTAACAGCATTGAAAATTTAACCATGCACCTCATTTAATGCTTCCTTTTGGACTGCATTAACATTACAGTTCACACAAGATACCTAGGCCAATTAATTAATTTAGGGGGCGCAGATAAAAACCTCGCCCCGGGCGCCCATTGCCCTAGGGGCGGTCCTGACCAAATCCACTGCAATCAAATTTTTTTCTCCACGGACCGGCCGTTCACCACAATAGTTCGGATGAACGAGAGTGTACAAACAAAACTTATCAATCATATTAGTCTGTTTGACGGATTGAAATTCATTCCAAACAGAGGTATTACAAATTACTTGATTGTACAAAACAAATACATATTTCAGAAAAATTCTAAAAATAAGCTAACAATATGATTTATTTACACCTAGGTATAATTAACCTCTATTATTTATGTACACACAGATTTAAAACAACAACTGTACATTCAAAGTAGATGCACGATTGTGAGGAGCAGAATATGAAAAGTTTTGACTGTTTTATCCTTTTGAAATGTTATTGAATATTTAGACTGTATTCAAAATGGCCTATAACAAAACTATAATTATTGGAATGTAGATATCGTTAGGGGAATCATTAAAGTAATGCAATTTTCAAAATAGACATATTTTTTACAAATAAACTAAAGAGATTATTTAACATTGACATAGCTGAGATAACACTAAATAGACCGTTCCTTGAACGAAATTGACATAGACTGACTGGAAAAAACCCATTAAAAGTGCCTGTGAAAGATTGGGTTGTAACAGGATTAAACGCGTGACGGGTGTTATGAGGTCATCATTTACTCAAACTCAAAATTTCTTTATTTACAATATGTATGCATCATATATTTAAAATAGCACCAACCATACTATAAACTAAACTGAGAAAAATTCTTCTAACGAGTAGATTTAAGATCAATTTCATAATTCTTCAATTTTTTTTAATTTAGGAAAATCATATTTAATTTTTTATAAAATTTAGAAAACGTCTTAAAACCTTAGCTTCTATGTATATGGGATTGGTTAAATAATTTTTGACCTATGGTTGAGTAGGTATGATGGCATCTCTATTTTATGGCATTGATGATCACAGAATGTGTCAGTGTATTTTGGAATGTATCTTATATTTACTTTGCAGTACCGTATCCACAAAAACGAATGGGTTGTTTCAAATGAATTCATTCAAATGCATCATCAAAAATATTCAAAACAAAAATTTTGAAAATAAAACTCTTTAAAAAACTGGAACATCTCACAATTGCATATCGTTAATTGAAAGTTGATTAAAAATATTCATGAATGTTGTTGTACAACAATCAATTAAACAAAAAAAAAAAAAAAAACAAAAAAAAAAAAAAAAAAACTTGCGTGATGAATAAAATGTACCTTAATAAACTAAATAATATACATACTTACAACTTATATAGGCATACTCTTTATTATCACAACAGTTCTAAGAAATAAACATTAAAAATCATCATGATCATGATTGAAGATTGGGAAACAACCACATATGCTTATGCATTTCCACTTGTACTAATGTAGTACGAATTTACACAAGGCCTACTCTTTATTATCACAACAGTTCTGAGAAATAAACATTAAAAATCATCATGATTGAAGATTGGGAAACAACCACGTATGCTTATGCATTTCCATTTGTACTACTGTAGTACGAATTTACACATAACTTTCTTGGGGGATTTAAACTATACAAAGAAATGGTTATATCATAAAAATCTTTGGAAACAATATTTTTTAATTTAAAATTGTTGTAACTTGACATAGTAACATTTCCAAAATGATCAGTTGCAATATAGTTGACGCCACATGTAAATAAGTCCCCCTCTTTAGGTAGAAACCTTTCTAATCCCTTGTTGTCAAAACAATGTCAACCTTCGGGGCGTCCAGCTGGACGGCCGACATCCGCCCCGATATTCAAAGAAATTTCACGCTCCAATATAACTTCCAATTAATTGATACACTTGTCCTACATTATTATATTATGGCTCATGCTTTTCGTATTACTTAGACGAATAGAACAAAACTTGAATTACAGTTCTACGACCTACCGTTTGTGAAAAAACAGTTGTCACGTAACTACAGTGGAGCGCCTTGAAATAGCAAGGCGGATATCGGCAGTCCGGCTGGCCACCCCAAACGGTGATATTGTTTTGAGAACAAGGGATTAGGGTTTCTACCTGAGGAGGGGGGCTTATTTACGTTTGGCGTCTACTATAACAGGATAGAGCTATTAACTTTGAAAAGGGACAATAATTACAAGGTCAATTTAAGTCAATGCGGATTTTACCCCTACAGGAATGCATTTGAAGTGATTCTAA
Organism: Neoaliturus tenellus; assembly: GCA_030545055.2. Taxonomy (NCBI): domain Eukaryota; kingdom Metazoa; phylum Arthropoda; class Insecta; order Hemiptera; family Cicadellidae; genus Neoaliturus; species Neoaliturus tenellus. The sequence goes on from CM061532.1 coordinate 220,327,256, forward strand.
TATTATCTTGTGCGGCGAGGAACTATAGTAAAGTGCACAAAAATAGTCCATTGTCAATTGAAAGTATCGTGTCTGCCCCATTCTTTCTCACCCTGCAATGTCATTTCTTGTTATGTTTAACATGTGTGATCCTGTATACAATGCATTCCTCGACAGATTTGGCAATAATGCATCAACTCTGACTGGACTACTTTCAGGCAAATTACTATAGCATACTAGTACTTATTAGCGATAAACGTGTACTGTTATTTCATCATAAAAATTAACTTATCATAAATACATTTTACTTTTGGCTGAAAAAACAATTAGCGATTATTTAACAACAATTTTTTTTTAATAAAGGGTAAGTTTAAACATAATTACTAATATTTGTTTTCCTGTTTCCATTGACAAGTTACACTTAGTTATTAGTTATTATAGCTACTCATGCATTTTTATAAAACAATTCTTTCTAAAATTTTATTTATTTAGGATTTTTTCAAAGTCTATCTCTTGATAGACTTCAGACTGAAAATGGTCTCAGAAAAAAAGTCCCAAACATATCAAATAAAACTTTTTTAGAAATTCATGAGGAGCTATAATAACTAATACTTACTATGGAGACAAATACATACCATAAGGAATTAAGTTAAACCTATTATTCATTGCTGCTATATAACTAATGGATAAAGAAAAGAAAATCTTAGCTTTTGGCACAAGCACAATATAAACATACTACTGGCTATCAAGGTTGAAGGTCCATAATTAACAGTCATTAGAAATTAAATTATTTCAATAGGAAAAAGATAGGAGACAGCAAACTCACCCTGAAAATTATTGATAAGCTTAACAGAAACTTGCTTACTTCTTGCTTATTTTGTTTACATGAGCATAAAGGGAGGTTTTATTCAGTCAGGATCTGTACGTGAGTAGTCAAGATCTTCTTTGTTTTCACTTATTCCCTTGAAGAATTTCTTGCTAACTTCTGGAGTTGTTGCAACATTCCAGTAGGATGGATTTTTCTGGATTTCTCAGTGGTACTTTGCTTGTTGGTGGAAAAACTCTTCTCGGCTTTTATCGTCCTTCTGCTCTGCAGCTAGCCAAATAAGCTAGAATGACTGAATTTTTTACTGTGGTGTTTTCACACAAAATATTTATTTATTAAAGTAAATCCTATACTCTTATACGAGCAATGTTTGCTTGTTTGCTTGTTTGCTTGCTTGCTTGCACAATTATCTCAAAAACGGCTCCGACGATTTCCTTCAAATTTTGGAATATGGGGGTTTTGGCCACCAGAAATCGATTGGAGCTGGTCCCATAGTTGGGAAAAATCCGGTTTTCACGCTAGAGCCCTCCAAAGTTTCCATGTTATCCTTATGGAGATTTTATTAATTGAACAAAAATCAGCTGATAACTGTAGATATTTAAACCAATGTGTTACATCTTTTTTCTGTAGTTATACCAAAGTGCAGCAACCGTTGGCCTGGCGAGTGAGCGTAGCGAACGAGCTCGTCTTTAAAACGGAAAAGGGCGAGTGAGCAGAGCGAACGAGCTTTGTGTGAGAACGAAAGTAATAATTTTACCGAGCTTAAGCTCGGTCCCCCTGGTACTTTATTAAATTTAAGTTTTTCAGTCTCAATTTTTTCATTCTCTTCTTTCAACTCATTTTCGGTCCTGTTTTCTTCGAGAAGTCAGGTGTTGTTGAACTGCACAATAAAATTGTTGAGGATTGTAATTAATCTATCTATGGTTACCTCTGCAACTTGTGTTCTTTCCAGAAGAGAAATAGCTTGAAGCAAAGTACTAGTATCTAAAAAAGTACTAAGTTGGCAAAACTGTGTGGAGATAAAAAAAATAAAATCATTATGTAACTGCCACTTCCTCTTCATGTTTCAAGAAGACTACACATATAATTGAAGTATAACAAACTTTCTTGTTTTCTTTTGTGAATTTATATTTCTGTCAAGTTTATAAATACTTTTCAAGGTGAATTAGCTGTGTCCTATCTTTTCCTACTAAAATATTAAAGCCAAGTGATTTTTCCTTAAAATACTAACCTAGAAATTTAAATAGTAATTTTTAATTAATAGTAAATTTTGAATTAATAGTAAATTTTTAAACCAGCAGCTTCACCATGGAATGTTAAATGACAACATATTTTACAATTTTAATTTTAATATTAGGCGAGCATGTTAACATTGTCCACTTGCCTCCAAATACATCGATACAGCACTACCAACTACCCCGTTGTGAGTGATGCATTTTTCGTATACTTGTTGAACTACATATATCTATAAAACATAAAATTTTAAAGTAATCATCATTAACATGTAAACACGACCTATTATTATAACCCGTAAAGTGGCAACAAGATAGAGAGAAACATGTTATCCATGCTCAACAACCATTTGGTTGAACATAGAGTTGATGCTTAAAAAAAGTGCTGTCTTCTGAAGTGAGGGGTGCTGTCTTCTGTTAGCCTCTTGCTGTGCTCCACGACATGCCATACGTCATCTACTTGGCACCCATGTTACAAATACAGTAAACTCCCGATTATCCGCGGAATTGGGTGGCACGGCTGCCGCGGATAACGAAAATCGCGGATAATCCGTGACATGTTGAAAAATGGAGGAGAATAAAAGAGAAAACATTTATAACATGATAAATAAATTTATTGAATACAGTATGACGTAAAATAATGTAAACATGAATTCAGTAGCTTAATAATTACACCCTCTTAAAAAAAAGTCAGTTAATTGTTTTTGTTTCTGGCTTTGGAAACACTTTTTTATCCGTGATTGAATTTTTCGTAACACAAGTTTTTCAGCTAATTGTGCGTCTTCGTCCTGTTCCTCTAAATAATGGAGCAGTCCGTTGACGTCCGCAACAAAAGATACCAAACCAGGCAACACAATCACTATACCCGATAAAAGACGAACAATACAGTAAACATCGACCGGCCAGCGTCAGCACTCACGCGATACTGAATGTCTGACGAGAGGGGATAGTTTGGCCACGTGAGTAGGCGGGGCCTACAGCTGTAGGCGGGAGAGAAAGAGGATAGGAATGGTAAGAGGGGGAGTTCAGCGACCTTGGCGCAAACGCCTGTGTATTGTCGTCAGTGGCTCGGAGATTGCGTACCAGCCTACTTTTCGAGTTCTGAGAAGGCCTGCGCGCGTCTCGCTCGGAAAAAACTTGTCAGTTTGGTCTAACTTTTTATTAATGGGTATTTTATCGCTTTTCGTAACAAGCGCGGATAATCCGCACCACGGTTAATCCGCTCGCGGATAATCGGGAGTTTACTGTAAACCACTTAAAATTGTGTTTAGCATACACTATTGATTGTATAATCCAGTTCTATTTTCTTATTTGCTTAGTTACACATGGTGCAATGAGTGCCTGTTAATTTTACATCAACCAGAAGTTGAATGAATAGTTGATGTTTTAACAGGTTTTCTTGTTATTTAGAGTCGCCAAATTTTGAACATAACATCACCAGGTTATAATTGTTAGATTGTCTTCACTCGATGTAATCATCTGGTTCTCGTTTTCAAATTAAAACAAAATACATTTTTTATGCAATAACAGCAGACATTTTTCAATTTGTCAATTGCTTTTCTTATGGAGGATCTTTTACATTATTTTTCATAATGATATTATTTTGTACATGCTATTATTTTCCTAAGGCTTTGGGACCAAGGCCTTCAGTTTGTGACTCCTCCCAATATTTTGGCAATTTTTCAAATGCCCACAGTTTTGAAAACAAAATTACATGTGCCGATTAAAGAAAAACCAGTCTAAATATAATGTCCTGATTCAGCGAAGTGTAGAGTGATGCTTTACGATTCACACCAGCAATATGTACTGCCGGTTCAATCCTGAGAAAAGTTAGAAGCTTTTTAAAGGTTCAATTCAGGACCCAGTTGCCATTTGTCATTGGGCTATTAATTAATGATGCTTTCTAACAACTGGTGGATGTTAGATAGTAACAAGACTGGGGTTTGGACCGTTCCCCGTCAAAACGTTAAAAAATGCCACTGGCATGCTCAAAACAAAACAAAACATGGCAGCAGGGGGCCTTGCTATAGCGTCCTAGTGAGTTGCAGAACGGAATGTTGCTATTGTGTCCTCGTGGGCAGGACAGTGTGTTGCAGAGGCGTCATGTAGTAACCCATAGACGGAATGTAGTTTGGCACTCTGTATACCTGGAACACAACCATCAAAACTGGATAATAGTTGGATAATTTTAAGCTATTATATTTTTTATCGTTTGTGTGTGATAAACATAACATCAAAATAATCGTTTTAAGTATAATAACAACACGAAGTACATTTTTTAATCATTTTATTACAATTAGTAATACAATTTGTTGCCCATTTGTAAACAACCAGACAGAAACTTATTGCCCATTTTGGATTCGCTCAAGTATGAATTGTAAGAATAACATAAAATATCAAAATTCTATAAGACTACATAAAAAGTCCTTAGTAAAGAAAATACTACGGACATGTAAAACATATTTCATTATGATTACATTTATAGTTGAGAAGTTCAAGTTTTTGCTCCCTACATTGAGAATATTTTAACATAATAAATTCTTCTCTGTGAATTTTTAAATTAATGCTCCACGTTATAAATAAAAGATAAAATTTTATAGTAAAAAGACTTCAATATTTCTTGATGTGTAAAATTAACAACTTTAACATGTTTAATAACATCTATTTCTTGGTGTTACCTCGTCATCTACCAGCTTGTAGGTGGCGTCTACAGTTTCATAGTGTGTCGGGGGTGGAGGTGGGGCCGCCGCCACTGTGACAGGCGGGGGCGGAGGGGGCGGTAGGGCAGAGGGTTGGGGCGGGGCGCCACGGTGCCGCCGCTTGATGTGTTTGTTGTAGTTGGCCCAGTTGGTGAACTCCCGACGACACTCTACACAGTTGTAAGGCCGCTCGCCCGTGTGCTGTCTCCGATGAACCTTAACATATGACACCCAAAGATATCAATAACTGACAAAGACCACAAAATATACAGCAAAGAAAATGACTGGAAAACTAAAGCAAATTGTCTTCACTGTGACATAAAATTTAATTCACTTTCCCAAGAACTTTCGATTTCAAAGATGAAATTTTCCATTCAAATTTATTATTACGGTAACTTCAAATTTTGGCTGACCCTGATGAAAGGTACTATTTGGGAGTTATCAAGATCAGAATTCGGTCCACTACACGGTGGATCACAGTGGATTCAAGTTTGACATCTGCTTATGGATCCACTAGGATTTTCAACGTTAAAATTCAGCTACTCATTGGTCTGTAAATCCCAGCCATACTGACCATAGTGGTGAATGTGACCAGTGAAGTAATCTAAATTAAACGATAGGGATAATCTTGGAGAGCTATTGGCATGTTTATTTTTTAGGAATAGGAAAGGAGATTAGCATACATGATGTTGAGGCTGGATAGAACACAAATACACTGCAGAGTAGAATAAACACAATATTTTGAATCCACGGGATTCTTAATCGAGATTTGTTTGTTGAGAGAAGACTCAATTAAGTTATTATTGAGTCTTCTCTCAACACATCATGATGAAGAATCCTGTGGATTCAAAATACTGTGCTTATTCTTATGTGCAGTGTATTTGTGTTCCATCTAACTTTAATTTCAGGTATGCTGTTCTCCTTTTCTATTCCAAAAAAGTAACTTTAACCATAACCATAGGTAAGTAAAAACTAAAAACGTAATGTCTCCAATCAATCATTGCAAAGGTCGATAATCAATCTATCGATGGGGACACTTTTTTCATGGGGTTATTCGTTTTGTAAGAATTTGGTAAATTGGGGTAGATATATAACTTAATACCTAAATGGGAGCAAATTTGTAAGCTTCAAAAAAGGGGTTAAAACCTCACAATAGGTATCCTTCTTACCGTCAAGATGCCCTTGAAACGGAACAACTTGCCGCAGAAGTCGCACGAGTAGGGCATGGCGCCGGTGTGTATTCGGTTGTGTTCGCGCAGCGCGCCTCGCTCGCGGAACTGCTTGCCGCACACATCACACTGATGAGGTTTGACCCCCGTGTGCAGACTGGCGTGTTTGGCAAGCAGCCGCGCCGTCTTGAACCTGCACACCAGTCAATGAATGATACACCACGCAAACACAAGGCAGTGAGATATTCAAATTAAATATTAGTTCACTGTTTTAATTAAGTTATTTTAATAATTAAATACATGATATAACAGTGCACTAGGGTACCGCTAATCCGAACGAATCAGCAAAATAAATAAATAATTTAAGATTTTGAATTGGTTGCCATTTACTCAAACATCTAATATGCAATACTGGAATTTTGTAATAATAAGATAGTGATTGTGGGAAGTTTTCAATAGCTTTTAATTTCTCAATAGAACCAACACCTTTGTTAATAGCAACAATACTCATGAGACATTATAATAAAGGTTGTAAACAACAATCATACCACAGAAAATCAGCCGCAATAGAGACGGATTCGCGACTAATAACAAAAAATTTCATGTAGGCCTAATATAAATGATCGGGTTTTCTTTAGTTTTTTAATAAAGAAAAAAAATTATATTTTTGGACAATATATGCTTACGGATTTTCAAATCAGCCAGATTTGGAGTAGCGGGACTCTACTTTATAAAAAACATTCTAAAAATTTAATACCTACAAACTTTGGGGTTTTATAAAAAATGAATAATACTGATGTTTATTCCTTTTTCTATACATTTTTGTCATTTAACGAACTGAAACTATAATATTTGGTTGAGATTTACAGTAGATTCTTACTAATCCAATAATTTTTGTAAAATGTGGTGCCAGATTACAGAAAATGATGTACTAGTGGTAGAAAATTAAACAGCTTATAAAATATTGTAAAGTGTAGCTATTCCAAACTAATTGGGTCCAGACTCGGTTTGGTTTAGAAAACTTTTTGCAAAAGGCAGATTTTATAAATAGACGTCAATTTTAAACTGCAAACCTCCATTGAAATACTTGCTAGTTTTAGCCATGCACAGTACAGTTTAGATCGTGAGCAGCTTCAGTCACATCTTAATAGCCAACACACAGCTCCCAAATAATGTGTTGTAAGTCACAAACCTTACTTAAAATAATAATAATAACACATTATTATTACACATTTTACTTTGGAGTAACTATTTGGTTGGAAATGTTTTGTTTACATCAAAGTTAGCGATGGTCTTCGACTTGATTTCCTTGTCAGTTGACAGGTATGTCAGTCACTATAAATAGTATAAATAAACAGGAGAAGCAAATTAGCTTCTACACAAGTGAATGAGAAAATGTTACCCTTTTCCACAGACGTTGCAGAGGTGGGGTTTGGTGTCATTGTGGGACAGCATGTGGTAGTCGAGGCTGCCTTTGGCGATGAATCTCTTGCCACAAATGTCACACACAAAATTGCGTTCACCCGTGTGTATCTTTAGATGTGTTTCCAGGGTGTGTTTGGTAGCAAACCTTTAGGGAAAATAGAGGTTGAACTAACTAACATTGAAAAGTATGTTTCCATAAATTCAAACACAATTACATAAATTGGTTTTGGCAAGCAAAATTCTAAGGCTAACTTAGCTATTATGGATCTCAATTAAGTTAAGTGTGGAAATTGCATAAGTAAGCCAATAAACTTTTTACCTTAAAAGCCAAATTGAAGCAGTTGGTATTTAGAAAATACCAAAAGTTTTATTTTTTTTTAATAGGCTTGAATTTATTATAAAGTTTAAAAAATATATAACTTAGACATTAGTCTCAGGAGACAGAAGCGATTTCCTAAACCAATATTCAAGGACAAAACATCTAAACTACAAAGGAAACTTCAGTTGAATTTTTTATCAATATACTGATAGATGGGCAATGTGTTTTGGACGAGCTCGACATGCATTGTTGTAATTTTTGTATGAATACAAATTAAAATAAAAAAGAAACTTGATTGCATTTGACCGACTCACTCTTTAGGACAATACGAACAGTGGAACTTCTGCTTGGCCTGGTCGGGTAGATGGCATTTGCTGTGCAGGTAGAGGGAGCTGAACTGCTTAAATGTTTTACCGCATTGGGTGCAGGCGTGCGGCCGCTCATCGCTGTGCACTGCCGCGTGTGTCTGCAGCACTGTCTTCTGCGTGAAGCTCTTGCCGCAAATCTCACAGCTGTAACACAAACAGATGATCATCTACAGGCTGTGATTGATGAAGTGATAAATAATGACTATGAAGAAAGGGGCTTTTTCTCTGGGACAGTTGTCTGCTTGACACAGATGCAAAGACAGTGTTTTATCTTTTGTAGATTAATATTTATGTTATAGTACTTCTTGAAACAATTTTTGAATAATAAATAGTCAAATAAAAAAATTTCAATTTCACCCACGTAGAGATAGTGATCTTGAGATCACGGCAATATAACCTAGTCTTCGGTTGTAACGCATAAAGAAAATAGGACGTTGACTAGGAACATTCTGAATTATCCGGCACAAGAGAAATAACCCCATAATGTTAGTAAGCTTGTTTATCCACTTTAGGAGATTAAGTACTTAAGAAATATTCTCTTAATTTCACCTTCTTACCAATCTTTGTACCAAACTAAGACTGACTTTGTAAAGCCTACCAATTAGAATAGAGGATATTTCTCCATAATGTTTTATTTAGTTAAATGGATAGAAGATATTTTAGGTAAAGCAGGGTGTCTAGTTTATTTCTCTTTCGAAATTCAAGACTAATTCCAGACTTTTTCAAGACTTCTTTAGTTTTTTCAAGACTATTGCCCTACTCGACATATTAATTTCTATTTTACATTTTTAAAAATATTTATATAGTTGCCACTAACATATTTGTTTTAAAATAGTTTACACATACCTTCCGTCAAGCAGCTCAAATTTTATTGTTGAATATAATCACTACATGTTTTGCCGAGAATACGACATTTTCAAGTGATACAAGAACATACTATCCATTCAAGGATTGGTGAAGGATCAAAATAGACAAACTGAACTGTGTTTGTGATATGTTTTGTCTATTTTAATCCTTAAGACCAATCCTTCGATGGATAGTATGTTCTAATATCACTTGACAATGCTGTATCCATGGCAAAGCATGTGGTGATAATATACAACAAATTTGAGCTGCTTGACAGAAGATATGTGTATACTATTTCAGTCTTCAATAGCAGTTCAGCTTCTAATAAATTTTAGTCTTCAATAGCAAATCAACGGCTAATACAATGAATCTTTATATTTTTTGTCAAAAAGAAGACTATTAAAATAAAACCATAAAATTCTAACTTATTAATAATAAGCAATATTTATTATGCAACAACATTGAAAATTAGGCTAAATGGTTTGAATTAAAATAATGCACAAGTGTGTAATTCTATTTTTATTAAATACTAGCTGTGTGCCTGTCCTTCGTAGGGCTGTTTAGTTTATTATTAACTTAAAATATAAATAATTCCACAAATTCAATAGTGATATCAAATTTATAGAACACATAAAAATTGCATATATTTGTTAATAATTAAAATGTTGCTTCTCCTTGTTTCTCTTTAGCTTGTAGGCCAATGATAGTTTGCATGAGCATGCTTTTATATGCACGGACTGAACAATTAATTTAGGTTAAATATTATTTGACGTAGCCTATTGTATATATGTACTAAATGGCAAAATAACTGATTTGATTTGACTAGTTAACACCATTTTTAGGCCATTTTTCACCATACACTGAATCAAGAGTCAATACCAGCGTCCTCCGCATGGTGGTCGCGAGCATTTACTGTCTACCTAGTTGCAGGCGTTTTGATTGGGGATCGTAAGGGTCTCTAGTTAGCAATCTTAATTGGCAATCACGAGCGTCTCCATAATTAAAATTTTTTATAAATTTCAAGACTAGAAGGCAAATTTAAGACTAATTCCAGACTTTTCAAGACCATTGTTAAATTCAATACTAATTCAAGACTTTCCAGATTTTCAAGACTACTAGACACCCTGTAAAGGCCCTGCCTGGTGCCAACACAGTACCAAAACATGGAGAACATTTGCCCATCAACTACTCCATTTATATGCTCAGCCTACTAGTTTTGAAGCTAGATTAAGCAAAGAAACTACCCACCAGAAATCCACAAAACCAAAATGAAAGGGAGGCTGGTGAAACCAGAAACTGGTTGCGCCAGTAATTACTTAAATATGGAGGTTTAATTATTTTTGTAGTTATGTTTTCATATGATTATATTTTATTTACTAACGGCTAAAACTTTATAACAGACACTAAAAACTTACACAAATTTTTTTGGGTTACTATGAATTTTGACGTGCCGGGCAAAGCTACGGTAACGGGTGTAGCTCTTGGTGCAATAAACACAAGCAAAGACTGGAGCCTGATCATGCACCTCCGAGTGATGTTTGCGCAGTTCTGCAAGAGTGGCTAGCTCTTGTGTGCAAGTGATGCATTTCCATACATAGCCATCCAGCCCTGAAAAACCAAACACAAAATGATTCAAAACCAAGTAAAATTATCCACCTAAAAAAATATGATAAATCATTAACAACTGGTCATGATTATTGGAAGTAACAAACATCATAAACCATTATCAAGGTCAGAATAATCTCACAGGGCCTTGGCCTATAGACTTTTTAATGTTTTGAAACAGAAAGTAGGATACCAAAGTTGATGAAGTTGAAGAAACTACACAAAACATAACAAAATATAATTCAAAATTTTAAATGCACAGGGCTCTCATCAGGAACATGTAAAATTCAGTGGCTTGCGAATAACCTGAACTGTATTTATTGTTTAATGTTTTGTAAACTGCCTTTAGGATCACCATCGCGTACACAAATTTTTTCCAATATCTGGGTCGGCAATTATTTTTAACATTCTGATGTTATTGTGATCATAAAAAATTGTCACTTAGTATAATCAAATAATCAGACAAGTTTATCCAGGTTTATATAGCCTAATGAAATTTTTAATTTATCCAACAAGAGAAGACATAAGTCCGAAACATTAGAAATAAATAAAATACACTTATATAATTTAAGAAACAAGATTTAAAGGATACCGTACCCAAAATGACTCCCTGCGTTATTTCTGTTAATTATGCACTCTACAACCATTCAATAATTTAGATTGAATTAATTGAAATAATTTCAAGAAAACAAATGGAAATTTTAAACTATTTATTCACCTTAAAAATCCTATCATGCCCACTTTATTGCAAAAATCATGTTATATTTCGACAAATTCTCGAATGGTAGTTAAACTCTACAAGACTTTTCATGTCATGAAAATTTAGTCCTAAATACTGTATTCATTATTATTTTTCAACTTTTTTGGCAGATCCCATGAATACCACAAGTAGACTATACACAAGTTGTTGCACGAGGCGTTTGACAGTCTGTGCATGGGGGGGGGGGGGGGGAGCGAGAGGGCTGGAAAGGGTAAGGGGTAGGAGTGGGAGTGGCAGGTGATGGTATACTAGCCTGGCTACGCGCGTTCACCAACTTGCCCATTTAAAGTTCTATTACCAGTTTGCTATTCAAAGAGCGTAACTGTTTTAAATAAATATTACAGTAATTGTTTGAAATGTAAACAGTAATATTATCCTTTAAAATTTATTTATTTACTGGCGAGGTCTAAATTACATTGTCAAAATACTATGAATGAACACCTTAATGCCTACATAATTTAAGACATAAACCATGAAAATCAGTCTAATAGAAAACCTGGAGGGACTCGCACATGATTTTACAATAATATTTAATGTATAAGATAAGCTAAGGAAAATTTTTAATTCTTTAAAGACCTTTTTATGTTAAGAGTGAAAACGTAAAAATTTGAAGTTTCAATTAATACTATTATTTTTTTTAACTAAGTGAGTGTTAGCCCGAAGAAAAAAGTTATTAATTGGAAGTAAGGGAACTGACTTTAACGTATCTCCTTGTAAATAGGTTTCCAATTAACTTTTATCTGCTATGATTTTAAAGATGGAATATATAATTCAAAAAGATCCACTACTTGAAGGTCCTGCTGGAGTTTCCATTCCTTGTGAAATAACTAAAATTTCGGTAACAAAATAACCATAATCAATATAAAAAAATTACAAACGAGCCTAATACAGTCCACCTCAACTACTATTAATATTAACAATTATTCGTTTGCAGTTGATTCAAATTAAATGTTTCACAGACTACTGAGTTAATGTTTTTAGGATGGCAGGTAGCGAACGGCAACTGACAAGAGCTAACAGCAGGATGACGGTGCTGTACTATGGCAACACATGGGCGAGCATGTGCAATAGCCTCTTTTGTTAACACGCATCTTATACACATCACATCTCGTGCAACCACCTGTACTTATTTGATGGAAATAAAATCTTAAAGTATTATTTTTAAATTTTTCCAATTAAATGGTAAAAAGAATAACAATTTTCAGTATGGGTTTCGACAGCTCTCCCATAAAACCGTGATAAGGTAGTATGCACATGCGAGGATACAGGAAAAAATATGAAATACCTTTTCCGAATACTTTGTTTCATCTTCTGTGCCAGACTGATAGTCCAGATCTTCTTCGTCCTCTTCTTCCCCTACTAGAGGTAGTATTGATTTTCTCTTGCACTTTCTATCCCTAGTTTCAACACATGGCTCATCTATTAACTCTTCATCTAATCGCTGAGCATGATCGTCAGAAGCTAATCCTTCAGACAATGAATGCCTGATAGGAATACGAAGCTTTCGTTTTGATGTTGCTGAAATAAAAAAACAGTTTAAATAGCTTGGTTAAGCTAAATATGGTTAGTGTAGGTTCATTTATTTTACTTCTATGACATTCAATATTATTCATACTAGGTAAATATAATGGTATAATTTATTTCAATAATAGCCTGTGTAATAGTAAAAGTAATAAATGCAAACAACACAAGTGTGAATAAGTTCATTTACTTGCTTCTTACTCATATAATCATTGTGTTACAGTACAATATTTAGTTGAGCCATGCTTGTCTGAAAACCCGCTTATTCAGAACACCTTCCTTCAGGAAAATACCAATATTTTTTAACCGATAAAATGGAAAAATTTATAAAAAGATCTTTGTGTGAAAAAAACAATAGGCGATACACATAAAAAATAAGTTACTGGATTACATTTGATGAAATAGTTAAGTATGTTGGTTAACTTGATTTGAAAACGCAACCTAAAATAATATAAAAAGTAAAAAACAAAATTGGAATTTAACATTTTTTGAATGAAATAGGTTAGGTACTCAAAAGTACTTGTAGTCTACAACTAAATGACCCATTAGAATAATTACAATGTAGTTTATCACTTTTAATAACTTTTTTAATAGGCTACAGTAGAAGCAATTAAATCATAAAACAAATTTTATAAGTAAAAAAGGTGTTTTAGGTCTAAGAGCACTCCATTAACTTTAAGATGCATTGTTCCGTCAGCGCCCGAATAAACAAAACTGTTTGTCAATACAACACAATGTGCGATGACCCAACATTTGGCACATGGGAAAGGAAGACAAATGATAGGTATAAGTTAGGGGTTCTACTTTATAACATTGTATGCAACCGGGAGTTATTGAAGGACAGTGCCATCCCCTTCCGGTCGTTACTGCACCTGGCTATGAGTCAAATGATACTGAAGAGATGAGAGCTGGCATGAGCGGATGTCCCAATAATGAATTTTAGATATCACAATTGCTTTATTGCCAAAATATACAACGATTGCAGATTTCAAAATATTCATTGGAATACAAGAAAATCAAGAAAATATTATCTAAACTAAGTGACACGATTTGTTACAATAATTACACACATAATTTTACACATTGCCGAACCTGTACCATGTAAGATTGGCTAAACTCAACAAGGTCCACCCCAAATTAGTTCAGATTAACAGGACTCTACTGAACTACTTTTTTTTAAGAAGGAGGTGGGAATCCTCTTTACGTGGGACTCGCCTGCTCCATAACCACTAAACCCACACCTTTCCCAGGCTTTTTTCCACCCAGAACCGTTTATCACATTACTTCGGGGGTACCCCCTTATTTGAGATCACTGCGATTCGGCCCTTCCATTTATAAGGTCACAGCACTATTAAATTGTCGTCTTATTTTTCGTCTTCACTTTTTTCGATGGTTGCCACTCGGCTTGCTTAGACTTTTCCAAGGCGAGTCTGAAAACACGGCACGCCCTGGAACCAGCAAAATCGTTGACCGCTATGGCTACACGCTCCGACTTCAGTTCACTGCAGAGGAAGCAGTGAACCGGTTTGACATAAGTTTTATGATCGTGTCCTGTCTCCCCACATTTGTAGAAGAGAGAGTGGACCGATCATTTCCCGTGCATTCGCTGAGATGGTACCCATAGTCACAGCACTTGAAGCACCTAAGGACCATGGTCTTCAAAACCCACTGCGCAGGTGAAAAATCCCACAGGGAGGCCAAATTTAAGAAGCATAGTGGCCTCTTACTCAGAAAGGTCAAGGACCACCATCTTCAGTTGCTGCTGGTTTGGTTGGCTGACAGAGACTTTGTGTCTCACTAAGAGAATCAAGATCCCTCACCTCAACAGAGACCCGCTTGTCTGGGGCGACGACATTTCCTGCCTCCCCAACCGCCACCTCGAGAACAGTGGCCAAAGTCCGCCTCTCGGCGCTTTTCCTAAGCCGGAGGAGAACATCTTCCTTCGGGATCGGCCTCACGCAGATCACCTTAGCACAGCGCAGGAGCCCAGGTTAATATCCTTGCGAATCTTCCCTAGGATGCCAGAATAGGTTTAGCCGCCCGACACTTGTACAAAAACGGATGACGGATCAGATCTTCTTTGGGCTTTTTGGGCACAACCGCCTGGTTTGATGACTGTAATCTCTGGAAGGGCTTCCACCACAGCTTTATGGCATTTCTTTTTGCCTTTTTTGCCCAACTTGGGCTGGTCACAGGAGCCGGCTCTCGCTAGCGCTCCTCTCCTGCTTGCCTGAAGTGCCGGCCGCAAGGACGGCGTCCCGAAGGAGACGTCTTTCTATCTTCGACCGGAAACCTTTTTCAGCACACTCTGGATTCTTAAGTTCCTATGATGAGTCACCAAAAGCAATCTTGCACAGCGTCCTCTTGTTTGCACATTATTTTTAAACTGCCAAACAGGCGGTTAGTTCAGCAAAGCCTTCCTTTTCCACCCTCACACACTTTTCCCCCCCTCTTGTGGATTTGGAAGACTTTCTCACAGCACTGGAGGTTGTAAACAGTGCCATGACAGAACTCGCTGCCCATGCTGCTCGAGATACGGCTTAGCCGCGGTTGGGAGACACTTAAAAGACGTTTCCTGTTGGTCCGCTGTGTCTTCTTATGTCAGTTTTGTGTGTGTGTGTGTGTGTGTGTGTGTGTTTTTTTCCATTCATTGGTGCTCTTTTATCTACTACCTACTAAAACTATTATTTTCAACTATGTACACGTATTTGTCATAAATTAATGGCAATGGGTTCTCTAAAAATAGGTTTTCAATCACCCTTGCCTGCTCAAATAACAGTGATAGAATAAAATTAAACCCCAACCAGTTATTGATACATGTTTTGAATATTAGTTCCTTGAAATTTCTCAAAGTGGCGGAGTATTAAACATTTTCTAGGCAAGAAGTAAGCACTCAATGGGTTAACGAGTAGCAGACCAAGTAGGAAGTCCTGATTTTCATTGTATCTCCAGAGGTTTAGAAAAAAGGTGTACAGTACACTCTCGTTCATCGGAACTAATGTGGCGGACGGCCGGTTCGGATGTCAAAAAATTCCGATGAAGCGGAGTCCGTCGTGAGTCATCATTTCCGCCCGTACGGTGACCTATCGTGATTGTATTCACTCTTGTTTTTAAGATAACACAAGAGATTTTATGAAAATAAGGCACTCAAACTTTGAATATGGTAACAATGAACCTATAGGAATAAAAACAACACAGGAAACAAAGATCCAAAATCTTTATTCTCATATTCCATATTCATATTCCAGCAGTCAACTGACTTCCACGTAAACAGCTGCAGTCGCGACGCGAGACAGACTGAATGACAGTTTGGGAAGCGGTCGAAGCGGACGTATTGTTCACTTCCTGCCCCCTTCCTCTTTCTATTTTTGTGCGAATACTCCACGGCCTCGTAAATCACATCGATGGGTACAGATTATGGAAAACGCCTGATGACTTTTGATGCAAAATGTGATACTTCACTGTTGTGCGGATAGAACGAATGAAAATTGAAGGCGCTAAAACGGAAAAATTATTTATTTCGTAAGAAAAAAAAATAATAATGTTCAGATTTTCAGTTCCGATGAAGCGGAGTTCCGATGTCGCCGAGTCCGATGAACGAGAGTGTACTGTACTATCAGAGGATCTAGAAAAGTAAATAATAATCACTAAGAAAACCACTAAATGTCTTCTTAACTGGAGTATGACATTATTACCTTAAGAGTGACCGCATAACTGGAGCCCATATTATGGATCATGGCTACAGAAGAGATACCACAGGCGCAGAAAGACACAAAAAGTACCAAATTATTCCCTATAGGAAAATTTGCAAAAAAATTCAAAATCCTTCCTATCGGATAATTTTGTTTTAAAAAACATAACTCTGGATGCTACATTTTGTCCTGAAACTTTCTACAAAAGAAATAATACTTTTTTAGAGGCTACGAAAATACTAACCTTTTTCAGGAGTTGATAGTTCTACATATTCACTAGGATCTTCCCTTGATTCACTGTTTCCATCATCTTCGTAGTCATGAACCAAATTCTAGAACATTTGACAAGAAACGAAAAATAAACAAGTCATTTACGTTATAGCCACCAAGTGGTGCAGGCTGCTAATTTAATGGAAGTCAACTTTACAAACACAGTCGGGCCCAATACCAAAATAACAAAAACATCAGCCGTGCCTGATTGTTTCTTGAATTGAGTCAATATGTTTGAGAGAGGGAGAGAAGGGGTCGGATAAGATAAAGAACCTAACTTTATTTTACTGTGCTTACACAAGTATTGACTTGGCTATTTAATTTACATAAATTACGAATTTCTTGACAAACCAATTAAGGTAAATCACAGGCGTAGCGAAAATTTTTGGGTGACTGGGGCATACTGAACAAAATAGCACTATGAAGTGTTAATATATCAAAGTACTGAAGTTTTACCTCATACAACTTAAAGAAAAGTTTTGGAACACATACCCCCCCCCCCCCCCCCTGACTGGAACTGCACTTTATGCAGGGTGGTTCCCCATTACTTCAGAATAGTTCACCATATATAATAAAACATAAATTGCACATATTGTTAAAATAGCCAATAGAAGATAAATTTTATAAAACTTCAAAAATAATATATATATTTTCTGTTGTGTGTGTAATTAGGTTAAAGGATAAAAAACCAAACCAATCACAACGCTCAAATTAAGAGCGGATTTACAATTTGATACAAATTTAAATTGAGAAAAAAAAAGAAAAACAGAATATTTGAGTGCTCTTGCATTGTTCAGAGTGAAGACAAAAATAAAATAGGTAGTCACAGGGCCGGCTTTACGAATTTGGCGCCCATGGGCCTAAAGCATTTCTGCCGCCCCCTACTTCCATAACTAACCAGACAATGTGTCAAACCCAGAATAATATTCTTTGTACAACCAAATATAGGGCTAAAGAAGGTCATTGCATCATATTCAACCTAATTTCACTAAGCAGAATGAAAATAAATGAACTTATAAAGTTCATTTCTTTTGATACTTTTTCAAGATTTGTTTTTATTATTACTCCATTTCATGGTCCAGGGAATCATAATGAAACTATAACGATGAAAGTGAAGGAAAATACGATTACCATAAATTCAAAGTTACAGTTTTGTCACATAATTGCAGGGGTGCAGAAAATGTATTGACTCCTAATATTTACCCCAATTCTACCGTTACGGATAAAATATTTCTCCAAAGATACGCGGCATTTATGACTTTGCCTTAAAACTCAACAGCTTACACTGGAGCAGAGAAATGATAGATTTTTTTTATTTTAGTTAAATTAAACACTATATAAACAAAAAAATTTAAATTTATATGAGTCTCTGATTGGGCCTGATGATGACCGGTGTGACTGGTCGAAATCGATCGCCATTATAAGATCTTTTATATATATTTACCGTCTTGTAAACAATTACAGTATAAGTGTAAATATATTGAGTAATGTTGGAAGACGTTTTATTATTTCAACCTGAACATTAAACACAAAAATCAAATCAAATCAAAATCAAAACATAATTATTTATTTCATCCAATAATATACAATACATAGGAAATGAAACAACATTATATTATTTGTATAATATGAAATGTAATCCTCACATAGGCCAAGCCTGTGGGTGAGGATGAGTCATTCTGCTGCATACCAATGGAAGCTCCCTAATTTTATCTACATAACTACTACCACTGGAATGACGGGTGGACAGACGGACAAACCCAAAACCCGCTGCCCAGCCACCCCCCCCCCCCTACTATCTTATTCTCGCACTCACACACACACTCTCACTTTTGCTCCTGTTGCATTCAGCACTTGTCCGCTGCTCTAAGTCATGATCTGTTTTGTGATGAGATGAGTAAGTTCAATGTTGTCCCTACCAGTCTGAAGTAACCACAGTTTGACACGCTTCTTGTAAATGGACAAAGAGCAAGTTTCAAACGTCTTCAATGTGTTCGGTAAGTTCCTATATAAAACATGCAAAATATAGTAACAGTTTGTAACAAGACGAGGGGTGTAGATACCACCCGTCAATAAACTTCTAGTCGAGTACCTGTGGTTTACACTCTCAAATAATCTGTCATAGTGCTTATACATGTAAGTAAGTAAAGTCCTAACAAATAATTGTCTTATGTCAAGTACTGAAAAGTCATTGAAAAGTGCTTCTGATGGGTAGCGCCGACACCAACTCAAGGCAGCTTTGATTATTGCCCTTTGAGTGACCAACAATGGCTGAAGTGGGCCTACTTAAAATCAAGTCAAAATTACTTTCAGCAACGTGTAAAAGTATCTCTAAACAACTATTATAAATTTTAATATACTCAACTCTTATGATAGGCCTCGTTAAAAATGCCACTAGCTAGAATAAAAAAATTGAAATTTTTTTTTCATAATTTCTTTTAAATTTCCCCAGACACCTGGAAATTTCCCCCAATCCTAGATCGCCAGATCGGACATATTCTGCACCCCTGCATGATTGATAACGAGAGTAAAAAACAAAAACTCCTCCATCTTTAATTTTTTTCTCGGTCGTACTATTTTATACCAACCATGCAGAAAATAATATTACTTTATAGATAATCAAACTATTTAAAAACTCAGAAGCAATTAATTTATCAAGCGTTGAACACTAATCCTAAAATCCTGGTGGATTCATAAGCGGACAGCAAAATGAAATCACCTAATCAGCTAAAAAGTAAACTATAAATGTAAAGGAAAACCAAAACACAAATCTCGATTCTATAGTCAGAGTACAGATGCACGAGACTATTGTACCTATGAAAAATGTACTTGAAAAAAAAACTTTAGTATTTGTTAATGAGAAATTATGATACAACTTTAATATTTAAACAATCCTCTCTTTGGACTACACTTACATTTTTAATTTCGCTGTAGCAGACAGAGTCCAATAATCCGTTGGGAATCCAACGTCGTCATGTTGTTGGGGAATAATGAACATGCCGACTTTGGATTCCCGACGGATTATTGGACTCTGTCTCCTACAGCAAAATTAAAAAGGTGGGTGTAGCCCAAGGAGAGAATTGTTTAAATAATTATTACCTCACCTACAAGAATGTCTTTAAAAAATGAAGCAACCTTAGTATTATTAAGTTACGTTAGTTGCATTATAAACCAAATTTTAAACGGAATGAAAAGATATGATGTTAGGACATCATAATATTTATTATCAAGGTATTTAGAATATTCTACCAAGTACATGAGATCAACAAACCCTGGTGACATCACCGGTACCACCAGCTGTTTTAACCACAAAAGACAACTAGTGTGTTAATTTCAATAGAGATGATAAAGATGACGTCACCGGCACCACTTTCAGCAAGTCGTCTGCAGATGTCAGGTACTCTTAGGAGCTTCTAATTCCTGTGTTTACTACTATCATTGGATGATAGAATAAGTTAAATTTTGAACAACATTAACATAGAGAACAAAGAGTTTAGGTTTAATTAAAAATACATTCATGGAACTTTGTTTTGTGTGAAACTGGTAAATTAACTGTAATTAAAAACATATAGGCCTACTATGAATCAATCAATCAGTTATAAAATTAAGCCTAATTCTTATCCAGGAAACAATGAACCACTTGGTTGGTATACGAAGCGGTGAGGGGGCTGGAAGGGAAGGATACATATTCAAAGCTGTCCCGGTTTCCTATGTGAATGATTTGGCCACCCTAGTTTAATATGTTCACTGCGGCATATAAAATGATAGACCTTCCCCGTGTGCTAAAAAATTTTACTGCATAAAAACATCCCTTATCGTTGCTGAAGACTAACTTATCTGATTACATGAAAGCTCTTCCCAATTCATTTTTTGTGTCTGCCGCCATTTTGAAAATAGCACCTGGCGCCCTCCTGCACTTTCCTGCCATATCAAAGACTCACGTTAATTTATTCAAATGTCATAAAATTTTTCACTAATCGGAAAAAAAAACATTAAAAGTTTCCAAAATTCATATACCATTATTTAAAAAGAGCTCCGTCATGGCACTCACTGGTGAGCGCCCAGCATCTGGCATTGTCATTAGGTCCCAGTTAGAAGCCTTTTATCACTGTCTGAGTCATTTCTGGGACAAAATTCGTTTCTGAGATGTCCAAGCCATCGTTTTACTAAAGATAAAACCCTATATTATTAAAATGTAACCCTAAACACATGTGAAATGAACGCAAAATTGTGTAAAATGTAACAGCAATAAGCGTAGGGATGTTCGGAAACCAGTGTGTGGCCTCACAATAACTTAAACGAATGATGAAGACGATAAACAAACACTCACCAGTGAGTGCGCAACGTGGCGGCAAGGAACTAACTTGTGACCACTCACTTGTGAGTGCCCCGCAGCGAACGTGTTAACTATAACTCTGCAGTGTCTCATGTATTTTCAAGTTGAACTATCAAATTAATATAGGCCTCCTATCAAAAGGTTGATAAAAACCTAATAAGAAACCTTAATACAATAGCGATCAAAGTTTAGTGTTGAATATCAAAGTTAAGTCCACACAAATAAACATGTAAAAAATGAGCTTATGATTTATCAGCTAACTCAAGCTATCTGTTTGTCATAAAGGCCTACAAAGACACCCTTGTATTACAGACTTTCTGTCAAAATAAATTAATGAGTAGGGCCTAAAGTTAAAATGTCTGGAGTGGTATTATAAAAAAAAGAAACAAAAAAAACAATATAGGCCTAGCATACAAAATATCCATGGACTTGGTGTCTAACTTAATATGGGCTAACTTAAGAGATTACTGGGACTTACACTGTCATTGTTAATTTCTGTGTATTCTACTGTCCTTGCTTCATTTTTCTCTCCTTCCTCTTTTTCTTTATAAATAGACATCAATGATATTTGTGATTGTGAGCAAGTTTGGAAAAAGTCATAAAAGAGGTTGATTTTTGAGCAGCAGTCCGAGCAAATTGTTTTAGGTAAAACATCTTCAGGATAAAGCTGTAACAAATTTATGTAAAAATTAAACATAATACTCAAAAGTTAACATAATCAGCTAACATACAACAGTACAAAAGCTAAAGGACTAAAACAAATAGGCATAGGCTTAGATCTAGGCCTAGGACCTAGTGAGGACTCTCTTAAAACTTTACTGTTTTAGCCTAATTTAAGGTTGAGCCTTTATATTGAAGGTTTGTATTTAACCTACCACGGATACTTAGCCTATTTTTGTGGAAATCAAAAATAGTATGAGGCACAAGAATTTAATTATTTGTTTACAAATTCAAATTTGTTCCGAAGTTCGCAAAGTTGTCTGTTTTGAACTTGGTAAAGACAGTGTCTATTAAAATGGCTCACCCATATCTGAAGACATTGAATTATCTTGGTTGCTAGATTTAACTTTTCTCCTTCTTCGCCATAAATTCGAATAAAATTCTCAATCTTCATTGCACACAACCTGCAATATATTTCTTCAGACATTTTATATAAGAAATCTTAAACTATATATGTGGAATATTAAAATATTCTAACATTCCTTTCTAGGTTGGAACCATTTTATTTATCTCCCGATCCCGAGTGGAACAAAAAGAAGAAAGAACTCGTTCGAGTGCCAAGCGGAGTGATTTCAAACCCGTAAACTTTACAAGTACAGTCAATTTGGTCGACGATTGGAAAATTGGTATTTTAGGTACACACAGTCCCTCCGCTTCGCTTTGATAGTAGAATCTATGGTGATCTAATAAACTATACATACATTATTATACGCAACAGAGAGACTTGTCTTTGTAAAATATAAAATAAAAGTGGCAAGAGTATACATATTTTGTGATTTTAGATAACAACTCAGCATACTTGCGTACTCAGCTCAGCGTATTTCCAAAGGATTTTAAAAATAGGGGCCGTCCATAAATTACGTCACCTGAAAAAAGGGGGGGGGGTCCAGATTGAAAATAATGGTAGGGTAATGTGCAAGGGGGGAGGTCGGCTTTGATATGACGTCATTTGAAAAATGATGTTTTATATCAAATTTTGACAGTAAATCAATGATAAATTCGTACACAATTCAACTATTATAAAATAATTATCTAATAAACATAAGGATATTTTCAGGAATTATTTAAATTTTTTTTAGTTTATTTTTCCATTGAGACTCTTTTTTGGCTCTATTTCCGAAGATCAATTATTCAGATTTGATTAAATATCAATAATTTTAGTTTATCAAGTGGATCAAGTAGCAAGTTTATCAAGTGGATCAAGATCGTCAGACAAAAGTAAGTAGGTAGAAAGAATGATACAGTGCGAGGGCGAAATCATGAGCATGGACATGTTGTTGATATCATGCACCTCCTATCGTCCTGTCCTTTACCTTATTTTGGAATTTCCTTATCAGTAGTTATATAAATAATATGTGGGACTACAGCGATTTTGTATAAATATATGTCAATCGCTATGTCAAAATACTACCGCCAAAATGGAGTTCAAAAGTTAATTGATAGTCGTAATAAATCAATAAAGAATAGAACTTAAGTAGCTTTGACAAAAAACCATTATTTTTACTTAAAATGGAGGTTTGTTAAAGATGACGTCATTTTTTTGAGAGGGGGGTCAGACAAATTATGATGGTAGGATGATTTTGGGGAGGGGGGGTCCAAAAAACGCCAAAAAGCGATGACGTAATTTATGGACGGCCCCATAGTGCTCCTGAAAAACACCATGGGAATAATTAAGTAGGTTTTTTCCAGCAGGTAAAAAGCCTTCGCAGGTCGTCCCGTAGATAGCAGAAGACGGCATAGGACCAGTCATCAAATTATAAATATTCTCCTCGGATATGTTTACCGCAAAGTATGGGGGGGGGGAGGGGAGAATTAATGGATTCATCCATGGGGACAATCGTAAAAAAAAGATGACCTTACCAATTTGTTTGTAGAAAGTCGTCCAGGGAATTCGTTCAACGAGATGCAAATTTTTTTGTGTCCTGAATCTCTCTCAGAGTTTGAGGGAGTTTATTGAAAAATCTGATGCCCTGATGGCTTGGTTTCTGTTCAAAAATTCTGAGATTGTGTTGAACTGAGGGTCTATTGTCTCTAAATCTAGTGTTGTAGTTGTGTGTTACTGGGTATATAGCTAGTTTGGTTTGTAATTCTTGCGTTCTTTACTGCTTCAAAAATAAAAAGTGAAGGTACAGTTAACAAGTTCAAATGTTTGAATGCATCTGAGCAATGATCCATTCAAGAACATTATTATTCAAGAATATCCGACATATACCTAATAGCCCTCTTTTGGAGTTTAAAAATACATTGAAGGTGATTTTTTTATGAGGAACCAACCCCATAAGATGATTGAATAGGTAGACTACCGCAAATGAGCTTCGAAAAGCCCGAAGTACACTAATTTAGAAATTTGTTACCAGAAACTGATATTTTTAAGTACAAAAAGGCTGGAGGATAAACGGGTTTTTAATTGTTCTACATGATCGGCCCATTTCAGACCGCTCCATGTCCAGCATGACTCCCAAAAATTTTACACAGTCAAGGCTAGT
Organism: Neoaliturus tenellus; assembly: GCA_030545055.2. Lineage (NCBI taxonomy): Eukaryota > Metazoa > Arthropoda > Insecta > Hemiptera > Cicadellidae > Neoaliturus > Neoaliturus tenellus. Next base: position 220,351,509 of record CM061532.1, read on the forward strand.
CAACTGCTTATCGTCTATATTGAAAGTTTTGGGAAAAAGGGTTGGTTTTAATTTTGATGATGTGTGGTTTATAAGTACATGTAGGTAGTTTTTTGTTCAGGTTAAGAGACAGATTTTGTTCAGAAAAATATTGGGAGAGTTGATTGACCTCAGTCAGAGCGTCAACTTCAAGCTGTAATTGGTCAGAATTCTTAGTAATAATTGTGGTATCGTCTGTGTATACGATTAAGTTGTCTGTCGGAAGGTAATGTTTTATATAGTTTATGTATATTAAGAAAAGTAAGGGCCCCAGAATCGAGCCCTGGGGCATACCTAGGGATACTTTGGGAGAATTTGAGTGATACGCATGCCCGGATTAACACTTTTTGACGCCCTAGGCCAAAGGTCACAATTACGCCCCCCCCTCCAAAAAAACAAAAACAAAAAACTAATTGATTTATGGACTTATTTTAATTGTAATAACTTTGGCTGTTGTATAAAACCACAGAACTATTTAACAAATGTGATGATCATCATTTTCGTCACTTTAATCCGTGGACGTAATAATTTAATGTACCATTTTACCACCATTTTAATTTTAGATAATATGAAATCAAATATTACATCATTGTAATACAGAAATACATTTGAATCCAAGGAACAAGGTCAAGGCAAACCTCAAAAGGCACAGGTCAAGGAAAAGGGGTGTTTTTTTTTACCGTCAATAAGGGGAATTTTTACCGCTGGTTGGGGGCGCACTCTACCGCTGATCACAGGCGCTATTTACGCTTTTTACAGTCGATCAGGAGCGCTCTTAACCACCAGTCGGGGGCGTGATTTAACTCTGGTAAAGGGTGCTATTTACCGTATATTAGAGAGTGATGTTTACCGCTAGTCGAGGGTTCCGCTAAACAGGGGAACTCTTTAGGCAGATCAGGAGCGCTCGTCCCCGCTGCGGAGCCCCCCGGGGCCCGGCACCTTTTGGGGTAATTTATTTCGCCAAAATAGATCTTTCTTGTTTTTCTTTTGCCAAATAATCTATTTACTCTTGTTATTAAAAAATTTAATTAAAAAAATGTGAAAAAAACAGAATTAAATTATATTTGTGGTTAATTTTTTTACTAAAACGTATTATAAAAAAGGTCTGTTTGACGCCCCCCCCCTGGCTGACGCCCTAGGCCATGGCCTAGGTTGGCCTAGTGGATAATCCGGGCCTGGTGATACGTGAACTATAATCTGTGTCAGGGGGATAAAAATTGATTTATGTAATCTGTGTTCTGTTTGTCATGTATGAGGTAATCCAGTCAAGGACAGTGTCGGTGATTCCCAGAGCCGCAGACTTCTCTATCAGGATGGCGGGTCAACGCAGTCGAAAGCCTTCGATAAATCCACAAAGCATCCGACCAAGCTGCCCCCACCCCCAACCCATCCATGGCATTGAGACAGTCCTCGACAAACTGTATGAGTATGCTGTTTTGGTGGATTTCCGTTGTCTGAATCCAAATTGGCGATGGAAGAAAAAGTGAGTTTGCCTCCAAAAAGGTCGTTAGTTGGTTGAAAACAATCTTTTAAAAAATCTTTGAGACCGCAGGCAAAAGCGAAATTGGACGGTAGTTTAAGCTAAATCCTCTGCATCTTTCTTGTGGATTGGTTTTATTTATGAGTTTTTTTTTTTTTTTTAATTTCAGAGAGTTTTTCAGAGTTCAATGAACTGTTGATGATGTGCGCCAGAGGCTGAGCGAGTTCTTCTTTGCAATATTTGAGAGTTTTCATAGATATTCCATCAACACCACAGGATGTTTTACTCTTGAAGCCAGAAACAATATTTAGAATGTCGGATTCATTGCAGGGCGTGAAAGCGGAGATAAAATTTTCAGATTCTTGTGCATATCCTGAGATTTGTTTTTATCTGTGTCTGGAAAAATTCTCTGGACAGTGTGCAAAAAAGTTGTTGAAAAGGTTACTCACCTGTTTAGGGTCTTTGATAAGATGTTATTAATGGCAAAACCTCTCAACATAATATTTTTTCTGGCTGCTTTGATCTTACCTTTACTTTCATTTATAATCCTCCATGCCTCACCAAAGCTATTATCTGTGTTTTGTATGAGTTTAGCTATGAGTTTAGCCTGGGCTTGCTATGAGTTTGCTGCCTTGAAGTTTTTCCAAACAAATAAACGTCATCCTTAGTCAATACCTAGATGACTGTAGTGCCACAGGTGAACTACATCCCATAAGAGCAATGGTGTAAGTTTATGCGACATCCGAGGATGTTGCCACAGAGTTTTTGTCGGTTAAAAAGTGTTAAGAAATCAACATTTCATGGCTACCTACAAGTGTTGCCAACGCTGCAAGAAAAACAGTTATTTACGTTTGAGTTTTGGAGATTGTTTGTCTCAACTATTACTAAAATAAGTAATTCCAAAAATTTATCAAAAAAAATTCAAAAATTTATCTAGGGTAAAAGTTATCATTGTATGCATTGAATGATAATTTTTAGTTTTACAACTATGTAATGGTTTGTTATTAAAAAATAATTAAAATGTAAAATATATTAAAATGTAATTGGAAATATGGTGGCATTACGATAAATATTGTAGCCATAGCAACACTGCTTCATCCGCTTATTCAGCCAGCTGTGTAAAGATTAAGTTATAACTTAATAAGTTATAAGATCTTAATATGAGATTTCCGTTTTAGTTTTACACTTCATACTCAGAATACAAAAAAACAGCTATTCCACAGACCTTAGGAAGCAGTTGTGCTTTTCCTCTGCTGACCTTGTGTCAATATACAAGAGGCTGATAAAAAAAATAAAGGTATAAGTTATACGTTTTAGTTGCTAGAATAAAGATGATCTTTTTATTATTTGGGCAAAATTTTTCATTGCCAAGGAGTTTAATGCAAACAACACATAATGCTAACCTAGCCTAGCGTTCCACGGATTTGCTTAGGTTGGTTACTCTGAAGTACCAAAAATTGAACTATCTAGGGTGTCAAATGAATTCTAAATTAAATATTTAATTTTACTTTATCAGTACCGCTATATATAGAATACCTGGGAGCAGAGTATAGTGCTCGGTCAACTTAAACAATTCTTCATAGTAATATCAGGAACAGTCACTGTGCTAGAATACCAAGTCCAAAAAGGTTTGTCTTGTTTCTATTCAAGACAAAGACGAGCATGTTCGTTCTGCTTACTCATGGCCTTCACGATGAACCCATTCATCCCTACCAAAATATCTATTCTAGATTTCTTGATCCCTATACACTCACTCGCCTTTCCGACTGTTTAAATGTTGGCCTATGGGTGCTGCATTCTGGTATTACATTCTTGAATTACAAGTTAGCTCTGTAACACGGTTATACAGGGTGAGTTTTAAATGTCCCCCTTAATTTTTTTCCCCCAATGAAGTCTTACAGAAGTATGTTTTGGTTTTTGTCAAATCATACATCATTTTAAACTTCTATACATTAGGAGTAGTTAGCCACCAACCCAATGTCAAAAAGTTGAGTACGGTACTAAGAAAGTTATTGTATTTTTAAGTTTTACCCACATTCTGATTAATAATGTATCTACTTAGCTAATCGCAAACTGTTTAACTTTTTTACTTTTTCACCTTAATAAGTTTTCAGTAATTATTTTTTTTGACAAAGTTTAGTTCCACACCATTGGATAACTTTTCTTTTAACTATCTATAATTTTATTAACTTAATATTTTCTATACTAGGCTTATAGGTTGGCAATAGCGACTGAGCCTACACACAGGCATTTTGCCCGTGTAGACTCATCTCCTGGGTTTATTTCTTTCATTATGTAGAAAACTAGTTTTAATTATACCCTGTATCTATGTAAAATACTTGGATTGTAGTTTATATTTAGTTACTTTTTATATTTTAATTAAGGTATATTACAATTGCTGTTTAATTTTATTACTACACATAATGAAAGACGATGTATTGTTTGTTTTATTGGAAATAAATAATATTTGAATTGGATTTTAATGGAAACTTTTAATGCTTACCATTTCCGTCTGGGTCATCCATTTTAAGTCTAGTTGCAGCATTGTACTCTGCCAAGTGAGAACTTTAATTTGATATAAACATCAACCTATGCTTACATTTAAGATGTTCTTCTGAATCCTGGTGGGCCGTATCTCCCTAACATGACTAAAATGTTTGTTAATGTCAAAAGGTACTTTATGTTAAGCTGCGTTTCTTAACAAACAATTAACCGGCCATATGATTTACACACTAAATGGTTAGCAACGAACAAACAAAAGTTCGGAAGAACTTTGTTCGGCGAACATGTTCGGCCAGTGCGGACGCGGCTTTAAGTTACTACAATGTATACAGAACCGAATAAGTAGGGACATCACATGTTAATAAATTTTAGTTTTGCCCCCGAAAACCAGAGTAAAATGAAGCGCTGATGCTAGGATTATTTCTCCTTAGTGTCGCAGGAAGCGCTCTTTATACCTCTTAAATGTCAAAATGAGCGTATTTGTTTACAAAAAATCAAAACAATAACAAACTTCTGCAAAATTATTCTAGCCATCTGTTTTAATTTAACCACTCAGCATGATCCTGGAATAAAAATTATGTCTTAGTAGTGCTATCTGTGTTTCAGGGGCGGCGTTCTCACTTCCCCATAAGGATGTCCCTACTTATTCGGTTCTGTATACAATGGTTACTGAAGGAGGACCATTTGACTCATTTGTGTATACATTTGGTTAAAATGTGTGAATAAGGACCCCCCAAACAATATCTGTTTATCTTAACAAATAAAAAAATTAAGGGGGGGGGACTTTTGTTTCACCCCTGTATGCCAAAATAATGATGCATTTATTGTATGTTGTCCTCAAACTGACTCAATAGCTGCATGCTCTCAATTAGTTTGACAAGTAACTATTATTTCACAAAAACTCATGCCATTGCGCAGGGGTTTTAAGTTTTATTTCCGCAAAACCTAGACATTAGACATTACATCAGGTCTTATTGTATAATTTCTGACAGTGGCTCGACAAATCTTATCTTCCACGGTTTGAGTATGCATCATCATAGCCTTTCTCCCGTGATGTTCTCTGAAACAAAAATAACCGTTTAAATTAAAGGTGAAAATATTTATAATTCACAAAAAATTAAGCTTCTTTTTTATTTATAAAATATTTATGAAAAAGTTTATTCTATTGAGGGTTTCAAAATTTCAAGTTCAAATATCAAAAAATAAAAGTAAATTAAAGAGCACTGTAGTAGTTGCTATTTACCTAATAATAAGTTTTGCAGGATTTCTTGATAAATAATTGATTAAATATATTTCATTAATATAATCTTCATGTTTAGCATCTCATAATGTATGTAACTAATTTTTATTTTCAGATATTGGGACTGTCTCCTTTGTCTTACTTTATTGCCCATTAAGACTGGACACATTTGAGAGAATAGAACACACAGCGCTGCCCTTAGGGGCCACCCAGGGCAAGATGCCCTGGTCGCCGCAGTTTAAAATAATTTATCAATACAAGTTGATAAGGGGTGACGAACACCCCGATCGATAGTGAGAAGCGCCTACAAATGGTGCTGTGTGTCACTGCCTAACACTGTATATTTTTTACCAAACTTAAATTATACACCACAGTAAACGCTAATTATTAATGTTTGCAACATGTTTCTTCATAATTTTTAGATATTTACGAGTTGTTAGCTGTAGGTAATCTTCTACTGTATTAATTCTCTATTTTAATCTTATGGACTGAATTTAATCTCACTACCATATTTGGTGTATGCTCAATATCAAGTCAGTATTTTAAATTTTAATTTAAAATTATAATGCTTTAAAACATTTTCTTTTTTAACTTTTTACAATTCTTGAATGACAGATACAAAGTAGGCCTATACAATTATGGTAGCTGGAGTAGGTTTTGTGTAGCAGCACAAAAAGTTAAGGTATGTCTGCAAATATTTCTAAACCCTCCAGGGGGCGCACGTCGGTATACAAAAATTTTAGTCATATAACAGAGAGAGAAGAAAAAAGCAGGCTGAGATTTCGCTCTCAGATAATGTTCAGGGAGGGAGTGAGCCACAAAATTGCGTCAGTTGGGAGGAGTTAGTTCCGAATTGCCAGGCACAGTGATAACATCAGCTCAAGGTGGGTGATTTTTACCAAAGCACCCAATAACGTGTATGTGATCGGTTGTTTACAATCCTGTGTGTTTGTGTTTTTTTTAACATTTATAGCCATGAACTCTAATGAAGAAAGAATGAATCAGGTTCTATTAGACAAAGTGGAAAAGGAAGATAGAAGATTCAAATTCAAATTCAAATTCATTTATTCCATGATATATACAAAGTTGCAGTACAAAAAGCTTACAAAATGGAATTAATTCCCACATAGACTTCTCGTCTGTGTGTGGGAATGAGTTATCAGTCCTCTTCACTGCTTACTATAGACGAATGTTAGAACTTAAATATGTACTTAAATAATACAAAATTAATTGATAAGAATATCTAATTTAGGTATAGGAGTTTTAATGACATATAAACATCAACAAATATGCTATGCCCAACAAAAAGGAGAGAAAAAAAATTAAGATTTTTTTTTTTATATAAAGCTTGGCTGATGTTAAAAATTACGAAAATGAAAAGAAAATAAAAGTTGAGCAAGACCACGACACTCAGGTCGCAATAATTTTGTTGATCAAGGAAATTATTGTAGAACAAATTATGCATCTAGTACCGGAAAGGAAAACTTAAGTGATATTGTGTTATTTATATGGTGACCGTATCAGCGCCTCAGCCCCTTCCGCCCCAAGGCGAAAAAGCCACTCCTGGATGCTAATCTATTATCTAGCTAAGATTAATAATTGAATATTAATCTTGAAGAAAATATACGGGCAGCAAGAAGAGTACTCTTTTAGAAGAGTGAGGATGAAGACATTTTGTTATTGGGCGAGGAGAATGAAATCGATCAAGTTACTCAAAGTGATCTTAATACTTATAGTTAGGTTTAAGTTGATTGTGAAGATGATAAAACAAATTTTTGTAAAAAAAAATTAAATTCTGGATCACCACATATTATTTTCTATTTGAATCAGTCTAAATAAGTTAACTTGCGAGACGTAGGTACAATAAATGTTGTAATCAGACTTCATAAGCAAAGACAAAATGTCATTCTTTACTTTCAAAGGACTGTCTACTTTGCAAACCCTCTTAACTATGAGATTTTTTGTGCTGAAAATGCTGGAGAAGAAAGTGAAGATGATCAAAGTGCTACATACATAAAATATGAAAGTAAATTTAGCTAAAAGTAAAAATTAACTGTTATTTCATAATAAATTTAAAATAATGATATAACTTTTTTTATAAAGTTCAATAGGAGCATTTTTATACCGCTTAATCTTTTTATCCAGTTACTTTTTCTAATTTTGTGTTTTCATAATGTAAAATTGTATTATTATGGTCAGAAAGACCGATGCGTTCCTTCGTATCTTTTATAATGATAATGATGATCACGATGCGACCCCTAGAGGGCTAAGTGTGGGGTCGCCGTGACTACGTGTGACCAAAGCACCCCCAAGCCTACAGAGGCCCCACACTTATGAATAAGTAAGAAGGAGGTTAAGATAAGCCGCTAAAGTACAGGTGGATGGTACTAAAACACTTCTGGCAGAGTGGAGATTCAAATACACAAAACTGCTCTCATGGTTCCATAGTTGTATCCCTAACCAAAAGAGTAGATATAATACGGGGGTTCTGGCGCACTCATGTTTTTTTTTTTACCGCTTTCAGCTTCAAATTGACCGGTTTTTGACCGGATTCTGGCCGGTTTTGGTCAAATATCAGCCCATTTCAGGGCATTTTTCAGGATTTCAGAGTTATGGTTAACTTAAGAGGGCATCTCATAGTTCCCTGGATTATATTCAAATGCTCCTTGAAATCACTGTCTGAAATCCTGAAAAATGCCCTGAAATGGGCTGATATTTGACCAAAACCGGCCAGAATCAGGTCAAAAACCGGTCAATTTGAAGCTGAAAGCGGTCAAAAGAAAAAAACATGAGTGCGCCAGAACCCCCGTATTATATCTACTCAAAATTACGCCAATAGTTCACCCGCATCTATTAATTTTAACAGCAGATGCATTGAAAAAATGTTGGTTATATAGTCTGAATAGTCTAATTTATGTGTAGGAAAAAAAAAATAGACTATCAATATACCAACTGACAAAATAATCTACCTGCTCTTCTGGTATGTTTTTGTAGTAACCAGTCAATTTCTTGTTTAAAGGTTGTTCAACATTTATGTTGTGGTTACTTTTCTTCAAGTGTTCTTGCCTGCCTTCTAACTTCAGTTCAAGACCACCAGTGGGAACAACGAATGTTAAGGCTGACAAGTCACTCAAATCCTGCTGCAAGTCATCTTTATCATCATCATCATCATCATCATTATCTTCATCATCAGCTGTGTCATTAAATGGCTCATTTCCTGCTCTGGGTTTAAGAATTTCGCTTGGCCGTTTACTTAAAATAAATGGTGTTTCTTGTGAACATTTGGTAGATTGATCACCTTCTTTCTTTAAAATAGAAATATTTTGATTGCTTCTGTTAGCCTTTCCTTCTGGTGAGATTGGTAGAGCTGGGGAGTAAGGAATTGAACTCAGAGTCAAGTCTTTATTTGCATCACTATCATGCCTTGATGAGACATTTTTTAGACCGTCTCTTTGGAAATGGGAAAGGCTTCCTGTGGTAGGTTCATTTGCACTTTCAGAAACATCTTGGTAGGCTGAATTAAATTCACTTTCTTTTGTTGATTCGTTTGCCACTTTTGACTCGTTAGCCAATGTCTTTGGACTAGTTTCTTTAAGTTTGGCTTTAATATCTTCAAGGTGATGACCCAAAGATCCTAGGTTTTGCATAAGATTTGAAATAATATTTTCTGTAGGAAAGGAATTGGTTTGAATTTGTTCACTATCATTAAATTTAGTTTCTTCACCACCAGATAATTTAGTGTTGTTAGATATTACCCCAGTTCCACCTCCAAGCGGCTTTTGTGGCCCTGAAACGATAACATTACAGTGATATTTGGCTTTATAACTTCAATTTGCTGATAGGAACTTTTCCTACTCAGACTTGTCTATTATAGATAGTAGAGTTTGCCTCCATTTATACAGTGTGGTTGAAAAGTCCCGGAACGGTGAAATATATTTTTTACCATTATAGATGAAGTAATGAAACTTTTTATACCAATAAAAGCCATAAATATCTACTCTTTTAAGCTATTATCACTTTTTTATCCCTTAAGGGGGATGGCCCACGAGGAGTCAGTCAAAATTCTTAAATAGCAGCATAGGTCAAATTTGGTATCAAATTAAAGGTCTCACTTAGCATAGTACAATGCCGCAAACCAGACTTCAAACGGATGACCGAGACTGAAATGGCAGGCAAACAAAGTTTCCATTAAAATCATATGGGTAAAAGTTTAAAATGCTATAACTTTCTTAATACCCAACCTTTTGACGTCGGGTTTGTGGCTTATTACTCCAAATGCAAAGACGTTTAAAATGGTGTATGATGTGACATGGGCCGAAGAAGTTTTAATTTACACTCCCTTTAAGGGATGTCCCTCCTGGAAGTCTTACAGAAATATGCTTTGGCCCTTGTCACCTCATACATAGTTTCAAACGTCTTTGCATTTGGAGTAATAAGCCACAAACGCGACGTCAAAAGGTTGAGTATTAAGAAAGTTATTGCATTTTTAAGTTTTACCCATATAATTTTAATGGAAACTTTGTATGCCTGCCATTTCGGTCTCGGTCATCCGTTTGAAGTCTAGTTTGCGGCATTGTACTCTGCTAAGTGAGACCTTTAATTTGATACCAAATTTGACCTATGCTGCTATTTAAGAATTTTGACTGACTCCTCGTGGGCCATCCCCCTTAAGGGATAAAAAAGTTATAAGCTTAAAAGAGTAGATATTTATGGCTATTATTGGTATACCAAGTTTCATTACTTCATCTATAATGGTAAAAAATATATTTCACCGTTCCGGGACTTTTCAACCACACTGTATTGATGGATGCATTTAAAAGTGTAGGCAATACGTTGTTAGATTAGACAAAATTTTGAAAAACTCTTAAAAAACTGTGAACACACCCAATTTTATTAAAAAGTTAAATATTTTTTTTTGTTTTTAATTGAATCTAAAATGACAACATTTTAAGAGTCAACATCTGAGGTGAGACCTAGCTAGAGGTCTTGCAATCAATAACGATATAGACTGACTGTTACAGACTGACACATTAACTAACAATTTGATCAGTCAATTAAATATTTAATTATTAACATAATAGACTCAGTTTTTGTTTAAACACTTTATAAACGCAAAATTTACGACCCTTTTACTTACATTTGGATTTTTTTATGTTTTGTAATTCTGTTAGACCTGTCTCAAGAGGGTCAATTAAAAGGAGACTGTGGGATGGAGACTATTTTTTAAGATGACATGACATTATTGACCGTCATGAACATATTGGATGTCTTGAATTAATTTGAAGCTCTATTAGTTAAGAGTACTGACCCAAGTGTACGAACGAGAGCCCAAGTACGATCCAGTGATGCACAGCTGCCAGGCCGTGCCGGTTGTAGGCCTTGGTCTCCTCTGGGTAGCAGATGGTCGCCATCGCCGTGGCCCCGGTGGCGGAGTACACAAGCCGGGTGACCACTCCCCGCTTCAGACCCGCCAGGTAGCCGAGCAGACCACTCGCCGAGATCGCTGCCACTCGGAACTGCCGACTCTCCTCCTTGCGTACTGTCTCGATTACCTCTGTGCATCAGTGGTAAGGAAATCATTTAGAGAACATCAAATACTAAATAATTTAATGTAGCAAATACTTCTTAAAGCTGCCGTCTCTCTCTCCTCTACACGATTCTCGTGGTTTAATAGTGTCAATGGTAAAGATTTAAAACAGTATCTCGATCTCAACAGACCTGTGAATTCAGAGAACTTCCAACAGAAAGTTATAAATGAACGGTTATTCATTCCCTTTTTTGATGATTAAAATACCATAAAGTGGAGATTAAGGATTATAGGTTAGTGGCTAAGCAACATGTGGCACAACGAGGCAATGTATGACAGTAAGGGAATGGGAATCATTGTCCTACTTTGTTGGTCATTAAAGTTAATATTTTGTAATATGGTTGAACTTTTTAATCATTTGTTAAATGGTATGATTTTATTGCAAGTATCATTCAAAATTGATGTTCTTTTTGTGACTATCCTGAATGCACTGTTTTTCATTACGGTATTTTATTAAATTCTACCTAAGATTCATTTATAGGCGGCGGACATCTTCTACACCTGCGTCATCGGTACCCTTGGTGGTGAGCTATTGTACTCACCAGCGGTGGTCTTCTGGCCTTCCTGTAAGATGGAGCGCAGGTCGTGTGTGATGCCCCGCGCCTGAGCCTTGGCGGCGGCTGACACTTCCTGCACTTGAGTCACCAGCGCCCCCAGCGGCGACGACCCAACTGACACTGACACCTTGTTATCGCTTGGCTTCCGCAACAGCGCGGCCCTTGGGTCTGCTGACGCCTCCTCTGGCCGTCTGCAATCAAACGTATGCAATGTGTATCGGACATAGAAATGGATCCTGGATAAAATCCAGGACACAACCAGGATACCTCTCAGAAATGTGGAAACCTATTTCACACATACAAACCATGTGAGGAAAAAGAACCAGGTTTGTTATCTACAAAGGAAATATTAGCTAAGCAAGAACTGTAGCTTGGGTTGAAAACTTGTAAAGGAACCCTTGTGTTCCATAACCACTAATAGTTAACTATTTATGTAATGTTTGTACGCCTTTCCACTGTTATAACTAGGCATAGATTTTATCAATGGGGGGGGAGCTTTACCTCATCACATAATGGACCTGCTCTGGGAGTCATCAGGTCCTACCTCCATAACAGGACCCAATGCGCCGTCATTGATGGTGCGTCATTAAGCCTCTTCCCTGCCAACTTTGTTATCCCGTAGGGATCTATCCTTGGGCCTACACTCTTCCTGATCATGATAAATGATCTTGATGAAAACGGCCAAACGCTGATGTTTGCTGACGACACGACCCTGGTAGGAGCAACTGGTAGGAGCATTGAAGACATCCAGGCGCTCTCCGACCAACACCTCCTTTCTGCAACTAACTGGTTCCTCTCCAATAGATTCCAACTGAATGAAGACAAAACTCAACATAATGTCTGTAGCTTGTCCAGGCACCAAATGGAGGTGCAGGCCCCAGTCAAGCTACTAGGTTTTGTCATTGACAAAAAACTTAGTTGGGAGAACCATGTTGAGCAGGTTTCCAATAGGCTCTCCATGACGGCGTGACGGTACAGCGTGACGGAATCCTACCTTGTCATGATGTACCATGGCCTGTTCCATTGCCATGCTGCCAACGGACTGCTGCTTTGGGGTCACTCCTGTAGGGTTTCCCATGTGTTGAAGCTGCAGAAGCGGGCATTGCGGGATCATCACTGCCAGCGACTCTAGAGCTTCGCCATGACCCATTTTTGAAAGGCTCAACATATATTCACCGTCGCTGGCCATTAGGTCTTTCTCTGCATCATTCACGTGAAAAGCACCTGCAGGATCTACCAGTCCCTGGAGATGTACACCAGTACAACACGAGGCGGTGTGGCCATTTGGACACCCCTGAGTGCCCCTGGCAAGATCACAGGACAGAGATACTGTATCAGCTGTCCGATTCTTTAATAAGTTGCCATCTCATGTTCAACAACTGGAGGTTGGTGCTCTTAAGCTACCAACTACTCGCAAGCTAAATCAAGAGGAAGGCCTACTACACCATTAATTAGTTCATCCTGGATGATTTTTCTGACTTTTGACTTTTTTACAGCCGACCGGATGTCTAAAGCCACAAAGTCCCATTCGTAATTATATGATTCTGTGTTTTTAGTTGAGCGCTCCTCTGACACAGTCAATCCCACAACGTGGGTACCAGACCAAAAAGGAGGTATTCAGGTAAATCACATGTGCCACTGTTTTCCCTCGACAATGTCGATTTGCTACATTGTTGGGCTTTACAATTATCTAACATGTGTGTGCTGCCACTAAAGATGCTTAAACCGTTTGCACTGGCATAAACTTTGGTGTTTTGGAATAATATATTTGCACTGCAAAGTCGATGTTTATGTATTGCACCAGGACAAATCCTCTGACCGGAGGAATTAACACTTTGAAGCAATAGTTAAAATGACTTATACATTAAATAGTTCCAACTCATAACTTATGTAGGCTTACATATTTTTTATGCAATATCAATGTTCTGTAGATTTTATGGCCTAATTAAAACTTACACCTAAAACGTGGTTTACAACAGCATGTGATTTACAAGCTGTATGTCCTGGAATGAATGTTGGTTTTCTCTCATTGTCTTCAAGTAATAAAATCTCTCTTCCCCTTCCTTCGACAGGTAATAAAAAAATGTTGTATAAGTTAAATGTAATACATATATGTATTATATTAAATATATGATTTTAGCTCAGTGTAATCCAATGAAGGAAACTCTTTTTTAGTTAAATACAATCTTCATAGATTAGAACTCATTCCACATTCAGATATAATACAAGACCCATGTGGTACTATTTAGTTGTAGGCTAGAATTAATTTGCATTATATAACTTGATACGTAAGTATATTATAAATTCAATTTTATTATGTATAGAGATTGTTTATTTTGATTTATTATAAGGGCCTACTCACTGTGTGACGAGTGGCACGGGCGGCGGTGGCTTGGTCTGCCTGGGGCCGTACCGCAGGGGTGGTTCCAACAGGGGTGACTCCGTGGCCGCCACGTGTGACACCGCTTTGGGAGCGCCCCCGGCCCCTGCCACGGCGCCCCCGCGCTGCGACTCCTGCGCCTGGGACAGCGACGAGCCGCATGTCCGCGGGATCATGAACCGCCGCACGATCTGCATCACGGCACCACAGTTGTAGAAACAAATTCGCACTTGGATATCCGCCTGTATCTCATAGAAATCACAGCCCCACAGCTCGATCATCCTGGTTGATTAAATTATATGGAGCCCTCTTCTCTGATATACTCATTCGTGCTAGTTTACATTGAAGAAAGGTTTCTCTAGATTAATATGGAAATGTGAAATTAAGCTAGAACATTTTAACACTTTTCGAGTAGATTGATTGCTTATCACAAGACAGCCAAGAACACCAAACAAGGTTTGCCCGATAGCTAAGATTGTTTAGGTACTATGCCATCCACTATTTGGCATCGTTGTAAAGAGAGGATATACAGCGTTTACTATAGCCTACTAGGATATCTCCACATTTTGTTTTTTAAACTTTTTATTATAAAAATAAATAATTTTGAATACTACAAAAAAATCACCTACCTCTAAACATTAAACACAAGAACCTTTTTTTTAACACAAAATATTTTTTGAATATGTAGTTACTTGGACTTGGTTTGCAATTGAATAAAAAAGAATTTTGTAATGCATTATCTTCGAATAAAATTTTAACATGCAATAATTTAAACCACCACAATTTCATGAATAAAATTTTTCGAATTAATCTTGCGGTAATTTAAACAAGAGTTCGTTTATAGAACTTAAAAACGAATTTATCTATTAAAATAAACTCTCAAACACGATATACAATTAATAGGGGGCTACATTGTAAAACAACTACTGCACCTTACAACCAAACTTACAACGTAAAAAACAAATATTGTAACATCAATAAAATTCAGAGCTATTATGCATCTTTGGTTGATTTAATATATATGATGATCGTTACATTTCCAAACCAACAAGTAATTCAAATAAATTTATTTCTTTAAAGTTAGTTATTAATCTAAAATTAGTTCGCTGTTAGATATCACAAATATTGAGAACAGTACAGTAGCCGTATCAAGCGACTCACCCCGATCCACACGACGCCGGCGTACAGGACGGGCCGGCCCTTGAGGCCCGCGTTGACGTCGTCCTCGTCGGCGGTGCTGCGCTCGCGGGGCTGGCACGGCCGCTGCATGCAAGGGATGTCGCCGTTCCTGTCGCACATCCTCGACCAACTTCAAATAAAAAGATTTAAAAATACTTGATAAAAGTGAACATGACATGAACAATTTTGTGGGGTTATGTTGATATGTGTTATGTGAATTCTAACACAATACAAGATCATGTGTTTTTGTCTGTGGTCGTGAACACATGGTTTGAAATATTTATTTGTCAGTAATTTCATTTCTTTAATTTTTATATCCATTTTCATCAAAGAGATCTTAACCGACTTGGTTTTTCTTGAAGCCAGCGTCTAAATATTTATTTATGAATGATTGAAACTAAATGCAATTATAAAAACCAAAAATGGGATCATTATCCATTTAAAAATGTCTTTACTGTAAGAAATTTTCACTTTGCACTAAACAATTCAAACTGGCCAGAGGCGACATGAAAGCGAACATGCCCCACCGGGGCCCTTGCTCGGCCATTGATGACGTTCAGTACCGCTTCAGTAGGTAATGCCAGTAGCAGACGATGGTGAAATCCCCAACGAGCAGGGTACTGCCTGAAAATCCCCAGCAACAATAAATTGTTGACCCCGTATATTGTTTATTTTACTGCAACTTGATGAGGTTTTCCATATTATACTGTTCGGCCTGGATTAACTACCGTAACACAGCTACAGAATTACGTTACAGCCGTCGTCAGTGATGTTCTCACTCGCTTTAGGTTAAACTTAAACATTAAAATTTAAGGTTTCACATGGACGTATTTTCCCTTCGAGAGGGTTCCATTGGCGGGGTACCATCTTCGAATCTAGTTCTCACGCTCGTACATACACAAGTCGATGAACTTATCGATAACATTGAAATTCTAAAAACTGAGATGATGGCAGGAAAAGGAAGTTTGCCCCGGCGCCTTTCTTTGCTCTGCGGCGCGAGACGCGAGACGGGCGACGGGTGTGAGGAACATACACCGAGGTCCGGTGATGCATACGAGAGTAAATAAATGCGCTCGGGACTGAGAGCAACAGGCCTGCACGGTAGATCATAGGACTGAGCATATTCCCTCTCATAATTTTTGACGTTCTACAGGTCATGTATCACAAGTCACGTCACGTGTTATGCAGTACACAAAAAATCTGATATTGATAATGGCTAAATCACAATAGGTAAATACAAAAACTGGTCACAAAAACAACAAAACCATCGATGATCAATGGACACTAGAGAGGTATTTTGATGATTTTTACTCACCAAGTGTTTCTCCTGATGAGGTTATTTAGCTAAAATTCAACAAGTCTATTACAGTCTAGCACCTGTGTAGAATTTAATTGAATCGGATATTTTATCTCTTATCTTACCCATATACCTATATTTTTCCATGTACCTATAATATAAAGAGTGTCTGTAGCGATGTATTTTATTTAACCTCCTCAGACCTGAGCTTTTGGGAATTTTTTGCAGTAATAGCCGTGGTTTGTACACTGGGATGTACATGTTTTTTAAGAGTTTTTATATTCACTTTAAAATTAATACCAAAGTATAAGGGACTGTTTGTACACTCCATTGTACATTTGAGAACAAGTCTGAACAGTGCTGCAACCTGTTGGCTTAGTTAGGATATAGTAGGACGACCTTGAGTTGACAGTATTTTGCCATTCATCAAAAGGTGCATGACACGCTCAGGATTTCGCTATTTTCTGCATAGTTAAATTAAGTTTTCTTAATAAACTTAAATGCAGGATGTTAGTTCAATGTTTCATTAATATTGCTATGCAGTTGTTTTGAATGTAGACCTTGGCTATATATTTTATTTTTTGAGTTAAATTTTTGTGTACATAATACTGTACATTTAGACTGTTCGATTTGAAACAGTTTGATACTAAGCGCTCGCTATATATTTTAGTATGATAGCTAAAAATACTTTTTTTACTATTTTTAAGTTTTTAATATGGACGACTGCATTGGTGATGATGAAACCGGAAACGGCAAGACCGATAAATAGTTTGAGTTAGTTTACTTTCGTTAAAATAATATGATTTTCAATGACATTCAGTTAAAACATTTTATTTGTTATAGTTATTTTATATATAATACTTTTTATTTTAGAAACTATTTTCAATTATTAATTATAAAAAAAAAATCCAGTCAAAAAACTAAAAGATGACGAAAAGTTTGAGACATAAGTCATATGTTTTTAAGAGACTGATTTTCAACATCGTAGAATTTGAATAGTTTTTACGTTATACAGTACTACAGTTACATTGCATATCTTATAATAAAAAATAATAAAAAACATACTTTTAATAATAGTTTTATTGCATTATTTTACAAAAAAATCAATAACCATGAAATAAAAATTTCAGCCACTTGACTTAACAGCGTCCATTTGTACACCATAGTGTACAACTGATAACACAGTTGATAACAATGATAAAAATAAAATATTTGTGGAAGTGTGTTTTGTTATATAAGATTAACAATATTTAACATGTAAAAAAAAATTCCTTAATTTTTTTCTTAGGTCAGGACTTAATTGAGTCAAAATTTTGTGTACACTATACATACCGTCAGGTCTGAGGAGGTTAAATTAAAAAATTTAGCGTTTGCCTTTTGTTTAAAATTTAGATTTAAGATTTAGATTTAAATTTTTTATCTTAAAAAGAGTTTGTTATATGTTTCTCGTTGCCATATTTGTAACGGGATAGCAACAAAAGAAAAACAAAAATAAAAGAACGCTACTTTTGCCACAGTATCTCTAATATAGATTTCTTGCTTTTAGCCTAAGCATCGGTTTTGAAACATCTGTTACGGTAAAGTAACATAGCAAGATTTAGTTGGTTGATGATGTGAGCTTCATAGCCTATACAAAAGTGAATTAAAACCAACGAGCAATGCTCGGTGAAGCCGGAAACTGAACTCTGAAATAGCCTATAAGACACACATTATTTATTTATCCAGCCAAATGGCTTTTTTGCATCTGGAGCCGAAAAAACACTAAAAGATTGTGCCATGAAATTCTAAACTGTTAGTTGGCCTATTGTTAAGCCGTTGAACACCTGAAAATCGATCTTAATCATGACAAATGAATACGAAAACGTCATTTTAAAATAAGTTTTATATTTAAACAATGAAAGGCCGCGTCATAAAAAAATTATCAAGATAGGCCTACTTAAAACCTCCTGAAATTGTTTCTGTCACAAAACCAAAACATATGTAGAAGTTTGACATTATTTTAAAAACCAATGGTAGTCTTAAAAATTATATTAACTTGTCATAAGTTATTCATATCAATAAAATCCTGTATAATAATTTTGAATATGTCAACTAATCAACAATATTGGTGCGATAACATTTTGCCATATGTCAAAGTCAAAGCACAAACGCTTACAAATCACGACAGGTCAGATCACACCTCCTGACGACGGGACGGACGGACATGAAGTTTTTGTACCGAGGGGGCGGGTCCGAACCTCCAGGCAGGATGGCAACACCTCCAGCGTTCCAGCGTTCCAGCAGGTCCTGTGGTCCAGTGGTGGACCGCCCGTCGGACAGTGACGTTGGTTGCGGTAGACCTACTCGTGGCGCCGCTACGGGATATGGCCTTTGTACGTGTAAGTAAACCATAGATCACACTCGCTGAAAAATGTGAATCGGTTTTGTATACATTGTTAAGTAAAAAAAATATAGAATAAATATTTTGCATGTCTGCTTTAGCATTCAACTTCCAGTCATTAGATCGATTTTAACAATATGTAAAATACTACTTTGTGATAACTTACTAAAAAATTAAAGTATTGAATGCATGGGCACAAGTTACTCAGACCACAAATACTTAATCGTTTTATAAACAAAATCCTGGCAATAACTCACTCTTTAAAAACCAAGCTCAGACGGTTAAATCAAACAAAAAATTTAAAAATAAACCAATTCTAAGGTTTTGTTTGGTGACACCGCATATAGGGTAAAGGCCCTACTTACAACTTATATTGTTCTATAATTTGCTCTACTATGATTCGTGGACAAGGAATATTACATTGAGGTTTTGTTACAGTCTCTCTAAATTTCAACAAATTTAATGTCGCACATTGATAATTACCTAGCGAATAAGAATCTTCTATAATGGAATTTCACTTTATCCAAAATAAACAAGATAATTTAAATATGGAAATTATGAACAAAAATTACAATCTTCAACAAAATGTAAAGTTTCTCGGGCTAAATTGAACTGCAATTTAAAGTGGGACACCCATATATCAACGGGATTTGCAAGAAAATATGACTTCTGGAATATTTGTATTAAAGAGAATAAGATATTACTGCAGTCAGGAAGTTTTGAAAACAATTTATTTTGGATTGGTTCACTCACATTTAAATTATGGTATACATTTGTATGGTGCAACTAGCAAAAATAATTTATTAAAAATACTTAAACTTCAAAAACATGCGATTAGAACTATTAAAAATATCAAATTATGCAAAGAATTTAAGAAAAGTTCATGCAGGACTCATTTTGTTGAACTTAACATATTAACTGTTTTTGGGCAGTATATTTATGAAACAATATGTCTGTCAAAAACTGAAAAATCCGAATTGGAAGATGATTGTAACTTTTACTCAACAAGACATAAAGAAAGCAAACAAGAGTACCATAGAACTGAAATATTCAAAAAAAGTCCTTATTATATTGGCAAAAAATTTCTAAAATTCATTCCTAGTAATATTACCAACATTAGTGATTTCAAGAAATTTAAGAAGGAATTAAAATTATATCTAGTGGAAAAAGTGATATATTCATTTGAAGAATTTTTTGAAGATAATTAATTAGAGACTTGATTCAAAATTCTTATTGCGTTTAGCTATAATTGTGTGACAACTTAAAACACGTACTTAATGTATGTTGTTGTCTGTAAATAAATAAAAAAAAAAAATAAAAATTAAAGGGGTTCAGTATGTGATACCGTAGTTCTTGTGTTTCTAAGCAGTCGTAAATTTCACATAATTATCAGATTTAAGTCAATTTTATTGCGTCAAGTCTAAGCACAGGTTACTAAGTTTGTGAGAATTTAAGCATTAAGTAGAGATCTATTTAATTTTTATTTCATATGAACTTAGGTATTTAATTTATATACAGACGAATTTAGATGCAATTGCATTACCACGAAATGTTATTCATAAACTAAACAAGGTTTATTGACAAGTCAAACAGTTAACTGTTTTAACCTATATCAATTGCAAGCACAATTAATGTTAACATTACATGTAATGTAATATGTGTAAGTCTTCGTTAGACCCACGCGTTGATATTTCCAACACACGACGTGGTGCAATTAATTGCACCATAAAACCTAGCTTTGAGCTTTTGTTAAGTAATGCAAACAGAAAAGTTCAACAACACTCATTAAAATATCAATTTCTGTGTAAAAACAGATAATTACAAGAGGATTTCTCTGTTTCCATCAAACTAATTCATGGAAACCCAATTGTATGAAGATTCATTTATTTTGCCACGCACGGTTAATGTTAAATGTTAATTTTTCAGCTGTGAAAAAAAATTATAGACAGCTATAACATTTAACTTTGTAATTATTTAAAACTTTGATCCATAAACAACATCCAATAAAAAGCTCTTATAATACATCTATACCAAATTTGTTGTACTGTTTGATAATTTTTTAACAGTGTTTAATCTTTTTACAGAAAAATTGATAAATTCACCAGAAACAGAAACTGAAGTGTAAATTTGCTATATTAATTTACCAATTAGACCTATAAACTCCCCACTATGTATTGTTTCTGTAAGACCAAGAAAGGGAGGGCGTTCCGCTTTGAAAGCCGGTCCAGTTGAATCTGATGGTACCAGTTACATACTAGAATTTTAATTGACACAATAAATTTTACTTTGAAATACAATTTAAAGTTATTGAAATTTTAAACACAGTTGTACAGCATATGCCTGTTAACGCTATGCATCACTTTTCCAAAATAAGTTCGTTCTGTTTGTAAGTTGTGAAGTGGATTCTCAAAAATTTCTATGTCTGCACGTTGACGGAAATCTAAATTGGATTAGTCATGTAGATTATGTCTGTAAAAGATTTCGACCTATGTGCTATGCTCTCAGCCGCCTCACAAAAAGTTGTAGCCTGGAAGTTTTACGTGCAGTGTACTTCTCACACAGAGAATCTGTCTTGAGATATGGGACAATTTTTTGGGGAGCAATTTTAAGAGGGTATTTATGCTACAAAAGTGGTGCCTTCGAGCAATGGGTGGGTTACGAAAAACCGATTCATGTAGGCCATTGGTTGAATGTTATTATGATATATTAACATTTGCAGGACTTGTGGGCTACGAGGCCTGTATTTTTGTTAAGAAACATTGGCCAGTTTTTGCAAAAAATGGCCAGTTTCACGACTACCCAACAAGGTCGAGGAATATGTTGAGTGTCTTTGGTCATAATAGCAGCAGCTATGAGAAAGGCCCTTGCCATGTTTGCCTATCTGTCTACAACAGGTTGCCCGTTGAAATTAGAGGGGAAAAGAGCTTTGACGCTTTTAAAGCCAAGGTGAAACGCCACTTTTTAAGTACAGTGCCCTACAACATAAGTGAAGTAATTCGATGTACGGTACTTCACCATGTATATACGGTACGTATTTTGTAAATTTTGCTCAGTATAAGTAGCTTATAAGGGTTATTCTTTTTTTCATTTATTATATTTTGTTTATTTTGTACCTTGAAACAACATGTTTAATTTTGTATTAAGACGTGTTTAAAATGAACGAATAAACGAGTTTGAGTTTAAGTTTGTTAAAATGTGCATATAGGCCTACAGTAAAAAAATATACTGTAATAAAAAATTATGAAAGACTTCAAGATATTTAAATATATTTAATAATGTTAAAGTGGTAATGACCTTGCATTTCAGTAACTTATATAATTTTTTTATAACATTATAACTTTCATACATGTTTCACTTTTAGCCACTTTGCAGTGAATAAATAAGTGCTGTTGTCCATACTCTCATCCTGATTCGGTCCTTCAACACCATTATTTAATGTTACAGTACCTACTAACTTTAATTTGTTACAAAACTCAAACATTAAGGGGGCAACAATATCCATCGCTGGCATTGGTTTTCTTTTGCGGATTTCCAAAACGTGAGTTACCTCCAAATTTTCTCAAATATGCAGGTAGGTGTTATTATATTAATTTGTATGCAGGACAATAAACCGCACAAATTATAAAACACATTATAATCGTTTAGGTTTTTTTATATAAAACCATCCATTTTTTCTATTTAACATGTTTTAAGGATAAAAATAAGTAAAATAATTGAGATAACATATACATTTAAACCGCATGATTAAGTACACGTACATGACGAATTAAAAATAAATAATATAACTGGTATAGTCTTCACACATCTCCCCATACAACATGTATCACTCCATAAACATTATTTATCAGGGTTGCATATAACATACATGAAAAAAATGCAGAGAACAAAAGAAGTGAGAAGATGCAGATGCAACAACCTTAAAAAAGAAAATTAATTAACCGTCACCGGGTATTAGATTGGGCATGACGTAAAAATCAACTCCGCTTCACAGTTCGACCTAACAATCAATAACCTAAATCGGAACCCCGCGCAACACTGCTGTAACATTGGCGGCAAGGATGAAGGCCCACGAAATACAAGCAACCAAATTTATTCAGGTTGAAATTTATTTTGGACATTCCACACGTATAATAAGATAATATTATATATTACGTAATATTATAAGATAACGTATAATAAGAACTGTAACTAAAAAATATTTAAGAGTTTTGTTTAAAATTGCTTCAAAATGATAATTTGCTCACCGTGAAACAATGAAACCGTGCAGAATTAAAGTTGTCTGTCATAATGGTTAATGGCGTAGTAAATAGAAAATTGTAAACTACTTTAGTAAATTACTCAATACAGTTATTAATAGTATATTTATTATTATTACTCCTTAAGACTATTTGATTAAATGTTTTGTTTGTTACACTACTTGTTTCAATCTTTTTTTAATAGAAAGATTAAAACCATAATAGTCCCTTCTTCCCCATACACAATCAAAATGCCAGGTGGGTTGCTAGTTTTGTTTAATATGTCTTTGCAAAGCGTATGCATATTTGTTTATGTAATTTCATCTTAGAACTGGAATAATTGTCCCTGTTGTGTCCGAAGCGTTCCAAATTTAAGAAATAATTTTCTTAATGAAATAAGTTGAAATAAGAAATAATTTTCTTCTGAGTCTGTCCGCCCGCGCCGTGCGTGATCATGATCTTTGTCAACAGGCCTGTTTGTTTAATGTTTTGTGTAATTTATTTATTCCGTCTCCGTGTCCGTGTGTATGTACTTTATTTGTGGTTTTAACAATTTCTGACAGAGCCTTCTTGGTCAACTTCACTTTTATTCAGCTGATGATGACGCAATTACGTCGAAACATGTCCTTGTAATCCACGAGAAGTTTCTACTCAGAGCTGTCGACGGTTCACCGTAAGTAATAAGTCTTACAAAATAATTTTCATCATTCAGGCCTGTGCCAAATCTATTCTAATATTGAGAGATCACGCGTAACGGGTGACCTTCCCATACTCGGGCTGGTGAGTCTCATTGGCTCCCCCCTTAATCAAATTTATCAGTACAAAAGATTCGCGAACCGCCGCAAAGTCGCTCTCTCGTGTCATTCTCCGTCAGCTGATAGTCATCCTAGATCCCCAGAGTCCGTCAACCATGTTCCACCTGCTACCGCTACTACTGATAGTCCCAGGTAGGCTAAGGCTAGACTCTAACTAGGCAAGGTGTTTACTATTAGGCCTTTGCAATAATACGCTTAATGATAATATTGTTAAGCGGGTACTGGGAGACGAGGTGGCCCGTGCGCAAATTGCGCATTTTTTTTATTCTGAATGAGAGAAACTAACCTAAAGTATATGTATGTTGGTTATGAAGTGACATAGATCAATTTTTGTTCACTATCTGGCTTTCAAATTCATCTGAAAGTAAGTTTAATCAGCTGTTAAATAACAATTCACCTTAAAGATCTTGAAATAATAGTTGGTTAACAATTTAAAGAAATAAATCAATGTGAAGCCCGAAACGATATGAGTAGTGTAAAATTGCGGCCGCTGGCCCAGTTCAAGGTCACCTGAGGGATGACGTCATCGAGGTCAATGACCTCACCGATGACGTCATCCCTCAGGTGACCTTGAACTGGGCCAGCGGCCGCAATTTTACACTACTAATGGTGCCTCGCTAAGACTGCAGCAGATGGCCTCTCCAACTGTAGTCTCCATCTTCTTCATGGCGTGGATAATGTAGTGCTTCTCGTCTTTAAGTTCGGAACACTTCTTGACGGGTAGTATGGTAGATTTGGAGTGAGCATTGAACTGCTCAACCAAAGTTTGCAGGAACTGGTGAGATGCCATAGTCGAGTTATAGATCGTCTTCTTCGTCTTCTTGCTGGGAGATGTTGTCGTCTCGGAATCTCGAGTAATACTCATGCCAGGTCCCGGTCTGCTCCTCACTTATATAACCCCCGTTACCCCCACCACTCCCCATTTCCCCACTTTGAAGGTAAGACGCGAGTTTATAGGCGTTTTTAAAGCGCAATGTCTATCTTTTTCATGTTCTGGACTTTTAGTACAAATACAAACATTTTCCATCGTATACTTGTAGTTTTGATCCAAATCCACATCATTAACCGGAACATGAGTAAATTCTTCGATCCATCTCTTCTTTTCCAGTCCTTTTTGTAAATATCGGTAAACCTGTTTGAAAACTGATGCATGATGTGATACAAGTCCGTGTAACTTGCAAAACCATCATACCAATCGATATGATGGAAATATTTTGAAATCCTCCTGTTGGTAGTAGCGGCTTTGCTAGTTAAAGATGAATAAGAACATGGTGGTTTGAACAAAAACGTATATGGAACACTTGTATTGATGTCGAAAAACACAAGTTCTTTTATGATAAATCTATCATCATTACCCCGAAACGCTTGGAACTCAATTATACCAGGTTTGGACTTTACTTGTTCTTCTTCCTTGTCCATTGCGAAGATCACTCGTCTGCTCATGACGAAGTCCAAAGGCCAACTGATTTCCACACCACGGTAGGTACGACTTTTATACCTGGCCGTACAGTTGTTGGCGCGTTGGTGTATATTTAACGTGGGCACCGTCCCCGGTAGGCCTAACCCCACAAAGTGTTTGATATTGTTTTAAAAATTAACCATTGCTGTGTAGTTGATTGCCATTTAGGTTTCCATCTTTACATTTTCCTTGTTTTCATTTTCATCACTAACACTTGATTCTTCCCCTCCTTCTTCTTCGTTTTCTTCAAGTTTTACTGATTTCTTATGTAGTTGAGCGTACTTTTCCAATTGTCTCCACATTTGTACTTCATGAGGAATTCTATTGAATATAGAAGTATCCACAGGCCCGTACAATATAGGTGCGTCCGGTTGGTTGTCCAAAGTGTCTTCCAGATAATCTTTAATAATTGAACTTGAAAACACCAGTTGTCTCAAGTATCTTGTTATCGGTTCAGTTGCACAAGTTAGAATAAAAAACTCTTCTCGATTAAGTTGAATCTTGTTATCATGTCTTGTTGTGTCTCTAAACCGCAACTGATGATCACCACGATGTTTAACAATATCGATTTCCACATTTGAATCCAAAAGGCCTACTCTTGTCTTTCTTCCAAACATGTTACTACTTAAATAGCATTCTAGCAGATGCAAGTGTTTCATAAACGATTCCCAAGCAGTGTCCGTAAACAAAATCATTTTGGGCCCATGAGTTAAAATTACAGTAGGTGAATAATCCGTCGATTTCATAACACCGATTAAAACACTTTTGTCCAAACTGGATGAGATTGGATAAAATATTCGCAAGAATACCTCACTCAATATGTTAGGAGAAATATTATCTTCAGTATCCCTTTTCTTCTTCTGTGCATTCTTTCTTCTTTTACCTTTTTCCTCAACATTATTACTGGCGTGGAGTTGTCCGCAAGCGTTGTGTTCATCTCCCTCCGGTTGACCTTGAAGATCTAAAAAGTCGGATATCTCCTTCTCAATATCTACATTTTCTTGTGTACCACTAGGAGAAGCCATATGGAATAAGATGCTACCCATACAAGAACAGGCAACAAACTGATGAGGAGCGACCTGAACGCTCTGCTTTTATACTCGCGGAATGCATTAGAATGTAACAAAACCGGTTTTTTACAATACATTTTTAACAATTCCAGTTAAAGGTGTGTATGTTACGATTTTATCATGTAGAATTAAACAGTATGCAGTTGTATTAGCTGGTATAGCCGCGTTGAATTCCATTTCTATTTTTATATCCACACTTGATGATTTTACTGATTCATTCTGTTTAGAACAATCGATTACAACTATTGGGTAACCATCTAAGTACTTTTCTGGTGATAGTAAAGGTGCATTTGTTTTACCGTAATATGAACTTTGGAATCTTGCATACATATCGTACAATATGCTGTACTTTTTATTAGCGAATGACACATTTAAATTATCGTATGGAAAAAATTGTGAATTTAAATAAACTTTAATATTTTTCAAGTTGCAATGATCAAATTGGCCTGCATGTTTGGTGATGGTGTCTCTTCTGCCTGTTTGTAAACCAAATATAATATACCTGGCTCGTTCCACATAATTAGATGTTTTAACAGTCCAAGTGTGACGATCCGTAGCTGGCAAGCTGGGATGTTCATGAAATTCCCAACTTCTAAAAGGAATTAAAATATCACGATCAGCCTTTAACTTTCTTAATAGTAGCATTCTATGCTCGTCAGCTAATTTAACATGTGAAACTCTCCATACAATTTTTTTCTAATGTTAATTTCCATTCTAAAGTTGCATCTGTTGTACCGTCTGGAGCTTTAATAATGTCTTTTTCGTTTGAAGATCTCAACAAAACTAATTCTTGTTTAACGTTTAATATTATTTTTCTATAATCTTCAGCAAAACCAAGCAACAAACGTAACGGAATGTGAAAATCAAAATTTCCATTTGTATCTGGAGTGATTGTGTCTTTTGCAGGTAAAACCCATCCTGCAGGTTGTATTAAATTGGTTTCATTAGGTGATATAGATGTTAATCCCTTTAAAGTTGTTGCAATACCTACTTTTTTAGTGGAATCAACTGTTACACCTGATATTTCATATCTAATTTCATCAAACAGGAAAGCCATGGGATTATTTATAAATGGAACTGTTGTACCAGTAGTAGTACCGTCCTTTTTAGTAACTTTCCCTTCAATATACAAGTAACTTTCACATGGTAGTGTGTAAATGTCTTGTTTTTTTTATGGGAATACGAATTTCATCGTTATTGTTTAATTTTGATGAAGTGTAAGGGTTGTGGGTGTGATATTCTTTTTCCCATAGGGTTTCGTCGAATGTTGGACCCTGAGCAATATCCAGTATATCCATTATCGGTTACTTTTAATCCAATTCTCTCTAAGAAACGAATGTTCTCGCGTGTTAACTCCTCCACAGCTGAAGAGCTACTAATGCGGATTCCCGTAGGTTGTTCTCTTTTAAATGTTAAACCCATGATTTTGTATTAAAGTGTCGATTTTAAATGTAATCTAACCGTAATAGGCTCTTCTCGGAAATCTATCAAGTTACCGTCTTGATCCAATACGTTCAACACGATGTCTGAAATGAAAGTGGTGTTCAACGGTAGATATACCAGGTTTTGCGGCTTTTCAACAATTTTAAATCCAGGTGGTACACTGGGGTCAAAAGTATGTATTATATGAGTATTTGCTCCATCTCTGTAAGCTCCTTGTATAATGTTACAAGTTATGTCTATACTATTGACTTTTAATATTGTTACAGTTTGTTTACCGGAATGTGTTTTATTTGGTTCTAAAATTGCTCCATCTTTGGGAAATCCTAATAAATCACCAATTGAGTTTGGCTTAGTGAAATCGATATAATATTTTGAAGTAAGCTCAGCTTTCATTGTATTGTTATTACCTTTTAGCGATATATTGTCTTTTCCCATTTTATTTTGCAAAAACTCATTAATATGATCAATTTCATAAGAACCTGTGGGTAAACTGCATTCTTCTAAGTCTGTGAACTTCCCACTAGCATCTTTTCCTTTATAATAATGCAATAAGTTATTTTTACCTTCTGTAACATTGGGAATAGAGTTGTAAGTTGTAAAATCTAACAGTGCTGCCTCCCAAAATCTTCCTTTTTGCAAGCGTAACGCTGGAAAAAGGACACTTCGTAAAGTGGACGATTTTCCTGTTAATGATACCGTATAGGAAGACATCTCAATAGTGACTGATACTTTTAGCTAGGAATTCTAAACATAAATGGCCGCATATTGAAGTATTATCAGGTTGTTCTCTTTTATAGTTGTAATATATGTTTTTAGCAGATTTAAAGTAACGTTCAAGTTCTTTAGGTGGTGGCAAATTTCCAAAACTATCAAAATAATATACATTGCTATTTAGTTTCTTATAACACACCCAATGGGTGCCGGGCCCTTCAGTATTATCCAAATTTACAATTCCAGTCTCATTTTGCCACATTTTCTTTGGTAAACTGTCTTTCATGAATACACCGCGGAAAAATGGTATTTTTAAACAGGAAATATATCTGAATAATTCGACATTAGTCAACGCTTTATGTGGTATAACTAATTGATTTCTTTTATTTAATATGCACGATACGGTCTTAGGTATAGACCTGCCCCGTTTTTTACCATTGACCATATTGTTGGTTTTTTATTATTTTTCTTCGTAGAACGTCTTTTTAGTCTAATATTACCACCATGTTTCTTCATGGTTGATCCTTTTTTATTCCTACTCCTCCTTTTTCCACCTCCTACCGCTGTTTTAGCCTTCATACCTGCTGTTACCGCTAAAGCTGCTGCTTTTTCCGCAATACTAGCGTCACTAGACTTTACTCGTTGCCAAGCTATATTAGCTAGCTTTTTATCAGCGATTGACCTATTTTTTGAATCGGTAAACGTTGAATATGCGATATCGTGTTCTTTACAAGCCTGATCTAACTTATTTATGCCTGGATCACCTCTTTCCAGTCGTTTTTTCAATTTAGTTCCTGGTCCGCAATACTGATAACCTCCCGGTATGTGAAATTCGTATGGTAAAGCGTCTATTGCTCTATTTACGATGGATCCTACTGGAATACGATTTAAAGCTTTACTTAACAGAGAAACCGCTGTGGATGTGATACCGCCTCCTTTCCGTATAGTGTCTCGATATGGACTGGTGTAATGAAATTCCATGATTGTCTTTTATATTCGAAAAACGTAACCTATGTGTTACCTCTATGACAGGTTGCACATAAATGAAGTCATTTATTGATGTATTTAATTAAATATCAATATCACCCCAATCTGATGATCTAAACTTTTGCGTATTAGGGTTAATAAAGTATTTATTAAAAATTTATCGTTTAATCCAACCACCTCTCGCGGATTCAGCATAAGTATTATGACCCGATTTTCCTTGAAGAATATCTGGTGTAAAATGATTGTGTAAATCAAATAACGCATTACCTAAAACTTTTACAAGAAAATTAACAGTGACGGCATTATCCACATGTTCAGGGTCTTTAAGGTCTGTTATACGTTTATTATTACAAGTATACACTTTACTATCCTTTAATGATGTTGTAATGGTCTGTCCTACAGTTGCAGCATCATTTGCTTCCCTTCCTTGTTTCAAGTGTTTTATCACTTTATTATTACATGTAAAATATACAAAGTGAAAATTTGGATCTAAATGTACGGTTTGTGATAAAGCAGCTGCATCATGATCCTCATGACCCCATGACACATTTGATAACTTTTTATCCTTGCAATCCCAAGCATTATTTTTGTATTTTAATAAATTAAATTTTTCATTACCTTGAACAAATTCATCCCCTTGCTTCGATACTACTTGATCTTGTTTTACAAAAGAGGTTGTTTCTTGTTTTAAGGTTTCCATCATTTGACCTACTGTTGCACCATCTGATGGTGCTGATCCATCTTTTACATTAGCCAAACAATTACCAAGACAATCGATAACTCCCACATCACGTATGACACAATGATCTTTTATATATTTGAGATTTACAGCATCATTTTCATTTTTTGGATAACCTATATCGTTAATAACAAATTTATAAAAAGAAAATCCATCTTTTGTCTTTTCAGGTATTATAGAATGTAAATAGCGTTTATTTACGCTGTCTTTTTCCTCTTTAGGGTCATCTATAACCTCTGTTTATTGCATCACCGTTTTGATTTGGTTTACCAACGTTGATAATTCTATGATTTTCTGCATCATAAGTGTTATTCTGTAGTCTTAATGTTGGCTAAGAACATATATCTTTTCCTTTAATATTGTTAAATTTATTGCATCGTTTTCATCCGTAGGATCTTTTATGTTTTTTAACCTTTTATTACTCATATCATAATCCCCATCAGGTGTTTGTGGTAAACCAGCACTTCTTTTTAAGCTATTCGCATAATATAACCCATCCGAGGGGTAACGTCCGAACTTGTCGACACTCATGGTGCAACTGAATAGTATTCTAGGGAGTAACGCATTTTTATAAGATTACCCCACGGTTTCGGAGTTCATCCACTAAAGCCACCCATTCGTTTTCCAATCCAGTATGACCCGCTTCTTTAGCTTCATGTATTAGTTTCATTCTATCCACCAATTTATTGATATTATTGTAATAAATCACATTTGTGTTATATAGTTTCTTCATTAAACCTGTACCTGTAACAGATTTGTTTCTTTTTCTCGGTTCTGCAGCACTTATATCCAAAGTGGATGACACAAACCTTCGTTTTACAGATTTTCTCGGCATTATCGGCATTGGTTGTCTTCTCGTTGTTGGTATTAACTTGGATACAAATACTCTATATTTTAAAGACCTAGATCTAAAAACTGGTTGGTCAGCTAAATATTTTCTCCTGTATGCATTGGTGTGTTCCAAAATCTGTTTATATGCTTCCATGTCTTCTTCTTTAACTAACAATTCTAAAGGCTTTTTTTCAAATAATAATTCAAATAATCCTCTTGTGCCCTTATATCTTTGATTACCAACAATAATATTATCATGTTCATCAATGTTTACCGGGCTATTACCAACCATTAAACCTTCTTCTGTTAATCTTACTCCATAACTATGGTAGTTTTTATTAGGAATTATTCCAGCTAACATTTTTATCATGTATTTCCTTCCTAAAGGCCCTTTGTTATGAATGTTTTCACCCAACAAGCTTATGTTTGACGGACCTTCCCTTGCTTCTTCTTCTTTTTCCTCTTCACTAGCGGTTGATACATCTTCATGTCCTCTTTTAGCTTTTACTTCATATAATTCTCTTATACCACTATAGTCTGGTGATTCTAGCTCTCTTTCGGGTTCTCCACCGGTAAAACCACTATATGTAGAGGATTCCGGGTCTTCATCACTAAAATCTTCTGATTTTTTCTCTTTCAAACTTTGTAATAGGTGCAATTGCATCTCCTTCCAAAACAGGTTTAGCAAATTTTTTGTTTAATTGTTTCAAGGGTTCAGTAATAGGTTTAAAAGTAGATTCAAGAAATTTCTCCCTTTCGCTAATACCTAGTTTTAATGCTCTGTTTTTGTCCCGAATAGAATCACTAAGTGATTTTATTTCCTTTACTAACTTTTCTTGGTTAACCATGTTTGTAGCAAGACGTGTTGTACAACAATGAATGCTTTACATCATGATCAGTGTATTAGTATAAATTTATCAAATCCTATCCTGTATCGACCATTGTTTAACGGTTGTTCCTTCATAATTGTTAAAAACCCATACTTTTCAGCCCAAGCCTTTCCACACAACTCTTTAAATCGTTCAAATGACATATCCGCACTTACATGGTCATAATATATGTGTTTTAGGTTGGTTTCATCCTGTTTAAATACAATTAACATGTTTGCATTGTCTCTAATGAGCTGTTTCGGTATTTTGCTGTAAGTTTGACCAATATAAATGCTATCTATGTTGTTATGTCGACCCATGGCGAAGTAATTCCTTATTGTATTTTGATTTTCACAAGATACATCGTCAAATATAAATACTGAGAATGGTTTAGCCTCTTGCGGTTGCATAACACTCTCGCTTGCGTTAAATTTAAAATATTTAACTTCAGGCACATTAATGAGTATTTGTTCCAATAACTGATATTTTGGTTGTTGCAGTGACTTTGAAAATACATATAAATTATTAAAACGTAATCCTTTAGGGTTAGTAATCAAATTGAATACTACATTTGTTTTTCCACAATTGGAAGGACCGGTAACGAGACAACGCACCGTGTTTGGCAACAAAGCACCGTGTTTCCCAGTGTTAAATTGAGAACCATCCACTGTAAGTTCATCTATATTATTAATAGTAAAATTGTCTTTTTGCGGTATTATCTCCATCCTTTGTAATGGTTCAACCCAAAATGATTCTCTATCGTTATATTAGATCCTTTTTAGTTATCCAAGAATCTTCCGTCTTATTAAATCCTAACCATCGTACTTTAACCTTATCTTTTTTCCGTTGCAACACCTTTTCAACTAGATATACATCACCTACTGTTGATTTTAACATTTCATGTCCATAAAAACCTCCTTCGAGCAATTGTCCTTTATTATCTTTTAAAATGTAAGTTTCTGGTACTGTAGGTTGCACCTTAAATACGGTAAATACCTCATTTGTCCAGTTCGGAAGATATCTTTTACTGAATACACCTTTGTATTTGCTTATTCGCACTTTATCACCAACATTAAACCTCTTAGGCTTTAGTTTTTCAACTTTTGGTTTAGTATTCATTTTTATACGTTTTAATACAAGTTTTTCATTTTTATTAGTCACTTGGCTTGGTTTCATACCGATAGTTCTATGAAACTTGTTATTGTAATAGCTTATAAGTTTTGGTAACATATCAATCCATACGTGTGATCCTCTGTTGGAAAACATCTTATACGTGGCACCTTTTAAAGTTCTGTTAAATCTTTCAATTATTGATGCTTTTACCTCTGAATTGGTTGAGTAATGGTTAATGTTGTGTTTTTTCATTAAATTTGCAAATTCCTTATTAAAATATTCTTTTCCGTCATCAGTTTGTAAATGTTTTATAGTATTTTTGTCTCTTTGTATAGCTGTTTCCATTGCTTTTGTAACACTTTTGCCACTTTTATCTTTTAGTGGTAAAGCATCTGCCATTTTTGAAAAACAATTAATAATAGTCAACTAGGGGGCCCGTGCAGCGCAATGCGCTGCATTTATTAGAGTATACCTGTTGATCAAACCTAGCACCATGTTAATTTTTTTAGTGTCTATATACGCCAGTGGCATTTTTTAACGTTTTAACAGGGAACGGTCCAAACCCCAGTCTTGTTACTATCTAACATCGACCAGTTGTTAGAAAGCATCATTAATTAAATTATGATGAACAGAGTTACTTTGAATACAAATCAAATTATAGTGAAAATCTGATCAAACATTATTGTTGTTTCATCAATCGATCTTCATTACTAATTTGCCAACTTACCAATGTGTTAGTGTTGAGATTTGGTGGTTGTTCTTTTAGATCCAAATTAGCTAAGATTCGTAGGTGTTATTTCGCCGATATGTCTTAGGGCATCTGTCTAAACACTATTATAAAATTTAGAATAAATTCACAGATGTTGGATCTACATAGTTCATCAAACATAAAACGTAAATGACAATAGAATAAAAATCAACATATCATTACAACTCCCCGGTCCTATGAGTTATGCAGCACTCCACTGCGGCTGTTTTGTAGTACTGTATGAGGTACCTAGTCGTCAAATTAGTGAATGAGTCCACATTACTATTTATAAAGAACTAAATCCTCTTGAACTTAACTGTCTATGGCATTACAAAATTTAAATTAAGAAATCATAAAAATCAAGAGAATCTACATCTTTGTTGGTGTGGTCCATTTTATGTATGCATTATGTGCATTAAAATTTTGGTTAAAATTTCTCTTTATACAAACCATTTTTGTAATAAGATTTTTTCATATAGTGGAGGTAAAAAAAACTTTAAAATGCCTCTTTTAAACAGGTGTTTTAATATGTGTAGCATTCTGCAGTAAATTTTTTTGTACTAAACAAACAGATTATTATGCCTACAACCAACCACAGTATCTAGAATATCTAGATTTCTTGCAACCAACCATCCATTTTCCTTACTTTTCCTGTAAATTATATAGTTCACAGCAGTTTGAAAACCTATGCACACAAATTTAGTTCTATTTTAATATTTGTTACCTTCCGTTATTAATTGTTTCAATACTAATCCGACAACCCACCCAGATAAAAAATTTCAATTTCCAAAATTGGTTCGTACAGAAAAATTAAATTTTCTAGGGTTAAGTTACTAATCTTATTTTTGTGCCCATATATGCCTATACGTAAATAGAACGTTCAAACAAAGTCTACCCGCTACATTTTGAGAAAAGGTTAAAACCTCAGATTAGACACTCCTCGTATTAAAGTATGAAATTGTGTTGATATTTCAGTACCAGTTCAATTTGCTTCTATTCAGCTTTTAACATATGTGTTTGTTTGTTTAACTATCAACAGCTGTTTTATTTAGCAATTCAATTAAAATTGTTCCCCGTGTTAATCTTATGGACAAAAAATAAACTTTGAGCGCTTCCCGTGAGCTTCAGAATTAAAATATCAAAAATCTAAAACCTTATTGCAAAACTACGAACTGAGACCATTCTTTTGACACCTCAAACTTTAAAATTGGTCCAGAAATAAGGGAGGAGTAGTGTTAACAAAAAAGGGCATCACGTATTATATATATAGATAGATTTTTCTTTTACTATAACAGAGGTTTAATGGTTTTTAAACAGGTGTTTAATTTTGCAATTTCATAAAAATTTCTCTCCATGTTAATCGTATGGACAAAAAACCAACTTTAAAAGCTTCCCCTTTCTTTTTTTTAGAAAAATATTGTTGCAAAACTACAAACTAAGACAAATATTTTGACACCTCAAACGTTAAAATTGGTCTAGAAATAAAAGAAGAGTTGTGTTCACAAAAACAGCTTGCCGTATTATATAGATAGCAAGATTTAAAAAAGTACAATTTTCAATTTGTTTTTAGATAAAAAAAGGGAACCTTTGCTGTGGTTGATGGTGTCACCAGACATTTTTTGCATCCAAATCCAAAGTTTAAGCAATTCCACATGCTATATTTTGAGAAAAAATGGAATACAGTACGATCTCTTATAGTCTTATTATAGTATACATTACACGTTTATTTAGTAATACTTCAATTGCTTATATTCAGGTTTTAACATGTGCTTTTATGATTTAACTATGAACAGCTGTTTTAATTAACAATTCAATATAAATTGTTCCCCCATGTTAATCTTATGGACAAAAAATGAACTTTGAGGGCTTCCCGTGAGCTTCAGAATTAAAATATCAAAAATCTGAAACCTTATTGCAAAACTACGAACTGAGACCATTCTTTTGACACCTCAAATTTTAAAATTGGTCCAGAAATAAGGGAGGAGAAGCGTTAACAAAAAAAGGGCATCACGTATTATATATATATATATATATATATATATATATATATATATATATATATATATATATGTATTTAAATCCTCTATTTTGTTTACTGTAAGGAATCATTTCGATTAAATCCGCTTGATATAAATCATTTATTCCTTTTATCACTGTATTTCTTCGCGGAAACTTTCTTCTTGCAGGTTTATGAAGCTCGTTGACAATTTCTTGCTTCAAGTTCTTCATATTGCAGGTTTGAATGTTTCAT
Source organism: Neoaliturus tenellus (assembly GCA_030545055.2). Lineage (NCBI taxonomy): Eukaryota > Metazoa > Arthropoda > Insecta > Hemiptera > Cicadellidae > Neoaliturus > Neoaliturus tenellus. The sequence goes on from CM061532.1 coordinate 220,387,400, forward strand.
GTATCACATGTATAATCACAATGAATGTTGTCTTAAATATTCACATCATTTATATAGGTCAAGGTCATCCAAACTTGTGTAAAAAAATGGGGAACACGACGTTGGACTTGCCGTGTTCCCCATTTTTTACGGAAGGAGAAAGGAATAAGGTCGAAGTTGTAGAAGGACGAAGAATAGGTTACTAGTTGATAGGGTTTAGAGAGTAGTGGCCGAAAGGAAGAGTATGGATTTTATCCGGCATAATATGCCTTTTATCATCTTGAGCTGATAGTGCTCTTTTAACTTCAGTGACACTGTAGACCTCATGTTTAAAGCTTCTGATAGTGTTGAACGTTGCAGACATTTTAGAATCTTCAAACAAGCAGGTCTTGTAATGGTCAAATGTCACATGTTTCTTTAAGTATGATGTTTTGACTCCTTTAGCTTTCTTCACTGTCGGTATGTCATTTTCTATATACATCTTGAAGGAATATAATTTGGACATTAGCGCAACTATTTCCTCCAAAGGCATTCCATTTGCTTCATCTTTAAATTTTCCAATTACTTTTTTATTCTTTTCATTATAATTTGGATGGTTCTTTGGATAGTCAGAGAAGTCAAAGTCGTCTTTGTATGGGAAACTCCTTAGATCTTCATACATGTCCAAAGTCTTTATCCAGTAGATGAACGCGTCGGTATCCATGTATGCAACTCCAATGTTGTCTCTTCCGTAGTGTTTAACCATTTTGTTGTAATGGAAATCATACATCAGAGTTTTACTTATATCCAAAATCGACATTCCAATGTATAACGGACGATCCATCACTATTGTTGTTTTCTTCATACTAACGGCGACTAGATCTTCTTTTATAATCATGGATGTTCCAAAATTTGGTTTTTGCACTAATTTTTCCAATTTCCTAGGATCACTTACTAATTTTACAATCTTGTGTTTTCTTTTGTTTTCTAAGGTCTTCCCAAAGATGGCGTTGTTCATCAATTTGTAAAAGTCCTTTTCAAATGCTGATGTTGCTGCTGCTCTTCTTGTAGTGTTGGAATCAATATATGGTTTCAACCAACAAGACTGGGTGAATTCAATTGCTCTATGAATTCTTACTAAACGTAGACCCAATTCAAGAGCTTGTTGAACTACCCAGTAGTGAGCCACATACCGATCTTTATTCTCCAAGGTCATCATCAATTTTGGCCATCTTCCTGTTGGTGAAACTTCAGTCTTGGCTAAGAGAGGCAAGTCGTAGTGATGATCATGAAGGTGCTCTGGATATTCAAAATCACAGTCCAAAATATAACCTTTTTGACCATTTTTTGGGATCTGTGAGATGTCGCCGATGGTGGCCGGGTCGATCCATTTGAAGTCAGCGTAAGGAAGCGGATTTGACATTGCCCGACCATAAAGGTTGTTTGCGTCAAAGTAGCCAAGGTAGAGTGATGGTTGTCCCTCGTCGAATCCTGGGATGTACTTGTTGTTAGCTTTGACATGACGTGTTACAGCTTGTGTCAAACCGCCTCGTACACCAGATTCTATCATGAGCACCATATTAATATCTGTTAGAAGTTCCAATCGACAGTTGGTTGACTTCAGCATAGCTTGCCATGCTAATCCTGGAGATGTGTACGAATGCAGAGGGTCCAGTCCATAGGCGGAGAAGCAGGTGTTTCGAAATTCTTCCATCACATCGCACAGCAGAGTTACGTCCAATTTTATGTAAAAGTCAGAATATTCCCCTAAGGTTTGAATGTTAAGTTGGTTCCAAACATTACAAGCATGATTGTAGTCTTCAACGGTGATTGCACTTTCATTTAACTTGCTATTGAAAGCTTCAATCGGTGGCAGACTGGTTTCTTCAAATTTTTCTGCAGAAGCTGTGTAATCATAGGGGAACACTCCTTTACGCATTACTAAGTCCAATTTATCTTCAGGTACAATTTTGCTGGTTTCTTTTAAGTCTTCTCTTCTTAGGTTCTCAGACAATTTGCTCAAACTAGATGACATAAATCTATAAGAGTCTACGAAGCGAAGTTTAATTTTACCTACTGTTTTTGAGAAACTGATGTACTTCTCCAATGTTTCAGCTAATACTTCAATTTTTCCATCATCCCGTCCTAACTCTGGGATAATGAAGTGGGAGTCATAGCCGCTAAGATTGTGTAAGTTTGGTAGTTTGTAATTTATATTGCATGAATTACAAGCAGCTCCTCTGTATAACCCTGTCACGTGATCGTGATCTCTTACTTTTTGATTTTCTTCACTGAAGCTCTTCTTGCATAAATAACATCTTGTTGCTGAATTGTATTCTTCTTGTTGATTTTGGTTCAAAGGTTCCATAGGTAAAACATTACCGAATAAGCGTTGCACCTTTTCAGCAATATCATACAACTGGTCTACAAAATACTTAGCGGCTTTTTCCCCACGGTAGAGTATTGGAGTGGATGTTAACCCATAGTCTTGCAACTGTTCTTCAGGCAAAGTGGATTTCACCAATAAGCAAAAACTGTTAGGTTGATGCAATTGATATTTGGTTCTTCTAGTCACCTCGCCATTCGGAAGCTCCTGTGGTACTAACGTGGATTCAAAATCTGCGTAGACGGCTACTGGAATCCGATATTGGTGAACTGTTTTGTTGAATTGGATGAACGCTCGAGATGGCGGTGGCAGACTAATCTTCACTTCATAGTTGTCATTACAAAGTCTTTGATGTTCCATCAACCACTCCGATCCTCCACGTCTCAAGTCTTTATTTGTGAAACAAAAGCATCTCTTACACACTGTAACTCTAATTTTCTTTTTAGTAACCTGTCGTCCAACCAAAGTTTCAAAGTTCTTGATGTAAACATAATGTGATATTTCACCTTTGGTCAATAGCAGCAAATCTGTATGATTTTGACGTTCAGTCTTTGTAACTCGTAACGGGTATACATTATTTGATTCGTCTAAACCAAACACATTAACTGAAACTCCTGGGTTTTTTCTTTCAAATTTAGCAACATCATTAAGACTAACAGGATACGACATACCTTGGAAGTTATAGCGGTGTTGAACAGTTTCGTATGCTACGCTAGGTCTACAGGGATGGTCTTCCACATATTTTGCTAACATTGCATACCGGAAACATTCATTATCCTCATTTTTCACATTGATACATGATTTAGTATCTTGGATCACCTTTGGTAGAGGGATAAAGCTGGTACCTCTCATACCATATCCATGCTTGTGAATCCTCACATCCATACCTTCAATCGATGATAGTGTCCAGCCAGATCCTCTTCCTTAATGTTCTTGGAGTTTCATTAGCAGTTCATTCAAACATTCTTCTAAAATTTCGTTGATATCAGATATGGTTGTAAGGGTTCGGTTTTTAGCAATGAATGCTCTCGGTGAATTTTCACCATCGGTATTAGTAAACATAGCCTCCAACACCAATCCAAATTTAATAAAGTTCAATCTTGCCAATTCTTCCGTCAATGTTTTTACAACTAGTTTTTTAGCTTGAGTTATAAAATTTTCCAATTCTAATTGCACGTTATTAATTTTAAAATGAATTACAACTGGTCCTGGCAAGGCTGTGGTGCGCAGTTGTCTTATATCTTCCATATCCTCTTTTTGGGTATGCAGTTGTCTTACATCTTCCACTTCTTCTTCCGTATCTTCTTCTTCCATTTCCTCTTCTTGAATAAATCCTCCGGCTGTAGATGGTCCGGCTCCGGCAAATTGAATAACACTTGATCTTCTTCTTTGCATTAACTGTAAATAGCTAGCCCAGTCCTCCTTCTGCTTTTGAGGTTTTTCCAAGAACCGATCAATCGCATCCAAGTCTTCTTCTTCACTTACTACAATCTCTTCTTTTCTGTCCTCTTCATGATGCAATTCTCGGTATAACTGTAGATAGCTATTCCAATCGTCCATCTGCTTCTGGTAGTTTTCCAAAAGCCTATCGATCGCATCCAAGTTATCTTCACTTACTACAATCTCTTCTTTTTTGTCCTCTTCATGATGCAATTCTCGGTGTAAAACAAATATATCTTCGTCTTGGAAAAACTCACCACAAATATCGCAAAGGGCCATTTTTACAGTTTGGCTTTGAGTGTGCACTCGGTGAATGTCCACGCAATAATGAGCAGCGCGCTCAACCGGATCCCTTTATACCCGAGGTTGAAGGGTGGGGGAAGGTGACGTCATATACATCCGGTTTATTAATCATGTAGTAGATTTGGCTTTTAAACACTCATTTTCAATATATTCTTCAACAGGCTTGATAAAGCAATGATGTTTGGTCTAAATCCACTACTTTTGTACAAGTTTTTTCAAAGATGTCAGTTTGAGCAAGTTTATATGGGTCAAGGTCATTTGGAATTATTATTTTCAGCGGGGATAGAGCACTAAGCAGCATAAATTACTACAAAGTGCTCTATCCCCGCTCACATTTTTTGTTTTAATTTCTTACAAAGGTGAAATATCACTGTTATTACCTCCAGAATAGGGAGAATTCTGTTGCGATGGAAGTGGTGTATCCAATCCAATTGGTTTGCACTTTTTATACTCCCACCAACTATGCATTTATGTGGGTCAAGGTCGCATAAAGATACCCTTTGAGCGGGGATAAACCACTAAGCAGCATGCTAGTTCATTGCCGCAAAGTGATCTATCCCCCGCTCTGTTCTACAAAACCTCAATCAAGTCCAAGTTCAAGTCCTAGTTTAACACTTGGTTGGGAGAATTACATTAGTTTGATGCTTATTTCTACCGTTACACTTGCTCCATTCTCAAAAAGATATAAATAATATAATCCTGGATACTGTTTTGTTTCACGTCCTGCATGTTCCTTAATAAAGTCAAAAGCCAATCTTTTTGAATATTCATTATGAAACACTTCTCTCACACAAACAAGATTTTTTTCTTCCACCAATTTCAGTTGAATTGATGTTAGTTTGCTTACATCATCCTTGTCTATCAGGGGTAGCTTGTAGGTGAAAGTATTTGGCGGTAGTTTTCGCGTTCTGTCAAGTAAACAACAAAATTTTTTATACAATTTCTTCTCATTGTCTGTAATACTATTAATACCAATCAGATTATAGTACGAAGGTTTATAAGGTATACGACGAGGCATTTTTGGTCACCGGTCTTCTTAAGAATGAGCTCCTGGACAGCCACTTCCAACGAAAGCTGGAGCGTGAATGAGAAGTGCGTGCAACCTGACCGCCTTATATCACCACCGGGCGACCACGCCCAGGATATTAGGTTGGGGGAGGGGGTGGGGGAGGGGGTGAGGGGTGGGGGTGGGGGAGGGGGAGGGGGGGCACTTTTCGTCCGGAGCAAAAAACTTTTTGGTCAAGGTCAAAAATTTTTCAAAAAAAATTTTAAGGGGAGGATGAGGGGGTGGGGGTGGGGGAGGGGGTGGGGGAGGGGGTGGAGGAGGGGGGGACTTTTAAAAAAATTAAGCCCCATGGCATTCTTATGTTACCATCGCTGTAGTCTCCGAAAAGACACAACTATGGACAACTCCAAACTTGTGTTAGTAATGCCTACCCATTAATGTTTACAAAGTACTTTAATATATTTACTGTGTTAAAAAACATGACTGTTAAAGATTTGAAAACTTTTATATATATAGGTCAAGGCCACGAAAAAACTTTAAAAAAATTAAGCCCCACACCCCCCTATGGGGGTGTGGGGCACTTGGGTTGTCATCGCTGTAGCCTCCGAAGAGACCCAACTATGACAACAGGGCAACATCCAATGCCGTCTACCCTTCGCCACGCGAGACTTGTAAACATTTACTGCATTGTCTTTTCAATAGCTAACAAAGATTCATTTACGTAATTTTGAGTTTCCAGGAGGAAACAAACTGAGGACACCATAATGGCTTACGTCCTCGGTCCGAGTGCAGAGGCCGCCGCAACCTTTTGCATGCCAGCGTACAAACGGACATACTCCCACAACCCCAGCCGCAACCTGTTGCATGCCTGAGAGGAGCCTAACAATACTTCAAAGTGACTTTACACGGGGGCCTACTCCCGTAACCCTATCTTTAATATTTGTAATTTAGCAAGCAGTAAATTTTTACAAGTCCTTTGTGGGTCAAGGCCACACGGACATAAAAAAATTTCGGCCCCCGTACATCCATGGCGAACCACGAATGTTCGGGGGCCTTGGGGACTAAAAAACACAAATAGCTAACAAAGATTCATTTACATAATTTTGAGTTTCCAGAAGGGAAACTAACTGAGGACACCCTAGTGGCTTACGTCCTCGGTCCGAGTGCAGAGGCCGCCACAACCTTTTGCTTGCAGCGTACAAACGGACATGCTCCCATAACCCCAGCCGCAACCTGTTGCATGCCTGAGAGGAGCCTAACAATTATAAAAAGTGGCTTTACACGGGGGCCTACTCCCGTTCCCTGAAGTTACAATTTACTTTGAGCTGTGAAAAACGCTCAAGGGGAAATGCTAAAACAAGCGTATACACTTTAGATAAATATAACACACTTACAACACACAATTGAGCTCAACATGGTAAATGCTGGAACAAACACATATAACAAACAAGACACACAGGATAAAAGACAAACAAGACACACAGGAGACATAGGGTACAAGTAAAACACTCTCATATAAAATAATTCCCAATACCCAAACGCAAGCGCAATATCTTAGAAATAATACAAGTCTTAAAGTTAGAGTAGACTTCGCTAAACAGTGAAGGCGCCATTCAGTGTTTAGTGAGGCCTATGGTGGTCCGTCCCGATCGTTCACGTTCAACGCGCGGGAGCGGACTGCGAGCCGGCTCTGGCCGGGCCGCCTTATATCCCCACCGGGCCTGCCACGCCCAGGGGTGGGGGAGGGGTGGGGGTGGGGGAGGGGGGGCTCGCACTTTTTGTCGGGGGGGGGGGGGTCACTTCTCGTCCGGAGCAAAAAACTTTTTGGTCAAGGTCAAAGTTTTTCCGAAAAAAAGTTCGGGGGGGTGGCGGAGGGGGTGGGGGAGGGGGTGGGGCAGGGGGTGGGGGGTGGGGGGGGTCACTTCTCGTCCGGAGCAAAAAACTTTTTGGTCAAGGTCAAAAATTTTTCCGAAAAAAAGTTCGGGGGGGGGTAAGTGGGTCAAGGTCACCCACAACACTTCTACTCTAAGTGTTGGCTATACCCCCACCACAACTGAGTCCCTAGGCTGCACAACACCGCTCCGCCAGTATGTCTCCAGCTTCCATGCGGTGCGTCTCGCTGTTCTCTAACTCTCTATATGTAAGTATTTTTACAAGTTTTGAATCTAGGTCAATACACTTTAACTCTGGGACGATATCGACTTGTAGTATTTCTGTGTTTTGACTCAAGGTCATCACACTTTAACTCTGGGATGATTTCGACTTATAATATTTCAGTGTTTTGACTCAAGGTCGTCACACTTTAACTCTGGGACGGGATCGACTTGTAGTATTTCTGTGTTTTGACTCAAGGTCACCACACTTTAACTCTGGGAAGGGATCGACTTGTAGTATTTCTGTGTTTTTACTCAAGGTCATCACACTTTAACTCTGGGACGGTATCAACTTGTAGTATTTCTATGTTTTTACTCAAGGTCATCACACTTTAACATGTAACTTTAAGGTAGCACCGAAACGGTGCTACCCGGCTTGACATTTTCAAGTTTCCCATGGTCATCGCAATTTCCCCCACCACTTCCCATATACCTAGAGTGCGCGGGGCCGGACAGTCAGTCGCTCGGTGTCTGTCGTAGGGTGCGCATCGCGGTTGCAGTAATGGTCGAATGGGGGCTTCTGGGCCAGTTCAAGGTCACCCGAGCGGTGTCACATGACGGTTTAGGCAGAGTCACGTTGCAAACTTCAAGTTTCCTCGGCACTTTTGCTGTTTCTCATCGCAAATTCGCTCCAAGTCGTCAAGGTCATGGTAACTGTGACTGAAACTCGGAGCGTAGTGCGAGAAACAGCAAAAGTGCCGAAAAATTTTAGGTTTCAGCTTGACCTTGACCTTTTGTGACGTCGATGACGTCATCTTGGTGACGTAAGGGGTGATGACGTCATCAGCACGTCATTTCTGTGACGTCATGGGTGTGACGTCATGGATGTGACGTCATTGAGGATGACGTCATCGATGATGCAATCGATGACGTCATCGATGAGGTCATTGACCTCGATGACGTCATCGATGACGTCATCGCTCGGGTGACCTTGAATTGGCCCAGAAGCCCCCATTCCCCACTACTGATTCGCCCACGCGCTATATCCTAAGCTTTAGAATGACACATCAATCTTAAAATTCGGTACAGTAGGTCGAGAGAAAAAGGGACGTAAGTAGTGGCAAATTGCCGGTTCGTCAGCAGTGATGACGTCATCAATGACGTCACCAATGACGTCACCAATGACGTCATATGACGTCACATGACGTCACCTAAATGACGTCATGGTGACGTCATTACCGCTGACGTCATCATGATGACGTCACTGACGTTAATTAGGTCAAGGTCACGCAATAATACAAAAAAAATTTTTTTTTTGCACTTTTGCGATTCCTCAAAATATGGCGAGAATTTGAAATTTCTCGAGGAATCACAAAAGTGCAAAAAAAAAATTTTTTATTCCCTAGCGATCAGACTTTTGACCTAATATATCCGTCAGGGGTCATTGACCTTAACCCAGAACCGGCAAATAAAAAAAAAAATTTATATTTTACTTCCCCACCAAGAGACTAAGAGCCGAAGAATAATTTCTTCAAACACCCGACAGTGCGACAAACGACACGCGATCCGAACAGCACCGCGTCCGAAGACGTACTGACTTGGACGCAGGCGGTTCCCCAGGTACCCGGCTCAGTGGTGGGGATAAGGAGGTGGTGGGGGTAAAGTGGTTAGAAGGAAGAAAAATTTAATTTTTTTAAACAACTCGTCCCAGCCGGTCCTTTACCGGACCTCCGTAACTCGGATTGGAAATATTTCCTGAGAAATATTTATTTTTTATTCTTTCTCAGGTGATCTTGGAACTTGTGAAATTTCAATTAAACCAAAAGTGAAAAAAAAAATTATTTTTTTGTTATTTGAAACTTTGCCTAAAAATTAAGAAATGTTTGATATTTGGCTAAATATTTAAATTTAAACTCAATATAAGTAAATTGAGTGCAAAAAGTGAGATGTGCACACCACAAGAGTTGAACAGCAACTGAGCAAGTCTCTCCGTGTATCTGAGGTACTCGGCAGGGTGGTGGGGATAAGGAGATGGTGGGGGTAAAGTGGTCAGATGAAATGAAAAAAAAAAATTTTTTTGCAAACTATACAATTGAGTTTGTTATTCAGCAATAGGCATAAGAAAGAAAAAAAATATTTTTTATTCACATTGCTTAACATGTTCAAACGTGTTCAAGGTCAACCATTTGAAGTTTAAATTTTTTTTTTTTTTTTTATTTTATTTACAAAAATCCTCCTTCATCCCCATATGTGCTGTCCGGACTTGTGCTTGATGTTGTCGAAGAATTTTCTTCACAGCAACATGTTCCTTGTGTATTTTGGACTACCCCTTCTGCTTCATCCATACTGTCGTCGATGGTTGGACAGTCGTATTCCAATTCCATTTTAATTACCATCCCTGGATTTTAAAGTAGCCGCATGTGCAATTTTTCATAAATTTCTTTTAGGTATTGAAGGTTGTCAACAAGTAATTCCCACTTCATTGTGTTGTGTAACCTCTAGAGTAGCTGAGTTGGAAATGAAGCCAGACTTGCATGTAGGATTGGTCTTTTGGAATTGTGGTGGTGGGGGTAATTGATACAACCAGACAGGTTGAAACATGTTCAAGGTGAACCATTTGGAGTTTTAAAAAAGAAAATTTTATTTACAGAGTAATGTTGAAAACTGGCAATTTGGCTGCTTTATCTGTACACTCGATGCATCTTAGGCAGTATACAACTGCGTATACCAAGTAGAAGAAGATTGCAATTAATAAGGCCAAGATTATGAAGAGATCTAATTTTAAAATTTTCTGAATTAGCATATGGTCCTTCCTGATCCGTCTTTCTTCCATCCTTCTTTCCATCATCTCCACTAGATACACATGCTGGCATCTCCTCCTCCCCAGGCTTTCCGCTTCATTGGCCTCATATATTGGTGGTGGAACATCCATGTTTGCAGCTCAAAAGATGAAGATCTAATGAAACACATTGGTGCTGCATCTCAGGTCTCCAAGAGGAAAAGTGGTAGGGGAAAACCTGAACATGTTAGAACATGTTCAAGATCATCCAATTTGTGTTTTAAAAAATTATATCTTGCTACAATACTGTAGCAAGATAGGTTTTTGTATTTTGTTTTTTATTTTATCATTCCTTTATTAAAATACAAAAATATGCATATTGAAGTACAATGAGGATACAAAATATAAATATTAGTCAGGAGAAATATTCCAAGTTTGGACTGGCTTGAGTCTTCAAGGATGATCTGGAGGAGTAGGCTGAAGAAGTTGATGATGGTGACCTAGGCGGCTCGTCATCCCTGGGGACATGAGGGCATTTTGTGTTGCAAGCAAAAATTTGCATGTTCAATCGGTATCCCTGTTCGATTAGTGATTTAAATTCTTGAACAATTTCGTTTAATTCTTGCAGATTTCTTACAAATACTTCTTCATAATTTGCACATTTTACAGTCAGAGCCATCTTGATGTTTTCCGTATGATGTCCAAAGGCGGAATGAATATTAGCATGGTTGTTTGAAGGTAGTATGAAATAGTGGTGGGGGGAAGGATTTTACATGCTGTCTGATGGGAGGTGGTTAAATTTTTTCCAACTAAACATATTGATTGAACAAATAACGCAAAGTTCTCTAGGTGTTTCATAACTCATAACCGGAGCTACATGGCCATATTGTAAAGATCCATCATCTTGTAAGAATTGTGCCGGGTTAGAGATAGCAGCCCTTCCACAATTTCGACAAAATTTTGTACCATCACCAAATTTGTACCAACCAAAAGTGTTGTAACCTCTGTTGTCTAGCTTGTACTGTTTGATAAAAATTTTAATTTGCTGAGGAGCGTTGGAACGTAAAGTATGGCTAAATAGCTGTTGATCTTCAATAATTTTTCTTACACAAAGCTCAAATAGGGTGCTCATCGATTGACAGTTGCAATCAAAACTGAACTTCTTTACAGTCTGTATGCAGGTAACCTGAAATGGTGGGGGAAAACACACACACACACACACACACACACACACACACACACACACACACACACACACACACACACACACATATTGCTGTTTGAAAAAAAAAATTATGTTTAATTTGTGCAAAGGTCAAAGGTCAAGGTCACCCCAGAGCTTTAAAAAAAAGGCAACATATCAATATGTGAAATTTTTTTTCACATATTGATATGTTGCCTTTTTTGTGTGTGTGTTTTTTTTTTTTTTTTTTTTTTTTTTTTTTATCTTTATTTAAAACAGTACAAACAAGATTACATGACAAAAATATATATAGTTAAAAAATACAAACAGATACAAGAAGAAAAAATTATTTTTTTTTAACACTGCTGCTTGTCTGCGATGTGGATGGTAAGCTCGGTGGAGTTGCTGCCGCTGCATCCGTGGGACACCAAGTAGAGACATCCTGGTTGTATGGAGCGGAGATCTTCGTTCTGGAGTAGGTGTACAAATCTTTTGGGCAGGTAAATTTGGAATTTCGGCTCATCTCCCGGAGTGTATGGGGCTTCGCTCAAGCTGCAGCAGATTGCCTCGCCGACTGTAGTTTCCATCTTCTTCATGGTATGTATAATATAATGTTTTTCATCCTTCAGCTCTGAACATTTTTTTACCGGCAAAATTGTAGACTTGGAGTGGGCGTTGAACTGTTCCACCAAAGTCTGCAGAAACTGGTTGGATGCCATGGTTGTTCTAGAGGTCCTCGCTGTCTTCTTGCTCTGAGATGTTGTCGTCTCGGAATCTCGAGTAATACTCGTGCCAGGTCTCGGTCTGCTCCTCGCTTTTATAATCGCCGTTACCCCCACCACCATCACCGATTTCTCCATCTTGCAGGTAAGTTGCTAATTTTAAAGCGTTTTTTAACGCACAGTGCCTGTCCCTTTCATGTTCTACACTTTGTGTGCAAATACAAATGTTTTCAGCAATAAATTTGAAATTGTTATTAATTTGCACATCTTTAACTGGAGTAGATGTAAATAGTTCTATCCATCTTTTCTTTTCAAGTCCTTTTGTGTAAATATTAGTAAATCTGTTTGAAAATTGATGCATAATATGATACAAGTCTGAATAACTGGTAAAACCGTCATACCAATCGATGTGATGAAAATATTTCCAAGTCCATCGGTTTGTTGTTGCGGCTTTGCTGGTTAGTGAAGAAAAAGAGCATGGTGGTTTGAATAAAAATGTGTAAGGAATATTTTTATCTATATCGTAAAATACAAGTTCTTTAATTATGAACCGATCATCGTTACCACGAAACGCCTGAAATTCAATAATACCCGGTTTGGACTTGATTTCTTCTTCCATGTCCATTTGAAAGGTCACCTGTCTATCCATCATGGTGTCGGAAGGTCAACTGTTTTCCACACCACGGTAGGCATTTATTTATGCCAGGCCGTACAGTTGAAGGCGCGTTGGTGTATATTTAACGTGGGCACCATCCCCGGTAGGCCTACACCCACAAAATTTTGAATTTTTTATTGAAAATTTGCCAATTCAAGTGTAAAGTGTTGTGAAAAATTTTAAAACTTTATTTAACTTTCCATCTGGTCATTTTTGTTGTTGTCATTATCATCACTTTGATCCTTTTCATCACTAAAATGTGTTTCTTCATCTGATTTTACAAAATTATTTTTTTCTTGCACATATTGTTCCAATTGTCTCCACATTTGAACTTCATGAGGAATTCTGTTGAATATTGAAGTGTCCACAGGTCCATACAAAATTGGTGCATCCGGTTGTTTGTCCAAAGTATCTGTTAAATAATCTTTAATAATTGAACTGGAGAATACTAGCTGTCTTAAATATCTTGTTATTGGTTCAGTTGCACATGTTAAAATAAAAAATTCTTCTCTGTTCAGTTGAATTTTTATGTCATGTTTGGTCGTATCTCTGAATCTCATTTGATGTTCACCTCTGTGTTTAATAATATCAATTTTCAAGTCTGAATCCAATAGTCCTACTTTTGTTTTCCTGCCAAACATGTTGCTATTAAAGTAACATTCCAACAAATGGAGGTGTTTCATAAAAGATTCCCAAGCATTGGCTGTAAACAAAATCATTTTTGTTCCGTGAGTTAAAATTACTGTAGGTGAATAGTCGGTTGATTTCATAACTCCAATTAAAACACTTTTATCCAAACTTGAAGAGATTGGATAAAAAATTCTTAAAAATACTTCCATCAAAATATTTGGTGAAATATTTTCTTCCACATTTCTTTTCCTCTTGGACAAATATTTTTTCTTTTTACCTTTTTCTTCTTCTTCTTGATTTGTGACGTGTTGCTGTTCATTCATGTCCAAAAATTCTGAAATTTCTTTTTCTATATCGCATTCCGTTGTACCACTTGTAGAAGCCATATTGAAGATGATGCTACCCATACGACGTCAGGCAACAAACTGATCAGGAGCGGCCTGCACGCTCCGCTTTTATACTCGCGGAATGTAACAAAACCGGTTTTTTACAATACATTTTTAACAATTCCAGTTAGAGGTGTGTATGTTACAATTTTATCATGTAGAATTAAACAGTATGCAGTTGTATTTGCAGGTATAGCTGCATTAAACTCCATTTCAATCTTTATGTCAACACTTGATGATTTTACTGATTCATTTTGTTTAGAACAATCAATTACAACTATTGTGTAACCATCTAAGTATTCTTCTGGTGATAGTAAAGGTGTATTTGTTTTACCGTAATATGAATTTTGGAATCTTGCATACATATCGTATAATATACTGTACTTTTTATTAGCGAATGACACATTCAAATTGTCGTAGGGGAAAAATTGTGAATTCAAATAAACTTTAATATTTTTTAAGTTGCAATGATCAAATTTGCCTGCATGTTTTGTGATGCTGTCTCTCCTATCTGTTTGTAAACCAAATATAATATACCTGGCTCGTTCTAAGTAATTAGATGTTTTAACAGTCCAAGTGTGACGATCCGTAGTTGGCAAGCTTGGATGTTCATGGAATTCCCAACTTCTAAAAGGAATTACAATATCACGATCAGCCTTTAACTTCCTTAATAGTAGCATTCTATGTTCGTCAGCTAATTTAACATGTGGAACTCTCCATACAATTTTGTCTAATGTTAATTTCCATTCTAGGTTTGCATCCGTTGTACCATCTGGAGCTTTAATAATGTCTTTATCGTTAGAAGATCTCAACAAAACTAATTCTTGTTTAATATTTAATATTATTTTTCTATAATCTTCAGCAAATCCAAGCAACAAACGTAATGGAATATGAAAATCAAAATATCCATTTGTATTCGGAGTGATTGTGTCATGTTCAGGTAAAACCCATCCGGCTGGTTGAAGTAAATTGATTTCATTAGGTGATATAGATGTTACCCCTTTTAAAGTTGTTGCAATACCTACTTTTTTAGTGGAATCAACTGTTACACCTGATATTTCATATCTAATTTCATCAAACAGGAAAGCCATAGGATTATTTATAAATGGAACTGTTGTACCTACACTAATGTCCTTTTTTGTTACTTTTCCTTCGATATACAAGTAACTTTCACATGGTAGTGTGTAAATGTCTTGATGTTGTATAGGAATACGAATTTCATCGTTATTGTTCAATTTTGATGAAGTGTAAGGGTTGTGGGTGTGATATTCCTTTTCCCATAGTGTTTCGTCGAATGTCGGACCCTGCGCTATATCCAGTATATCCATAATCGGTTAATTTTAAACCAATCTTTTCTAAGAAACGAATGTTCTCGCGTGTTAACTCCTCCACAGCTGAAGAGCTACTAATGCGGTTTCCCGTAGGCTGTCCACTTTTAAATGATAAACCCATGATTTTTGTATTAAAGTGTCGATTTTAAATGTAATCTAACTGTAATTGGCTCTTCTCGGAAATCTATCAAGTTACCGTCTTGATCCAATACGTTCAACACGATGTCTGAAATGAAAGTGGTGTTCAACGGTAGATATACAAGGTTTTGTGGCTTTTCAACAATTTTAAATCCTGGAGGTACACTCGGGTAAAAAGTATGTATTATATGAGTATTTGCTCCATCTCTGTAAGCTCCCTGTATAATGTTACAAGTTATATCTATACTATTAACTTTTAGTATAGTTACAGTTTGTTTACCGGAATGTGTTTGATTTGGTTCTAAAATTGGGCTATCTTTGGGAAATCCTAACAATTCACCGATTGATTGTTCCTGAGTAAAATCTATATAATATTTGGAGTTAATTTCAGCTTTCATAGTATTGTTATTACCTTTTAATGTTATATTGTCTTTTCCCATTTTATTTTGCAAAAATTCATTAATATGATCAATTTCATAAGAACCTGTGGGTAAACTGCAAACTTCTAAGTCTGTAAACTTTCCACTGGCATCTTAATCCAGTAAATTTGTATTCAAAAGTTCCCCTCGCTAGAAAAAATTGGGGTAGTTTTGATTTCTTTTGTTTCTTATGTTTTTTGGGGTGCTGAATCCGAATCTGAGGTTTGCTAACAAAATTTCTTGACGGAACATTGTCAAAAATGGAAATAATGTGAAAAATTTTAATTTTTTTGTAATTTTTTGCTTATAACTCAAGAACTATTAACTTTTCGTAAATAATGTATATTATATAAATTAAAGTACACAAAATTTGCTACAAAATGCACATCCTATTTGTTATTCTCCGATGAACCGTTTGGGCTCCAGGGCTGTTTGAATATTGGAGTTTTAGCGAATTTACCTCTAGGGAATACGCTCTTACGGTAGTAGTCACGGTAAGATCTAAGACCGGGACCATGTTACTTTTTCGTGTTAAGGTCCCCCAAAGCCAAAAACGCCGTCCATTCAAACTGATATATATGTATATATATATTATACATGTATATATGTATATGTCCGTTAACACGATAACTTTTGAACCAAAACTCCGATTTTTATAAAATTTGGTACAGGGGTGTAAGACAGCATTTACTTGATCGAGTTCGCAAACCAGAATGTTCGGACAACATTAACGGGGTTTTATGGGGTTTTAAATGGGTTACCTTTTGGTTTTTGGCTTTTTTTAACCTTAGTTTATAAAATTCAACAAATTTAACCTAAACTATTTAAAAGAGCTCAAAAAAACAAACAATTTAGTATTTTGAATTTTTATTTAGCTTATATGGTTATGGAGAAAATCCAAATATAAGTTTTCCATGGTTTTCTTATGGGAAATCAACAAAACCCTCTATCTTGCTTATTTATTGACATATATTTATAAAATTGTTTATGTACACTCATTAGAAAAGGTATATCCTTTATTTACTTGCAAAATCCATATGGCGACAGACCTATATACTTTCCCCCATCAGGTTTATGGTGAAAAAAATAACAGAAATTGATCAAATTTGGTATGCACATTCGTTATGCAAGTTTTAACTTATATTTCCTTACAAACCCATTAGTAATACCTCCGTCGCAGCAGACCTGCGTACTACTTAGCGAATTTCTAAATTAGTGATATTAATTTTGACTAGCCCTAGATGAACCCGTAAACAAAATTTCATTACGTGCTCATAAATAGGGATATAAATGACTATTCTCCTAATGATACACATTGTAAAAGAGTATGTAGGTATGCCGCCACGGGGAACACTAAAAGTAGGATTTTAGCGTAAAAAAAATATTTTGACCATATTTCGACTATATGAAGATATATACTAAGTTTCATCAATCTCTGTCTATAAGTAAAAGAGTTTTCCTTTTCTCAATATGATTTACATGGGAAAAGAGTATGCAGGTTTGCTGCCATGATAAGAACAAAAACCAAGTTTTTTTAACATAAATGGTTGAATCTCAACCTAATGAAGCTAAATACGAAGTTTCTTCCAAAAATATTGGTTAATAAGTGAAATATTAACACATCCTTATTCTCCATAAGATTAATGTTGGAGCCCCAAAATACAATGTACTGTTTTTAGACTTTTTAATATCTCAGTAACCAAATGAGATAGAGCAAAGCTTAAAAATACTAAGTTGTGTGTTTTTTTGAGCTAAATCCAATGGTGAAAATAAAAATTAAATATTTTTAAAAATTATTGATGAAAAATGCAAAAAACCCATTTTTGGGGTACAAAACCCCCCAAAACTACCCCTTCCGGTAGGTCGATCATTCTGGTTTGCAAACTCGATCAAGTAAATGCTGCCTTACACCCCTGTACCAAATTTTATCAAAATCGGATTTTCGGTTCAAAAGTTATCGTGTTCACTGACATATACATATATAATATATATATACATATATATCAGTTTGAATGAACGGTGTTTTTGGCTTTGGGGGACCTCAACACGAAAAAGTAACATGGTCCCGGTCTTAGGTCTTACCGTGACTACTACCGTAAGAGCGTATTCCCTAGAGGTAAATTCGCTAAAACTCCAATATTCAAACAGCCCTGGAGCCCAAATGGTTCATCGGAGAATAACAAATAGGGGATGCATTTTGTAGAAAATTTTGTGTACTTTAATTTATATAATATACATTATTTACGAAAAGTTAATAGTTCTTGAGTTATAAGCAAAAAAGTACAAAAAAAGAAAAAAATTTCACATTTTTTCCATTTTTGACAAAGTTCCGTCAAGAAATTTTGTTAGCAAACCTCAGATTCGGATTCAGCACCCCAAAAAACATAAGAAACAAAAGAAATCAAAACTACCCCAATTTTTCCCTATGGTAAACACTAATTGACTGCATTATCTTTTCCTTTATAATAATGCAATAAGTTATTTTTATCTTCCGTAACATTGGGAATAGAGTTGTAAGTTGTAAAATCTAACAGTGCCGCCTCCCAAAATCTTCCTTTTTGCAAGCGTAACGCTGGGAAAAGGATACTTCGTAAAGTGGACGATTTTCCTGTTAATGATACCGTATAGGAAGACATCTCAATTGTGACTGATACTTTTAGCTAGGAATTCCAAACATAAATGGCCGCATATTAAAGTGTTATCAGGTTGTTCTCTTTTATAGTTGTAATATATGTTTTTAGCAGATTTAAAGTAATGCTCAAGCTCTTTAGGTGGTGGTAAATTGCCAAAACTATCAAAGTAATATATATTATCACCTAATTTCTTATAACAAACCCAATGAGTGCCAGGACCTTCAGAATTGTCTAAATTTACAATACCGGTTTCGTTTTTCCACATTTTAACTGGTAAAGCATCTTTCATAAAGACACCGCGAAAAAATGGTATTTTTAAACATGAAATGTATTTAAATAATTCGATATTTGTTAACGCTTTATGTGGTATTACTAATTGATTTCTTTTATTTAATATGCACGATACGGTCTTAGGTATAGACCTGCCCCGTTTTTTACCATTGACCATACTGTTGGTTTTTTGCTACCCTTTCTGGTGGGACGTCGTTTTCTTCTAATATTCCCTCCATGTTTTGTCTTGGTTGAACTTTTTTTACCCCTACTCCTCCTTTTTCCACCTCCTACTGCTGTTTTAGCCTTCATACCTGCTGTTACCGCTAAAGCTGCTGCTTTTTCTGCAATACTAGCGTCACTAGACTTTACTCGTTGCCAAGCTATATCCACGAGATTTTTATCAGCTATTGATCTATTTTTTGTATCGCTAAATGTGGAATATGCTATATCGTGTTCTTTACAAGCCTGATCTAACTTATTTATGCCTGGATCGCCTCTTTCCAGTCGTTTTTTCAATTTAGTTCCTGGTCCGCAATACTGATAACCTCCCGGTATGTGAAATTCGTATGGTAAAGCGTCTATTGCTCTATTTACGACAGATCCTACTGGAATTCGATTTAAAGCTTTACTTAACAGAGAAACCGCTGTGGACGTGATACCGCCTCCTTTCCGTATAGTGTCTCGATATGGACTGGTGTAATGAAATGCCATGATTGTCTTTTATATTCGAAAAGCGTATCCTATGTGTTACCTCTATGACAGGTTGCACATAAATGAAGTCATTTATTGAGTTATTTAATTAAATATCAATATCACCCCAATCTGATGATCTAAACTTTTTCGTTTTAGGGTTAATAAAGTATTTATTATAAATTTCTCGTTTAATATATTCACCTCTCATGGATTCATCATAAGTATTATGACCCGATTTTCCTTGAAGAATATCTGGTGTAAAATGGTTGTGTAAATCAAATATCGCATTACCTAAAACTTTTACAAGAAAATTAACAGTGACAGCATTATCTACATGTTCAGGGTCTTTAAGGTTTGTTATACGTTTATTATTACAATTATACACTTTACTATCCTTTAATGATGTTGTAATGGTCAGTCCTACAGTTGCAGCATCATTTGCTTCTCTTCCTTCTTTCAAGTGTTTTATCACTCTATTATTACATGTAAAATATACAAAGTAATGATTTGGATCTAAATGTACGGTTTGTGATAAAGCAGCTGCATCATGATCCTCATAACCCCATCCCATATTTGATAACTTTTTATCCATGCAATCCCAAGCATTATTTTTGTATGTTAATAAATTAAATTTTTCATTACCTTGAACGAATTCATCCCCTTGCTTCGATACTACTTGATTTTGTTTTACAAAAGAGGTTGTTTCTTGTTTTAAGGTTTCCATCATTTGACCCACTGTTGCACCATCTGATGGCGCTGAACCATCTTTAACAATTGCTAAACAATTATTAAAACAATCTATAACCCCTACATCACGTATGATACAATGATCTTTAATATATTTTAGATTTACGGCATCGTTTTCAGTTTTTGGATAACCTATATCATTAATAACAAATTTATAAAAAGAAAATCCATCTTTTGTCTTTTCAGGTATCAAAGAATGTAAATAGCGTCTATTCACGCTGTCTTTTGCATCTTTAGGGTCATCTACGTTGGATATACGTTTATTGTTAGCACTATACGTTTTTCCATTGAAGTTTAACGTATTTTTTAATTCAGATGACAAATAACCTTTGTTTATTGCATCGCCGTTTTCATTTGGTTTACCAACGTTGATAATTCTATGATTTTCTGCATCATATGTGTTATTGTGTAGTCTTAATGTTGGTGATATCTTTTCCTTTACTATTTTTAAATTTACTGCATCGTTTTCGTCCGTGGGATCTTTTATGTTTTTTAACCTTTTATTACTAATATCATAATCTCCTTCAGGTGTTTGTGGTAAACCAGCACCTCTTTTTAAGTTATTCGCGTAATATAATCCATCCGAGGAATATCGTCCGAACTTGTCGACACTCATGGTGCAACTGAATAGCATTTTAGGGACTAACGCATTTTTATGAGATTACCCCGCGGTTTCTAAGTTCATCCACTAAAGCCACCCATTCGTTTTCCAATCCAGTATGACCCGCTTCTTTGGCTTCATATATTAGTTTCATTCTATCTACCAATTTATTGATATTATTGTAATAAATTACGTTTGTATTATATAGTTTCTTCATTAATCCTTTACCGGTGACTGATTTGCTTCTTTTTCTCGGTTCTGGGGAACTTAAATCTAAAGTGGATGCTACTAATTTTCTTTTTACAGGTTTTCTTCTTATAATAGGTATTAATTTGGAAACAAAATCTTTATATTTTACAGATTTATTCCTATATATGGGTGCTTCAGGTAAATAATTTCTTCTATATGATTAGTTTGTTCCAAAATTTTGCTATACACTTCCAAATCATCATTTTTTACCAATGCTTTTAAAGGTTTATTTTCAAATAGTAATTCAAATAGTCCCCTTGTTCCCTTATATATTTGATCACCTACGTGAATATTATCATGTTCATCGACATCTAATTTGCTATTACCAATCATTACACCTTCTTTGGACATTCTTGCTCCATAACTGTGGTATTTTTTAGTAGAATCAGTTCCAATTAACAATTTTAACAATTATTTTCTTCCTAAAGGTCCTTTTGTATGAATATTTTCACCCAATAAGCTTATGTTTGATGGTTCTCCTTCTGTTTTTTCTTCTTCACTCGCTATAGATACCGCTTCTTCTTCACTACCAGCATATACATCTTCTCTTTCTGCCGTTGTATCACTAAATATCGAGGCTTCCGGGTCCTCATCGCTCATATCTTCTGATATTACACTTTCCCTTTCATATTCTGTTATCGGAGCAATAATATCTCCTTGAAAAGAAGGTTTAGTCAATTTTTTGTTCAATTGTTTCAAAGGCTCTGTAATAGGTTTAAAAGTAGATTCAAGAAATTTCTCCCTTTCGCTGATACCTAACTTTAACGCTCTGTTTTTTGCCCGAATAGAATCACTAAGTGATTTAATTTCCTTTACTAACTTTTCTTGGTTAACCATGTTTGTAGCAAGACGTGCTGTACAAGAATGATTGCGTGATATAATGGTTAGTGAATTAATAAAAATTTATCAAAACCTATCCTGTATCGGCCGTTATTTAGTGGTTGTTCCTTCATAATTGTCAAAAATCCATAATTTTCAGCCCAAGCATTACCACATATGTCTTTAAACCGTTCATATGACATATCCGCATTGACATGATTATAATATATGTGTTTTAAGTTGGTTTCATCCTGTTTGAATACAATTAACACATTTGCGTTGTCTCTTATCAATTGTTTTGGTATTTTACTATAAGTCTGACCTATGTAAATGCTATCTATATTGTTATGTCGCCCCATAGCGAAATAGCTCATGATAGTGTTTTGGTTTTCACAAGATACGTCATCAAATATAAAAACTGAAAATGGTTTAGCTTCATGCGGTTGCATTACGCTTTCACTTGCATCAAACTTGTAATAATTCACTTCTGGCACATTATTAAATATTTTTTCTAATAATTGGTATTTGGGTTGTTGTAATGATTTGGAAAAGACATACAAGTTATTGAAACGCAATCCGTTTGGGTTTGTAATCAAATTGAATACTACATTTGTTTTACCACAATTGGATGGACCAGTTACAAGACAACGCACCGTGTTTGGTAACAGAACACCATGTTTCCGCTGTTTAATTCCGAATTGTCCACCGTGAGTTCATCAATATTATTAATAGGAAAACTATCCTTTTGCGGTATTATCTCCATCCTTTGTAAAGGTTCAAACTAAAATGATGGTCCATCATTATATGAGATCCTTTTTAGGTATCCAAGAATCTTCACTCTTATTAAATCCCAACCATCGCACTTTTACTTTATCTTTTTTCCGTTGCAACACCTTTTCAACTAGATACACATCACCTACTGTGGATTTTAACATTTCATGTCCATAAAACCCTCCTTCGAGCAATTGTCCTTTATTATCTTTTAAAATGTAAGTTTCTGGTACTGTAGGTTGCACCTTAAATACGGTAAAGACCTCATTTGTCCAATTTGGCAGATATCTTTTACTGAATACACCTTTGTATTTGCTTATTCGCACTTTATCACCAACATTAAACACTTTAGGCTTTAGTTTTTCAACTTTTGGTTTAGTATTCGTTTTTATACGTTTTAATACGAGTTTTTCATTTTTACTAGTCACTTGGTTCGGTTTCATACCAATTGTTCTATGGAACTTGTTATTGTAATCTTTTATTAGTTTTGGTAACATATCAATCCATACGTGCGATCCTCTGTTTGAAAACATCTTGTACATCGCACCTTTTAAAGTTCGATTGAATATTTCTATGATTGATGCTTTTACCTCTGAATTAGTCGAATAATGGTTTATGTCGTGTTTTTTCATTAAATTTGAAAATTCTTTATTGAAATATTCTTTACCATCATCGGTTTGTAAATGTTTTATGGTATTTTTGTCTCTCTGTATCGCAGTTTCCATGGCTTTTGTTACACTCTTGCCAGTTTTATCTTTTAGCGGTAAAGCATCTGCCATTTTTGTAAAACAATTGATAATAGTCAATATATATTTAAATCCTTTGTTTTGTTTACTATAAGGAATCATTTCAATTAAATCCGCTTGATATAGATCATTCATTCCTTTTATAACAGTATTTCTTCGGGGAAATTTTCTCCTAGCCGGTTTATGAAGTTCATGAAAAATTTTTTTTTCAAATCCATAATTTTATCCTTCCTCATTCATGGATGAAGTAAAAATAAATTTTTTATTACATTAAACCCATATTTAACTGGGTCAAGGTCATTCAAATTGATGTAAAAAAATGGGGAACACGGCGTTGGACTTGCCGTGTTCCCCATTTTTTTACGGAAGGAAAAGGAATTTAGGTCGAAGAAGGACGAAGAGGGACGAAGAATAGGTTAGTTGTCGATAGGGTTGAGAGAGTAGTGGCCAAAAGGAAGAGTGTTAATTTTATCATCCATAATGTGACGTTTGTCATCTTGGTTCGAGAGGGCCTTTTTCACTTCAGTCACACTGAAAACTTCATGTTTCTTGCTTCTGATGGTGTTAAATTTTGCAGTCAACGTTTTGTCTTGAAATAAACAGTTTTTGTAGTGTTCAAAGTTTACATTTTTCTTCAGGTAACTTGTCTTCACACCTTTTGCTTTTTTGGTGGTTGATGTTTCTTCTTGATGTCCTTTATATACTTTAAAAGAATATAATTTGGACATTAGTGCAACGATTTCTTCCATGCTTGCTCCGTTGCATTCGTCTTTGAATTTGCCTAAAACTTTCTTATTATTTTCATTAAAGTTCGGGTGATTTCTTGGGTAGTCGGAAAAATCAAAATCATTTTTGTGTATGAACGTCCGAAGATCTTCATACATGTCTAAAGTTTTTATCCAATACACAAATGCATCAGTGTCCATGTATGCTATTCCTATGTTGTCACGGCCATAGTAGTCAACCATCTTGTTATAATGGAAATCGTACATATGGGTTTTTGAAATATCCAATATGCACATTCCTGCATACAACGGTCGATCCATAACAATTTTGGTTTTCTTCATGCTGACGGCTACGAGGTTTTCATTTATTATCATTGTCGATCCGAAGTTTGGTTTCTGCACTAGTTTTTCCAATTTTGCAGGGTCTGAAACTAATTTTACAATCTTGTGTTTCCTTTTGTTCTCCAATGTTTTTCCAAATATGGCATTGTTCATCAATTTAAAAAAGTCTTTTTGAAATGCCGATGTTGCTCTAGCTCTTCTTGCGGTGTTTCCATCGATGTAAGATTTTAGCCATCATGATTGAGAGAATTGTAATACTCGGTGAATTTTTGTTATTTTCAGTCCTAACTCCAACGCTTGTTGTACAACCCAGTAGTGCGCCACATAACGATTTTTGTTGTTTAATGTCATCATAAGTTTGGGCCATTTACCTGTTGGTGATACTTCAGTTTTTGCCAACAGCGGCAAGTCATAATGATGATCGTGGAGTGTTTGCGGGTATTGAAAATCGCAATCTAAAATATATCCAGTGTCACCTTCTTTGGGAATATCCATAATATTTCCAATTGAATCTGGGTTTATCCATTTGAAGTCTCCATGAGGTAGCGGTTTAGACATGGCCCAACCGTACAAATTATTCGCATCAAAATAGCCAAGAAAAATCGAATCTTTAGTTTCATCATAATTTGGTAGAAATTTATTATTAGTTTTGACATGTCTTGTAACGGCCTGAGTTAATCCACCGCGTACACCTGATTCAATCATCAAAACCATATCGATGTCGGTTAATAGCTCCAACTTGCACTCGGTGGATTTTAACATGGCCTGCCATGCTAAGCCGGGAGAAGTAAACGAATGAAGGGGGTCCAGTCCATAGGCGTCGAAGCAAGTGTTGCGAAATTCTTCCATTATGTCGCAGAGAAGTGTCACATCCAGTTTCATGTAAAAATCAGAATATTCACCAAGATTTTGCATGCCTAATTCATTCCACACATTGCAGGCATGTTCGTAGTCTTCGTTAGTGATTTCACATCCAGTCAATTTACTGGTAAATGCTTCCCTCGGCGGTAGTCTTCTTTCTTCGTAACGTTCTGGGCTGTCGATGTAGTCATAGGGGAACACCCCTTTCCGTAGAACCAAATTCATCTTGTCCTGCGGAACAATTTTACTTGTTTCCCTTAGATCGTGTCTCCTTAGGTTATCAGTCAGTTTACTTAGACTAGAAGGCATAAATCTAAATGAATCAACAAATCGGAGTTTAATTTTTTTATCTACAGTTTTTGAAAAACTAATAAATTTTTCTGTCGTTTCTGCCAATACCTCTATTTTCCCATCATCTCTACCTAATTCAGGTATGATGAAATGTGAATCGTACCCGCTAAGGTTGTGTAAGACCACTGGAATAAATTTTGGTAACTTGTAATTTACATTGCATCTATTACACGCTGCACCTCTGTACTGCCCAGTCAAATGATCGTGGTCTTTAACTTTATGGTTGTCATCTGTAAACTGGTTCTTGCACAAATAACAAATTCTTGCCAAGTCATGTTGTTCCTCCTCTTCGTAATCCAATGGTGTCATCGGTACAATATTGTCAAACATAGCTTGCACTTTCAAAGCAATCTCATATAATTTGTCAAGAAAAATCTTTGGTGCGTTTTCACCTCGGTATAATACAGGTGTTGATGAAAGTCCATAATCTTGTAAATGTTCCTCAGTCGAGGTAGATTTTACAATTAAACAAAAACTGTTAGGTTTATGCTGCTGATATTTTGTCCTACTGACAATTTCCGATTCTGGATGTTCTTGGGGTACCAGTGTGGACTCAAAGTCTGCATAAATTACAAATGGTACCCTATATTGATGGCTAATCTTTTCAAATTTTACAATGGTACGGTTCGGTGGTGGTAAACTAATTTTACATTCATAATTGTCATTACAAAGCCTCTGGTGTTCCTGTAGCCACTGACGTCCACCTTTTCTTAAATCACTATTTACAAAACAGAAGCAACGCTTACAAACTGTAATTTTATGCTCGTTTTTTGTTAGTTGTGCAACTACAAGTCTTTCAAAGTCTTTTATATATACATAGTGGGAAATTTCCCCTTTCGTAATTAACAATAAATCAGTGTGATTCCTTAATTCTGTTTTTACAACCTTAATTGGATACACCGTGTTAGAATCATCCAAACCAAAAATATTTACACTAACACCTACATTTCTTTTTCAAATTTACAAACATCTTTAATATTTACAGGGTATGACATTCCTTGAAAATTATATCTATTATTTATATTTACATAGTGTCTACTTACTCTAGAAGGGCGCTGCTCTGGCAAAATATATTTACAAAGCATGGCATATTTAAAACATTCTTGATCTTGGTTCTGTACATTTATACAACTTTTAGTTTGTTCAATTTTCTTGGGTAGAGGGATGTAACTGCTTCCTCTCATACCGTATCCGTGTTTTTGAACTCTCAGATCTAAACCTTCTATTGACACCAACCTCCATCCCGACCCTCGGCCTTGGTGTTCTTGCAATTTTATTATTAACTCCTCTAAACATTCATCAATTATATTTTTTATATCTGAGGTGAACATTAGGGTACGGTTTTTAGTTATAAACCCTCTTAAAGTGGTTTCCCCATCAGTGTTTGTAAAAGTTGCATCTAAAACTAATCCAAATTTAATAAAATTTAGTCTGATCAATTCTTGTTGTAGTGTTTGTTCAATTAGTAATTTCGCTTGTGCTAAGAAATTGTCCAATTCCAGTCGCAAATTATTTATATTAAAGTGAACTACCTTCTGTCCAGGCAGAGCTGTAGTTCGTAGCTGCGTTGTTCCATCTTCTCCTTCCGGTTCGGTGTCCATCTCTAGTTCCGGTTCGCTGTCCATGTCCAGGTTCATCCGTCTCCTTTGCATCATTTGAAGCTCGCTCTCCCAGTAGTCCAGCCTTCGATGGTGTTCGGCTAAAAATTGGTCAATCGAGTCCAAATCTCCTTCGCTGACTTGCACATCCCCCGTCTCCTCCACTGTGTGCAATTCTTGATGGATCTCCAGAATAACATCGTCTGGGAAAAATTCCCCACAAATATGGCAAAGAAGCATTTTTTAACACTTATTACCAAGAGCGTCTTTGGATGTTAACTCCACAAAAGTTCACCAAAGAATGAGAGACGCTCTTGACCGACCTCCTTTTATAGCGGGTGGTGGGGGGTGATCTTTGGGAAAGATTTTGTTCTGCGCATGCGCAGAACAAAATCTGCACATGCGCAGAACAAAATGTATTATATTTATTTAAAATTTGCTATTTAGGACAAATATATAGGTCAAGGCCACCTTAAATCTGGTAAAAAAGAGGGAACACTGGATAAGAGATGGTAGTAAGATTGACTTTCTAACAAATACTTTCAATAATATATCAACAGGTGCAAAAGTTAAATATTTTTTAATTTTATATACCAAATTTTTTAAAATTAAAACTTTTAAATATATTTGTTTGAGCAAATGCTTTTGGCACACTTACCACACGCCAAAACTCAAAAAAATGTACAGAATTAAGACTGATCTCGCGGGGAAATACTGATGTGCTACCTAACATTGATTATCTGACTCAAATAAGAATTGGTGATATATAACATATTGAAAATATTTTATGTTGTATAAATCACCAATACTATGTGAGTCGGACAACCAGTGTGAGGTGGCTACATAGTATTTCCCCGAGAGATCAGCTTAAATCCTGTACTTTATATGAGTCTTAGCGTGTAGGAAGTCTGGCAAAAGCATTTGACCAAAACAAAATATATTTAAAATTTTAAGCTTAAACAAACTAGCGAATATAAAAATATTTCCTAACCATTGACAACCTGTTAATATATTGCAGTGTTAAAGTATTTGCTATTGAGTCAATCTTACCATCACCTCCGATCCAGCGTTCCCTCTTTCTTACCAAATAACACTGAGGCTTGACTACCCGTATATATGACGTTTCCCCCACCACTAATGCTCTCCCCCACCACAATCAATTCTCAAAAGTGGGTCAAGGCCATCGGAAATTATTATTTTGAGCGGAGGATAGAGCATCTGCTGCTCTATCCCCCGCTCATATTCTTTTTCTTCTTTTCACAGTTTTATAATTTTTATGGATTTTTGTAAAATGCAAAACAAAAAATTATTTACAAAAAAGTTATTTACAAAGGTTAAACTTCATCACTGCTATCCTCGTCATCACTACTCTCCAAAAATAATCTTCTACTACAAAATACAAGTCTTTTACACAACGACATTCTGTCCAATATAGCTCCTACTTGAGGGGTGTTCTGATCTTTATTTCAAAAGGGTGAATGAATAATTTTTCCCACTCTGTTCTGCAAAACCTAAATCAAGTTAAAGTTCAAGTCCTAGTTTCACACTTGGTTGGGAGAATTACATTAGTTTGATACTTATTTCTACCGTTACACTTGCTCCATTTTCAAAAAGATATAAATAATATAATCCTGGATACTGTTCTTTTTCATGACCTGCATGTTCCTTAATAAAGTCAAAAGCCAATCTTTTTGAATATTCATTATGAAACACTTCTCTTACACAAACAAGAATTTTTTCTTCCAGAAATTTCACTTGGATTGTTGTTAGTTTGCTTACATCATCCTTGTCTATCAGGGGTAGCTTGTAGGTAAAAGTATTTGGCGGTAGTTTGTGCGTTCTATTAAGTAAACAACAAAATTTTTTATACAATTTCTGCTCATTGTCTGTAATACTATTAATACCAAGCAGATTATAGTACGAAGGATCATAAGGTATACGACAAGACATTTTTAGAACCAGTCGGCACGAGAGCTGGAGCTAAAATGAGAAGTGCGTGCAACCCAGCCGCCTTATATCCCCACCGGGTGACCACGCCCAAGGTGTCCTAAGATATTTATGTAAATTTAAGGTAGCACTAAAACGGTGCTACCTATATTTTAAATAATTACATATATTTTCCATCCTTAAAATTTCACAGTTTAAAACTTGTCAGAGACCAACAAACTGAAACAAATTTAATACTTTTAAATATATTTGTTTCATCAGATGCTTTTTTAACACATATGGCAACACTAAAAAAAATGTACAGAATTAAGACTGTTTCCACAAAAAAAAAAACCAAAGTGTTACATGCATATTCAATTTAGCTCAAACACAATACAGAATTAATACCAGCATAAAATATTTCAAAATCCAGATCTTTAAAATTTATATTTCAGGTAGCACTAAAACGGTGCTACCTATATTTTAAATAATTACAAATATTTTTTTCCATTCTTAAACATTTCACAGTTTAAAACTTGTCAGAAACAAACAAACTGAAATTTTTTTTCTAATTTAACCATTACTAAAATACATACATGACACCACTGTGCAAAATATTACCTTTATACTTATGCTACATCTTAAACAGTGGAACATCCATGTCAACCCATTGGCGGCTCGAAGGAGAATGAGATGAGTCAAACTTGCTTCAGAGGTACCTCAGTGGTAGACTGGTGGGGGGAACAGTAAGCCACTACTATTTTTAACTTGTTGTATAAGTAACAATTTCACACTACTGGCTTTGCAGCTCCACCTCCTCGGGGGGGGGGGGGGGGGGCGCAGTTTTCGTCCGGAGCAAAAAAATTTTGGTCAAGGTCAAAATCCCCAAAAAAAATTTTCGGGGGGGGGGGGCGCAGTTTTCGTCCGGAGCAAAAAATTTTTGGTCAAGGTCAAAATCCCAAAAAAAAAATTCGGGGGGGGCGCTATTTTCGTCCGGAGCAAAAAATTTTTGGTCAAGGTCAAAATCCAAAAAAAAAATTTGGGGGGGGTCACCTACCCCTAGGACTTTAACTCTTGGATACCTGCTACCCTTACTCATGTGTCAACAACAAATAATATTTTGTTCCACCACAGTTTGGACAGCCAACACTTAGTCGCATCTCGCTCTAAGTCCTGAGGAGTCCTCAGAACTCAGGCAAAAATCCGCCTAAGTCATGACTGATCTACATATCGTGTAGAACAAAATATTATTTTATTCACACACAAATATGGGTCAAGGTCATCCAAAAGTTAAAAAAGAAATCCCCCGATGCCTAAGACCGCCGGCGGTCAGAGGCATCGGGGGATCTCAACATTTAGGGGAGGTGATTTAATAAAAAATTATTTATTTAATTTTGAGTTTCCTTAAGGGAAACATGCTACAATAATTTGGAAGAGGCCATGCTAACCATGACCGAGGATCCCGTCTTAACCCGTAGGTACTGACTTTTGCCTAGCACACCGGTCAGTGTCAGGATCCGACGCCTCGTGCTAAAGGATGCCAACCACCCATCTAGAGTGATGAGGTCCAGTAGCGCCCCTGACCAAAAGAGGCCTAAGGGTGGATCCCCAGGGGCCTACCCCCGGGCTCGTTAGGCGCCATGCTATTGTTGGTAACAAATAATTCTTGAGGTTCTGAACCTCGAAAAATTTTTATTTTACAGAGACTGTTAAGTCTCAAAAGCCTAACACTTAAGCTGCCAATTTACGGAGGAGTACGTCTCCAAGATGCGAATTTAGAAAAATTTCTACTTGGGGACAACCTGTGAAGATTAGTACAAAGAAATATTTTTCAACACACAACACTTAGACTAAATAAATCCAACACCAAGACCTAGCAGAAGCAGCAAGCGCAAAATAAAATATTTCTTAACACTACACATGCCATGCCTTAGACTAAAAGAATTCCCAATATAATGCGGCGCCAACATTACATTGCGAATCCTGTAGGGCAGAGCTTCAGCCACTCAGCTGAAGTGTTTGAAACCAACTGCGAAAAAGCAAAGCCTCAGAGAACCGAAGCTGAGCCGGTCAGGAGTGGGGGAACCGGATCTGGTTACGTAAACAGCCAGACCTCAACACGTACTTGTTTGCGGCATTGGACAATATCCAAGAGCCACACCTGAATACATTACTAACCGGATCTCATTATACAACACGTGTCAAGGTATGGCAACGCCTCGGGCTATGCCACCTCCTCCTCCCCCGGGGGGGGGGGGCTCACTTCTCGTCCGGAGCCGAGGGGGGGGAGGGGTCTTGGGACTTAGAATATTTTCAGTCCAAGTCAGGTGTACTATAGAATAATATTTTAGCTTGCCGGATTCAGCACAGCCGGCAGAGACGGTTACATAATGCTTATATAACAGACTGGTTTCTTTGCCAACTGGTCGAATGTAGCTCAACAGAAGGTAAGTCAGTTTATTGCAAGCCAACAAACACGCCACACCTCGCCGCCGCGGGACTTTTCTGTGAGTAAATTTTTATTTTTCCTTCTTAATAAACTTAGCAAAACAGAACCTAGCCTATTTTGCACGAAATTAATTTTTGTTACACTGCTACACTTACGTTTACTTAACAAATTATTTTCCACTCCTTATTTAATATTTTATTCCTTACTTGTTAAGACTTAGAAACTGAAATGCTGGAAGACTGTTTCATACAAATTTCATTTTTATTTAGCTATACAGGTCTCCTAATATTTTCCTACACTTGTATTTTGCAGGTGTGGCTAAATATTTTTCGCTCACAATTTTAATTTTATTCCACACAAGTGGATTTTGAACTTTACTACAAAACTAATCCATGCCCGTCTCCTACAAAATTATTTTTCATTTGGCTCTACCTCTTTTAGTCTTACATTAAATATTTCTTGGAGTTAAATTATACACAAGTCTCTCGGTTAATTTTTCTGCACAGTACGTGTTGCTCCTTGGACAGTTCCCAGCAAACTGTTTCTACACTTGGCAACAACAGTCCGCATTACCCCCTCCACTACTCATTCCCCCACTATAACCCTGTTCCCCCACTACTTCCAGCTAAGGTCCAACACTTGACTAAGTGTTTCAGTTATATCCAAACCTTACTGTGAAACACATCTATGGCTGAAACTTTGCGAGAAAAACTATTAAGAGTAAAATTTTTGCTGGCCAAGCAAAATAATTCTGTTAAGGTGTCCAAGACTTCCACTTTAACAAAAATGAAACGTTGCTTCAAAAATAATCCAAAATTTTACTCAAGGGACACAAATATTACTATGGATGATAAAATGTTTCAAAAACTTTTAGACGAGCTAACTTTTACCAGTAAGGTTACGTTGGTGACTCCAATCAATGTATACAGAACCGAATAAGTAGGGACATCCATATGGTTAAGTGAGAACGCCGCCCCTGAAACACAGATAGCACCACCAAGACGTAATTTTTATTCAAGGATCATGCTGATTGGTTGAATGGAAACAGGTGGCTAGAATAATTTTGCAGACGTTTGTTATTGTTTTGATTTTTTGTAAACAAATACGCTCATTTTGACATTTAAGAGGTAGAAAAAGCGCTTCCTGTGACAATAAGGAGAAGTAATCCTAGCATCAGCGCTTTATTTTACTCTGGTTTTCGGGGGCAAAACTAAAATTTTTTAACATGGGATGTCCCTACTTATTTTTTTCTGTATACATTGCTCCAATTCCCGACCAAGTTCCAAGATCACCTGAGAAAGAATAAAAATAAATATTTCTCAGGAAATATTTCCAATCCGAGTTACAGATTTCCGGTAAAAGACCGGCTGGGACGAGTTGTTTGTAAAAAATTAAATTTTTCTTCCTTCTGACCACTTTACCCCCACCACCTCCTTATCCCCACCACTGAGCCGGGTACCTGGGGAACCGCCTGCGCCCAAGTCAGTACGTCTTCGGACGCGGTGCTGTTCGGATCGCGTGTCGTTTGTCGTTCCTGAACTCTGGTGTTCCTGTAGCCACTGACGTCCACCTTTTCTTAAATCACTATTTACAAAACATAAGCAACGCTTACAAACTGTAATTTTATGCTCGTTTTTTGTTAGTTGTGCAACTACAAGTCTTTCAAAGTCTTTTATATATACATAGTGGGAAATTTCCCCTTTCGTAGTTAACAATAAATCAGTGTGATTCCTTAATTCTGTTTTTACAACCTTAATTGGATACACCGTGTTAGAATCATCCAAACCAAAAATATTTACACTAACACCTACATTTCTTTTTCAAATTTACAAACATCTTTAATATTTACAGGGTATGACATTCCTTGAAAATTATATCTATTATTTATATTTACATAGTGTCTACTTACTCTAGAAGGGCGCTGCTCTGGCAAAATATATTTACAAAGCATGGCATATTTAAAACATTCTTGATCTTGGTTCTGTACATTTATACAACTTTTAGTTTGTTCAATTTTCTTGGGTAGAGGGATGTAACTGCTTCCTCTCATACCGTATCCGTGTTTTTGAACTCTCAGATCTAAACCTTCTATTGACACCAACCTCCATCCCGACCCTCGGCCTTGGTGTTCTTGCAATTTTATTATTAACTCCTCTAAACATTCATCAATTATATTTTTTATATCTGAGGTGAACATTAGGGTACGGTTTTTAGTTATAAACCCTCTTAAAGTGGTTTCCCCATCAGTGTTTGTAAAAGTTGCATCTAAAACTAATCCAAATTTAACTAATCCAAAAAAGTGTCCAAGACTTCCACTTTAACAAAAATGAAACGTTGCTTCAAAAATAATCCAAAATTTTACTCAAGGGACACAAATATTACTATGGATGATAAAATGTTTCAAAAACTTTTAGACGAGCTAACTTTTACCAGTAAGGTTACGTTGGTGACTCCAATTCCCGACCAAGTTCCAAGATCACCTGAGAAAGAATAAAAATAAATATTTCTCAGGAAATATTTCCAATCCGAGTTACAGATTTCCGGTAAAAGACCGGCTGGAACGAGTTGTTTGTAAAAAATTAAATTTTTCTTCCTTCTGACCACTTTACCCCCACCACCTCCTTATCCCCACCACTGAGCCGGGTACCTGGGGAACCGCCTGCGCCCAAGTCAGTACGTCTTCGGACGCGGTGCTGTTCGGATCGCGTGTCGTTTGTCGCACTGTCGGGTGTTTGAAGAAATTATTCTTCGGCTCTTA
The DNA here is from genome assembly GCA_030545055.2 of Neoaliturus tenellus. Taxonomy (NCBI): domain Eukaryota; kingdom Metazoa; phylum Arthropoda; class Insecta; order Hemiptera; family Cicadellidae; genus Neoaliturus; species Neoaliturus tenellus. Next base: position 220,421,371 of record CM061532.1, read on the forward strand.
GTCTCTTGGTGGGTAAGTAAAATATAAAAATTTTTTTTTATTTGCCGGTTCTGGGTTAAGGTCAATGACCCCTGACGGATATATTAGGTCAAGAGTCTGATCGCTAGGGAATAAAAAAAAATTTTTTTTGCACTTTTGTGATTCCTCGAGAAATTTCAAATTCTCGCCATATTTTGAGGAATCGCAAAAGTGCAAAAAAAATTTTTTTTTGTATTCTTGCGTGACCTTGACCTAATTAACGTCAGTGACGTCATCATGATGACGTCAGCGGTAATGACGTCACCATGACGTCATTTATGTGACGTCATGTGACGTCATATGACGTCATTGGTGACGTCATTAGTGACGTCATTGATGACGTCATCACTGCTGACGTCATCGTGATGACGTCACGTCCCAGAACCGGCAATTTGCTACTACTGACGTAACAGACGAAACCCTTATAGAAATATGAAGATAGATTTGCTTGTTTAACCGCTCGTGGCCATCGGTAGAATATTATTGTTTTATTGTAATGATAATTTTGCCATAATAATAGAAAACATGTTGTAATTAGCTGCCCTCATGTATTATTTGCCCACCCAGTCGAGACCCAACATAACTGTTGAAATTTTAGTGAATTCATTGGAAAGGTTTATACTACAGAAGCGAAAAAGCAATACATTATGCAGAGCATTTATCAAAATACTTACTGAAACTGTGAGTTACAACCAAACTGTGCATGAATGTGGTGCCAGCGGTTAGGATTACCTAGGGGCCCGGAAGAGCCCGACAGTGTTTATTACTTTATTTATCTGATTCGCAACACCCCGCGCTCGCATTATACAACAGCTAATGGTGGTTATTACTGGAACCTGGATTCATTTAGACCTCTAAGTCATCGGATAACATCACCGAAAATCCCCAGGCCATCATAAATTATAACAATCAGTCTAAGGTGGTGGCCTGGATGCGAAGTGTTTCTTTTACACTTTTGTGACGGTTTCTATAGATTTTATCAGTATCAGATTAGATCAGTATCAAAATGTTCCCTTTTTACCTATTTTTTATATAGCTTCTCTACAACTAAGAATCCGCGAAGAAGATCTAAGCTACATCAAGCCTGAATAAGTCAACACAGTTAATAACATTTTATGCAAAGATCCAAATGTCATAATAAATAATGAAATATAGATTAATCTAATTTCCCCCCTTAAAGATGTGTTGTAATCTATTAAATTCATCAGATCTCTTTTCATGACAATGTTTCAACTATAATTCCAGGTACAGTAAATTTTCCAAACTTTGAAAGAGTCATCTCAATACCTTAACAGTATATATCACAATAAGGACCAGCCCAAAGAGACGTTTAGTTAGAGGTCTGCAAGATCAACACAAATAAATAATAATTAAAAAATGTAGTTGAATTGATTCATAGTTGTTTTTAACTCACGATCGAGACTGTGGGTACTGCCCAAGGCGTGGGCGGGGTTCGACTAGATTGATAGTCTCTCCACACTCCCCCATCTGACGCTCGGCACCGTGAAATCAGGGTATTTGATATCCGTCGCTCTTGATGATGTTAATTGTGTGTAACATGATGATGTAACTTAGACATCAAGGATGGTGCTTATTGCAAAAATGTTAAACGTTTTAAAATGGTCAAAAGTGCAATAATTGACCGATACTCATCAGGGGCGTACCCAGGGGGGGGGGATATCGGGATATATCCCCCCCCGAAATTCTGAAGGGGATATTTAATTTATTTTTATTTAAATTTTCAAGTAAAACATTATATAATTTATTTTTCAATGTAAACATTTTTCTACTCTTAAACTTGAATGGTTTTAATATTAATATGTTCATAATTTAAGTTTCAAATGGGATGCTAGATAGGGAGTAGTTTTAGCGGGATCAACTCAAAGGGACAACTATGTGACCAACAGCCCCGAGGAGTATTACCGGTGCGGCGTTTTCATTCCCTTCCTCGACCATTTTCTTAGTGAAATGACGGAGAGATTTTTGAAGCATCGGGATGTTCTTCAAAAAATATCCCTCCTCTTTGCCGCAGAATTTAATTAAATCTGAGAATACAGACATAGATCTCTGTTCAACAACACTGGCCAAACAGTGGCCATCAATCATCTCCGACCCAGCCCAATTTTCCGCCGAATTGGCGATGTGGAGGAGAGTGATGAAAGAAATGGGAAAGGAGAAGCTCCCGTAGGAGAAGCACTGTATCATTGCAAGCACAGGTTTGGATCATTGCAACGAAATGTTGTTCCCAACATTGTATACCATGCTTATGCTCTGAATTAATACATTACAATATCAATGTTTTTACTAGGCCAGTCAGTTTTTAAAGTAGTGGTTAAGTCTTTAATACTTCATGTTTGATTTTTTTTAAATGTTTATCAAGAAAGCCATTGAGTCAGTATCACGTCTGGTATACATTAAATAATTTTTTATTCTTTCCGTGCCTATTTAAAAGTTTTGTTATAACTGTAAAGTTGGCTTACAGACATTTCTACTACGAAGTAATAAATAATCTTTTGTAATGATTACCATACAAAATATAAGTTTACAAATAAATAACTCTTAGTAAGACTTGTTGTGGTTTATCTGTGATTTATTAATTTTAAAATGAGCGTCACGTTGCCCATCACAACGGCGACAGCAGAGCGATCATTCTCCACTTTGCGTCGTCTGAAATTATTCATGCGCAATTCGACGTCTCAAACTAGGTTAAATGGTCTAGCCCACCTCTCTATTCACATAGACATTGATGTTTTACCTGAAGAGGTCTTGGACGTCATGGCTAAGAAGCCAAGAATACTCGATATTTTGTTAAATTAAGTGTCATATGCTGGTGTAAGAGGGTATGTAATTATTGTAACTTGTATATAATCGCGGTGTAAGTTGTATACAACTATATAAATTTTTCCATGTGTATAAAAGTCTATCCTGGTATTAAAATTAAAGTTTTATACCAACGTATACATGGTTTAATTTAGTTTTAACACCTATTATGTATATAGTCAATGGTAATAAATTGTATGTTATTTCATGCATTCCCTTATTTTATTTACATACACGCACACATACATACTAATATTTTATTACATACTAATACACATACATATGTATATATTGTCATACACATACATATATATCTTCATGGAATTATGAACTGATAATATCCCCCCCCCCCCCGAAAAAAAATCCTGGGTACGCCACTGATACTCATAACACTCAGGTGAATCACAGTAATAGAACATACTGGAATTCCTACATGTAATGCAGTGTTTGCAGTCTGGACCTTTTCCGCAACATCCCCATCACATCTCTCTAAACTCTCATATGTTATAGGTATGCCGGGGATGCTCTCCAGTGTCATTTCCATAATTCCCTCTCGTGACCTACCCCTGTGTTGTGCTCCAGACGTGACGGGATGTCGCGCCGTCTGCAGGGTCCGCTGTGTCGGGAGGTGGTGGGAACGCTCCTGGCCGCCGTAGTCGTGGTCCTCGTCAGCGAGCACGCACAGGCGATACGATGGCTGTGAGTTTACAATGTTGGTGTATTTGGGGATTAGTATTAGTTTAAATAATCACTTTGCTTGTTGGTGATCATGTAAAGTTTTTATAGTAACTACCATTGAAACCTAAACTTGGTATCGCCCGACACACTCGTTAAATTACTTAGATACAAGCTTTCTCGTATTGAAGAAAGGATCATATGAGATTTAATCTGCTTACATCGTGAGTAGTAGACCATGGGCCGACAATATGAAACCCTCCCCCCCCCCCGTGGGAATTTATGACTTATACTTTTTTTTGTTGGTATTGCCTACTAGATTAAGAATTCGGTTGTTTGCCTTTTTTAAATTACAGCATATTCCAGAAAACCAAGAAAAGACGGCCTATGAGGAGTCAGACAAAATTTTTAATCAGCAGCATAGGTCGAGTTTGGTATCAAATTAAAGGTCTCACATAGCAGAGTACAATGCCGCAAACTAGACTTCAAAAGGATGATCGAAACGGAAATGGCAGGCAAACAAAGTTTCCATTAAAATATATGGGTAAAACTTTAAAATGCAATAACTTTCTTTATACCCAACCTTTTAACGTCGGGTTTGCGGCATTGTACTCTACTAATTGAGACCTTTAATTTGATACCAAACATGACCTATGCTGCTATTTAAGAATTTTGTCTGACTCCTCATGGGCCATCCCCCTTAAGGGGTAAAAAAGTGTTAATGCCTTAAAAGAGTGGACATTTATGGCCATTATTGATATACCAAGTCTTGTAACTTTATCTATATTGGTAAAAAATATATTTCACCGTTCCGGGACTTTTCAACCACACTGTATATAAAACTAGTTATTTCACTTTTTCACCATAAATCTAAAAAAAAATCATAATTTTTTGGAAATATTTAAGTAGAGAGCTTTATAACGACCCATTAATTAATAAAATTGGCCAAGAAAACTGTTAGTATTTTCGGTCAAAAGATTTTTGAAACTGAATCATTTTAATGATGATAGTAGATTTTATATTTTTCATGGTTTTTTCGTATTTTTCGGGATATGCTGTAATTTTTAAGTGGCAAACACCTAAAACCATAAAGTACATGTCAATACAAACACAAAAATGTATATGTCGAAAATTCCCACGGGGGGGGGGAGCATATGTTCACATCAGCCTTTGCTCTATAGGACTAACACAGCAAGGCGGTTAGTTTCGCTCCGGATCCCCGACCGGCGTCGGCACGGTACGGGCCGCTGGGACTGGCCAAGGTGTAATTATACCGTGCTAAGTGTTGTCTAGAGGCGGGTGAAGTGTGAGGGAGAAGGATTGTAAATTGGATTTGGCCCCGCGTGTCAAGATAAAACCTACTGGGATTGATTTCCTAGAAAATTGTATCCCTCTCACGGGTCAGCGAGGTTGAGAACATATGGACGTTGAGTATGATCATATTCTGGTCCTGGTCCTGATCATGGCCTGGTCCTGGTCGCCAGAAAAATCTATTTTTCTTTGTAATCTTATTATTTTCTCGAATGTTTTTTTTTCGAATGATATTTCAAGTTGTCAATTTCGTTTTGGGCCTACAATAACATTGTTGTTGTTTCCTCTGTACGTTAATCTGAGGATATTTCCTCTTAGGTATTTATACATATTCCGAGTTCTTAGGATATTTTTTTCAAAGAGGAGGGCACTTAAGGGGGAATTTAAACGTTTTTTCTGCAAGGCTGCAAAATTTAAATCGTGTGTCAATTCCATTCCCTAGAATCGAAGCTTATAAACGATTTTATTCTTTTTCCGCTCCAAAACTGTTTAGCATTCTCCCTGCTTCAGTGTCTTCTTCATTAATAACCAGCTTGTTTATCAAAAATATAAAAACATGGCTTTTTACAATGAAAAATGTTGAAATTTTTTTCACCTGTATTCGTCAGCATTTTTTGTGTATTTTATTACTGATATTTTTTGTTACTTGTGTTGTAACTTACTGCTGCATCTTGACCTCAATATTCGTTAGTTTTGCTTTGTATATTGTTGTATTTTTCTCTTCTATTGCAAGGCATAGCATGTAAAGAAACTTTGAGAAAATATATATGTAATTTGTATGTGTATCTAAAAATGGGAGTTACCGGCACACATGCACTTTTTTTACCACCCCTACACAGCATTGCTCAGGGGGTGGCTATCCATAGTGTACACTGTACAGATACTCTAGCGAAGGATTTGTATTTTTGTACTTATTTATCTCATGTTCTTTGTAGCTTGTATGTATAATTAATTGTACATTATGGAAATAAAGAATTTATTTATTTATTTATTTTATTTAAATGAATTGTGAAATAAAAAAGTTGAAATGTATATTCATCCACATCAATTTATTATTTTGTTTGTAGTGTTATCTATTACTTATTTAATACGCAAAGGGTTTTTTGTCTTGAGAACTCCTCCTACAATTTTCAACCGATTTTCAAGTTTTTGGTGTCGTTGGATAGGGCTTGGTCTTTAGTTGTTTCCGCCAAAAACTGATCAGAATCGGACTAAAAATAAAGGCGCTATCCACCATTGAAATCTCAAAATTTCCCATTTAAATAACACGAGGTGGCCCGTGCGCAAATTGCGCATTTTATGATTCTGTATGAGTGAAACTCACCTATAATAGTACGTGAATGTTGATTATGAAGTGAAAGAAATCTATTTTTGTTTACTATTTGCCTTTTAAAATTCATCTGAAAGTAATCAGCTGTTAAATTACAATTCACATTAAAGAACGTGCAATAAAAGTTGGTCAACATTTTAAAGCGCCCTCTAGAAATAAATCAAAGGCGAGGGGGGAGGCGAAGCCCGAAACAATATGACCTTTATAATTACGATTCGTCACTGCGGGATATCCTAAGCTTTAAAATGACACCTCAATCTTAAAAATCGGTTCAGAAGGTCGAGCGATAAAGGGACGTAACAGACGAAACCCTTATAGAAATAAGAAGATAGATTGGGATTGAATAAAGCATTTAAAACATCTGTTAATAATCAGCTGTAAATACGTGTTGTTTTGGTGATTAAAGATATTAACAAAAGTGGATTGGCCGGATGTCGTTGATTTTGAGCTAAAAGTAAAATTTGTATTGTATGTAAGTAAATTGCTCGATTTCGAGCAACACGTATACTAGTTAAATTTAATATGGTTGTCGAGTAGAAATGGTGTTGTTATTCTACATTGTTTTGTTGTATTTTATTTATTTATTTTTACCTAGGGGGCAGAGTTTTGATTGGGCTGTAGAGGTTGCGAAAAGGATTCGCCTCTGATCATTAGAGTAACATTATCGAGTGGTGTGGTAAATTCAATCGGGGGTTTCACTCAGATTTTGTCTCTTATCTTACGCAATGGTTGTGATATTTTCATTATTCTGATATTTTGTCTGAAAAATTTAAACACGACTTTGAATTGAAAATACGGTATTGTTGTGCGTGTCGCTGCGCCGCGCCGTCTCAAGGAACAAATATAACGCAATAACATTCTATTGGTTTTTACCCAATTATACACATTGAATTATACACTACAAGAGCCGGAGTGAGCAGACGAAAAAGTCCCCGGTCCCATTTTGGCTCTCCTTAACCCGTTTATTCCCGCCTCCTCCCCAGGGGCCTGCAGTCGTCGGCGGCACTCCGGTGGAACTCCTCGTCGGCGTGTCGGTGGGTGGAGGGGTCGCTGCGGCTGCCGCGCCGCCAGACCCGCCTGTGCCGCTCCTCGCCCGAGCTGTTCGCCGTGGTCGCCCGCGCCGCTGCCGCCGCCGCCTCCGTCTGCCAGGAGCTGCTGTGGGACCGGCGGTGGAACTGCTCCTCCGTCCTGCGAGCGCCGCACTTCACCCCCGACCTCACCACCGGTAGGCTGCTTCAGAAAAATCTCCTTGGGAAACTGTACTTGTGCCATTGAAGTACTTGATAAAAAAAGTACCTAAAAGCTAATTTTATAATGTTGGGATGTAAAATTTAAGTTTTCTCCGGTTTTAATTAGAGATGAAGAGATGAATTCACCTTACTCTAACTGAAGAGATTTTGACCTAACTTAACCTACATAACATACTTCTCACAAACTCAACTCTGCGTGAGGTGCTGAAGAGCAATCGGATTTATATTTCCCTACACTTCACATTGAAATTATGACTTAAAACAAATAATTCAGTTAAATGAGTATAGCCCTGATTTTGTATTAGCACGCACCAGACTACCGATTGCAATCAAGCATAAAAAATGTTCATCTTGACCAAATTCAACAATTCCAATTTGTGAGGGATGAAATCGCATTTTTTATTCACTACGGCGATGAATATTTTACTGAAATATACTATTGATTTTCTGCCAGGTCTGTTGGTCAGTGCCACTGGGATTTTAAAAAACACACATAAAACATACATGGAAAAAAACTATTTTAAATGTGGTTCTACCCAGGTGAGAGTTGTTTTAAGAAGAGTTATTCTCTTACTAAAGGACAGGACTAGTGTGTATATGCCGACGATTTGTATTTTACACAATGTATAAGATTATGGCATATTGTGCTGATGACAGTGCTTTGCGTGCGGCAGGGACGCGGGAGCAGGCGCTGATGCATGCGCTGTCAGCGGCCGCGGTGACGCACGCGGTGGCGCGCGCATGCGCCGCGGGTCTGCTGCCGCAGTGCGCGTGCGCCGCGCCGCCCCGCGAGCCGCCCGACGGCGACTTCAAGTGGGGCGGCTGCGGTGACAACCTGCGCTGGGCCACGGTGTTCGCCGCGCAGTTCGTCGACTCCGAGGAGAGGTATGAACAGACTACGTACCTTCATGTAGTATTTTACTTACCCTTTTTTACAGTACCCTATTTTACAGTACCCTTGTTCTGTGATTACTGCATATAGGCTGTATAGCATGACAAGGAAGGAAGAACAACATGTTTAGGAATGATATAAGTATTAAGAAGAATCTATTATTCAAAAGAAACCTTTTTACAAACTACACTTTAGTTAAGGCCGATCTAACTTGATTCTAATTTTTCCAGACATGCCGGCAGCGCAAGGTACAGGGAGCGGATGAGACCTCGGAGGGCGAACGACTCCTCGGGGGCTGACGTGGAGGACCGAGGCCTCGTGGAGAGGACAACGATGGCCTTGGTCAATCGACACAACAACAGAGCTGGCCGAAGGGTAACGTTCTACTTCCATTTCCAATCCAATTCAATTCATAACTAAAATCTCCTAGTTCAAAAACCAAAATGGCTCCTCATCAAAAAGCCTGAGAGGTTCAGTCGATTTCAAATTGACAGCATTGACTAATAGAGCAAAACTTGACGGCCAGTACAAATTCATAGCGATTGAGTTCTTCGTCACGGTTATAGCACGACCGAGAACTTGATTTTTTTCTTGCGGCCCAGTTACGTGTTGGCTGATGCTGTGTTGTGTGTAGGCGGTGGAGGGCAGTGTGCGGCCGCAGTGCAAGTGCCACGGCGTGTCGGGCTCCTGCAGCTTCCGCAATCCGCACATGTTGGCTGATGCTGTGTTGTGTGTTGTGTGTAGGCGGTGGAGGGCAGTGTGCGGCCGCAGTGCAAGTGCCACGGCGTGTCGGGCTCCTGCAGCTTCCGCAATCCGCACATGTTGGCTGATGCTGTGTTGTGTGTTGTGTGTAGGCGGTGGAGGGCAGTGTGCGGCCGCAGTGCAAGTGCCACGGCGTGTCGGGCTCCTGCAGCTTCCGCAATCCGCACATGTTGGCTGATGCTGTGTTGTGTGTTGTGTGTAGGCGGTGGAGGGCAGTGTCCGGCCGCAGTGCAAGTGCCACGGCGTGTCGGGCTCCTGCAGCTTCCGCACATGTTGGCTGATGCTGTGTTGTGTGTTGTGTGTAGGCGGTGAAGGGCAGTGTGCGGCCGCAGTGCAAGTGCCACGGCGTGTCGGGCACCTGCAGCTTCCGCAATCCGCACATGTTGGCTGATGCTGTGTTGTGTGTTGTGTGTAGGCGGTGGAGGGCAGTGTGCGGCCGCAGTGCAAGTGCCACGGCGTGTCGGGCTCCTGCAGCTTCCGCACATGTTGGCTGATGCTGTGTTGTGTGTTGTGTGTAGGCGGTGGAGGGCAGTGTGCGGCCGCAGTGCAAGTGCCACGGCGTGTCGGGCTCCTGCAGCTTCCGCACATGTTGGCTGATGCTGTGTTGTGTGTTGTGTGTAGGCGGTGGAGGGCAGTGTGCGGCCGCAGTGCAAGTGCCACGGCGTGTCGGGCTCCTGCAGCTTCCGCAATCCGCACATGTTGGCTGATGCTGTGTTGTGTGTTGTGTGTAGGCGGTGGAGGGCAGTGTGCGGCCGCAGTGCAAGTGTCACGGCGTGTCGGGCTCCTGCAGCTTCCGCACATGTTGGCTGATGCTGTGTTGTGTGTTGTGTGTAGGCGGTGGAGGGCAGTGTCCGGCCGCAGTGCAAGTGCCACGGCGTGTCGGGCTCCTGCAGCTTCCGCACATGTTGGCTGATGCTGTGTTGTGTGTAGGCGGTGGAGGGCAGTGTCCGGCCGCAGTGCAAGTGCCACGGCGTGTCGGGCTCCTGCAGCTTCCGCACATGTTGGCTGATGCTGTGTTGTGTGTAGGCGGTGGAGGGCAGTGTGCGGCCGCAGTGCAAGTGCCACGGCGTGTCGGGCTCCTGCAGCTTCCGCAATCCGCACATGTTGGCTGATGCTGTGTTGTGTGTTGTGTGTAGGCGGTGGAGGGCAGTGTGCGGCCGCAGTGCAAGTGCCACGGTGTGTCGGGCTCCTGCAGCTTCCGCACATGTTGGCTGATGCTGTGTTGTGTGTTGTGTGTAGGCGGTGGAGGGCAGTGTCCGGCCGCAGTGCAAGTGCCACGGTGTGTCGGGCTCCTGCAGCTTCCGCACATGTTGGCTGATGCTGTGTTGTGTGTAGGCGGTGGAGGGCAGTGTGCGGCCGCAGTGCAAGTGCCACGGCGTGTCGGGCTCCTGCAGCTTCCGCACATGTTGGCTGATGCTGTGTTGTGTGTTGTGTGTAGGCGGTGGAGGGCAGTGTGCGGCCGCAGTGCAAGTGCCACGGTGTGTCGGGCTCCTGCAGCTTCCGCACATGTTGGCTGATGCTGTGTTGTGTGTTGTGTGTAGGCGGTGGAGGGCAGTGTCCGGCCGCAGTGCAAGTGCCACGGTGTGTCGGGCTCCTGCAGCTTCCGCACATGTTGGCTGATGCTGTGTTGTGTGTAGGCGGTGGAGGGCAGTGTCCGGCCGCAGTGCAAGTGCCACGGTGTGTCGGGCTCCTGCAGCTTCCGCACATGTTGGCTGATGCTGTGTTGTGTGTTGTGTGTAGGCGGTGGAGGGCAGTGTCCGGCCGCAGTGCAAGTGCCACGGTGTGTCGGGCTCCTGCAGCTTCCGCACATGTTGGCTGATGCTGTGTTGTGTGTTGTGTGTAGGCGGTGGAGGGCAGTGTGCGGCCGCAGTGCAAGTGCCACGGCGTGTCGGGCTCCTGCAGCTTCCGCACATGTTGGCTGATGCTGTGTTGTGTGTTGTGTGTAGGCGGTGGAGGGCAGTGTCCGGCCGCAGTGCAAGTGCCACGGCGTGTCGGGCTCCTGCAGCTTCCGCAATCCGCACATGTTGGCTGATGCTGTGTTGTGTGTTGTGTGTAGGCGGTGGAGGGCAGTGTGCGGCCGCAGTGCAAGTGCCACGGCGTGTCGGGCTCCTGCAGCTTCCGCAATCCGCACATGTTGGCTGATGCTGTGTTGTGTGTTGTGTGTAGGCGGTGGAGGGCAGTGTCCGGCCGCAGTGCAAGTGCCACGGCGTGTCGGGCTCCTGCAGCTTCCGCACATGTTGGCTGATGCTGTGTTGTGTGTTGTGTGTAGGCGGTGGAGGGCAGTGTGCGGCCGCAGTGCAAGTGCCACGGCGTGTCGGGCTCCTGCAGCTTCCGCAATCCGCACATGTTGGCTGATGCTGTGTTGTGTGTAGGCGGTGGAGGGCAGTGTGCGGCCGCAGTGCAAGTGCCACGGCGTGTCGGGCTCCTGCAGCTTCCGCAATCCGCACATGTTGGCTGATGCTGTGTTGTGTGTTGTGTGTAGGCGGTGGAGGGCAGTGTGCGGCCGCAGTGCAAGTGCCACGGCGTGTCGGGCTCCTGCAGCTTCCGCACATGTTGGCTGATGCTGTGTTGTGTGTTGTGTGTAGGCGGTGGAGGGCAGTGTGCGGCCGCAGTGCAAGTGCCACGGCGTGTCGGGCTCCTGCAGCTTCCGCAATCCGCACATGTTGGCTGATGCTGTGTTGTGTGTTGTGTGTAGGCGGTGGAGGGCAGTGTGCGGCCGCAGTGCAAGTGTCACGGCGTGTCGGGCTCCTGCAGCTTCCGCACATGTTGGCTGATGCTGTGTTGTGTGTTGTGTGTAGGCGGTGGAGGGCAGTGTGCGGCCGCAGTGCAAGTGCCACGGCGTGTCGGGCTCCTGCAGCTTCCGCACATGTTGGCTGATGCTGTGTTGTGTGTTGTGTGTAGGCGGTGGAGGGCAGTGTCCGGCCGCAGTGCAAGTGCCACGGCGTGTCGGGCTCCTGCAGCTTCCGCACATGTTGGCTGATGCTGTGTTGTGTGTAGGCGGTGGAGGGCAGTTTCCGGCCGCAGTGCAAGTGCCACGGCGTGTCGGGCTCCTGCAGCTTCCGCACATGTTGGCTGATGCTGTGTTGTGTGTAGGCGGTGGAGGGCAGTGTGCGGCCGCAGTGCAAGTGCCACGGCGTGTCGGGCTCCTGCAGCTTCCGCAATCCGCACATGTTGGCTGATGCTGTGTTGTGTGTTGTGTGTAGGCGGTGGAGGGCAGTGTGCGGCCGCAGTGCAAGTGCCACGGTGTGTCGGGCTCCTGCAGCTTCCGCACATGTTGGCTGATGCTGTGTTGTGTGTTGTGTGTAGGCGGTGGAGGGCAGTGTCCGGCCGCAGTGCAAGTGCCACGGTGTGTCGGGCTCCTGCAGCTTCCGCACATGTTGGCTGATGCTGTGTTGTGTGTAGGCGGTGGAGGGCAGTGTGCGGCCGCAGTGCAAGTGCCACGGCGTGTCGGGCTCCTGCAGCTTCCGCACATGTTGGCTGATGCTGTGTTGTGTGTTGTGTGTAGGCGGTGGAGGGCAGTGTGCGGCCGCAGTGCAAGTGCCACGGTGTGTCGGGCTCCTGCAGCTTCCGCACATGTTGGCTGATGCTGTGTTGTGTGCTGTGTGTAGGCGGTGGAGGGCAGTGTCCGGCCGCAGTGCAAGTGCCACGGTGTGTCGGGCTCCTGCAGCTTCCGCACATGTTGGCTGATGCTGTGTTGTGTGTAGGCGGTGGAGGGCAGTGTCCGGCCGCAGTGCAAGTGCCACGGTGTGTCGGGCTCCTGCAGCTTCCGCACATGTTGGCTGATGCACGTGTTGTGTGTAGGCGGTGGAGGGCAGTGTCCGGCCGCAGTGCAAGTGCCACGGCGTGTCGGGCTCCTGCAGCTTCCGCACATGTTGGCTGATGCTGTGTTGTGTGTTGTGTGTAGGCGGTGGAGGGCAGTGTCCGGCCGCAGTGCAAGTGCCACGGTGTGTCGGGCTCCTGCAGCTTCCGCACATGTTGGCTGATGCTGTGTTGTGTGTAGGCGGTGGAGGGCAGTGTGCGGCCGCAGTGCAAGTGCCACGGCGTGTCGGGCTCCTGCAGCTTCCGCACATGTTGGCTGATGCTGTGTTGTGTGTTGTGTGTAGGCGGTGGAGGGCAGTGTGCGGCCGCAGTGCAAGTGCCACGGTGTGTCGGGCTCCTGTAGCGTCCGCACGTGTTGGCGGGCTGCACCAGCCCGGCTCCACGACGTCGCGGCGCGGCTGGTGCGGCGCTACCCCCACGCAGTGGCGGTCCGGCCCGGGGGCGGTGTGGGGCGGCACCATCGCTTGCTGCCCGCCAGGTCCGCCCCCGCCCCCGGACGCCCCTATACCGCCGACAACCTGCTCTACCTCACGGACAGCCCCGACTACTGCCATAGGGACTACCGTACTGGCAGCATCGGCACTTACGGGAGGTAGGGGAGCTATCTTGAATACCTAATTTTATTTACTAGAGACCGCCCTCTGGTCGAATTCTACAAAAAATATCAGTTGATGTGAACCGTTGGACCCAATTGTTTAAAATATTTTTTTTTTATAAAAATATATTATTTAACATTTATAAGATTTTAACATTTCAACATTTATAAGATTATTACACGATATTTACACGATTATTACATGAATATTTATTACACGATTCAATCAATTACCTTTCTTCCATAACATTAAGATTGGAAAATTAAAAACCTGGAATCGGCCCTGTTGGCCGATTCTCGTAAATTTTCGGCGGAAACACAGACCAAGCCCTATCCGATACCAATAACTTGAAAATGGGTTGAAAAGTTTAGGAGGAGTTCCAATTAAAAAAAAACCTCTTAGAGTTAAAATGAGTACAAGAGATTGCCACTGGTTAAAACTCGACCACACTTTCAGTTACTATTAGTGAAATAGTATATTCGTTACAAAGGGTCAAAAATTGTGTCTTCCGGCCTCGAGATCGTGTTTCAAGTTCGGAACAAAGTCGAAATTGGGTTTGAGACGAAAGATATTTTTCACTACTTTACACTATAAAAATTTTATTTCATTTTACGTTCGTTCATTCGTTCTCGTGACGTTCCAGCGAGCTGGATGAGCCCACTGCGGCTGTTTTAGGGCGTTGCCCTCTTCAGCCTAATTTCATTTTGCTGTCTGCTAAGAATCCATCGGGTATTGAGGATTATAGTGTTCAACGCTTTATATTTTTTTATTATTGCTTTAGTTAAAGTTTTTAAGTAGTTTTATTATTTTATAAGGCAATATTCTTTTCTGCATGGTTGGTATAAAATAGTACGACCGAGAAAAAAATTCAAGATGGAGAAGTTTTGCGTTTTTAACCCTCGTTATCGATCATGTGACAAAAATGTAACTTTGAATTTATCGTAATAGTTTATTTTCCATCAGTTTCATTATAATACTTTCATTATGATTTGTCTGGACCATTAGATGAAATAATAATAAAAATCAAATCTTGAAAAAGTATAAAAAAATTAATTATAAGATTTTTTTTCATTTTGCCTATAGTGAAATTAGATCTGTATGATGCAACGACTTTGTTTAGGCCTATATCTATTTTTGAGGATATGGTTGTTACAAGGAATATTGTTCTGGGTTTGACACATTGTCTCGTCAATTATGGGAGAGGGCGGCAAATTCGTAAAGCCAGCCGAGCTTAAAATTGAGAAAACAAAATGTAGTTACTTTTTGCCATAAGTGCGAGTTATATTTTTACATTTTTAAACTTATGAGGTATAGGTATGAGAACTGTAATGTAACTATTCAACTAAATTATCACCCATAGTGTTAAGAAAACCTATAGAAAAACGACACCGAAGCGAGGGAACAAATTACCATGTTTCTCAAAAGACGTGTAGCTAACATTATCCTACACCCTATACTTCAAGGTGACGAAGTCTTAAAAAGTTATAATTCACGTGTATGTAGGCTTATCAAATAAAGCAATGACCAGAACACCTTTCGTCGTGCATTTTGCCTTTGCATTAGAATAGAAGAATCTTGCTCCATTCAGGCTAAGGCTAATTGGCCTGTACCGAAGAAGCTGATTCCGTTCTTCGCTGAAAAGAACCATGACTATAGCAAACCACTGCGTTACATCTGCATCGAGTTAGAGTTCCGAGGTATTAGGCTTGCGTTTTCCCAAAAATTACATTTGACACGATTTTTAGCATACCAAAGCAAGACAAAACTACAAGAAATTTTGAGCAAAAGCAAGTTACAACATAATGGGAGTTTGAACAGCAAATCATCTACCGGAGATATCGCCACCAGGTAGCAGAAACTCGTCGCTTTGTTTACAGCGAGTCCAAAAATTCTAATTGAATTTATCTCGGCCGCTGTCACGGAACGCTGTAATCTCGTGCTAAACGGCCGAGAAAAAGCAGTTCTTCAAAGACCTCTAAAAACCCGTAACAGCCGGATTCCAACCAATCATGTCTCGCCGTCGCCATCTTGTCGTTGTGGAATCTGGCAGTGATTCATACGAAAAAATATAATAATGACTGTTCCAAATTAATTGGGTGGGTATTTCACCACCGTCGGCAAAAAAGAAGAAGGTCGAGATAACTGTGGAATTGATATAGGCTACTGTAATGGGCGCGAGGCAGCGAGGTTGGCATTACTGCCGGTTCACTAAACCTGGCGTTTCCTGCGAAGTTTTATTAGCACTGTTTAAACCCTCGGAATTGAGACCATTTCTGTCAATAATGAGGCACAATTGCATAGCAATTAGATTAGGAGAACAGAAGGGCCGCTCTGTGATCGTGGTGTCTGATACAAATGGTTTATAGGAACTACTCACGAATATGCATGCACGCATTAGGACGTTAGATGTTATATTTTTTGCTGCTGCATAAAATGGGCTACAAGTTCCTCCATTTAGTCTATGAGTAAACCTAGAAAAACTTGGAAAATAAACTAAGTTTGTGATTTGCAGACCTTTATTTAGTCAGGGGTTTAAAATAAAAATGTTGCTTCCCCTCGTTGATTTAAAACACGTTCGCGGCGGCGAGGTTTTTGCTCGAACCTCATCACCATCCTGAATGTAAAAATTGTAAAACCCACCGTAGCAGCAGCACTGCCCAGTAAAAACCCACGTGGTCCCAAAACATTGTACTATTGAGCAGTGCTGTGCAAAGCTTCAGATTTCTATCTCAGATCTTGGCTTAAAAATAAATTATATTGTAAAGCAGTGCAGCTTGGGAGGGATCGCGCCCATCAGGATGGCATTAGAGTTCCGCGTGGGAGCGATCGTTCCCATGCTGCCGCGAACGTGTTAAAATTTGATAGGCTTAGACTATTGCTCAGGACTTTTGTGACGATCCAAATTTATAGGGGGGTAAAATTTGACCACTTACCTAACGTTGTTAGTCACTATTAACTTTTGTTTCACGACCGAGGTGATAGGCTTACCTAGGCCTAGTGAGCCCTTATTCCTCACACAGTGTCCAACACTGGGAAAGGCTATATCTACAGCCCTGGGAATAGACTCATTCCCCATTTTTAAAGAAGGTTGTATCTTGGTGTTAAAATGCCGATACAAACCCCTTAAAACCCAATAAAACTCTCACGTCACTATAACCCCATGTAAACAATAACATAACCTCAAACGCCGGTTGAGGCCAGACGACATGACGTTCGTCCTCCAAGCTACGTCACAAAAACCGACGTTACGACGTGATCCTTTTTTTTGTAGTTGACCCTGGTAGCCTGCAACCAGCTGTTGTGATAACTGGAGTGTCCAGCTGGTGCCGTTATCAGGATTCAACGAGAAATTGGAAGCTCAAGAAAATGAGCCGGGAGCCGGCTCTCACTCTTGTTCTGTCTACTGTGCTAAACGCTACTGCTTAAATTGTGTGCTCGTCGGAGTTTTAAGTAAAGTGTGGTGCGGAGTACTGAAGTAGAGCTTTTCATTTAGTGGATCTAGGTTAAAGTTAACCGACGGATTTCGTTTCTGTCTCCAGGTATAGTTTCAGTTAATTTAATTGTAATAGTTTAAAATATTATTTGTAGACGTTGATTGTTCTTTTGTAACAGGCTAGGGTTGAGTCGTCCCCTAGCTGTGAGAATATCTCTGCAATAAACGTCTGACATTCCATTTGTAATTCAAACGAGCTAGTTGGATACGTTATTTTGTGTAAACTCCCTCGTTGCAATAGTTTAAATATCGATATTTATTTGGTTTTCCTACGGGTTATTTCCTTAACCGTGACCGGTTCGCACAGGTCTGGTGAAAACGTGTAGCAACCAGTAAGGTGACTTGTAACCTACTCTGGTGAAGCTATATATTTTGACTTTTATTTCTAAATCCTATTAGACTAGCCTATTTTCAGAAACCTAACATAGGGAGTTTAAAATCTGTGTTAGTGTGACAAGTAAGTTTGTTGATTCTAGATTGTTAAAGATCTGCCTAGGACTTGAGAACTACTAAGTTACTGAATTCTTTCTTATAAGTAAAATTAACTGAACCATTGGAACAATTGGCTGTGGGTTACTTGACCCCTGGAATTATCCCAGCGACCGCGCTGAGCGATTCCAAGGAACTCCTTTTTATTTTTACCAGTGACTGAATTTCCTAAGTTTTGGTGAACCTCGTATAACCATCACTATTTTTATTAGCTAGAAATTCTCGTCACACTTTGAAATTTCTTCTCGGTTTAAATATTACACGCGGAATCATCTAAGAATTTTCCATCAGAAGGGATGTTGTCTTTCAATATGAGTGTGTTGTTGGATAACATTTATAGTTCTAGACGTAGTTGTAGGTGCCAATTGGGTGGCAGCCGCGCCGCAACTTGAAGAGGTTTTCACACTTCCACGTAAACCAACCCCGGTCGTAATAAAACCACACACAGTATAATTATGCACTCATTACACTTGCATGATTTAAAGAGTGAAGCACTACATGATATAAAGACAATCTACACATGAAAATGGGGAAACTACAGTTCTATGCAAAATAAAAAATGTAGGACATGACTGTTGCAAAATTAAGCAAAATTTTCTAGAAATATATATAGGAGGATAAATCCTCCACCAAAATAATTAGATTTTTAAATATGATTAAATGCACTACTATGAGAGCATTGAGTGGTGTCTATTTTGTCAAAATTGCAAAATTGCACCATTTTGATAATTCTAAGTTTACTTTCATATCCTATACTAAGTGATTAGTTCCCATTTAACGAAAAAGGTGTGTCATTAACATACGAGAAATATCTCATTTCACAAGTTGCCTGTATCGTAACAGTAAGCCAATAGAGTTTTTGCAACATACAGTAAACATTACGGTAAACCCTAAACGCTATTTTTATATTGGTAAATTTATTAATAATTCACAGTTCACGGTGGTGGAACCGGATAAATAATATATAACGTTGACCGCCGATCACTTTTCAACATGTTTTTCATAGCTTCAAGTAGTAAATCAACCATAAATTAAATAGTGTTTAGCGTTTACCGTATTCATTTACCGTATGTGCAAAAAATCTCTAATACCATTCTAATAAATCATGAAAAAGAGAGGGATGAGTATTGATCCCTTAGGGGCACAATATCTAAGAGTTTTTAAAGATAAAAATGTACTGCCCCACAAGTAAAAAGAATTTAAAAGACAAGTTTGAATTCAACAGTTTCAAACAGTGTTTGATTAGTGCTTTGGGCTGTTAAGGTTGGCATTCAAAAAACAAGTGGTAAAAACATGAATAAGCAAACACTGGTTGTTTTGCAAATGAATAAGCAAATTCATAATGCTTGAATTGCTTTCATGAATGATGAATTGCTTTCGTGAATGATGCAAATTCATGATTCATGAATGCAATAAACATGAATAAGCAAACATTGGTTTTTATGCCAACAATTTATTAGCTGATAAAAAATTTCATAACTGATGAAACATTAAACACATCCTAAAGCAAGGAGTAATAATAATAATAACATTTATTCCTCTGACAATATTTAACATTGTATGGGAATGTACATAGTTTGGGGAATTTACTCAAGTCCTTTACTTTGTTTCACAATTTAAACATTTCATTGCCAAATTTTATTTCACTAAGTCTTTTCAATTATTTTTCCATAGTATTCCTTAATTCTTCTATCTCTTTCTTCTTTCTTCCTTCTTCATTCTTCTAACTTCTTCGTTGACTTTTCGATTTCTCCTTCCACGCCTTCGAGGTCTAGTTTGTACAATTTTGTTTCCAGTTTGGGAGGCTTAAGTGGATACCGAGAACAGAAAACACAGGACGAAAGAGTGTGTAATATTGTTGTTTAATCATTAAAGATTATTATGAGTATAATTTTTATTTGTGGATAAGATTATTATTATTTTGTTAGGTTATAAATTATGTATGGATATTGATTTTTACAATCGTATCTTTAAGTTTAATTTTATATTTGCCTACCGATTGGTGGGAAATAATCAGCATCACTACAGCCCGGATGCTTGGGATGCTTCATATTTCCCGATAAAATGATCAGAAAATTATTTATCTATGGTCTTTTATGAATATAATTTTTATTTGTGGATAAGACTATTCATATGTTGTTAGGTTATAAATTATCGATGGATATTGATTTTTACAATCGTATCTTTAAGTTTAATTTTATATTTGCCTACCGATTGGTGGGAAATAATCAGCATCACTACAGCCCGGATGCTTGGGATGCTTCATATTTCCCGATAAAATGTTCAGAAAATTATTTATCTATGGTCTTTTATGAATATAATTTTTATTTGTGGATAAGATTATTAATATGTTGTTAGGTTGGTAAATTATCGATGGATATTGATTTTTACAACCGTATCTTTAAGTTTAATTTTATATTTGCCTACCGATTGGTGGGAAATAATCAGCATCACTACAGCACGGATGCTTGGGATGCTTCATATTTCCCGATAAATGTTCAGAAAATTATTTATCTATGGTCTTTTATGAATATAATTTTTATTTGTGGATAAGATTATTAATATGTTGTTAGGTTGGTAAATTATCGATGGATATTGATTTTTACAACCGTATCTTTAAGTTTAATTTTATATTTGCCTACCGATTGGTGGGAAATAATCAGCATCACTACAGCCCGGATGCTTGGGATGCTTCATATTTCCCGATAAAATGTTCAGAAAATTATTTATCTATGGTTTTTAAATTCATATGTATTATTTTATAACATACATACTGACGTGTAGATGAAACTGAGCTAAAAACTGTAAAGTTAATATAAACTGGTTAAAATTGATAAAACATAAAAATTAAAATAAAAGTACCGTATAAAGAAATAATTATGAATCTTGAGCTGCTCAACTTAAAACTTGATAAGACTGACACAGCAATCTTACGTAAGTTCACCAGATAAAACTGAATATTAGGAAAAATAATTATAGAGAAAGGAATGTAAAATGTAAAAGGAATGTTAAAGGAATGGGTTTTCACAAGAAAACCCAATTTTATTGATCCCTAAATAAACAATTAATGTTTTTTAAAAGTACTATATGGTAAGGTTTTATTGCCAGCAAAAATAACAGAAGTCTTAAAAAATTAAAGTTTTTTCGTTACAATGTGAGAGGTTTTTTTTATAATTGTTGGTAGTTGAAGGTGTGCAGAAATTTGCTCATATATCCCCAGTAATGATTAAATTAGAGGTCAACGAGATTCAGGTTTAGAAAAATTTACCAGTATTAACATTAACCCAAAAGAATTTGATCGACAAACCATTTTATTTTGATGATGATTTGTTTTCATGGAGGTGAAGTTGAGTTTGAAGAAATGCTCATTGTGTGAAAATATCTGTTGTAGGAGATGTAACAGTTCTGAGAAGGGCTACTCCAGCTGCAGGAACATGTGTTGTGGTCGAGGCTACGTGACTCGTACAGAGGAGAGACTAGAACGCTGCCACTGCAAGTACCACTGGTGCTGCTATGTCAAGTGCAAGACCTGTAGAACACGAGTGGGTGTAGACTACTGCAACTAACCTCCTCCAACATGTGTTATGGATACGTGACTCGTACAGAGATGAAGACTGCCATTGCAATTACTACTTGTGCTGCTACGTCAAGTATAAGACTGACAGAGGACACTAGTGAATGTATAGTACTGCAACTAACCTCCTCCAACATGTGTTATGGATGCGTGACTCTCGCAGAGGTGAGACTGCCACTGCAAGTACTACTTGTGCTGCTACGTCAAGTACAAGACTTGCAGGGCACGAGTGAATGTAGACTACTGTACTGCAAATAACCTCCTCCAACAAGTGTTGGGATACATGACTTGAGCAGAAGAGAGACTAGACGACTTCCATTGGCGCAAGTACTACATGCATTTAACTCACGATTTGTATGTTATGTAATTAATACAATGTTAATAAAAAAATAATAAACTCTATCATAAATTGTTGCGACTGCTTTAGCATTTTTACTTACCTGTATTATAGTCAGAATGAATTTTATTTTCAAAAGTAACAAGATAAACTTGTTTTAAATTTCATTCAGTAGAGTGGATATTGTGTCTCCACCCTCAAAAAGCCACTCCCTGCACCCCCTTTAAATTATAATGTGAACAAAGGTGGACCATTAGAAAAAAATAAATTGCT
Source organism: Neoaliturus tenellus (assembly GCA_030545055.2). Classification (NCBI taxonomy): domain Eukaryota; kingdom Metazoa; phylum Arthropoda; class Insecta; order Hemiptera; family Cicadellidae; genus Neoaliturus; species Neoaliturus tenellus. The sequence continues at coordinate 220,443,010 of CM061532.1, forward strand.
TAATTCATCATCTTTCCACTGAATGGCATTAATTAAATATTAAATTTCTAACTATGTGTGGCGCTCATTTGATTCATATTGGAATTTTGGTTTTTAGGGGAAATGAGTCAGGCACAATAGTTGCAACCAAAAGATACCTAACCTATATATTACTTGTAAAACAAGCTCGTTCGCTTCGCTCACTCGCAAATGAAGTTGACATAACACTGTGGTAGTCTTTTGGCTGACCACTATGACAATATTCCTTCCTTCATAATCCATTCATGTTCAAGACAGCGGGGGGTGAGGAATGCATCGTATTAAGCTAATTTCTACAGAATTATTTGATTTATTGATTTTTCTAACATTTTTCTTATTGGGTAAATAGTAAAGTACGAGTAAATACATTAGCAAGATGAATTTTGATTTATTTTTTCATTCATATTTTAGAATACTTCATATAGAAGTTAAATTCATAGAATTTTAAAAACAGGGACACAAAAAAAGTTTTCAAATGCCATCTAATAAATTATACCCCTATATTCCTGTAAAAATTTTTATTAAAAATTTGTATGTATGTGTGAGTTAAACCACTTTATGTTGGGCTATTTAATTTTGTGATACATACACAACAATTTAAAAGCTACTGGTAGTACATCGATCAGCCCCAATATCTGATATTCTTTGGAGGCGTGTACTAGCAAAATTAAAATTTTGCAAATGTTTCATTGTTTAACTTTACAATCATGTAGCCTCCCCTTCAGTTAAGTTTGAAAAAGTCCAGCAGTTCTTGTTGGTTGATGGCTGCTAGCGTTTTCAGTGTTTTGGATGACCCTACAAGCCAATCTGGAATATAATAGGACTCTGCTAATCTACAGGACACTATACCTTCCTAACGGTATGCGCGTATTCTAATACAATGTGCACAAGCTGAGAAAAAAGGAGGAAAAGAAACATGCTAGCCTATTAATATGTAGATTTCAACATTATGTCTACACACTCATTATATTTTTTGATTAAAAGTCAAGAATTAACTTTTTTGCACTAAAAACAGTGGTTTTATGTCCTGTTGTTAGTGTTCAAAGTTTATCACAGGCTTAAAATAGTGCTCACCAAAACCATCTGTTCATTTTAATGGTGTGTTAACCTCAAAAATGTTTGCAGTCAACAAAATTCGTACGGATCCAAATCAAACAATGTTAACAAAAACGACTTTCAGACAACCCTTTGAAGGATTTTGAAAGGAATGTATATTTTCTGTATCAGTTGTTCATTATTAAAATAAATCTTAGTCAAAAGAAAACTACAAAAAAATTTACAATTTTCAAAATAATTGATTTTTATTTAAATTAAATTTTTCTAGCATGAAGAAAAAAATTTAAACATTACCCGGGTCAAAAGAATTTTTTATGTACTTAGTCACATTTCTGAGCGAGGCGAAAAAGGGAGTCACTACATCGGCCCTTGTGATGCACACTTCTTTTAATATAAATAAAGAACTTAAGAATCTACAGTACCAATCCAAGGCTGCTGGTACTGCAGACTCTTAACCAGTACCGCATTTCCAGCTAGGCCCACTAGGCCCAGGCCTAGGGCGCAACATTTTAGGGGGCGCAAAATTTCGGGGGGTTAAAAAGAGAGAATGTGTTATTCATATGCGTAATTATTGCCGTGTAAACGCCTGCGAAGTATGGCGACGCAACGCTAGGCTCGTGCAGACCTTTCTGCCTTGCTTTGGGGCTCGGCGGCGGCCAAACGAAACATTCTCCAGGGACAGTAGGCCTACTCCATCCTTGTTTCTTTATTTATTTTTTATTTTTAAATCATTCAAATAAGGTTTTGACAGTACCAACAGCTATTATTTATTTAAAACCCGCGGTTACATACATTTTACTTTTAATATAATATGGTATTGCCAATAATCCACTTCAGAAATGAATTTTTGAAGAAGTGAAGAAGATTGAAGAAGTGAAGTAACAGTGACAGGTTACATGCCAATTACTGCGAAGTATAATATGGCACTATACATTTTAGAGGATTTGATTTACGGTATTTAAAATATCACAATACAGTATGTCATTAAACCCTGTCACTGACTATGCACAATCTAAAATGTGTAGTACATTTTTTTGATTTCGGCTCTGTTTAGCCTCTATCCGCCACTTTGGTTTTACACTTATTCGTATTATTTTTATATCCGTAACGGATCACTATATTAATTCAACATTTTGCATTAAATTTTATCACACCAATGTTCATTTTCAAGGGAAAATATTTTCCAAATTTTTAAAAACTGGTCACCATTAAAAAAAATTAACCCAGATATTTCAAACCCCGTAAAGTTGAACAATATTTTGCAGGAGACAAAAAATGTAACAAAATAAATTATACAACCAATGATACCAAGATAAGGATTTAACAAAAGTAACGGAGTTATTCATATTTTTCAGTATAAAAACCTCGATTTTTATTTTAATTCATGCAAATTAAGGTTATTTTATTGAAAAACTACAATAAGCTACACAGTCTGCACAACGGCGGCACAGCACAGAAGAGGGCGGTACCGCAATTTTACAAAGTTTATAACGTTGAAATTCATGAGTGCGCGAACTAGGGCGATACGACACGCAACGGACACTCCCGGACGATTCGCACCTACCGCAGTTTTACAAAAGATTCGGGGGAAGGAATCTCAGGACTTTTCCGAGCTACCGTACCGACCTTGACGGCTCTCCGAGACGGGCGGTACGTTATTTTCGTCGTTCTACCCAGCTCGCAATAGTAAATTAAGTTGTTAAAACGACTGATCTCTTTGGACGGAAAGTGTGGATGGCTGGAACGCCGGGTGTCCGCCAATACGACACAATATTTGTGATTACGCTCAACCGCTCAAAAAACTGCGGACCTTGCCATGACGCCCGTCCGAGCCATGCCGCTGTAGAGCATAACTTCTTTATTTGTTGTTAGATCCGAAGAATCTTGGTATCATTAGTTAATTCAATAAATCTGTCAACTTTTTTGTCTCTTGTAAAATGTTGATACAATATACCAGTTTTGAGATATTTGGGTTTTAAGTGGCCGTCATTTTGAAACTACACGTATCGGAAAAAAATAATCGTGACTTTATATTTCGTGGCCGGTGTTGCGGCAGGGAGGGCGCAACTGTTTTATGTGCCTAGGGGCGCCGTTTGGCTAAATGCGGCCCTGCTCTTAACAGTAAAAATCTGTAAAGATTACTGTCAATTAGAGACTTAAGTAAGTTCACAAGGTAAACTTGTATCAAATATCAACTTGCAATGAATAAAAAGAAGTGAAGAACAGGAGTCTCTTCAGGTGATAGAGGTGATAGATCAGAGAGTCTCTAGACTTATTTTTATTAATTCATTCGTGCTAAATATTGATAACAAAGATGTTTCTATCAATATACAAAAGTTAGTCCTGACCCTGATACAGACATTCAGACAATCTTTGTTATGTCATATAACTGTACAAAAAAGGCTATGCTTTTGTTTAATTAATGAATTATATGGAAAAAACAGCACATTTTGTTAGAGTTTTCTCTTAAGAAAAGCAGTTTTCAGCTCTGATGATCAACGTTACACTCAGTCTTTAAGATTTTGAGCAAGTTTTGCCCTATGTCCGCCTGCTGAATGTGAGCCGGAGAGCTTTGCAGGGCTGGAGAGTGCAAGCGGCTCCATCCAGCGAAAGAGGAAAGGGACAGTCAGGGTGGAGGCTCATGGCGTACTTCCTCAGCAGGGTCACCATAGCAGCTTTGATGATCATCAGGCCGAACCTCAGTCCTTGAACCAAATAAATGAGGACTGTTACATACAGTGTAACATAAAAGCGATATGGTGCAATGAACAACTATTGCCCTTGAAAAGGCCAAATTTTGTAACTTTTAATAAACCACATTAATTTATCTCCTTGCAGATTTATGTTTAAGATTCATGACCGAGGAGATTATTAATGATTAACCTATATGATTTAATAATAAAGGCAACCCATACTAATTGCTCAACATTTCTGGAAATTAACGAAAATACTCAAATTGAGTGAAATAGTTATTTTGAGAAATTAAAATATGACTGTGCCATACTCCTTAAGGGCCGTCCATAAATGACGTCATTGCTTTTTGGACCCCCCCCCCTCCCTAAAATCATCCTACCATCATAATTTGTCTGACTTCCCCCCCCCCCCCTCTCAGTAAAATGACGTCATTTTTAGCAAACCTCTGTTTTAAGAACGAATAATGCTTTTTTCGTCAAAACTACTTAAGTTCTATTCTTAATTGATTTATTTATTACGACTATCAATCAACTTTTGAACCCCATTATGGTGGTAGTTTGTTGAAAAACTATTCAACAACATGGCAGCGTTTTTTAACAGCAGCGAACAATTGCTGAGTGAATTTGTCGCAAATCAATTTTGCTCATTTTTACACACCCAAACTGTTATCAAGTGCACTACCGACAAGACGGCACAACTTAGAATAGACTGCACAACGTAAATGCAGTTCCATCGACCATAGACGAGAAGGAACTAATGATAAGGAAGTTCCGAAAACGAGGTAAAGGACAGGATATCAGCAACAGGCCCGTGCAAATGCTCTCACCCTTGCGCTGTATCACTATTTCTACTTGATCTGACAATGAACACTACCTGACAAACTAAAACATTGACCAATAAAATCTGAAGTTACCTTCAAAAATAAAGCCAAAATGATTCTAAATTCAAAAATAAACTATTAAACAATGCCCGAAAAATAGTCTAATGTATTTTCTTAGATAATTATTTTAAAATAGTTGAATTGTGTACGAATTTAACATTGTTTTACTGTCAAAATTTGATGTAAAAGAAAGCCGACCCCCTCCTCTTGCACATTACTCTACCGTCATTTTCAATCTGGAAATGAACACCCCCCCCTCCCCCTGTTTTCAGATGACGTAATTTATGGACGGCCCCTTAAAACTTCCGTTCTTTTTTTTCAAAAAGGGTCGACAGCCTTTTTGTCTTATTTTGCTCCATTCACATATAGATTTATGCATTGAACAAAGATATTTACATTATATTGTTGCGTACTGATAAAGCAAGGGGTGAGCAAGTGGATGGTACTGAATGAAACTACTTTACAGAACAATGGATTCAAACCCACTGCCATGATTTTGAAGTCTGGAGCTATAACCAATAGGCTATGCCACATAATCACCCTAAAGATGCTAACACCATAGTATCAATATATTTTAAGGAAAGTTTGAGTGAATTATATTTTTTAGTTTGATGAATAGTTCTAGCATCTAGGACATATTAAAATTTGTGTTACTATTAACTTTTCCTTATTTTTTCAGTCCACGAACTATTGCTCCCTGATTTCTCTCCTGGGTTTTCTTTGATTTACAAACAGAAAACATTTGCCATTGATCCTGCTCACCGATACACATGCGAGGTCCTTCTCCGAACGGCAAGAAGGTGTAAGGGTGTCTGCCATGGGAGTTTGACTCACTGAACCTTTCTGGGTTGAAGGTCTCGGGATTCGGGAAGTATCGTGGATCCCGGTGCAGTGCGTATACCGGGATGGTGACTGTCACTCCCTCCTCCAATTTTACGTCCGAGGAGGGGATCTGGTACTTCCGAGTGCAACACCGGTTGAGGTCGCCCACCGGTGGATGGAGCCTCATAGTCTCTAAAGAGGTTAACCAAATGTTAGAAATTTCAAATTATCCAAAAATTGGCAATAACTTTAACTTTGATATTAGTAATGATTTTAATAAGCTGCATTAAGTTTGTTTTAAACACAACAGGATCTCTCTTATCCGACCTTCCCGTAACCGACCCCACCCATTATTTGACATAATGTCCAACCGTCTACCTGTGATTCCCACGCACCCATCGTTGCTAAGCCTGTCAAAACGAGAAAGACTTAATTTACGCACTACGATTATATGAACTCAATACAATATACAAAATGGCGGCTTAATGAAGCTTGTTAGGACATATGTTTATGTGAATTTTTTGTTGATTTTTGCTTGCTGAATTACCTGGCAAAGTTTGAAGAGGTTGAAGCTGGACACATTGTATTTTGTTTGAATATTTACACTGGTATAGTAGTATTTATTGTTTTTACTGTTATATTTGATATTTTTTTATTTAAAAATTGTATACAATATTTTGTCTACCAGAAAATTATAGGTGAATAAATACTATTTATTTATTTATCATTACACTATAAGTCACTAAAGAGTTACCATGATCGTAAAACTGGAGTACATAACTGCAAAAAATGCCAAAATATATATCTCTATGTATAAAAATGAATCATTATTTCGCTGATCACTCACGACATCACGCATTAACAGCCAGACCGATTTTGCTTATTCTTTTTTGTTGTGTTTGTGCTTGTCAGGGGAAGGTTCTTATGAAAGGAAACATTAAGAAAATTCCACATAGTTTCGCCCCACACGTCTTCAAAGTTACCATGTTACTCTTATGGAAGCAACATTTTTGTATTGGAACATATGATTACATTTAGGAATATTAATTATACAAACAGCTGTTCACATTTATAGTATTGAGAGGAGATCGGTAATAACAAAACTAGAGGATATTATAGACTTGCGCCAAGTGAGCAGAGCGAATGAGCTGAACCTGATGGCAAGTGAGCGTAGCGAACGAGCTCACTTGAAGGGCAAAAACTTCCTCTGGTTGGCATTGCAAAGCATGCCGGGTAAGCTAGTGCAATATAAATTGTAACATAGTGAAAAGAATGAAAATGTAAATAATTATAAGAACTCTAGGCATTGAGTTTCGTTTTCAATATTTATGGGTATAAACTATTCATAAATAATCTACAGTCAAGAAATCTAGAATGAGAAGGAGGTAGGTGACATCAACAAAAACAATAACAAAATCGATGACGTCAAAGGTGCAGCACTTAAAATATTCAAACCAAACCACTCATATGTCAAGATTAAAAACATGACGTCAAAGGTGCAGGATATACTTTAAAATGCTTCAATCAGCTGTTGGTGTCGCCTACCTTGTTTTGTTCTAGATACATTGTCTACAGTATTTATCTGTTGATTTAAATTGATTACCATTAACAACCTGTTCAAGATAAGGCATCTTCTGCATGGCTTGGTAGGATATGACACCATCAAAAGAATTCAAAACTTCTTCTATTTCTTTATACACCTTTTCCTGGATCGCCGGGTTACAGGAAAGCTCAAACAAACACCAAGAAAGAATTGCTGAAGAAGTTTCATATCCAGCCAAGAAAAAGATAAATGTTTCTGCTGCCATTTCTTTTAATGTTATGCCTGGAAAAATATTTAGTTATAGTAAATATCAGATTATATTTGGAAACACCATGAAATAGTATCAGCCAGTCTTTTTTTTACAATAATTACTGTATTGTAAATATATTGAGTTTTCTCCTTTTTTTGCTAGGTTAAAACGGTACTTTAATGTCTGTGTATCATAATTTTTAGCGAATTTCCCATAGGGAATAAGCTATTACCGTAGGTCTCATGGTAAGACCTAAGCCCGGGACCATGTTACTTTTTTGTTTTGAGGTGCCCAGAAACCAAAAATAATAGTCATTAAAATTTTTATATATATGTATATATATATATATATGTATATATATATATATATATATATATATATATATATATATATATATATATATATGTATATATATATGTGTCCCTAGACACGATAACTCTCGTAAAAATGGTCCGATCGACACCAAATTTGGTAGAGATGTGTAATCCTACGTTTATTTGGATGAGTTCGAAAACCAGACATATCGACCTACCGGAAGGGGTAGTTTTGGGGGGTTTTGTACCCCAAAAATGGGTTTTTTGCATTTTTCATATGTAAATTTTAAAAATTTTAAATTTTTATTTCGACCATTGGATTTAGCTCAAAAAAACACACAATTTAGTATTTTGAAGCTTTGCTCTATCTCCATTGGTTACCGAGATATTACAAAGTCTAAAGACAGTACATTGTCTTTTGGGGCTCCAATGTTAATCTTATGGAGAATAAGAATGTGTTAATAATTCACTTATTAACCAATATTTTTGGATGAAACTTGGTATTTAGCTTCATTTGGTTGAGATTCATCCATTTAAGGTAAAAAATCTTGGTTTTTGTACTTATCATGGCAGCAAACCTGCATACTCTTTTCCCATGTGTTAATCATATGGAGAATAGGCAAACTCTTTTATTTATGGACAGATATTGATGAAACTTACTATATGGCTTTATATATGGTCGAAATAAATTTTTTCTATGCTAAAAACCTACTTTTAGTGTCCCCCATGGCAGCATACCTGCATACTCTTTCCTATATTTATCTTAAGGAGAATAGACATTTATTTCCCTATTTATGAGCACGTGATGAAATTTTGTTTACAAGTTTAGCTGGTCAAAATTAATATTACTAATTTGGAAATTCGCTGAGTACGCAGGTCTGCTGCGACGGGGGGTATTTTGTTATTACAGTTAGATATTCTATATTTTTTTCTTTAGTTTAGTATTTTAGTTCTTGAATCTTTTAAGTTCTTAATTTTGGTACTTATTCGTAAAACATTACAGTGAGTACTGAAGGACTAAAGACTCATTTCCACAAACATAGAAGCAGTCTATGTGGGAATTAATTCCTTTTTGTTAGGCTGCGTTCACACAATACGAGTTTTAGCCGTGCGCCGTGGACGGTACGGCGCCGTGTAGGTTGAATTACATTGAAGTATATGGGATGTGTTCACACGAAATGACGCGCATCGAACACGGCGCCGTGCCGTCCACGACGGTAAAAATCTAGACCACGACGCTTTGACGACACATTCTCGACCATTTCAATTCAGTCAGATGTTAAATCTGGTGTTAATATCAGTGTTGCCACTTCAATTTTTTCAACCAGCTCGCATAATATAAACATAAATATCTTATAGAAAAAGGAAGATTAGATTATTTACTTTGAAAAGGGGGGAGGGTTTAACACATTCGCGGCGGCACGGGAGCGATCGCTCCAACGCGGAACCCTAATGCCATCCTGATGGGTGCGATCGCTCCCAAGCTGCACTGCTTTACAATATGATTTATTTTTAATCTAGAATCTGAGCTAGAAATCTGAAACTTTGCACAGCACTGCTCAACAGTATAATGTATTTCGGGACCACGTGGGTTTTTTCTGGGCAGTGCTGCTGCTACGGTGGGTTTTACAATTTTTACTTTCAGGATGGCGGCGAGGTTCGAGCAAAAACCTCGCCGCCGCGAACGTGTTAAGGACCCCCCTCAGAACGTTATGCAGTGCTTCACCTGCTCCCATGTTCGCCTTATTTATTTAGTCTGTTAAAAGTGAGGGAGGTTGTAAATAAAAGATTAGATTTGAGCTATTAGATTTGCTTTTGGACTTTTTAATATTTTTAATCCATATTAAACTGTGATGGTCTAAAGCCGTTCACCTTTAAACCTTTATAGCGTAATATGGATTCAAAACATAAGAAAATCCTAAAGCGAATCAAGTAGCCCAAGCAAGTCTTTAACTTACATCCTATCTCACTTTTACTGGACTTAAAGACCTAAAATGGGAGCAGGTGAAGCACTGCACAATACCCCCATGAGAGGAACACAATCACCCCCATGACCATGTTTTTTTTTATTTTTTTATTTTATTATTATTCTTTTTACTGTCATTTGGGTATTACTATAAACGCAGTCTTTATTTAATGTTGGGATTGTAATTAAAGCCTTTTATTGCTCTTAATTTTATTCCCATACAATGTTAAATATTGTCAGAGGAATAAATGTTATTATTATTATTATTATTATTACTACAATAAGAGGTTTGACTTTCAACTGTTTACGTTTACAATTGTACACACGGTGCTGGCTTGGGCCATATACTCCATCGGCGCGAGCCGTGATGTTGACTGATGAGGCCGAGAAAAGCACCGCGCCGTGCCGTCCACGGCGCACGCCGAAAAGTCGTATCGTGTGAATGACCTTACCTTTTTGTACTGCAATATTGTAAATTTGTAGAATAAATAAATTTGAATTCGATATTATGCTGTATTTAAATTATTGTACTTTTTAAAATAATATATGACTAGACAAGTAAAGATCATCATTTTTGAGCCGAGCTGTGAGGATACAGTACACAGTCCACTTAAGCTACATAATTCACATGTTCTGAGCGTTCCTTCATTTTGATTTATAGTCATTCTGTACAATATTATTCAAGTTATTCCAAGCACAATAATTTTATGATTTCAAAATTAATTTTAAGCTAAAAAAATAGTACTCAGGACATAAAAACTTACAAAACTTTAAACATCATATATGATTTTCATGAATGTAAATACAAAAGAGCGAGCCCACGTCCACAGTAAGATGTTCGCTTCTTGTCACAAAATACTTGAACTCCATAGCTCGGTTGTAAACTTAACTTGTTTAACTCTATCTAATGATATACTGTCCGCTATCACTGTGGATTTATTGGAGACAGAGTTCCACAGCGGCACAGCAGCACAGCAAGCCTAGCTCTACAAACCCTCAATGTTTATTGTCAGATTTTCCAAATCTCTTTAACTAAAAGAAAGCTGACCTTCAGAACAAAGTTGTTGGCAAGGCTAAAAATTTTAAAACTGTTAAAAACTTTTAAAATTGCCTGTTAGGTCACTTTGTAAATGTCACCTTTACATAAAGAAAAATCGATTTTAAAAAAACTAAATTTGCCTTAAAATAAATTTTATTGAACTGTGATCCAATATGTATACACTGGAAATACACATATTGTACCAGGTTCAAACCCATGCACTATCTCAATCTAAATATAAAAAATTTATCTGTTAAGTAAATAACATCCTGGATTATTAAAAATGTGTCAATAAGGACAATAGAAACTTCAAAGCTTTTATGTCAGACCAGGATGTAAACCATTATGTTATACTATTTTAAATCCACAGAATAAGTAAACCATTACTTTTTCCTATTTTGGGTCCACAGTGTATGTGTATTGAAGTTTATGAAGCTGAGTGATTATAGTGCTGGCCTTTGAATCCAAAGGTTACCGGTTCGATCTGGAGAAAAGTAAGTATTTTTTTTTAGCGAATTTCCCATAGGGAATAAGCTATTACCGTAGGTCTCATGGTAAGACTTAAGCCCGGGACCATGTTACTTTTTCGTTTTTAGGTGCCCAGATACCCAAAATAATAGTCATTAAAATTTATATATATATATATATATATATATATATATATATATATATATATATATGTGTGTGTATATATATATATATGTATATATTTATATATGTATGTGTCCCTAGGCACGATAACTCTCGTAAAAACGGTCCGATCGACACCAAATTTGGTAGAGATGTGTAATCCAACGTTTATTCGGATGAGTTCGTAAACCAGACATATCGACCTACCGCAAGGGGTAGTTTTGGGGGGTTTTGTACCCCAAAAATGGATTTTTTGCATTTTTCATATGTAAATTTTAAAAATTTTATATTTTTATTTTAACCATTGGATTTAGCTCAAAAAAACACACAATTTTGTACTTTGAAGCTTTGCTCTATCTTCATTGGTTACCGAGATATTAAAAAGTCTAAAGACAGTACATTGTATTTTGGTTCTCCAATGTTAATCTTATGGAGAATTTTGATGTGTTAATATTTCACTCATTAACCAATATTTTTCGATGAAACTTGGAATTCAACTTCATTTGGTTGAGATTCATCCATTTATGGTAAAAAATCTTGGTTTTTGTGCTTATCATGGCAGCAAACCTGCATACTCTTTTCCCATGTTAATCATATGCAGAACAGGCAAACTTCTTTAGCAATGGACAGATATTGATGAAACTTAGTAAATGGCTTCATATGGTCAAAATAAGTTTTTTTTTATGATAAAAACCTAATTTTAGTGTTCCCCATGGCAGCATACCTGCATACTCTCCCTATATTTATCATAAGGAGAATAGACATTTATTTCCCTATTTATGAGCATGTGATTTTATTTGGTTTACAGTTTTATGTGGTAAAAATTAATATTACTAATTTGGAAATTCGCTGAGTACGCAGGTCTGCTGCGACGGGGGGTATTTAACTTTCGATTCTAGATCCAGTTGACAGTTTGTCATCAAGCTATTAATTAATTATGGAATATTAAACCGTTCCTATCAAAATTAAAACACAGAAATGCCATTGGTGTATAGAAAAATAAAACAAATAAAATAACACTCTAGCATAATGAGAGTTGAAGGACTAGTCATAATTAATTGAGGTATTTGCCGCTTATATGGCTTAGCCTTTTTTGCACTGTTGTTTTCATATAAGTTTTCTTGCTCTCTCTCCTTTTCAACAAAGAGAAGTCTTCAATCGATGTGTTATGCATTAATTTGATTGATAACACAATCATAAACAAAAACTCTTTCAGAATTGCTTTGGTGGGCTCCTACAGAGATGAAATTTGGTCAAGGCAAAAGTAGATGGCGGTCACCTATAATTTTAATAAACATGGTTTGTAAAGTAATTGCAGTTTTCTAAGAGCATCCTAAGTAGAAAGGCAATTCTTGTGTCAGTGTATGCTACAGAAATCATCTTTAATAACTATGTAACTACCTTGTTCCAATTTGGACTTAAAATAATCAATTGTGGTACTACTTCCGTCAATTTCAATGCTACAATCTAAAAGAAAATGTTACTTGAAAAAAACCCCTCTTAATTATTTATTACTGTTGTACAAAACATATACTTATTTAATATTTGGATAGGGCTCGGTCTGTAGTTGTTTCCCCCCAAAAATGATGAGAATCGGCCTAAAAAATGATATCCATCACTGAAATTTGAAATTTTTACATTAAAATAAAATTTAATCAACAAGAATTAATTTTAAACATTAGTTAAAGTACAGCTGTAAATAGGTGTAGTTTTAGGAGATTAACCAGAATTGATAATCATAATACTGAACCAAACGGTTATATTTGATTTATTTGGTGGCTTGAACTAAACTCAATATTTATTCTAGTTATTTGGTGCACTAATTATCTATATATAAGGTAAGCATCTTTCTTTTCCTCATTTTTTTCAGCTTGTGTGCATTATAGGAGAAATCCATGCATACCATTAGAAAGGTATTCCTGTAGATTAGCACAGTTCCATTATAATTCTTCACATCATCCCCAAGGCTACGCCCCACAGGCTTTCGCTTTCATAGTTTCAATCAAGGACCTTGGTTTCAATGTTAATCTTATGTGACAAATTGATTGAATCATTAGACAGCTGTTGTAAGAACAACAGCTGACACTAGTGACACTAGTGAAAAAAAAAAAAATTTCCTCCACTCCAAAGATCATTACGAACGGCGTTCCGCAAGGATCCGTTCTGGGACCTCTCCTTTTCTTGGTTTACATCAACAACATCACAGACTGTGTCCCAATAGGTAACGTCTACTTGTTTGCGGATGACACAACATTATTCGTAAATGGGTCAGACTTGCCAAGACTGGAGGCAGAGTCTAATGAAAAGGCAAATGAATTAGCTAACTTTTTCTCATCAAACAAACTCAATTTAAATCCACAAAAAACCAGATACATGTGTATCCAAACTGCCCAAAGAAAAAATTCAAAAAATAATAGGACTCCGAACCTGTTTATTGGAGAGGATCAAATTGAAATTTCAAAAACAGCCGATTTTTTGGGGGTGAGATTGGATGATAGGCTGGGATGGGAAGATCAGTTAAAGAAGCTTGAGGGGTCGTTAGCTCGAGGTCTCTATATTCTGCGAAGAATTAGAACCTACGGTAGCCTTCCCCTATCAAAGTTGGTTTACTTTGGCCTCTTCGAACAACACATTTCTTATTCAATAATTCTTTGGGGAGCTGTTAAGGGCAACCTTGAAAGAATTTTTGTCTGTCAAAAGAAGGCAATAAGGGCCATCCTGGGCATGCCGCCCCAGACCAGCTGTAGAGATGCTTTCAAACAATTAGGCCTTCTCACGGTCCCCTCATTATTCATCTTTGAATCAGTCTGCTATATAACAACCCAAAATATTTCACCAACCTTTTCCAATCACAAATACCACACCCGACATAAAGGACTTCATGCAGAGCAACACAAACTAACTCTTTTCGAACACAAGCCTAAATACTGTGGGATCAAGCTATTCCAAGCTTTGCCAGAAAAATTACAAAATATCAATAAAATCACAAAGTTCAAAGTTGAAGTTAAAAAGTTTCTAGTGGAGTCCAGTTTTTATAGTATTGACTGTTACCTTTCTGGTAACAAAGAACTAGATTAGAATTATCCTTTGTAGGGCAGCTATGCATAAGATAAACCCTTTGACCTGTCCAATTCCTTGACTCTAAGGACAACGGTTGCGAGCTACAAGTAACAAGTAAGTAAGTAACAAATGCTAGAAAATCAGGAAGAACAGATGTCTTAGTTATAAAATGGTTTTAAGCTAAGGCCCATTCTATACGGACCGATTGTCTGCCGCCGATTGTCGGCGTCGATCAGCTGATATTTTACCGAACAATGGAGTTTAAATGGGAGCTTCTATACGGGCAGATTTTTAACGCGCTATGACGCGGTATATTCTGCTTCCGCCGCCGATCTCGCAACCTCACGCCAAATCTCGTAATTTCTCTCTCGTTCTCGCCATTTCTCGTCCACTGCCTTTTCTGATCCCTTTTGTCCTCACCGTTCTCCAGTTTGTTTTGTTTTTGTTGTTAGAAAACATGTTTGACATGAAAAACTCATTTTTCTAGAAATTGAAAAACATCCTAAATTATTCGAAGTGACATCTAAAGATTACGCAGACAAGGTTAAAAATCTCAAAGTTGGATTGAGGTAAAAATTCAATGCACAGTTAGTTTTTGCCTGCATTCACTATTCACGAAAACAAACAAATATAACTATATTTATCTCAATGACGAAGAGGTTATTCATTTTAATTACATACCGGTAGGCCTACCTTAGTGTAATTGGTCACTTACTGATTACATGACAAAATAAGTTTAAATGATTACTATAGGCCTCGACCGACGGTTACACAGTTCAAGCGTCATGTCAAGTTGTTACATAATACTGGTCAAAATGTATCAGGCCCTTTCAATTATTTATAGGTATATAAGCTTACCTATATCTATTATTTTCTTTCTTAAAGTTAATTGTATTATTTAGTCATCTCTAACTCTATTTCTCTCTAAAAAAATAACTATGGAATATTGACCAATCTTGTGTTTTAGTATACATGTTTCGTAGGAGTTTTGTGGCCATACATTATCCCTTTTTATTATAACTTTTGTAATATTTTCAGTATTTTGGAAATATTGAAATCATATAAAGTCATTTTTTAAAACATAAATACGTCATCACTTAATTGGAAAAAGACTTTTCCTTTCTAATTTGAATTGTAATGTCGTATGTTTATACAATATTTATGTTTTAGTAATTTTATAATTATAAATCATTTTATAATTTTAATTGATCGCAATTGACTATTTTCTTGTGTTACATAATTTGTAAAGCATGATAATATAAGTGGAAACAGTTTTAGCAAGGTCAGTTTTAAATGTTGTATTTTTTTACATTAACTGAATGGTTGGCAACACTGTTGCGCCGATTATCCGCTCGTATAGAATGGCCGGCGGACGGCAGATTTCGCATGAGCAGATCCGCCGCCGACAATCGGTCCGTATAGAATGGGCCTAACTAGAGATCGCCTCCAGATCAAAATTCGATCAAAATTTCAGTTGATCTGGACCCAAGAAGTTTAAAAACATTTTAGAACTAAAACATCTGTTCTTCCTAATTTTCTAGCAGTTGTTTTTACACCAGCTGTCTAAGGCCCATTCTATACGGACCGATTGTCGGCGGCGGATCTGCTCATGCGAAATCTGCCGTCCGCCGGCCATTCTATTCGAGCGGTTAATCGGCGCAACAGTGTTGCCAACCATTCAGTTAATGTAAAAAATACAGCATTAAGTAGCATTTACATCTGACCTTGCTAAAATTGTTTCCACTTATATTATCATGCTTTACAAATTATGTAACACAAGAAAAAACTCAATTGCGATCAATTAAAATTATAAAATTAATTACAAAAACATAAATATTGTATAAACATACGACATCACAATTCAAACTAGAAAGGAAAAAGTCTTTTTCCAATTAAGTGATGACGTATTTATGTTTTTAAAAATGACTTTATATGATTTCAATAAAAGTTATAATAAAAAGGGATAATGTATGGTCACAAACTGCTACGAAACATGTAGGCCTATACTAAAATACAAGATTGGTCAATATTCGATAATTATTTTTTTAGAGAGAAATAAAGGTAGATGACTAAATAATACAATTAACTTTAAAAAAGAAAATAACGGATATAGGTATTCTTATATACCTAAAAATAATTGAAAGGGCCTTATACATTTTGACCATATAGTATTATGTAACAACTTGACATGGCCTTTGAACTGTATAACCGTCGGCCGAGACCTAGTAATCATTTAAAAATTTTTTGTCATGTAATCAGTAAGTAACCAATTACACTAAAGTAGGCCTACCGGTATGTAATTGAAATGAATAACCTCTGCGTCACTGAGATAAATATAGTTGTATTTGTTTGTTTTCGTGAATAGAGAATGCAGGCAAAAACTAACTGTACATTGAAATTTTACCTCAATTCAAAATTCTTATAATTTAGGATCTTTTTAAATTTCTAGAAAAATCAGTTTTTCATGTCAAACATGTTTTCAAAAAACAAAAACAAAACAAATCGGAGAACGGTGAGGACACAAAGGATTAGAAAAGGCAGTGGACGAGAAATGGCGAGAACGAGAGAAAAATTACGAGATTTGGCGTGAGGTTGCGAGATCGGCGGCGGAAGCAGAATATACCGCGTCATAGCGCGTTAAAAATCTGCCCGTATAGAAGCTCCCATTTAAACTCCATTGTTCGGTAAAATATCAGCTGATCGACGCCGACAATCGGCGGCAGACAATCGGTCCGTATAGAATGGGCCTAAGATTAAAATTGGAACTTTGGAAGCCTGTGGGGCGTAGCCCTTGAGTCCGATGTGAGTTAGAATGTGATTCAGCTCATCTACAGGATCATACCTTTCTAATGGTATGTACAGATTTATCCTACGATGCGCACGAGCTGAGAAAAAAGGAGGAAATGAAACATGCTTGCGTATTAATATATAGATTGGGTCAAGATCAATTGAATTTTTGGTCACATTTCGACCAGTGGGCAAAATCTATAAATAAATCCATAGTATCTATAAATAAATATTAGTAGTAAATATTAAAACAGCAATTAACTCTTTACCTTCTTTTTTGATGTTGTATTTTTTCGTCTGAGAACCATTTTCCATTTCACAGTCTTCCTCAAAATCTAGAATACTCTTATTTTGTTTAATTTTAATTAATAAATCTAAAAAATCAAATCTACTCACTTTGTTCAACTCTCTATAAGAAACTGAATCTCGAATCAAATTTGTAATGAAGTCCGTTACTACAGGATTAACCGTATGAAACAGTTTTATTTTATCGAGAACAGGAAATAGATTTAGTAAATAGCACTTCAATGACATCACCGTATTATATTTAAACATATTTCCTGTAATGTTATAAAGCTCAGAGTTCTGTTCATTGAGTGTATTAAAGTTCACACCAAAAGCACAATTTCCAATGACATCGATAGTGAAACGCTTTAAAATGTCATTGATATTGACGGCTTCGCTCACTTTGATTTTACTTTCGACAGCGTCGCTGAGGTAGCCGCAACACTCATCCACCAGTGAGAACATCATCTTCATCTTGCACGCCGTGTACGCTGGAGTCAACTTTATTCTCATTTCCTTCCACTCGTCGCCTCTCATGGACATCAGGTTGTTGTTGAGGTACTCCTTGGAATCACATTTCATCTCAACAAAGTTCCGGTCTGTAAAGTGGTTGAATTTTCTAGTGAGAACATCCTTTATGATTTCAGGATCATTGATTATAATACTTGGTTTACGACCATCAACTACACCGAAGAAGCGATGGTGGCCATATTGTTGGTACGCCTGATGCACTGCGATGCAATACCGGTTTCTCCGCAATACAGCATATGGTAAGGATCCCAGCGGAAATATCGGTGGCACCTGAAATACAAGTCATTACACAGTATTTAAAATTCTTCTGACATTATTAAAAACTGCAATGGAGAATTGAAGACCCAAAGCTGTTTTTAAAGGGGTGCCTAAAAATATTTGGTAAAATTATTTGACTTGGAAGTACGACTTTCTATTCAAGTAATTTAGACAAGAATCCCAACTTGGTTTTACATCCCATATAAAACTTACTAAGACTTTGTGGTTGTCACAGTGTGAATTAAAAGAATGATTGAATTTCTATGTTACAGTTACAAAGACAAAATTACCTGAACGACACCTCGCTTGGGCCAGTAGTCGTAGTCCCTCACAATGTAGGTGAAGAGCAGCCAGAAACCAAAGACCAGAACATAAACAACTTCCAGCACATCACTTTCTAGGATGACACCCATATCATACAATATAACACTTTTAATGTGTGATTCTATAAAAAGATTATGATATGAAAATAAATATTAATAAAAGACATTTTAGTACCTTATTGCACATAACAGCATGTTGCACATTGTTAGCGTTAGCGCATATGTATTGTTGAATAAAAGAGGTTGACAACATATGAAATGTTTGCTATATAAGGGAATGATTTCAGATATCCACAATGCCATGTTTTTGTGAGATAAAATAGAGACTGATAGACATTATTGTTTACTGAACTCCTAGATGGGCAAAGTATAAGAAAGAAGAAAGTTTTAATATCACACATAATTAGTGCTTTCAATACCATCCACCGGTCCATGCACCTGTTTTTTATAAATAAAAAAATGAAAAGGTCTCCATATAGTAAAATTGTAGAGCATTTGTATTGAAAATACTCTTTTACATCACATTACACGAAAAACAACAGTTTTTCGTCCTGTTAGTAGTCTGCAAATAAGTCACCTTAACAAAGTGTACAGTAAAAAAATCTCTTTATTTTTATCGTGAGCTATAACATCAAAAAGTTGTGTTTGCCTTCAAAAAATAGTATAATTTGTCATTAGTCCGGAAAGTGGTCATTACCAGTTAAAATCGAGTTTTAAGTATGAGGCAAAGTCAAGTAGGCTACTTGAATTCGATCGAGCACTGGTACCCTTTCCGACGAGAGACAAACAGTTTTCTTTTCATCATACCATCACCTTTAATAAATATACAGTTTAGATGTAAGTTTGTAAATTTCGACCTATACACTTCCTCTTACGTTGTTATTTGTTTATCTTGCATTTGGATTAGTTCAGCTTTTAGTACAAATAAAAATGAATTACTTGTTAAGTAACAAACAGGCCCGGATTAACACTTTTTGACGCCCTAGGCCAAAGGTCACAATTACGCCCCCCCCCCCTCCCCCCCCCGAAAAACAAAAAAACAATCCGATACATATATTGAGTTATTTTAATTCTAATTACTTTGGCTGTAGTATAAAAGCACAGAACTATTAAAGGAAAGTGATGAGTGGCATTTTCGTCACTTTACTCCAAGGACGTATTTGAAACAAATAACGGAGTTATTGTGATTTTTCTGCTGAAAAACAATGATTTTGCATTAAAGTTTATACAAATTTAGGTTATTTTAAGAGAAAAATTGCAATTCCGTTATTTGTTGTCATATCCTTACAAACTTGTTATCCTTAGTTACATAATTTGATTTGTCAATTTTTTAGTCTCTAGTAAAAATTTAGAAAAACTTACCGTTTTGAGATATTTGAGCTTACAAATTTAAAATGGCCGCCATTTTTAAAATACACATCGGAAAATAATAATTATTTTCTCTGAAAATGGACATTGGTTTGATAAAGATTCATGCCAAAACTGAACTCAATACAACCATCCGTTGTGGAAATAAAAATTAGGCCTAATATGTGTAAAAACAAAATTTCAGCTGTGTGGGTACTGGCGGTATTTGGACTTATTACTATGATTTTCATATTGTTTTTGGTCCAGGAACAATGGCCTAAAATGTTGGCAGGGAATTCTGAAACACCCTGTATAATTGTAATACAGAAATAAATTTGAATCCAGGGCAAAGGAACAAGGTCAAGGCAAACCTTACAAGGCGACGGCCAAGGCAAAGGGTCGCTATTTACCGTGAATTAGGGGAATTTACCGCTTGTCGGGGGCGCTCTTTACCGCTGATCACAGGTGCTATTTATGCGTATTGGCGGCGCTCTTTGCAATCGATCAGGTACACTCTTTACCGGCGGTTGGAGGCGTGATTTAACTTAAGGGTGATATTTACCGTCGATTACAGGGCGATGCTTACCGCTAGTCGGCCGTGATGCTCTTGACCGCTAATCAGGGGCACCCTTTACGGCACATTAGGGGCGCTCGTTCCCGCCGCGAAGGAGCCTCTCGGGTCCCGGCAACTTAGGGGTCCTCTAGTTCGCTTGAATAATCCTTTCTTATTTCTATTTTGGCAAATATTCTATTTACTCTTGTTATTAAAGAATTTAATAAAAAAAATGTTTAAAACCCCAAAATTAAATTATATTTGCAGTTAAATAATTTTTGACTGAAATATAGTATAAAAAAGGCCCGTTTGACGCCCCCCTCTCGGCTGACGCCCTAGGCCATGGCCTAGGTTGGCCTAGTGGATAATCCGGGCCTGGTAACAAACAAAACATAGTTCCAAAAACTACCATTATCCGGCCTAGTCCCAAAAACCCAGTGGGAATCAACTAATTTTGATTACAGCTGACTGTTCCGAAAACAATGTGTATCGTAAGGGTATGGTGAAAAATTCTTATAAGCCTTGCCACATAACTACTTGACAATAGTAGATTTCATTACTAGTCTTGAAAGTGACTTATTGCGGGGAGGAATTGCATTTAAGCGCGAGGCGAAGCAGAGGATGGAAAAGGCTATCGAGCCCTTGCAATGGCTTTTTTGGGACGAGTATTGAACATTATTTTTCATTACGATATCGAAAAACTTGTAAACAACATGAATATTTTTGTTTATTTAACTTAGTATCAAGAAAAAAAACCGAACTCATAACGCTGAGTTTCCGAGCTTATGTCGAGGAACATTCGCACGGAAACTCAGCGTTATGCAACAGCTGATCGGCCTAATGCAACAGCTGATTGGTCTGCATCGCAAAATCCCATAATGGTCACTTTCAGTGCACCACAAATGCACAGAAAGTTAACGTTATGTAATTTTGCCGTGCAGTAGCAGAAAAACCTATTTCCTTAGCTCATTCTACGTTTAGAAAGTGTACTTTCGTGTGTAGAGCAATGAAAATGTATTTTACTAAAATGTTTTTTTAAAGTGTTTTTAACTGTGCTTAGTCGCATTTCCGAGCTTGGCTTCACCTCGCTCGAAAAACGCAGTTGTGCATAGATAAAAGCCACTTTCCATTCTAGCAATGAAGACTACTGTTTATAACAAATAAATCGATATAAAAACATAAGAAATGAAAGCTTTCATACAATACACAAAACACTTGAAACAGTTAAGTGTTCAATAATAAAATGTTTTAAATGTGTGGGTGTATTAGTTACCAGTAATGTTTTGTTATTTATTACACTTTTTGACACAGTCCAGCTAGTAATAATTTTTAGACATACTGTAGTAACTCTTTAGTCAAAACTGGAAATGTATTATCTAAGATAACAATATGACTTTCAATTAAAAACAAGAAGTTGTGGTTTCCTGTGTTCACTGGTCTAATAAATAAACCATCAAACACCAATACTTCTAACACATTGTTCACAGAAAACATTCTACGAATGTAATAAATAAAACAAGTACAAACCGAGCCAATATATAGTCCAAACTTGGGTAATTAGTTCCGGTTCTACAATACACGCGTCAAGTGAGTGAACCAATACACACTCATATTAACCCAAAAAAGATATAGCTTCCATGGGCCTCAACCATGCAAGTTTTTCAGTTTTGTCCTTTGTTCCTAAAATGTAACCGGAGCAAACATATTAGAAACCCATAGTATTCATTTTTGTAAAAACAAAAATCTTTAAATTGTATAATGCTAAGAAGTTACATAAAAATAGAAGGAAAACTAAAACCTATTTACTTACCTGAGATTGTTTTGATTACAACTAAACTTGTCACACTTTTCTTAGATGGTGACAGATTTTAATTATAGGTACGGCTGTTGTAATTGAAGTACAGATTATTCTTTAGAAAGGTTGCTGATAAAATTTTATCATGTTTCATAAGTTAAAAAAAACTGTCAGAATAAGCTTTGAGCGGGTTAGCAAACCTAAGTGTAATTGAGTCTAGATTTGGCTTCATTGAGTCTTGTTATCTTGTTTACTGTACCCCACCACTTCAGTATTCAGCCTCCAAATAATATTTATATGTCTACACTTTTCTTTAGTTAGAGAATATGCTTGTGTTACTTTTAATAAACATAGCCATGAAATGTATTTTTAAAACTTGAAGAGTATATTTGTTTAGGCCCACAGGTAAAGTAAAATAATAAAATGAAAACATGTTGAATTGTAAAAAAAATGGTTAAAGTTTATAAATTGTTAAAAAGATGTTCTGTTGATGAATATTTCAATCCAGTAGTATCTTATATACCATCAAAAATTTTTAATGAAGTGAGATAAAATTTTTATGGCTAAACTACTTTTCTACATAGCTGTCATCAATTCCTTTTTCGTGGAATTTTTTATCCTGACTATTTTTTTCCTATATGAATGTTTTAAAATTACCAAGCGAAGTCAGTTAGTTGCGAGTTGTATAATTTTAATTTTTATGGCAAACATTTATGACAGATTCCATAATGTTTATGTGCCAATTAAAACAGTCTGTCTTACAAAATATAGCGTGTAAACAGTTATTAATATTTAAAAACTGAACTGTGCAAAATTTTAAACTGTATTTTGATAACATAAAACATTGGAATGAAAAATTCAGTGAAAGACTGTTTAGTCTACTTGTTTCTTTACGTACTGAAGCATAAAACACTAGATTTATGCCCTAAACACACATAAATAATAAAATTATTTATAAAATAAATCATACGATTATTAATTTAATTTAAATTACATAAACAATGTTCTAGCTTGAAAAAAATATTTTTTTCCTATAATGAAATATGAATATACTTAGACTTAAGAAAAGTTAAGTAAGGTATAAAACTAAAGTTCTTAACGTTTAATAATAAATTTATTTTATTAAAAAATTCAATAACACAAAATTGTTAACGACTTATATATATATATTTGCTTTTTTATAAACCACTACGAGGGCGTTAGAACCTTCATCATCATTTGTTCTTGAAATTCTGAAACATAAAACAAGAAATGGACAATGAAAGTTGTTGGTTTGTGTTTTGTGATAATAGATGCAAGAACTGATTCATATTATATCACATCTGTTAAAACAGTTGTTCGTAATCAAGTAAAAAGAAATGGAATGTTCAAGCTTTTATAAACACCAAAAACAAAATCAATATCATAAAACTAAAGGTAAGTTTAATTAATATTCAAACACAATATAAATAAATTGGCCAACAAATAAAATTAGATGGTAAATTATAATTAACTAGCTTAAACGGCATGCTTTGCAATTTCAACCAAAGGAATTTTTTGTCCTTCAGGTGAGCTTGTTTGCTACCCTCACTTGCCGCAAGTCTATAATATCCTCTAGCTTTTTATTATAATAGGCACCACGAAATTGCGAGCTTGGAAATTTAAACAGCTCAAAGCCGATTTACATTATTCTTACCTAGCGATGTTGTTGGTTTTATTTTGTTTTCATGTTTTCCTACTTTTGCAGTAATTTCCAAGTGATGCCAACAGCTGGATGAGTCTGCACAAATCGGCAACACTGTTTTAAATTCAGGCTCGCATTTTTGTGTTGCCTACTATACCAATCCCTCAATAAATTAATGTAATATGTTCCCAATACAAAAATGTTGTTTTTATAAGAATAACATGATAACTTTG
Source organism: Neoaliturus tenellus (assembly GCA_030545055.2). Classification (NCBI taxonomy): domain Eukaryota; kingdom Metazoa; phylum Arthropoda; class Insecta; order Hemiptera; family Cicadellidae; genus Neoaliturus; species Neoaliturus tenellus. The sequence continues at coordinate 220,467,057 of CM061532.1, forward strand.
AAGACGTGTGGAGGGAGCCCTATGGAGGAATATGGATAAAAACTATCCTATTTTATGTTATTCCTGGTTCTAAGCTACCTTCCTGCCAATTTTCTGCCAAATCAGTTCAGCCGGTTTTGAGCTTATTTTATTTTATAGCAGTAATGATATATAGTAGTAGCTTTCTCGGCATGCTTTGCAATGTCAACTTGAGAAATTGTTTGCCCTTCGGGTGAGTGCATTCGCTAAGCTCACTCGCCATCCGGTGTAGCTCTTTCGCTAAGCTCACTTGCTGCAATTTTATAATTCTATTTCCATTCTTCAGTTCAGCTGTTTTTGAGATATAAGAGGTGTAACTAACACGACTTTCTTTTACACATATTATATATATATTACTGTTTTAGTTATAAAGCAGAAGCCAGCTTAACATTGTTCCAATGTTCAATGCATTTGAACATTGGAACAATGTTCAAATGCATTGGATTTGAACATTGTTGGAATATCATTGTACGGTACAACAACAACCAATAATTTAAATGCCATTTTGATAATGCAAAAAAAGGCAATAAGAATAATTTGTAATTTAAAACCCAGAACTTCAGTAAAGGATCATTTCAAATCGGAACAAATAATGACAGTTTATGGAATGTATGTTTTTGATACAATTTTATCTATAAAAAATAGATTTCAGGATATGGAACTGGTTGTTAACAATCATGAACATAATACCAGAAATCGGGGATGCCTAGCCATAAGCGCCCACAATTTACAACTTTTTAAGAAAAAACCTACATACGCTGGTTCCAAATTCTACAATAAAATACCAAATGATATTACGGATGAGGTCTCAAGTAAGAAATTCAAAATCAAACTTAAGCAGTATCTCATCAACAAAGCTATGTATTCTTTTGAAGAGTTATAATTTTGAACTATTTTGTTAAATTCTGAGGTTTAGGCTAAGTCATTTTTATAACTATTTAACACTATTCATCAGGCCCGCGGTTTGTATGTGACGCGCTATGGGCCCGAGAGATGTTTGCGCCCCCCCCTTCCACCCCTCCTCCCACCTCTCCCGAGGATATGAATCACCAAATAAACAAACCCAATGCCATAGGCATTTGACGATTTGAGACGTGCATTCGCAACATAACAACAAAATAAAACAATGACAGAACTATTTTTATTGTGTTCATTTTCGACCGCTAATAATGCGGTTGCGCATTGTAAAAGTAAAAAAATGTAAACTGTAATTAAATTCAATATAAGGAGAGGATTCAATTGGCGGGCTATTTATAGGTCCACCAGACAGAGAAGAATAAGAACCTGCGCAGAACCACGATCTCGAGAATTGCTGGCGCACGTAGGGGTTGTGGGGGCGAAGAGGGCGGGGCGGCGCGGCAGGGTGAGATGGACCCATGGTGGGGATTAGTCGTTGGCGCGCCGTTCGGGAGGACGGGTGTTCTCCGAACAACCCCGATTAGTCGGGTGCCTTTCCGCACTTGTGTACTACACAGTACAGTACGCGCTGTATACTGCGACCTCTACACTGATCGAAAAACATTTATCATTATTACTGTTAGGAGTACGAAGCCCCGTGGTTATGGCGTCAACGTCAAAATCTGCTTGATAAATTGTAAAATATTTTCTTAGTCGCGCTCCCAATAAACCTAAGAAAGCCCTTGGGCTCTTGCGCCCCTTAGCCCTTGCGCCCCTGGGCCCGGGCCCGGGCCCACCGGGCCCATTTATAAAATCGGCCCTGCTATTCATGTATGTATATAAACTACAAATGAATAAAGACATTTTGAATTGAATTGAATTGAATTGAATGAATCCAATATAGAAGCATTCCAACTACAACTTAAATCTACAAAACATTTATATAGATAAAATGAAAGGTTGACAATAAAATCAATCACTGGACTAGACAAGTGAAACGCAATATGACAAGGCGATGCAGCTTTAATCACAATGGCTACTTTTAGTCACGCCTAATACATATTTATGTAATTATTTATTAGATTAAACACATACAACAAGTTTTAAGACCAGAGTTGTACTTGGTAGTTACCTGCTGAGCGATGACGGCCAGCTCCCCGGCCATGGTCTGTCCAGTCTGCTGCACCAGGCCACGGAAGATCCCGTCCTCATTGCTCAGCAAGATATGCGGGTGGTCAAACTCCTGAAACATTACTGTAGTGATTATTCTTTGTTCAAACAGAACAAATAACAATAGTTGTTTACCAACATTCTTAGTAATTTGATTCAGGATTAAAACTTTGGGGTTAGCATGTCTAAGGCTCTTTGATATTTAAGAGGCATCTCTTGCACATGGTGGACTGCTGCACGCATTATGTCACTGCTTATGCTAAGTGCGATGCAGGAGCTTTTCACACTGAAGTGGGGTTTTTCAAACTATATCTTGATATATTATCGTTTATTTTAGAGATGGATATATTAAGTTTTTCTATCCACGTAGGACATAAATAATGTTCCAAAGTTAAAAGTTTGTCTTATGACAAAAATAATTGATAAAAAGAATAAGTATTTTGTGACTGGAGTCACCCATCAACAAATATTGGACCAGAGAGGCTCACGCATGTGCTGGAGTCTCCAAATGCAAAGTAGCATGTGTCATCTCAACATCAACCAAGCGAGTGATGCAATGTATGTGCACCACTGCCACTTCAGTGTGTATGTTCTCATTTAAAAACTTTGGTTGGTTTTGTGTGGCATGACAGTGCCATGGCACCACTTAAGTATGCAATGAGCCTAAAACTGTTATTTCTTCTAAATTTTCTTGTTATTTTTTAATAACACTGCATAATCATTATTAGTGTTGCCTTCATGTTGTGTTAGAACGAATGGTCAAAAGTTGAATACAGTAGAGTTCTATTATTCCAAAACCTGCTACTCCAAAAAATCCACTTGTTTCAAATATTTTTTGTAAATGCAATCTTTTACTTTAAATAGAGGAAATCATAAGTGTCAATATTATTGTCTCTATGGTTTTTATAAGCAATTCCATTGCTATTGGGGCCGCTTTTCTGTGGTTTGATCGTTGTCCAAAAACTTAAATACAATTATCCAAAAACTTGATAGACCGAATATGGTCCTGTTCCTGTTAGTTCGGATAGTCTATCTACTGTAGTTAAATTTTAAATAAAATGCTAGAAATATAACAAAATTAGCAATATTGCTTACACAACTGGTATCTACACAAAGCAACAGATACTAACAGCAATGGTGCCATTGTCCATGACTAGTACTCTGTCCGAGTCTATGATGGTGTTGAGTCTGTGGGCGACAGTCAGCACAGTGCAGTTGGCAAACCTGTGCCTGATGGTGCTCTGTATCAAAGCGTCGGTTCTGCCAACATAAACAAATATCAACAACACAAATTATTACAGACAAAGATACAAATGGAAAATCATCTAGAGTAATAAAAACATGGTTTGTAAGACTTTCAGATGGTATAATTTATTACAGCAGAATTTTTACTTTTGTTTCTTAGAGAGAATAATGAAAATATTTTTTCTCGAAAGTATGTTCTTGACTGCTTATTAATATTTTTTTTACTTTAATTTGACAATCTGGATAAAAATATATGGTCTTCACTAAAGAGAACAGTAACAATAATGATTGATATTCTTGTGCCAATCATTCTTTTTCCAATTAAAATAGCTAAGATACTCAACCCTTCCCGGGCTACATTAAATCACCGGCTGAGACACATGTATTGTAAGCTAAAGTTCAAAACATAATGTTGTAATTTTTTGTTATTAATTTGTTCCAAATAGTTCATTTGTCATAAAAAAATGTTTTCAGTGCTGGAATAAATTTTTTGCACATATTACAAAGAAAATAAAATTTGAGAAGATGGATATATCCGTCTTTGGCCCGCAAAAAACTTGGGTGAAAATCGTCCATCCGTCCGTCGCCCAGAACAACAATAGAAAAATATGAAATCTGCTGATGATGTTGAGTATTTTTGTGGGCGGAGGACGTAAATATCCATGTATGTCATTTTTTTGTTTTATTTACTTCCTATCATAATCCTCATAAAAAAAGTAAAATACCCCCCGTCGCAGCAGACCTGCGTACTCAGCGAATTTCCAAATTAGTAATATTAATTTTGACCAGCTAAACTTGTAAACAAAATTTCATCACGTGCTCATAAATAGGGAAATAAATGTCTATTCTCCTTAAGATAAATATAAGGAAAGAGTATGCAGGTATGCTGCCATGGGGGACACTAAAAGTAGGTTTTTAGCATAGAACAAATTTATTTTGACCATATAAAGCTATATAGTAAGTTTCATCAATATCTGTCCATAAATAAAAGAGTTTGCCTATTCTCCATATGATTAACATGGGAAAAGAGTATGCAGGTTTGCTGCCATGATGAGTACAAAAACCAAGATTTTTTACCTTAAATGGATGAATCTCAACCAAATGAAGCTAAATACCAAGTTTCATCCAAAAATATTGGTTAATAAGTGAAATATTAACACATTTTTTCCCCATAAGATTAACATTGGAGCCCCAAAAGACAATGTACTGTCTTTAGACTTTGTAATATCTCGGTAACCAATGGAGATAGAGCAAAGCTTCAAAATACTAAATTGTGTGTTTTTTTGAGCTAAATCCAATGGTCAAAATAAAAATTAAAATTTTTTAAAATTTACATATTAAAAATGCAAAAAATCCATTTTTGGGGTACAAAACCCCCCAAAACTACCCCTTCCGGTAGGTCGATATGTCTGGTTTACGAACTCATCCGAATAAACGTAGGATTACACATCTCTACCAAATTTGGTGTCGATCGGACCATTTTTACGAGAGTTATCGTGTCTAGGGACACATACATATATACATATATATATATATATATACATATATATATACATATATACATATATATATATATATATATATAAAATTTTTAATGACTATTATTTTTGGTCTCTGGGCACCTAAAAACGAAAAAGTAACATGGTCCCGGGCTTAGGTCTTACCATGAGACCTACGGTAATAGCTTATTCCCTATGGGAAATTCGCTAAAACTATATTTTTGGAACTTAATTTTAATCATAAATTGATTCATCCTGAGTTTGAGGCTGTTTTTTGGCCAAAATACTCTTAAATTTAAATTTGAAGAAAAATCTACTAGCTAGATTTTGAGATTGTGAAAAATACATCGCCACAGACACTAATACTATAGTCTAATTTTTTATTACCAATCTTCTCTCAATAATTTAAACGAGAACCGTTTTTTATAAAATTAATGATTTTTTAAGTAATCATATGTTAGAATACAAAAATGTTGCTTCCATAACAATAACATGGTAACTTTGAGGATGTCTAGGGCGTAGCCCTCTGTGAATATTAATATGAAAATAGTCAGACTTTCCTATTTTAAGCCTAAAGAATGAGTATACCAAATTTCAGCACTCTAGCTAGTCGGCCGGGAGGTTGGAGAATTAAAGATGAATGAGTGAGTCAGTGAGTGAGGGCTTTCTCTTTTATATGTTTAGATTACAGTAAGCTAAATTGAATTGCAAATTCTTAAATAAGCTTACTGCGGGTCAACATTTGCGGTAGCTTCATCCAGGACTAGGATTTTGTTGCTGCGCAAGATCGCCCGAGCAAGGCATACCAACTGTCTCTGGCCGACACTGAAATTTCCGCCGCCCTCTGTCACTGCAGTGTCCAGGTTGAGCAGTTCTGGATCTTGACTGTTTTCATTCAGTTTCACCTAAAAAAAATTAATTTTCACATTTCATTCATTTTCACTACAGGACTGAACTATCAAACAAACTATGGTTTAAAGTAATTATTACTACAATATAAGAAAGAAAGTGAAGAAATTTAAAGAGTGTTTTTATCAATCTTTCATTTCATCAATAGCGTTTCTCTCTAATAGCTTTCCTGAAATCAAGTTGAAATGATTTACCAATAACTAAAACTTTAAGATGAATAAATGTCAATTCAAAGCATGTAGTTTCCAAGTTTTAAAGCATTATACTTCAAGTCTGCTTGAGTACCTCCTGCAGGACGCTGTACAGCTGAGCGTCCGAGTACCTCTGGAAGGGATCCAGGTTGGTCCGGACGGTCCCGGAGAAGAGCACAGGGTCCTGAGGGATGATGGAGATGCTGGACCGGAGGCTCTCCAGGGGCACAGCTCCCGTATCCACGGCATCCACAAGGATCTGCCCCTCCAACGGCGCCAGCCGGAACAGTGCGGAGATGAGAGACGACTTGCCCGCGCCGGTGCGGCCCACGATGCCTATCTGGCACAGAAACAAGCCTCGGTCAGGGCTCTCTGGGAGGCAGGTAGAGTTGGGACAGGGATTTATTCAATTACCACTCCCTTTTGAACAGTTTTTAATATTTATGATTTTAAGTATGCTGTAAGTTACAAATTTGTAAACGTAAATATGTATAAATTTGAAAAAATCTAAATTGTCTCTATACATTTCTTTCTAATTCCACCGAAATTTATGAAATATTTTAAAGACACAAAAACTCATGGTTACCTGGCAAGAGAAATTTTGGAAGTTTCCTAACAATTCCGCATTCTACGTTACATGAAAAGACAATCCACAATTATCAATACTTACTTTCTCCTGAGGTAGCACAGTGAAGTTGAGGTTGCGTAACACGTATGGCTCCGTGATATCATACCTCAGAAACACATTCCGCATTTCAATCATACCAAACATCGGCCAGCTTGGATCCGGCTTAATTTTTTCTTCTGGAAGCAGAAGTTAACGGATTTAGATTGAGTAGTGAACCGTAGATCTGTTTATTTAAACTTCAAAAGTAAGTATCATTCTTTTCTGCATTCATTTGTGTGTAAGTTTTTCCCCAATCTAAAATTTCAGAGTACAAGTTGAGAGAAACTACAGGCTCAAATAATATGACCTAACTGGGTTATTTATGAATGATTTCCATGTGTGTGCGGTAGTGAACGTGCGAAGCAAAAATTTATTCCTTTTGTCATCACTGATAGCAATGACAAGACTGGGTTTGGAGTATGATCCATTTATTAACATCAACCAAACGTTTCAATATTCCTGAGATGAAAAAAGTGATTGAAGCATAGTCATAGATTAGCTTCTCTGATTACCTGGGTTATCCTCCTCAGGCTCCAGTTTGGTGTAATCTATGGCTCTCTCAATGCAGACCATCTGGTTTGCCGCCTCTGCAGACATCTTCATGCCCCAGTGCAGGTAGTTCATCATCGTCAGACACTGTGTAATGATGAGACCAGCGTTGGTGTCCGACCAATCTGCAACACACAACTAGCCATTAATCACCATTATTCTTGAATGATTACCCTGCGAATGTGTTCATTGCCTCAATAATGTTTTCAACAGTGGTTCTCAGCATATATTTTATTTTACAAAAGCATGTTGAGTATGATTTGTTATTGATCATCAAAGAGAATTTTAATATAAAAACTATATGGACTAGACTATTGATTCTTTCCACCCTGGTGATACACAATTTCAATTCATAAAAAAAAAATTCGAGAATCAATTTAAAACTTACAAACATTGTTAAATGTGATAGAAATGTAGGCTATGTGAATAATCTGGCATCATAAAGAAACCACTTAAATGTTAAAAGAACTCATTATGAGTTTTTTTAAGAAGCAGATCATAAACATCCTCAAAGATGGTTGCTAAAATACATCTAAAGGAGAATCACAAACTGACAGAATAACTGACAGTTAACTGATAGAATGATATATGACTGACAAATGTGCCAACAAAATCTCATTCTCATTTATTTGACCATTTTTTTGTAAAATAATAATTTTGATGTATCCAGATTAAGAATTGATTAAGAACTGTACAAATTAAATGTAATTATAACATGCTCTTTATTTGGAATATGAGTATAAACTGAAAACAATAACAAACCAAAACAATTAATTTAACTGACTTGGACTCGGTTCCCCACTTTAAATTGGCGTATTATACCTTTCGGTTGGTTCTCACATTGTTCTCTTTGCTCTGGTGTCATCAAGCTTAGGTGTGTTCTAACTCTTCTGTTAAACACGAGGAAGTATGCAGAATTACCAGTTGAATTAGGAACTTTGAAATTCAAAGGGTGAAAGGGGTGTGTTATGACATCCCAATGTATACATTGATTTGGGTGTTAAAAATTAATTGATTCTATTAAGATCAAGAATAATAATTACGGCTTCTTACCAGATTTGAACAGCGTGAAACTGAAAATACAGATGCTCATGTAAATGGTTGTCACCAGTTCTTGAACCATAGTCAGAAATGCCATCACATGGTAGAATATGTGGGTGGCACTGGTATTGATGTCCTGCAGTTTAAACATCACTGAGTATATAATTGAAAATTTTACTGAAACAAATATTGCTGCTCTTTGTCAAAACTCACTTAATTTATAACTAATGATAACTTTTAAAACTATATCAAGGTTAAATATTTCCAGTATTTCCAATATTTTCAGTATTTCCAATATTTTCAATATTTTCAGTATTTCCAATATTTTCAATATTTTCTAATATATTTTCAATATTTCCAGCAGGATAGTGTAAAACAATATTCATGTTTGTTTTACTAGCAAATTACTTATGTGAAAACATTATTGTGAAAAATATTGTGCCATTAATAAGGGGAGAAATTTGCTCAAAATTATTCGAGGAAACATTAAATTTTAATGGAAAGTAGCTCAATTAATTTTAAAGTTAAAAATTGGGCTACTTCTAAAATTATATTTAATATCCATAACCTTTTTTATCTATTAATTTTGTAGCGTTCCAAAACCAACAAACTGACAAACAGTCAAACTATCTAATTTATATAAGTTATATTGAAAGTATGCAGTTTTATAATAAAACTTTTTGTTCATACAAAACAAATTCTGATATGCTGCAGAGAAAAAAAAATTAATTGTCGTCTAATTTACAGTTTAGAGTTATAGTGTGCCCATGTCTTACCCCACCTCAAGGGTGTACAGCTCAAGTTGGACATACCAAGTATCGACAGAGCTCGTACTGAAGTAACTTCTCAGCGGAGTGAGCTCGTATGGTGACCAGGCCCTGCAGTGATGCGTTGATGTGAGCGTAAATTGGACTGCGGACTGTTAATCAAATCTTAATTAAAAAAATAATAACAAATATTATTTTTAGAAGGCGCTTTAAAATGTTGACCAACTTTCATTATAAGATTTTAAAATGTGAATTGTAACTTAACAGCTGATTACTTTCAGATGAATTTTTAAGTCGGATTGTAAACAAAAATAGACCGTATATCACTGCAACATAAATATTGTTTGAAAAGTCATAAAATTCCTTCAAAATGTACTGTAGGTAAGTTTTTTTTTTTTTTTTTTTTTTTTTTTTAACAGAAAGAAATATATTATAAAATGCAAAATTTGCACACTAGCCCCTTAGTTATTCTCTAAAACTCCGTTCTTTTATTTTACTGACAATTATTTTCATACAGCAAGAGTAGATTTTTGCATCAGATTAAACCTTCTGTATATACCAAGAACACTCACCGATGCCCTCAATCCGTTTAAGTTTCTTGGAAGCGTTGAGACATATGTTGCGGGCCACCCACAGCACGGACGTGAGGACCACTATGGGGATGCTGAGCCAGTAGTTGACTGATATGGCGATGAACAGGCCTCCCGCTACTTGCCCGAACGCCTGAAACCATAAGGATGTTCACATTTCAGTAAATTGATGTTTAAACGAAGCCAATAACAAAAAGTATTTAATGAGGCCTTGACTCATGATAACTTTCAATGATTATGGTAACATATTTCAAATAAATAATAATTCAAAATTTTACTGTAAAAAATTTGTTTTCATTTCTTCTGCACACTAAGTCGACTACCAAAATTCGTAATTACATAACAGAAAAATTACCTGACCCATATCCATGACCGCCTTGGCTAGCAGCTCATCTGTGGCTCCAAGATCTCGGGAAAACCGGTTTAAGATACGACCTGCAATAATTAGAAAAATATAAATTATTAGAAGATAAAAAATCAAGAGAAATTTTTTATGTAAAACTACTAGAGGAAAGTACTGTGTGCCATACTTTAAAAGATTAAATTTATATTATAGGATACTACAATTAATTATCAATAGAATTAAATAATTTTAAGTGATTTTAATTTTAATTTGTTTGAAGGAAACTTTACTAAGAGACAGAAAAAACTTAGCACCCAGGCAAATACTATACAGGGAATATGTATGCTCTGGTAAAAAACAATACACCTTAAATCAGACACCCTTTAGTTGCCATTGAAGTTTGAGTGTCCCTTAAAAACATAAGTAGCAATCTATGTAAAGTAACATGAGTCTAATAAATTCATTCAGGGATCTCTCACCCTATTTATAACTTCTTGCAAATGAAAAATAACTGTTTTCCATCGCAAGCCCTGTTTGGCAGCACCAACTCTCGATAAAAAAGCTATGGAGAATAAAGATTGGATATTTGTAACAATCTAAGATATGTGGTAAACCAAATTTAGAAAAACAACACACCTTACCAGAAGGGTTGTTGTTGAAAAAACTGAGGGAAGTCCCGATAAGAGAGCGGAACATCTGAGTGTGAACTCCTCGCGAACATCTGATACAACCTTCATAGTACACCAGGCCTCGCAGACTGCCCACCACAAAAACCCTGTAAGCCAAAAAATACAAATCTTTTACTGTCAATTATTAAGAATATTTTAGTTAGTCCAAGAGCACTCTTTAAAAAATTTTAGCTTTAACATGTTGAGTGCGGTTTATGTTTACTATTGCTTATGCCAGTGGCTGAAATATAATAATTAGTTAATCACCAAGTAAACTATATGAATGCATCCAAAATGTCATCATAAGATCACCAGGCCTCCATTTTGGTAATTATTTGTGACGTTACTTCCGGTACATCAATTGATGTAATCTGCCGGTGGTGCTGGTCGCGTGAGTCACTGAAAGGCGTGTTTGAGTGGATAAAATAAAATATATGATTAGACACCGAGTAAATGATACGAATGCATCCAAAATGTCATCAGAAGATGGCCAGGCCTTCATTTTGGTCATAGGTGACGTTACTTCCAGTACGTCTATTGTCGGTTGCATGATTCACCGTGAGCGTAAAGTAGTCCATTTACAAAATTTACTAATACAACTGTAATTTAGTGATAAAACTGTTTCTAGCGACCCCAAACTTGTTTTTTGATACAAAAAGTACTAAAAATAATAGAATAGAGAAATAAATGCAAAAGTAAAAACGTAAAAACGACTATACACACCACACACAAGTATGAAGTTACCACAGTCCCGTCCTGAACAGAAACCCTGGAGCGGAAAACTATACGCGCCAAAAAGAACCTGTGTATTGGCACAACAGGCGCCAAAGCGATAAAACGTTCCCCGGTAATGGCTGAGATCATACTGAACTAAAAAACTGGGAGTGGCACGACTACATCAATAGATGTAGGCCGTTAGGAGGGCTCGTACCGCACTACATCACAATTGATGTAGCCCTCCCTCAACATGTTAAAGCATGTCAGATCTTGTTCAAGCCACATATCATTTGACTGTCGTATTCTTAACTGAGTGTGAGAAATAATTTGTTATTTGGATTATATTTGATTTATATTGTCTTTCAAATGTGAATTTTCCTGAATACAGTATTTTATTACTTTATACTGAATATGTACTAACATAACTTTCCGATACAAGTGCTGCAAAATGGAAAACCTTATAAATTTGAAATTGAACCATATAAATGGAAACTAGATGAATTGGGGTAAAATTTAATGTATTAATGATAATGATTTAGTCTAAAACTCTTAATATCCCGGACCAATAACGTACAATGTTTATTTTAAAATGAATCAAGAATTCTTACACGTTAGTGCCTTAAAATTTATGATGGTTTCTTTTATCAACTGGAGTACTGTAAACCGGAACTAGTAAATAGGAATACTGATCAACTAGACTATGTCCCCTATAAAACAAAGTTATGAAATGTGGCTTATCACTTAAACACTTATGGTCGTTAAGCCATGTTCTGCGCCCCAAAACAACTCACAAAGCATCATGTGAAACATACCCAATGAGGAGACCACCCAGAACAGCCAAGTACGTGTTTGTGGACCAAACATCGGGGTTGACTCCTGTGGCTAGCTGATCCTCTTCACTGTGCAACCTGGCCACAAACACTTATAAATTGTTGAAAGCTATCATATGTAAAAATATTTTAAAGAATAGAGTAACTACTAAATCATTATTGTAATTCTACTAAAAAAGAACAACAGCATACTAAGTTTCAATATACTCTTTGGGACCTTATAACCCTCACAATCAACAGTTTTTTCTCTGGGGTTCAAACAACATTTAAAAAATGGCTTATTGAAAATTTTTCTTTACAAAACTTTCAAAATAGTTATACACTTATCCAAGCAGTTGTTACCCTATTATTGTTGCCATTTATTGGATGTGTAGTGCAAATGGGCAATTGCAGTATTATTTATAACAATGTGTCAGATTGTTCACAACTAATTGAAGAGAAACCGCACGTACCAGTAGGCGACCCAGTAGTCGTAACCACTGACGATGAGTTGAGTGAGCAGAAACAGTGCTGCCACTACGAAGCAATAAGCAGTGCTAACCCCTGCACGCAGATACTGTTGGTACACTTGAAGCGACGGGGTGTGAGACATCTGCTCAGCTTCTCTATCGTTTTCAAACTCTTCAAATTCTACAATCTCATCCCCTGCTACGCTGATTGACTTTTCACTCTGGGTATTACAGAAATTGCAAATATTTAGGAACAGGTTAGTTAAAGTTACCAACTAATCAGGTTAATTAATACAGGAGTATTTTATGTTCTTAGTATTTAGTTTTTAGTGGACTATAAAGTAATATGAAAAATAATTTAAACTTTTAGGAATACTATTTTACTGGTAAAATTGTATAATATGGCACTTGGAAGTGAGAGGCCAAGGGCATAGAAGCGCTTTTTGTAGACTTCGACTCTTGAACTTCTGCTGACAGGGTTGAAGTTTAAGCTGCGAGTTATTGCCTCAATGCGGGATGACCACAGAACCTTATGTTTTCTAGATGATGAATGCAGTGTCTATATGCGAGCTCAGTACCAAAATAATGTAATATGACCTGTCACTAACATAACACATTAATTAAGATTTTTTCTGTCAACTTGTATCTACAATACATAATATTTTGTTTTTATTTATTCTATTTCATAAAACACGGTTTAAATGCTACGTTTTCAATATATGTCGGTACAGAACTTATCTTTATAATTAAGCGTTAAATTAAAGGTAATGATGTGTAGATTTGCAGAATTCCTCCTCTATATATAACATTTTCCAAAGGGTTACGTTGTTATGTCCTAAAGCCCTTAAAAGTTTCAGGCCAATAAAATTCTCATGAAAGGCTAAAATTAATTTAAAATTATTTTACTTTACAGCTTTTTAATAGTCATCTGCAACACTTTCACTTTCTTTTGGTATCGATTTTATATCCTCACTTTTGGCAAACTGTGTAAAGTAATTGCAATCATATTTATAAACCGTAATAGCAAACCGCATTTATAATCTATGAGTATCCCCATAGCGAAACACGACCATTTAACTAGTATTTTTTTAGACCACTAAGTTTATTCAACAAGTATTTGAAAATATAAATCTTTTGTCTTTAAGGTAGTCTTTCCCCTCTACCAGAGAGAAGGAGGTTGTCAGTTTTACCACATGTTTATAAGAATTATTGGAACCCTACAGTAAATTATAAACCAAATTTAACAATGTAAGAGCTATCTTTTTGGGAGAGTAACTAAGTAGAATAGAAGCTCTCCAATTCCCAAAATACTAACTCTTGTGGATCGCCGTTGCACATTGCGTTGAAGCATTGGTTCAACACTGAGGAACTGGAATGGCCCCTTCTCATGCTCAGGTGTTGTCAGAACTGAAGCAAAGTTGTGCCGGCTGCGCCTCAGCTCCTTGAATGTCCCCTGGCCCAGGATCCTGCCCTGCATTCAATCAAACAACTAAATACCACAACTAAACGACATGAATGTTTTATACTCAATTTTTTATTTAAACATTTTTGTCATTTTAATTGTTCCTTCATTAATACAGCCAAAAAGACCTTTTACCCACTTTTTCCACTTAGGCCATTGGTCCTTGTTTCCACCAAGTAATTCATATGATTCACTGATTCTAAAAAAAGAATCCCTTGCAAGATTACCTTAAGTTTACCTTTTTTAGAGATTGTATCCTCATTGTTTTTCTATTTATTAATTTAAAAAAATACCTAAGTATTTTAAATACCCTTTGCTTGGAATTTGGCTATGAATTCTTTCAAATCCCCAAATTCAGTATCAATGATGTTAATTAGACAAATTGATGTCACATGGCCATTAGGTAAAGCATTGGGTATGTATATACTAACAAGAATTAGACTTCTCATCCAATTTATTTGCTTCATACCGAAATTAAAACAGGTTCATTATTGTTCAGCTGGGTTTACGGTGCTGTAAAAATACGTTTTAACAACATAAACAGAATACAATTGCGTGAAATGTTCCATGTGAATTTAAGAAGGCTGGTATATCTGATTTACCAATAGAACAGACTTTGGAGAGAAAACATCAACTCATGAACTTAGGCAATTTAAGGTAAATACTCCTACGCAATAGAACAGACATTTATCTAGGACAGATTTATCTAGGAGTGGCATTACAATATGTCACTTCTGCTTCATGTACGCCAATGGAGATCACACTACCTTAAATCAGTCTCAAATGTGCTTATAGCACATGACATTAGTGCTATTGATGATAGTCAATTTAATTTGCAAAGTAAGCTTGACAAATTGACATGCACAAACATGCATTTGACAATTTTGAAAATTTTCATTAACTGCTCGTTTTCATACTTACATTTTCCATGAGGACAAGATGGTTCACTTTTGACAGATGCTGCACTTGGTGGGTCACTAATATTCTGGTTTTATCTCCGAGGAACTCTGCAAATTAGCATAGTTAACAATTGCCACTTATTTATTTTTTAAGTTTAATTTTCAGGTAAGGTAAAAAACGTTCTAATAATTCCCAAGGTTATTGCTCCCATCATAGTGAGTCCTCGGACTAAGTATAACTGGACCGCACATTCAATGGGCGAAAATCGTGGATGTCTCAGGACCATTGGGTGGCAAAAAGCAGCGGAACTGAGCGTCGGAAACCAAAACAGCGCTTCATTAAACCTGTATTTTTAGATACTAAACCATTACATAAATACGTTAACTTTATATTAAAATTTTCTGCTTGAAATGGCGATTCTTACAGTATTTAATGGATTAGGAAAAGGTTTAGTAAATAATAATAATACATAGTTCAATCAAACTTACTTTTAATTCAATTCAGTAATAACATGAAAAAAAGTAAGATGCAGGAAAGTTTTTTTTATTTGTTGGCCAAATAAAAACTGTCAGCGGGAGTATTGTAGCTAAGATTCTGAATTTTATTTTTTATCTCAAGCATTTCTTCGTGAGACCTTTAGATATCGTTGTACGAAATTATTTTCTAGAGCGTCTGAGGATTTCGCGGAAGCGCGCGCGATTATCTCGCATCTCGTTATGATATGAGCTGATATTACAGTGCAGTTTGTATACAACTTAAAGTAACATATTTCAGGATGCTACAAATTGGTGTTTGAAGAGATGAATGGGTGGCAGAATAAAATACTTTAAACACTCATACACTGTTTATTTACAATCCCTGTTAAACATGACTAAATCAAATTAACTTAATTAGTTTGTCTAGTTCCTAGTTGCTTTCTTAGCCAAATCATAGTGACGAATTTTAAAAAACATTAAACTTATCATCTTAGTTAATTTTATACAGTGATGGTCAACCCCACATTCCTCGACTGATAGATGTTTTGAAAAAAAAAACCCTTGTCCCTATAGTTCATTCCATGCAAGCATGCTATCTTGTTTACAAAATTCATGCGTTTGGTTACAATTGTTAACAATTTAGTCTAATTCTTTGGCAATGAGCAATACATATTAACTTATTTTTAAGAGTTACCACATTTACAATGTCAACGTACCTTTCATTTTTACTATAATCTCTTAACAAAATTACATCTAAACAATGTTGACATGACAATCTTGATTGCGATTTCCTGGCATTAAATCTACATATGTAATATAAAACATGGTATTTAAAATATATTAAAAAATATTACTATGATGTTTAGAACTAAAACTACTTGTATACAATAGCTCACCTGAAAAATTACAGGTCTTTGTTCTGTCCGTCAGCTCGGTTGGTGCAATTAAATATTTTACCATAGCTAAAAAACTATAACTAAAAACTGATCACAAACAGCAGCTACATCCTCTCTTCAGGGTGTCCTAAATATTGACTGATTTTTTAAAATAGTTCAATAAAGTAGTTTTAAAGTAGTTTCAATAGTTGTAGGCCTACAACTATTGAAGTGTGAACATGTATAGTCCTCCATCTGTGTAGTGTTTGTGTTTGTAATTATTTATTTTTTGTGTTTTGTGTAAAGTTTTTTAAATTAATGACAACCATTTGATGGGCTATATTTTAAACAATGAAGAATGCTTTTTTAACAATATTTGACAACCACAAGATGGGCTTATGTTTTAACAAGAAGAGGCAGCTGAAGATGTACTGTAATTAGTACGAAACCGGTTCTGCATGAACCTTAAATTTGACACCACTGGCTAAACACGTAAGTGTCTATTTGTTATAATAACAGTGATGTTGTGGGTTCGAATTCAAATTCTGTCTGGTAGTTTTTAAGGAGTACCATTTATGTAAATTCATCCCTTTGTCAAATACATGCCATCACAGATAAAGCATATCCATATTATTAATCTGAGGTTACATGCACATAGCTCCAGTAATTAGTCAATGAGGATAATAGCATTGACTTTGTACACTACGTGAGTAGACTTCTCATAGCATAGGCGTGTGTGAAGCATATTGACAGTGGTGCGATCTCGTGCAGCGTCCATCAAAGTACACGTAACATATGATAGATAAATCAGTATTACCACTCTTCTAAACCAAGGATGAAACATTTTATAACTGAAAGTTATGTTTATGTTTTGGTAAAATGTTTTGGCAGCACTGTAAATTCAGCTGAATAATAACAACATCGATGGCAGCGACTCTGGTGCGGCGTCCACCGAACTTCCAAATTTTTGCCTCAAACTAAATGCATTGGATGAGAGGTCTATTCACGTTAGTGTACATAGTCAATGATAATAGGTCCACAATACACATTTAGCCAAAGTAAGACAACAAGGCTGTTAACCTTTCTGAGAAAATATAAAATATAAAAGTTATTGTGATAGAACACTTATAGTAAAATGTACAAACCTTCAATGCAATGATAAAAAAGATGTTTGCTGACATGAGAATCCACTGCTGATAAGGGGTCGTCCAGCAAATAAATGTCAGCTTTCTTGTATATGGCTCTGTAAAACATTAAAAAAATGTATTCAAAGAATACATACAATTATAACGAATAATAGTAATACTATCCTTCACTTTGATTTTTTTTGTTTCTACGACAAAAAAGACAACTATGCAGTTAACTGCACTAACATAGCCTTTATTAAACTATAATGATGTATTAATTTTACATATAATTTACCAATGATTTTAAATGTCCACTATGATGAAAATGACACATAATTCCATTGAGAAAAATTACTCTATGTATTTATATCATAAAATTCAAAAGTAATTACTTCATGTTACATATACTGATTTAAATGTAGAGTTCATAAGGTCAAAAGATAAAATTTTTTAAGTGGTGAGACCTGATTTTATACTTTGATGAATGTATTTTATTGAATGTATATACAATTTTTCAGGCATATTTTGATGAATATTTTAATAACCGAAACTTAAGAAGATGGTCACAATTTTCTTGCACCAGGGGTTGCTATTTTTAAAAATTCTTTGTGGTTTGTGAAAGACTTCATATATTGAATTTCATATCTCAATATTCATCGTTCAGTGTGGTAAAAGCTGAGTGTCCCATCTGGTCACTAACTTCAGTCTTAGAGTTTGGTGGAAGCTATAGAGAAAAAAATGAATAAATATTACTGTTACAATAGTTGCTTATTTACCTGGCAAGACTGATCCTGGCCTTCTGTCCACCAGATAGGGATGCTCCCTTTTCCCCAACCAGTGTCTTGTCTCCTCTTGGAAGCAATTCAAAGTCTCTCTCGAGTTGACAAACCTTACAAACCTAAAAAAGAAAAAAGGTACCATATGATACAAGTTCTTCCAAGTTCCAAGTCTCGCAGTTCTTCATGGGCGGAGTTTCGGGGGGGCCTGGGGGGGCCGGGCCCCCCCAACAATTTCAGACATTTTTTTCAAAAAACGTAGTTTATGAGCTAAATAATTATTCAATCAACGAATGCTCAAACTTTTATTTCTCTTCAACTTATTAGTCTATAAGATAATAATAATTTCTATTTTTAAATTTTCTACCTATGTTCACGTATGACACTGAAAAGTAAGTTAACAAGTAAGAAAACAATGTTTGCACGAACTACTGAGTAGGGAAATTTCGTAGATCACTGGGGGGAATATAACCTTAGGCCATGCAGTTGGCTTAACTGACTGTCAAACTCAGATGGGTATCCGCCGCGCCCAGTAACAAGCCAAGCCAACAAGAACGACGACTGTCGACGACGCGACGCTGAGCGCTGAAATCAGTGTTCACTGTTCAGTGTCGTGCTTAGTGCAGTATCCGTGCATAATGAGTAAACAATGAGTAAAAAGTGAAGCCAGACATTCGTTTGTTTTTTTAAACAGGTAGAGCAAAAACCCACAGAAACCACAGACAACAAACCAGCAGTACTTACAGTACAAACCAGCATACTTAAACAATGGCAATATAAACATTAAAGTAAAGTTTCATAAATATTGGTATTGACAATGAACAAATCCAACAAGCAGATACAGAAAGTCGACAACTATAATCTAAAAACAATTAAATATCAACGCTGACTTAATATAATAAAACAACAGCTTATCAATAATTTGAAAATGGCAATAATACAGCAATAACAATAATTTAACATCAAATTTCTAAAAAATCTGTTACAATGGGCAATAACAAGTGCAAATAGGTGACAAAATAGTACATATCCCTAATTGTGTATGATTGATAAATATACGACTACAAACTAATATAAATACAAACTAGGAAGAATCTACCGGTCCCTATAGTGCACCACACACTTGTCTTAGGTACAATACTGTAGACGCTGGCAAACATCAACTCCTCCGCCATTCAAATAGTGCGTTATACTCGCTGTTTCATCCACAATAAAAACATTTTTTTACTAGCCTAATATACTATAAACTATTTTTTTTATCAAAACGACGTGCATCTATCGTTATATTATAATCATGACGATGTCCAGTGCATGTTTGTAATGCTTGACGACAATAAATATTGCTTATTGCTTATATGGACAATCCTTAAGTTAAATCATTAAAACATTTCAAATAGTCAATCATTAGATTCTTGCGAGTGTATTAACCTTGCAGCTGTGTATTAACCTGAATGTAGAGGATATGGGTATTAAATGCCCTTTACCCCTGACCCCCGGTTGGCCCCCCCAACAATCAGAGGTAAACTCCACCTATGCAGTTCTTCCAAGTTAAAGTAACATTTATTATCTATTTCCTGCTCCTCCTAGCAAGATTTACAGTCCTTACTGCTATTTATTTCACGCTACCAAAATTATAGGGCCGTTCAGAGAGTAGGCCTAATTAAGTTTCATTAATATATAGTAAAGGATGCATGGGTGGGGATGAAGGAATGCGAGCATAAGCTTCGAGCAGATAGGCTTCATAAAAAACTGTGCAATATACAGGGTGGTTGAAAAGTAACTTGCACCTCCCCTTAACTTTTTAACTATTTGAGATATTTGAAATTGGTTTGCGGCAATCTTATTGGACATGGGGTTGTTGTCCATCATTATTGTGGTCCCTCATATTAAAGAAGGTTGCCGCGTACCGATTTCAAATATCTCAAATAGTTAAAAAGTTAAGGAGGGGAAGCAAGTTACTTTTCCACCACACTATATATATGTATGTGCATGTGTATATTGTGAATATGTGTATATATATATATATGTGTGTGTGTTAGTTTCATTGGTTAGTAGGGTAGCGTTGTTCTTTATAATTTAAAATAAAAATGTCCACCGTAAGTTAAAATGGAGCCGAAATTAAACATGTGGGTGTTTAGGGTCCATCTCCCTGGTGAGAGAATATACTCAAGAGAGAGGTGTATAGAACGTATGGAATTCTGCAACAATGCTTGATATTTGATATCCATAAAATGGCTTCCATACAATCAACAATAGTTGTATACAGATTTCATTTTTTACCATGTAAAAAAATTAAATAACAGAGGTCTTCTGTCATAGTGGTGGCAGACAGAGTCAGTGTTACTTTAACTTGCAGAGGCCATATTTAATTATAATTATATCACACTAGTGCAGTACTACCGACTACCAAAACTTACATTGATGCTATTAAAGAACCTGATATTTTATTATTGATTCAATGCAACACTGTTGTTCCCATAGCCCCCCCCCCCTTCACAACCCCTGACAAAAAACAAACTTACGGTACTTCCTGAACATCCCCCTTGGTTATAATTGATTATACTCACAGCTTTGTACCTAGAGGAGTTGTAGTCCTCGCGGAACAGGATGTTCTGTCGGACAGAGCTGCTGAAGATCCATGGCTCCTGGGACGCGTACGAGATCACCCCTTGGATCTGCACTCTGCCCTCCTTGACGATCAGCTCCCCCAGTAACAGGTCCAGCAGTGAGCTCTGGATATTGAACATGAGGAAATGAAATTAGATGAAAAAGACAGTAATGACAGAGGAAAAATGGGTGTACCAATACTTATATACCAAATAGAGGTTTTTCTCTGAGACTTTCATGTATCATTTCTAAACCAAGGTCTACTGAAGAAGTCTGCCATATTATGCAGGAGAAATATTTAGTGAAGAATCTAATAAAAAGTGTCAATAAAATTGCAAAAAGTATTTTAATTAATAAATAGAGGTGCTAATCTAAAACTCAATTATTGGTATTCTTAACCAAATGAACTGTTTGAAAGAAATTGAACTGAAGCTATTGCAAATACATAGATCCACCAAACAAGAGGAAGCAACAGGCTCTTATGCAGGATCATTGACCACAGGTGTAAAGTTTTACAAACTTTCCATCTAGTACTAACAACTAAAACTATTGCAGATTACATTTTATGGTATAGAGGTATACCATACAACCAGATGGTACCATTATCAACCAATCTGATAGTAGCACCGACCTTTCCACAGCCAACTGGTCCGATGACAGCGACCAACTGGCCAGCCTGAATATCCACATTGAGGTTGCTCAAAGTCATATCTCCATTCTTGGTCCACTTGGCAGATACTCCCGCGAGTGTGATAACTGAACCTCTACTCTCTCCCTCCACCATCACACCTCCATTCTCCACCACAAATCCTCCATTCTGAACTCCTCCCTTACTTCCCTCTACAGGAAGTTTCTGCTGCATTGGCGGGATAGCTGGCTTGTATTCATCAAATAGAAGGAATTCCTGAAAAGAGCGTGTTTTAAATAGGTTTTTGTCAGCTTTTTGAAAGCAGATAAAAAATAAAACTATCTATGTAGTACTGAATTCAAATAAAGACAGATTGAAGATGCCTGTCATTCTGACCAACTTCTGTATTTCTGGACAACAAACATATTTCCAAACCAAATGTTTTATAACACACAATCCTAAAGATTTGTATTACAATACTCCTAGCCCCATTAAAGTTTCTAGAGAAAGGAAAAAAGAATTGCAAAAGCCGCAAAATACATTTAAAAATAAAACACAAATATTTGTGCATGGTAATTGTAAAGCCACGTCCACACTGGCTGAAAATGTTTTTACAAAAAGACATGTAGTGTTGTTTGTTGGTATTTATTTCTTATGCAAATCATACTGTCAATAATTATTTGTTAGTCAATTTGGAAAACAGTCTTGTAACTGAAATTCGCTAAAAAAATAAAGACCTCATTTATTTATTTGTTAGAAATGTTTGTTGGTTTTTCTGTTCTCCAAACCAGTTTACCACGAATGTTCGGCCAGTGCAAACGCGGCTTAGCAATCTGTTAAAGGTACATGGCAACAATAATGGCTAAGAGGACATCTAATTCTCCCATGAAAAAGGATTTAAATATAAACACTAACTTGTATTCTATGAATAGAAACCAAACATTCATAAATTTCTGCAAATCCTCTTGTAACGAAAGCTCCTAGATTCCCAGCGAGCTGGTTGAAGTAAATGAGCATGACAAAGACCTGTAAAATAACAAAACGATGAAATCTTTTAACATGCTTCCATTCCTAGGTTACCTTAAAAAAACCTTAATCAAGCACAATATGGAAAAAATATACAGCATAAATATCTATAATTCTTGATTATAAAAGGGTTTCGTCTGTTGCGTCGCTTTTTCTCCCAGCCTACCCAACCGATTTTTTAGATTGAGCTCGTTTTGAAGCTAGTGTAGTTTTGAAGCTTGTAATCTAGTGCATGTGACAACGGTGATTAAAAAGGTAATTCCGTTCCGTTCTTCTCTTCCCTAAACTTCAATGTATTTTTAGAGGGTGATTTAAAATGTTGACCTACTTTCAAATGTGAATTGTAACTTAACAGCTGATTACCTTCAGATTTAAAGTTTGCTGAGGTAAAGCCATTATTTAAAAAAGGTTCAAAGAAAGATCCGGATAATTATCGACCTGTTTCAGTACTTCCCTCTTTTTCCAAAATTTTTGAAAAAGCTGCCTTCAATCAAATATCTTATTTCCTTGAATCAAATAACTTATTAGCCGATGAACAATTTGGTTTCAGAAAAAATCGAAGTACAACTTCTACAGTGGCTCATTTTGTAAATCAAATTACACAGAGCTTGGATGGGTCACAGAGCACTATTGGTGTGTTCTGTGACTTATCCAAAGCTTTTGAGAGTGTAAACCATGACATTCTTTTAAGTAAATTACCTTTTTATAATTTTTCAGAAGCTGCTACTTTTTGGTTAAAATCATATTTGACAAACCGCAATCAAAGGACAGTAATAATTAAAGATAACATTAAATATGCTTCTAAATTCGAAAAAATATTAATGGGAGTACCTCAGGGCTCCATATTAGGACCGTTACTTTTTTTAATTTATGTTAATGATTTACCTCACATTGTAAAACCTAGTTTGTTATATGCTGATGACACCACAGCCATAGTTAAATCAAAAAATAGCCATGAACTACAAGTAGTCTTAAATCAAACTTTACAAGATTTGTCAATGTGGTTCAATGTCAATGGCTTAAAAATGAACAAAGTAAAGACACAAGTTGTGAAATTTCAAACTCCACAATGTAGGGATGATGTAGAGGGCATCACAGTCTTGTCAGTCTTTGACAATGAAACAATCAATAATAGCACCACAGCAAAGTTTTTAGGAATTCATGTAGACAGTTTTTTTAATTGGAAAACCCACATCCACCTCACTATTAAAAAACTAAATTCAGTATGTTTTCAGATGATGGTTTTAAGAAATGTCGTTGACTTAAATACTATACTGATTGTTTACCATGCATTATTTTCATCAATTTTACAATATGGAATAGAGCTTTGGGGCATTACTTCTGAAGCTAAACAACTTTTTAAACTACAAAAAAGAATTCTAAGAATAATGACTTTCAAACCAGCAAAATATTCTTGTAAACAAATTTTTAAAGACCTTAAAATTTTAACTGTCCCTAATTTGTATATTTTAAAGTGCCTATTGTATGTTAAATCAAATTTTGTAAAACTCTTCAGTGAAAATAATCAACACAATTACAATACTAGATTTCAGACTAATTTCCAGTACCCTATCCATAGAATTAATCTCTTTGAAAAGACACCCTCTTATATGGGAAAAAAATTATTCAACAACTTGCCAGTGTGCTATAAATCAATCATCAACTCAGATTCTTTTAAGGAGAAAATTGTTGAATTTTTGCTAATAAAAAACTATTATAGCATAAACGAGTTTTTAGAAGATAAAACATTGATTTGAATTTTATTTTTAGTTTTAGGCTAGTTATGATTTATTTTATATACCTGACAATGTCACCTGTTTTGTTTGGCTTTGCCAAAAAATTGTAAAATGTAATGTGACAATAAAGATCTTTGACTTGACTTGACTTGACTTGATGAATTTTAAGTCAGATTGTAAAAACAAATAGATCGTCTGTTATTGCATAATCAACCTAAATATTGTTTGAAAAGTCATAGTTCTTCCAAATTGTAGGCGTACTGTAGGTGAACAGTTACTGAGTTTGTAAAATATATTACAAAATGCGCTATTTGCGCACGGACCACTAGTACATAAACAATATTTGTGTTTCTTCAAAACTTAAAGATTTCAAGGGCAACGAATAATAATAATGACATTAACTGTATATCCTAATTTGAAACTAATTATCTGATATGTATCATATCTTTGGAGATGGACTTACTGCACTTGGGTCTATTTTTTCATCACTAAGAACCAAAACCAGTAGAGTACAAAACAGGCTCACTCGGGGAGAAAAGAAGGAGAAGATCATAAAACCTGCTCGGAGGAAGGATAACCTTCGGAGTATCTTCAGCTCTAACCTGCAAATAAAATTAGTATTAAATATTTTTTTTCTTATTTTAAATGGGTAACATAAATATTGTGGTAGCACTTTTTCAGCCAATGTTGTTTACAAAAACATTTAACTTACTGCCTAGATGAAATGTAAAACCATTACTATTAGTTAATAACTAGTCAATGGTAAACCAAACCTTTTTTTAAATCCCATAAGAATTCAACCCATTGGGCATCTAAGTCACATGTATTAATACACTGGAGGCAATGTCACTCATAGTTGTAATTCGATAGTTCAAACTTCTCAAATTTGACATCATATTTAATTAAAATATTTTTTGACCCTTATATTATGTTAAAAAAATGTATTGATATATTTAAAATTTTAATTATTAATTAAACTACAAAACCATTTATGGTTCTAAGTACAATTCAGTTTAAACTGTATTCATTTATTATCATTCAAATGATTGATGAAGGTGCAAGGTAGACCTACTTACTTCCTAACATGATCAATGAATGCCTGGAAAGGTTTTTCCCAAGCATAATACTTAATGACTTGAATGCCCAGTACAATTTCATCCATCATTCGGACCCTTTCATCCGTCCGCTTCACAATCTTAATGCGATAAAAAGCTGTCCACTTTGCATTGGCAACTGTAACAGACAAGCACATAAAAATTAAAGAAACAATAAAAATTCTTGTGCAAAAATTTTAAAATTTATTTTAATAATAATTTTTTATATTTTCACGGACTGTCATGGTTGGGTATAATCCCTTCTTGCAGGCAGTTACATGTGGATTATTTTTCAAGGACCAGTGGAGTCATAAAAGAAAACTTCTAAAATAATAATTTTCAGAAAGAGTTTTCTCTGTGAATCTTTAAATATAATTCTGTCATAAATAGAGTATTTGTTTGTTGAAAATCTCCTTTACTGCCTTTATTTAATGTTTACTAGATACATCAAGAATTACAACAAAACACAATACATAATTAAGGCACAGTTACTTATAGTAACATTCACGGAAAAAAGCTTTAAGCTTAATTTGAGCAAAGCAAATACAATTCCCAGATAAATATGCCTGGAAACAGGCCCACAGTTTGTATGTGACGTGCTATGGGCCCGAGAGATATCTGCGCCTCCTCCTCCCCTTTTTTTGAGCCTCAAAATAAAAATACCTTAATGCCACAGGCATTTGACGTTTAGACACACACATTCTCAAGATAATAATGACAGAACTAGATTTATTGAGTTCACTAACAAGCCTTCTTGAGAATATACCCGCACTGTATAAAGTACAAATCGTCAATACAATACAATACAAATGTTATCAAAGATATATTTCCGAATAGGAGGACTAGGCGTGCGCCTAGGGCGGCAATTTTTAGGGGGGGGAGAGGGGCAAAATTGGGCGAATAAATAATTTAAAAATTGGAGTTTTAATCTTTAAAAAATTGTTAGCAAATAATTTTGAGAACAACAATTTGGCATTTGGCTATTTAAAATACTTTTATTAAGGTATAAAATTATTCAAGAACACCTTAAAGTTAAAACTAATAGTAAATAATTTATTCACTACACAGCTGTGCTGAGTTTTCCGTGCCGCCCTTTTCCTATTAATTGGTCTGGCGAACTAATGTCACATTGTTGCTCACGTTCGCGGGCGTGAGCATTCGCTCCGAGCTAACGTGTTTACTTCGTACGCCACTAGGCAGCAGCAGCGTCAGGCCAATGTAACATTGTGGTGTGTAGTAGGTATAGCCGATACTTCAATTGTGTTTTCTACCAACTTGTAACGCATAATCGTGAGTTTAAGTGTTTAATTTAAATGGTTGTGTCCAAGTATGAATTTACAGTAATACCTTTGACTATGTACACTAACATGAATAGACTTCTCATTGCATAGGCGTGTTTGAAACCTATTGACGGTGGTGTGATCTTTTGGGGCGTACCCATGAAGTACAAGTGACATAAAATGATAGATAAATCAATGTATCTAGAATTCTAGATTTCTTGAAATAAATCAGTATTACCACTCTTCTCAACCAAGGATTTTATGACTCAGGGTTTTTTTTTTGGGAAAGTATTTTGGCAGCACTGTAAATCTAGCTGAATAACAACAAAATCGATTGCAGCGAATCCGGCGCTCCGTACACAAACTTTCCAAGTTTCAGTATAAAAAAAAGCATTGGATAAGAAGTCTATTCTCGTTAGTGTACATAGTTAATGGTAATACTCAATGGAAAAAAGTGTGAAGTAACTCCATATTAAACCACATTTCCTATTTATTGTTTTAAATAAAAGTACTCACTTTTTTCGTTTTTATTCATCTATTTTTTTGTAAATAAACCTGTTTTGTAAATACAAATATTTGTTTTATTTCAAAGACATCTTGACACGTCTATAAAGTGTATTTATTGTTCAATAACAATTGTTAAGGGTTGTATATAGACGTTTTCATGTACCGTCTTCGCCCTGTAAAACACGATTATGACTTTTGATTTTATACTACAATGTTGCATTCCAGCATGTATCCAATGAGACACTTTTTGAATGAAAACGGTGCAACAAATACATTATTAAAAAGTGCACAAAATGTATTATGTTTGTTGATGCATTTGCAGTACATCTATACTTATTTAATACGCTAAGGGTTTTTTTGTCCTGAGAACTCCTCCTACAGTTTTCAACCGATTTTCAAGTTTTTGGTGTCGTTGGATAGGGCTTGGTCTGTAGTTGTTTCCGCCAAAAACTGATTAGAATCGGACTGAAAATAAAGGCGCTATCCACCATTGAAATCTCAAATTTTCCTATTTAAATAGCATTGGGATTGAATAAAGCATTTTAAACATGTGTTAATAATCAGCTGTAAATACGTGTTGTTTTGGTGATTACAGATACTCACAATATTGGATTGGTCGGATGTCATTGATTTAGAGCTAAAAGTAACATTTGTATTGTATTAAAATAAATTGCTCGATTTCGAGCAACACGTATACTAGTAATTACTTATTACTTTTCTACAAAATCAGCTGACACAGCATGTATTAGTGTTAGCGAGGTCGTGGTGAGGTCAGGGAGCCACACTGGTGAGCAATCCCACAATGTATTTTAAATGCTAAATATTCTTCAGAAAAAATATATCACCACAATATTTTTACCACTGCAACTTACACTGTATGACAAGTATTACAATGAGGGCTGCGACCCCAGCTAAACTGGCAGGTCCGCCGACTTGATAGTTGAGGTAGATGAGAATTACAGTCAGAAATGGAGCACTGAGCATAGGCATCATCATGTACGACACCAGCTCAAACCTGCAAAGAAGAATAGAGAGATTCAAATGTAGTAAAATGATGTATGAGGACAAATTTTGTATTAAAATGTGCAATAATGTGTATGCATTTAATTTGCTTCAATAAGTTTAATCTCTATACACTTAAACCTAATGAGTAAGAGTACTCATATTTGAGAACGCTCAGTTAGTTTGGGTCAACAAATTAACCATACACAGACAGAAATTAAAACTGCTGTACTCCCATCTCTTCATATGGAAACTCATTTTATTTCTCATGAAAACATACTTTTATTTAGATCTCAATATGAAAAAATTGCATTATTAATAGGAGCATTCCATGCATGTAAATACCTGACAGAACCACATATTCCGTTCCTTTCATTTACTGTACCGGTATACTGATGATTAAACTAACGCAGCGCGTGAGCATGACTCTAGTAGGTAAACCTTTTTATTTTCTGTGTACACCTGAACTGTGTACACAGAACTGTACCACATACCTGATTATTACAGATCTTTGGCATTACATAGGAAAGTTTAACACAGGGATTGTATAGACATAACATATGAAAAAAGACACATGTGAATATCCTACCTTGCAACATCATTGGAGACCAAGTTTATAATGTGACCAGGGGAGGTCTCTGCAAGGGCTGACTGGCTCAGTCTCAAGCACTTAAAAAATGTGTACAATAATTAAATAGTGCTATGAATAAAAAAGACTCCCATTCCATAAACACATTTCATTATTTCTGGGGTTGTGAAAACATTTGAAATAACTTAGATGTTCATCTTGGCTGATTGGTTGAACTGTTTCAGGCATCTGTTGAAGGATACTGTGGTGAAAAGTGCCATTCAACCAAACTACCGTATATGTTTTGCCCCCAAATAATTCTAGAAAAAACTATTTTCATCTGAATTACGGTAAGGAAATTAAAGTGGGGCGGATGAGAATATATGAGAAAATATACAAGAGCAGAAGAGAAAATATACAAGACTGCATTCACATCACCCAACACCTTTTAAAAGAGTAAACATAGCTAGATGTGTAGAATGTGTATGCATTTAATTTGCTCAATCAGATGAGCTGATAACTTTGAAACATTTGAACATCAAAATTAGAATATATGGTATTTTATTTTTTTACTGTCTAAAACAATTATCCTTATTTTATTTAACAAACCTTGAAAGAAAAAAAAAGAAAAAAACACTGATGGTTCAGATTCAAATAAATTTAAGATTAATCTTTATAATATTTTTGTTACTCTGAATAACTTTCTGTACATTATGATACGTCTCCCTAAATTGATTTCTTACCTTACGGTAGACAATGGAGATGCAGGCGGCTCTCACCCTGACAGCAAACAGTTGGGCGGTGTTCATGAAGTGGACGTTGAGCAGTCCTACGACGAAGGTGGTCAGTGACAGACTGAGGGAGGTAAGCAGAGCATCGGACTGTGTCAGGGTGGACCCGGGGGTGAAGAATTGGAGCAGCAAACCCAACAGGTATGGACTCAACGCTCTGGTAACATTATAATCTACTGATTGGTTTTCTCAATAAAAATTATCAGCATTTGTCAGAAATCCATTTTTATTCCTATTTTTCTAAATAAATTTAATTTTTTTTGGGCTGCTATATTAATGATCAGAAACATCAGGAACTGCCATAAATAATTAAACTAGATTACACATCAAGAATCATATAGTTAAATATGGTTCCAATGCCAAATAATTTAGTGAATGTTGCACTTCGTTGAACTTGTGGACTACAACTTTAACCAAATTTATATAACAATTTGAGCTAAAGATAAAATTATCAATTTTATTGATTGTGACAAAGATGGTTTGGGAATTACTTGGGCCTAATAGAAATAAATTATAATAAAAACAATTATATAACCATTTGAATACAAAATTATCTACTTTAAATAGAACACAGCAGTTTAGTGCTGCGTTCTCAAACTCGCAACCAACGTGCTCGTCGTAACAAACTCACATACCAACGGCCTACAGTTTTCCCTGCCAGGAGCTCAAAACCCTAATTCTTGTAACTAACCTGCCGGTCGTAATAGCTGAGATGGCTAAGGCGTAGGCACCTTGCCCAGGATGTGTAAGCTGGCAAGTGGTTTGATTCCCGTTCACAACCTAACCTGACCTGGTGGTGTCACTCTTTAAAGGGTTAGCCGATCCGATGCCAAGGTTGGTGGGAGGGCCCATGTAAAATAAACCGTGGCAGGCTTTCGTGGAAGTTGAAAGGATCGGTTTATTCTTTGAGAGTTGCACCTTGAACAACACTGATTTTGCAGCTTTTTACTTACGTTAATGTGTGTGTGCCACTACCGCTATGAAATATAACAATTTGTTACTCTAACATGCCAATAACTGTTTCTAAATCCACTTATATTCATTTATGTAACAGCGAGTATGGTCAAGAAGCCCCAAGCTACACTTGGGCATAGATCTAATAGAGTTAAAATAGAAACTATGATAAAACTTTTTAAATATTTTATAGAATATATTTTATGACAAAATTAGTACTTATGAAGAATAAATGAAAAATTCCCATCCTAAATTTAATAAGCCATTTATTTTCTCAAAGTGACTGGACTATTTTAGAGAAAATAATTTTAGTTTAACCTTGGAATTAACTTAAATAATTATTCTGTAACAAAAATTATAAATCATTTTTGTTTAAATAGAAATATATACTTACGCAGAAATGAGATCTTTTAAGAGGTACAATAAGCTCATGAGAAGAAACTGAAAACCAAATTGTCTAATGATGGCCTTCATAAGACTTGGTTTTTTACGGTTGATCAATGCTCTTTTTTTCTCAGCTTCCCACTTCCTGAAAAATGTATACGATACAAGTCTGATGGACCGAGAAAAAAACTGTTTTTCTCATATTTAAATAGGTAAAAACAGAGGTCTGAAGCAAAGGTTGCAAAAGTTTCTGAAGATGGAGACAGTCTACACCATATATTGTTGGGAGATGACTTGTTGGCCACTGAGGGGGTTGGGGGGCGAGGGGAAATTTACATCCGAAACCTACCGGTCATTTGGTTAACTAAGGAATGAAAACAAACTTAGATTTTACTATTTTACATGAAAAAATTTTGCTAAAAAAAGTAAACAATTATCTTTGTTGACAAACCAGCTAGCCTAATTCAATGTAATGAAAGACAGCTGACTGCAAAATAAAAGAAAACATCGTAGGGAAGCTGTATGTTTTTGGTTTTGTTGATAGCTTAACATATGGTGGAATAAAAAAAACAAAAAGCAAATTGTTTTGGCCAATGGCATGCTTCAGCTTCCCCCTCACCCCACAACCAAGAAATCTAGAATGAGAAGGAGGTAGGTGACGACAACTAAAACAATAACAAAATCGATGACGTCAAAGGTGCACTTAAAACATTCAAAGCAAACCACTCATGTGTCAAAATAACAACATGACGTCAAAGGTGCAGGAGAAACTTTAAAATGCTTCAATCAGCTGTTGGTGTCACCTACCTTGGTTTGTTCTAGATACATTGCCCGCAACCCACTCACTGGCCAACAAGTCATCTCCGGACAATAGAGGGGTTTTATTTTAGAATCAAACACATCTATTATAAACCGGAATTCCTCAGACAATAATTCAGTTTCTTTATCATTATTTATTATGAATGATATTGTATGCATTGTACATTGGTCTGTATTGGTGCATATTCTTTACTTGATGTGAATGAATAAAGTAATGCTGATTCTGATTCTTATTTTGATTCTGATTCTATTATATGCATTTGGACATTATATACAACAGCATGGAGACAATTAAGAAAACTTGCTTTCGAGGAAGATTTAAACTTATATTACGATATTAAGTTACCTATTGCAACAGTTAGTTCAGCTATTAGTTTAAGTTATGTAAAGTAATGTTAGGGTCTAATATGGCAATTAGATCTGAGATATTAAAATAATGAAAAACCTGATTTGCAGAGGTGGCTCTCAAGGATCTCAATCGACCATTCCCAGGGCAAGTAGTTATAAATAAGGTAGTAAGCTAGCTTGGTAACTGAGGAGCGGATAAGATCTTAGTGTATTGCCTAACTATCCTGATTATCCCTCGTAAAAAAAGAAAGAAAGAACATCAAGATTATAAGGAATATGTAAAGGAAAGGAAGTCTTCGACTTTGCTGGTTTATGTCTCAAAACTAACTCAGGTGGAAAGACAGTGAAAAAACTTGAAGTCAAAGCTAATGGGTTTCCATGATGAGTGTATCACTATGATGGCTCTCAAAGCCATGTTTATTTGGATGTTCAGACTTGCACCGTGGCTATAGAAATGAATTTAATTTCATGCATACACACTCTGGTTTTGTAAGATTAACTAAAGGTATATATAACATACAACGTGATAGATACATTTAAATTATGCCAAGGTACTAAACATACGAGATTGATTGTACTAAACTCGTAGATTGTAAAATACAGTGTTAGATTGGTACATACTCTTCAAGGCCATTGGTGAGGAATTCTGATTTGTGATCTGGCATGGCCTCAGGGATGTCGTCTTCCTCAAAATCTTCCTTGTTTCCTTGTCGAATTATGTCAATAAGCCACCTGCATTAATCATATGAACAATTAATATATTTTATATTAGAATTAACAATATTAGAATTTGTCCTCAAGGACTGTCCTTAAAAATTTAAATAGCTTAAACAGCTGTGTAGTTAAAATACCTTTTATAAAGTAGACAAAAACCACACTGATATAAATAGGACATGTTCATGCAAAAAAAACTACAGATACAAACAGGATATATTCTGTCCCAAAGCTTGGTTTTCTGAAAATACCCGCTACTTATTCTTCATGACACGCAGCTAAAGGAGTTAGCAACATTTTCTATACAAACAAAGTAATGTTTTTAAATGTAGGACTTACAAGAAAAACAGTCTTGAAAATGCACTTGCTTTGCTCATGGGGTTTATCCGGGGCATTCGCACCATGGATCGAACACTTGCATCCATTTTGATAGAGGATGTTGCAGTGATTCTTAGGAAGTGGACTAAAAAGAAACTACCTCAAGTCATTGCACAGTTTGTGACCTTCGTCACATTTTTATCTTGGAGTTCATTTACTTAAATCTTAGTCCCTCATATAGCTACTGTTATCTGCTTATATTACTTGGCCAAATAAACTTCGTTGTCTCAGTTTTTACTTGTCCTACTAA
The DNA here is from genome assembly GCA_030545055.2 of Neoaliturus tenellus. NCBI lineage: Eukaryota > Metazoa > Arthropoda > Insecta > Hemiptera > Cicadellidae > Neoaliturus > Neoaliturus tenellus. The sequence goes on from CM061532.1 coordinate 220,500,309, forward strand.
CATTAAACTTACTAATTATGTTAAATTGTTTTTATAAAAAATTCAAGTTTTAGATAATAATTAAACTAATTTAACTTAATTAAAAAATTTAAAATCGTAAATTTTAAAAAGAAGTATTGATTTTATTTTGAAAACTAAGTAATTAATTTATAAAACACTGCTTAGCCATAATTTAACTACTGAAACAAGTGTGTTGGTAATGCATATTGTACAGTTATTCACATTTAAGTTAAAGTAGAGGTTTTATCATAAACACTACTAAATCTTAAATCGGTTAATCTACAACACAATAATAAAACAAACAAAGTAGGTGATCCTTACCTCCGTCAACAGTCCAATTTTGTCAGTACTGTATACAATTATTATACTACAGTAACATGTTTCGTTGCAAACGCAACATTATCAGAGTTTGCAAGTCGTCAATTATTTAAAATAACACATAAAACTAGTTTTATTTCTATGTGCCGTGTCAATGTTCGTGTTCATGTTATGTGTTATTTTAAAGAATTGATGACTTGCAAACTCTGATGATGTTGTGTTTGCAACGAAACATGTTAGAATAATAATTGTATACTGACGAAATTGGACTATTGACGGAGGTAAGGATCACCTATATTGTCTGCATTATAGTCCAGGGGCTAACATCATGGATTTTAAATAAAACAAAGGTAAAATACAATACAGTATTGTGAATTGTTTTTACCTAATTGACTTCCATAGATAACAACAAAAAAAAACCAATCTATCTTTATATTTCTATAAGGGTTTCGTCTATTACGCCCAACCTACAGAACCGATTTTTAATATTGAGGTAGAACCTAAAAACATTATTAAATGGTCATATACATAACAAGTCAATAACGAAGGTAGTACAAAATAGGTATAAAATTGCGGGGTTTTAAGATTTACGGTAATCTTTAGGTTAATTAGAAATCTATACTTATTTAATTTGCTAAGAGTTTTTTGTGTAGAGAACTCCTACAATTTTCAACCGATTTTCAAGTTTTGGTGTCTTTGGATAGGGATTGGTCTGTAGTTGTTTCGCCAAAAACTGATGAGAATCGGATTGGAAATAAAGACACTATACACCATTGAAATCTCAAAATTTCGCATTAAAATAACATTGTAATTGAATAAAGCATTTAAATATCTGTTAATTGTTCAGCTGCTGTATACAGGGTGTCCAGCTTCCACCTTTACAAACTTTTCCAGGTTATTAACCATGCCAAAACAAACAGAAAAATCATATAAACATATGTCCGGAAATGCTTCGTTAAGCCACTAGCCGCCATTTTGTTTTTTACACTTAAGAATTTTTATTTCCGTAACGGGTTGTTGTATGGAGTTCATATTTGGCATATACCTTAATCACACCAATGCTCATTTTTAGAAAAAATATTATTTTTTTCCGATCAATATTTTCAAAATGGCGGCCATTTTAAAATTTTAAACTCAAATATCTTAAAAACCGTAAATTTTATAAAAATTTTATTAGACACAAAAAAGTTGACAAATTAAATTATCTAAACATTGATACCAAGTTTGTAAGGATCCGACCACAAATAACGGAGTTATTGAGATTTTTCTCTTAAAATAACCTAAATTGGCATTAATCATAGTGCAAAATCAGTGTTTTTCTACAGGAAAACCACCAAAACTCCGTTATTTGTTGTCAGATCCTCTCAAACTTGGTATCACTGTTTAGATAATTTAATTTGTAAACTTTTTTGTGTCCAGTAAAATTTTTATAAAATTTACAGTTTTTTAGATATTTGAGTTTAAAAACTTAAAATAAATGGCCGCCATTTTGAAAATATACATCGTAAAAAAATAATATTTTTTCTAAAAATGCGCATTGGTGTGATTAAGGTACATGCCAAATATGAACTCCATACAACAACCCGTTACGGAAATAAAATTTCTTAAGTGTAAAAAACAAAATGGCGGCTAGCGGCTTAACGAAGCATTTCCGGACATATGTTTATATGATTTTTCTGTTGGTTTTGGCATGCTTAATAACCTGGAAAAGTTTGTAAAGGTGGAAGCTGGACACCCTGTATATGTAGTTTTTGGTGATTACAGATATTCACAATATTTGGATTGGTCGGATGTCATTGATTTTGAACTAAAAGTCACATTTGTATTGTATCAAAACAAATTGCTCGATTTTGAGCAACACTTATACTAGTATAACTATTTCCAGTGTTTGAACTGGAATAAATTTGGAATATCATTTCCGGATCTTTAGGGTAAAATCAAATGAAGTCGATGTGGTGGTGACACTGATCGACTGATCACCAGCATCAAGGTCTATTATATTGGGTGACAGTCTGACAGTTATGACACTCCGTCATTTAGGGTCTCCCAATAACCTATTATTATTAGACTGTGCTGTGATTAGACTGCGACATGTGACCAGACTTGTGTTGTGACTATAGTTATCACCAACCTCATCGGTTATCACTGATAGTTTTGGCAATCACTTTTATTTTCTTCCATCCTTCTTGTTCTTTGTAATTTACTTTACTGAAAATTTATTGTAGCTCTCAAGCTCAGCTGTGCACTGTTTTTATAATGTCTGGAAATAATATTCGTATCCGAGAAGGAACAAAAAGTGATTGTATAGGAATCAGGGAAATGATACAGGTAAATCTTTGTTGACATACAATTCACGGCTCATTATATATTTTTACAACATAAGCAAGCATGAAACTTGAGCTCCTTTTTCTCAGCATATGTGAATTGTAGGAGAAATTTATGCAACGGTTATGTCCAAGTTTGATGAACTAAAACCCATTTGGTACCGGTAATAACCCTTCCTAAAATCCCCAAAAATATCCCCGAAAATACCCCACCAGGCTCGGATTATCACTTTTTGACGCTTTAGGCCAAAGGTCACGATTACGCCCCCCCCCCCCAAAAATACCCCCGTCGCAGCAGACCTGCGTACTCAGCGAATTTCCAATGGAATTTCAAATTATTTACTTTCCCCATAAAACACTATAGGATCAAGTATGTAGGTTTGCTGCTATTTGGTGTTGTTAGAAAATCTAAATTAATCAATAATTGGTGAATGTAAACACAAAATTGTATCAAACTCTGGCAATTTTTTACTTTCCCCATAAACCCCATAGGAGTGAGTATGTAGGTTTGCCGCCCTATGGGTTTTGTAAGCAAGTATAAGTTAAACCTTATACAGATAATGTACATACCAAATTTGATTAAGTTATGTCAATAAATAAGCAAGATATAGGGTTTTCTTGATTTCCCATAAGAATAACATGGAAAACACATTTTTGGATTTGCCCCGTAACCAGTTATGCTATGATAAAAATTAAAAATACCAAATTGTTTGTTTTATTAAGCTATTTTAAATGGTTTCAGTTAAAACTGATGAGTTTTAAAAATTAAGGTCCAAAAATGCCAAAAACCCATTTTTAACCCCTTTAAAACCCCATAAAACCCCGTTCCCATAACCCGACAATGCTGCTTCGCGAACTCATGAAAATAGACCTGGTCTTCCATCTCCATACCAAATTTCATCAAAATCGGAGGTTTCCTTCAAAAGTTATCAGTACCACGGACACATAGATAGATAGATAGATAGATATATAGATATATCTATATATCTATCCTTATCTATATATATGAATTCTTATCCTTAGTTTGTTAAGTAAAAAATTATTTAAGGTTATATTACTTGTACACTGTGAGAATGACCTAAGTGTCGAAACACGTGTCGTGTAGAAATAAAATGTTTCAATGGTACACAGGTTGTTTTTAATACTTACATATATCTATATATACATATACATATATATGAAAATGAACGAATGGTGTTTTTGGCTTCTGGGGACCTCAAAATGAAAAAGTAAAGTGGTCCCGGGGTTAGGTCTCACCATGGCTACTACCGTAATAGCGTATTCCCTATAGGAAAAATAAATTTATGGGCTTATTTTTATCCTAATTACTTTTGGCTGTTGTATAAAACCACAGAACTATTTAACCAATGAACCAATGTGATAATCAGCATTTTCATCACTTCAATCCGTGGACATAGTCCTTTCGCATTATTCAATGTACCATTTTACCACCATATTAAGTTTACATGTGAAACAAATATTCTATAATTGTAACACCGAAATAAATTTAAATCCAAGGCAAAGGAACAAGGTCAAGTCAAACCTTAAAAGGCAATGGTCAAGGCAAAGGGGTGCTGTTTACTGTCAATTAGGGGAATGTTTACCGCTGTTCTGGAAAGCTCTTTACAGTCGATCAGGGGCACTATTTACTACCATATCAGTCAGGGGCGTGATGATTTAACTCTGATCAAGGTTGCTATTTACCAACGATTATAGGGCGATGTTTACCGCCAGTCGGGGCTCTACGGGCGATCAGGGGTGCTCGTCCCCGCCACGAAGGAGCCCCTCGGATTCTGGCACCTTACAGGGTCTTCTAGTTCGCCTAAATAGATATATTTCTTCTTTCTCTTTTGTTGGATATTCTATTTACTGTTTTTATTAAAGAATTTTTTTTTATTTTAAAAAAACTGGTGTTAAATTGTATTTGCGGTTAGATTTTTTTTACTAAAATGTAGTATAAAAAAGTCCCATTTGACACCCCCCTGGCTGACAATCTAGGCCATGGCCTAGGTTGGCCTAGTGGATAATCCAAGCCTGTACCCCACCCCACTAAGTCGAAGGGTAACGAGCCATTACATCAACACTCAGAGCGATACAGGCTGTCAAAGTTTCAATATTAATCTTGACAGAAGATCGGTAGTGTACCATAATCATTATAGGCCTACAGGGTGTACGCTAGTCTATGTTAACTTTTTTAGGTGTCCTTGGTTTCAAAGCATGAGAGGTGACTCACGAGTTTATTCCAGGGGTATTGAAATAATCGGAGTTGTAAGGAAAACTGCATTGGCGCGCCTAGCGCTGGGCTACAAATTTTAAAGAAGGGCTTTGCATATCTTGACCTGATTTAACTATCACTGACAAGGTGCTCCGCGGCTCTTTCGTCCCCAACTACCTATAGCTGCTACAGCATCTAAAAAATAATTCATTGACTGCTGGGAAATAGTCATGACATCACATTTTGTGTTCCCTTGTTTGTTCAAAGTCACCGTATGTTTGAATTTGAGAGCAAACTTGATGTGGTTGGTCTCCCTGTTTGGAACTCCTGTTTGGTCATCCAGGAATAAAACCTCTGATTTCAAAAGGTCGAGTATACCAGAAGCTATTGCAGGGTGTCTAATAGTCGGGGATTTTGTGAGGTCAGGATAAGTCGTGAAAAAAGTCAGGAATTTAGGCATGCTTTAGTGTTTTACAGTGGTGAAGAAAATGCAGGAAATAGTTTAATATTCCTAATGAAATTTATTTTTGGGTGAAAAACAGCAGGTTTAAATTTGGGTATTTCGCACCAAGAAATAATGAAAACCGCTAAATATATTTAAGAAAGAATAATTGTATTAACTTATTTGAAGATGCTTGCTTAAAAAATATTAAATTTGACAATTTTAATATTTTTTGTTATAATTATTTTATGTAAATAATTTAGGCCTATTGCTTACCGGTACACTAGTAGTTTTGTGTAGAAATATGTGGGTTTTGGGTTTCATCAATTATTGTGAACATATTTTTATATGATGTCTTTATATAATAGTTGCGCTTATTCGTTGGTCCGAACAAAACCATGTCAGGGTGGAGTGTGGCGCTGCGAGTGTAGTCCTAGTGATGATCTACCATCACAGCGACATGCCGCACGCGTTGGGGTCATGTCGCCGTACAGGTCTGCTTTCTCTCACTCGTTCTCCCTCCTTCTCTCGCTCAATCCAATGCTCCCTACTAATACTAAATCAAGGTATTATTTTTCAAAACGACCTACTTTTGCTTTTATGCTTCAGGGCTCACTCCAAATCCAACTGTTCATTTCCCAAAGATGTAGACAGCAATCTTTTCTGAATTGGCCTTCTTTGATCAAGGACTTTGGACGAACTGTGATAAGCAATTACAGTTGTCCTCACTCTCCGACAAGTTCATGCAGACTGAGTCCACCAACAGCAGAGAGCATGGAGTTACTAGTTATATGGTTAATTATTAGGATACTCTATCACTTAGGCTAATTTAAATATGGTAATCTTATTTTATTCATGCATTCTTTCTTTAGGAGTTAGCAGACTTTGAAAATATGCCAGAAGGACCTAGAATTGGATATGAAAGTAAGTACCCTACAGTACACACCCAAATTAATCAAAGACTGTTTGTTTTAGGAGTCTCAGGTTTGTTGATGCATACCTAGTTGGTCAAATTAAAATAAAAAACTCCTCTTTCTAAATTATTATTACTATAGCCTAATACTTTTATTTCATCAATACAGTATATGTGAACAGAGTTTTGTCAAGCCTGAGGAGATAAGGCTTTCTTAGCATATAGCTTAGATTTTGATTGTTTGTAATGGAAATCATAAATTATTGAGATAACTTAGTTGTCGATTATTTGCAATCAACCAGTACCTTCGTCACTTGACCTTGAGTTGTCTATAATGTTCGATATATTTATAGAGTAGAATGGTATCTTAGGAATATGTATTTGCATTAAATTGAAATGTGTCTACTATCTACAAATATGAGCAATTACAGCATTTGCATCTTTGGTGATATTTTTCATAAAATGATGATTCACACCATAAAGGCAATCTGCTTTGAGATGCTGTAGCGTTTAAATTTAGTAACGCTACAAATGTTATAAAACCTTACAGGAAAAATATTTATTCAACTTGTAGCTACAGGGTGCGGTAAAAAACCAATCTATTTTCATTCGCGCACCGCTCAGTGACAGGATGTCTGAGAAGGGTGGGGGTAGGCTTGTTGGAATGCAAATTTTATGCCTTTTTAATTGTCGTCATGGAGTAGTGGTCGTTTAACAACGCTCGTTTGTTATCAAGACGTATTGCAATAGCGGTGATTCAATCATTGCTACTCAGCAGCAGTTTCGTGCATTCTTTCAATTAGGTCAACATTTACAAGTTCCGTATCCCAGCATAATTATGCAATAGTATACTTACTTTAGATCAAATTGTTTTGAGTTGAAAACGAAGCCGACAGGTTAGCGCGGACGCATTGATAGAGTCCGTGCTGCTGTGTGGAAAACAGTCCTCGTCTGCCCACCAGAAAACAAGCTAGTGCTTTGCTTGTGTCTACACCAAAGGAATTTTGTTAAGAAAATTGTACAATGTACACTAAACACTAAAGGGAGAGTATTCCAAACCCATCACATTGTTGTGGACACCCTGGCTATCAAACTCGTGACCTCTTGAACCAGATTCCAAGACGCTAACCGGTAGGCTAGCGAGATGCCTTGAACATGGCTGACCCCTCGGTTTGACGGACTTTGTGGTTCGATCTTGATTTTCATCTATACCAATTAATTGGCTATTATTCACTAATTAAATGCCACTGACCATGCAAAGCGACAAATATTTGACAGACAAATGATTGATTTAAATGCTGATAAGGAAATTTTTATGTTTACTGACGAGGCGCACGAAATATGCTCTGATAACAAACGAGAGTTACTAAACATGCCTAATGTAAACATGTAGGTTAGGCTACCTCTACTCCATGACTGCTGAAATGGCACAAAATTTGCGTTTCAATAAGACCACCCCCATCATTCTCAGACTTAAAAATTACTAAATAAAACAATTACTGTTTATGCCCATACTACCCATATGGGGTAGTATGGGCATGGCCCATACTACTCGACTGACATTGAAAACAAAAACATGGCGGATTCAAAGGAAGGTTATTCGAATTTAGACAAAATTACACAGTATTTACACCAATAGAAGAAGTACCATAAACCTAGTTACACAGTTTTATCACCCCCGGAGTCAGCACAGGAACCTCTCAAAAGTTAGTCGGAGCAACGATTACCATGTGTGAAACTAAACAACTGTAAATTTTGTGACGTAATTCGGGGGTAACAATACAAACCGATTTTGAAGGTAAAGGGCCCGAAGGGTTCAGTCTTAGCAGGGATCGTTCCAGGGGTCGTTGAAAGCCTCATGACTAAAATTGCGGACTTGGAGGGTTGTGTTGATCTCAGTCAGGAGAACAGTCTCATCACTTGTACTATGAGCAAAGGTTAAGTCCGACTCATCATCGATCAACACAACTGGGGACGGACAGACAATAGTGATTCCTGTGATTAACAGCCCGACGATCGTCGGCAGGGACCCGGGTACCCCAACAGTCGATGGCAAGGATGCAGGTGCCCTAGGTCGTTGTTGTGTCACTAGGGACGGGTAAATCAGTATCCCCACAGTCGGTGGGGGTCCACAGTTAACAGGGTCGATTCCGTATCACCACAATCGGTGGGACACAAAAATTACGGGACGCGTCGATCTTTCCACAGCCGGTGTGGACTCAAAATTACGGGACGGGTCGATCTTTCTACAGGCGCTGTGGAGTCAAAAGGACGGGGACGGGTCGATCTTTCCACAGCCGTTGTGGAGTCAAAATTTCGGGGACGGACCTGACCCCCAACGGTCGTTTGCAAGGATACTAAGTTCGCAGGTAGGGCACGGTATCCCAACAGTCGTTGGCAGGTATAATTGGTTGGCGGGTTAGGACGCGATCCCAACGGTCGTTGGCAGGGATACTGGGTTCGCAGGTAAGGAACAGTATCCCAACGGTCCTTGGTAAGGATAGGTTTAGTTAAACGGGACAGAATTTAAGCTTGAATCAACGTACGCAAAGCAAACACAAAAGTGTAAAACAATCAAGCTTAAAATAACAGCAGTACTATCATAAGCACCTGAAATAGCGAGTAAACACAGCTGAATTAAATTCAAAGAAAGTACAACTTCGACAGGTTACCATAGGTGGATCGTGCTCGTGCACAAACCTGTAGCCAAGTTTAAATTCAGCTAAGAATGGAGTTTGCTAACTCTGAATTATCAATCGGTAGTTGTGATGGAAAGGTTGTAATAGGTGAGCCGATTAAACCAAAGGACCAAATAATTTAGTCTGATAACCAAAAAAAGAAAATAAACAAGTTTGTTGAATAAAAATTACTTCAACATAAGATAAGAACGAAATTAAAATATTTTACTTAAATTTGATTGAAACGGAAAGGCACTAAATAAAATCAGTTGGTAGAATGTTCTGAATCACTAGTGAATCAGTGGAAAACAATAAACAAGTACGTTGGCTGGTTACCTTTCTGCTGGTGACCGCTCACGACGACGATTCGAACCCGACTCCCTTCTCGCCGGAGCTTCCGTGGTCATCCCTCGCCTTGGGCATGCGCGCCACGCTCCCCCACTCTCCAGAATCCATGAGGAGGGGCGGCCGTGCCGGCGCACTAGCGGGTACGCCGGTCGGTGCCTGTCTGGTCGCGGCGGCCGGCCGGCCCGTTCCGGTCGCGCTATAAGAAAGATAAGGAATTGCCGGAGGCTGCTTGCCAGCGTAATTCAATTCAACAGAAACGTTTCCTTCCATCTACAGTGAAATTAAATGCCGTGCCAAACTGTTTCTTATAATTGAATATTGAAATAAGAATACTGATCTTATGTAACATGTAAAATAAATATAACCTGTTGATTTTTACATGTTACAACTTAAAGCAACCTAGCACAGTGAACATAACCGAATACCGTCTCACTATAATAGTGGGCCTTGCTTTTCCCCAACATGTTTCACAGTGCTGGTTACCTGATGGCGTTTTAGAGAATCATCGCTTGGCCCGTACTGCCCGCTGGCCCATTCTACCCGGCGCTCCCCTCACTACGGTTCTATGGGGCGGTTTATTCTTATTTTTTAAATTAAAAAGAAATATAGAAATGCATATGATAAAATATCAACTACAACTTTTAGAGAATAAAAAAATAAATGATTTACGGTACTGCTTAGGTTAGAATCAATAAAATTGGAGATGAATTATGACTCGATTCCCAACCCAAAATCAGTAAAGTTACACTTTTTTAGTATATAGTTACAGTACTTTTTATTTTTAGTTATAGTTATATTACAGTACTTTTTACCCACCCTGTGTATTAAAGATTTATCACTACTGTGTCTTTTTTTACCATTTCCTAACTCAGTACATTCGTTCAAAATTTAATAAAAGTTTCCGGTGTTTTTCAGTTTTAGAAAAAGATGGTTTTGAAACCAACCCGCCTTCGTTTTATTGTTATGTGGCTGAAGAACTACCAACTTCTGGTGAAGGTATGCTAATTATTATTTTAAACTGTTGTAGAGAGTTGTAAAGGATGATTTGAGCACATATTAGTCTGATGTATTCTAGCAGATTTGATTTGTTTTTATGTTCAGTCTAAAGTATGATGTTCAGTTTGCTTCAGTCTAAGTTTGCAATTTTATTTTATATTTTGTTACTGATTTTAATGTTGTGACTAGAGTTGTTCTGAAAAAAATTGTACTGAGAAACAACAAATTAATAAGGGCATTTTTCATTGGTTAAAAGTACGTATTAAGTATTATAATAAATTGCAGGGTGTCCACATTCTGAAAAGTCAGAGAAACAAATTCTGGTCAGGGAAATACAGTAGAGTCCTGCTAATCCATTCCCACCAATCCGAGAATCGGCTTAATCCAAACATGTCCCCTTGGAAAAATATTGATTTTTCGTTAACTTTTAAAAAGGAAAAATCAAGAAAACGTCGTTGTTGTGAAAAACTGTCATTTTTTGTCACACTAAAAGTTAATTGGTTCACTTTAGATAATAATGCTGTAAACTATGATGATTGACTATAATTTAAAACAAAAACGTGATTTTTCCAATGCACAAACTAGCAACAACTTTGTATATTGAACAAAGTTAATGTTGATCTGTTGTCAGCTGGTGTATACAGCACAGTAAATAAACACAAATTAAACAAGGGGTAGTTAATTTAAAGTATACAAGTCCATGGTTTGTATGTGACGTGCTATGGGCCTCACTAATATTTTGCCACCCCCCATCATATGAATCACCAAATAAAAATACCCAAATGCCAAAGGCATTTGACAATTTGATACATGCATTCTCAACATAACAATGACAGAAATAATTTAATTGTGTTCTTTTTCTTTGATCGTTATTCCCTGCAGTGGTGACACTTGGCTACTAAGACCAATCCAAATTTCAGTCTTAGTTCACCATTAGCCAATAGGTTGTGTTCGCTGTCGCTCGAGTTATGCAACTCCATTCGGTGTGCTTTCAGATGCCGGGGCGTTATTTTTGAGGTTTATTGGTGGTGCACAGCAGCCATGAGCGGTCCCATACACCGAAGTCACTAAAAACATGAGACATCTGGTGCACCGACGTCACCACTCGTGTTCTGGCCTCAATAATTTTCGGTCTGTTGGACCGCCGTTACCAGTTCATACGATTCATATAACACAAAACAAGTACATTAACATTGAGAAACATTACACCTAATTACATGGATTTATCGTAGAATAAGTTTTAAGAAACCTTTTTTATTGTTTGATATTCTCATTTTGCTATATTTATAAAGATTTAACAATTTACGGTCTCAAAGACCGCCGTCACCGAAGTAAGGACTTATATTTGACTTAGTATATTTTCTAAAATAACACTTTTTAGTGCTTTGAAAAACCCGTTTCTTAAAAAACAATAAAATAAATATTTTATTTCATTTAAATTTTTTGGTCCACTTCAAAATGCATTTTTAATATAAATACCCTGTATTTATCTTCCTAGTACTCTAATAGTGTTACAAAATTTTTTTCCAAAAAATCTTCCAGTATTTAATACATATAAAATATCTACAAGTCGGTCTCCCAGACCGACGTCACTAGTTGAAGCCACAAAGTCATGTCACCACTGCCGGGTTGAGTACCCGCCACATTGTGAGAAAAATGTACTGTAAGTTTGACTTATAATAATAACCTATATTAATAACCTTCACATTCACACTTTACAGTAGACACCCTCTTAACCGGCCACCTTTTAACTGGACTCCGCTTTAACTGCTCTACCCAGACACAAAAACAACATCTTTTTAACGAATCATTTTTATCTCAACATCGCTTTAACCGGCCGTGTTTTACCGAAAACGTTAGTTCTTTATCTATCATTCAATTCAACAATATAGGCTATCATAGCATCATATTTAAAGCCAATTAAAATGTACTGTCCTGGACGGAAGTGAATGCTACCGCAAGTGAATACGTTTGGACCTGTTATCCAGTAGACCACAATAAAGAAAAAAATTATTATTAATTAAGTTTAGTCGTGGATTTCATGGGTGTTGGATGTTAGCTATAAATTATATACAGTAATATATTTAGATGTTTTTCAAGTCATAATTGCATTTAGGCCATATAAAATTGTAAGTTGGCCTATTAAAATGTACATCAGTTTAACTGGCCAGCTCATTATCCGCCCCCCGAAGTGGCCGGTTAAAAGAGAGTCTACTGTATTATCAAGGACAATTTTTAAAAGGTCAAATGAGATATGGTAAGCATAGAATGGTGTAGGAAAAAACAAACTGACAAAGAAAGACAACATTGCCAATGATCAAGTGGTCTATCAACACGCTGGACGCAGCCAATGGCCATGATGAGTCATGAGTGAGACCGAGAATGGGGAAGATGCTGTGGCGCATAGTTTAAAATCTTGTCTTTTACTTGCGCCCCCAACAAACCTAAAACCTCTTATTGCGCCCCTGGGCCCCGCCCACCGGGCCCATTTACAAAATCGGCCCTGTTTGTACAGTCAACACTCAAGAAATAATAATAAATCAGGGCTAACATTTCATAAGTTAACAAAATTTAACCCAGCAATCCTGGCCTTCTATAAAACCCTGATTATTAACACAGCGCAAAGTCCAATGACCCAATGACTCATATTTGGAATAATTTAAAAAAAATAGAGATGACAGGTATGGTGTGTGGGGGGGGGTCTTTTTTTTAACTCTGTCTTTGAATCAGTGGTCGACGGACTATGAACTTACTTCCGGCCGTCCGTGCACCTGTTCGCAGTACAAGAATGAAGAGCTGAGAGTTAGCATTAGCAGATGTCACTATGATTAATGTAAGATATCGCGAATGTTTTATTGAAAAAATATACGCTGTTTGTACATTTAAATAATTTAAATAAGAACATTAATCAGCATTATATCCTCTAAGCTAAAAGAGTTTATTAGTAACATTTAATATAAGTAATTCAAGCATTATATAATAATTTAATTATAATATTCATAGTATCTGCCTAATCCGAAAATTTGCTAAACCGAACAAGGTCCGGCCGCAATTAGTGAAGATTAGCATGACTCTACTGTAGTAAAAAAATCTAGAAGTCTGGGAAATCCTGCCTAATGATGTCATTGAGGAGAGTTTTTAATCCTTCAGTCGACCATAACCCTAACCATTGTAGCATTTTTCAGAATTTTTCACTGATGTACGACAATTCAGTTAATTGCTGTACACTTATGTTTAAAATATTTTAAATTGTTAATCTTTTTATTTATTTATTTATTTTTTTTTTTTTTGCTGTTTATTAGTTGTTAGCTGTACAGTGGCTGATAAATAATATAAATTTACTAAATTGTGGCTTGATGCCATAATATTTTCTGCAATTAGTGAGTTACATGGACTTGGTAGTCAATGATGCAATTTTTGCATACTGTAAAATGTGTCGCAGGTTCAGGCTCTGGGTATCAAGCTGTATTATCACATTCTGAAGGACCTATTCATTTAAAATACATGCCGGTTAAAAAATTCCCCACCAGCAATATATTCCGTTTCCTCTTAGAAAAGGTGTTGGTGACAACATCATGAGAAAATGCATATCCTTTACCGAGTACTTACAACATATGCAAGAAATTTGAATCAAGAACTTATTTTGATTACCATACTTTTCAAAAATTACTTATGTAATTCTGTAATACATATTTAGAATTTTCTGTGATTTAAACTGCCTAGGCAGTAATATTTTTTAGTGTATATTCGATCAGCATTTTATGCAGATTACGATGTGTGTTTTGTTTGTAATTCAATTTTTTCAAGCTAAAACCAAAATGTACCAGTTAGCTCCCTAAGAATCAATGTTAAAGATGTTAGTTTTGGCACAAAGATGACATCGCAATTGCTAGCGGAGATACTTGTAAAATTCGTATGCACTCACTTTTTTTACACCATAGAAGTCCCGGTAGATTCATAAAAGTCTACTGTAAAGCCGCGTCTGCACTGGCCGAATATGTTCGCCGAACAAAGTGCTCCCGAACTTTTGTTTGTTTGTTGCTAACCCTTTAGAATGTAAATCAAATGGCTGGTAATTGTTCGTTAGGAATGTTTGTTGATTTTTCGTGCTTCCCAAACAAGTTCACCATGAATGTTCGGACAGTGCGGACGCAGCTTAATGTACTGCCTAAGTTTTGCAAGTGAGTACAATTTACTAAAATATTTAGAAACATAAATATTTAATTGTAAAATATATCTGAAAATCTCGCTCTTAAAAGTCTTATTTTTTTCTTATTTGTTGCAGAGGCAAAATTGGTTGGCTATGCCTTATATTACTACACTTATTCAACTTGGATGGGAAGGAGAATGTTTCTTGAAGATCTTTATGTCAGGGAAAAGGACAGAAATAAAAAAATTGGAACTCGACTCTTTAAAACAGTTGCTAAGGTTTGTATGATGATTTGTATGCGAGGTGGCCCGTGCGCATATTGCGCATTTTATGATCCTGTATGAGAGAAACTAACCTAAAGTACATGTATGTTGGTTATGAAGTGACATAGATCGATTTTTGTTTACTATTTGGCTTTTAAAATTCATCTGAAGGTAATCAGCTGTTAAATTACAATCTACATTAAAGAACTTGCAATATAAGTTGGTCAACATTTCAAAGCGCCCTCTAGAAATAAATCAAAGGCGAGGGGGGCGAAGCCCGAAACAATATGACCTTTTTAATTACGATTCGTCACTGCGGCATACCCTAAGCTTTAAAATGACACCTCAATCTTAAAAATCGGTTCAGTAGATCAAGAGAAAAAGGGACGTAACAGACGAAACCCTTATAGAAATAAGAAGATAGATACTGGATTATTTAGTTTTTTTAAGCTTGATTTAATGGTGATAAGTAAAATTTATTTCGAGACAACAGCTATTTTGAAAATTCAAAAAATTGATTTTTGAAACACTTTTTACTCCATAACTTTTGAACGCGCATTTTCCCGGAGATGCGGGTGGTGTCATTTTATTCACCATTTTAAGCTTAATAAACCACAAAACTTTAATCAAAATCGTTAGAGCCGTTTTTGAGAAATTTTGATTTTTGACGATTTTTGAGGGTTTTTGGGGGTAAACTACCCTTAAAAATAAAAAATTCCAAAAAATGAAAAAAAACGCCTGGAATTATCGTGGGTTTGGACCTACCTACCAAATTTCATCAAAATCGGACCATTGGGGCATTCTCTAGCTCTGTTTACATCCTGACACACACACACACACACACACACACACACACACACACACACACACACACACACACACACACACACACACACACACACACACACACACAGACATCACTCCGAAAACCACTTTTTTGGACTCAGGGGGAACCAAAATGGATAAATCCACCAACAACTCAAATTCGAAAATTTTGACGAAAACAATACTTTCTCCATATACTATGGTATAGGGGGAGAAAGTAAAAAGAAGAAAAATTTGAAATAAGTTTAAAATAAAGAAAAGTTCAGAAAAAATAAGTAGATGAAATTGTAATTAAATGAAAATTTGTAAAATTGTGAATAGGGCCTAAGAGCAAAAACTTGAAATTTGTTTTGTAAATTCCCATACAATGTGAAACTTGCCAGAGGAATAAAAATAATTGGCCCGTGCGCAAATTGCGCATTTTATGAATCTGTATGAGTGAAACTCACCTACAGTACGTGAATGTTGATTATGAAGTGACAGAGATCTATTTTTGTTTACTATCTGGCTTTTTAAATTCATCTGAAGGTAATCAGCTGTTAAATTAAAATTCACATTAAAGAACTTACAATAAAAGTTGGTCAACATTTTAAAGCGCCCTCTAGAAATAAATAAAAGGCGAGGGGGGGCGAAGCCCGAAACAATATGACCTTTTTAATTGCGATTCGTCACTGCGGCATATCCTAAGCTTTAAAATGACACCTCAATCTTAAAAATCGGTTCAGTAGGTCGAGAGAAAAAGGGACGTAACAGACGAAACCCTTATAGAAATAAGAAGATAGATTTAATTTTATAAATTTAAACTCAAAGAAAAAACCTATTACAGCAGTCTTCCAGACTGCCTAATTGGAATGAATCAAGACACCTCTTTTGTGATAAAATACAGACGTGTGGTGCAAAAAATTTTAAACATAATGTTTGTGTTAATTTATTCAAAGTCAATGCAAATTAAAGTACTTATAAATTAACTTGGTTTATAAAAGTTAATTAAAATATACTTAATTTAAAAAGAAAATGAATAATTTACTATTTTTAAGATTGCATCTAATTTTGTTTATTGACTAGCTGTTACCCGGCATGCTTTGCAATGCCAACCTGAGCAATTTTTTTCTCGTCAGATGAGCTCATTTGCTACGCTCATTCGCCGCAAGTGTATAGTTTTTTATTACAAATCTTCCATCAATACTTCAAAAGAGAACTTCCTCCGATACTTTAAATGTGAAAAGCTGTTTATAGAATTAATTACAAAGAAACTTTTTTTGCCATATGTTGTGTTTTTTATAAACAACTCAGATCAAAAACTCCTAAAAACTCACATGGACACGCTTATGGCGGCCCTGGGGACGGGCTATACAAAAACTATTGGTTTAAAAACCTTCTCCAAACAAACCATTGATCACAATTATCAGGGCCGCCCGAGGGTAATAGGTGCCCGAGGCGAGGTTTTCATCTGCGCCCCCTAAATTATTTAATTGGCCTATCTTGTGAACTGTAATGTTAAATTACAGTCGGAAGCATTAAATTAGATGCATGGCTAAATTTTAATGCTGTTAATTTGAATAAACTAATTTAAAAAATTCACTTGTATACAGATTTGTTGATTCAACTATTTGTTGACAACACATGGTGTGGTTCTGAGTCTGGTCATGTAGACTGTCACACGCTATAACCATAAAGACAACCTGCAACTCATGTATATATCGTATGGCTAATTCAGCCAGCCACCAGGTTTTAAGAATAGGAAAATAAATTCTACGGTGCAGAGCACTTGAGTCAGTATTTGTAAAATGATAAACACTAAACCAAAAATTAGATCTCTCTTTATAGAGCTAACACAGCCTAAATCTTTTAATTGGCCCTGGATAGGGCCATTTGCATTTTGTCTGTCAGCTGGCATAGCTGAGAGATCACGTGCGTGATAGTTCAGCTGCCAAAGTTGTTGTTCGTTTAGCACGTGCAGCTTTAATGGAATGCTGCAGACGCGAACATCATCACCCCCCCCCCCCCCCCAAAACTCAAACTCAAAAATCCTAACTGTTGATTGAGTACTATATTTAAAAAAAAACATAAAAACAATTGTGATTCAAGAATAATGTTTAACTGTAGTCATCAATGCAACCATAACAATATCGTGATCTCAGAGTACAAGTTGCCTAAACCTAGCGCAGCAGTGTTAATATAGAATGAAGTTTTCGAAGACAAATAAAATTTCAAAATAACAAATATAATTCAATTCAAATTCAAAAACAGTTTATTTTGAAATATTATAAAAAATACAATATGAAGGAAAACCGACAAGAAAAAACTAAAAGCTAAATTTAACCTAGGAATTAAGCCTACACAAAATAATATATTAAAAATAATATATTATTTGAAATGATACATTTTATTTATATGATCAGTCATTCTAATTTATATGTACCACCATTTTGATTATGTTTTTTACAATTTTTGTGAAGTTTTAGCCTTTTTAAAACTGGGATTTCCCAACGCTTGCGGCGCCCCTTTGATCGTAACGCCTGGGGCGGCCGCCCTGGTCGCCCGGCCCTCGGACCGGCCCTGACAATTATATAAATATATATACCAAAATCCTCTTTTATAAATGGCTAGCTGATTCCAGGGCGGCCACCCTGGTCGCCCGGCCCTTGGACCGGCCCTGACAATTATATAAATATATATACCAAAATCCTCTTTTATAAATGGCTAGCTGATTCCCGGCATGCTTTGCAATGCCTACCTGAAAATTGGTTTTATTGTTTCCATGACAACAGCTAAAAGAGGGTTTTACCCTAACTTGGGTATCTTTATGACTGTCCTGGGACCAAGCCCTGAGGGCAAATTACAAATACTAATGGCTTATAAACCTTCTCACAAGGTTGGCAGCACTGACTGCAATACGTAAACACACGTGGAAGTTCGGCTCCGTGTTATTTTAGCTATAACGCGAATATTGTGTTGTTACATAGGAACTAATTGTGGTCAAAGGACATTAGTAGCATTACCGATCCACGCGAGATAAGAAATTGAGGACTAACTCGGCCATTAGTTAGTTATCGGTCGTTGGAGCGGTCGTGCGTCTCCACGCGGTCGCGATCGTGCGTGAATCGTCTGGTCGCCGAGCAGTGCAGTGACTGTATGTGGAATAAGTGTTTATCCGTCATCAAGTGAGGTATTTTATGAGTGGACGTAAAATTAGCGATTTTTTCACACCTACAACTTCACGGAATAACAAGCGGTTACTGAGCTCACCCGAGATTAGTGGAACTCCAGAAAGACGGCCTAGAGTAAGTTCTACAATGGACGACGATAAGGTTGGTGAAATGACTGTGGGACAGCTAATGTTAAATCTAAACAACCTGTTGGATCAAAAATTTTCAGTCCTAGCCACTAAGGAAGAATTAAATACTTTGTCTAACATGGTAGAGGACATAAAAGAAGATAACCGCAGGAAGTCTGAAGAAATAAGTAGCCTCAAAGAACAAAATCGTGCAGTTCTAGCCAAGTTGGACGATCTGGAGGGCAGATCACGCAGAAATAACTTAATTTTTAAAGGCTTAAAGTGGCAGGGCAATAGGCCTGATTGCAGGGAAGTTATTCAACGCTTCCTGAAGGACGTTATGGGGTTCTCTAATAATGTATGGATAAACAGGGCTCATTTTATCGGTGAAGGTGATAACAAGGCAATAATTGCGCATCTGCCAGAGGATAGCGATATTGACTACATTATGCAACAGACACGCAAACTACAAGGTACAGGCTACGTAGTTCACCGAGATTACACTAAAGAAGTGAGAACTAAAAGGGCTTATCTGATGGCAGTCAGGTCGGAGATAGAGAGAGTGACCGGCCGAACTCGCATCCCACTTAGGTTCGATCATTTGGTGGTCAATAATCTGAGACTGACGTGGCAAGATGGGAAGCTGAAGGCAGGGAACGAAGATGGGCAAACTGCGATCCAGCGGGTGTTAGGCTTAAATTTGACACATTTTCTAAACGACCTAACTGCCAATGGACCACGACTACGGAGAGGCGAGGATCCTGCCACGGAGGAGCACCGGAGGACGGCGAGAGCGACCATCCCACGCCAAGGGGACAAGGCCCAACACCCCCAGCTACCGATGGACAGCATCCAGACCAACTACGCGGTGGCGGCGGCAGCGGCTCCGACTACAAAAACTGGGTGAAGAGACAACGCCGGTTCCGGGGACAAGGATACAGGACACGAACATTGCTTACAAATTCTCTCTTACAATGTATGTGGATTAAAAAATAAGGTTAGCGATAGCGAGTTAAATAGTTCCTTTTTTAAACTAATAGAAAATTATGATGTTATTATTTTGATTGAAACGTTTATAACAGAGGAAGACAGAGAATTTATTTTGAAGTGTTTTCCTAAACATTCTTTAAGGTTTAATTTTGCTAGGAGAATTGCTCATTTTGGTAGAGCAATAGGAGGGGAAATATTTTGTTTAAACTTAGAGTCTAAATATATTAATTCATTAAGTTTTGGTTTAGTTGGAGACAAGCACACAATTGAGGTGAAGGATTGTGTAACTGATGGGCGGTTGGTTTTGCTCCCTGCTTATTTAAATTTTAATTGCTGGGACAATGATTTCCAACATCTAAAGCTTTTAATTAATGAAAATGGAGATATTAATATTGTAATTATAGGAGACTTAAATGGAAGAATTGGCGCTGAACAAACAGTGCATGAAGCCGAATTTTTAAGTAAGAATTGTTTTTTTAAAAGATCTTCTAAAGATAAGGTGGTGAACACCAAAGGGCAAAAGTTGTTAGAGCTTTTCGAGGACTCGGGCCACATAATTTTAAATGGGAGAACTACAGGTGATAATGAAGGGGAATTTACGTTTATAAGTACGGTAGGCACCTCAGTTATTGATCTAGCAGCGGTTCCAATTCATTGCATTGACGCAATAACACATTTTAAAGTAATTGCTCACGCGGGTTCAGATCATTTGCCAGTTGAGATGGGTGTGAAAATGAAAGTAGGGGGAGGTGGGGAAGATTGTGTCAACCATCCATCCTTGCTGCCTAGATTAAAGTGGACCGAGCATGATAACACCCACTTTAAACAAAAAGTTGAAAATGCCCTAGTAAACCTCGAAATCTCTGACAACAATGATGTTAACATAGATAAGATAACTAAATTGATAAAGGAATCAGCATATTGTAAAGACAACAATATGAATGGTAGGCTTTTTACTAAAAAACAGCTTTGGTTTGACAAGGAATGTTTTACACTCAGAAATAGAGTGTTTAGTTTACTAAAATTGTTTAGAAAAACTAATACTATCACAAATCAGTTGTCATATTTAGAAGCCGCTAAGATGTATAAATCGTTATGTAAAAGGAAAAAGCAGAATTTTAGAGATAACTTAATTGAATGTATAAATAATAGCAAGGATGGCAAAAAATTATGGATGGCTATTAATAGTTTTCGTGCTTGTGAAAAAAACCAATGGCTAATTTAGAGCCTGGGACTTGGGTGACTCATTTCAAAGCCTTATTGAATCCCCCCGTGGCATCGAAATCCATCAGTTTTGCGGAGCCCCTGGTGTTTAATGAAATGCTGGACAGGATATTCACTTTACAGGAATTAAAATCTGTGTTGAGTAGAGTAAAAAACAACAAAGCCCCGGGGGAAGACGGAGTACCGTATGAGTTTTTTAAAAACGCGCCGGATTCGTTGCTGAAAATGTTGGTAGATATATTCAATAGCATTTTTAAAGGTGGGGTCGTTCCAAATAGTTTCAAGAAATCTGTTATTTTTCCACTACATAAAAAGGGGGATTTTAATGTCGTACAAAATTACAGGGGACTTTCTTTCATAAATAGCACTTCAAAGTTATATTCTTGCCTTTTGCATGGTAGGTTGAATGAGTGGGTAAATTATTGGAACATTTTAACAGAATTTCAGGCTGGATTCCGTAAGGGGTACTCAACCGTAGACAATGTTTTTAATTTAACAAACATGATAAAACTCCGATTAGCAACAAAGGGTAATAAATTATACACTTTCTTTATAGACTTCTCGGCTGCTTTCGATACGATTGATAGGAGGGCACTGTTTTATAAGTTGTCAAACATGGGAGTATCGACGCGCATGGTGTCGGCGTTACGGGCGCTGTACGACGGCACGGAGTCAGGAGTGTGGTATAAGGGCGGAGTCACCGAGTATTTTGAAACAAAAAAAGGCTTAAAACAGGGATGTGCGCTTTCTCCTTTGTTGTTTACTTTGTTTATAAATGACATGCACGAGAATATTTTTGGGGGCTGTTTATTCGGGGAAACTAGAGTAAATGCTTTGTTGTACGCTGATGACGTGGTATTATTGGCGCCGACAGCGACGTCTCTCCAACTCATGATCAATAATCTAGAAAAGTATTGTGATATGTGGGGTTTGCAATTAAATTTAAACAAGTCAAAAATTGTAGTTTGTAGAAATGGAGGGAGAATTAAAGATTGTGAAAGATGGTTGTATAGGGGAAATGCAATAGAAGTGGTGAATAGTTATAAATATCTGGGAATTGAGTTGACTTCTAAATTATCTTGGGATTGTTTTCTAAATTCAAAGGCAGCTAGTGCGAAACTAGCAGTCAATACCATATGGCGGAATTATTTTGCGGCAACCGGAATTTCTTTGAATGCCAAGTTTAGCTGTTTTTATTCAGTGATTAGATCAACAATTTGTTATGGATGTCAGGTATGGGGCTACCAACGGAGCGAAAAAGTAGAGGGAGTTTTGCGCCTTTTCATAAAGAAATTGTTTCAGTTGCCAAGTAATATTCCTAATTATGCTTTGCTTTTAGAAACTGGGATCGAATCAATATTTATTTACACTTTGAAGATGAACTTAAACTACTTAATCCGTTCTTTGTCTTTATCAAATGATCGCCTGCCATACATTCTTGCAAAACAAGTCATTGGAAAAAATGTATACTGGTGCCAAGAGTGGCGAAGAATGGGGCGCGCGCACGGGATAGAGGTCGCAATGGAGGGTGACGCAGGTGGAGTGGGGGCGTCGCTGACGGCGGTGCTGGAGGCGGTCAGAGCGGCCGAGAGTCGGGCGGTCATGGAGGCGGCGCGGAATGCCCGTTATCACCGGTTGTACGCGTCCTTGAACTTGACACTGGGGGACGGGTCTTATCTTTGTGATACGATATCATTAAGGGCGATGAGATGGATTTTTAAAGCACGGGCGGAGGCGATAAGTTTAAATTATAAACCTTGGGTTGAAAATCAAAATTACACTTGCTGTGACAATTTTAATTTAATATGAAATAGGCAGTAGGAGCAAGTAGGAAGTGGAATGGACAGTAGAAGGGTTATTGTTGAAAATGAACTATGTACTCGGCCAACCTTATCTCTCTGTCTGCATACCTCCCTGAACCTTCTTCCTTTCATGAATTTCTCTGCCGATAACTCTCCACCTGGTTCAGTCTGTGTGAGCGTCACTTGAAAACCGTACACTGCTAGTGCAGGATCTTGATGACTTGTGGAATAAATTTAAATAGTTTCTCCAATTGTTGGGATATTTATTCCGAGTATATAAAGGAAGTTTTTCAAGTGTTGAACAATTTTTCACAATCTGATGGAAGACATTGTTGTTGAATGTATATATTGTATTTAAATAATTTTGCTAAAAGTTGTGAAACTGTTCTGAATTATCTTGTCTACAAAGCCCTTGTGGTGAGTACAATTTCATAATTATAATTGTTTGTTGCTGATTTCATCATATTTTCCGTAAATAAAAAAAAGTCCATTTTCATGAGAAAGCAGACAGGAGTAATTTTTACTTGGATATTAATTTGAGATCAGAATAAATAATGTAAAATGATTTTGCTTGTACTCATGTTCTTGCAAAAATTTTCATGCAGAGCTGATGCAATCAAGAATGCAACATTTTAAATCTTGTTTCATTAATTTAATTTAATTAATATTTGTGATTAATATGTAAAATAAATATGTTTCCTAGTAATATTTTTTCCAGTTAAAATAAAATGCTCTGGTCAGTCAGTCTTGGTAAACTCACAAATTTATTGATTTGTCAATTTAATTAATTTTATTTCACACAGTTTGTGAGATTAATTATTACTATGCTGATTTTTATTAATAAGATATATGTAGCCAATGTATAATGTATGGTTCATTAACAAAATGTTTTAATTTAATGAAGTTGAGAAAATACGGCTTTGTCCAATTGCAACCGTTTACCGTTGCGCTAGAAACGACAATGTCAATTATATGTTTTATGTTAATAATTAGTTTTATATTGTATAAATGCTTTTCAATGTAATTTAAAATGTAATTAACAAATGCAAATTTTTTTGGTATTTTGAAAAATAATTTTACAATGAAATATATTGCTTGAAAATAATTAAAATAAAAGTAACTTTGATTCAATTTAAAGAAACAGTTTGGGAAATCCATGGAAAATTGATGACAGTTATAGCAATAACATTTTTATTGTATTTTATGAGAAATCTTGTATTTTATGGTATTCTTGGAATAGAATTACTGCTTATCATTGATCACGAATTCTTTGATAAAATATTTTTGAGTGTCCTATTGTGATTTTCACTTTCAGGCTAAAGACAATATAATTTTAGTGTTTAATGCTGGTTACATTACATTTCCAGGCTTTTTATACCGTACCATATAGAAGTACAACCAATATTGTGCAATTAAGGAATATCGAACTGGTAGTTAGTCCTGCAAATGGTAGAGGACCCACCTGCAATAAATATCTGGTACCTATGTGTGAAAGGACAACGCTTCATTTAAGGTCAGAACTTTCTGTTTTCTAATTTTGTGATCCAGGACAACATTTATTCTACACGGCCTAGAACAGATAACTTATTCGTGTCATACCAAGGAATCTCTTCATGTGTATAATTATTTTCTGAACAATTGAATAAACTGTCTAAACATTTATTAGTCTTAAGCATTGTGTGTATATAAAATTTGTATGTGTTTAGTTGTAAGTTGTTCTTGTTTGAAGTATTAAATACCAAGCAAAATAAGATTGGTTTACGGACGTCCGAGGTATATAATTAATTTTGGCTATATTTAAGTTGTTAAACTGAGAGTTAAAATTCTATGCAATTTCCTGTTTGTGTAGAACTTAAAGTGAAAAATGGTTCAATTATGATAGTAAATTCAATTTCACTTCTCAAAAGGGGTTTCTTTGTTTCCCCATCCAAACAAAGTGGCGCTCATGAAATATCTTTTCAGTCAATTTTCAGTAACCTTCAAGTTTCCTAAACCCTCCCCACCACCGCCTGAGTATAGCCGAGGAGAATATAGTGGTTACCAGACTTCTGGAAGGTAACAATAAATGGCGCCCAACGTGGGGCCAGTTTGTGTAATATGGGAGAAAATGAGGATGTCTTTCATTTTGTGGGTAAATGTCCAATTTTGTCAAATATTAGAGAGAGATTCCTTCATAAAAGCGAACTATCAATGCAAGAATTTTATTCATACTTAAATGGGCGGGACTGGCGGGGTCTTGGGTATTATCTTACGAATGCGTGGAAGTATAGATGGGATTTGGTGTCAGAATTTAATTTTTAAAATAAATGAAACATATAGATTTTGCCATCCTCAAAAATGGTTTCTTGGTTTAGTTGGTCCATTAACTTTAAATATGCTTATTTTTATATTTTCATAATATTCGTAAAAAATAAATAAATATGAATTACTGTATTAATATTTACATTTTACGGATGATTATGGTATGTTCATGTGTGTTTACTTGTTACAAAACAATTGCATTCATTATTGTTGTCAACCCAGCAGACAGTCCATTGGACTATTGCTGCACCAGTGCAGTGAAATGTTGTTGTTAAAAAGCATTGAAAAATATGTTTATTATAGGAATTTCGTTTAAGTTATTTTGTTTAAGTTATTAATTAATTTAGCTAATTTAGCATATTAATTTTTCTGAAAGCATTTTGTACTCAATGTTATGTTTGAAAAATAAAGCACTGTTTCATTTCATTTCATTTCATTTCATTATATACCAAAATCCTCTTTTATAAATGGCTAGCTGATTCCCGGCATGCTTTGCAATGCCTACCTGAAAATTGGTTTTATTGTTTCCATGACAACAGCTAAAAGAGGGTTTTACCCTAACTTGGGTATCTTTATGACTGTCCTGGGACCAAGCCCTGAGGGCAAATTACAAATACTAATGGCTTATAAACCTTCTCCATTAAATTTTCCATATATGTACCAAGTTTTATAGCAAACGGTCGAGTGGTTTCCGAGTCCATTGATCACATATGATGTAGCCCAATGCAGTTTCCCTGACGACCTCCACTAGGGACGTCCCTAAAGGAAGTCTTGGAAAAATGTCATTGGCGTACGTCATATGATAGGTTCATTAGGTTTATTCATCCTTATTTCGAGCTCAAGATTGTATTTTAAAAATTGTTTTAACAGAAAGCCGTAGAAGAAGGCTGTGCTTATCTTGAATTCTGTGTCTTGGCTTGGAATCCTGCACGCCAGTTCTACAGCAATCTTGGAGCAGAAAACAAAACAGAGACTGAGCAGTGGAATATGTATCGTCTGACTGGTGAAGCATTGTTGAAAACCGCTCAGTCATAAGTTTAGTTTTTACTATTAAACGCCTCTACAAGTTAATTCACTATATTGCATTAACTTTCTTATCTCTTGCTATGGTAACAATTAATCAAAAATACCAAATAAATATTTTCTTTTAAAAACAGAATGCATGTTTTCTTACTCTATTCATGTTTGATCCCTTGATTGATTTAAGACTAAAAACAATAGATTACAATACCTTTCCGTCTTCAATTCTTGCATTTGTCTAAGTTTTTGGGGATGTCTTATACCATGTTGTGGTCTATAAACTAATCAATGTCATAGTAATCTAAAAACAATAAATGGCCGGCTCATCTTTAAAAGCATTAAATATGAAACACAAATCTCATAAGAAAAACAAGTATGGTAAAATATGTTTGGACAGTACAAAATATTCTTTATTAATGATTTCATTTAGAAATGTTACAGAGTCTAGATACATAATTTAGTAAAATCTTTTAATAGTATTCTTCCAATCTGTTAGGCATTTATGCAGAGCTAGATTTAGGTCTTTTTGTTTTTGCGTCTTATGAAGCTGGTTGCATGTCAAGTCTCATTTCCATATATGAGGGTTTCTTCTCTAACTGGGTTATGCGGTGTTGTGTTTCAATTTACCATGATATTTGACCTCACATATTAGTGTGCAATTTTAACGCAATGTTCTTAGTAATTCGTGAACACTATTTTTATTAGCATGACACGGGTTGTTTGCAATCAGAACAACTTATTTTGAGTGGTTTAGACATTTGTGTTTCATTTGTAATTAGTGAAGCGATCTTCATGATTAATGCGTCAAATTAAATCGAATAAAGCATAGCTTTTATGAATATTCTCTATTGTCCTTTGGGTTAACTTACATAGTAGCCCAGTCAAAATAGGTTTGTGTCGGAAGTAATTCCGGAGGAGCTGAATTTTTCACAGTTGATAGACTATAATAAGGTGTGCATTTTCCCAAAAGTCCCGAAAAATCCCCCTTGAGCTTTCCACCCTACTCTCCTTTAAAGTTAAAGCTGCAGTATATTAGAAAATCAACTACAATTTCGTAAGGAAAAAAGCAATCGAAGTGGGGTTGCTTTTATTTTGTTCCCGATAAAATTTGCTACAAAAATTGTCATTACCACTTATTACAAAAACCTTAAGATTTTGTGGCAAAATTGATACAAACATTGATTGATTCACAAACTGCATGTCAGAGCATTGTTCTTTGCTCTCTGTCAAATAGACCTATCAGTACAAAATAATAAATTTCAGATTTCAAGTTGGTAGCTTCCGTAAGCTATCTGTCACTTTGGTACTGAGCAACGAGTATATTTACAGTGGCACTGATTACTGATAATGTTAATTTCGTTGTCCAATAAGTTCACAAGGTCGGTTTGGTAAGCTCTGTTTGGTCGGTTTTGTATTATTTACTTGTAACACGGTTCATGCCATGTATTGATCCAGCTATAGGTGATGAATTCATTTTGACGTCTGCTTCTTAGTTCCCATCAGGTTAGCATTCAGCTGCAACGGTCGCCTATTACAGTTCACAAAAACCAGATACATGACATCAGTAAGGGTGAACTTGGCTATCGTGAGGGTTTAAAGTTGTATAGGTCTAGCAATGAGTGACATAACTAGGGCTACTTGTATAATCATTGGCAAATAAAAAATATATCTTTGCCAATAAAAGCTCTTAATCAAGTAGGCCTATCAATTATCCCCTAAACTGTCCTTGTCAGACTTTATTGTAACATTTCAATATAGAAAACTAGCTGTTGCCCGTCACGGCTTCGCCCGTGATTGAATTTATTTTTTAGGTAATACAATCGTTTTGAAGAGCAACGAAATCTACTTCCTTGAGAATGACATTGGAACAATGAAGTAGTGTGAGTGGAGCTCTGAAGGAATTTCGCAAAACCTGTTCTTAGAGAGAAAAGGTTTCTTAAATAGAAAAGGCCCTAACCTATGAGCAAATAGGAACGACCATGTCAAATTTCAACCCCGTAGGCTCTACAGTCATATTGAAGACATGTGGGTCGGAGCCCTAAAGAACATTAAACAGTACTTTTGCAAAACTGTTTCTTAGTGAACACCTATTAGCAAACCGGAACCTTTACTTTAAATTTCAACCCGTAGGATCTATAGTAGATTTGAGAATTTGTGGGGAGGAGCCCTAAAAAAAATTTGCAAAATTGTTTCTTATTGATCACCTATGAACAAAAAGGAACGTTCATGTCAAATTTAAAACATGTTGGCCCTTGATTATTTTTAAAGTCAGGTGAGGTGGAGCCCTAAAGAACTACAAAAACTATACTTACAAAACCATTTCGTAGTGAGCACCTGTTAGCAAAACGGAACATCCACGTTAAATTTATACCCCCTAGAATCCATGGTAATCTTGAGGTTCTATGGGGTGGAGCCCTAAACGAAATTTTTCAAAATTATTTCTTAGTAAGTAACTATGAGCAAAGAGGAACGTCCGATTCAAATTTAAACCCTGGAGGCCCAACAGTAATTTTGGAGTCCTGTGGGGCGGAGCCCTAAAGAACTTGGAAAACTGTATTTGAAAAACTGCTTCTTAGTGAGCGAGCACCCGTGAGCAAAGAGAAACGTCCATGTTAAATATCGACCCCGGAGGCCCAAAAGTAATTTTGAAGTCCTGTGGGGCGGAGCCCTAAAGAACTTCGAAAACTGTGTTTGCAAAACAGTTTTCTTAGCACCCGTGAGCAAAGAGAAACGTCCATGTCAAATAACGACCCCGGAAGCCCTAAAGTAATTTAAAGTCCAGTAGGGCGGGGTCCTAAAGAACTTCGAAAACTGTATTTGAAAACCGTTATTTAGTGAGCACCCATGAGCAAAGAGAAACGTCCATGTCAAATATCGACCCCGGAGGCCCTAAAGTAATTCTGAAGTCCTGTGGGGCGGAGCCCTAAAGAACTTCGAAAACTGTGTTTGCAAAACAGTTTTCTTAGCACCCGTGAGCAAAGAGAAACGTCCATGTCAAATAACGACCCCGGAAGCCCTAAAGTAATTTAAAGTCCTGTAGGGCGGGGTCCTAAAGAACTTCGAAAACTGTATTTGAAAACCGTTATTTAGTGAGCACCCATGAGCAAAGAGAAACGTCCATGTCAAATATCGACCCCGGAGGCCCTAAAGTAATCCTGAAGTCGTGTGGGGCGGAGCCCTAAAAGGGATGTTGAAAGCACTTTTTTGAGCACCTAAGAAAAAAGAGATCACTCCAAATTTCAACCGTGCAGGTTTCCTAATTCGTATTTAAAATTGGCCATGCGGATAGCGTTATATTAAGATTTCGAAGGCCTGTGGGGTGGAGCCCTGAAGGAATTTTGTTAAATCATTTCTTAGTGAACACCTAAGAGGCAAGACGAACCTGTGTTTAATGTTTCAAGTGAATACGTTTGGTAGTTCCTGAGATTTCATGATGAGTCAGTCAGTAATCACTCCCCGTCAGGTTTAGCTTGGTCGCTAAGCTCACTCGCCGCAACTATCCTCTAGTTTCTTATTACCAATCTCCCCTCAATAATTTGAATCAGAACAGCTGTTTACAAAATTAATATTCCTTAATGTAATCATATGTTCCAATACAAAAATGTTGCTTCCATAAGAATAACATTATTTTTATTATTTTTTTTTCTCACTCTCCTAATTAATAATTTTGCATACCAATCAAACGAGTAATTTTTATTTATTCATTTTCATCTCTCTAAATTGACCACAAAAACTGCCACTATATTTTATGTGTACTTGTTGCTGCGCTTGGAAAAAGAGAGAAAAAAAACAATTCAAGAATGGAAGAGGGATTTTGCAATGTTCAGACAATCAAATATGTTACTGACAGGGTTGCTCCGGGTGAACTGCAATGACTATTCAGTTCTTGATTATAGCGAGAATAATTGAATCGATTAATACTCCAGGTTTTGATTTTTTTTCTCTCTCTTTCTATGTAACTATTTTTATTTATTTATTTTTATATCATTTATCTTATCATAGGCGAGGCGCGGCGGGGAACAGTGTGAGTAAATGAAAAAAAAAAAACAGTGTGGCTGTACAAACATTGAATAATTTGAATGATTTTAGAAATGTAGAATGTGTTGAATGGGAAAATGTACTGGAGTGCAATAGCTTTTATAAAAATAGTGTTAAGTTTTTACAGTTAAATATTAGAAGTTACAGGAAAAACTTTGACGAGTTAACGGTTGTGCTAGAGGATTGCAAAGTAAATTTTGATATAATCATTTTAACTGAAACTTGGATGGTGGAGGAAGACAGCTTTTTAACTCAATTGAGTGGCTTTGCCACTTACTGTAATAAAGCAAAGAGAAACCAGAATGATGGGATAATTTGTTATGTTAATAATATATTCAGCTCATCATGTAATGAGGTAAAGTTACACGGTGCTACCGCACTGGAGCTCGATCTCGCACTCGGCTCCGACAGGTTTACTGTTTTGGCTGTGTATCGTAGTCCGTCAAATGACGGTGCCATGGAACTGTTTGTCGGTGACCTTGAGCGATATTGTGATGGCCGGCGTAGGGACCGCACACACTGGCTAGCCGGCGATATCAATTGCTGCATTCTTGAAGATAACAGACTGCAGTGGCCGAGCATTATTTAGATGTATTATATAGGACGGGTTTCGTTTCTTGCATTGATAAGCCAACGAGGGTTACTGTTAATTCGAAGAGCTGTTTAGACCACTTTTTCGTTGATCTAAAAAATGTTTTTAAAGTCAAGGGGGGAGTAATCAAGTCAAATATAACGGACCATTTTATTACAACAGCTGAATGGGAAATAGGCAATAGGAACCAAAAAACACCTTTGGAAATGGTTAGAGTAAAAATTGACAAAAATAAATTCAGTTCCCTCTTTTTACAGCAAGATTGGGACTTGATTACAAATTGCCGAACAGCAAGCGAATCGGCTGAGACGCTTGTAGGTAAATTAAAAGAATTTATCGATAAATCATCTAAAAAAATCAATTTTTCACACAAACACGTTAAAATTAAGCCATGGATAAGTCAGGGACTTATCAATTCGATCAGACAACGTGACAAATTGAATAAGAGAGTTAAGTCCCAACCTTTTAACGAAGAACTAATCAACCATTACAAGATATATAGAAATATGTTGTCATGTTTGATTAAATCCGCCAAGGAAACCTATTATAAAAATAAAATATTAGAGTCTTCCAGTAATCCTAAAATGTTATGGCAACATATTAACGACCTATCTGGAGTAAAGAATAATAAAAGAGAACCTATTCAAGTCAGCCGTTTTTTGCAAGACTGTAACTTAAATGAGTCTGAAGAAATTCAGGCGAAGAAGGTGGCCGACCTTTTTAACGAATATTATTGCAACGTTGGTGCAGACCTAGCCAGTAAGGTCCCTGCGGCCGGCCGTGTCGTCGACGACGCGCAGTATCGGCCGCCGACGCGGTTCCTATTGGAGCCGGTCATGGAGCAGCAGCTGGTGGACTGTGTGCGCGAGCTCAGGGGTGGGTCAGCACCAGGGGTTGACGGGATAACGGCGGATATGGTCAAAGATAATCTCGAAATTTTAAAAGGTCCTCTTTTACACATTGTTAATCAGAGCATAAATCAAGGGGTTTTCCCGGATGTTTTTAAATTGGCCAAAGTAATTCCAATTTTTAAAGGGGGTGGGAAGGGAGATTGCTGTAACTATAGACCCATATCATTACTCAGCGTCGTGTCTAAAATTTTGGAGAAATGTGTAGCAAAACAACTCAGCAAATACTTATTTGAAAATGGTCTAATATTTGAAAATCAATTTGGCTTTAGAAAGGACTTGACCGTGGACGATGCTTTATTTAATCTAACAAATAAAATTCACCAGTTAATTAATAAGGATAAACGGGCTTTACTTATATTTATAGACTTAGCTAAAGCTTTTGATTCTTTGGACAGGAAAATTTTATTAACAAAATTAGAATGTCTGGGAACTGAGGGGAAAACGTTAGACTGGTTTAAAAGTTATTTATCGAATAGGAAACAGCTCGTTTCAGTAAATGGAGTAGGGGGTAATATTAAGGGAATTGATTATGGGGTTGTTCAAGGAAGTACCCTTGGTCCTCTATTATATCTCGTGTACCAAAATAACTTGGGAAGGATCCAAATTCAAAATGGAAGTACATTTCTATATGCCGATGACACGGCCCTACTCTTTGAGGGCTCGTCTTGGGGGGAGGTCTACCAGTATGCTGCTCAGGGATTGGACACAGTCAAGCGGTGGTTTGACTCCAATCGGCTCTCGGTGAATGTGGCAAAGACGAAATGCATGGCAGTGTCTCTGCGAGCGGGAGGGGACCCTGTGGATCAGGAGCTGCGCCTTCACATATGCGGAGGTACGGCTGTCTGTCAATGCCCATTAATAGAACGTGTTTCAACATATAAATACTTAGGTGTAATTTTTGACAACAGACTTTCTTGGGCAAATCATGTTAAATTTCTCAATAGTAAATTGAGGAAATGCACCTATTTATTCCAAATTCTCTCTCGTATTCTTGACCTTAATAAATTGAAAATGGTGTATTACGCTTATGTTCAGTCCGCTTTGCAGCACGGGATTTTGGCCTGGGGCGGGTCCTCGGTTACAACAATTTATCCATTACAAATCACGCAAAAATCAATAATAAAGGCCTCGCTACAGAAACCAATTCGATATCCAACCGACAGACTGTTTGATTTATTCCAGGTGCTAAGCGTAAAACAACTTTTCATTAAGTCTTTACTTTTATATGGTTTTAAACGGGATTTTACAATGTTGGAAATAACTGGGCATCCTTATCAAACGAGACATAGAACAAACATTGGAACTCTTACACCTCGCCTTTTCAAGTCATCAAATCACTCAAATCCGCTTTATTTAATGCACATTGTGTTTAAAAATATCCCTTTAGGTTTACGTACTGATTTGTGCAGTGTTGATACATATAAGAGGAAGGTGGTGAGATGGCTCATTGAAATTGGGAGAGATGCTGCTAATGTCATCACAACGTCTATCTATGCCACATAGCCGAGGGCGTCGTGCTGGGGTCGGAGCTGCGGTGCCGGGGCGTGATCGGCTCAGTGCTCGTCATAAGTTTTTCCCCGATCAATCAACAATCTTTTTTTCAGCATAATTATTATTACTATACTTTTAGCTTTAGCTGACATTAATGTATGCCTTATCTTATCAAATGCACAATGTTTATATCACTACTACAATACATTAATGACTACAAGAGTACAAAATTAACCAGCAAATTATTTTATCTATCTATTTATTTAGTTATATTTTAGCACTCCACTTAATCAAAGTTAAAAGATTTAATTTTCATTTCTATTTTCCTAAGTTTTAGTCTTAATCTCTTGTATAGTAGTAAGCATTTTTTATTACCTGTTTAACATTAAGTTTAAATTATTCATTTTATTTTATTAAAACATCCCAAGGAGCAGGAGATTATATGGACTCAGCCCCCGCGCACAGGCTTTGACCCATGCGGGGACTTTTCCACGATATAAAAAATTTCATGTAATACAATTGTAATCTTTTGATGGAATAAATCATTTTGAATTGAATTTTGAATTGAATTGAACATGGTAACTTTGAAGACGTGTGGGGCGGAGCCCTGAAGGAATTTTCAAAAACCGTTTCTTAGTGGATGCCTACACCCTAAAAGGAACGTCCATACAAAATTTCAAGGTTCTAGGTCTAGTAGTTTAGGCTGTGCGTTGATACGTGAGTCAGTGGTATTTGACAAATATATAGTAGACTAGCTGTTGCCCGTCACGGCTTCGCCCGTGATTGAGTTTATTTTTTAGCGAATAAAATCTTTTTAAAGAGCAACTGAATCTTTTTCAAATTCCATTGAAACATTGATGTAGTGTGGGCGGAGCCCTAAAGGAATTTTGCAAAAAATTAGCTTATGGAGCACCTTTGAGTAAAGGGGAACGTTCATGTCACATTTCAACTCCGTATAGTCTCTAGAGTAATTTTTAAGTCCAATGAGAGCCTTAAAGAACTTCAAAAACTATATTTACAAAGCTTTTTATTAGGGAGTAGGTACCTATTAGCAAAGAGGAACATCCACGATCAATTTCAATCCGATAGGATTTATGGTAATTTTCATATTCTGTGGGGCGGAACCCTAATGGAAATTTGCAAAACTGTTCCCTAGTGCGCACCAATGAGATAAAGGAACGCCGACTACAAAGTCTATATGGTCCTATAGTTTCTGAGATCCGTTGTTTCCTTGATTCGCATTTGAAATTGGCCACAAGGGTGAATCATCATAGTAATTTTGAAATCCTGTGGGATGGAGCCCTAAAGGATTTCAAAAACTATGTTTGTAAAATCATTTCTTAGTAAGTACCTATGATGAGCAAAGAGGAACGACCATGTAAAGTTTCAATCCAGCAGGTCATAGAATAATTTCTAGTCCAGTGGAGCGGAGCCCTAAAGCTTCAAAAAAATTATTTAAAAACACTTTTCTTATTAAAAAAACTATTAGCAAAAAAGGAGTCCTTGCCAAATGCCAACTCCTTGAGCTTTATAGTAATTTTGAGGTTCTGTGTTGTCCCTAAAAGAAACGTGCAAACAGTTTTTATTAAGCACCTATAGACAAAGAGCTTCAATTTTTAACCTATATTTTAAGAGATGCGTTATTTCCTAAATTTGTATTTAAATTGGCTATAAGAATAACATTAAATATATTGCAATTTTAAAAGCCTGTGGGGCAGAGCACTGAAGGAATTGTGCAAAAGTGTTTCTTGGTGAGCACCTACGAACAACGAAACCGTCCATGCCAAATTTTTAACGCCATAGGCCCGAACGTATATTGAAGTCCTGTGGGGAGGAGCCATAAATAGCTTTCCTAAAACATCTTGTGGTCAGCACCTATGGGCAAAGTGAATCTTCCATGCCAACTATCAATACCTTAGGTCGTCTGGTTTTTTCAGATTCGTTGTTGACCCTGGGTTATTTCACCTGTAAACTTGAAACTTTTTATATTCACTACTTGTCCATGTATTGCCAGTTAATAGTTTTATTAATAAACACTTCAAATTGTCATTGTTGATTTCGGCCGTATTTTTTTTTTAACTCAAATGAAATTCAATATATATATAAGAACTTGACGTCGTAGATAGGCCTACATATTTCCTTCTGTTTTGATAAGGCAGACACTCTCTTGTCATGAAATTAACGTTCATCAGCCTGTCCCAGTTATCAGTGGCATGTTTGACGATTTTGGCTCGTATACTGCGGCAATCTGCGATAGACCCTTTCATAGCAAAGGATAATGCAGGCAAAAGACAGGAACAATCACGAGAGCACTGTAAGTTTCTAACAGTTCAAGGTTCGTCATCATCTTTTATTGTATTAACTTAACCAATAAACATTTTACACCATCTAAATTGTTTACAAAGAGATAAACACATTGTCATATGGCTATGTCGTCTCTTAAATATATTATTTCGCTAACAGCTGATAGCTTTGAATCTTCAACGGTAATTACATCAAATCTTTGAAGTCGTGTAGGGCGGAGCCCTGAAGGAATTTCGCAAAACCGTTTCTTAGTGAGCACCTATAGGCAAAGAGGAACTTCCATCCCAAATTTCAACCCTGTAGGTCTTATAGTTTTGGAGATTCGTTGTTTCCTAGGTTCGTATTTTAAGTTCGCCATAAGAATAACATTGTAACAAAATTTTGAAGTCGTGTGGGGCGGAGTCCTGAAGGAATTTCGCAAAACCGTTTCTTAGTGAGCACCAATGGGTAAAAAGGAACGTCCACACCAAATTTCAATCCTGCATGCTCTCTACTTTTGGAGATTCGTTGTTGCTTTTGTTTGTATTAAAAATCCCCCATAAGAATAACATTGTAACGAAATTTTCAAGTCTTGCGGGGCGGAGCCCTGACGGAATTTTGCAAAACCGGTTCTTAGTGAGCGTTTTTGAGTAAAGATAAACGTCCATGCCAAGTTTTAACCCTCTAGGCCTTACAGTTTTGGAGATACTCTGATACGTGAGTGAGTGGTATTTGACAAATATATAGTAGATTTAGTCATTTTTAGAAAATTGTAGTAGTTCAGACAAAATTAAAAACCTTTCTTTTTTAAAACCCACACTATTCCTTAAATGAATTTCTCCATGCAGGCCAGTGAATATGTAAAACTGGATTGCATTTATCATAGGTGTATGTAATACGTTTCATTATGTTTTAGAAGTTATTATACATTATGTATTTATTTAATTTACTGCCATTACCTTATCTGTACCACTCTCAATGTATGTATTGAATAATGACTCAATTTATGTACAGGCTTGTATTTGCAAATAAAGAATATTTTGATTTAGTATAATTTTTGTTTAGCTGATTTTGGAAAAAATTAATATTTTGGAGGAAATCCGTTATTTATAAACTATTAAAAATACCTATAATCATATTGCTTGGATTTAATATCCTTGATGATAAATGAGCTCAATGTAGAGTGGTGATGAACAAGTTGTCTAGCACCCGATCGCGCTCTTTGCTGGCTTTCTTTTTTCCCGTTTTCTGCATTATATTCAACAGTAACTTTGCATACAAGATTTTTCAAGATGTTTCCATAGAATTTAGCCTAGCACATTTACGAGTAATTGAGAAACAAATTTTAGATTTTTATTAAAGCCCAATTTTAGTAAACAAGGTTGGTGTTCCACATAATTGTGTTGCTCTGAATACATTCATATCGGACTCTTCCAAATTTCATTTTGGTTATTGTAATTTAAAATGCTGTTCTAAATATGACCACTTTAATTCAACATTTGATTACACAGTCCCAGCTTAATGAGAAAGTTGTAGTCGTTCTGCTGTCGTATCGATGACGTCATTTCATTGATAGACGTATATGTGTATGGGGCGGGGGTGCCAGGGGGGGGGGCATTTAGAGCAAACACTTGTGAAGCCCTAGCCCCCCCAGAAAATCTAGTCTAGAGCCGCCTTTGAGAACTCTGGTTGTTTTCCAG
The DNA here is from genome assembly GCA_030545055.2 of Neoaliturus tenellus. Classification (NCBI taxonomy): domain Eukaryota; kingdom Metazoa; phylum Arthropoda; class Insecta; order Hemiptera; family Cicadellidae; genus Neoaliturus; species Neoaliturus tenellus. The sequence continues at coordinate 220,537,410 of CM061532.1, forward strand.
AACTAAACATGTATAGGTTGCAAGAAGAACATATTAGTCATTGAAAAACTAGCATTTTATTGAGAAGCAAGCGATAATTGCTATCTACAAGGATCGGTCACAAGGTTGTAGGGGTCACTGGTTATAAGGTTTTACTGTGACTTCTGGAAGTGGGCGTTGAGAGGCCCCTCGTCTGCGTATCCTGCGATCTCCTGCGGAACAATGGCGCTCTCTTCCACTCCGGTGCACGGGCGACACATGCACTCCAGCGGCGCTTTTGTGATTACCTACAACAACACGGACCGATCTGGTGATTACCTCACAAGAAGGCTGTGCAGGAAGAACAAGAATCTAAGGATATTCTAGGAAGTGTGGAGAAATGATATTGTTTATGACTAAGATATAATTGACATCCCATTTAACATCACTTCAGTTTCAGGGAAAAATCCTACAAAAGCCTTTAGAGTCATCACCCCTGTAAAAAAAACATGAAAACATGCCTTAGAATTCACCTGTTTCGGATGATATTTTTGAATACTTATCATTTCAAAAAAAAGTTTTTTTGAAAGTAAATGTAGTGTAAAGTCTGTCTCCTCTTAAATGATATATCAATGAAAATAAATCGTACCAATAAAAACAAACTTTACAAGTAGGGAAAATTGAGTTTTATCAACGGCATTGACAATTATATTCTCAAATTTTTAAGGCGTGAGAGCTCTAATGTTACTAAATGATAACATTGTTTTGACCAAAAGTAAGCCTACATAGCAGTTTACATAGCCTACCCCTCTACTAGTTAAATGTTAAGAAGACTCTTAAGAGTGTAATAAGTGTATGGATGCTTGCTGTTGGTTTACTCAGTTTATTCGTGCCCCGCAATTGATTCTCTTCATCAAGGGCATAAAACTTGACGTATCCAAAATTATAGTTCTACCTCCTGCTTCTTTCCACAGTAGTAAACGAATATTACTTAACTGACCTACCGTTTATATCAACATTTTGAGTTAGAAATTGGCAGAAAATAATGATTACTTGTGTAAAACCAACAATTCCAACCTTATTTCATAGTTTATTTTAGGAGTTCCAGGATAAACCGCTACTAAGCCATTTGTCAGTTTTAATAAGAAAATTTTAAACTTATGAACAAGACTATTTCATAAAAAAAATTAATATTCAAAAACATAAGAAATGAAGATCTGAAAACATTAAATAAATATGAGAAGAGAAAACTACCTTTCTAAACTTCCTCTCTCCCGCTTTGGCCTTTGGACAGAAGAGTGACACGCTGGCCTCCCGTTCACCACTCTCCTGACAGCACATGCAAGATCGCTCCATCTGCCAGATCTTCGACCCACTTACCTGACAAACACATTCTATTTAAATTTCATATAAAAAAGCAAAAAGGTGGATTACATACTTGGAAATCTCTGATGTAAGTCTGTCAATGAATAGGTAAAACACTAGAAAATATAATAAAATAAAAAATAGCAACAAAACTATAAATAAAAAATTATCGAAATAAAAAATAATAAATAAACTGTATATTAAGAAAAGTATTGATTTCTTATCAAATTAGAAAACCAATCATAAACTGTATTTTGCCTTCAAACAAAAAACAATGTATGGATAAAAAAATCTGGCCCCTTCATTCCCAGGTGGAGCAGCATGATGCAATAGTTGAGTGAATTTGGTGTCCTCAGTTAGAAACACCTGCCCTTTAAGGAGTTTTATCCTGTATTGTTTCCGTCTAAGATAGAAATGTTTTGTTTTATTTGCTGTGATAAGTGGCATTCATTTCATCCTGCACAAGAGAAAAATGTGAGGAAGGTAAGGTAAGATAGTGTTAAAAATAAAGAAATTGGGGTAATACACTAAACAAGCCATTGGTATAGCACTGTTAATCATAAAACACGTTTTGTATGACTGGTTTTTTATGTATTTATTACAATTCTAGGAAAAAATTTCATTTTTCCAGGTTTTATGATTTTAATTTTTTAAGAATTTTGAAAATGTGTACAGTAACTGGGCCACGAGAATGCACTTGATCCGATTGACAAAAATCAGTATAGTCATATTGGATAGTCAAGCACTTGTACGTACTTAACTAAGAACATAAATCAATTTTCTTAATATCTCAGTTATCAAACAAATAAAGAAGAAAATTAAACTATAAATATGCTTTATTTTAAATTGTTTTTACTTACTTTGAGTTTTTATCAAAACAACAACTAATAATAATATGATTAAATATGACATTTTTTTAACAGAAATAGCGCAATTCTTATCCTCCGCTTTTGGATAAAAAATCAAATCTTGATCCATATAGTTTTGTTTATTCAAGTTCATTCTCCTGGGCCAGTCACTGTAAGTGGGAAACATTTAAAAAAAAACTTTTTTATTTTTATTTTTCATCTGCATATGTCTTAATAATATAATGTTGTGGCACCACCACCAATAATTGTTTGATGAGAAGTAATTAATTTTGACCGGTCGTTAATTTTTGCCCGCCATATTGGATAAAAGTTATTTTTTTCTAATGTAATGATAGTGTTGCGACAAATCATTGCAAAGTACAGTAGTTTGTTACGCTAATTACAATGCCGCAAACAGTTTTTTTTAACTTGGTTAGTTTTAAAGATACAGTCAAATCAAAATTCATCCCTTTACATATCTTATGGACGTTTGGAACATTTAATTTATTTTTTTTTTATCATTTTTCTTTTATATTTAGTTCTCATTGAGGTATGCAGTTCATTGTGGGCTTAAAATACTCAGTAATATTCCGGCATTAATTCAATTTATTCATCATTAAATTTGAAGGAGTCAGAGAGGAGTTATATCGTTCTTTTTAACAGAAAATTCAATTTTTTTTTATTCGCTTTTAGTTAAAGATTAATATTTCAAGTTCTAAATAAGACACAAAGTTAATCTTGAACCAGTACATCAATGTCTTTGAGTTATTGACCATTGAAATTCATTGGATTCTAAGAGACTTATGATTGTCCAATTAACATTAAATGTATTAGTTGTTCAAATTCGTCTTCAGTTAAAGACGTACAACTCAAGTTGTAAAGAAGATTCAAGGTTCGTTCTGGTCTTAAACTACACAGTACATTATTGACTTTAATTCCAGATATTGATTGTTAAAATTTGATACGTTTAATATGAGATTTTATACACTCATAAAAAAAAAAATATTTTCATGTTAGAAATTTAGGTAAAGCTTAAAATGTACAAATCTCTTCAAAGCAAGCCAATTCAAATGATCCATAACTCTAAAGAAGGCCAATGATCCATTGAGTGACGTGATACCAAAATCAACAACCTATTTCAATTAGAACAGAATATATGGGGAAAAATATAAACAAATTCAAAGTTTGAAACTTCCATGAGAAATGTATAGGAAGAATTTTTATTTCTATGTATCTTTAAAACGAACGAATATTTTCAAAAACGGATTGCGGCATTGTAATCAGCATAAAAATCTACTCTGAAATGATGTGTCAGAACACTATTTTTACATTAGAAAAAAAATTGTATCCAATATGGCGGACCACTCAACAACTATTGGTGTTGGACCCTCAACATAACATTGTGAGATGATTGTAAAAAATGAAGAAAGGAAGTTTTTTCAAAATTTATCCCATTACCAAATAACTGCCATTTTTGAAAAGTGATTTTATGGATGTAAAATATCTTTATTTTTTGGGGACTTATCAAATCTCTTTTCTAGAGCTTAAAAGAAAGTCTCCTGAAAATTTCACAAAAAAATTTCATCAGTTTAAAATCAAAAGTTGTTTTTTGCTTTATTTTACTGTTCCATAACATTAGTCCAAATCTAATATTCTATAGAAACTCATTTTTAGTAACCTAACATTTTGAAAGAATCTAGTGTATGAGGTAGAGAAATCTATATATATAAAAGCGAAATCCCACTCACTGACTCATCACAAAATCTCAGAAACTACCAAACAGATTTACTTGAAACTTTGAAAATAGGTTCGTCTTGCCTCCTAGGTGCTCACTAAGAAACGATTTTGCAAAATTCCTACAGGGCTCCGCCCCACACGTCTTCAAAGTTACCATGTTATTCTTATGGGAGAAACATTTTTGTATTGGAACATATGAAAACATTAAAATATAATATTAATTTTGTAAACAGCTGTTCTCATTCAATTTATTGAGGGAAGATTAGTATAAAAATCTATAGGATAATTCCCTTACGAATTCTACATTTTGCGGCTATTGAGCTTAGCGACAAAGCTAAATCTGACGAAGAGTGATTACTGACTGACTTATCATGAAATCTCAGGAACTACCAAACGTATTTACTTGAAACTTTAAACACAGGTTCGTCTTGCCTCTTAGGTACTCACTAAGATACGATTTTAGAAAATTCCTTCAGGGCTCCGCCCCACAGGCCATCGATGTTTCAATATAATGTTATCCGCATGGTCAAATTTAAATACAAATTAGGTAACCTGCAGGGTTGAAATTTGGAGTGATCTCTTTTTTCTTGGATGCTAAAAAAAGTGCTTTAAACATCCCTTTAGGGCTCCGCCCCACAAAAGCCCACAGTTACTGTATAGCCTACGTGTTGAAATTTGACATGGACGATTCTCTTTGCTTATAGATACTTATTAAGAAACTGTTTTGCAAATATAGTTTTTGAAGCACTTTAGGGCTTCACCCCACTGGACTTGAGGATTCCTTTAGGGCCTCCGAGGTTTAAAATTGACATGGACGTTTCTCTTTGCTCATGGGTGCCCCCTCAGAAACTGTTTTGCAAATATAATTTTTAAAGCACTTTAGGGCTCCGCCCCACTGGACTTCAGATTTAATTAATTTAGCGACTCCAGGGTTGAAATTTGACACGGACGTTTCTTTTGGCTCATGGGTGGCTCCCTAAGAAACGGTTTTGCAAATATTGTTTTCAAAGTTCCTTAGGGCTCCACCCCACAGGACTTCAAAATTACTTTTGGGCCTCCGGGGTTCAAATTTGAATCGGACGTTCCTCTTTGCTCATAGTTACTGACTAAGAAATAATTTTGCAAATTTCCTTAGGGCTCCACCCCATAGAACCTCATGGTTACCATAGATCCTAGAGGGTTGTTGTTGCTGTTATAACTACTTTTGGGCCTCCGGGGTTAAAATATGAATCGGATGTTCCTCTGCTAATAGTTACTGACTAAAAAAGTGTTTTGTAAATATAGTTTTTTAAATTCTTTAGGGCTCCACCCCACAGGTCTTGAAAATTACTCTAGAGCCCACGGGGTTGAAATTTGACGCGTACGTTCCTCTTTGTCATAGGTGCTCACGAAAAAATAATTTTCAAATTTCCTTTAGGGCTCTGCCCATAGAACCTCAAATTACCATGGATAGGGGGTATACATTTAACGTGGATGTTCCGTTTTGCTAACAGGTGCTCATTACGAAATGGTTTTGTAAATATAGTTTTTGAAGTTTTTAGGGCTCCACCCCCAACTGACTTCAAAATTAGTCAAGGGCCAACGGGTTTTAAATTTAACATGGACGTTCCTCTTTGCTCATAGGTGATCAATAAGAAACAATTTTGCAAATTTCCTTTAGGGCTCCTCCCCACAAATTCTCAAAACTACCATAGATCTTACGGGTTGAAGTTTAAAGTAAACGTTCCGTTTTGCTAATAGGTGTTCACTAAGAAATAGTTTTGCAAATATAGTTTTTGATGTTCTTTAGGGCTCCGCCCCACATGGCTTCAGAATGACTGTAGGGCCTACGGGGTTAAAATTTGACATGGTCGTTCCTATTTGCTCAAAGGTTCTCAGGACCTTTTCTATTTAAGAAACCTTTACTCACTAAGAACAGGTTTTGCGAAATACCTTCAGAGCTCCACTCACACTACTTCATTGTTTCAATGTCATTCTTAAGGAAATAGATTTGGTTGCTCTTTAAAATCATTTTATTACCTATAAAATATATTCAATCACGGGCGAAGCCGTGACGGGCAACAGCTAGTTGAGTTTATATTTATAAAAATATCAAAGAATTGTTCAACAACAAAATTGATTGAACAAAAGGGAAGTTTATTTTTCAGGATAGAGGGTTACTGTCTAGACATAAATCAATTTGGACTGTTTCATACTTTAACGAATTACTCCTATAGGGAATATTATATGCTATTACTATAATTAGTGAGATTAGGTCTGGGACCATGACTTTTTGTTTTGAAGTCTCCAGAAGCAAAAAAAAAGAAAAACGTTTTCTTCAGATAATAGTTATGTGTCCGTTACTCCAAAAAGACAAGTTTCCAAAAAAACAAGGCATGAAGGTCTTTTGGCAGTTTCAACACGCCACAACCAATTTTTTATCAAAGGATCAATTTAAAGTGCATACAGTACTCTAACTTAAAAAAAAAAAAAAATCCGGGTTTCATGTCTTTATTGTTGAATTTAAATAACTAGAAAAATGAATAAGTTAATAAAAGTTGCACCATGCTTGAAGTTCAAGAACCAGAAGTATGACAACAGATAAATAAAGGATTGCAATGTGTGACACTCACCTGCAGATAGCTGCTGCAGCGGCCGGTACAGGCGAAGGATGGGATGGGTTTGGGCACGCAGCCGGGATACTGCAGAACGTGGATGACAGGGGTGACCTGGCAGTCCTCAGACGACACGGGCGAGGGCTTGGGAGTGTCGGCAGCCACCACGGACAGCCACAACGCCGCCACCAACACTGGCACAACACACACAATCATACAGACAGTTACATCTACCACCAACACACTGGCACCTGCCTGTCATCCACAGTACACATATGAAAAAAAACCATGCATGAACGGGAAAACACCGCTCAGAAAACAAGTTCTTTATCTGGATGGATAATTCCAGACTAGTTATACGGTCTATTGATGATTGGTATGGCGGATTGTGCAAAGAAAGGGCTCACCAATGTCAACAATGAATTACATATAATTCAATGTTTCAAAGCGATCTTTGTCAACAACCAATTTTTGTTACAAAAATTAAATAATAAGTTTGAGAAAACAGTAAATGGTCGATGAAGCGTCCCTCCTGAGGTGAATGTTACCCTCAGAAAAAGAAACAAATTTTATTTTGGTAGAGGCCCTGTTAATAGTGGAGGTGGAGCCAGCGATTCTTAAATTTGTGGATTTGTGGTGGAGTTTTTAATTTGAATTATTAGCGCACAACACAATTCTACCGTCCCTCACAACTTACAGACAGATTACTAATGTATATATCTACCCTACCCTGATCACCCACCCTTATTTTACTCGGGATAAATTTAACCTACTTTCTGAATAGCTGACTTTCTGAACTTACTTTCAACTTACTTTCTTCCACTTCAAAACACACAATATTAAACAATCATACCTGTCAATTCTTAGTGTGAAACTCAGTACCACCCCAACGTGGGTACTGACTAAGGTAAAAAAGTAGTATTGCTAGATATTATGTTACTTAAAAAGCAAATTTATTTTAACTTTAGTATTTTTATCACTGTTTTAATTGAAAATTTTGTTTTTAATATTAGGCAATTTCCCTACAGGTAATACACTATTACGGTAAGACCTAAGCCCAGAAAAAACCTTCAAAATTTAACCTTCAAACCTTCAAACAAAATTTAAAAGAAACCTTCTATTTTGATCAAATCTATATAAATAAATCACAATCCCTTTTTTTGATGGGACTCCATAACTCGAGAACGAGTGCACCAAATTGAACGATTCTTTTTTTGTTGTGTTCCTTAATGCCAGGTTAAGGTTTGTGTGAAAGAAAATTTTTAATCCACCCAACCATTATTTAGTAATTTGACTTTAAAAATTAAAAAAAAATGCCTTTAAATTAACATTGGTGGAAAATGCTTTTATTAAACTGTGAGATACAAAAAAGATAATTTCCAATTACAAAGAAATTATCATGGTTAAATATCAATCAAATACATTTAATGAAACATAACATACTTAGTATATGGTGAAAGGTTTTCCCCAAATGAGAAAAAGGGTTTATTTTTATAATTCGTGAACAAATAAATCATTAATATTGTGGGACAACGTTCTCCTGTAGTCTTATCCCAAACCATTAACAATCTATTCGCTAGATGGCAGCACCTGATATTTGAAAATTTCCAATGCCATTTGGTTTGATCATATGTAAAAAATATTAATATTTGAATTAGTTAAAAAACATATGCTTATTTGTTTACATTTTGGTGTTTGCTGTGTAAAGTCATTTTTAACCACAATCACAAAAGAAAACTACCGTATTTGTTTGTTATAATGCCACCAATCAGACGTGCTAACTTAGGCCGCAGAACACGGCATGCTGTACATGCTAGAAATATACGAATAAGTCAATATACGAAGTGAGGTGCAAAATGATATTCAAAGGAATCGCTGACATCAAGATAGACCTAGAAATGTATTTATTCCTCATCGAGACGCCTTCAATCATAACGTAGCAGTTGCTTATAGTTTACTACAGATCGTAACTATTGGATCAATGAACGTTGTTTGTCCACATTGCAAAGCATTTAAGTTTAAAAATGAATCACCTGGATTGTGTTGCGTCAGCAGCCAAATCAAATTGCCACCATTGGTACGGGGCCTACGAAAACTAACGGGCCTGCATATTTCCCCCCACCACCAAAGTCACGTGACTATTTGCGGCCGATCTGCAGTACAAGTTTCCATAAGATAACATTGTGAAAACATGATATCCTTCACTTATTTCCCACCTCTTAGGAATTAGATAATAGGTTATTAGACAAGACTTATATATTCTAATCTAGATTAAATAAGGAACAAAATTATACCATTACTGTAAAGTTAACAATTTTCCTGATATTTTTTATTACGAGATAAAGTCAAAACTTAATTTAACTTATAGTTTTGTTTACAATTTTCATCAGCTGTTTACATAAAAGTATTCGTTGCAAATAACAAAGTTTTAGAACCGAAAAGGTACAATTTAATTTGTTTTATCGAAAATAAAATTTTCTAACTGGCAAACTACTGTTTAAGACGTTCATTTCATGTCTAATTCCTAGAAATATTTTCAAAAGCATTGGAAGAAATCTTTTTACAAAAAAGTCAATGCATCCTACAGTGTGGAAATTAAAGTTTTTCTTTTACCTAAAAAGTGAGTTTTAAGTTTTGTACAGCGGAACGGTATTAGTATCATTCAATTTGTAATTTAATGAGGATTAGAAGGATATGCAACATTTATAATTTCATTTACTTATTTTAAAAATTACACGTAAAAACGGATGCCAAGTCAGACTATTGCAATGCTTTCAAATGGAGATGACAGCTGAAATTCAGCCGCATCTGGACACGTGACCAAAAATGTATGCAGGCCCGTTAGTTTTCGTAGGCACTTGGTACCACCACCAGAGCCACGTCAAAACACTCAAATTAAATAATAACATGTGAGTAGAGTTACAGAACGATCAATCTGGCGAAGTCTTTTCCAAACAATTGCTAAAAAATTGGAAATGATAAAATACCTGTTGACCCATTGTCTGGATGCATTACATTCCCTGCCAATTTTTGTAACTTGACAAAATCAACAAACGAACTTATCGAGATGGTGTTCCCAAACATAGTTGAAAACTACAAGAATCATTTTTGGTTAAGCGGACAAGTTATTTTAGCTGCAAAAAATGTTGATGTCAAAGAAATTAATATTAATATTCAAAATAAGATACCCAGTGGATTGGTGACATACAAATCTGTTGATTCTGTTAATACCCCCGTCGCAGCAGACCTGCGTACTCAGCGAATTTCCAAAGAATTATTATTTCAACTTTAAAGAACTTTGTGGCTATCTTATATAATTAATAATATTTACAAGGAAATATAATATATTTTATATCATTATATTTCTGAGTAAATTATTTTTATTTATTAATTTATATATTAATTTTTATATTGCAATAAATGACTTTTTTAACAGTAATAAAAGTGCATATCCAAAGCTTCCATGCAAAAGGAATTATTAAATAACAAAACATAAACATTTCAAATTTGACAAATATGCAGAAGACAGCTGATCAGCTGATTAGGAATAGATACTTTATTATCTCCATCTCTCTTGCTCCCATTATACACTTATTTTCCATGAGAATACCATGGGATTTAGCATGTAAGTTTGCTGCCATGTGGGTTTTTTATAAAATCTTAATTACTCACCACCTATTGAAGGTTCATAAAATTATTTATTAAAATATGTTGATAAATAAGCGATATATAACTTTTTAAAGGTTTACCCATAAGACTAACAAGGGAAACTTGATTTGAATTTTCTCCATAACCAGTTAAGCTATTTTAATGATTCAAAATACTAAATTGTTTGTTTTTTTAAGCTCTTTCGAATGGTTTTAGTTAAAATTCATGAATTTTGAAAATTGAGGTCCAAAAATGCCAAAAACCCAATTTTGACCCCTTTGAAACCCCATAAAACCCCGTTCCCATAACCCGACACCGCTGGTTCACGAACTCATGAAAATAGATCTGGTCTTACACCTTCATACCAAATTTGATGAAAATCGGAGGTCCGCTTCAAAAGTTATCGGTACCACGGACACTATATATATATATATATATATATATATATATATATATATATATATATATATATATATATATATACATATACATATATATGAAAATGAACGAACGGTGTTTTTGGCTTCTGGGTACCTCAAAATGAAAAAGTAAAGTGGTCCCGGGCTTAGGTCTTACCATGGCTACTACCGTAATAGCGTATTCCCTATAGGGAAATTCGCTAATAACCAAGATGATTTGTTAATTATCCAACAGAGTTTTTTAATTCACTTGAATTGCCGGGATTACCACCTCACAATCTTCAATTAAAAGTGGTTTCGGCAATCATCATGTTGAGGAACATAAACCAGCCACGCCTTTGTAATGGCACTCGGCTTACAGTAAAAAGTTTAGTGAACAATGTCATCAAAGCCACAATATTACAAGGGAAGTACAGAGGCGAAGACGTGTTGATTCCACGGATCCCTGTGATTCCAAACGACATGCCATTTGACTTTAAGCGGTTGCAATTTCCAGTACGACTTGCATTTGCAATGTCGATAAATAAATCGCAAGGGCAGTCGTTGAGTGTTTGTGGCATCAATTTGGAAAATCCATGCTTTTCACATGGCCAACTCTATGTCGCCTGTTCCCGTGTCGGAAACCCATCAAACTTATTTATTTATGCGCCAGAAAACAAGACTAATAATGTTGTATACTAAAAAGCATTACAATAAACAAGTTTGTTTTTTTTATATATTTATTGTTATTTATTCCATTTCACATTTAATATTCACATTAACGACAGGACAACGTCTGTCGGGTCATCTAGTTTTGTAATAAAGATGTACAGCAGTATTCTTTATGTTAAGTTAAAAAACCAGCATAATAAACTTTAAAACTGCCCTCGCCATTAAAAAAAAAAAAAATTAAATCTAAAACTTTATGGTAAAACTATTAAATCAAAACCAATTTGTTTCATTAATTATTATAATTAACACAGGAATAAGAAGGATTTCTGTAAAATATGCTTCCCGTATTATTTATAAGAATTTCGATAGAAAAGTATATAGTTTAAAATTTGTGACTAAATATATTTTATTTTTATTTTGATGTACTCAGATAAATACTACAACATAGTACGGTATTTAAATTGTTGCTATTGTTATTTTTTACAAAATTGCATTGAAAATAAAGACTTATGATCCACTTGATGCTTAAAGGTAAATTTGTCATTTAAGTTCTTAAAAAGTAGACTTAAAAGGGTTTGATCTCAGACCCACCTCAGGACTATTTTGCTTTAACATATTTCGAAGATAGTATATTACATCTTTAATTTTGCAAGTTGTAATTTTATTTTAGGTGGACCAGCTTCTATGTGTCAAGACAACTACTCAATATATTTAGAGCTTCCCAATATATGTCTTAAGAATGTTTTACTTTGCCTTAGCGCACAGTAGATTAGATTATGCAATTTCTTGTTGGGGGGGAATTTATAAAACAAATCTTAGTTTATTAATTAAAATCCAAAAAAAATTTCCAAGAATTATGTCCAACAGTAGTAAAACTGAACCTTCAAAACCCCTATTTGCAAAATTAAAAATATTGTCCTTGAGAGCCATTTATATATATAAAATTATAAAACAATTTTATATAACAAACGGCAATACATTACAAATTTATTTGGATCACTACCGTCACAAACTTAGAACTGCTAGAAATGCCAGTGTACCCAGACCACACAATACATTTTTTACAAAAACATATAGCTTCATCCCTCCAAAAGTTTTCAATCGAATTCCTATTGACATAAGGATGTCAAAATCGTTAGGCAGTTTTTTGGTTAAATTGAGAAATTGGCTTTTAAATCTTACAGATTTAGAAGAATTGTTTCAAATAATTAAATAGGTTTAATTTTGTTTGTTGGATTTCATGTTTTATTTTTACTCGCTCAGTTAAAAAAAAAAGAAAAAAAAAGTAGTTACCCAGTTGTCGCAAATACTTACTTAAATAATTACTTATGCACATTTTTACATATTCTCATTTCATTATCTTGAATTTAGAATAAGCAGGTGTTATTGTTGCAGCAGGGATAAATTTGTTTGTGAATAACTTTGTTCAGATCGCATTTTTAGGTAAAATATAATGAGCGGTGACCCCTAAACAGGCTATGCCTTAGGGGCCCTAAATTTATTTCTTCATTTTGTATATAACTCTATAAAACTAAGATTGTTGTTTAGTTAATTATAGTTTATGTTGAGTTAAGTTAAATTGTGGTGAGTTAATTTGATTTCTGTTGATTATGAGATATCCTTTATTGTACTCATGATTGCTGTATATATTTTTTTGGAGAAATAAATCATTATTCTATTCTATTCTATTCTATATATTATTAGCAATATATATTTAGCTACACAATTTATTTTGCTATATTTAGAGCTTCAAAAGATATAATTCTGTTAAATATTAACTTTGTTAATTTTAAATTAACTTTCTTCAAAATATCCAATAAATTAAAATTTATTCGGTAATTGAAATTAACTTTGTTGGAGGTTAAGTTTAGTTTCATTTCAGTTATACAACCCTGTTAAATATTTTGATAAATGATTGATTATATTTTAAATCCATAACATAAATATACTACGTGATACAGTATTCCATTTCAATTACCTTAGGGAGTAATTTTTTTTAACAGCATATGCCTAGTCAAAATTTTATATAAACTGTAAATTATTGTTCAAGCCCTCCTCGGGCTACAAAATTAAGCAGGAAGGGGAATTCACTCTAACTGTTAGGTATCAAGCATTTTGTCCAACAAAATATCAAGCAATCACACTTACCTGTGTCAGTAACTGTGTGGACCAACCCCATGGTTTGTGAATCAAAGTGTTAGACTATTAACTAGCAAATCATAATTTAAAACCGGCCTTTGGACTATGTCTTGAAAAAATAAAAATCATGGTTCAAACGAAAGGAACTACAGGCACAGAGTGAGGACAGGATAGGGCCATTACAGCTTATATACACCGGCCTGGTTGGGGGTGAGATGCCACAGTGGGGTTCTTTCAACCCCATCTATCACACATGCTACCACCCTAGCTAACGCCGCCTTCACAACCACTCACTGGATGTAAACAGCTTTTCCATTGTGAATAGTCTTAACTTTTGAATAACCTAACTTAACTTAGTCTTAACTTTAGTCTTAACATTGTGAATAGTCTTCTTAATAAAAACTTTTCCATTGTGAATAGTCTATCCTAGTCATGTAGTATTGGTAGTTAAAATTTTGACTTACATATACAACTCCTACATTTAGTTATTTGATTAGCTATAAGGGTATGAAGAAAATATCCTTATCTTCCTTCAGAACTTTTCATCGGTGTAGTTTATTTTAATTTCATGAAAATGTGTCTGACTACTTTAATTTTTTAGGTGAATATATTACTACACTGTACTTGTTTCTTAAAAACAAGCAATTTAATTTCAACAATCACATATGTCAACCATTGTTTTTTTGTTTAAAGTTGATTGTTGGTGACTGGTGAGTTGTTTAATAAATTGTTGCAGACATTTTCCATCACTGAGTAAAAAAAAATCACGACGTTTCGGGATCTGGAATCTGATCATGTCTTTAGGTGGAAGAATTGCCTAGAACTTAACAAAGTTATTAAAAACACACAAGGCAAACCTGGAGAAGTTTATAGACAAACCTGAAAACAGAAAAGGCAGTCACAAATATTAAATAAAACACTAATCAAATTCACAAAGCTTAAACAGAAAACTGTAAAAGCTGTAAAAAACCAAGCACAAAAAATTAAATTGAAAAAAATTACGCAGCACCAACCAGGAGTGTAAAAATGGTCCTGATAAAAAATGTCCTGATTGGTGCTGTATATTTTTTCAATTTAATTTTTTCTGCTTTGGTTTTTACTGCTTTTACAGTTTTCTGTCCAAGCTTAGTGGGTTTATTACAATATGATCTATAGAACCTCCACTATTATAGTTGTGATAGCTTTACCATTTTGAAATTAAGAAGGTCGATTTTAATTGTCAAAGATAAATATTTTACAAATGCATGAAAGTTTTACTATTTAATCTATCTTAAACTATCTAATGTATTTCAGTTATATTTTTTGAGAGGGCTTAAGGTTTTTTGTTAGAATAACTTTCGCATGGCCCAAAAAATTTGTACAATAAGAAACCTAAATAAATTAGATTGTAAATGTATGACCAAAGATGGTGGAGTAAATAAGGTAACTTACAAACTACAAAACATACCTTATCAGAACCTTACATAGTAATACAAGTAGTGATATGTAATTCTAGTAGTGTACAACCAGTACTATGTAGAACTATAACATAAATCTAACATTGTAAAACATGAATAATATTTCTAAATAAAATCTATATTTCTATAATCTATATATTTCTAAATAAATATTTCTGCATATTTGTTTTAGCTTTCGAAGAAAATTCCCATATGGTCTAGGGATTTAATTTAAGCCGCGTCCGCACTGGCAGAACATGTTCGGCGAACAAAGTTCTTCCCAACTTTTGTTTGTTCATTTCTAACCTATTAGAATGTAAATCATATGGCCGGTAATTGTTCGTTAGGAATGTTTGTTGATTTTTTGTGTTCGCCGAACAAGTTCGCCACGAATGTTCGGCCAGTGCGGACGCGGCTTTAGTCTATCATGCCTACCACATAAAACATGCTTCTTTAAACGGAAATTTCTATGAAGTATCACACTCCCAATTTTTACTTTGTAACCTTAGCATCCTTCTTTTAAATGTATTTTTCTTGTTTACTTTCAATTAAAATAGTCTATTTTTTTGTTTCTTTATTTGTTTATCAGCAATATTTATCACATATTTTATGACAGTGTGACTTATGTGATTTTATGACTGTGAGCCTTATGTATTGATGTAAAGAACGGGGATGATGCCCGAGAGTTAAGTGGTTATTCTAGTTGTACAATTCATGCTGTGCACCATGCTGAGTTACGTGAAAACAACACTTAAGGCAACAAAATACTTGATGCAAAAATTTTGTAGTCTATCTACCTAATAAATAAAATAGCAACTCAAGCACTAATAAAACAGCCTCCAATGTATTTCCTATGGGGATTTTAATTATGGCTCATGAGTTTATTAATACACAGAATGACTGCAACAACAAAAAGTACATATACAAATTACCCAAAAAATCTGCTCTGAAAGTTTGAAGTCTATCTGACTGAAGTTATGATTCACCCATAGAACTCTATATATATATACCTGGAACGCTCAAACCGTAACAACAAGAACGAAAGATGCAATAATTATTATTGCCAGAGGTTGAAAGAACATTTGGTCAGATTGGTAATTCTCGGGTGTTAAAAAAAATTAGACATAAAATCCAGATTCTGGCAAATTAAATTGGACCCTTTCAGCGAACTTAAACAAATAATTGGTAAACAAATGGAATGGAAGAAGTGGAAATAATTTTAAAAACATTTGATTAAACCTTTCGTTTTTGTAAATTCTTATAAGCCTACATATTGTAAAACAATCTTGCATTAAGAATTATTAACTATTAATAAACTTAATTATAAACTAACAATGTGAAGGTTTAAATTGGGAAACAAAGTAAAAGACTTATTTGAATTTCCCAAAATATGCACCGTACATTCCCATACTAAAATATAAATGCTGCATCAAACCAGAATGGACACACAAAAAAAGTAGATTTTCTTAATTTTTGTGATTTTTTATTTAAATTTTGTAATGCCGTGGAAAGAGGATTTATTTTGTTATAAATAGTAATAGTGTGGGCTTTTTCACTATGTCGACTGTTCTAGAAGAACAGCCACAGTGTGTGCTGCATAGCTCATACAGAACCGAGAACCGAGAACCGAGTAGTTGTAATGAAATATTTATATTTCTTTTGTTGTCAATTACGTTTTATGCCTGATTAACTCTATCATTTAGATCGAACATCTGTGAATGTATTCTACATTTTATAGGAGTTTTTAGGCAGAGGCTCTTAGACAAATCGGCATAAGAACCATCATGTAATCCTAGCAAATTTAGACCTAAAATAACAACCACCAACCACCAAATCTCAATATTATCACATTGGGAGGTTGGAGAATTATAGTAATGAAGATCGATTGATGAAATACAAATATGGTGTAATCTGATTTTCTCTCCAATTTAATTTTAATTCAAAGTAACTTGGTAAACTGCCATGGAGCAAGGTTTTACCACCAGGTACTCTGATAAATGCAGCAAACTCTGACATTGCGCTGTACGGGCCCCCTAGTTGAGCGGAGCGAGCGAAGCTCCTATATACTACACTATGGCTTTTTATTTACAAGTACTCCTCCTGAACGGCTAGAGTGATCCTCACGAAATTTTGCTCGGTCAGTAACCATCTATGGGAAGGTATAAATCTGAAATGGTCCAAATCGGACATAAGGGTTCTGCCCTACGGCCCTTTAAAGTTACCATGTTATTTTAATAGGAGAAATATTTTATTTGGTATGTTTACTGTGTGTTGATTATACAGCTGTTATAAGGATCAAATTTAATTTCATTTCATTTCATTTCATTTATTGTCACATAACATTTGATTTTACAGAAAAAATCCTGCTCAAACAGGTGACTAGTCGGTACATGATTTGACTTAAATCTAAAATATAAATATAAACATATTTAACATAATGGTCTGGTGTTGTATCAATTTAGAGACTGAAATCATCATTTAAAAACTCTTCAACGGAATAGTAGGCTCTTTGTATAAGGAAATTCTTGAGCAATTTGAATAATGATCTCTGTTTCATGTTTTTCCAATCATTAGGAATTTTGTTAAAAACTTTCATTTCCATATAAAAGGTACTTTTTTCTAATAATTTAGTCTTGTGCAAAGGATATTGAAGGAGATGATTTTTGTTCCTAGTGTTGTATTTATGGTCAAAGTTATTTTTCAAATATTTTTCTTTGTTAATAAAAACTTGCTGAAACAGAGTGTAAATATACAATGAAGGAACAGTTAAAATTTGAAGTTTTTTGAATATTTGCTTGCAGGACTTTCTAGACGGAGTCATAGTCATTATTCTCAATATATTTTTTTGTATTTTTAGCACTTTTTGAATGGTGGATGCTCCTCCCCAAACTGAAATCCCGTAACTAATTAAAGAGTGAAAGTAACCATAATATAGAATTAATTTAGTCTCCATGCTTATTACATTAGTCAAGCAACTCATGTTAAAGCAAACAGAGTTTAATTTTTTGGACAAAATGTTGATATGTTCAGACCATGTAACATGTTCATCAATAGATATCCCTAAAATGTTTGCTTGATTATATCGATTGATTATTTTGTTTTTAAAACACAGTTCTAAAGGTTCAGTTTGTGATTTTTTTGATCGATAATGGATTAAACTAGTTTTAGACTCATTTAGGACCATTCCATTTACCCTAAACCACCTGTCTAGTTCTCCCATAACTTCAATAACTTTACTTTTTAGATTTTCCAAGGGTTTTTCCAAAATTATGGCCGTGGTATCGTCTGCATATAATATTGATTGAGTTTGAATGTTTAGTGGCAAATCATTAAGGTACAAAATGAAAAGAGTCGGTCCTACAATTGACCCTTGTGGTACTCCTGATTTAATTACTTCAAAATTTGAGCTATATTTAATACCATTCTTTATAATTTGAGTTTTTTGTTTTCTACAGCAGAGGTACGTTTTAAACCATTCAAGTTCATTTTGGACTATTCCATACCTCTCAAGCTTTTGCACCATAATGTTGTGATCCATGCAATCAAAAGCTTTGGACAGATCACAACTGATTGAGACTGCACTTTTAGATCTATCTAAAGTCAGATAAATTTCTTTTAAAAGCGATGCTACAGCTGAACTGGTTGAATACCCTTTTCGAAAACCATGTTGACTGTCAGATAGAAAACAATTTTTGTCTAAATAAGATTTTAGTTGTTTGTTTACAACCATTTCAAAAACTTTAGAAAAACTAGGTAATACTGAGATAGGACGATAATTTTCAATTTTATTTTTTTCACCTTTTTTGAATATTGGCTTAATAATTGAAAATTTTAGTTTATTTGGAAACCTACCCGTTGTTAGGGATTGATTTATTAATTTACATAACGGAGAAGCTATGACATCAACACAGTCTTTCACAATAAATGTTGGAATCTCATCCCAGCCAGCTGAGCGTTTATTCTTTAAAGATCTAATAACTGTTTTTGTTTCAGTGAGGCTAACATAATTAAATTTAAAAGGCTTTATTGGAGGAGAAATTGATTTTTTTAGTAGCTCTGCTACCACCTCTGGAGATGATTTAGTGTTAAGTTCTTTTGTAATATTTACAAAAAAATCATTAAAATAGGAAGCTATTTTTATGGGGCATTGAACTAAATTTTTATCTTGCATGATCTCAACAACATCATTATTGTTTTTGTTCTCTTTACCTAATTCATTTTTGATGACTTGCCATGCAGCCTTACTCTTACATTCTGCATTTCTAATAAATTTGTCATTAGCTCTCCGTTTTGCTTCTTTTATTACCCTTTTAAATATTTTATTGTATATCTTATAATAATTTTTTATTTCAGTATTATTGGAGTCCTGGGCTAATTTGTGCAGACACCTCTTTTTTTCACTTGAGATTTTAATCCCTTGCGTTACCCAATTTAATTTACTAATACGTTTTTTACGAACCTGTTTATATGGAAATGATGTATAAAAATAATGTAAAAATTGCTCAAGAAAATTGTCATAATTTTGGTCAACAGTTAAATTGTTTTGAAATTCCCAGGTTGCATTTGAAATCAGATTTATAAAACTTTTTCGAGCATTCATACTAAAAGTTCTTTTAAACTGGCTCTTCTGCAAAGGGGAATAAGAATTTTTTTGGTCAACACTGATAAAAAGAGCACTATGGTCTGAGATTCCAAACTCTTTTACCATTTTCATGGGTTTAAAGGTTAACTTATTTGTAAGTACATTATCGATACATGAATTGCTGGCTCTTCTAGTAACTTCTTTAAAATTTATTTCAAAACCATGCCTATCTAGTATAGTAATAAAATCTTTAACATGTTTTTCGTTATATTTCAGGACATTTACATTACAATCAGTAGCTATATAAATATTTCCCTTATATTTTTCGATTTTTGATAAAAATTTTTCAAGTTTATTAAAGAACGGTTTTAATGTACAAGAGTAAGGAACCCTGTATAAAGATACAATAAGTGTAGGTTTGGTAAGGTTAGTTATTTCAATAACGGAACACTCAAATACAAAATCCTCATTTAAAAACTTTAAATCGTCTCTAATTTTAAAAGTGAAATTTTTATCTTGTTTTAAAAGAATAACTGAGCCTCCACTGGACTGACTGTTAACTGCAGACTGCTAACTGACTGCTAACAGACTGTTAACTGCACTTAACTGCAGACTGTTCTATCAGCTGTTTGTGAATACAGTAGTTTTATGTGAAATTTTTGTTTTGATTATTTTAGGCCCGGTGCACACGAGCGTTTTGCGTTTGCGTTGACGCAGCTTTATTATGCAGCGGCGTTTGAGCAGTACATGTATTCTAATGGAGCAGTACACACGTAAACGCTCGTGTGCACCGGTGACGCCGCGTCGACGCAGCGTGCATGCAGTGTATTTTGACGCTCGTGTGAACCGGGCCTTAGTGGTTTGTTTACCTTTGTACGGAATGAAATGCCACGTTTACGGAGAGGAGATGCAAATCTTGGACGACGCACCATTTAATATCTTGTAAACATATAAAACAACCTAAATCTGGCAACAAGTGTGTGCAGCGAACGAGCTGACCCAAATGGCGAGTGAGCGCAGCGAACGAGCTCACTTGAATTACCTATCAAACATTTGCTATTATTGATTTAAAAAATAGTCGCTCTGCTCAATATTGCAAGCAGACAACTGCATTGTATACTGGCAGAAGTATCTTTAATTTTAATTATTGTTGAAACGCAATGTACATATGTATTTAAGTTAAGATGACAATGCCTATTGTACATTATTTGTATTGAACGGCAATAAAAATCTTTGAATCTTTGGTATAAAAGAATACATGCGGTTGTATATAGATAATGACTTTTAAACCTCTTTTAAATACAGTAACACTAATGTTGAGTTGTTGAGTTTGAAAATGATATAGTTCTTGTTATTCAGATTATTTAATATTTAAACTGTTCCATTATGATAATATTTTAAATTTTATTCATGTTTAAAATTTTTGTATAAATAAATTATCTATATATATATTTATATTCATTATTTAGTTGTTGTTGGATTTGGTATTGACATATGTTTTATGCCGCGTCCGCACTGGCCAACATACAAACAAATATACATTACTCCACTCGTATTTAGGGTATATGATATAGTATCTTTGAAGGCGTGTGGGGTGGAGCCATGAATATATATGTTTAGTATATCTATGGGTGGAGTCTTGTGGAATTTTCTTATTTTTTTCCTTAATGAGAACCTTCTCTTGAATAACAAACACAACAAAAAAGAATTAGCGAAATCGGTCCAACCGTTCACTCATGATGTCGTGACTAAAGCATTAGTGATTCATTTTTATATATAGAAATTATATTATATTGAATTACCACTAAAAAGACTATAAGGTATGCAATATTCAAATTGATGACGCAATTTTACACGTGTTCCAAACAATATACAAAAAAATTGTAATTTGATTTGAAATGCAGATCTGATTTTACAAACATGTGTAGTCAAAGGTTATAGCATTGACTAAGGATACAAACATACAAAGGATACATTTAGATGTATATTCAATGGTTATAGTATGGACGACATGTTTGGAAAAGTGACAGCCAAAGAGAATCCAAAACTATCCGAATCGGATC
Source organism: Neoaliturus tenellus (assembly GCA_030545055.2). Classification (NCBI taxonomy): domain Eukaryota; kingdom Metazoa; phylum Arthropoda; class Insecta; order Hemiptera; family Cicadellidae; genus Neoaliturus; species Neoaliturus tenellus. Next base: position 220,558,850 of record CM061532.1, read on the forward strand.
GGGTTTGGTTGTTGTTGGTGAGGGGAGGGGGGGAGCTGGAGCTACGTAAATTCACAAAAGTGTGTGAAGCGCACGGCACCGTGGGTAATGGTGACTGACTGAAGTGTAAAATGGTGTAACGGTGTCCTGAAAATGAAGTTATATTCTAAGGGAATGTCGGGTTTTGTAGTGGTCAATTCCACATTGTTGTGTTTATTTGTGAAGACTTGAGAGAAACGGAAGTATTTTGTGCTACATTTTAACTTTTTTATTGGCCATGTCAAAGTCAACAGTGATTTTAAATGGTGAAAATACTAGTGATGTGAAAGATTACACCACTGACGTGAACGTCAACATGGGCGCTGCTATCAATGACAATTCCTGCTCTAAGCATGTAGAATCTTTTAGTTCTAAAGACAATAAGGCAGGATTAATACCATACCCTTGTGATTTTGACCATTTGTATGCTAGTAACATGAGTGAAAACGAGAACTTTTCTGATAAAAATTCGGAATTCGCAAATTTAAAGGAACTACTTTTGTTGCACCTGGACCTTATCCAACAACAATCTGAACAGCTATTTACCAAAGAAAAGCAGATTACTGCCTTAAAACAAGAAAACGAAACGGTAGGTTAAAATATAAATTATTTTAATCTATTTACGAACGTTGTTTCAATTTATTTTGAGCTAACCAATAATTCATAGATATTTGGAACACTACTACATTACCTACAGCTCCGCTAGAGTGTGTTGACGTTAGGCTATTAAAAAAACGGAGGGAGTCTCAAGTTGTAAACAAAACTCTTATTCCTATTTTTTATTTTGTTTGATACCATCCCATGTTCAGAATTGAATTTTTAATGTAGGCTTAGGCTAGTATAACCTATTTTGATAATTTCAATTTATGATCTGGGCTAGGCCTATCTTGTAAATTCTTTCTTAAGTAGGCCTAACTTAACACTGGACAAGATTAGACTGACCATTTTCTTGTATTTCAGTACCACTTTTTTTATCAATTTATGATTGGTCCCAAGCTTTATCAGTTAGGCTATTTAAATTTAGGCTACTTCCAAGGCATCATAGGGCCTAAGTCCAAATGTTATAAACACTATAAATTAAACTCAGTTTGCTTTTAAAGAACCTTGTACCAGTCAGCCCTGTTTGGCTGATAACTTACTGTACATTAAAAGAAAGCCTTTGGCAACCAGGCCTAGGTCTTGAAGTTAGCTTTAGCATGTTTGTTTTCAATCTTGTAAACTTAGGCCTAGTTTATTGTAGGCCTAATATTTATTAAGTTATACTAAATTAAAAACTGTAAGCTTAGGCCCAGTTGTGGCAAAACTTTGTTATCCTAGGCTACTATATCGTTGCTATAGATTTTGAATTTCAACACCGTGAATAAATGGTTCGATAAAAACAATTCAATCACCAACGGTATTGAGATTTTTGTTTGGATATAATAATCTGACCTAAAAATCTAGGTAGGCCTAAGTTAGCTTTTGTAAGCCATTCCCCTTTATGGTCATTGGCGTTTAAACCAACAAAATTAAACATGGAAATTTTTAAACACATCCAATTCTCTCAATAGGGTCAAGTGGGGTAAGTGGACCCCCCAAATCACATAGTACCACTTTGACTGCAGATTAAAAAACACATGTCGGTGATATAGTAAACATAAAATTTTGTATGATTATTCTTTGGAATGTTTTGTTTATGTATTATTTTTATTTTGTTAAAAATGTTAATTTTGTATTTTTAGAATTTTTTTTGTAAAGTGATGTTTGGGGCGTACACTTGCCTTTCAATCTGGGGTAAGTGTACACCCCCCCTTAATGTAGCTTTGCATTGCATATATGTTGATGTTGGGGCAAGTGGATTATAGAGGAGAAAATAAGCTTTCTTTTGATTTTTTATTTATCAAAATATCTCAAACGGTCCAGGAGTTATGAACTTTTTCGTGAACCTCCGCACGGTAAAACGGAAAACTCAGTTTTTTTTAAGAAATTGTAAAGTAAATGAAAACTTAAAGATAACACTATTTCAGTGAATTGACAATTAATTGGTCTTAAAGAGCAGAAAATGAGCTTTATTTTGTTTTTTGTCCATCAAAATATCTTGAAAAATAGGCTACAATAGTTTGGAAGTTTCTTGGAAACCTCCGCATGGTGAAGTAACTTTAAACCTAAGTGCCGCTTAAAAAATAAAAAAATTACTAAAAATTCAAATAGGGCCAATATTAAGATAATTATTTTAAAATTAATTGGTGATCTGACTCATTTTTTAAAGGGAAATTAAAAAATAATGTTTTTATTGCCCTAAAAAGTCAATTTTGGGGGTGTACACTTGCCCCATTGGTAAAAGTACGCTTGCCCCAACAGCGATATAACAATGGGTAAGTGTACGCCCCCCCTCCACGTCCTCCAAAATGACTTTGTAGGGCAATAAAAATATTATTTTTGAATTCCTCTTTAAAAAATTAGTCAGATCACCAATTTTAAAATAATTATCTTAATATTTGAATTTTTGATAATTTTTTAAATTTTCCGAGCGGCACTTGCGTTTAGAGTAGAAACGTAAGATGTTTTTAAACTCATCAAAACACACAGTAATAATAACCAGACAATTTTTTAGTGATTATAATTTGAAAGAGCATCTAGTTTGAAATACCTTTGTCTAAGTTTTGAATTTTTTTTAATAATAAGCCAATTTTTTATTAGCTGGGAGTCCACTTGCCCCGGGCGTCCACTTACCCCACTTGACCCTACAATAAGAAAACAAATAGGCCTAGCCTACGTATTTCACAGAACTTATGATATTGGATACTGCCCGTGATTTGTCATGATTTTGTCTTAACCGCTTTTTCATGTAATCATCTTCGATAGACAAAAGGCTAGGCCTGCAATGTTTAATCGGTAATTAGCCTAAAACTTAGGTTTGGAAGAGTTTGTTAAGTTATAGGCCTACCATTATTAAAATGAGACGATTTTGATCTTTTCTTGTGGAAATTAGTTTTATTTCCATGTTTAGTAAATGGATCTGTATTATTGTCTAACACTCCTAGCATAAAATATGTTGCCGGGATTTAAAATGTCCTATAACTGTCTAAAGACAATATCTAATTTGTAGACTGATTCTTAGTTTCCTATATTTGGGTGGGGGGGGGGGGGGGCGCTTTATTTACTATGGGTTTCCAATGAACCTTGCAGTACCACCAGGGTCGTTATCAAATTAATGGCCAATTTGAGAAAGGTAAAGAAAATAAAAAAATAAAATTAAAAACAAGTTATTTATTAGTAGTTCAAAGTAAATGAACTAAGTTGCAGCATAAAACCTTACACATATCAGAGCATAAAAATTACATTTAAGACTGATTTTCCTGATTTCATTTCAGGAATACACAAAGAATTTTCCCCTCGCTCACGGTTTTTTCTTGATAAAATAGTGATTAAAGAATGGTAAAGCCAAAAGTTATAAGCTGAATGTTAAAGGTAAATGTAATTTCTAACACCTACATAAGTTAAAACGAGTTTATATTGATTACTGTATTGTGTTCTTTAGACTGGAAAATGTGCCTTATTTTCATTTCAATCTCAAAAAACTCACTTAAACTTTCAATATTTTGATAGATTATTTATTATTTTTATTTAAAAAAATGTAATAAAATGATAATAAAGAGTATAAACTTTCAATTAATATAATTTTTCTTACTAATTTTTTTTTAATTTGATATTTTTTTATATAGAAAATGTGATCGTGAGAGAGTGAGCGAGGGGGAAAAAAACGCCGTGAGAGAGGGGAAATCGCCGTGAGCGAAGGGGAACTAATAAATAATAAATGAAAAACTAATAAGTAAATAAGTTGTATCAATTAATAATGCAAGGTGAAGTAATAATAAAATGTATTATTACAATGATAATTTCAAAGGGATTCCCTTTATTCACGACTCATCCGTGAGCGGGGGGAAAGTGAGCGAAGGGAAAATGTCGAAGGTCCTTAATTTTTTAACCGACTATACCGGCAGAATTGCGCAACCCGTTGTTGAGGTTATACCAGCTTCATAATCAATTCTAAAACTACCATTGCTAGTTTTGCTGTTATAATTATACATGAGTTATGAGGAGTGAGCGAGGGGAACAGCAATTAATGTACGCACGATTCCTTAGCTGAAATGTTTTAATAACGACATATGACGATTACGATGCTGCCGTCCACAACACGTCTTCCACGTAACTTCGGCCGAGCGTTACTGACAGGAACGAGAGAAACGAAACAGTCCGCGGCGATTTGGCGGCAAATTCAAAACATCGCTACACTGTTATTGGTCTTGTAGAGACACGGAAATAATGGTGAATTATTTTGAAATCGATCTGATTTCAATAATATTAGGCTATTACTTTATTTCAAATATAACTGTTATATGAAAATCGTGGGCAATTTACATAGTTATTTTTTTGTAAATTTGGATGGCTTTTGTCAACTGAGAACTTAGACTCTGAGGCATGGAGACAGTGAGCGAGGGGAAAAATTAGACACATAGGGGCCTATTGTTTTTTATTATTACATTTATTTTCATTCAATAATTTTATTTAAAGTAAGATCATGTTTAATAATATACTTACTATTTCTACAAAGCTTTATTTGCATGAGAAAAAATATTTTAGTAATTTTTTTCCTGCAGAGACTCAAATTGGCCATTAATTTGATAATGACCCACCAAAATGTACATGGTTGGGCTAAAAAATCTGTAACCCTAGCTATAACTATCTTACGTACCTTGCGGTCAATTGTTTAACGTAAACTTAGTTTCATCTCTAGCAGTCCCTTTTGCATGGTGTGATCACTATCTAAGTTTTTTAAGCTGATATAGCCTAGACTCATTGCATGGTTTTTTGGAGCAAGTGGCTAGAGTAAAATCGGCTGTCTTATGTTAAATTTTTGCTTACACTTCTCTCACTACGGTAGTAAGTTACTCTGGCGTTTTCACTAATCCGGCACTACAGTGGTCTGATATCTGCTGTAGTTAGTCTACTTCATATAGTTGGCATCGTATCGTACATATCACAAACCAATGAGTTGTGATCATGAAATTTCATCCCATTTGTGTTGAGTAACTTAAACACTTTTACGTTTTTCCGATTGTTGGAGGTCCACCCATTAGTTCTATATTTGTAAGCCTAACGGATTCATTCAAACTTTTCTCCCTTATTACTTTAAGGCTTTAACTTACTATGCTTAATTCTCGTAAGTTAAAATCGGAATGTTTAAAAGCCCTTGCCACCCTAAGTTACTGTTTCTTACATCTAGCTAATCATTGTCTCATTTTCAGTTAAAACTACGCCTGGAGCGGATGGACAGAAGAGTTACATTACAAAAACATAAGGAATTGTCAGAAGTATTAACATCTTCCAATCACACCGGTAACTCTTTACCAGAAATAGAAATAGGACCTGAACCCAGTGCACAAGTAAGTGTGCCAGAGACATCTAATAATACTCAACAGAATGAGATTGTGTTGTCACCAGCTATCACTCAAGAGACTAATAGTGTTGTGCGCCGACGTCGAAGAGACGATAAGATGAGTGCGAGCAGTAGTGTGTTAAGTGCCAGTGGACCTAAAAGAAGAAATAGAAGCTTGTCATGGACTTCATCAGTAACTAGCACTGAAGTTGCACCTTCTGCTAAAGTTAATGGTGGAAAACTAGTTAAGAGAGAGAGGCACCAGAGGAGAGAAAGAATTAGGAAGAAAAGATCAAAAAAAGGTAGGCGTAAATTCTTATTATATTTGTTTTACACATAAAAAAGTTTTGGCTACATAAACCGAGGCCATAAAATTTATGGTTATTGTAGGTATAACACAAAGTTGTTAAATTAAGAGTATAGACCTACTCTACCTGTAGGCTAGGCTAGCTTATATTGTCTTTCTATTCAAAAAGTGGTTTTAGTATTGGGTTATCATAGATCTATAAACCTTTAAATTTTTGGATTCGTAAACTCATACACGGGTTTTCATAATTGGCTAGGTAAATAGGCTTATGGTGAGTAAAAATAGACTAGGCCTAGCATTATTTTATAAAGCAAAGAGTGGCAATGAGATAGAGAAAAAAGAAACGAGTACGGTAATCAACCTCAAAGTCACATCGACTATTGATTGTTGTTCTTAGGTATGTTATACGGATGTTGTTAAAAAAATGGACCCACAAGATAAGTTATCACCTCAAAATCAAGACAACTACTTTAATCGGTAAAACTTATACCGTAGTTGGAAGCAATGAAGGAATCATATAGCGGAGTTGTGGATTGTGAAAACCTTCCGATTATTTCCTTTTCTTGATAGCGTAGGCCTATGTCATAGATATCGCATCGGCTGTCATTCAACAACAAAGTTTACCTAGCGGCCTTCGATAAAATTTTCTTGTCACTGTATGATATTTCAACATTGTATTACGTTATGAAATAATGCAATCTTTAAAAAGTCAAGAATTAAGGTAAAACTGCCAAATGTTTTGCCAGACGATGGTGATGGTTTTTATACTGACAATAAAGTTAAACAATCACTAAGCAATAAAAATGTCTTAATGGCGGATCTTACACGGTCAATACGTATCGCGATATTTGGATCGTGATCCTGGATCACGATATGGATTTAGTGTGTAAAGTCAAATATTGATGAGTGATCCATAAATCACAAATCAATATTTGGATCACTCATCAATATTTGACTTAACACACTCAATCCGTATCGTGATCCACTATCGTGATAGGCCTACGTGTATTGATTGTGTAAGATTTGCCAATCAAAGTGTTGTCATTTGGATCAGCTGATTTCCTAACTCCGTGATTTTTTTCAAAGTTCATGACGTGTACGACAAGCTGAAAGTGAACAACTTTTAGATAGGCCTAAAATAAACTAAATTACCGTTAGTGAAATTCAGATGTTATCACGGATGCTCCTCTAAATAACTAAATTGTTCAAAAACTTTATAAAAATTAAACTATTATAAATGTCTAAATTACTTTCTCAAGCCGAATTTTGAGTTAGGAAGTACGGGCAAACAAAAGAGCAAGACAGAGTTAACAACTTGAAACTTTATTTCAGATGAACAAACTTTATTTCATAGAACTAGGCCTACTAAAACAAATCCTTTGGAATTTAAAAACTTTATTTTGGGGTTTCTTGGTAGCTTAACAGTTGGGGTCTTGGTCTTGGAGTTCAAGAGGTCACAGGTTCGATCCCCAGGATGCCCACTGACTTTAAGGGGTTTGGACCGCTTGCCTTAAAAGCGTTAACGTAGGTACTCATAACAAAAATGCTACTGGCGTTGATAAAAGAAAAAAGAATTACAGGCTAGTTCAGAAAAAACATAATTTTCAAGAAATACACATCATACAAAATGAACATAGGCCTTTAATGTTTGAAAACGACGTGTCATAAAAACAACAGGATTAATATACCTAACTTACTTACTTACTTATCCCTCGTCATCCCGCAGACCGCAGAAGACGGCATAGGACCAGTCATCGAAGTTAAATATTCTCCTCGGATGTTACCGCAAAGGAGGGGAGGGAGAGGAATTTATACATTCATCCATGGGGACAATCTTCAAAAAAGATGACCCTACCAATTTGTTTGTAGAGAGTCGCCCAGGGAGTAGAAATATTCCTGGACCAGGAATTCGCTCAACGAGACCCAACATTTTTTGTGTCCTGGATCTCTCTCAGGGTTTGAGGGAGTTTATTGACAAGTCTTACGCAGAAGACGGACGGCATAGGACCAGTCACTAAATAAATGTTTGCTTATTTTTAATAAATTTGACCATTTTAACTGCCATCATTAATAAGAACTTAATGATGTGTAAATGTGGTCTTTCCTTACCAAACGACTCGTTTGTTGTCTTTTATGATTACTTTTTGTCTTGAAAAGCAGGGCTAAATCCATTTGACATGAACTCCAGTTATTACGGTAGGCTGCGTTACTATAGTTGGCAGCAATACAACAGGTGGGTGAAGGTCAAGGTAAATATAATTAATTTAACCTGTAGCTAAATGAGAAAAAATCAGCCTGTTTATTGAAAGACTGACCTTGGCATGCCTCTTCTATTGCCTCCAACTATAAAGATTCTAAGGCTTGGCATGAACCATCCGATGAGATGGCCTTTTTTTCATTATAATTTATATAGGCTAACCGAATACAATCGATGAACAAAATTAATTACGAATATTTAGTCTCATTAGGTATTATTATTCCTTGATAACTCTAATTTACCTATAGACTTAATTTAGGTACTATACCTAATTTTTATTCACAGTGGTCTTTTTCAGATTCCATCGACAAAAAAGATGACAATATTTTGACAACAGACTCTGCCTACTTTACTCCTGTAGGCGACGCCAACAATATATGGAATACAGAAGAAGTACCCGTCAGTGGATGTGTTCTTGAGGTATGTTTACTGCCCATATCTATTTATGTCTATTAGTGCCCATAATCTTAAAAAGAATTAAGCATAAAAAAAACTTTTGCTCTTGAGTGATGAACAGTGTTTTTCATCATAATGCAGAATTAGACTTTTGATCGTTAAAAATATAAACTAGGCTATAAAGTTTTATTTTTGAGGTCATATTTACAAAGTAAGTAATATGCAGTGTTTACATTTCTGTTATTTACAAACAATGCTCCTTATAACTTTGAATTTCAAAAATCTGCACCTCAAAATTAATAAATTGATAATACTTAGAAAACAGCTGACTTTTCAGTCCTAGGACCTAAAAAATATTCCAGCTGATTTTTAAGTCCTAGGACAAAAAAGAAACGGTTTCTTGGTATTATTGAGAAAACAAAAAACAGGCTGATTTCGTGCAGACTGATAAAAATAATTTTTTTGTACGGTACCGGTACTTCTTTATTTTTAAACTCTAGACTAATTTTGGTTACAACAAGTAAGGGCAACAATTTTTGTATTTTTAAATAGTCTATTTTATTTTATTTGATCTACTTTCATATAATACATTTTTAGTACTAGATCTTAGAAAAATATTTTTGATACATTTTTATTTCAAAGCATATAGGCCTAAAACCTTTTAAAAATGTGTAATGCTCCAGGAGTGCGGCATTGAACGCTCGGATGGTTAATACCTAGAAATTTTTTTTCTAATCTATGATTGATATAAACAACATAAGTATCACTTAATGAATGATAGGCTATATAGACTAAGGTTTTTATTCCATTTATCATATGAGTCGTATTTGACAAATATAGGCTATAGTAGAATTTGTTAAGTTCTGTGTGGCTGGTACATTAAGAAATTCTGCAAAACCATATTTCACAAACACAATGTGTAGATGATTGTGCTTAGTTATATGTGATCTTTTTAAATATCGTTCCATAATTTTCCTTTTTTTTGCAATTTTTTGCAGGTTCCTTGTTGGAGGGTGAAAGTTTTCACCAGCTGCTACACAATGGAAGGGACGGAAAATCTTTCAGATGACGTTTTTGATAGGAGACATTCCAGACTAGAAATTGATGAAAGGCGGAGAAAACGGTATATTACAAGCTAGACTATTAACCTAAAGGCTGCGGCCACACGAGCGTTTTTTTCCACTCAAACGCAGCATGAAAACACGAGAAATATGAACAGCATTAAATGTAATGGGTTATGCCACACGAGGTGTGTTTTCCCACCGTAGCTTTTTAATTATAATTGAATTATTAATTCAAGCAGCGTGAAAATAAGCCAGTATTTACCGCTTGAAAAAACGCTCGTGTGGCCGCAGCCAAAGACTTGTTCTTGATCCATTTTAAATAACTAGGTGGCCCGTGCGCAAATTGCCCATTTTATGATTCTGTATGAGAGAGACTAGGCATAACCTAAAGTACATGTATGTTGGTTATGAAGTGAGAGAGATCTATTTTTGTTTACAGTCTGACTTAAAAATTCGTCTGAAAGTAATCAGCTGTTAATTTATAATTCACATTTATAAACATCCAACAATGAAAGTTGGTAAACATTTTAAAGCGCCCTCTAGAAATAAATCAAAGGCGAGGGGGGCCGAAGCCCAAAACGATATAACCTTTTTAATTACGATTCGCCCACGCGCTATATCCTAAGCTTTAAAACGACACCTCAATCTTAATTCGGTTTAGTAGGTCGAGAGAAAAAGGGACGTAACAGTCGAAACCTTTATAGAAATAAGAAGGTAGATTAATCTGATAGCAATGGTTGTATTGATCCAAATTTCATGTGTAAAAGGCCACTGAACGATTACGGAATATATTTTATTTTTACACCCAGAATCATTATGTTCCCTCAGTAGTGTAGGCCTACAGGCTATGGATTCACTTAAATCACCACATTTGGAAATATACAGATCGTTCATAAATTAAATTCTTCATGGATTTTATGCAACAAAATTTAGGACACATATATAAGCTTAAGCTAGGGTCCATAATTTTTAACACTAAAAAGACAAGATCTGTGACAAAAGTTGCTGTTTTGTGCAAGGGGGGAGGGGGGAGATGTTACAGATCATTAACATGTGATTTACTCCTTTTTAGATTAGTTTTTATTTGTTATAAAATATATATAATATAATTGTTATGGTTTATTTATTGTGATTACTTACTAACAGGCTTTCCAAAAATAACTTACAATAAAACGAAGAGTATAATATAGCCCTTCTAATGAGACCAGAATAGGCAATCAGATTGTTCAGAAGTAAAAAGCCATGGGGCTAAACTTGAGATAAAGAAAATTTATCTGCCAACTACCCTTCAACTTATTATAAACAGCTAGCTGACATCTTGAGCTTTCTATTTTTCTTTGTTTATCTACTGTTTATTTAGGCTTGTTTGTTTATGTTTTACTTTTAATGTTATTACATGTTATTAATTTTTTAGTCGTTTCTTCATGATGAAAATAATTATAATTCCCGGAAATATAGAGAATGGAAAACTTAAAATTTGTTATAATCAAAATATTATTGATTTCAATATATACAACACCAAAACTCAATATATATCAACTGTCTAACGGAACTATATAACTCTCAAACAAAACCTCTAATTTTTATGAAATTCATAGAGGCATCATTCATTACCTTAAGTTTGAAAACCAGGATAATTCTGGGTTCTAAAAGGTTTCAAAATGGGGTTTCAGAACATTTTGCTTATTTTTTATAAATTTGACCATTTTAACTATCATCATTAATAAGAACTTAAACAACCAATTTAGTATTTTGAATCATTAAGCTAACTTTAGGCCAGCTTTATTATAACTAATTATGGTACGGAGAAAAATTCCAAATAAATTTTCTCATGTTTATTAAGGTAAATCAATAAAACCTAGGCCTATTGGAAGTTTGCTGAGTATTCATGTCTGCTGTAACGGGAGTATTTATGGATTTTCTTTGGATTATTTTGAGTAAAGAATGATGTTTTATCAAGATTGATATAAAAGAATGTTTACATTTATGAACTCATTAAAAAACTACATGTACAGCTTATTCATATTTTTCTTAGATGGGATGTGCAACGGATACGGGAACAGAGACAACTGGAGAAGCTGCGGCAGCGAAGCATGAAGAGACGAGATGGTGGTGGGGGCAGCGACACGGAAGAAGTTCAGTCTTTGTGGCCCTCACCTGACCAAGCACAGTTCCTCCAGGTCTCGGACTCCCTTCCTGTCGCAGCCTTCGGATGTCCCATTACTAAGTTTAGCGCCACGTAAGTCACGATTTATTTGTTAATTTATCTAATAAACTAAAAAAATTACACTATACCGTACTAATTTTGAAAAAAAATGAAACGAGTGAAATTTCGGGTAATTTTTAAAAAGTTTAAGATATTTCTATTTTTTATCAGTTGAACTATCAATTGCCCTCAATAAGCTTTCTATATAATGATATTTTAGCAGAAAATTTGATATTCATAATTATATTTTTGTCCAATGGAACCTTGATATATTGAACCTCATTATTTCAAACTCCGTGATGTTACAAATTTTCCCTATTTCCCTATCAATCTAATAATCTCTCTACTTTAATATATTGAAGGATTCTTAGCAAGGATAATCTCGATGTTGCGAACTTTTGTAGCTTATGCACGATCTAAGAACCTCTCCATATCAAAGTGTTGACTGCACAACTTCTACATATTAAAGTTTAAAAAATAACAATAAATTGAATTATTAAACTCATCTATATGATTTGTGTTAAAACCCTGCTTAACAGTTCTGGCCAAGTCCCAGGTCTGTGCCCCTTTGTGTTCGCAGCGCACTTCTTGTTTCGCGCTTTTATAGTTAATTTACTATAGTTTTCCATTCATTAAAAAAGTGTTGATGAAATGCCTATTAACTTTCAGTATGTAAGTTGGTATTTATAGAGACAATCTTTGTTATAGTTTTCGGCAGAGTTTTCTGTGACAACTTTGAACTGTCTGTCACCTTGTTCTGTTGTGGGGTGGGAGATATGATTTTTTGCTTTAGAAGGAATTTTTATTTGATGATTTTTACTATAAGACTGCTTTTGACCAAGCTGAACTAAAATAATCCACTAATACTAGCTACTAAACAAAAATTATAAGCTACAAATTCAAAATTAAACTCTTTGTTGCTCCGTATTGGAACACAACATTCAAAATGCATTAAAAAAATTTTCATCTTGTGTCTGATTTATGCTATAAGGATATGTTATGATTATCTATATATTACCATTATTAATTCATTAATTTTTCTTTATTGCAGTGATTCTGAGTTTACGTTGCCCTGGGTGAATGGTAGAGATTTTGGTCGAAGTCGGCCATCCTATATATCCCGCAAGAAGAGATGAATTTTGGGTACAGTATTTTATTTACTTTTCCACTTATTTTTCGGTTCCCCAATTTGTCAGGGATCAAGTAGGGCTTCTTACTACAATTTTATTTGTACTTTATTGAGGAAGTTAATTATAACTAGGGATTTGTCGATACTAAAATTTATTTATTCTCAATACAGATACCATCAACATATAATACTTGAAATTCAAAATTTTTTATACTAAATAAAAACATTTATACATAGGCTCCTAATAACCTAAATATATAAACGCTCACTCACTTGTAAATGGGGTAATTTGGGAATAACAACAAAATCATCAAAAATACCTTTACAGTAGAACCTTGATTTTCCGGGGGCGGTTCAACCGGGGTCAAATGGGGGGGGGGAAGGATTTAATAATACAAAAAGTTTTTAGTTTTAAAAAACAAAATAGATAGTATTTTTCAAAAATTAATTTCTCTAATAATGATATATTTGTAGTTTGATAGGGAGGGCAACGAACGAAGTGAAGAGATTTGAGTACAAATAGCAGTCAATGACACCCACAATGCCCAGGCATTAGTGTCCCTGCGCAGCTTTCAGAAGCAGCGATCATGTCCAGAGACGTAAGCATCCGTGGACGGTGGACACCACATAACCATGACGAGCTGTGCGTACTATTATATACTGTGCATCCAGTGGGCGGGGAGTACGACAGAGGAGAAGAAACATGACGGCAAAGGGTAGCCATGGGGGGGGAGTGTACAGTGGGAAGGAAGAAGGGTGATAGAAAGGGCAACAAACTCTCTCTTTTTCTCCCCCCCCCCCCCCCCCCACCCCGTCGTCAACACTGTACCGGTTGTTATTGGAAATAATCGGCCGCTAGGCATCTGTGTAATTCAAGATTCGCATGCGTGCAATGAGTTACACAATGGTAACAAACCAATTCTCTGATAATTTTGCAATTTTTATGTGTTTATCTGCAATGCTAATAAGTCACGTATCAGTGGTTATAGATTTGGGCGGTAAACTGTTGAAATTCTTTCAGTTAATAATTAATTGATTTGTGTATATTCTCACTACACCCAATGCAATTACTTTTTTTATTATTTTTCAGCTGGTATTTTTTAACTTGTTCACCATATATAAGTCAAGAAATCTTTTTAATGGCCTTTCTATTCATTTCCAGTCTTTGCCAGTGGAAGATATATGGGGGGGCGGGCAGATAGTCTTAGTTGGCGTTCAGCTGCTTGCCATGTTTATATTTTGGTTTAACCGTGGTTTTCAGTTGTCCCCCATGATTACCCCAGATAATTGAGGTTCTACTGTATTCTCTATCTAGTACTGTCCACACATACACACATCAGATGCCATCTCCTACCACTAATTTAAGTATTATCCTTACACCTAGCATGTATAATTGAGTAACTAAAAAAACTATAAGAAATAAAATGTAATATAAAAATTGAATCATTAAATGTTGCTATTAGTGTTTAGCCACTTCTGAAAAACGCCGAGTTGTTGGGTGGTCGTATTAATGTTGCATCTGATTACATAGTGTATATCTGTCTATATATATAATACGTGATGCCCTTTTTTTGTGAACACTACTCCTCTCTTACTTCTGGACCAATTTTAAAGGTTGAGGTGTCAGTTCGTAGTTTTGCAATAAGGTTTTAGATTTTTGATATTTTAATTCTGAAGCCCAAGGGAAGCCCTCAAATTGATTTTTTTCCCATAAGATTAACATGGGGAACAATGTATATTGAATTGCTAAATAAACCAGCTGTTGATAGTTAAACGAACGAACACATGTTAAAAGCTGAATAGAAGCAAATTGAACTGGTACTGAAATATCAACACAATTTCATACTTTAATACGAGGAGTGTCTAATCTGAGGTTTTAAACTTTTCTCAAAATGTAGCAGGTAGATTTTGCTTGAAAGTTTTATTTACGCGTATTTGGGCACAAAAATTAAGTTTTGTAACTTAACGCTAGAAAAATTCATTTTTATTTACGAAAACAATTTTAGAAATTGAAATTTTTGACTCATTTACTATGTCATTGACTACCTCATACAGTAGTACTACAAAAACAGCCGCAGTGAGTGCTGCATAACTCATACAGGACCGGGGCGTAATGAAATGTTGATTTTTTTTCTGTTGTCATTTACGTTTTATGTTTGATGAACTATGTGGATCCAACAGCTGTGAAGTTATTCTAAATTTTAAAGGAGGGTTTAGACAAAGTCCCTAAGACATATCGGCAAAATAACAACTACGTAATCTTAGCTTATTTAGACCTAGAAGAACGAGCACCACATCTCAACACTATCACATTGGGAAGTTAGAGAATTGGTAATGAAAATCGATCGATGAAACACCAATAATGTTCTATCTGATTTTCACTATAATTAATTTTTTTTCAAAGTATTAAGTTTTTACCATGGAGCAAAGTTTGATCACCAGGTACCCTAATAAATGCAACGCATTGCGCTGCACAGGCCCCCTAATACATGTGTATTACATGTTTATAACAGTATCATCAATACCCCAAAGTTTTTACGATGTTAGACTTGGATATTCATTTAATTGTAACTATATCCTTCTGTTTCAGGGTTTGTTCATGATAAGTACTTGAAGAGGACTTTCACGTTAATATTACCTTTTTTCTATGAGAGCTGTATTTTTGTTGCAACCACTCTGTAGACCGGACTCAGTAAAGTAGACATTCAAGGCTTTTTAGTGCATCTGTTTTTTCCTTTTCCTGGTCAGCCTTGTTTCTGAATACTTTTCAAACCTATTTAAAAACTTGTAAATTTGTACTATTAACGTAAAAATATGTAAATTGATTTATTTCTAGTTGTTGTAATTTAATAACTCATTAAAGTAGGCTGAACAAATACGTTTTTAATTTGGTCTTTCTTCCTGTTTCTTTTGTGACAACTTTCTACCTTATCCCTTTGGGTACTAACGAGCGTCATTCATGCGCTTGGATGTACAGGATAGTTATAAATGATTAGACACATTTTAAGATTGAATAAATAAATAACCAAGCAACTTAGACACATGGGAATTGTTTAATTTACTTGCCCATTTTAAACAGCTTTTATCAGAGTAAAAGAAAAAATTACTTTTACGTGTTTCTTTTCTTGTAAGTAAACTAAACCGTTTCCATGTGCTTTTTATGGTTTGCACACTAAGTTTGTAGACTGAATTCAATGCCAGGCAATGTTTTTCTGAGCACTGCTTATGCCCCAAAATAACCTCTCTAACTCTTTACTTAAGTTCCACAATGTACTGAACCTTCCTTGCGAACATTCTGTCATTGTCTTAAGCCCAAAAAAAGTTTAAGGGTATAATGTCTGCGGAACTGAAAAGCCAAGGAATTTTGTACAATGGTTTTTTATTTACTATTTAACAGAATAATCCCCATGTTCCTACGTTTGAATGTTTATTTATTTTTTGGGTTTTAAAATGTACAATAAGTTGACACTGAAAAACCTCAACAAGACAATATTCAAGGGGATTTGTGGATCTTACCAATTCGTGCTTCGATTCGTGCTTGTGTAATTAAGGTTCATCTAATCCTTAAGTACTCACACCCTCTTTTGTGACACAAATGCTCTGTCTGACCCCCATTTATAATTATTTACATTTTATAAACAAAAATATTTTTTAATTAAGAAATTTAACCATGATTTTAGACATAGTTCTGACAGTATTTGATTAAATTTAATATATTTTACTTCTTATGGTCGTTCAAACATTTTCCTGTGGGTATTCAGTTTTTCAATAAAACTAACATTGGCTACGTTTGAAAATGTAAAATAAACATTAAAACTTTTGGGAAAAAATACTGATTAGGTACTTTGATAATACTGATTAATACTTGAAAATACTGATTGATACTTTTCAATTTTTTTTAGAAGGAACCCACCAACATAAAAGGTCATAGATTTTTTCAGTAATTAGCTTATTGTACTCAGAAGTAGCCAAAGGTTTATGAAATAAATTAATATTTTATTTAGGTAATCAAAAATGGCACACCCACAAAATATTTTTATTATGAAATGAAATAAAATACCTCCATATTTAGTTGTAGAAACTGCCAAATAGAAAAACTCATTTAAAATATAAAATAAAAGAGTATGTCTACAAATTAGTCGGACCCTACTTGCTCTAGTTGCAAACGCTCCTGTGCATAAAGCACCTAATAGACGGGGGAAATAGAGAGGGCAAGTTGGCTACAAGTATACTGTCCATTACGTCACTTGCCGTCTGTTTTCCTAAATTAAAGAGGAAAGTACCTTTATAGACAAGGTAAGTTTGCAGTAAGTGCAACATGCAAGTACTTGCAGCCAGCAATTTGCCTTCTGTACTTTTTCGCACCTATAAGCCCCTTGAGGCACTCACTGTCCATGTGTTTAAAACAAGCTGGTATTTTACATTTTACACATAAGTTGCAAGCTGACACTAAAGTATATTATTTATGAGTGTCCACTCTTAATAAAATCAAGAACAAATCTATTGGCAACTTTAAAATCTAGAAATATTCAAGATTTCAGTGTTATAAATTTATTAAAAGAAGACAATCCTCAATTTGATTTTCATTAGCAAAATTTCTAGTCGAAGAAAATTACTTAATCTAAACAAGATTTACCTCAAGCCATTTGGACCTTCAATTTATTGTTGAAAGTTGGTTTCACGAGTAAGGTATATTTGTATGCACACGGATCTAAAAAAAAACGGCTAAAATGATTTTATCAAAACGTTTCAAATAAACGGTATCAGTTAACTGACACATACTTTCTCCCAACAATATAAAAAAGGTGTTAAAAGCCTCAAAACATTAATGTCTTGATGGCTCAATCAGATAGCTAACAGCTGAGCAGCACGAGATTGACCCTATGCGCGTCTGTGACTTTTAACAACGTACTGCGTTTACCGCTAAACGAAAAATTGAATTTTCTCCGCAACCAATTGACATAGAGCAATAATTTAAAGTACTGGATTATTTAGTTTTTTGAGCTTGATTTAATGGTCATAAGTAAAATTTATTTCAAAATAACAGCTTTTTTGAAAATCCAAAAAATAGATTTTTGAAACACTTTTTACCCTATAACTTTTGAACGCGCATTTTCTCGGAAATGCGGGTGGTGTCATTTTATTCAGCATTTTATTCTTAATAAACCACAAAAGTTTAATCAAAATCGTTAGAGCCGTTTTTAAAAAATTTGGATTTTTCACGTTTTTTGGGGGTTTTTTGGGGTAAAATACCCTTAAAAATCAAAAATTCAAAAAAATGAAAAAAACGCCTGGAATTATCGTGGTTTTGGACCTACGTACCGAATTTCACCAAAATCGGGCCATTGGGGCATTCTCTAGCTCTGTATACATCCAGACACACACACGGACACACACACACACAGACATCACTCCGAAAACCACTTTTTTGGACTCAGGGGGAACCAAAATGGATAAATCCACCAACAACTCAAATTCGAAAATCTTGACGAAAACAATACTTTCTCCATATACTATGGTATAGGGGGAGAAAGTAATAACTAGTTCTGCAAGTTTAAGTTTATATACAAATTATTATAAAATAATTATGTAAAAATAACAATAATTTACCGGTAGGTCTTTATGCCAGGATAAATCTCCCGCCATGAATGTCATTGGTGTTTGTGAATTTGTTTACTGAAAATAACACTTCCACTTTTGGATTAGGTTATGATTAGGGTAATACAGGGTGATTCACGACGAAGTGCAGAAATTTCGGGAGCTGATTCTACACATGAAAATAAACAAAAAAATCAATATAAACATAATTATGTCCTAAAATCCTTCATTTAGCCGCTAGCCGCCATTTTGTTTTTTACACGTAATAATTTTTATCTCTGTAACGAATTGATGGATTTACTTCATATTTTGTATGGACCTTTATCACAATAATGGTAATTTCCAGAAAAATAATTATTATTTTCCGATGTCCATTTTCAAAATGGCGGCCATATAAAAATTTTAAACTCAAATATCTGAAAAACGGCAAATTTGATAAAAATTATTAGAGACAAAATAGTTGACAAATTAAATTATCTAAACGATGGTACCAAGTTTATAAGGATCCGACAACAAATAACGGAATTATTGAGATTTTTCTATTAAAATAACCTAAATTTGCATTAATTATAATGCAACATCTATGTTTTTTTGCAGAAAAATCCCAATAACTCCGTTATTTGTTGTTAGATGTTTACAAACTTGGTATCATTGTTTAGATAATGTAATTTGTCAACTTTTTTGTCTCAAATAAAATTTTGACAAAACTTGCCATTTTTGAGAAATTTGAGTTTAAAATGGCAGCCATTTTGAAAATAATCATCGAAAAATAATTATTATTTTTCTGGAAATTACCATTATTGTGATAAAAGTCCATGCCAAAAATGAAGTAAATCGATCAATTCATTATGGAAACCCAAATTATTACCTGTAAAAAACAAAATGGCGGCTAGCGGCTAAACAAAGGATTTTAGGACATATGTTTAAATGGATTTTTTTGTTTATTTTCATGTGTAGAATCAGCTCCCGAATTAGAATAGAATATACACCTAATCATCAATTCAGTTTTTGTCAAAGGTATTCAACAATTGCATTGACTTTCAAACGAAATAGGACAGAGCCGGGAGGAAAACATTATTGCCCTGCAGCGTTACTTAATGTTAGTCAGGCACTTTACAAAGTGTGGCATACTTGACTTCAGTTCAAAATTAAATTTCTCTTCCTCACAAATATTTTCTGTTACTTAAATCATACCTGAAAACCAGACATATTAGGGTAAAACATTAAGAAGCTTACACCAGCCTACTAAATCATACCTGAAAACCAGACATATTAGGGTAAAACATTAAGAAGCTTTCACCAGCCTACACAAAGTCAAATCAATTGTGCGGCAGGGGAGAATTCTGAGGCAATTGGTATGTATATCTCACGCACATCAGGTATTCCATGAAAATTTTATTCTTATCTATCTTTGCGCATGATACTTTAAAATTAAGAGAATAAAAAAGAAATCGAAAAAATAAGACCAACTTATGCTGCTGTAAGATGTTACAATAATGTACCATATGATTTTTTCTTTAATGGGCTAGCCTTAAAGGGTTTTCACAAAAAAGTAAAAAGAATTCTCTGTCAAAAAGCATTGTACAGTTTGGAAGACTTTTTTTAACAGAATTAGAAGCTCGTTTTTGTGTCTTATGTAGGAACTTTAAATTTTGTACATTTTTTTACATATTGGTAATTGTATTGTACAATATTGACTTGTAAATGTAAACTAATGTTTTACGCCATTCATGTACTTCAATGTATAGACTATTTAATTCAATACACATCTCTCTTAGCATCCCACGAAGATCCGTTAACCCATTCGCTGCTGCTATAGCCCTCCAGGAGCATAGCCAGGACTGGAGAAAACTGTTGTAATCTAATAGACAAGAGCTATTTAATTAGCAGGTAAAAATACGTCACCAGCCTCATAAAAAAAAAAATAATAATAAAAAAAACCAGCTAGTGCATGATGTTGTAGGTTGTTAGGTACATGTTACTCTTATGGACATCAAATGGATTATGTCATCAGCCTGAATCAATAGCGGCATTTTGAAACACCAAAGGAATGAATAGCCCTTCTTTAAAATATTTTTTTTCCTCCATTATAGCTTGGAAATACACAACCATAGTTTGCTATTTAGTGGAATATTTGGGGATTCAGAACGTGGGTCAGCATCCGGGCAGAAGTCAGAAGGTGGAGCGGCCGGCCCTATTGGCGGCCTGGCCACAGTTTAAATAATTGTTTAAAGTTTTCAATGATTCCTCAATGATTATTTCATGAGGGTGTTATATTTTATTTTATAGGTGAAAAAACATTTTAAGACGTGGCCTCCTTTTGTCCGTACATCGCAGAAAGGCACGGCGTAAGCTTGTGACGATAAAATAAGCTGTATCAATATATTTAAAACAGTGGGAAAAAACATCTTTGGACAGTTCGTCTGAGACTTCTGCTGGACCGATTTACACGATGTTTGTATCAAATAAAAGCGAAACTTTTCTATATTATCAGACTTGATTTACTTTAACTTTATCTTAATTAAATTTAAAATATCGTCATTTTCAAACCTTGACAAGAAATTTATTTTACATGCTTTTAATCAGCTGATTGTAAGATATTTTGTATAAACACAGGGGTATTATAATGTATTATTATTTAGACGGAAACATAGGACAGTTTTATTCTATTTAAACTATAAAAACTTTTAAACAGTTTATAGTTGGTAGATCAAAGGGTAAATAAGTTTTGATTGTTAAATTTTTTAATACTCGGCCTATACCTAAATATACTTAATAATGTAAAACAGCCTATCAACTGGAAGCAGTGGCGGACCTAGCTAGGGGGCGCAGGGGGTGCGCGCCCCCCCCTTGGGCTCAGAAATATTGTTTGCCACGATAAGCGGCCTGGTAAAATTCCATGAATCCGCAATGATCACTGAAGACAATTATCTAGCCAGCCACATTCTGTTAAAAAATACTAGGCCTACACTTTTTACCGAATGACGAATGTTTGGAATGTTGTATTAGGCAATTGAAATGGTCATACACGATACTGATACCATGCCAATAACGCCATAATGATAGGCGTATGAATTTAGAATAGTTATAGTAGTAGGCTACTACGCATCTCCTCAAATCTTACTCCCCTTCACTGAGCCGTTTAGTAGACTTGTCCAGTAGTAGTGGGCGAGTTTACTGAGGAGCCTTGGGGGGAGTAAGGTTAGAGTAGGCCTAGATATCCCAAGTGTGAGTGTGAGACAGAGACCTGAGGTTAGGTTCCATCACAGACTCACAGAAAAAGGAAACGATATCGTTTCGTTTTTCTGTGGTTCCATGCGATTACACCAGCTCCCTCGACGGCTGTTTGAATGATTTATTTTTCTTCTGTTTGCTAATCACCTCAAACGTAAGTTATATTCAAAATAACTTATTATTCGCATACCGTACCTATACCAAATACAATTATACAGTACTAGTTGTTGCCCGTCGATACTCGACGGATATAGCTCCATTAGTGGTAAATGAAACGCTATAATAGTACAAACATGTAAGGTAGTCTATAAAATGTACTTCTTTGAACTAATACCTCGTGTGTTTACAAACAGCTGATTGAAAGCGTGTAAAATAAAGAAATTATAAAGGATTTAAAATGTTGATATTTTTAATTTAAGGAAGTAAGATAACGTTAAATTAAATAAAATCTGCTAATATACAAAGGTTTACGTTTTATTTGGTACAAACTGCGTGTAAATTGGTCCAGTGGAAGTCTCAGACGGACTGTCCAAAGGATTGGAAATGTTGGCTTTTTCCCCCATGTTAAATCTCCATAAGAAAAGTTTATTTTTCATTTTTGACCGATTTAACGTCAATATTTTTTAAATAAAAAAAAAAACTGCTAATATAGAACCGAAAACGTTTATTTTGGTACAACCCGCATGTAAATCGGTCTAGTAGAAGTCACAGACGAACTGTCCAAAGGTTTTTTACCTTTGTGTTTTAAATATATAGATAGATATTCAAAGTTCATATTATAAATCATAACGTTAAACACGACTTTTGTAACTCAGGGATGTAGAAAAACACTGAAATATGATGTTGATTATTTTGTCAATGAAAATACGTAGCTATTTATGTACATTTAGCAAGCAAAATCGGTTGTAATCTCCATTTGAATTCCAATGTTTGCCCCACGGAGCAATAATTCTTCATTGAACTGTTTGTAAAAACCTAATTAGGTATTAAAAGATATTATTTACTTTTCTTATTAAGTTAAGTTTCACAGTTGGCTGTTTCTGTAATAGTGTGAATCTGCCAATAAAATACCAATATATTTCCTGTTTTATCTCTATTATGCACTCTGAGAAAAACGTCCTAAGGCGCCGTCCTAGCTGGGCGGCGAAATTCGGTCGTCGTTGCGTGCATGCGAATTTGCCAGCCATCGTAAATTTCAAACACATTGAGAGGCATGGCAGTGTCCTAGCTGGCCGGCCGTTGCGGTGAGCCCGGTGCTTTGCCGCTGGTCGCTGCGGCAAAAGACAAACATGTTTGTGTTTGGGCGTCCGTGAGAGCGGTGCCGCAACTGCGTCAGTGCGAATTTTTCCGTCACTGGAGACGGGTGTGATACTCATCCTCATCCATAGGCCAAATATCATTTGAACTCCTTATTTCAAAGTCAAAAGTGCCGATTGACATCCTATATAATTTATGTATCCTATAAATTCAGGATATAGGATATATCCTATATAAATTCTGAGAAAAATAAATGTGAGAAATCTGTAAATTTGTAAGAAAATAAATGTATTCATGACTTAGGCTTTTCTACTTATTTCATCCATGAAATAAACATAATACAGTATCTTACATACGTTATCATGATATAATATATTAAGCTGTTATAGAAGTGATCTCAATATAATTTGGCAGTTGGCAACAATGCCTTTTTCTCGGAGGAGATTGACCATTTTCATGAATTTTACCCCAGTAATTCGTTTAGTTTAACCCTGTAATTAATTTCAGGGTTAAGTTTTGAAGAAAACTGAATTATATTCTGTTTGGAAGTGTATTTACCCAGCAATTTAACATCAAATCATCAACCAGTGGCAGCTCGTGTGTAGGTTCAAGGGTTCAGTGAAAACCCTGACATAATCAAATAATTATATATTTTTAATAAATAACAGAAAAGTCCTTTGCCAAACGTATTATTGTACAAAAAATATTTAAAAAATAATAGCGTATTCCCTATAGAGAAATTCGCTAAAACACATTTTTTAGGATTTGGTTTTCCAAAATATTTCCCCCAGACCCCACGGATGCGCCCCCCCCTTAAGAAAATCCTGGATCCGCCCCTGACTGGAAGGATAGCTTATACAAAATTTAAAAATTACACTTTAAATATTTGGCACCATCTGATTTGAAAAAAGTTTGTGCCGTATCAATCGAATATGGATGGGCAACGACTCGTCCCTTATAATTGTGGAGTCCGTGTGATATTGAAAGGGGAGGGAGAGCTATAAACTGCACATATTATTTTATAGCTGATTTACACATCACCTACGAGTTAGCCCAGTCGGAAGCTTAAAAAAATACTGTATAAGAGAGAAAATATTACACATGCTGAAAAATATACCACTCCTTTGGTTATTTGAGGTTCAACCCCTCAATCAAAATTAGCCCAGCTTTTCATTATAATTCCTCTCCTCTTTTATTTATTTATATTACAATGGAAAACCCATACTTTAATCCATAAATAATATCAATAAAGATGGTGAGCATGAAAATATTTGGTAACAATCGCATTTCTAATATAATAAATAATAGAGTTGGCCTTGGTAATAGTTAATAAGTTTAATTTTAACAAATAATAGTGATAAAACATTATCACGTTCGCTGCGGCATGTAACCGATTGGATACAAAGGCGTTCCTTCGCGGGTGCGGATGTATCCGATCGATTACATATGACAATGTCAAGATAATGCGACTGCTTTTCCTCTAGCGTTTGAGAAGGAAACACATTATGCATTAGCGTGTAGTAAGGGTATTGAGCTTTTAGATTACTTGTGATTAGAATATATTCTACAGGTTTTTAATTTCGCGCTATCGTTGGAGGAATGTAAATATAGTTCAGCGTGGGGGTTGAGTTTCGACATTTTATATGCCGCAGCAAACGTGTTAAAATGAAAATGCTCTCAATATACAACAAATGAAAGTAACACATATTTACATAAGTAGCCTACTTCAACTCATCAGACCAACTAACTTAAACTATACTAATGAAATAACATCATTAAAACATTTTTAAACAAGTACTTACCTAAATACAACTAACAACTACGATATACAGGGTGTCTCTGAACTCCTTACCGACCTTTTAAGGTATTATTCCTGGACCAAAGACAAAAAGTCAAAATATCATATTTAAATTGTCCGGATTCCGGAAGTCTTTAGTTACACAGCCGCCATTTTGTTTTTTTTCACATAATAATTTTTATTTCCGTAACGGATGGTTGTATTCAGTTCATATTTGGTATGAATCTTTATCATACCAATGTACCTACATTTTCTAGAAAAAAATTAATATTTTCCACTGTATATTTTCAAAATGGCGGCCATTTTAAATTTTCAAACTGAAATATCTCAGAATCGGTAAATTTTATAAAAATTTTACAAAACACAAAAAAGTTGACAAATTAAATTTTATAACCAATGGTACCAAGTTTGTAAGGATATGACAACAAGTAACGGAGTTATTGCGATTTTATCCATGAAAAACATTGATTTTGCATTAAAATCAATGCAAATTAAGGCAATTGTAACAGAAAAATCTATGTTTTTCTTGGATAATATTGCAATAACTTCGTTATTTGTTGTCATATCCTTACAAAACTTGTTACCATTGGTTAGATAATTTAATTTGTCATCTTTTTTGTGTTTTGTAAAATTTTTATAAAATTTACCAATTTTGAGATATTTCAGTTTCAAAATTTAAAATGGCCGCCATTTTGAAAATATACAGTGGATTTTTTTTTTTATAATGTACATTGGTATGATAAAGATTCATACCAAATATGAACTGAATACAACCATCCGTTACGTAAATAAAAATTATTATGTGAAAAAAAACAAAATGGCGGCTGTGTGAGTAACTAAAGACTTCCGGACAATTTAAATATGATATTTTGACTTGTCTTTGGTCCAGGAATAATATCTTAAAAGGTCGGTAATGAGTCCAGAGACACCCTGTATAATACTCTATACATAATTGCGTCAGGGAATGATATCATATATTGGTAAAGAGCCTATAATTACATTCATACTAGAGAGTGATTCGTTTTATTTGTACAGTACCAATGAAGTCTTAGCTACACACCATGCACCTAAATCTCGAAAAAGGCGAATTTGGCTGAAAATTGGTGGGAAGGTTAACCAGCCATTAATAACACATAGGGTACTTTTTATCCGTATTCCTCCATAGGGCTGCACCCCACACGTCTTCAAAGTTACCATGTTATTCTTATGGAAGCAACATTATTGTATCTTATTTTGTACTCATACCTAGATATGTTTCCCTAATTCTTTTTTACTCTATGCTAAATAACATAGGAAGCTATAATTGTTACTCCATGGCTTTGGCGGGTATTTTGTTAGAATCTGGAACTGGAACAGACGGACATGGAACATATGGAAGGATAACGTTTGTTTGTTTGTTTTGTTTTGTATCTTGTTTTTGTTTATTGATGTTCAAAATGAAAACGTGGGATAACCTCAAACCACAGACGCCATTGACCTTTTTAAAATATGTTCAAAAGTGATTAATTGGAAACGATATACTACGCACTTCCTTTATCACTTAGGTTAACAACCAAACAAGTTGTTTTCGATGAGTATACTTCGAGAAGTAACTAAAGCTAGTAGATCGGTTTTTCATGGAAATTCAATGAAGCTTCACAACGGTGGGAAATTTTCAGATTACAAGGTAAATCTCACTTTATATAATATATTATATGCTTAAGGTATCCTATTTATTTTTAAATAAATTAAAATGACACCAATCAAGTTAACTCTCACAAATTCTACACGGTAGCATGTTTATCTGTTGTTTTATTGTAAAATTATTGTATCGTTAACATTGCTTCCAACTTATTAATTGTTGTAATAGCAATAAAAAGATTATTATTATTATTATTATCAGGTTCATAAAGCCGGATTTACACTAGGCTTACCGGTATGTAACAAAACATGCTCCATAACATTTGCTATATTTAGCATTGGCTTAACATTTAAATACTGATGTTTTACTCGAGCTACATGTTACACATAGCAAATGTTGTACAGCATTTAGAATCACTGATTTTTAAAGGCCAAGTAGGCTATAAGTTTACTCGCTGGGACTATGTAAGATTTTTAGCAAACCAATTCTCCATTGGTGAAAATGTCGTCGAATGAGATGTAGCACTCAATGTAAACATCACACTTTCTTTTAGACCTCGGCTCTTTTGATCTGCATCTCCAATGCGATGTTTACCCAGGCGTTGTGTTCTTTAAGTTATTGTGGATTTTACAATCCGGGCACATTGGATTCCACAATGTTGGCTGTTCACCAAAAAGTTCTTTTGAATTCATAATCATATACGTAATCCCTATCCCACACTTCATCACAAACTTCCATTGTAAAAAAATTAAAATATGAAACTGTACCCTTTCCCCCAATCCTACTGTTACGAATAAAAAATTTGCCCCAAAAATATGCGACATTTATGACTGCCTTAAAACTCAACAGCTTACAATGGGGCAGTGAAATGATGAAGATTTCTTTTAAAGTTTTAGTTTTAAAACACAAGTACCGGTAACTGGCTGGGTAGCTGAGTGGTTATAGTGCTCGCCTTTGAATCTACAGGTTGCCGGTTCGATCCTGAGGAAAATTCGTAGCTTTTTAAAGGGTCGATTCCGGACCCAGTTGCCATTTGTCATTGGGCTATTAATTAATGATGCTTTCAACAACTGGTCGATGTTAGATGGTAACAAGATTGGGGTTTGGACCGTTCCCCTTCAAAACGTTAAAAAATGCCACTGGACAGCCATTCCATTTAAAGTGAGCCTAAATTATAAAAAATTAAAAATTAAATTAAACTATTATATATAAGATATTTTAAAAGATAAAACCCTCAAGTATAACAAACTATATATTTTTCTCCTAATTTTTATTGTTATTAATCAAAAAATATACTGTTTTCTTCTGGCTGTATTTAGACAGACAGTCAGCTGTTAATTTGCCTTTTTTGTGTTCTAAATGACTCCATTGTTGTTAAACTGTTTCCCTCCATCACCAGAAGAAGAGGTTATGCTACTTTTGTAATTGCCATAACAGAAGATTGGATTTTTTAAGGTAAGTTTTAAAGACATTTATACCAAAATTCTAAACATATGTTCACTGGTCACACCCGGAACCTAAAACATCAAAAAGTCTCTATAAAATAAGTTATATGTGGAATATAACTACACTTTTTTGGGAAAGTGACTTTTTTAGGTTACATTAGGTTTTGGTCACTTAAAAATATTATATAAATGTTCATAACCCGTGTTTTAATGGTTCCGGGTGTGACATTTGACTGTGTTCCGGGTGTGACCAACAGTTATATCATCTCTGGTTTTGGAGAATTAGATTATATTTTCTGTTGCATTACATTTGTAGGCCTAGGCCTACCTTACGTTTCTTCATTTAACACCTAATAAATTACGGTACCTAATAAATATTTAAACTTTTTTATGCATTTTTACTTTTTCGTTTAGTATTTTACATTATTCAAACTTGCTCAAACTTAGCATAATAGTTCAATTCTAAAACAAGAGGTTTGTTTCAGAAGGTTGAACAATGGCCCCAATTTCAAAAGCCTCAAAGAGTAGGAAAAAGATGAAGGAGAATGATGAAGATAGATGGAAAGCTCATCTTGAAAAAGAGAGGGACCGCGACAGAGAAAGAAGACGGAAGATGAAAGAAAAACTTGTGACAGATCCTATATTGATGGAAGAAGCTAGGGAAAAGGCTAGGTTAAGGAAGCAGAAAAGTAGAGAAAAGAAGAAACTATCTGGGATATCTTCTCATGATGAGGTAACAACTACACTTGGGTCTTATAAACGACCTCAATCACTAGGAAAAGCAGTAAATCGAGTTAAACGTTTACTTCCTTCTAGCCCAAGTAAGAAAAAGGCAGTTGTGAAAAAACTTATTGATGAAACTTTTGGGCCAAGCATCACTAAAAAACTTGATCTTCCCTTGTTAAAACCACATTATAAAATATCTGAGGAAGTTCAAAACTTGGTTGTTGAATTCTACCATAAAGACAGCATTAGCAGACAAGCCCCAGGTAAACGGGATTGTAAATCTATGAGGGATCCTAAAACTAAACTGAAAGAAAAGAGACAAATTCGCCACTTAACAATGACAATATCTGAAGTGTATCAACAGTTTAAATTAGAAAATCCTGATGTAAAAATTGGCAAAGCGAAATTTTATGAACTCAGACCAGAAAACATTTTGTACGCTTCATGCGTTCCTCATAATGTTTGCGTATGCAAATATCACCTAAACTTCAGTTACATTCTTGAAGCTGTGGCTAAAGATTTGCCTGAAGTACCAGCTGATCATAACAAGCTCTTTGAAAAAATAGTTTGTGATCATAATAAAGAACTTTGCATGTATGGTCTATGCCCTGACTGTAAGGATAAAAAAATCAATGATGTCATAATAAGTGATTTTAACCCTAATAAACCAATAACCTACAACACATGGGAAACAGCTGGTGGGGTACCTAAGAAAATTCAAACCATTTCAACTCTTGGAGCAGCCCTAAACTCTATAAATGATCAATTACCTCCTTTTAAAACTCATGTTTATGTAAAAAGAGTACAAGCTGACCACTTTGACAGTATGAAAAAATCTGCATCGCCTGGCATAGCAACAATCCAAGTAGATTATGCTGAAAATTATACTGTGTTACAGCAAGATGAAATACAGTCTGCTCATTGGACTCATGACCGTGTAACCATCTTTACATGTTGCGTTTGGATTGAAAATTGTAAATATTCATATTGTGTGATAAGTGACGACCATGATCACAGTAAGTTTTCAACCTGGACGTTTCTGAAAGCCATTATTGATGATGTTAAGGAAATTTATCCAAATTTGTCACACATCAACTTTTTTTCTGACAATTGCGCTGCACAATTCAAGAGTCGATACACAATTTCTAATCTTTGTTTTATCGCCCAAGACTACGGGATAATCAGTGCTACGTGGAACTTCTTTGCTGCCTCTCATGGTAAAGGGGCTGTAGATGGTGGTGGAGGCACCATAAAACGAGTGGTGTGGGATGCAGTTCGTTCAAGACGATTCAACGTAGATTCTGCAGAATCCTTTTATGCTTGTGCTTCATCACAATGTAAAGGCATCAAGTGTTTGTATGTTTCTAAAGCTGTTGTTGCTACAAATGAAGACAAACTAACAACACGATGGCTCACTCTGCAACCTATCATTGGAATTTAGGCACATCATTTTTTTAGCCACTGCGATGATGAATTCATTATTATTGGAAAAACAGCAAGATCGTCAGTTGAGAGAAGATGGGTGTTTGGTGAAGAAATGGAACAGTTGAAAAGTAAACTAAATGTTGATGACGTTTACACTGATTCTGAGCATGAATCTCCGCCTGAAGATGAGCCTGAGGACATAGATGATCCTGTTGACGAAACAAAAATAAAGCCAGGAGTTTTCCTTTTGGTAACCTTGACTAGTCAAAAGAAAAAGTTGAAACAAAAGTACCTTGCCATCTGTCAAACTGAAGTTTCTGAAGAAGATGATGTTAGAGTTACATTTTTAAAACCATATGGTAACTCACTGAAACACTTTATAATTGACGGAAACAAGGATTATGACATTCCTTTGACGGAGGTTCTTTCCATAATGCCAAACCCAGAAATGGAACAAACTGGATCAAGACTTGTCTATAAATTTAAGAAAGACATTTCAATTTAGAAGTGACACCCTAGGCCTAACCTAATAATTTTAATTTTATTGAAGGCCTTAGAGTTTAAGGACAAGATGCATTATTTTACAATCCCCCTGTCAAAAGTTCCTCATTTAGAGCCCAACGTAGAATGTTGAAAACCTTAAGTAAGAAACATCCAAGAGAGACATTTCAATTATAGTGATATTATAACACCAAATTTCATTGTATACCTGACATAGGCCTAATTATTTTATACTTATACATTTTTAGGCTTAGTTTTTATTTATTGTAAAATAAAACTTTTGTAATACTTTCGACCCAAGTGTTTTATAATTTTCTTATCCCACACTATAAAATTCCATTCACTTATATAGTCAATCTAGATCTATATGAAGCTCTTGCTCAAATACATTTAAGTACTATCCAAGTTAAAAAGCAAAAACATTAGTTTTTCTCATGATTTTTAACAAAGAGAGTTGTTAGGTCACACCCGGAACATTAGTATGTCACACCCGGAACTTTTAAATAATTTTATAGCTTAAAAAGTAAACCCCTCGGACATTTGATCATTAGTTCAAAAAAATGTACAACTGTTCTAGTTTTTTCAGTGTTTATTTCATTATAAAAACTGTAACATAGTCAGAGAGATTTTAGGTCAATGTAATGAATGTCATTAAGTACAACTTGTGTGTGTCACACCCGGAACCGGTGTTTTCCTTCTATGACAAAAATACCAGTTCATTTTTTAATTTGTAATTTATGTTAGAAGTTGAGTATTGTGTTGGCTTTATTAAGGTATACTCTAATATGTTTGATAAATAGTTTTTTATTCAGAAATTAATAATAAAACACTCTCAAGTCACACCCGGAACTAATGGAATGGCTGTGGAGTAGATAGACACAAAAACAAAAAACATATTGAAATCATATCAAAACTACATAGGCTACCAGTAGGCCTACCGTACTTCTTAACACTTACATAAAAAAAATTGCGAAATGACCTTACAATTTCTCCAGACACCTGGAAATTTAATTTTCTTCGATCTTAGATCGCCGGATCGGACGGGACATATTCTGCGGAGTCTGCTACAGGCCTATGTAGGCTATTCTTCGAACTTTTAAAAAATGTAATACATCTTTAACTTACAGTAGACTCGTTGAACGATTATTGGTGGATGATTATCGCTCGGCGATGATCGTTGCAGTGGTCATTGTCACTGATGGGATAATTATGCATTTGTTTAGTTGCTGTTTGACTGTTGCCAAGTGAAATAGTTAATGGTGAGTTTAAGGAAACGGATACTGAGTTATTTGTTACCTTATTAAACATTTAGAACATGAAACATTTTTGAAATGCTAAGTGCACCACAACTTAACAAACATAACATGTTTACAAGTAGAACAGAAGAAGGTACCTACTTTAAAATATTAATAAACAATCAGTTACACGCTGAAGAGAGAAAGTTTTCTGACTCAACGACTCAACCAAACTTCAGTTTATGGTTGTAGGCCTATGTCTAGTTTAATTAATGAGGACCTTATGAAGATGTCTTCAAACTACATTCCATATCCAATCACGGAAGATTAGAAGTTAGCTCTTACGTTAAGATATCTTTTTATCTTTATTTAGTTTTTGTAAGGCAATGATTTTTTAGAATGCTTATAAAAAAAAATTGTTGAATAGGAAAAAAGTTCAAGAATGTTTCATAATGTTTAGGACCAGCCAAGGAGGAAAGGGTGAATAAGGGAAAATAAATTTATAACTGGGATTGCTCATTTTGAAAAAAACGTAATTTTATTAATATAAGTATAAAAAGCAGACACATGTTCTGTCTGGTATTCAAAATTATAAATAAAAGTAATCTGAAGAAAAATTTAAACCTGATGTTAGATATAAACTCCTATAAAATAATTATCAAATACACTCTGTCTCTTTAAATCCAATCAATTGTCAATAGACCTACTCAAACTAGAAAAATCGGCTAACAACTGCGATTATGAGTGCTCCAGGAGCAGACCTGTACAATTGCAGTCAGCGACTCTGGCGGCAGTCGCATCAGTGACAATGGCGCCATTGAAGACAATGCTCAGCAGGCGCTCTACAATTATCGTCCAACGACTATCGCTGCAGTCGCACCAGTGACAACGCACCTTTAACCGGCTAACCTTTAACCTTCCCGAGGGTCATCAAACACTTGGGTAAAAAGGCTAGACAGTGGCTTCTGGCAGTTTTTAACTCCATAATGGAAACCGGCGACTTGCCTGGTATATTTAGAAGATCGAAAATAATAGCTGTCTTGAAGCCAAATAAAGATCCTTAACTGCCAGAAAGTTATTGACCCATAGCTCTTCTTAGCAACTGTTATAACTAACCTGCTTGAAAGGTTGATATACAACAGGATCCTCCCTGTTCTCGATTCCAGCATCCCCGTCGAATAAGCTGGGTTTAGGCCTGGGCGCAACTGTGGTGACCAGGTTCTAGCTCTGACTTCTTGTTATCAAGAATGGGTTTGAGCGAAAACTGAAAACCTCTGTTGCTTTCTTAGATCTTACTGCAGCTTATGGACACTGTCTGGAGAAAAGGACTTCTTATTAAATTCTATAACCTGATTCCTTGCCCTTACCTATTGCGTCTCCTCAACTCGATGCTCTCCAACAGGATGATTAAAGTATATTTGGGGCGCAAGGAAAGTACTTTTAGGCAACTAAAGAATGGCCTGCCACAGGGGTCAGTGCTTGCCCCACTGTTGTTTAATGTGAATACTGCCGACATGCTTGACACTCGCTCCTTAAAATTTGCCTATGCGGATGATATTGTACCGGCTTATCAGCACCAGGAATTCTGACATGCTGAGGAAGTACTAACAAACGACCTCAAGACCCTCGGTGCATACTTAAAGGCCTGGAAGCTAAATCCAAACCCAACTAAAATCTTGCTTTCACTTGAATTGGGAGTCACTTTAGATTGGTCTCTCACATTCAAAAGCCACCTACAAAAGACAGCAGCCAAGGTGAGAGCTAGGACCAACATTGTCTATCACCTTGCTGGCTACACATGGAGAGCAAACAACGCACAAGTTCTGCAAACCACTGCTTTGTCCCTGCTCAACTGCTGAGTACTGTGCTCCCGTGTGGTTGAACAGTGCTCATGTCGGAGGGATCGACGTCCTTAACAGGACCATTAGTGGTGCACTCATTGCAACCCCTGTACCCTGGCTCCCAGTTCTGTGTAATATGGCTCCACCTGAAATAAGACGATGAGAGGCACTTAGTAGGGAATATAATAAGATCGTTTCTGCTTCACAGCTACCCATCCATGATTACCTACCCCAAGAGATGGGCAGATTAAGATTCCGAAGACCACTACTGCGGACAGCATCCCGGTTGACGGACACAAACTTTTCCATTCATACTGACTGGACATCCTCCTGGAACTCTTTCCAAGGTTGGAATCACTTTTTAATTGCTGGCCCCACCTTAGAAGTAGGTGGTATGGATCTTCCTTGGAAGCAAATCACCAGCAAGTGATCGGAAAGATTAGTCACAATTAATTTAATGCTTTACTGTCTTATACAGGGTGTCCAGCTTCCACCTTTACAAACTTTTCAGGTTATTGCCCACGTCAAAATAAGAAAAAAAGTTCCAGTAAACATATGTCCTAAAATGCTTCGTTAACCCGCTAGCCGCCATTTTGTTTTTTACACTAAATAATTTTTATTTCCTTAAAGGATCATTGTATTAACTTAATATTTGGCATGAACCTTCACTATAACAATACCCATATTCAGTAAAAAAATTATTTTTTTCCAATGTTTATTTTCAAAATGGCGGCCATTTTAAAATTTTAAACTCAAATATCTCAAAAACGATAAATTTTATAAAAATGTTACAGGGGACAAAAAAGTTGACAAATTAAATTATCTAAACAATGACACCAAGTTTGTAAGGATCCAACAACATGTAACGGAGTTATTGTGGTTTTCCTGCAGAAAAACACTGCATTTAGGTTATTTTAAGAGAAAAATCTCAATAACTCCGTTATTTGTTGTCGGATCCTTACAAACGTGATGTCACTGTTTAGATAATTTAATTTTTCATCTTTTTTGTCTCTTGTAAAATTTTTATAAAATTTACCGTTTTTGAGATATTTGAGTTTATGTTTTTAAAATGGCCGCCATTTTGAAAATACTCATTGGAAAAAATATTTTTTTTACTGAATATGGGTGTTGTTATAGTGAAGGTTCATGCCAAATATTAAGTTAATACAATGATTCGTTACGAAAATAAAAATTATTTAGTGTAAAAAACAAAATGGCGGCTAGCGGGTTAACGAAGCATTTTAGGACATATGTTTAAAGGAACTTTTTTGCTTATTTTGACGTGGGCAATATCCTGGAAAAGTTAGTAAAGGTGGACACCCTGTATATAGAAAATTTAATCTAGTTGCAGTCTCAGAAGTGCTGTTTCACTCTTGCAGAAGTAATACATGATTGTTGTATATGATGCATCTAGTTTAATCAAGCCTTTTTTTAAATAGCCTATAGCACAAACTCATTACAGGTTAATAGCTGGTGAAATATGATTTCTAAACAAGTGACATATACTGTGACAGAGTTTTTTAGGAACAATTTACAAACATTAGGTGTTTAGCGTCAAACCTAAGGTTAGCATCTGGTCTGGAAGAGTTGAAGAGGTCAAAGGTTCAATCTTCAGGATACCCATAGACTTTGAAGGGATTGGCCCACTTTCCCTGAAAGTGTTTAGTTCTTATTAATGTTAAAAAATGCCACAGGCATTTACAGCAAATCAATAAAAACGTAGGGACGTCTAAATATTCCATCCGGCCATGATCAGATGGGCCAGCTGATCGGTGTTGCCAAAAGCGGGTAATTTACCTGATTCTCGAGATTTTAGGTGGAGGGTGGGAAAAAATGGGTGTCACTACAGATCAGCTACCTCAACTAATAGTGTATCGTGGGGTTCATTAAAATTATGATGAAAGTAGGGTGTAGATCTTTGCACAAATCAATCTTCAAAGACCAGTCAATATTAACTTTTCCCAGGTTTTTATTTTTCAAATTTTAATTTATGTTCACTTAAAACATAAATTTTAAAAAGTAAAAACAACACAACAGACTTAAACACAACTTTTCTGGTACCCAATTCATAATACAACCGCATTTGAAAAAAGTCTTAAATGTGTTATTATACATATAACAAGACATTGGTTACTGCTGTAAGCTACTCATGTCATGAAACATTATTGTGTCAATAAACAAATTGAAAATTGTATTGTAAAATTGATTGAAATCTTAACGTTTTGATCCTGAGAAAGGTTAGTAGCTTTTTGATGGTTCAAAAATGGGCTCAGGTGTCTTTAGTCTGAAGCTATTAATTAATTATTCTGACAGATGAATCAGCTACTATTTGTTAGTAACAAAGCTACATCTCATCTGGTTCATCATACTCATCTCTCTCACCCTTCAGTCATCACCTTAAAAGACTGACCATAGAGTATGTCAAGAGTCTCAAGAAATTATCAAATTAAAACCAAGCAACCTGTGAATAACAAAATTTCTGGACAAAATATCCTTATCATATTCAATCTATTCAATCTATTCAACATGTAATATTCTAATGATGGACAAACACAAAATTGGAAAAATTAACAGAAGGCGATGAGTCGGATAACAAAGGTTATCCTTCTATATGTAGGCTTACCTATTTTAAACCATTAAGGTAATTCAGTAATGCCGTTTAAAAATTAATAGGGTATCAAATGTTGGCTAACAAATTATAGTTATAATTTTTTACTATTTCTGCTGTTGCAGTGAAGGTTTATAGTCTATTCGGTCAAAATAAAACACACAAATTTGGATATCCATTAAAAACAAATAAAGTGATTTCAGCTATACATTATCAATACTACTAATTTCATTATAAATTAATGAAAATTGTAGTATTGATAATATAGCTGAATTTTTACAGTAAATTATGTTTAATTTGAAGATATCATATGTAACAATAAATCTAACTTCCACAGGAAGTACTTATTGTATTGTTTTCATGAGTTATCAGAGCTAATTTATCTTTTAAATTGAGATTCTTGGCTTTATCAAGTTTCAAACCGGGAGACTGGTTTATAATTTCAAATCCCTTTACCAGTTATGAAAGATATCCATACCAGCCGCTCTCTGATTGATTTTTCATTGGCACAGATTAGCTGTTATCCTTGAACCAGTTTTTGCTTTAGTCAACTAAAGCTTATAACTTCAATCTGATCAAAATGTGTTGTTTTCTTCCTTGTAAATTCTGTCAGATGTAGTTCCTTTAAAAATACAATCAATCCCGTTATTGTTTGTGAAAGAACATTCAGTTACTTTTCAATGTCTTCTGGAATACAGGTATGTTTTGTGGCATTTTAACAACATGTTTGGAGAGCTTTACAATGTTTGTCTATTATGCAATAAACTATGTATGCTATTCAAAATGTATGCATTTTTATACTAAAAGTTTAATTGAAAATTGCTTTGCATTTCAGGAAGCAGTTGAAGCTTTAAATTCATTGCAAACAAATGCTCAACTTTTACAAAAACTAAGAACAAACAAAGCACTGGGGCAGGAGAACAATGTTATTAAAACTAAAACCTACCTTGAAAGGTAATTAAATAACAATTCTTTAAGCAACACTTCATGCACACTACCATGCATTTTATTTTAGTTGGTCTTTAGCTGTTTAGCATAATTTTTTAAGTGCTGTAATTTATTAAAGACCTACGACAAATGTTAAATATTGTCATATTAAATAATAACAATTTAGTTTTTAATTCAGTTTTTTAGTTTAAAAATTAAAACTTACTTTAGAAGGTTGGCTTAGGATTTTTATATTTGATTCATCATAAATTTCTTGTCTGGCAGTATAACTATAACGTGTAATGCTCTCTATTTACTTTACATGGCCAGTGGTATTCTTTAATTGATGACTCATTCTGTCATTGTTATATCACTGATGATTAGCAAGATAGTCAATACCAATTATTTCTTCCCAAATCTTTTATACTGCTTAATTGGATGAACGGATCGAAGAGGAGTGAAATCCTCATACAAGACTGTTGGTCGCTCAGTGTAGTGATAAATTCCGATTTTTTTGACTGACGATTACGTTCGCAAGAAACCTCAGATCGACTGCAAACTTTCACACTAGATTTTAGGTGTAATTTTTAAGGCCAAGTTCGTTTCTGAAGCACTAAATATAATACAATTTTTTACTTATGAAATATTTTGAAATAGGTTATGAATACTAGCAAGATATATTTTGTTTAACAAACAATAATACCAAGAAAATATTTATTAAAATAATGAAATTTGTAAAACGTACCCATTGATTAACAAATATCTTAAATGAAAAAACCTTAAAGCCTTTTTCTATGTAGTTAATATATGCAATTTGATAGATGTTTTATTGTTTATTTTTTTATAATTAATAAAGTGGAACTAAGATTATCTGGCTTATGTTGCCGTTAAAATCCCGTGTGGAAAAAGCGTACTCCTAGTATGTGAATATATCCTATCTTATAATGTATACCACAAACTGGTATTCCAACATAATTGTGTACTCGTTTCTTGATGTATAATAAAATATATACTTGACCTGAGGACAATTGAACATGGCCTTTCAGAATGTCAGAAACTTCAATGTGATGTATAAGATGCTGTATTATAAATGTTCATAGATTTAATTTTGAATAATTTTATATTAGCCTACTAGTTTTTTTATGTTTAAAACCATGATAGCATTTTTATTCCATGTTCTAAACAGGTTGCGTATGCACTGAAAGTCTAAGGAATTTTGACTTTTGATTACTGTTGGGGACAATTAATAGATGCAGAAAATCTATGTTGCCACATTTCCAGCAGGCACAACATGGGGAACACAGGAAGCTGTAGAGGAAACTGTATTAGCCTATGCCATGTTATATATCATTTTAAAGGTCTTTGAGTGTAGAGCAAAACTCCACAAACCAGATCTCAAAGGGTAAAATAAAACACGAGTTATTGCATTTTGAAATTTTGGTAATATACTATTTTGCCAAGTTTGACTGCCTGCCTTTTCTAGCTTGAACGTTCATTTGAGGTCGGCTTCACACTCACACTTGTTTTATAATAAATTATTATTAATTATACTGTAAATCAAGCTTTGTACATGCATAGGCACTTTATATTAAGTGGTTTTTACTTTTAATGGTAATTTTCAAGCTAATTTTATACCTAGTCGTATTTAAATTTTGAGGATCTAGTCCATTTACATTTCACTTGTATAGTTAATTTAATTCATTAAACACCAACAGAGATTTAATTTTGAATTCTTAAAAAATCATATGTTACCTCCTAAGCAGACCAACAGGTGAACATGCGCACGTGTGACATTGTCACAGAAAGGACGCGGCTGCCGCAGAAAGTTTGGCCGCAAAAAGTTCGGCTGTATCAAAAAGATGGTATGTGCTGGAAAGATTAGCTGCGACAGGAACATCTATCGCGTCATAAACAGTGGCCGCATCGGAAACATCGGCCGCGGCAGAAAAAGATTAGAAAGATTATCGCTGTCAGAATCATCTGCTGCAACAAAAAGATCGGCCGCATTAGAAACATCGATCGCATTGGAAAGATCCCATACTATAGTTTTGAATGTTTTGAGGCCAACATTCAATTTTCTATATAAATTTGTAAAAGATAACTTTTTAAATCTACATATTTATCTTTTAATTTGCAATCTTAAGTCTAAATTTATGATTATTGGTTAATTTGTAGTTTAAGGTAGGGCAATACTCATAGAAAGTTTTTGCCTTTGTTGTACACCGTCACAGAAAGGAAAATGATATATTTTGTTTTGGTAAGTAGTTATTATAAAATCTAAAGGATAAACAGTAATTATCATTATGCGTGTCGTGTGGCAGGTCAGGTGTGAGCCTGGATCGGCTGGACCGAGAGTTGTCGGTGATTCACGTGTCCGGCACCAAGGGGAAGGGTTCGACATGCGTCATGTGCGAGGCCATACTACGCCAGATGGGCTACAAGACGGGATTCTTCTCCTCGCCGCACCTGGTGGCGGTGCGGGAGCGCATCCGTATCAACCAGACACCTCTGTCCGAGAGCGACTTCACCGAACACTTCTGGGCAGTGTTCAACAAGCTCAGTGCTGCCAAGGTTGGTTTGAATGTGGGCTATGGGTTTATACATGTAATGTAGGTGGTTGGATTTTTTTTTTAAATATAAGCAGAACTTTACAAAATTGCCTTCAATTTGAATTTTGTCAATTGCCCATTTATCTCTTTGTGAAATAAGTTGGTAAATTTGAAAATTTTAAATTGTTTATCTGTCCACTAAACTGTTCCATTTAATTGGGACTGGTAATAGTTAAATTAAACAACAAAGGTAACTCATCTTAAAATTTATCAAACTAACTAAAATGTTAACTAAATAAAATTAAATAAATATTTATTAAAATATAGTCATTCAATATAGCCATGATTCAGGCCTTCGGTATTTCATTCTATAATTGAATCAAGATATTTTGATGTATCTTAACATCTATTAGGCTGGTGCGTTATTACCTGTAATTAATTGTCAAAGCAGATAAGTTTTTTTTGTCTGATGGAGGATTGTTTTTATTGTTGGGGAAGGAGGGGTGTGATGAAATTTCTATACACTTTGCAGCCCAGTGCTGGATCTGCTACTAGATGTTTCATATACAAATTTAGCCGAAACTATGAAAAACAAACTTACAACCAACCTTCAATTTAAAAATCCACATTTATTAATTATTTTAAAATAGTAGTTTTCAAACTAAAGAGATTTTACGGTTTGAGAGAAACTTTAGATTTGTTTCCTAATTATCATTACAATCTCAAATTGACTTTAAAGCAACAAGTAAATTATTGCTTTACGTAGGCCTATTTGTAATTTTAATCATTTATTGAAATTGCTTGCAACCTCCAAATTGTTTTTCAAGAATAATGTTTTATTACACCAAACTTGCCTAGTGATATGATAAAAAAAAATAAATAAAAGTTATCGCAAAAGGCAAATCATTAAAATCCCTATTCCTCTTTGCATTATTTTCCTACTTATTGGATGCATGTTCACCGGTAAATTAAACATGTTACAATACAAACTGGGGTTGAAAAATTACTGCTGTGTAGTGAAATATTTTTTCTGTGTTTATAATCTTATTAATACACAAACTTGTTAAGTCTCACTCCCAACATTTTTCACCCCCTCCCCCCCTCCATATTTTTCTGCCATGGCCCTTTTATCCTATATGTAAATACAGCCTTGCCCGGTTGTTTGTTGTTTTTGTGTGGTAAATAATGAATCCTTCTATTTTTCTAGAGCGATGAAACTGATATGCCATCTTACTTCAAGTTTTTAACTGTGATGGCCTTCAATGTGTTTCTTGCTGAAAAAGTCGATGTAGCCATCATAGAAGTTGGTATAGGAGGAGAATATGACTGCACCAATGTTTTTGGGTGAGTTTTTCATAAGTTCTTATTTATAATCAAATACTTTCTAAAATGTTGAGACATTCATGATACAAAAGAATTATAAAATACTTAGTTAGAGAGTTGAATATGAGGAGAAAATACTGGCATGACTTGACTTGCTTCACCTGCAACACGTGGAATTTGTACAAAAGTGCTAATAAAAATCAGTATTATATTTTTTCATACTTTATTGTTATTAACAATATAACCCTGAAACAATGGGTGGTACACATAACTGATAGGTATAACGTAGGGGTGATATGAAGGTGGTGGAGTCAAAGAGGATGATGGTGCTGTTCTTATTGTTCTTTATCTTTATTATTCTGTATGCTGTTTCAGCTTGTACAGATAAAACCACTTATGGTGATGTCAAGTCAGTGAATATGCTAGAGTGGCTTGCTAACCGATGGGAATTTAAATCACGAAATTATACCTCTTGCTATTTAAATATATAATATATCTTTATTGAAAATTTCATTGAGAAATACAATAGTGTCATAAAAATTCATTGTTTTTTCTTGCTTTACAAATTGTTGATTTATTTTCTTCCCACTTCTACTATGTCATTGTTTCTATATTCTATCTTCTTATTTCTTCCACCTCTCTTTTTCTTCTTTCTTCAAAATTATGTCAACACATTAAAAAAATTCTGTACTTATCTTCTTCTGTTTAGATAGTCTTGTATTGAGTACAAAGGATTTACAAGCACCCATTTCTTTACTTCATTTTTGAAATTTCTTGCATTAGCTTTTTTTAGGTCTTCTGGCAGGTGGTTCCACAATTTAACGCCCATGTATGAGGGTTTCTCCTCAAACAGAGCCATCTGGGAGCACAGGGAGTTGGAAGTCTGCAGCATGTCGAGTGTTGTGATGATGCACTGTACACCCCCTTGGCAGATCGCTTTTGTGAACAAAAACAACGGCCTCCAACACATACAGAGATACGATTGTCAGAATGGAGAGGTCAACAAACGAAGGGCGACAACTTTGTCTCCGCTGCAGTCCTGCCAATGCTCTTGCTGCCTTCTTCTGGATCACAAGTATACGCTGCAGATTGCTTGCTGAAGACCTCCCCCAAACAAGAAGACCATATCGAAGATGCGCTTCGAATAAAGCAAAGTACGCTGTCTTGGCTGTAGATGTGTCACTAATTTTCAATAATCTTTTAATAATGAAGACTCCGGAGCTCAACTTTTTACAGAGATTGTCAACGTGAGGTGTCCAATTCAGGTCTTAGTCTATTGTTACTCCCCGGTACTTAGCCTCTGTTACAACTTCAATGCCAGGCAGTTAACATGCTCCTTTTTCCTTCCCATTTTGATCTGCTGGGTCTTGGCCTCATTTATAAGTAAACTGTTCCCTTGGCTATATTGCACCGCCATATTCATTGCAATATATGACTGTATCTCCAGGTCTTCTGGATGTTTTTCGGCTAGCAGCAAAACAGTATCATCTGCATACATCAGAGCAGTAGCAAATTCTTCTAGATATTTTGGTAAGTCATTGGTAAATAATGTAAAAAGGACAGGTCCCAGCACAGAGCCTTGTGGAACTCCCCTCAACACTGGCCTGGGGTCTGATCTAGTGTGTTTGACTACATGGTTTTCAATGTACTTTATTTCAACTACCTGTTC
The DNA here is from genome assembly GCA_030545055.2 of Neoaliturus tenellus. Classification (NCBI taxonomy): domain Eukaryota; kingdom Metazoa; phylum Arthropoda; class Insecta; order Hemiptera; family Cicadellidae; genus Neoaliturus; species Neoaliturus tenellus. The sequence goes on from CM061532.1 coordinate 220,601,403, forward strand.
TCTGTTGGTCAAATAGCTCTTAAACCATTCTGCCGCCTTATTACATATCCCCAGAAGAGATAGTTTTAACAAAAGTTGTTCATGATCAAGGGTGTCAAAGGCTTTGCTAAAATCTAGTAGTATTGCAGTAGTTGTGTTATTGTTCTCTACCTGGTCTATTATAAATTCAATAAAAGAAATTAAAGCAGTCAATGTTGATTTGTTTTAGCGAATTTCCCATAGGGAATAAGCTATTACCGTAGGTCTCATGGTAAGACCTAAGCCCGGGACCATGTTACTTTTTCGTTTTTAGGTGCCCAGAGACCAAAAATAATAGTCATTAAAATTTATATATATATATTTTTTTTTTCCCTAGGCATGATAACTCTCGTAAAAATGATCCGATCGACACCAAATTTGGTAGAGATGTGTAATCCTACGTTTATTCGGATGAGTTCGTAAACCAGACATATCGACCTATCGGAAGGGTTAGTTTAGGGGGGTTTTGTACCCCAAAAATGGGTTTTTTGCATTTTTCATATGTAATTTTTAAAAATTTCAAATTTTTATTTTGACCATTGGACTTAGCTCAAAAAAACACACAATTTAGTATTTTGAAGCTTTGCTCTATCTCCATTGGTTACCGAGATATTACAAAGTCTAAAGACAGTACGTTTTATTTTGAGGCTCCAATGTTAATCGTATAGAGAATAAGGATGTGTTAATATTTCACTTATTAACCTATGTTTTTGGATGAAAGTTGGAATTCAGCTTCATTTGGTTGAGATTCATCCATTTATGGTAAAAAATCTTGTTTTTTGTGCTTATCATGGCAGCAAACCTGCATACTCTTTTCCCATGTTAATCATATGGAGAATAGGCAAACTCATTTAGCAATGGACAGATATTGATGAAATTTAGTGTATGGCTTCATATGGTCAAAATAATTTTATTTAATGCTAAAAACCTACTTTCAGTGTTCCCCATGGCAGCATACCTGCATACTCTTTCCCTACATTTATCATAAGAAGATAAACATTTATTTCCATATTTATGAGCTTGTGATGATTTTTGGTTTACAGGTTTATCTGGTCATAATATACTACTAATTTGGAAATTCGCTGAGTACGCAGGTCTGCTGCGACGGGGGTATTTAGTGAATCCATGCTGTTGATCAGTGAGAAGGTTATGTCGGGTGAGATAAACCATGAGATGTGAAAGCACTATTTTTTTTTCAAAAACTTTGGAAAATGTTGAAATAAGGGAAATGGGACTATAGTTTTCTGCTGTTGCTTTATCTCCATGTTTAAAAATGGGAATTACTTTAGCAAGTTTTAGTTGCCTGGGGAATTTACCACACTGGAAAGATGTATAATTAACCTGGTGATAAGACGTGCCAGTTCCTGGCTACAGGCTTTTAACAACTTTGATGGTATTTCGTCCACTCCTGAAAACATTTTTACCGGCAAGGCATCAATTGCTTTATTTACTTCTTCCACGGTTGCTGGTTGTAAATAAAAATTTGGAAGATTAGGTTGTATAGCAGGGTTCCGTACATTGTTTACTTGTTGGCTGCTAACAATTGCAGCATCAGCCATTGTTGTGAAAACAGTGTTGAAGTGGACTGCTATCTCACAAGGATCTGAAGTGAGAATGTTATTAATCCTGAGTTCTTTTGGTCCCTCTGACACAACATTCTTTCTTTCTTTGTTAATTATCCCCCATGTAGCTTTGGTCTTATTATTAGCACCAGCTATCTGGTTGGCTGCAGCTTCTCGTCTCATTTCTTTTAATTTAGTCAATAGTCAATAGTCAATAGTCAATAGTCAAAATACCTTTATTCATTATTATACATGGAAGTACATGAATGGTGTCATTATTACAATATATTACATCTTAATGATACTAAATAAGTCAACATAAATCAAACTTTTTCCACCCTTGTAACTTTAGAACCTCATAGCTATTTAATTGTACCTGCATACTTAATCATTAAAGTAATCCCCAATTGAGTAGCATGGTTTGCCAATCATAAATTTTTTTAACTTTGCTTTGAATTTTGTTGAACTTATTTCATTTTTAATATCTGTTGGTAAATGGTTGAAAAATTTAGCACCAGTGTAAGTCGTTTTCTTTTTAAAAAATTCTAAATTATGTTTTTCAAATTTAATGTTTTTCCTGTTTTGAGTTTTGTATGAATGGTTATATCCCAACAACATTTCATCAGACTTGTTTTCTTTTACATACATTATACAATCATGAATATATAAACTAAATACTGTAAATATTCCTAATTCACAGAATTTGTTTTTGACATGCTCCTTATAATCTAAGCCAAGCATTATTCTAATACATTTTTTTTGAAGTTTCAATATACTTTCTAAATTTTGATGGGATGTAGCTCCATATACACAAATGTTGTAGGATATGTGAGAATGGATTAGTCCGAAATAAGCAGTTTTTAAGGTAGCCAAGTCAGTTAATTTTGATAATCTTTTAAATGCATAAATTCCTGAATTTATCTTACTGACAACCTTGTTTACATGGCCATCCCAACTAAAATTACTGTCAACTACTAGACCCAAAAATGTTGTCTCATTGACTTGCTGTATACTTTGATTTGCAACGTTAATCTGAGTTATTGGACTGGTTTTATCTCTCTTTGTACTAAAGGGGACAAAATGAGTTTTATTGAAATTGAGCTTAAGATTGAGACTATTACAGAAATTTATTACATTTTTCAATTCATTATTTGCTGTGCTTTCTATGTCTTGAAAATTATTACCTGAAATTTTAATATTGGAGTCGTCCGCATAGAGCACTGCTCCATTGGATGATTTGCCTCCAATTACATTGTTCAATCCATTGATGTAACAAATGAACAATACTGGACCCAAAATTGACCCTTGAGGTACTCCACATTTTATTGACTCCATTTTAGAGTTAATTTTTGTTTGATTTTTATTTTTCAAATGTGAAATTTCAACAAACTGTGTTCTGTTAGTTAAATAAGACTTAAACCATTCAAGTGGTATCCCCTTTATATTATACGTATTTAATAATTGAATTAATGAAATGTGACACACACTGTCAAAAGCTTTATGTAGATCCATAAAAATACCAATACATTTTTCCCCATCGTCTATTGAGTCGATGACTGACTCAATAAATTGTACTGTCGCTGTTTTAGTTGATTTCCCTATTCTAAATCCGTGCTGATTGCTATCCAGCAAGTTGTTGCGCTCAAGAAAGAACATCAGTCTTCTACAAACCGCTTTTTCATAAATTTTAGAGATTGTGGGTAATATTGACAACGGCCTATAATTTGATGGATTTTTGGAACAATTCTTTTTATAGATTGGAATAACTTTAGCAATTTTTAATTTTTGTGGGAAAATGCCTGTGATAAAAGAGGAATTAATTAAATGAGTAATTACTTTACTAATGCTCTTATCAACAAATTTAATTACTTTGACTGGCACCTCATCAAAGCCACTAGAGTTCTTATTTTTTATTTCTTTAATAATAGTCAAAATTTCTTTTTCATCTACCGGTGTGAGAATGAATTTTAACCCAATTTCACTACTACTGGTAAAGTTACTTGGAGCTACAGGATACAATTGTTGTTGAGTTAAATTTTCTGTTATACTTATAAAATGTTTATTAAACATATTGGCTACTTGAAGAGGATTTGAAATGGTAACGCCATTTTCCTCCAAACAAATATTTTTAGTCCCATATTTCTTATTGGAAGCTTCCTGATTAATTACTTGCCAAATATCTTTACTAATGTTTGTGGAGTTGAGTAGCTTTTTACTGTAATACATTTTTTTTGTATTGACAACTTTATTCATATACTGCTTATTTTTTTGTTTTGCAATTTTACCAAGAGTCTTATTTTTTGTTGTCCTGTAAGTTGAGAACAAATTAGAGATTTCTCTCTTTTCTTCTCTGAGTGCATTGCTTATCCAATAATTCTTCTTTCTACATATTCTAGTTTTAACTTTGGGGAATGCTAAATTAAAGTAAAACATAAATGTCTTGAAAAATAAATCATATTTAAGCTCTACTGGTGCATAATAAACTTCATTCCAGTTTTCTAAATTTAATGAATCCCTAAAACTAATCATATTAAATTCATTAAACTTTCTAGTGCAAGATATAATTGTTTTTACATCTGGGCTTTTACCTATACAAGTCATCTTTAAAACCTGTGCATCATGGTCAGACAAACAAGTGATAATACCTTCAGATGTCATTTTGAAATTTTCAATATTTGATATAAAGTTGTCTATAGCTGTAGATGTTGTTTCAGTGACTCTAGTGGGAAAATTAACATAGTATTTGAACCCATACCTTTTAAGTAGATTTTTAAACTCATTTGATAATTTTTTATTTTTTGTATCTTCCAACACATTTATATTGAAATCTCCCGCTACAATGATATTTTTATAGTTTTTAGTCATTATTTCTAAAGCAAAACTTAAGTTTTCAAGGAAGGCATTATCACTTGTAGAAGGCGACCTGTAAATCCCCATCAAAACAATTCTGGTTTTACCATTCTTAAATGATGTATAACAGCACTCAAATATTTTATCCCCACATAATTTATCCACCTCTGGAATATTAATCGGTTCCCACTTCAAACTCCCATTTGCCAATATTACCACCCCCCCACTAGCTGTATTTCTAGTGTAATATGAGCATAAGTCAAAATTATTAATGTTCAAGTTTTTTAATTCATCAAGTTTTAAATTGTGCTCTGTTAAGACCATGAAATCAGGAGATATTTCTTCTAAAGTTATTTCTAAAGAGTCTATTTTAGACTGCAAACCCCTTATATTTTGGTGAAAGATAGTACAAAACATTTCTGAGCGCCTTAACTGGGTTTTAGTATTTCGGCTTTGTGGGAGTTTAAAGTGTTCGATTCAATTATATTTCCATTTAAAACCTCCCCTTCATGCTCACCATTAACAATATCACTGATAACTGTGACACTTTTGCCCATTTCACTAACACACTTGTTGCCACTTTTTGGTGTTTCCAACAAAGGGGTGTTGGTTCGTTGAGTGGCGACTTCTGCGTACGAGCTTATATTGATGACTGATGTTTCTTCTTCTGGAATACTTGAACTATCTGTACTCAGCTCCAGCAGGTAAGCAGATTCTGTAGTTTCTTGGCTCACGTTGGTGGATTGACTCAGGAATAGATTTTCTTCATTACTTGAGCACTGAGAATATTTTGCATCTTCTGATTTAATAGATTGTATTAGAATGTTTTTAAATTTATCGTGTGCCAACCCGTTTCTCAGTACTCTACCAGAGGTCTCATCATGTGTAATAATTTTCACTGATGCACCAGTGCTCTTTTGAAATTTAACAATTTGAGCCGCAAAGTGTTCTGGTGGAATCCGGTCTCGAATACAGCCAAAAGGAGAGCAAATCAGCGTTTTAAGAGATTTTCCTTTAAAGTCTTCTATTAGTTGAGAACATGCCATGTTATATGCTTCAAGTTCCGGCTTATCAAAAAATTGGGGTTTAGTGACTAGGCCATAAACTATTGCTTCGTTGTTACTTTGCTGAAATGTAAGAAATTTGTCTTGCACATCAGACTGTGTAGGCTTTCCAAATTCTTCTGCAAAACAAACTGCTACTCCTTGACTCATGTGCTTTTTGCAGCCAAAGTCAGCGGATATACAGTGGGCAAATGCGACACTTCGATTTTGCTTGTATTCGCTTATGATTTCTTTCATTTCTGCCTCTATTACTTGAATTTTAGTGGTAGCTGATTTTATTTCCCTGACGGATTGCCTTTTTATGTTCTTTAAGTGTGAGGGATGATTGTTTGGTGTGGTCAAAGGGGGAAACTCATCCATTGACTTTGTGTCAGGACACTTTATTGTGGATACAGATTGACAAGTATCTAGTGTTACAGGTTTTAAGATGTGTAATTTATTTAAAATCATGTCTGATAGTTTATTTTTTCCTTTACGATTTAAGTGTAAGCCTCTCTGGGTAAAATGATATCTCTGGAGACATTCCAGGTCAATTGCATGAACATTGGTCATACGCACAGCTAACTCTTTTATGTAGTTGTTTAAATTTATTCTATCATAATTTTCTTGGCTATTTTCTGGTATGTCAAATCGTTTTGGAATTGTTGTTATCACTACTTGTTTGGTTTTGCTCACTGTTTTTAAGTTTCCTTCAAGTTCACAGTAGATTTCTTCATAGTTGTTTTTCAGTAAGTTATTTGTTCCTGATATAATTACTACAGGGCCATTGCCTGCTTTCAGCGCATGGGAGAGTACTTGTTTGGTTGTAGCATTAGGCATTACAAAACCAATAGATTTAACTTTTTGATCGTTGCTTTGTCTTAATATTTGTGATATTTCCCTGCCTTGGCTGTCAGAGTAAATAAACACCTCCATTTCCTTATTGTTAAAAATATTTTTACCCTTTGTTAGTTTAGGTTGTTGTTTCCTCTTCCATTTTTTTAACCTACTACGTTTTGTATTTATATGTTGAGTTTTATAATTATTATTAGAAGAAGCCTCAGTAACCTCTGCTAATACACCATACCGATTGTTGCATGGAATCTTGAAATCCGGTTCTTTACTGCTTCCTGAGTTCAAAGTCTGTGACTGGCCCTTATTTACAACAGGATGCCATGTGAGGAATTCTTTTTCTTTTCCTGTCTTCTCAGCCTCATTGACAATTTCCTCATTACAGTACATAAGGGACAGGATGGTTTCCTCGCTTAATTTGTTTCTATTACTTATCACATAAGCCAAGGAAGATCGTTTACGTATCAGTTCCGCTTCATTAAACTGCATGCTTCTTAAAGTAGTGGGAATTCCAGTTCCTTTTCTTATACTGTTTATTGTATTCTCTATTGCCATGATTGAATAAAGACCACAGTCATATGTATTAATCTGTTTAGCACAGTCTATCGTTTCAAATTTGGGCCTAGTTTCTGTTTGGTTCATAAATGTTGTTATTTTCTGACTAACTACATTAGCATGCTTTACGTTGTGGTTATTTAAGGAATCGTAATGATAATAAGTATTTGCCTTTTTATCAAAAAATAAAACACTCCAATGTGATCCGTCAAAGTCTTTAAGAAGATTTGCGTCACTTATTGGCATTATAAAAAAATCATTTTGATTTAAATCGTCAAGATTCAACAAGTGTTTATAATCATCAAGGGTTTTGATTCCACACACCATAGCGGGAGTTATAATTAATGTTTTGTGGATCGGTAACAGAATATTGATAACCAATATGTTCAAGTAACTATGCATTGTCTGATCAGTGAGCCAATTAGTACCTAGTAGTTCTGCACAAGTCTTCATCAGAGGTGTGCAAATTTCAGTTTGTGTCATGACCGTGTTAGTAACCACATTAGGCATATTTGTTTGAGTGGAAGTGTATTCATCTTTAGAATCATTTATTGTGCCGTCTAGGGTCTCTGAGTATTCAGTGCTTTGAGTAGAATTGAGCGAACTGTTTGAAGTACTCAAGCTGTTAGAACCATTGGCTACATTATTCTTTGTTGTGAAATGAAAACATTTTATGTCATAAGGTAGTTTTTGTTCTTTAATATACATTTCTAGAGATTTTTTTTGATCTAAATGATTTGCCACTAGGGGATGTAATGTAAATATCCACTTTACCAGCATTTACACCTTTTTTTCTAACAACCTCCTGTCGCTTCCATCCAGTTGGGAGATTCATTTTGTTACCCAAACTATGTAACTAATTTTAAGTAAGAATTAATTATTTCCCATAAATATTTGTTGACAAGGAACCATTTGCAAGTAGTAAATACAAATAAATGAATGTTAATAACATTCCTTATTATCTGGTAAATTTAATACACCCCAATAGTTTAATTATTTTTTACTAAAGAAACCAATTTGTAAGAAATATTTGTTGGCATTAAAATACTGAATTAAATCAGAAGCTGAATGACAGCACGCTACCTTGGTTTGACAAGGTTGTAACTGGTCCAACCATAGTTGTTGGGGAAACGAGTTTGAAGTTTTGATGTCCTAAATTTTTTCCCATTATTAATAAATCTTGCCAATTTTTTTTTATACATACTTAATAGTCATGTATATTAATGGTTTGGGTTGTTTCATAAACAAATATCTTGCCCTTTATTTTATATGAATAATGTCATAATGCAGTTAGAACCTTGTCACTTACAAAATAAGTCAAAATGTGAGTGACAAGGGTGTAAGTGACAATACAACTTTTTCAAACGAATATGGTCAACGTTTTATTAAAACACAAAAGTGACAATGTAGCATGAGTGATACAAACAAAACTTAAATGTAAAATCTTACTATTCTTTAAGTAATTTTTACTATACTTTAACAACTGTAAGAGCAGTTTATGTTAGAAAATAAAAAATGTCAATAACAAAAACACACACCACCAGTCTTTATACTGAATTTCCAATAATACACCCCTTTTAAAATCTACAAAATTAATTTTTCACAAAAACAAATTGTGCCATTTTAGGTAATCCGGTTGCGCTTTATCCATTGATAATAATTTCAATGTACAGGGTATACTAGGAGTAACCTATTCAGACCGGAAGTCATTAATCTTCAATACGAACACCCACTTTTTATGGTATTTTTGGAATTATTTCTAGAAATAATTTTAACACTACTTTGCAATTTAATATGTATCCCTTATCATACCGGTTTGAGAGATATTGGAGGTAAAAGTTTGTTTTTATCCCATAAAAATAACATGGAGCAAATTGTCATATCCATTAACACTGAAAATTTTACCTTTAACATAACTGTCCAAGCATAAAAATGTCTTATAACCTCATTTTAGATAATATTTCATAAAGAATACTGATTTTTAACGTAATCAATTTTAGTTTTTTACACATTTTAAATAATTTCTATGATATTGACAAATTCTTAGAAAAATAATATAATTTATGACAAAACTAATAATTTATGATGCTTAAGTGTTTAAAAGAAGAAGCTAAGTCATTTTTATGCTGGGCCTTTATAGTTTGAAGGGAAATTAACAGAGATATTGGATGTGAAATTTAGCCCCATGTTACTCTTATGTGAAAAAAATCAAACTTCGACCTCCATTATCTGCCAAACCGTTATCATTAGGGACACACATTAAATTGTAAAGTAGTCTTAATACCCCCCCCCCCCCCCCATCGCAGCAGACCTGCGTACTCAGCGAATTTCCAAATTAGTAATATTAATTTTGACCACATAAACCTGCTGTAAACCAAATATCATCACATGCTCATAAATAGGGAAATAAATGTCTATTATCCTTATGATTAATATAGGGAAAGAGTATGCAGGTATGTTGCCATGGGGAACACTAAAAGTAGGTTTTTAGCATAAAAAAAATTATTTCGAGCATATGAAGCCATACTAAGTTTTATCAATATCTGTCCATTGCTAAAGGAGTTTGCCTATTCTCCATATGATTAACATGGGAAAAGAGTATGCATGTTTGCTGCCATGATAAGCACAAAAACCAAGATTTTTTGCCATAAAAATGGATAAATCTCACCAAATGAAGCTGAATGCCACATTTCATTCAAAAATATTGGTTAATAAGTGAAATATTAACACATCCTTATTCTCCGTAAGATTAACATTAGAGCCCCAAAATACAATGTACTGTCTTTAGATTTTTTAATATCTCGGTAAGCAATGGAGATAGAACAAAGCTTCAGAATACTAAATTGTGTGTTTTTTTGAGCTAAATCCAAGGTCAAAATAAAAATTTAAAATAAAAAAAAATTACATATGAAAAATGCAAAAACCCATTTTTGGGGTACAAAACCCCCCAAAACTACCCCTTTCCGGTAGGTCGATATATCTGATTTACGAACTCATCCAAATAAACGTAGGATTACACATCTCTACCAAATTTGATGTCGATCGGACCATTTTTACGAGAGTTATCATGTCTAGGGACACATATAATTACAAATTTTAATGACTATTATTTTTGGTCTCAGGGCACCTCAAAACGAAAAAAGTAACATGGTCCCTGGCTTAGGTCTTACCATGAGACCCACGTTAATAGCTTATTCCCTATGGGAAATTCGCTAAAAACAACAGCTGTTTTGTTGCTGTTTTTATTCATCATTGGCATAGAGTACAGCAGATACAACCTTGTCAAACTGCATAGAGGAATCACATTTCATAAGTTAGAACTTTGTAACATTAGTAAATCAGCTGTTTTTCAACATATTGCAGAATGTGTTAACTTATCATGTGCATCAGAAAATGAGAAATCTGAAGCACCAATAACCTCATTTCGGCCGCAAATGTCAGTTACAACCTTGTCAAACCAAGGTAGCGAGCAGTCAAGCTGTTTGTAAACATTGGCTGAGCTGGGTGGCTTATCAATGAAGCTGTTCTACCTGTGAGTCCATAGGTCAGTCCCAGCGACCTTTCTTATCTCTGGCTTATCTTGCTTCTAGGAATTAAACATGAAATTCTTGGAACTTTTATCACTAAAAACTACTTTTACAGTCCTATATTATCTTAATTGGACAAACTGATAGTAAACTTTTGTGTAAAAATTTTTAATCTTCACTTTAATGCAAAACCCTTATGAAAACACTTACAAAAACCCCAAAAATTTTTTAAAAAACTGAGGAGCCCAACTAACACACATCTGGCCACTGTGTCTCACTCACTCACACTGTGTGAGTGAAATATTTTAGGCCATATTTCTTCTTTAACATTGCAGCTTGGTCCTTGTGTTTTTTTAAGCTTGTGAGTAGATATAGGTCATGTGACTTAATAAATTCTCTCCTTATCCTTTCAGATTCCATATTCCATGGTTTCTTCCTTTTACCTAGTTTCTTTGCTTGAATTGGGCACGATTTATCGAGTTCATATCTTATTATTTTGGAGAAGTTGTTATAAGCTACATCCAATGTCTGGGGAGTTGAGGACATTATCCCATACCACACCGGCTAAGCCAATTTTAAAATTAGAAACATTATCATCACTAAAGTTTCTTTTACGGCCTTTGACACTGGTGGTCCTTGTTTAAGTGTTTTAACTACTTTCAAGCATTTGTCACTGAGATATCTATACTTATTTAATACGCTAAGGGTTTTTAGCGAATTTTCCTATAGGGAATACGCTATTACTGTAGTAGCCATGGTAAGACCTAAGCCCGGGACCACTTTACTTTTTCATTTTGAGGTCCCCAGAAGCCAAAAACACCATTCGTTCATTTTCATATATATGTATATATATATACAGTGTGTTCATTTTTTATGCTCACCATTGGGATCTTGCAAACTATAAAAGTTACAGCAAAGGTCAAATTAGCAAAGTAGTGCGGAATTATAAGCTGAACAAAATTATGTGTAAAAATCCCAGATATGTCTACTGGTTCGTTCGCTGTGCTCAAAAAACTGTTTTTTGCTCAAAACTTCTTTTGCCTATAACTTTGTTATTTGTTGAAATACAAAAAAACATTTTAGATAAAACTTTACTGAAATTTTACGTAGATTCTGAATATTAAAACTAAAATTTTTTACTTCAAACGGTTTTTGAGATATTTTAGACAAGTTGATTATTTTTAATGCAAGTATGTATTTTTTTCATCATCATAAAAAAGAAATATTTTTTCTGATCATGAAAATACCAAATATGGCATACTTATTTATCATAATAATTATTTAATTATAAAAAATGTTATTAATAAGCAACCCTGAAATGCTAATAATGAGGATGCTTCTTACATGCGGTGCAACAATGGTGTAAATCAGCTGTTTTTCATTTCGTGTTTCATATTTTGTTGCTTACATTGTTGAGCAGCTGTTTACCGGCATCCGCGGTTCCCATAAAACGTGTCAATCAGCTGTTACATGGGATGCCGGTAAACAGCTGATCAACAATGTAAGCAACAAAATATGAAACACAAAATGGAAAACAGCTGATTTACATCATTGTTGCACCGCATGTTAGAAGCATCCTCATTATTAGCATTTCAGGGTTGCTTATTAATCACATTTTTTATAATTAAATAATTATTATGATAAATAAATATGCCATATTTGGTATTTTCATGATCAGAAAAAATATTTCTTTTTTATGATGATGAAAAAAATACATACTTGCATTAAAAATAATCAACTTGTCTAAAATATCTCAAAAACCGTTTGAAGTAAAAATTTTTAGTTTTAATATTCAGAATCTACGTAAAATTTCAGTAAAGTTTTATCTAAAATGTTTTTTTGTATTTCAACAAATAACAAAGTTATAGGCAAAAGAAGTTTTGAGCAAAAAACAGTTTTTTGAGCACAGCGAACGAACCAGTAGACATATCTGGGATTTTTACACATAATTTTGTTCAGCTTATAATTCCGCACTACTTTGCTAATTTGACCTTTGCTGTAACTTTTATAGTTTGCGAGATCCCAATGGTGAGCATAAAAAAATGAACACACTGTATATATCTATCTATATATCTATGTGTCCGTGGTACTGATAACTTTTGAAGGGGACCTCCGATTTCGATGAAATTTGGTATGGAGGTGTAAGACCAGGTCTATTTTCATGAGTTCGCGAACCAGCATTGTCGGGTTATGGGAACGGGGTTTTATGGGGTTTCAAAGGGGTCAAAAATGGGTTTTTTGCATTTTTGGACCTTAATTTTTAAAATTAATCAATTTTAACTGAAACCTTTTAAAAGAGCTTAAAAAAAACAAACAATTTGGTATTTTGAATTTTTATCATATCATAACTGGTTACGGGGCAAATCCAAAAATGTGTTTTCCATGTTATTCTTATGGTAAATCAAGAAAACCCTATATCTTGCTTATTTATTGACATAACTTAATCAAATTTGGTATGTACATTATCTAAATAAGGTTTAACTTATACTTGCTTACAAAACCCATATGGCGGCAAACCTACATACTCACCCCCATGGGATTTATGGGGAAAATAAAAAATTGCCAGAGTTTGATACAATTTTGTATTTACATTCACCAATTATTGATTAACTTAGATTTTCTAACGACACCCAATGGCAGAAAACCTACATACTCGATCCTATGGTGTTTTTATGGGGAAAGTAAATAATCTGAAATTCCATTGGAAATTCGCTGAGTACGCAGGTCTGCTGCGACGGGGGTATTTTGTCTTCAGAACTCCTCCTACAATTTTCAACCGATTTTCATGTTTTTGGTGTCGGTGGATAGGGCTTGGTCTGTAGTTGTTTCCGCCAAAAACTGATGAGAATCTGACAGAAAATAAAGGCGTTATCCACCATTAAAATCTCAAAATTTCCCATTTAAATAACATTGGGATTGAATAAAGCATTTAAAACATCTGTTAATAATCAGCTGTAAATACGTGTAGTTTTGGTGATTGCAGATATTCACAATATTGGATTGGTCGGACGTCAATGATTTAGGGATAAAAGATAAAAGTAACATTTGTATTGTATTAAAATAAATTGCTCGATTTCGAGCAACACGTTTACTAGTATAACACTAACCAAGTATGAAGAAAAATCCTTGAAACTATTTTTCAGTTTTTTATTTATCATGAATTTTTTCTAGCATAATACAAAAGAATTGTAGCTGAAGAGATAAATGACCCTTGAGTGTTTTTTCTTCAGGCAATGAAAAAAACTCAATGAAGAGAAAATGGGAATTATGTGAATCCTATGTTTAACTTGGATCAATATGGATACAAAAAAATTTAACTGGGTCCAACTGTGGTTCAGACCATATTTTTGACAGTTATGTCGAACATTGAAATTTATAGCTTTGGTTTTGTTTGTATTAAGCAGGAAGCCATTAGAATTAAACCATTTTGATGTCCTAATTAGAGTTTCACTATCCAGTAACTCAAGATTATTGATGTCATTGCTGACATTGAAAAAACATTTGTTGTTACATTGTCTTAGTCTTATCTTTATTCCTGAAAGAATGACGCTGTTTGACATTTGGGAACAAAAACAATTAGAAACAAGAATTTCAAATATTGTCATGCAACTAAACAGTCCGAAGAAAAATCTAAATTGAAAGGATGCAGTGGTTTTGTCATGTCATATAAATGGATACAGACAGAATGAAAAGAGAATTGAGAGGTTTGAGAAAGACAACAGTATGAAAAAATGGGAAGGCCACACAAGACCTATGGGATTAATAAAATTAGATTTAATGCTTTTAAGGTAATCAATGCTTAATAGAACATTTACAGCAAATAATAAAATAAACAACTGGTAGCCAGAAGAAGATGAAAGATGCTTGTTAGCCATTGCCAACAGAGTTGCTAAACTAGTGCTAGAGTACATGCTACAAATATACAAATTAAAATGCCACTGGGGTCGTAGATGTGAGAAAAAACTGAATACAATGATCTCTTGGCGCTTGGACTTCCATATGCAATCACGTTAAATATTTTGAGCTCATGTCCATATCGAGTGTTGAGCTGAGTTTTGTTCGTAGGAAGCCTGCAGTGGTGGGGATATCTTCACTGGGGCTGGACCACACAAGCCTGCTGGGCTGTACCATAGAGGAGATCGCATGGCAGAAGGGAGGCATCATGAAGCCGGGAGCTGTGGCCTTCACTAGTCCTCAGCCGTCATCTGCTATGGCAGTTCTGCACCAGCGGGCTGTGGAAAGACAGGTATTAAAGTAAACTGTGTTTATATATTCAATAACATTTTAAACAATATGGACAAAGCTAATGATTTAATTTTTGTCCTGTATCCTTCTTTGAACCATTCCTGACTCTGAGATTCCTGTGTCTTTCTACTGCTAAACATTTCTTCAACTGTTTTGATTGTAATTTTCTTCCTTTTTCCAAAATTACCATTTCTATATGTCCCTGCATGAAATAAAATGCCTGAAATAAATGCATGAAATAAAATACCCCCGTCGCAGCAGACCTGCGTACTCAGCGAATTTCCAATGGATTTTCAGATTATTTACTTTCCCCATAAAAACACCATAGGATCGAGTATGTAGGTTTTCTGCCATTGGGTGTTGTTAGAAAATCTAAGTTAATCAATAATTGGTGAATGTAAACACAAAATTGAAACTCTAGCAATCAACTCTAGTATCAAACTCTGGCAATTTTTTATTTTCCCCATAAACCCCATGGGGGTGAGTATGTAGGTTTGCCGCCATATGGGTTTTGTTAGCAAGTATAAGTTAAACCTTAGATAGATAATGTACATACCAAATTTGATTAAGTTATGTCAATAAATAAGCAAGATATATGGTTTTCTTGATTTCCCATAAGAATAACATGGAAAACACATTTTTGGATTTGCCCCGTAACCAGTTATGCTATGATAAAAATTCAAAATACCAAATTGTTTGTTTTTTTAAGCTCTTTTAAATGGTTTCAGTTAAAATTGATGAATTTTAAAAATTAAGGTCCAAAAATGCAAAAAAACCCATTTTTGACCCCTTTGAAACCCCATAAAACCCCCTTCCCATAACCCGACAATGCTGGTTCGCGAACTCATGAAAATAGACCTGGTCTTACACCTCCATACCAAATTTCATCAAAATCGGAGGTCCCCTTCAAAAGTTATCAGTACCACGGACACATAGATATATAGATATATATATATATATATATATATATATATATATATATATATATATATATACATATATATGAAAATGAACGAATGGTGTTTTTGGCTTCTGGGGACCTCAAAATGAAAAAGTAAAGTGGTCCTGGGCTTAGGTCTTACCATGGCTACTACCGTAATAGCGTATTCCCTATAGGGAAATTCGCTAATATTCCCTATAGGGAAATTCGCTAATACAAAAAACTTAAAAATCTTGACTACATCACTTGATGGTCGCGTCGCATTTTAAAAAACACGCACACAAAACACAGAAACATAAAATTACGAATAATATTTATTCGTAATTTTATGTTTCTGTGTTTTGTGTGCGTGTTTTTTAAACTTCGACGCGACCATCAAGTGATGTAGTCAAGATTTTAAGTTTTTTTTGTGGACCTGAGGATGACGGCCTAGGACGTCGAAACGCGTAGTCCATCATAGGATTACCAGGATCACACGGCAGACAGCAGGTATTTAACCTTTATTATTCTAAAGTAATTACTAAATATTATATTAAAACAACGATACCAGCATTTTACATTACAATGGTAAAGGGACTTGGTATTTACATGACGTTACAATTTGGGACAGCCAATTTACAAAGACCGAGAACTATAAGTTACAGTTTAGAGTTAAATCATTTAAAGTGGGGAAGGTGATACCAACGAGCTTAAGCCGACCTGGGGTCCGAAGTCCAGGGTGGTTGTTATGTTAATTAATTCTAGGCTCCTCACAGACTGTCGACTAACAGCTGCTCTTCCATCCACCACCTCACCCCTCCAGGGAGGGGGAAGCTGCCCACATGCTCACCCATACCATCCGGTGCAGCCCCAAGTGGCTAAAATCAACGTTACTGGAACTTGTTGCGCAGTTGGCCTGGTTTGTCAAGCCACAGGAGGATCTTTGTCAGCGCATTCCAGCCACGCATTGGCTGCGCATATCTAGGACGGTGGCCGGGGCATGTGTCGAGTCTAGCTGACAGAATCATTTCCTGAATATTATTATTATTATTAATAAACAGATTAAATTTAGTGACAGTAAAAAGGCTCATGATAGGGTGGGTGTAGGACACCTCATGGATTAATAGTATTTAAACGGTCCAGGGGTTTTTTGGCCAATCATAAACTGTTATGAATTTACATCATTTTCAAGTATATTTCCTTTCACAAAAAGTCATTTACCCACCTATCAGATTAGACAGGAGATTCACAATTACAATACAAGAAATAATATTTGTATCAAAGTACCCTTTTGTAAATTGTCAAAATCACAAAAGAGTTATGAAATCCTAAGTTTGACAATTTTTAACAAACTACTATTAGAACTAGTTGACTTACCTTTAACATTTTTTAAGAGAAAACTGTATGGTATCCTTATTTCACCCTTTTACTCACTCCAAGAATTCTTTGAAGCCAGGGAACTAGAAAAATGATTTTTGTAGTTTGTGTATGGATTCTTAATTGACTACTGCTTGGTGACGTCAACAGCTCTTTCTGCTGAGCTCCATTAAATTTACAGTTTTAAGTCACATAATTAAAGTTTTTCAGTTTTAAAACATTAAAATCAGTAACAGTATATATGGAAATATATTATAAAGTGATAGATTTACACAGCCAAACAAATATTTAACCAGGAAGTGGAATCAAAATCCTGCCACCAGCCAGAAGGAAGACAGCGGCCATTTTCCTGTCTATTTCCTTGCCACTTCAATTTCCACCCACGTTATTCCTAACCAAACAAAATCCTCCCAAATATCACAGGTAACGTTTTTTTGATGCAATATACTATTCCTGTCACTGCCATAAATTTATTTGCATACATAAACTTAGACCATAAGCTGCCAAACCAGAAATGACTTGCACTAGACCTAGGCCATAATTTTCAATAAATGCAAAATATTCCCCACCACTACTTAAAACTCAAGACGTTGACGTTTATAATTAACAAATCATGTCCTACACACTTTCAAATTACCAATACAACTTATAAGGCTATACAGTCTCACTCAAGCCTAGGACTAAACACTATAACTTACTGTACCAACCACACACACTAAGTCAAACCCACCAACTTTTGACTAAATAAAACCAAGCAGATTAATTTACTTCATCACCAACGAAGACTTAGGCCACTAGTTGTAATGAGAATGACTAATGCTTCAACCCCAGAAGATCAACTTAAATGAGGAATATGCTTAAATGTAACAACAGATAGTGATCAAGCGGTATTATGTGACGGATGCTCTGTGTGGTATCATACAAACTGTAGTAAAATATCTACTAGGTTATACAACAAAATAAAAAATGCACCAGATGATAAACCAGTAGAGTGGAAATGTATTAGTTGTAGAAAAGATTACCCAGGTAACAATAGGCCTAAGCGAAATACCATAAAACCCAACCAACCGACTAATAAGCAAAAATATACTGATGAACTTAAAAACAAGGTCAATTATTCACAAACACCAGATGCGACTAATGTCCCCATTCAATCAAACCATGAAAGTTCAAAGTCAAAAACAACCCCAGCACTGTCAACTTCCTCGGAAGTCAGGCCTTCGGCTCAACCCACAAATGAAACAATACCAATAGGCCTACCTCACGATCAAAATACCGTCATTTGTACAAAACTTACATATGTCCAACTACAAGATAAACTAAAAGAAGCCTTAACAAAAAATGCTAAACTATGTGCAATAATTAATGACCAAAAACTTAGCCTAATCCAAACAGGTGAAAAGTTGATTAAATCTTATGATAATGAAATTAAGCTCAGACAGGAGTTAATTCAAGCAGAACAAACTATACTGAAACTTCAAACCAGCATATCAGATTTCTCACTGACATCTTTCAACTCAGCAAATAACCACCAAACCAATGATAATATAAACATGCACAGGCCCATACCAAACGCACACTGCTATAGGCCTACCTATCCACAAACCTATAATAAAGACGACAATAAATTACCAAAAAAATATACAGAAAGACTAATAATAGGAGACTCTATAATTAGGGGACTGGCTGAACATGTTTCGGATGACAACACTAGGATCCTATACACAGGCGGAGCCCGCATACAAGACATTAGCAGATACCTCACGGGCCAATATGGCATAGGCCTACCTAAGACAGTGGCCATACACATTGGCACAAACAACATCTTTGATGCTCAAACCCCCAACCATATTATGCGCCCATTGTGGCTAACACTTGAAGCAGCAATAAAACAATTCCCAAATACCAGATGGCTTATCAGCGGAGTAATATACCGACGAGGTGTGGACAGGAAATATATAGATGACATAAATGATACGTTCAGATTTATGTGTAAGGAATTAAACCTACATTTCACAGACCCAAATTCAACCCTAGGAGATCGAGCCCTCAGCAGAGATGGATTACACCTAAACAAAGCTGGGAAACTTGCATTCCTCAACACCTGCTTGATGCCATGGACTCGATAACCGACCAAGATGTGAATCTAAACAATTCAATTCACAGGACTATCACAAACTACCAAGACTATAACGACACACAGAGCGACGAAACGATCCCAACAAATGACATATACGTGTGCAACACCACAAACACGGATTATGACCCAAACCCGGCTAACAACACTGTCATCTCCAATAACAGCGATACCACGACATTAGATGAACATAGCCTAACAACTGAAAACAGGATTGGAGAGAACATCGCACAAACTGAGGTTGTATTTCCCGAGAACGACACCAACACCCAAAACGACAACAATCTTAGAGATATACACTTACAGGACAGCATCAGTGAACCAAAAACGGACAAAACTACTAACCAAAAAAACTTCAGACCAACAAGAGCACCCAACCTAGTATAGCCCCCAAACAAACCAAAGCACATCATAACAGACTAAACAGAAATAACTTAAAAATACTTAACCTTAACCTCCAAAGAGGAATGCAAATGAAATTGGACAAACTCAGCCTAGAAATAAACAAAATACGGCCACATTTAGTGGTCCTTACGGAACATGGAATTAAAGCTAGCGAATTAGAGATAACACTTATCCCGAACTACCAACTTGTAACACATTTCTCCAGATCACAGCATAGATGGGGGGGCGTAGCACTCTATGCATCTGAGAATATAATAGAAGAGACAACTTTAATACCAGAAGTATCACAATTTGCCACAGAAATATTGTTTGAAATTGCAGCTATCAACTTGAAGATTGGAAACACAATTTACACAATAATAGGAATCTATCGCTCCCCTGACGGACACATAATAGAATTTTTAGAAAAACTAGATTTTCTTCTCACAACAATGTCAAATAAAAATCGTAAACTGATCATGGTTGGAGATATAAACATTGACACTCTAAAAGATAACCCAGAACTCAAAAAACTAAATACCGTACTCAATCAGCACAACCTAGCGGCGGACAATCTACCACCAACAAGGATAACGCCAAACACAGAGACCAGTATTGACATATGTGTTTCAAACATAAAAAACAACAAATCCCACATCATAACTACATCATTGTCTGATCACAGAG
This sequence comes from Neoaliturus tenellus, assembly GCA_030545055.2. Lineage (NCBI taxonomy): Eukaryota > Metazoa > Arthropoda > Insecta > Hemiptera > Cicadellidae > Neoaliturus > Neoaliturus tenellus. The sequence goes on from CM061532.1 coordinate 220,621,559, forward strand.
GGGTGGTTACATCATTCCCAACGGCCCAACTACATAAAGCCAATACAACTTACACGACCAGAAATTTCTCACAAAAAAATCTGGAAAAGCTTAAAATTAGCCTACAACAAGAGAATTGGAACACTGTATATACTGCACAAACGATAGATGAAAAATACAAGGAGTTCATAAGTAAAATTAGGCTTCAAATGGATTCCATCTGCCCGCGACTCACCAAAAAAACCAAATCAGAAAACACAAAAATATCCATTACTCCAACTCCCGAAATAAACGACTTGAAAAAAAACACAGAACAAGCCCTAAATAGGTACCTAGCTTCAGGCAGCGATGTGCACAAACACAACTATAACGAACAGAAAAAGCAATATGATCAACTAATTAAAACAGAAAAAAAGAGGAAGATAAACGACTACATCGACAATTCTAACAACAAAACCAAAGCAACATGGAAAGTCATAAACATGGAAAGAAACAAGCTTAAACCGAAAGAACAAATAAGCTCAATTAGAACAGACTCAGGAATAGAAACTGACCCATACAAAATAGCAGCAAAATTCAACAATTACTTTTTGAGCCTAGGACTCACAAAAACAAACAACGATAAGGATCAGACTTATATAGTGACACCTGCTCATAAACTAACTACATTAAATGAGATAACCAAAAAACAACTATTAAATATTATTAAAGAAACAAACCATAGCAATGCCGCTGGAATTGATGAAATACCTGGAAACTTACTAAAGTACTGCAAGGAAGAGGTGACTGAGCCCATCAAACACATAATAAATGCTTCAATTAGAAACAATACCATACCCAATAACATGAAAATATCACTTGTTTACCCTAAATATAAGAAAAATGACAAGCAAAGCATCGAAAACTACCGACCATTAGCAATCCTACCGGCTGCCTCAAAATACTTGGAGAGAACCATATACAACCAAATAGTGGACTTTTTGAACATACACAACATAATATCACCAAAACAGCATGGATTTAGAGCAAACAAATCTATAAACACTGCAATATCAGATTTACTACAGCTAATCACAGAAAACTGGGAAAATGGCAACAAAGTATCAGCAATATTCCTCGACCTAAAAAAAGCATTTGACTGCCTTGACTGGAAAATACTGCTTGACAAGTTTCAACAGATTGGAAAACAAACTGTAGAAATTGAACACACATTGAACAACATCAAACATAAAACCCGTGCTCCATTAATGTCAATGCTAAATGCAGTACCGCAAGGCTCGATACTTGGGCCCCTATGTTTCCTTGTCTACATAAATAGCCTACCAACTGTGCTCCCACCTACAACATCCTGCATCATGTTTGCCGACGACACCACGTTGCTCATACCTGGAAAAACAACTACAGCAGTACTAGATAACATAACCAGCGCAATACAAGCAGCATCTGAAAACTTACTAGACTTAAAACTAGAAATCAACCAATCCAAAACTGTACAGGTCAATTTCAAAACCACAAGTAGAACCACAATAGCAGAAAACAACCAACATCAATCCCCTGAATATCAATTTGGAATAGAACCACACACTAAATTTCTGGGAATAACAATAGACCAAAACCTTACATGGAACATACATACTGAAAAACTACAAACCAAACTTGCCTCTGCTCTTTATGGACTCAGACGAATTGAATCAATAGCCGGCAGCAAAGCAGCATTAACAGCTTACCACGCCCTATTCTCGGCTCACCTGAGATTTGGCATTATAGCATGGGGAGCGGCACCCTATACTTACATTGAACCACTACTTATATTACAGAAAAAAGCAATTAGAATTATCAATAGATTACCCCCACAAGAACACTGCAAACCATATTTTATCAGCAATCGGATCATGACAATAATCTCACTTTATATATTTGAAACAATCCAGCACAGCATGAAACACAACCATACAACAAGATCTGAAATCCATCTGTACAATACTAGAAATAAACAAAACATCGACTTGCCATATAATAGACTCAAAAAATCTCAAAACCATCCAAACTACATTGGGGCAAAGATCTTCAATCACCTACCGGATAACATCAAGAGAGAGACTGGCAACCGTTTCACCAAGCAACTGCGAAATTACCTGCTGCACCGACCATACTACACTCTTCAAGAATTCTATGACGACCATACTAGACAGAGACAATAACACAACTACCGATACTGGACATAGACTGAACCAATACCAAACCTAACCTAACCAAAGTACCAACCTAATTTCACCAAACCTAACCTTGACAATCCCCCGTTCTCGAGGAATGCGGAGGAGAAGAAAAATAAGTGAAGTAAGTAAGTGAATGTTTTATTTATTTAAGTGTAATAATTCAATGTCTGTGATATTAAATTAGGGACTTACAAATGTTTATATATCAATGTTGGCCATTTCAATTTCAATTTTATTGTATGCATAAAAATGTACTATTGACTTCGTCCATTGTTTTTATATCGGCTTAAGGACTGTAAAATTCTTTTTTATTTATTTATTATTTGTACTGAACAGACCAACATGTTTTGTCACATAGCTCAGTTGATGTTGGTTGTTTGAATGTTTACGTTTTGCACAGTGCCCTCTGTGGGAGATCCCTCCACTGTCCAGCTACCTCTGGCAGGGCCGGGAGATGAGCGTGGGACTGCGCGGTGAAGTGCAGCTAGTCAACGCGTCATTGGCTCTTCAGTTAGCCCACGCCTGGATACAACGCAAACAGTTTGGTAATAATTTGTAATTTACACTTCATGATTTTGTGGTCATGGCATTAAACTGGGTTATTTATTGAAACTGTTAGATCCAGTCCAAAAAGAAAATCCGTAAGGCAATGAGCGATCAACTGACGGCGGCAAAAGTAGACAAATTTCAAAAGTAACAAAGTAAACAAATACTTTGTGACAAAGTTTATGTTGTACCAGTAGTTTATTTCCAGTACCATTTACTGGTGTAAATGCACGTTAGAACGTACAGTAACTGACACTACAATATAGTGAAAGTAAAGATAAAAAAAGTATTCCAATACAGTAGAAGCTCTCAAATCCGGCAACCTCCGGACCGGACCACAGGCCGGATTTCAAAATGTCCAGACTAACCGGCGGTTTATTAAACGTGCTAAACAGAGACCTGTATTATATGTGTGTTCCAACAATAAACTATTAGGATGTATTTAACAATGAAGGGTATCATACTTGCCCAATCAATGTAATGTATCAACTTTTTCACCATCATGATTTGCTCCTTCTCAGAAGTTGTAGCACCGAAATGACGATCGGAAACGGACAAGGGGTCGCTAGCGATGAACGTGCGTTTAGCAGACAATAATACTGGTCTTCTGTCAATGAAGGCCCTATCATATAGGACCGTAAAAGCGACAGAATCTGTCTAGTGACCTAACTTCGATGATCGGACCGCGAAACACCCAACAAAAGATAAAGATAATAAATAGAACACTAACAAAAAGTTTTAGAAGATATTCGATACCAAATAGTCCGGAAATTGTCAATTGAACTGATATATTTTAGTGATATAACAAGTTTACCCTTGTCTATTTTTTCCGTGGGAAACGTCCGGGGCTGAACATTTCATTTCTGGAATACCGCGGCCGGATTATCCGGCGGCCGAACCATCGGAGGGCAGACTAGAGGGCTTCCACTGTGAAAAGCCTATCCTTTGTATAGCAAGAAGTTTTAGTGGTTTAAGGCTCTTTATTTTATTATACGACTTTCAAGGGTCAATCAAGTGAGCAAAAGCCAAATGTAAATAATTTTAGTTGGTATAAGATTTTATCTGTGTGTCATAATTCATTAACAGAATATGTTTTATTTTATTTTTGATATATAACTTAAACTAGGGGACCTATGCTGCTTTGAAGCATTTAAGCTATTCCTGATGTTCGTTGCGTCGTCTGCATGTGAATACCTTTGACATAAACAATAAAAATTTGTGTAAAGAACCACTGAACGGACTCGTAAACCATTTTGTAAATTATTTTAATGAATATATAACTTAAATTTAGGGTTGCATATCTTTAGTGCGTTAATCCCCACATGGGAAAAATCAGTATACTCCTAGTTATTAAAGAAATCTGTTTGTGACACCTTGAAACTCTGTGTTAAAGCAAAATGATTGCAGGAAAAGTCTAACAATGGTGGTTAGGGGACTTTATTTTGTATGTTCAACAAACTTGTCCGCATAATTTAACTTTGGTTTTTTTTTTAAATTTACATTTATGATAAGGTTTTTCTGTTTTTTACTAAAAACAATCACACTAACTTTGGAATAAAATGTTTCAGACAGGAGTAAGACCGGTTTATTGGGCTTTGCCCAACCTTTCACTATATGCAAACCGACTGCTGAAGCACTAAAGCACTGCTCTTGGCCCGGCCGCTACCAAATACTGACCAGGAAGTTTATTCATGGGACGTGCACTTATTACTTGGATGGAGCTCACACTTTGGAGAGTATCGAGCTCTGCGCTCAGTGGTTTCATCAGGCAACAAATAACATTGTTTCAAGGTACCTATTGGTTTGATTATTTTGAAAATAGGCCTATTGATTGGGTTCAGTTATTTACCCGCTCTTTATTTTTATAAATTAGCATATTTCTGGGCTTTTTCTCTTTTTTATATGATCAAAAATGTACTTGTACAAAAATTCTTTGAATGATAAGGTTTGGAATTAAAGTTGCTGGTAACTTTTCAAAATTACATGGGGTTTGTGTGAGGAAAAGTTATTAATTGCTTGGTTTACTATAATAAAATGAAATGAAATTGTTTATCGTCTCAATATCAAAACTTTACTTAATACCACAATAGGTAATAACAGGTGCTTTGTCAGCTAAAGTAAAAATTGAAACTAATAATAGTCCCAAAAATAATAACAACAATGACAATAAACTTCTTGTTATTAAAATCAGATACATTAGAGTTGGTCAACCAAGGCTCTATTATGTAATGACATCAGAATGAGACACTGGTTTTTGTCACACCAGCTCACTTTGTGTATTTTGTCCGTTTTGATGCCTGTTGCATTTTTTAATGTTCTGATGGGGAAGAATCCAAACCCCAGTCTTGCTACTCCATTAAATATATACACTAATGTGAATACACTTCTCATATTATAGGCGTGTTTAAAATTGACTTATGGTGGTGAAATCTTCAACAGCGAACATGAAATGTAAGTGACAGATGTTAGGTAAATCAGTTCTGCCACTCTTCCTTGCTTTGCATGAAACATTTTATGATTAAAGATTCTGTTTTTGTTGTTATAATGTGTTTTTGTAAAACTAGCTGAATAATTATAAGATCACTAGCAGCGACTGTGGCATTAGAATACAAACCTGTCAACATTTCGGTATCAAAGTTGCAGAAAAAGTTGAAAATAACAGTTGTAATAATAATTTAAATAGTATGACTTTTCAAAAAGACAAAACACCTCAAGAAATTAACCAGATACTGATGAATGAAAATAAACAATTAAAAGAAGACCTCTTGATAATAGAATCAATATCTGAGCTCTTGGATGTTAACACTTGGTTAACAGATGATTCTATTAATCTTTACTGTGAAATACTTTCTACTAAGGTATTAGGGCCTGAAAGTAAAACTGTTTTGATTAGTCCCAGTGTCTGCCAGGCAATTAAAATGTATCCATGTGACATAAAGACTCTTATTGAGCCATTCAATACAGACGGAAAGGAACTGTTAATTTTTGTAGTCAATGACTCAGTGGAGCAGAAATCGGAAGGTGGAACACATTGGAGTTTAGTGCTTCTGTCTAAGAATAATAACATGTTTTACTCCTATGACTCTTTGTTTGATACAAATGTAAAAGCCACTCAAAAACTAGTTACAACTTTGTCAACACATTTTCAAATTGATCATCCGGAAGTTATACGAATTGAAGGTCCGACTCAGAACAATACAACTGATTGTGGTTTATATGCTCTGTTAGCCATAGACTACCTCATACAATGTGAAATGGTTGACAGTAGTATTAAGTCCTTCCCTATAGATTTACCAAATTTTGACCATGATGATTGCGTAAACAAACGATTTAAGATGTTTTATGCTATAGTTAATAGGAAAAAGCTAAACAGAGATCAGATATTGAAGTTAATGAGTAGCCAACATCTAAATGAAGCTGGAAAGTCACGAGGCAAGGTGCTAAATACTTGGAAAGAGGCTTCAAAAAGCAAAGACAGGTTAAAACTACATCGGAAACATAACTACAATAGTAACAATAACACAGATTTTGTACTCTCATGTAGCAACAAATACGCATGTTTATCTGAAGAGATTGAATCCCAAAACAAAAATCTAGCAAACTACTGTAATCCACCTCAAAGGAGCATTAAACCATCTAGACCTGGTAAACCAACTACACATCAGGATCTACAGGATTGTAATCGTACGGATGTACTGCTGGTTGCCGACAGCCAAGGCAAGGACCTGTCCTACATGTTGGAGAAGGTGTTGGGAAGATCTTTCAGAGTTTTTGGGCATGTACAACCAGGAGCATTGCTGGAAAGAGTGGTTGCACCTTTGGAGAACGGCTCAAAACAGGCATCTGACAAAGGCTGGGTCGTAATAGTCGGAGGATGTAATGATATGGCACAAAAGAATGATGAAATCAGTACAAAGCAACATTCTGAACAAATAATCTCTACTCTTGAATATCAGATTAATAAGTACCCAGGTTTGAATGTGGTAGTTTCAACCATACCTTACCGCTATGATCTCCATCATGAGCATAGTTTACAAAGAGCTATATGTAAAGTAAATGAAGGAATTAGGAATCTAGTGGATAAATACCCAAATAATGTTCATTTGCTGGATCTTTGGTACTTGGAAAGATTCTGTCATACAAGACATGGTTTTCATATTAATAAAAATGGAAAGTCCCGGATCACCGAACTAATGTATGAAATGATTACATGGAAAAGTAAAAGACAAACAGTTACTGAGAAAGTTTTAGATGAGGAGCCCCGAATTCAAGTAATTGACCAAGACATGGCAGTGGTAATCAATAAAAAACGTCATGATAGTTCTGTTGCATTTGCCCATTGTATATCAGGAGACTTTGGACATGAAAGGCAAATGTCAGCTGGGGTAGCTGTGAAATTCAAAAAAGAATTCGGTAAGCCAAATATTTGGGACTGCATTGAAGATCATTATTTGACCTTCAAAAACTTCAAGCATTTAGTCTGCTCACCATTAGGTTGTGTCAGGGACAAAATCCCCCTGAAGCACTTTGTTAAAAGAATAGTACAATTCCAAGAGGAAACTGGAGCAAAAATTGAAATTGTTGCTTATAAGCAAACATCAGAAAGAATCCTAAATAATGGTTTGAGCCATGAACAGTTTTTAAATACGTTGAGGAAGCTTGTGAGTGACGAGATCAATTCACAACCAGATAGTGAAGAGAACCGGCCTTTGACAGAATCTCCACAATCACCAATGACATCCAGTCCACCATGGAAGGGCTGGCCCACACCAGAAGCGAGACAACAGCGTACCGAGGCATCACCTGAGACAGCCTGCAACTCCCACCAGATAAGTGTTAGTGAAGTGAAAGAGCAGAGCAGTGCTTCAAGTGAGTTGAGTGATGTGTTGGTTCGTCAGGAGCCCACCGAAGTTTACAATGTACAGTCCAATGCTATGCCTTTAAACTACCTTGCAAAACAAAAACAAAAGCCCAGTTGAAAAAACAAAATAAGGCTTCCCTAAAAGTAAAAAGTATAAGTTTGTTAACTAAATTTAACAAAAAAATTACTAATAGGAAAAATAACAAAATCACAACAAATTTAAAAATTTTTCACCAAAACATAATGGATTTGAGGACACGTTTGGAATCATTGGAAGTTATTTTATCAGAAATCAACCCGGAAATAGTAGTTTTGACGGAACATAACATGTCGGTGAACGAGTTAGAAAAAGTTAACATAAAAAATTATTCAGTCATTTCACAATATTCTCGTACAACTACATCTGGTGGGGGGGTTATGATATTATCGAAAGGGGAGATAAAGGCAAAGCAAATGACTCTGCCAGCTATAGATAATCTGTGTACAGATAAGTTATTTGAATGCACAGTAGCTAAATTTAAATTTAAGAGTTTAAGTTTCATTTTGGTAGGAATTTATAGGAAACCTCAATTTAACACGTTCGCTACCACAATGTTAAAAAAAAAATCGTAACCACAGCCCGCCGCCGCAATTTTGCGGCGGGCGAGTTCTACTGAGAGCCCACCGCCGCATATCTGCGGCGGCTGGGCTCATTAAAATAGACTACCGCCGCATATCTGCGGCGATGGTTCCATGATACTAAATACGAAATTTCTTCAGTGCGGTCTATTTTAATGGTCAGACAGTTTAGGCGCGGTCTACGGGATAGTCCGCCGCATATGTGCGGCCCTTGGTCTGTGGCTAAAACAATCACTGACGTCACTAAAATGTTTTACGTACATTTTTATTTAAAGTATTTTTGAAAGTAACATTTTTTTAACGTATTTGATACATCTTTACACAAATATTCATCAAATCTCTTATATGACACATTGAAAAAAGTTTATTGTGTAAGAAAAATGTATAAACATTTGCATTTTGTAAACTTGTAAAACATCATAATTACTACGTAAATGAATTGTAAACAACTCTTTTTGTAAACTAAATATTTCAATACAACGGTTTTATGTATAAGCCGTATTTTATTTTCCGTTTTTCAAAGGTTATGACTAAAAATAAGGTTATATTAGTGCCGACGCTAACATGCGTCACTTAGTCTCTGACCATGCGCCGCAAATTTGCGGCGCTCAAAAAATTATCAAAAATGAAGAGAAAATTGTATACATATTTTTATTTAATGAAATTAAGATATTTTGAAGTGTGAAAACTAATTTTGGACGGTTTCTATTCGTGGTCTGTGGCATAAGTCACAACCACTAGGGCCGGTCTACAGGGAAGTCCATGATTATTTTTGTGGGCTGTGGGATTGGCCAGACCGCCGCATATATGCGGCGGCTGGTAGCGAACGTGTTAAAAATGGAGAATTCTTGGAAAGGCTTAATTCTTTGATGGAAATTTTAGTTAACAAAGAAAAACACCTGATTGTGGCAGGAGACTTAAATATAAATATTTTAAAAAATTCATGTGAATAAAGGGAGCTCAGGAATATATTGCGCTGTCATGGGATGAAACATTTAATTGATTTTCCCACAAGAGTAACATTAAGATCAGGGTCATGCATTGATAACTTTTTAACAAATATTAATAAAAATGAGACTAAAGTCACAGGACTTATAACAATGTTATCAGACCATGATGGGCAGTTGTTGGAGCTGCTTTGTTTTCAATCAGACTGTAGGAAAAGTTTGACCTTTTCAGGAAGAAAATTTTCAGCAGAAAATATCGAATTATGCAAAAAGTTTTTAGAAAACGAAAATTGGCTTCCACTGTACAATGCAGGAATTGCAATTGAAAAAAAATATGAATACTTTGACCAAATTTTTACTTATTATTTCAAAATCTGTTTTCCAAAAGTTACTAGGAAAAAGATTTTTAAAAATCAGTCGTGGATAACACCAGAAATTAAGAAGGAAAAAGAAATGCTTATCGATTTAAGTAAGATGGTAAGACAAACTAAATCTCAGAACCTCAAAGAATTAGTTAAAGTTAGATATAAGATATATAATGAAAAACTGATTGAATCTAAAAAAAAGTATATGGATGAAAAAATAAAAAATTCTACTGATATACAGAAAGCAACATGGAAAATTGTAAATGAGGAACTGAATTGTAGTAGAAATAAGACACAGATAGACAATATTAAATTAAAAATCAATGACATGACTGTAAAAGACCCATCCTCTGTTTGTAATTATCTCAACAATTATTTTGTCAACATAATAGATGAAATGTTAGATGAACTCCCTCCAGCACAAATACAAACTGATGGTTCAAATAATTCTACAGATCAATGTATTCCAAATTTTAGGTGCCCACCGGTCGATGAAAAAGAGCTGGACAAAATTTTCGACTCTCTAAAAAGTAAATGGTCCAGTGGTTACGATGACGTTCCCATTAGGTTGATAAAATACCTTAAGTATCCATTAATTAAACCAATTTCACACTTAATAAATTCCTCTTTTGTATCAGGCATATTTCCGGACAAATTAAAAATATCAAAGGTTATTCCGATTTTTAAAAAGGGGGATAAGACAGGAATTGGAAATTATCGGCCTGTATCAATCCTCCCTTCCATTTCAAAAGTTTATGAAAAGGCAATGAAAAACAGATTGGTTAATCACATAGAACATAATAATCTTTTGGATGAAGAACAACACGGTTTTTGGAAAAATAAATCCACTATTTCAGCTTTAGTCTCATTTACAGAATCCCTATTAGAGTCAATGGACAAAAAAGACAAAACAATTGGCGTCTTCATGGATTTATCAAAAGCCTTCGATAGCATATCGCATGACCTACTTTTGGAAAAATTGAATAATTTAGGGATTAAAAACAATCACCTAAAATGGTTTTAATCATACCTCACAAATAGAGTACAATATGTAGAAATATCATATACATCTAATAACAGAATTTTAAAATTTAATTCTAAAACTCAAACCATAAGAAATGGGGTGCCACAAGGTTCAATCCTGGGCCCTTTGTTGTTTATATGTTATATCAGAGGAATGCCACAGTGTCTAAGTAGCACATGTGGTGTAAAGAGTCAGCTGTGTTTATATGCAGATGATTCCAACATGATCATGGCTGCTGGGACAGAACCAGAACTGGAAATAATGGCTCATGTTGAAATTTCAAAATTAATTGATTATTTCATTAAAAATAAGTTAATATTAAATAAGGAAAAAACTAACTTTGTGGCTTTTTATACAAAACAAAATAGAACCGGTCTAGATCCTCTCATTCTGGGAGGCACTGAGGAAATAAATAAAATCAATGACACAAAATTCCTTGGATTGGTTATTGACAAACACTTGAGCTGGGATTTACATGTTGAATTTGTGATTAAAAAAATTAGTACCGGTATTTTTGTGCTTCGAAGGCTTTCCAAAATTTGCAGTTTTTCAGTTTTAAAAATGCTTTTTTATGCCCATATTCAGTCGCACATAGCTTATGGAATAGGAGTGTATGGAGGGACTTCAGGAAAAAATTTGAAAAAAATTCTAGTTTTACAAAAAAAGGCCCTAAGAATTATTTTGAAATTAAAAAGTGATGAGTCTGTGAAACAACACTTTATTGACTTAAATATTTTAACAGTTCATGGTTTATATATTTTTGAATGTATAATGTATATTAAAAATAATAATGAAAAGTGTATTAAGAAAGAGAGGGAGCACCCCTATAACACAAGAAATAAAAAAGAATTTACTGTTCCCAAACATAATCTAGAATTATACTCCAAGAGAACTAGTTATGCTGGCATGAAATTTTTAAGGATGATTCCTAAAGATATAAAAAATGTAGAAAATAACTCAAAGTTCAAAACATTATTGAAAAAATATCTGGTAGGGAAAGCGTGTTATTCTGTTGATGAATTGTAGCTAAATTAAAATAGTCCTGAAATAAATTGTATTTTGTAGATCTTAAGATATACTTTATTTTCTTGTATAAAGAGTTGACGCTATTTATTGTACATTTGTGCAAATCTCAATAAAGATATTTTGATTGATTGATTGATTGAAAGTATCTTATCTAAAGTTTTAGGGATGGGTTGGTTGTTAATGTCGGTTGTCGGTTTTTGACGAAAAAACAGATAACCGAGAATTGATAACACATATTGGTTTTCGGTTTATCGGTTTTTTTACTAACTAAAGATAAAAATTTGAATAGAAATCAATCACAAAGGAAAGGACGTCCCGGTTCTAGGAAGATAACAATACAATATGAGACGATAGATGGAATGCGGAACATCTGCCGATAAGAGCTCTATTGTTTGGCATCCGGCCGGCCGGCGATCGCTTATCTGATTTACGACCTTATCAGTTCCCTAGTACAATATATTCGGTTTTTTTAACTAATTGTCGTACAAAAACAAAATATAGCTATTTTTTTGTCTGATTTTCACGAATTGAATAAAACTTTAATCAAAGTTGAAGGTTCAACCTATATAGGTGAATTAATGATATTATGTTGTTTTCAATATTTAACTAAAAAAGTCAAGCCAAGTCAAGTCAAAATATCTTTATTTATTAAGTACATATTAATGTACATTAAATGGCGTCATTTGTACTACAGTACAACTAAACTCTAACTTAAACCTAAGAAAAGAAAGCATTAGATTTTACATATATAGCTACATTTTGAACAAAGAATACACAAAACATAAATGAAAAATTTAATTTTGTAGTCTATTCTTTATTGGGGGGTGGAAAAGAATTCCTCCAGAGAATAGAGAGCTTTTTCTATAAGATAGGTTTTTAGTTTCCTTTTAAATTTAGGCATTTTTTCTTCATTTTTAATGTCATTAAATAAATATTTTAAAAATTTTAGTCCTATGTAAGTTGGTTTTTTTATAAAATGTTAATTTATGTCGCGTTGAAGTGATGAATTTTTTATGTCTCGTATTGTATGGGTGGCTTTTAAAGTTAGAGATTTCTAAATATTTTTTTGCAATTATGGATGTGTCTAAAATATATTGTCCACAAACTGTTAAAATCCCTAATTCTTTAAATTTGTCTTTTGCTGTTTCGTAATATTTCAATTTTTCTATGATTCTTACAGCCCTTTTTGTAATTTTAGTATGCTCTTCATATTTGATTTTGTGGTTGAACCATAAAGGCATAAGCCATAAGCTAAATGAGAATGTATGTTTGCAAAATGTATATTTTTCATTGTTTCTTTATTACAAAAGAATGCCATTCTAGAGAGTGAATAAATTCCTGAACTTAATTTTGATAATAATTTATCCACATGTGCATTCCAGCTTAAGTTTTGGTCTATGATTAGACCTAGAAACTGTGCACTATTTTTATTTTCTATTTGTTGTCCATTGTACATTATAATTGGATCAATTATCTGTTTGTTTTGTTGTGTTTTGAATACTATGTAGTTGTTCTTTTTGGCATTAAGTGTTAATTTATTCTGCTCCAAGAAATCGCCAATGTTTTCTAGTTCAACAAAACTTAGGATCTCAACTTCTTGGAGTGTTTCAGCCGATACCCTAAGGTTTGTGTCATCAGCATAAAGACAAAGATTATTTTGAGGCAAGCTTGATAGTGAGTTGCCTGCATCATTAATGTAGCACAAAAATAATAGAGGACCCAGAATTGACCCCTGCGGAACACCACATTTTATATACTCTGTTTCTGAAGAAAACTTTAAAATTGTATTATCTGGGGTTTGATGGGTAATTTCTACAAATTGACAACGACCATTACGATATGATTGAAACCATTTCATAGCTTTTTTTTGTATTCCTGACATTTTAAGTTTATTAATTAATTGATTGTGGTTGACACTGTCAAATGCTTTTGACAGGTCCATGAAAATTCTTAGATACTTAGATACTTTTATTTGAAACACCGACGCACTCTGTGGTGCGTATTTTAAGGTGAGTATGACTGAAGGGGTGAGTGTGATGATTGTAATGGATCAGATGAGGTGTAGCTTTGTTACTGACAAATATCAGCTGTTTCATTTGTCAGGATCATTAATTAATAGCCCAATGACCAAAGGCCCAATGATAAATATATATACTGTATATATACATATATATATATATATATATATATATATATATATATATATATATATATATATATATATATATATATATATATATATGAAAATGAACGAACGCTGTTTTTGGCTTCTATGGTCCTCAAAATGAAAAAGTAGCATGGTCCCGGGCTTAGGTCTTACCATGGCTACTACCGTAAAAGAGTATTCCCTATAGTAAAATTCGCTAAAAAAGAAAATATGTTTAAAACTTGAGGTTTTAGCGAATTTTTCTATAGGGAATACGCTATTGTGGTAGTAGCCTTAGTAAGACCTAAGCCCGGGACCACTTTACTTTTTCATTTTAAGGTCCCCAGAAGCCAAAAACTCCATTTGTTCATTATATGTATATAAACAGTTTATATAAATAATATATATACAGGGTGTTCGGAAAAAACGTTTCAGGAATTCAGGAGGTTATTGCCCACATCAAAATAAGCAAAAAAGTTCCTATAAACATATGTCCTAAAATGCTTCGTTAACCCGCTAGCCGCCATTTTGATTTTTACACAAAATAATTTTTATTTCCGTAATGGATCATTGTATTAAGTTAAGATTTGGCATGCACCTTTATCATAGCAATACCCATTTTCAAGAAAAAAGTTATTTTTTTCCAATCAATATTTTCAAAATGGCGGCCATTTTAAAATTTTAAACTAAAATATCTCAAAACCGGTAAATTTTACAAAAATTTTACTAGACACAAAAAAGTTGACGAATTTAATTATCTAACCAATGGTACCAAGTTTGTAAGGATCTGACAATAAATAACGGAGTTATTGAGATTTTTATGCATAAAAACATTGATTTTGCATTGTAATTAATGCTAATTAAGGTAATTTTAATTGAAAAATCTCTATAACTCCGTTATTTGTTGTCAGATCCTTACAAACTTGGTACCATTGGTTAGATAATTAAATTCGTCAACTTTTTTGTGTCTAGTAAAATTTTTATAAAATTTACCGGTTTTGAGATATTTTAGTTTAAAATTTTAAAATGGCCGCCATTTTGAAAATACACATTAGAAAAAAATAACTTTTTGCTTGGAAATGGGTATTGCTATTATGAAGGTTCATGCCAAATATTAACTTAATACAATGATCCATTACGGAAATAAAAATGATTTGGTGTAAAAAACAAAATGGCGGCTAGCGGGTTAACGAAGCATTTTAGGACATATGTTTATAGGAATATTTTTGCTTATTTTGATGTGGGCAATAACCTCCTGAATTCCTGAAACATTTTTTCCGAACACCCTGTATATATATACAGGGTGTTCGGAAAAAACGTTTCAGGAATTCAGGAGGTTATTGCCCACATAAAAATAAGCAAAAAAGTCCCTGTAAACATATGTCCTAAAATGCCTCGTTTACCCGCTAGCCGCCATTTTGTTTTTTACACTAAAAATTTTTTATTTCCGTAATGGATCATTGTATCAAGTTAATATTTGGCATGAACCTTCATCATAGCAATGCCCATTTTCAAGAAAAAAGTTATTTTTTTCCAATGTGTATTTTCAAAATGGCGGCCATTTTAAAATTTTAAACCAAAATATCTCAAAACAGGTAAATTTTATAAAAATTTTACTAGATGTATAATATATATATATATTATACATATAATGTACATATAATGTACATATAATGTATGTATATATATACAGGGTGTTCGGAAAAAACGTTTCAGGAATTCAGGAGGTTATTGCCCACATAAAAATAAGCAAAAAAGTCCCTGTAAACATATGTCCTAAAATGCCTCGTTTACCCGCTAGCCGCCATTTTGTTTTTTACACTAAAAATTTTTTATTTCCGTAATGGATCATTGTATCAAGTTAATATTTGGCATGAACCTTCATCATAGCAATGCCCATTTTCAAGAAAAAAGTTATTTTTTTCCAATGTGTATTTTCAAAATGGCGGCCATTTTAAAATTTTAAACCAAAATATCTCAAAACAGGTAAATTTTATAAAAATTTTACTAGACACAAAAAAGTTGACAAATTTAATTATCTAACCAATGGTACCAAGTTTGTAAGGATCTGACAACAAATAACGGAGTTATTGAGATTTTTCAATTAAAATTACCTTAATTTGCATTAATTGCAATGCAAAATCAATGTTTTTATGCAGAAAAATCTCAATAACTCCGTTATTTGTTGTCAGATCCTTACAAACTTGGTATCATTGGTTAGATAATTAAATTCGTCAACTTTTTTGTGTCTAATAAAATTTTCATAAAATTTACCGGTTTTGAGATATTTTAGTTTAAAATTTTAAAATGGCCGCCATTTTGAAAATACACATTGGAAAAAAATAATTTTTTTCTTGAAAATGGGTATTGCTATGATGAAGGTGCATGCCAAATATTAATTTAATACAATGATTCATTACGGAAATACAAATTATTTTTGTGTAAAAAACAAAATGGCGGCTAGCGGGTTAACGAAGCATTTTAGGACATATGTTTATAGGAACTTTTTTGCTTATTTTGATGTGAACAATAACCTCCTGAATTCCTGAAACGTTTTTTCCGAACACCCTGTATATGTGTGTGTGTGTGTCCCTGGTACTGATAACTTTTGAAGGGGACCTCCGATTTTGATTGAATTTTTTATGAAGGTGTAAGACCAGGTCTATTTTCATGAGTTCGCGAACCAGCCCTGTCGGGTTATGGAAACGGGGTTTTATGGGGTTTCAAAGGGGTTAAAATGGGTTTTGACATTTTTTAACCTCAATTTTTAAAATTCAATAATTTTAACTAAAACCATTTAAAAGAGTTTAAAAAACAAACAATTTAGTATTTTTAATTTATTTCTTAGCTTAATAGATTCCGGAGAAAAGCTAAAAACATGGGGGTTTCCCATGTTAATCTTATTTGAAATCAATAAAACGCTGTATCTCGCTTATTTATTGACATAACTTGGTATTCCGGTTGTTATTTCTCCTTTGTCTACTGATTCAGTTAGAGATTCAATAAATAAATAAATAAATAAATCTTTATTTGCCATTTGACAATATTACATGTATCGGGCAATGTCATTATTACAGCAACAGCCACAGTCATAACTTAAATCTATATCCCTACTATAAGTATACAATAATGGTACATAGTGGTAAAAAATACAAATATAATAAAGGCCTATACAAAATAAAAACTACAATACAAATGCACAATACAGAATGGTTCAGTTATTAAAAGTCAACATTGATTCTAAAAAATTCATTTATGTCATAAAAAGGGTTTTGCAAGAGCCAGGTATAGAACTTATTTTTAAAAATCTTAGAATTATATTTACAGATGCAATTTATTAATTTGTTGTACACCCTAAGGGACATTACAGTATGACTGTTTTGTGATTTACTCAACCTACAATAATCTATTAAGACTTTGTCTCTGTTTCTAGTACTGTAAACATGTTCAGGAAGTTTTAGCAGCTGCGGGTTATTTAGCATGTATGTAATGAGCTCAAATAAATAGAGATTTATGACGGTTTGAATTTTTGTTTCAATGAAAAGTGGCCTACAATGATCTAAAGGGTTGGACTTTGTTAGAATTCGGATGGCTTTTTTTTGAAGGAACAAGATTTCATGGACTCTAGAACTATTGCCCCACAGTAGCAGGCCATATCTAATTATTGATTGAAAGTATGCAAAATAGGCCGTTCTTACATGGTTGGTTTCGATACAGTGTGTGAGACGTCTCAGGAGGTAGACAGTTCTAGATAATCTAGCTGCGATGAAATCAATATGATGCCCCCAGGTTAAGTTATTGTCTATGTGTACACCTAGGAACTTCACTGAATTCGAAATATTATTTTGATGTTGTGCTTGAGGCAGTGGTCTTAAACTGAAAAAAATTGATTGTGTTTTAGCTTCATTCAGTAGAAAACCATTATCTTTAAACCAGTTTGATGCAACAAGGAGAGTATTTTGTTTGAGTTTTTCAAGGCAATTAAAATCACTATTTGCGCTAAAAAAGGTTGTGTCATCTGCATAAAGAATTGTGGTTGATGGAACTGTATCTGGGAGATCGTTAATGCAAATTAAGAAAAGGAGGGGACCTAACACAGATCCTTGGGGAACTCCGTATTTAACTTCCACCTCCTGAGACCATTGTCCATTTATGAAAACTTTTTGCCTACGGTTTGAGAGATAGGATTGAAAAAACTTTAGAGCAATGCCCTTAATACCGTAAAAGGACAACTTTTCCAGAAGATCGGCATGATTCACACAATCAAAGGCCTTGCTCAGGTCACACAAGGTGGCCTGAGCAAAATCCTTCTCTTCAAACGCTGAGAGCACATGGCGAACTAGTTTATCTATGGCATTGACTGTGGACATGTTTTTGCGAAAACCAAACTGATTTGGGTCGAACAAATTATTTTCCTCAAAGTGTTTACTAATTTGATGGTGTACTAGTACTTCTATTAGTTTGGAAATGACAGGTATTATTGCAATGGGACGATAGCTCTCTGGTTTGTCTTTTTGGCCTTTCTTAAAGACAGGACAGATTCTAGATAGTTTCAATTGTTCTGGGAAAATCCCTTCCTGAAGGCAGCTATTAATACAGTAACATAAAGGATTGGCAATACTAGTAATAATGTATTGAATTAAGTTATTCGACATATTATAAACATCACTACTATTCGAGTTACTTAAATTCTTTGCAGCATCAATTACTTCCTTAGGTGAAACAGTCTTCCATTCAAAGTTAAGTAAAACAGCTGTGTTTCCAAGGTATTTGTCATTATTACAAACTGTGGGGGTCTGAATCTTATTCTTAATATCTAAAACACTATTGACAAAAAAGTTATTAAATACATCAGGAGAGATCTCTGGAACGCTTTTCTGTATGACATTGTTTGTTTTCTTTATTACAGACCATGCTGCCTTACATTTATTTTGACTATTTTTTATGAGATTAGCATTTTCAGCCATTTTAGCAGCTTTTACATCCAATTCATATTCTTTTTTCAGGCTTTTGTAACTTTCCATTATACCTAATTCTGGCTCCTTTACCCCTTTAATTAGTTTATGTAAAAAAATTAGCCTACTTTTCTTCTTTCGAAGGTCATTTGTGTACCACTTAGCCAGAGACCCAGCCCTTTTCCTTAATGTATTAACTGATTTAGACCTATGTTGTTTTAGGACTGAGAAAAAATCTATACAATTTACAATTATTTCATAAAAAATATTGAACGGATTTGCAGTAGTTTGGGCTTTTTGAAAAAAAGAGATGTTCCAATCAATGGAGTCTAGTTTATCTTTTATGGCTTGAAAAGATGCATTAGGCAGGATAATTGACTGACCTTTGTGAACAGAAAACCGGTCCAAACTGGTATCTATGTTATTCTTACTAATATGATTTAATCTACTGTCAATTTCAATTGTCACCAGGATCCTGTCATGGTCAGAGAATGGAAAAGGAATGATTTTACAAGATTTAACCTCAGATGATGGATGGTTTACAAAAACATTATCTAGCCAATTATTTCCTCTTGTTGGTTTGGAATTTAGGCAGTAAAAATTAAACTGTCTAAGCAAGTTAACAAAAAGTTTTACTGTGTTTTTACTCTTTGTAATGTCAAAGCTTTCGTTAAAGTCACCCGCAAAAACAACAAAATAGTTTGACCATCGGGATAGAAAAACAAGAAGACTTTCCAAGTTTTCAAGAAAAATATAAGGATCACCAGCTGTTGAGTGGTATAAGGAAATGACAATAAGTTTTAATTTGTCAATAAAAATCGCAGACACTTCAAAGTGAATTTCAGTATAAAATGTGGTTACATCACAGATCCTAGTTTGTATATCATTATGAACAAAAATTAGAGAACCCCCCCTAATATGATTTTTTCTACAACTAGCACTGGCACATGTGTACCCATTTGGAGCTGATAATTCTGTTTCATGTTCATTTAACCAGTGTTCTGTTAAGCAAATTATGTCTAAGTTTGGAAAATCAAATAAATAACTTTCAAGTACAGAGGTCTTACATTTAATACCTTGGATATTCAGTGATAAAATCTGAACATGAGAACATAGGCCTACTTCATTAAATCTACCCCATTTAGGCTCACAGGTTAAGTTGACACCAGTGATGTGTTTATTACTGTTAAAAAAGGGCCAGGAATGCTAGATAGAGACTCTAAATTACTAATTAGACATTTTTTTATAATTAATTTACTTGTGTCCGGTGTGGAGAATCCACAGAAGTTGTCCATCAACGAGTTGTCGAGTGCTGGCTCCGGGATAGATGGAGATGTAGGCCTAGATGGTTGATCTGCAGGTTCCGCGGCAGATGGAGATGTAGGTCTCGGTGGTTCACTTGCAGGTTCCGGTGTGAATGGAGATGTAGGTCTAGATTGTTCATTTGTAGGTTCCCGCACTTTCGCAGCGCCTGAGGAGCTTTTAAGTAGGTCACTAAGAATAGACCCATGTGTAGGTGTAGGTCATTGATTTTTTTAGGCCTAATGAGATTATTTCATTCATAACCATGCTGGCTATCATTATTCTTCCTCTCTTATTGAAATGAAGGCCATGACTTGTGTGCAAGTGGCGAGGTAGTTCATTAATGGCCATGAACCTTGCGTGGGGAGTTCTTGATATTAGATGTGAAACTTCAAAGTTTACATAGTCTACACTGGAACACACATTAGGCCGATGATGTTGATTAGGTATCCCTGCCACTATTACATTTGTGTGTCTCGTTGAATTTATAACGCCTCCAAAAATGTCTACTAGTCTATCTTCTTCATCAAGTATGTTATTATTGGACCCTCCAATAACTACTACGGCATCACTTTTTTTAAAGTCTTTTGTTAGGCTAGCAATACTGTGAGTAACCGCACTAAGGCTCGCACCTGGTTTAAAGAAGCACTTGATATCATAGTCCGCACTTTCACTGATATGTTTAATATTGTTAACAAGATGACGGCCATGACTATCGGCCAAAATGATGACAGTAGGCTTAGGTTTACTTCTTTCAATATGACTAGGCCTCTTCCCCGCTGAAGCAACTTTGTTGTGGTTTGTCTTTTTAGGCTTAGGCAAGGATAAAAATTCCAATTTACTTTCAGAGCTATTAGCCCCAGGAAGGGGTGGGAAGTTACTAGGATTAGACAGTAGTTCCTCTACATCGCTTTCTTCACTCAGAATCTGAAATCGATTGCCACCTACCTCATCACGTGTTTCACTGGGCCTGTGTTTATGCTTAGGTCTAGCGGTCTTTTTTGGTGTAATAAAGTCATAAGTCCTTTTATTTGAATCCATGGATGACACTAACTCCCTATGATCTAATTGGTCACGTAACAGTCGAATTACCTCATTTTTTGAAGCTATTTCTTCCTGTAGTTTAGTTATTTGGTGGAGTAGATCCCTCTTAAGGCACTCATCCTCATCATTTTTAGTACTTAACTTAATTAGCTGTACTTTGAGTCCTTCATTGGTTTGTCTTAGGCTATCAAAAGTATGTACCCTCTCTTTTAGTGTTGCATTTTCCCGTTCAAGTTCATCAATAGTTGCTTGGCAGTTGCTTAATGACTTATCCACTTCACTTTCCAGTATAGAGACATTTAACTTTAATTTGGTGTTATCATATTTTAGCTGACAATACTCTTCCGTAACATCCATCACAGTTACTTCATCATATCCTTTAAAAAGCCACGAACTTTCCTCAGGATTGAACTGGCAACCTTTGGATTCAAAGGCGAGCACTATAACCACTCAGCTACCCAGCCAGTTAATGTTGATGCAAGTTTGCCTTCTGAGGCAGAATCAATTTATTTAAAGTACATTTTTATGGCTGAATCCAGAGAGTAAAGTTGTACTTCAAATTGATTGATGGTTTTATGTTGAAGAAGACACATGTGTTTCAGGGATGTGAATCACTACACACTCATCTACAACGTGACGGGTGACAGAGATGCCTCGGAACTGTTGGCTCCACTTGTGTCATGTCACTTTGACAGTGCCTTGTTCTGTCCAAATGTACTCGCCTGCGGTACCAACACTTCAGGTAATCCACACTTCCCTGAAGGCTTAAGATTGTCATTATCTGGGAAATTGACTTATTTCAGTAGATGGGGAAGGGAATGTAAAAATAACACTCTATAGTACAAGAATAGTAAAAAGCAAAATAAAAATTTAGTTCTGTTAGGCCCAAGTGATTTTGTAAATTAGTTAATGTAAGCATTATTCTTATCTAACTAACATAGATCTTTCATTCAATGTAAACATACTCACATTAATTTGAGATTTTCTTCTGATTCTCAATGACCATCCTCCCTCGGGGGTGCAATTTCAATAATGGCTTTGAGAAATAGCTTTCTATTTCAAACATGGTTTTGTAAATTTTAAATTATGTAATAATTTGTTTTCTAAATATGTGTTTCTAGGTTTGTCAATCCTGTAAAGTATTTACATTTTTAAGTTCCACTGTTGTTGATTACAGATTTAACTAATCACATGGTTACGTCAAGACAGCAGCTGGATCGATGCGAAGAAAATAAGAAAACGTGGTTGAACCTGGAGCGGCAGAACAATGTCTTT
Source organism: Neoaliturus tenellus (assembly GCA_030545055.2). Taxonomy (NCBI): domain Eukaryota; kingdom Metazoa; phylum Arthropoda; class Insecta; order Hemiptera; family Cicadellidae; genus Neoaliturus; species Neoaliturus tenellus. The sequence continues at coordinate 220,643,863 of CM061532.1, forward strand.
GCATCTGAGGTGAATAACGATAGTCTCTAGTTAAATTGGAACATATGAAGCAATTTTTACACAGCATTATTTGGCCCACGTATCGTGATGACCGTTGGGCGCATGTCCAAACTGCAAGGGTGGGGGTGGTCAAGTCACCATCACATCACATTGGAGTAGTTGTTCGTTTTGATAAACTCGACTATGGATGAATTTGATGTTGAACTTCTTATCTAGGAAGTGCAATACAGACCTATTCTCTGGAATTATTCCCATAAAAATTAAGGACAAAAACAAGAACTTGCAAGGAATGCAATTTTTTAAGAAGAATTTTACATTCACTGGATGAACTAACCACGTTCTTTTTTTTCCAGCAAAATTACTAACGTATAAAATTACTAACGTATAAAAAACATCTCGAGTAACTAACATAAACCGAGCCAAAGTCGACATCTGCATGTTGAATTCCTCATATTGAGCGTATCATTTGGCACTGGAGAGATGCAATACATTATATGGACGTGTTTTGAGGTGGGCGTCCAACGAGCTGTATAATTTGAGACAACAAAAATGCAGCATTTCGTTTTAGGGCAATTTGTTAAAAACTATGCTTGTTTATTATGTAATATATATATATATAATATATATATATACGGTATATATATATATTTTAATAGTCATTCAAAGTGATTTCATAAATAAAACAATAATAGGTTTTCTATACCAAACTGACAATTAAAATCTTTAAATGATTAAATTTTGTAAATATTTTAAAAATTTGCAAACCACCCTGTGGCTTAAAACACATTTGCTCTTTACTCTTCAGCCTAATTTTGAGAGAAAGGCTGAGTTAAAGTAAGATTTATGATGATTGTCTTTTGATTTCAGGTGAAGACGTTCTCGTCGGTCGCAGAGGCTCTGAAGCATGTTGAGAGTCGGCCGAGGGATCAACACGTGTTGGTGACAGGCTCGCTCCATCTCATCGGAACTGTGTTGAGTGCTCTCGACCCGGACCTTAACACCTTCTCGGCTCAGCACTGCAGATAACACACAGCCAACTCTTCAGATGTCATGAGGCATCCACCGAATCAATCAGTAATTTGTTTTGAAAGGACGATGCACATTATGATCTAATGACGTTATCTATAAATAGAAATTACTTTCTATCTTTTAAACTCTACTTGATCTAAAATAATAATGTAATTGGGCGTCGTGAGCAAGCATTCCATTCTTGGTATAGAGTATACCAAGGTAAAAAGGCCCCATTGGTTCTTCAAGGAAATTTCAGGGGTCTATGTAATATTGTACATAACTTTAGAGATCTTCGAGTTGAGAGTACCTTAAGGGCCTTCAAAAGAATCGTGGTCTTACTACTACCGTAATAATGTTACAGAAAATTTTCTTAAAAGCTAACAAATTCAGGTTGTTAATACCAAGTTGTTAACATTTGTTTTCCTTTGATCATGTTATTTTGTGTTGAAACTCAACAGGTTTTAATCTGTCATATTTGGCTGTGAAAAATGAAAGATTTTTCTGTATGCATTATCTCATTTTATATATCATGTGTTTTCTTGGCTTGAATCGTTTTCAATAAATATATATTTTTTTATTAAATTGTGTTTTTTAATGTATTACCAATTCATTGATTACCTTTTATGACTCCCTAAGGTTCAAAGAGAACAAATCTAATGCAGAGGGGGAACAAATGGGAAGTAAGTATTGTAAAGTATTTTGGATCAAGTTCCATATATGCAGGTTCACTATTCTATTTCTTTACTATTCCTAAGGCTCCCTAAAAGGTTGAGCTTTCTATGTCACATTTTGTGCCTTATATAGTTTTTAACCACTTTTGGTTTTTTTTTCAATGAAATTCTCCATGACAACAAGTAATAACAAAATTATCTTATTTTTTCTCTGTTAATATATTTTATTTAAGCTGTGGTAGTTTTGCAGTACCACATTACTAAACTGGTGGATAAAAAGCATAATATCAATGATTACATGTAGAACACAGGTAATTTACCCTCACATGGAATGATGAACCGATATAAGCTTAAAAAATAGTGATCTGTACCTCAAGTCAATTCTCGATAAATTACCGGGTCTGTCAGTTTTGTAACAAAAGTAACTTCAAATGTAGTCTAAACTAGAAAGAAATGTCCAGACAGATAAAAACAAACGCAAACGAGGTGTTATCTTGTTCAGCGTCTGGGGAGAAGGAGGCGGAGCAGGGGGGCAAGGGTTGGCCACAACAAGTAACTGATAAGATAAGAGTACCTCTCATCATTCAAATCCTGAATTAATTTTCAGTACCAGGGAGCCAAGCTTCGCTCTATAAGTATGTCGTAAAATGTTACAAAATGTTTAGAGTGGTGTTGAAGTTGAAGTTAATTATAAATGAAATGAAATGAAAAATGACTTTGAAATGAAAGTCATTATATGAGGGTGAGTGTCAGATTACCCCAAGTCTTCCGTTTTCTATAGATCATTTTTTTTTTTCTTGATCCTCCTCGAGAATATTGGGGTGGGAGACGTATTTAAAATGTAAACAATAAATCTAAACTTGCGATAGACGTTTTTGAGTATCAATTTTCCTCAAATAACATTTTCAATCTCTATCTATAAAAACGAAAGCTTTGTATGTCTTGAATAGGCGCAAACACTACTGGACCGATTGACCTGAGATTTTGTAAAACTATATTTATCTAAGGAAAAAGATTAAGATAGGCCTGTTCCTGTTATTCATAAGCTTCTGGGCTTTGCCCTAAGTGGTCTTGCAGATGTATTGTATGTAAAAATATAATCGAGTATACAACAGAATTATCAAACGATATATACTCGACGAGAACGATATATAACGATATATACGATATAATACGACGAGAACGATATATACGATATATACTCACATGGGTGAGTCGGTGGCGTAGTGGTTAGCGCGCCGGACTTCGGGACCATGGCAGCGATGTCGTGGGTTTGAATCCGCATTCTGCCAGTGACTTTTATCAGTACCTTTCACCTTGTACTGTAGCGGCTCACCCCCTTACTTTGTCTAATACGATCCACGCACAGATCAAATAGTCTATGTGGACGGGGCAAAGTAAGGCAAAAAGAGGTCCGCCAACCTCTTAAAAAAAAAAAAAAAAAAAAAAAAACATGTAACTAAGGGCTTGTAACAGTTCTTGAGGTTAATAAAAAATTTTAAAAAATAACCAAAATGATAGAAAAAATTACCAATAAATAACCTTGAATAAACCCAAAATGTCGCTAAAAGTTAAAAAACCGGCGTTTTATCGGGATATTAAAAATATGTAGGCAATAAAAATGGTGAAGGATAATTTTTAACTAGGTAAGTAATCATCTGTTAAAGCAATAATAATAAAAAAAAATTAATAGAAAAAAAACCTCCCCGATCCATCTTTTACTTTTGTATTTTTTCCTTTTTAAAAATTTATTTAAATTTTACGAGCATAATCCAAATTGATCAATAAAAACCTAATTTCCCCAAAAAAAATAAAAAAATAACCAAAATCCCCCCAAAAAATAACAAAAATAACCAAATTCTAAAAAATAACAAAAAATAACCAAGAGCAAAAAAAATAACAAAAAAATCTGTTACAAGCCCTGAGGTAACTGGCAACTTTTAACTAAGTACAGTGTGTTTAAATTTCTTTAATTCAATTTAATAATATAAATAAAGAACTGTTAAAAACTTATTCTTCACGGCATTGGAGTATTTTGGTAAACATTTATCCAGTTAAACGCTGTTCGGCAGTTACTGTCTGGTGAACATCTCTATTGTTCGGTAGTTCCCGCCTGGTGAACAGCTCAACTGTTCGGCAGTTCCCGTCTGGTGGACATCTCTACTGTTCGGCAGTTCCCGCCTCGTGAACAGCTCAACTGTTCGGCAATTCCCGTCTGGTGAACATCTCTACTGTTCGGCAGTTCCCGCCTGGTGAACAGCTCAACTGTTCGGCAGTTCCTGTCTGGTGGACATCTCTACTGTTCGGCAGTTCCCGCCTCGTGAACAGCTCAACTGTTCGGCAGTTCCCGTCTGGTGAACATCTCTACTGTTCAGCAGTTCCCGCCTGGTGAACAGCTCAACTGTTCGGCAATTCCCGTCCGATAAATTCCGGAGTAAAAAAATTTCCGCCTAATGATCGAAACAATTTTGCTCCCAATATTTTTGTAAAATTTCGGGACCCGACAATCCCTACTGAAAAGTTTGTAATTTGTCAGATATGCAGTATTCTTACTTCAACAACGATATATTCTTCCAGTTTTCTATGTTGTTTTCTGATGAACAAGGATATATGGTTTTTGGAAGAATAACAAGAACATTAAAAGCAATAACAAAGATTTAATGCCATAAAGCAATCTCAAGTTATAACCCATAAAAACTAAGCTTAGTTTGTCCTTAAAAAATAATTTGTATTGCTCCCAGTGATAAAAGCATTAAAAGTTACTTAAACCAAAAGGGGGTTCATGTGATAAACCCTTTAATTTAATAATTGGATCAAATCCATAAAAAAGTGACCGACAATGCTTCCTTTGTGATGATAAAAAAATGTATAAATTGCAAACAATGCAAATGTTACTCCCTTAAATGCTAACAATCTAGTGACAGGTAAAAAATATATCTAGAGCGTGAAACATTTAGGCGATAATAAATTATTAAAATGAATGAATTCTCATTGTATAGTGTGACACTAAAAATAACATTACTTTGGCTTTTCTCAATTTTGTCTAACAATTATACACTACAATACAATAAATAAAACATATAAACTCTAGAAAACAAATAGAAACCATTTCGCATTTTGATGTCATAGATATCATTCTGAACATTATAATTCTCAAACAATTATATACTACCATCTAATATAACCTACACATGTATAATTATATAAATAATACTCTGTAAAATTTAATATATTATATTAGCACTAGAGTCCTACTAATCCAAACTAAGTCTTCTGTATTCAAATTAAATTTCTAAAACTTGACAGTGTGTCCATAAAATTATATTTCTCAATAGCTTGATTTCTCACACCAAAAAGTTGCGCTGTGATACTTGTATATTTCCAGTATCTTAAACAAAAACTCATTTTCTGAGTTTAATAGATAGTTCCAAGTTTGCTACGCATTAGATCACAGCTTTTGATCAGTAATCAAACTTTTGCCTTAAACTTTGCAACTTAGTTTGGCTTAGCAGGACATAAGTGTAGTTGAAAAGGCAGGAGAAGAAGCGAAGCTTAGTTCTGGAAGAGAGTTCTGGTGAACTCGATGTAGTCAAGGGCCCCCGTGATGGGTCTCTCCGTCTTGGGGTCGACATAAGGCTTCATCCTCGCCACACAGTAGTCCGCCATCTCCTTGGTGAGGTTCTGTTGGATACAACACAATAATTGGTTAGAATTTAATAGAATATATTGCTTTTAATGCATAAAATTTATAAGGTATACAAGAAAATCTTATAGTTAAAAATACTTTTTTAGTCCGATGGAGAAAAAAAATTGCCAAGAACAATCTTGAAGTGTGTAAAGAAAGGGACTGACCGCGTAGAGCTCCTCCTTGGTGACATAGGGCCGGTCGCTGGCGGTGATGGCGCGGAAGGCGTTTTCAATCTCCTCGGAGCTCTGTACGTTCTCCGTCTCCTTGCTGATCATGAAGGCCATGTACTCCTGCAGCGACACGTAGCCGTCCCGGTTGGGGTCCACGACGTCTGCAACACCAACCACAACACACACCTCAGTAAAAGTCTTACTGATTTAGGCCAATTCATGACAACACCATAACTTAATTTTTTTAGTTAATGCATGTAGGAATTTCTTTTTGAATTCTTGATAGGAATTCAAAACCAATCCTAAGTAATAGGCCTAAATGTTGTGAAATAAACTTTTTTATGAAAGGGAGATTTTTAAATCATATATTTTACAAACCTTAAGTAGTTATGGTACCTACATGAAAATAGTTTATAGTTTGTGGTACTATTCATGTAATATAATTTATATATTAGAATACTAAAATGGTAGGCCATTACAATATGTATCGTTCATACGCATTATAATTTTTTATGGGAATTTTTTTATAATTTCTGTCAAACACACTATCGGTTTGTTATGTTTTTTCCTTTTCTATTTCTTTTGTCCATGCTAAAACTTCACCTTGAGTACGTAAAATTATGAGTTTGGTAATTACACCGAACTGAGTCTGAACAAAACAATTTGTTGATTCAAATATATGTTAAATAATGTATTTGGAAATTCAAAGACATCTGAGCAATGATTGCTGAGGAGCGTATGAGTGTTCCACATCACTTACCGAGTATGGCCTCAAACTCGGGGTCAGGCTGTCCCTCCTCCACCATGGGCAGGTCGTAGCCGAGCGCGCGCAGGCAGGACTTGAACTCGTGGTGGTTGAGGCGGCCGCTCTTGTCCTTGTCAAAGTGCTTGAACATCATGCTGAACTCCTTGAGAGCGTCCTCGCTGACTCCGGACTGGTTCCTCGCCTGTATCTGCTGCTCCAGGTTGTGCTGCATCCGCATGCCCAGCTGGTCAAGCTGTAACGGGGAAACACCACGTTGAGTTGCAGGAGATGGGACAATTTGCCACTGAATGGGGATTGTGTTGTGAATATTATACCAGGTGTCCCAAAAGTCTGTTCCCCCCAGTTGTTTTTATTAACAGCTGCAGATAACGGTATTATCTTCTTGGAATGTCTTAGTGACCAAAAGAGGAAATTTTTCATGTTATAGAATTTTCAACCCTCTACCTCAAAATTGGGGTTTTGTGAGTAATTCGAAATTGTTTAATTGTAACCCCCAATTTTTATGTCAAATTTAGATTGTATACATAATTTAGGGAGCATCTCATAGGTCCCAGTTTCACAAGTCCCAGTTTGCTTAAAAATCACTAAATATTAAAAATTTCATAGGTCCCAGGTTCAAATGTCCAAGATTTATTAAATTAAATACTAAATTCAGTTAGTTCACTGGTCCCAGTTTCAGATGTCCCAGATTTTGTAAAAATAATATTAATAATTAGTCAATTCATTGGTCCCAGGTTCAAATATCCCAGTTGCGTTAAATTAAAGCAAAAATAACGCGCGTTTCATAGGTCCCAGTTTCACAAGTCCCAGGTATCAACCGCGCCAAAAGTGACGCGGCCGCCGAGTCGGGCTGTACAGTCAGAGCAACAATCGACACATTCGGCCGGCCGCGTACCGTATTCACCGAGTACAGCAGCACAGTTCTTGCGCTAAGCTAAACAATAGAGGAATTGCCTTTGTTTATTTCATTGTTAATTGATATTTTTATTCGTTCATTTATTTATTTATGTATTATTTAAATTTATTTGTACTTCTGGTTGATTTTAAAATAAAGGCCAAACCTTTCGTTGTTGATCGCGCTGTGGCATTAAATGGCGTCGTTATAACGACAGTGCGTGCTGTTAACGCTCCTGCACCACAACTGAGAGGTTAAATAGCAATGAAATTTATATATTCCGTTTCTGTATTAAATACAGATTTCAACAGTATGAATATTTTTTACTTTCTTAATTATAGGTAATTATAAAAGTTGGAAGTGTTTGATAACCAATTTATTCTGAAACGAAAAAGTTACTAAGCGAGGAAATTTTTTATTTCTGGGTTTGAAAACAAAATTTTATGGGAAAGTTGTAGCCAATGATAGGAATTTTATAATTGTATCAAGAAACTTAAGATAACATGACATGATCGTTGGTAAGGGAATTAAGAGTGGCGCTGATTAAAACAAAACTGATAGTAATGGAACGTATCAAAAAAATCATAGCGTTCCTTTTGTAATTTTGTATGAAATACTTATGGTAGTTTAGTTAATGCTCATTAACGACTAATGGTATACGTTAAACAGCAGCATTTTAAAGATCAATATTAGTAGTTTTTATTCGCATTCCTTTCTAATAATTATTATTAATCTTTAGAGAGTGATCGATTCTTAGAACTATCATTTTAAGAACTATAAGTTTACGCCATTGAAGTGAACACATCAGCCGTCAAAAAGTAACGATGAAATTCGTCAATTTATAAATTGAAAAATATTTTCTAAGGGTCAATTCAAATAGTATAAAAATCTTTTGAGCTGTACATAAAAATTTTATGCGCAAGAGTCGTACTTAATGATCGCAGATGTACTTAGCTCGTCGCAAAAATGGTCATCTCTGAACTCATACAATAAAATTATAATAATTTAAACAAGTTTGCATACATCATTTATTAAATCATTCAACCAACTTGTTACAAATAATAAAAATTCCAACATAAATTTTACCTCAGACAAAAAATGCAAAAAACTTCTTATATAAAATTAAACGGATTTTACACATTTTTTGTTACTAAGTTAAAATTAAAAAAACCGTTTAAATTAAAAGCTGTACATAATTATTATACATAACGTAGTTAAAGTAATATGTTAATATATAAGTTTCATAAAAAAATATTCTGTTAAGACCTAAGAGCGTTGCGAACGTGATGGTCACATTTCGACACTTTCTCTATGTCCAATAATTCGTCGACAGTTTTGGATATATTTAGCGTAATTTATAGTTATGGGGTAATATATCTAAATAAAATACCAAAAATAATCTTGCACTAACGCTATAAAATAGAATATTATAAGCCCATGCCGTGCGCCACACGGGAAAAGAGGCAATTAGTGGCCGTCGCACCACCCGCTGCTACCAGCCGGCCGGCCGGCTCGGCGGCGATTCTTGCTCTGACTGTACAGCCCGACTCGGCGGCCGCGTCACTTTTGGCGCGGTTGATACCTGCGACTTGTGAAACTGGGACCTATGAAACGCGCATTGTTTTTCCTTTAAATTAACGCAACTGGGACATATGAACCTGGTTAATGAATTAACCATTTATTAATATTGTTTTTGCAAAATCTGTGACATCTGAAACTGGGACTAGTGAACTAACTGAATTTAGTATTTAATTGAATAAATCTGGGACATTTGAACCTGGGACCTATGAAATTTTTAATATTTAGTGATTTTTAAGCAAACTGAGACATGTGAAACTGGGACCTATGAACCCTACCCATAATTTAAACCTTTTTTACTCTTTGACATTTTTCTTTAAACCTAATAATTAGGGCACTAGGTTCAATTGAAGTAAATTTTTAGTCCCATAAGAATAACATTAAACAAATTTTCATTGCCTGTTTCTCTAAAACCATCCAGTACAATGAAAAATGCTAGAAAATGAAAATGTCTGAATATTATGTTTTATGATAATTTTGACGGAAAAACGTATCATTCACGCATAAACACTAAGTGTATTTTTAATATGGCGGCCAAATCAATAAATTTATATAAATTTGATTTTACTATAAAATAAAATGTTTTTATTTTTATTCTTGAGTATTTTTTATTTTTCTGGATGGTTTCGGAGATACGTGGAAGTTTGTTTATGTTATTCTTACAGGACTAAAAATGATTAGTTTCACCCCGGTGGATCGGCTACATCAGCGGTTCTCAACCTTATTCACCTCGCGAACCCCTAAATCAATGTATTTTCATGAATTGTACCCCTTAGGGCCGTAGATCATTTTTATCCGCAAATTGAGTATCAGCCTACTATAGCGTTTATTATAAGGCGGGCTAAATGAACCAATACTAAAGTACTTAGTAAACAATGAAGGTTATTAGTGAGTTATAACTAGATTTTTAACACATTTGTAATTGAATTTTTAAAATATCTATAAAAAAAATTACAAAAAACTTCAGAAGATTATAAATCAGGAAGTCTAGTTTTACTAAATATAATAAAAAACTAAAGTAAGTGTAATATAATAAATAACAAAAACAAAACACCAAATAAATTTGCCGACATGTACCAAAGAAAAGCGCCGACACAGTGCCGTGCAGCCGCAAGCGGCGTTGTGTGACAGACGCAGAAAACACCAAGCACTAACCACGGGCGCCACGAACAAGGGTAAACGGACGACACGACGCGATGAGACTCAATACTGATAGTACTTGGTAGTAATAACCAACGAAGTTAAATAGTTATAGAGTGCTCATCACATGTTAATTTTGTGTCCCTTTTTGAATTGCGCCATTTTAACCATAATTCCCGCCGTTTCCTTGACAACAATCCCACACTTTACTCCTTTCCAACAATCCACACGTTTCCTTGGTTATACTAGTTTTAGCTATTCTGATTGGTCGCTACAAGCTTCAAAAATTACTGATAATAATTTTTAAACATATGTTGTTTGTTTTTAAATTAGTTTGATTTGATGGTCTGTGAGCAGGCTATTGAAATTGGTTACCGTAGAAACGTCGGATAGGTGTGGGTAAAATGATAAATTACGGTTGGGAAAGTGTAAACAAAGGACTGGTTACCAAGGAATCGGCGGGAATCATGAGTAACATGGCGCCAGTCAAAAGGGGACAGTTTTCCCTATCTGGTGAGCACTCTATATAACCTCGTTGGTAATAAAGCACAAGGGACGAGTCCACTTGATGAGTTAAGGGGTGGCAGCTTAGAGAAGAGATATGAACAGTATTGCCAAATTTCCAAAGTTGGTTCCAATGAATTGATCGAGTAGTTAAGTTGTGTCTCAGGACAGAGCAATTATGAAATAGGCTACTGTGGGTCTAACGTTGACCTTGTAAACTTCTTCGTCTTTTTAATATTTCAAACTGTTAACGGATGGAAATCTTTTGACTGTTATGGTGAAATTCGTATAGTTATTTCAAAGTTATTTTATAAAATTTGGCTAAAATTTTCGTTTCCGCCATTATTAATTTATCACTTGCGAACCCCCGTGGACTCCTCTGCGTACCCCAGGTTGAGAACCGATGGGCTACATCATCAGCTGTGGTCACACTAGTATGGTCAGCTAGTATTTACCTGGTCCCACTGCTGTGCCAGGCCCACGGTGCTGTGCTCCGTGTACCGGTTGTCCAAGATCAGATGTTCCTCCAGGATGGCTCCCAGGTCTTCAATCTTCTTCAGGTCTGTCTTCCTAGATCTTACTTCTGCAGCTTTCCTCTGTAAAGCACACAATTAAAATCAATTAAAAACTCATCCTAAATGAGTAAAACCATAAAAATAAACAGCCATCTTTGATTTTAACTAGGGATGGACGGGTCTCGAAATTACGAGAAATTTTCGAGACTTTTTTAATCTTGTTCACCAAGACGAGATTTTATTTTGATCGAGATTTTTCGAGACGAGAAATAATTCGTGAATAACGATAAAAATGGGTATAAATAATCTACGAATTGCTAGGCCTATTTTACTATCAACTTTACTGAAAAATAAATTATTTTGAAGCAATGTGTTTTATTTTTCCTATCATCCTCACAACTACAAACTTAATTTGCCACCATAAACTGTTAAACTACGGTTGGACTTCCAAGACTTGGACTGGACTGGAGACGTCTGCATCTGCAGCTGCACGCACGGACTGGTAGTGGTAGTTAGTCAACATAGCTACTGATTTATAAAATAATTCATTTGTTTGATAAATCTTTAGAACATTGGAAAAACTTTATAAACAATTTGACATCTAATTTCTTCAAGATGATTATATAAAACTAATTCAAATAAATTTTGGCAAATTTAAGAGCTGTTTTGACATTAACAGTAATAGTAGTGACAATCTGATGAATGACAAAGTGGCCAATCAGATTTAATGATGGCTAACCTCAAATATCCCACGCAATACAATTTAATTTCCTTTCACACTATTTGCAGAGTTCAGCTATTTTAAGCCAAAAATGCTTAAAATCGGCTGATGGTTGATTTTATTTAAAGGTTTTGGATACTAAAAAAACTGAATAGGCCTATTAACAATAATTGTTGAATAGCAATAAATAGGTTGTGTTGAATATATAGAAAATCAATGGTTCTAAAAGAACCATACAGGCTTCATGGCTATACTAATGCTTGCCTTTATTCAGTTAGGAGCAAAATAAAAACCTTACCACTAGCAGACGAAAAATTGAGGGAATTACGTGAGTTCCAAAACAGTGAAAGTTTAAAGTTATGTATACAGGACTTGAATAGTTTGGAGAAATGACAATGAATAGCAAACAAAATGAGAGCTGAAGATTTTCTTATGGTCAAAGACAAAGAAGAAGAGAGAGTTGAAAATTAAAATTCAAATCCACCACAAGGGATTTCTTGTTAGCCTCCTGGACTCTAGTCTTGTGACTCAAAGTTAGTGAGCCTATGCCTATTACAAAAACTGTGAGTGAGGAAAATGTCTTATTTGGAAACATTTTATTAAAGTAAGTTAATAGTGAAAAGTGTGATACATGAAAGTGAAAAGTGAACAAAGTAACTGTAACAGAGGATTCTCTTTTTATGTTTTATTAAACGTAGGTCATAGGTCAATAGGGTTTATGGTTATATCTTCTCAATCTTTTTATTGGGTACATTCCTTTATAGGCCTAGACCATTTGTTAAAAAAGCAACTTTTTTAACTTCAGTTTATTAACATAATCAGCATTATACAAAGTAATATTTGTACCTTCACATAAATCAGGATTTAATAATGTTAAAAAATAAGATTAAAATCCAGAACGCACATGTCTCGTAATGTATGAGAAGGAAAATCTCGTCTCGATCTCGTCTCGAAATTTTATGAGAATTAAAAATTCTCGTCTCGTCTCATCTCGAACTAAAAATCCAATCTCGTCCATCCCTAATTTTAACGAATACCAGAAAGTTTTATCCACCAATCTCAATCAGTATTTTTATTTCATTAATTGATGCTTTTACTTTGTGGGACCTTAAAAACAAATGTTCATATAAGCTTGTAAAACATCAAAACATCATCAATATCATTTGGCAATAAGTTCAACAAACCTTGGTTGCTTCAAGCTGTTGCTCCAAAGATCCTGATCCTTCCATCATTGATGTTCTGAAAACCAAAAATTGCATAATTAACCTTCTCCTCTACTCTTTATAAAATGATTTTTTCAAAGGGCTTTACAAAGAAATGCAATATAAGTTCTTTGTATTTTTAGATTTGCTGGCATTACTTGACCCTGAATAAATAAAACTACAAAATGAATAATCGTTAATTATGGCATTTAATCTGACTTGAAACATAAATTAAAAGAGAAAACTTTTTAAAAGGAATAAATTATTTTAAGTTTTAAACTTAAGACGGTAGTACTATAATTATGACATATAAAATATGTGATACATGCATTTGAAACATATATCTGCAGGGTGGGCAGTAAATTAGTCGAAAGTAATAAAATATTAAATAAACTTTCAATTAATGACGTCAGCCCCATTGGATATTAAATAAACAGTAAATTTCACTATTGCACAAAATAACAAATCCACGACAGACAGGACAGATGTTAATAGTCTGTTAGTAATGCTAAAATCTAATTCAGTTGAAGAATGATTGGTAGTTTTTCCAAACTACAGATCAACATTGACGGTTAGTTTACCATTAATGATTATTCTGTTAAGAAATCTACCCAATGATATTGCTATGTAAGTTTCAGAGTTAATAAGAAATTAGTAAAAAAAGAGAATAAAAAGTAATCACCCGTCCCATCCGAGAAGTTGGAACCTATTAAAACATAAACCAAATAAATAATCAATGTAAAGGATAAACTAAATATTACCATGAATACTACTTTGTACATAAGTCACTAAACAATTTAATCTTGTGATGAAACTGAACTGTAATTTTAAAATCTAATTTGGTGGTATTAACCAGTAATCCGTGGGTTGGTGGGTTGGTTTTGCTCACCTGGTCTCGGTGAGCCACTGGTGGAAGGCGTTGGCGTGTTTGGCGAACTCCTTTCTCAGCTTGTCGTTCTCCTCCTGTCTCTGAGCCTCCTTGGCCAGCTCAATGTCCCTCTCCTGCAAAATGCTTTGGTGAGTTGAGGCCACCCGTACATTTGTTGATTCAATACACAAAAAAAAAAAAAACAAGATTTGAAAACAAGATTTTAGCTAAAATCTTGGTTTAGATTCTTGAACTTCATTATTTGAAAATTAGCATATTTTGTCTTTTAATTAAATTTTTTCATGTAAAATAATGAAAATAACTCAAAGCCACTGCTTTTAAATCTACTGAAACATTATCTACACCTGAACCACTAAAGCTAATGCATCCGAATGTGAAAGAATTCAGGGGTTTCTTCACAAGCGTAAGAAAAAGCGATTACTGTATAATACCGTAAGTAACTACTGAATGATATTCGGTTTGTGACATTTAAAAATCTAAGCCTGAACTGCTTTAACATTTATTCCAAATTTACATAATAGGTAGTCTGGTAAGTGAATTAAAAAGGATTAAACCGACAAAGCCAAATAAGAAGCTACCCTACCTTGATAATCTTCTGAAGGTTCCTCCAGGTGTCCTCTAGAGCCTCCATGGTGAACCACGTGTATGGGTTGGGGCCCACGTTGAAGCTCTTGATCTGCCGGTCTAGTGCCGCCAGCGCCTCAAAGTCAGCTTGCGCTGATGACAACGAGGCCTGCAACACACACGGAAACCTTCAATAATTGGCTGGGGTCAGGCCACATTAGGATCAATGCTGGACTAATTAATATGAATAGACCAGCTCAAAATTGAGCAATGAAGCAGCATTCAAGACAGCAAAACAAATAAAATACTTTAAAATACAAATATTTGTTAAAAACATGCAGTCATAAAAAAACACCAGAAATAATAAATTGCACTTCAAATTATGATGGAGATTGATGATTCAAACTGTGAACTAATAGGGAAGTTGATGAGTTTTTTTAGGCGAGATTCAAATTTTCCTATAATTTTAGGACAATGCGAAGAAAAAGTATGTGAGACAAAACTGCGTCAAGAGGACTTCTTATTGTCATGGCTACCAGCTTCTTGTAAATGTTTCTCAAAATGTCTAATGCTATGACAATAAAGGAGACCCCAAAAATCGCTAACCACTTTACCCACTGTATACTTTTTGCCGAACTGTCCTTATTGAAAACTGAATGATTTCTGCAAAACTGAAGGATAAAAAATCTTTGCGTAACATTATCGATTGGATGGAGACCGTACCTGGAACTGGGCGTGGGCGTCCCGCAGCGCGCGGATCTCCTCGATGGAGTTGCACCGCACCGGGTCCGTGAGGTCCTCCTCGGCGTTTTCGAACCAAGAGTTGAACGCGGATGCCTTCTTGGCGAAGGTCAGGTAGAGCTCCTCGATCTGACGGAACTGGTCCTGCATCTGCAGCAGCCGCTGCTTGCGAGTGTCTGAGTCCCCAAGAAGCTTCTGCCATCTATGGAAGAAATGACTAAACTGTGTAAACACATTCTACAACTTACTAGTTGTTATTCAAATTATCTTACATGATTAATCACAACCAAAAACCCCCACGTCAAGTTGTATTTTAGCCCTTTTTACACTAGAATTAACAATGTAAATTAATGCAACAAAATTTCCTTAACCCATTCTCCTACCATTTTTCAAGTAGCTTCATGATTCAATATTAGAACATTAACAACCTATAGCTTCATGATTCAATATTAGAAAATTAACAACCTATAAACAACATCATTTTGCACAAAACCCGATATTTATGTATTATTTTTGTTCTAAACGCTCAGGTAACTTAAAGCAATAAGTTAACCGGATTAATAAAAAAATGATAAACTAAAGCATTGACGGATAACAAAGAGCCCTCTGTCCAAGTTCTCTAAAGCTCTGTGTGGTGCAGAGAACAGGATCTTTAGAAGTAGGCTAAAGAGGTTAAAAACAATTTTAAAAACTCGGTCTCATAAAAAAAAATAAAATGGTAAAATTTCTATAAAAAGTTTATTTTTTAAAATGTTAACATAGGGACGGTACAATAGACCCACCTGGCAATGACGTCGGCGTGCCGCTTGAGTATGGCCGGGGTCTGCTCGTGCTTGGCCTCTACCAGTTGGTCCTTGAGGGCTGTGATGTTCTGGATACCCTCATGCTCAAATGCGTGGAGACCTGCGACATGAATTGGCTCTTAACTGTCTTACCCAATATGACACCCGACCCAGTCAACAATCAAACTATTTGAACCTACTTTTATAATGGTAAAGCAAAAAAATTGAAAGAGTATTGATTTTGTTAAAGTAAGGCCACTAACTACGAAGGTTTGCGATTTTTGTCAATATTGATAATCAGAGAAATAATATTAATTGGAAGCCTGAAAACAATAAATTTAGCCTATTTTTTTCATAAAAAAAAAAAAACAGAAATTAAATTTACCTTACTTAGTGGTAAATAACTCTACTAAGCTGCTATTGAAAACAAACATCTCTTTCAAACTGCTGACACCCAACAAAAATGTTTTGTTGAGTTTATATAATTCCAGGAAGGTAATAAAATTTTTCTTGGTCAAGCTGGAACTTTTAACCACAAACTACAGTAAAATTACTAAATTTTGCAAAAGTGAGGAAAAATGTAGGATACAGCTAACTCGCCTTGAAGTTAAATTATGAATGTGATAGTGCCGATAACTTGTCTTGAAGAGACATTATGTGATTGACAGTAACACTAAGCAAGGTTTGAATTACATAATATTTTTACTATCTGTCTTGTCCTTTCCAAGCAAATTTTGAAAAAGACAACTAGGGATGGACAAGTCCCAAAATTTCGGGAAAATTTTCGGGAAATTTTCGTCCCGATCATCGGGCGGGATTTTTTTATAGTCGGGAATTTATCGGGACGGGAACTGCCGAACGGCGGCCGGCGATCGCGGCCGACGATCTCGCTAACGAGGACGGCGATTGCGGCCGACGATCTCGCTAACAAGGACGGCGATTGCGGCCGACGATCTCGCTAACGAGGACGGCGATCGCGGCCGACGATCTCGCTAACGAGGACGGCGATCGCGGCCGACGATCTCGCTAACGAGGACGGCGATCGCGGCCGACGATCTCGCTAACGAGAAAAACACGGCTTAGCTATGGCTTATATTTATTAGATTTTAGGGTTTATAGCTTTAAATTTACATTGTTATAATTTTTTTCATCATACACTCCTTAATTTTTTTTCTGATGTAGCAAAAAATAGTTAAATGTATTCATTTAAATAACAATGAAAGTATAATGTCTAATAGTTTATTATTTCTTAGTTCAATTTTCTTATTTATATTCTTCAAGGAAGAAACTGTCTCAGTAAAATCAATGAATATAAAAAAATTGGCAAAATATTTCTTAGGTTTATAAATGGCATTGGCTTGTTGAACAACTTCTTTTCTGAGTGTTAATATTCATTCTAATTTAAATTTGCGTTTTTTTTGTTCTTTTTTTTATCTGAGCAGGTCTTATTTATTGTAATACATTTTTCTTTTATGTGTGTTTAGTGATTCGACTTAAATTTATTTGGTTACAATAAAATTTATACTTTCCCATGATCTTATTGCATCCTTAAAATATCAAAACTATATATTTGATTTTTTTTCAACAAAAGGACATTCATTGTAACTTATACAAAAACAAGTGGAACAAGTTGGAAGGAGAACTAGTTGATATTTAACATTAATTTGTCTGTATACGACACTCAGATAAAAATCAAAACGAATATTTCCCGATAGCGTTGAGAAGAGCAATCCCGTCCCGATCCCGTCCCGAATTGGATGGGAAATAAAAATTCCCGTCCCGTCCCGAACTAAAAATCCATTCCCGTCCATCCCTAAAGACAACTCAGGTTACAAATAACATGTAATTCCAAATGTACATTGTTTTTATATCAACCTCATCGCTACATTATAAGTTTTTAACAATCTTATCCCTCTAAGAGTTTATTTATACTGCAAGGGTTCATTGCAAAGATTCTTTGAGATATGTTGAATCTTTTGTAAACTTACTTTATTTCCAAATTAGTTCTAACCTTTTCATCACCTAAAAGTATATCAGTTACTCAAGTCACATTTAGGTATTGACTGATTGTAAGTGGTTGTTGACTGACCGGCGTCGAATGTCTCCTGCTTGGTGAGCAGTGTCTGGACGGTTGACAGGTCGCGGCCGAACTCCTCCGACCGCACGTGAGTCTCCTTGTCCGCAATCCACGATTCCACGACGTCCGCCTTCCACATGAACTGAAGGTACGCCGAGTTGTCCATCAGCCGGGCCTTGCGTCGCGCGGCCAGCCCGCACAGGTTCTCCAACTTGCTCTGCGACATCAAAAATACCGTGATGTATAAGTATCAAAACTGCTACTACACAATTTGTAATTCATATACTGTTAACCTATGGCCCTATCATCAAATTACAGACACATAACTATTAAATTAATAATACGCCTACATGAACTGTTTTTTTTCCAGTTCGACCTGGCTTGGTTGAGTTATTACTTCACACAAATATACAGGGTGAGTGCTCTAAAGTGATCCAATAGCTAACTTTTTAGTTATTTTATTTTACTCATAAAAATGATCCGGAAATCTTAAAAATGATTTCCGCATAAATAGACTTATTCATTAATACAGCAAATAATAAATTTATAAAAATTTTATTTTAAAAACATCATTTTAAGAACATATTAATTCTTGAGTATTTTGAATTTTACAGAATCGTTTCAGAGATATTAGAAAGTAAATTTTGTCCCATTTTATTCTTATGGGACTAAAAGTGGATTTTGATTGCCTGTAGCTTCCTAACTGTACCTGTAGCTGGTGACAGCGCTGCGCGATGCTGTCAGCGTGGTGGTTGTTGGCCTCGGTCAGCTTGGCGCCGGCACTGCAGATGTCGGCACATCGGTCCCGGTGGGCAGCAAAGTCCGTCTCAAATGCGTCGTGTTTTTTCAGCAGCCCCTGGACTGCGGCCATCGTGTCTCCGTAGTCCTCCACCGACAACAGCTGCTGCTTCTCACTGTAACAACAACATCCAATGCAATCTCATTCTTATGATGAATACTCAAGTTTTAAACTAGTGTAATACTTGTTATTGAAAAATTTGCTCTTCAAATTATCATATTTGTTGTGATGGAAAACATATATCCAATGTTCTGGGGATAAATGGGTTTTTCGTTCTTATAAAGAAGTTTGAGTTAAAAGACATTTTTAGGCAAATACCAAATAAAAAAAAAAATCAAACATCCTTGAAAGTTAGTCATAAGGGGTAAGCCTTTGATGACTAATAAAAAAAATTAAGTTGCCAGCAAAAACAATAAAAGTTTTTATCAAATGTTTGGATTCTTAGGATAACAAAATACAATTTAATTTTCTCAATCAAATGTTGACAGCCAGTGACATCAAATGTTGAATCAAATTTTTAATGTTAGCTTAACCCATTGGCCTTTTATCACGGAACTAGTTCCGTGACAGCTGTTGTGGTCCCAGTTTTTGTAACGTTTCCGTGATGATGTTAATGCTTAAACAATGTTATCTTCAACGTTCTATTTGTGATAATAAAGATACATTTCAATGTAAAACTATTACTAGAAGGTCAAAGAGACTTCTAATAATACTAATAAGTTCCAATTTTATAAAATTACATTATTATTCACTATAATTACATAACTGTTTTCCTTGATCTCGTTGTATGGGTTGAAGCTAAAAATAAACATCAACGTTGGTACTGAAAATTTTTGTTTATACTTCTTTCACTGTATTTCTTCTCCTGTGTTTGTCACTGTCAGCTGTGGGTTGTGTTGTCGGTAGTAAACTAATCTCTATCAGTAATGCAGTGTTTTGTAAACAATGGCAATAGGCCTAGTTATGATTGATTATATTTAACAGTAAACTTTGTAAAAAAATTTGCTAACCATCTGTTACAAAATTCAACTCATTCGTATAACACCCGCTTAAATCGTAAGGTTGGAAAACATAATTTAGAATTTTGTAAAAAGAAAACGGTTTTATTAGGAACTAAATTTCTTCATCACCTCCCACGAAAGTTCATTGTGGAGGTTGATGAATACAATTTTAAAAAGAAGCTAAAGGATTACTAATTGAAAATTCCTCTTTACTCTTTTCAAGAGTTTTTTTATATGAGGCTCAACTGATCTACCAGCTCTATGAGAAAATATTATAAGAAATAAAAAGAATTCATTTTGATTTAGAGTTATTACTTAGGGAATGGTTTTTTATAATTTCTGATTTGTTTCATTTTGTTAAACACTTGACACTATTCTTGTACCATGTACAATTTGTGAATAAAGAATTCATGAACATGAATATGAATGAACATTGTTGTAGAACAGTATGCCCGCATTGCCAAAATGCGCATTAACCCTTGACTTTTCCTAATTCGCAATGCTAAACTTGAATACAAAGACACATTGATAATCATTCACCGCAGAGTAACCAACGCCAATATCTGGTCTATATAAGATGGCCCGACGGCCGGGATTGGCATGATTGCCTAGCTGTCCGCTCCCCGCTCATCACACACTCACCCCGACAGCCCCGTACGATGTCCCTGCTGGCTGCGCTGCTACTGCTTTCCTCAGGTATACGATCACTCTATCTCCAGGCTCGCAAAGTCCGCTAATTTGGTTCTGAATTTCTGTCCTGGGTTTTCACATGTAATATATTTAGCTTTTTTATCATGTATTATTTCTATTAGTGTGCTTGGGTTATTTTATTAATAAACCTTTAACTAACTGAAATTCTGGAGTTCAATTTATGCACCCTGGCTCGACCAACCGTGACAGTTGGTGTCAGGTGAAATCTTGTATTTTTTTATAAGGGGCTTAGCGAGGGGTGAGTGTAGGAGTAGGATTGAAATGTCAGGGGTGCTTTTGTTTTTGTAAATCCTTGAGCCAAGTCGAATGTCCGATAAATTGAAGTTACTTAAGGATAAATTTTATTACGATAATTTTGATCTCATCTGTGATGGGGATTCAATTGTTTTTTTGACAACTTTCCAACATGAATATGGCAATACGTGTATGACAGTCTATCGTTTGGTGCTAAGGGATCGTTTCAAGGTATTGACGGAAAGGTATTTTGAGGGTTATTTGTCTTTTGACATGTGTTGGCACCGGTTTACTAGGTGGCTAAGGAACGACCTTGTGCGATATTCTGTGGACGTCCGGGATTCCGTCGTGGGTATCGTCCTTGTGGTCAAAATATCTAGGGTTGCCAAGTGGGTGAGGAGTCAAAATTCCCAGTAAAAAGGGTTTGGTAGACATTGTTTCTAGCTTATTGTAATAAATAGCAGGGGAATGAATAGGGAATTTCGTAAATGGTACAAGAGTCATCCGTACGAACGGAGGGTAGTTCTGTTAAAAAGACTGGGTTCCCAGATAAAAGCAATAGAGAGTACGTTGCATGGCCAACAACAATTCGTACAGAAATTGTTACTTTCCGATCCTAAGGTTATCTTGAAAAGATGTTGTTAGAGTAGTTCAGTAGTGGTAACCCGTCAATGTTAGGGGTAGATCAGCCTGTAGTAATTAGCTGCAACTCCGTAATTGAAATAGCAGATCTGGAATCCTTGTGGGTTTTATTCATTGTTTTGATATTTGTTTTCGTTCTAATTACAAGCTTTAGTTAAAATAATAATAATTGAGTAAGATTCCTAAGCTGGGGGGGTAAGGAAAGTAAAAACGGTAAATCTTTTATGGAAAAAGAACAACCTAGGCCTTTTGGCACAGCTCCGGGAGAATTGAGAACAACATCTTCTTCCGGGGGTACATTCGAAACATCATTTTTTACCCGTCTCGGAACGAACCGCGTTTGTCACCGGATTTTACGAACACATGCAGCCCACTCCAATTCAACATAGTTTTGATATTCCTCGTTTACCGGAACCAACGGAACGTGCGCCGCCCTTGCCGAATCTGTCACCCCACACCTGACACCAACTGTCACGGTTGATCGAGCCAGGGTGCATAAATTGAACTCCAGAATTTCAGTTAGTTAAAGGTTTATTAATAAAATAACCCAAGCACACTAATAGAAATAATACATGATAAAAAAGCTAAATATATTACATGTGAAAACCCAGGACAGAAATTCAGAACCAAATTAGCGGACTTTGCGAGCCTGGAGATAGAGTGATCATATACCTGAGGAAAGCAGTAGCAGCGCAGCCAGCAGGGACATCGTACGGGGCTGTCGGGGTGAGTGTGTGATGAGCGGGGAGCGGACAGCTAGGCAATCATGCCAATCCCGGCCGTCGGGCCATCTTATATAGACCAGATATTGGCGTTGGTTACTCTGCGGTGAATGATTATCAATGTGTCTTTGTATTCAAGTTTAGCATTGCGAATTAGGAAAAGTCAAGGGTTAATGAGCATTTTGGCAATGCGGGCCTACTGTTCTACAACAACATTGTAGATGAAACCCGTACGTAACAAAATTTAATTAATATTATTAGTTATAAAATAAAAGAACATTTGTATTACAGAGCTACAAATTTAGAGTTTTTCATTCATTATTACTAATACCAGTTATTCAACAATGCAGTTATAATGTCAGTACAATAATGTCAATGAACCATGTTATCGCAAAATGTAAAGTTTACAAAAAAATCTATAAAAAATTTATTTTTTGAAAAATAGTAATTATAAAAGATTTTTTATGTAGAAAACTAAACTGGCTACCGTATTTTACTAATGCAAATAATAAACATATATTACATTTTTAAAGTTGATAAAATTTACTTAAAAAAAATATTTTTATTACAAAAAATTTTACAACTACTATACATATATTTTATTGACAGTTTAATACACTTTCCAAAAAATATAATATAAACACCTTTATTTATAAAAATAAATTTTCTACAAATATTTTTCTAAAACCTTGCATTTTTTCACAATTTTAATATGACGACTTAGTGATGGATTTATGCAAAATAATTGATAGGCCAATGGGTTAAATCTGTGTTGTTGAAGCAGGACCATCAACAGTTAGTTGCTATCACACACGAGGCAATTTATGGTCTTAAAGATTAATTAAAGGTCTTTGCTTTGTTGAAATCATCACTGTTGTAGGCATCATTTACATTTGCCAAGGCAAACTTTGATCGTGTAGCGACTAAAAGATGTTAGAAGATTGTTATGAAAAATCTTTGGGTTAGAAAAACAACTAGAACCAACAGAGTCTAAAAAATCAAATAAGAAAATATTGAAACAGATTGATTATAAGAAAAAAAATTTAGTCGAGCAGAGGTTCAGGATCAACCAGTGATGACCATGAGCCTCGGCTGCGATTGCGTGGCGTGGGGCTGACCTGATCCAGGCCTCCTCCTCCTCGACCTTGGCCAGGAACTGCTGGTAGGTGAGGGACTCGTCCAGCTTCTGCCCTCTGGTGGCCGCCAGCTGCTTCAGCTCCGACCATGCCTGGTTCAGCAGCTTCAGCCTCTGCAATATCACCACCATCAAATAGCAATTACAATTTAATTTGCTTATTTGAAAGAAAAATTATTTTGATCAACACTCTAAGTTAAATTGGTGATTGTTTGCTACATTAAATGAAGTACATATTTTAGGAGCAATGACCATTAAGACAGTAAATGTCTTACAGCCCCTATAAGAGTCACCACATAAGTTGACGAATGGCCAACAGTTGGGTTAGGCGAGGAGGGGGGGGGGATACTTTTCCAAAAACATCGGGCTTAAGTAATAATGCTACTATTTAAGGAACAGCTGATTATCCAATACTTTAAACTGAATTGTGGGGCAAATTCATTCGTCAAGTTATATGGCCAAATTTATAATTGATGTGGTATTTTACTAAATTTGCATCAGTTTATTAAAATATTTTAATTTATTTCCTACTTTCTAGAGGTTTTCAATAACCATTTTGGTTCACAGAGAGCATACTTTATACAATGCTCTCCACTGCATTTTTGTACAATCTTAACATACAAAAGATAGTTGGATTTTACCCTTTCGGGTAGGGTGACAGAATCAACTTTCATACAATAAAAAAAAATACTGATTCCCCAACTAAATTTGTTTTCTTGAATGTGTTCATGCCTGTTGAATGTGTTTGCAAGCAAGTAAACTTAACACTTCAATGATGACAGTTGCCCCAACAGTACCAACCTGTTCGATCTCAGGCACTCCCAGGTTGCTGACGTCCATCAGCTTCTCTCCTGCCTCCTGCACCGCTTGTATCGCGGGCTCGTGAGATGCAAGTTCGGCTTCCAACCGCTTGTGCTTCTTCTTCAAGTTTTGCACTCCAGTCAAGTCTCGGCCATAGTCATCTGACCCGACAAGCAATTTTTTCTCCCTGAAAATTAACGTAATTAATTAGTAAAAAAAAGAAAAAGTAATTAAACTGGTGAATAAATTAAGTTCATTAGTTCTGTTTTTTCCATGCTTTAGTTCAACAACAAACTTTGCAGCAAAGAAAATACTCACTTGATCCAAGACTCCTCATCAGCGATGTCCCTGAAGAACTGATGCAGCGTGTTTGCCTCGTTGAGCCGAGCCTGTCTGTGGGCTGCAAGGTTTTTGATGCGTTCGTATCGCTCGTTGATCGACTGTCGCTTCTCCTGAATGCTCGCTGTGTCAAACTGTCCGCTCTCAATCAGTGAATCGGCTTGCGAGTTCATGTCTGTGAACAGAAATTTGCTGGTTGAGTAATATACAAAAACTATTCAAAAACTATTGCAAAATATAATTTTACAGGATTTTAGGGTGATTAGACCAGGTTATAGACCGAAGTTTAGTGATTTTGATGCCCGTGGTCTCTCCCAGTTAATTTGGTAAGTTTTCTTTCAATCTCTTTCCTTTATTAATTTGTCTATAAAATATAAATTTAGGTAACCTAACACTTTTCAGACGATGTTGTAAGAAGGATTTTGGACTGCCTGAATGAATGTGTTTTATTTAACCAAACTGTGGGTCAAATTTTAGTCCCAATTCCTACAAAATAGTAAATATTTTTCAAAGTAAATGGGCAATTCTTTCTATGTTTAACAATATTATACATTGCTATTTATTACAGTAGAGCTCTGCAAACTCAGTATAATGTGGATCAATACTTCTGTCTGACTATCTCTACACTTGTAATCAGCTGTTATATTTTTAAGGGAAAAGTGAGGACATTCTTCGTTATTCATTTTAATATTCACGCCCAAATTTCAAATATCATAGCGCATACACTTGTATTGCTTCTCCCTATTTCTTTCTAGATTTTTTTAAACAGTTAGTTGTGGAGTTTTTATTACCTTGAATTTACGGTAAGTTATGGAAATGTTGGCTAATAGGAACCTTTGACCAAACAACACCTACAATCGACATGATAACCGTACCCTTGATGCGCTCCTCGTGCGCGTGGATGTCAGCCTCGACCAGCTGGTGCTTCTTGTTGAGGTTCTGCACGGAGGCAAGGTCCTTGCCCGAGTCCTCGGAGGTCAGCAGGCTCTCCACCTCGCCCAGCCAGAAGTCCAGGTCCTTAACGGCGGCCACGTACGTCCGCTGCTTGTTGGCCTCCTTCAGCTTCAGCGACTTCTCCGTCGTCTTCTGCGTCAGGAACTCCCACTGGTCGGCGATTGACGCCAGCCGAGCCTGCGCAATTACAGACAAATTCCGAAGTTTAGCCTCAGTTTTTTGTATGTCAGGTTAATAGTTTAAACGACTGTAATACTAATGGTAAGATTTGTTTCGTTATAACCAGGGTAAATGCAAATGTTTATGCAAATCGTCCAGCAGAAACAACTCGCTATCCGTAAACCTCTAAAGTAAAAAAATAATAGCATGTATAATAAAAAATTAACGTTTTTAAAGGCATTTTGAAAATGCTTGCATACTTCTTCTCTACAATGCAAATTTAGTTACTTTGACTTGAAATCTTATCTCTTAAAGATCAAACTGATTTTGTAGGGCTCTGAAATTTAAATTAAGCCCAAAAAAAGCATGATGAAACTTACTATGTACTTTAATTTCCATCCATTACTGTTTGGTATCTTTGCGGCGCTGAATTAAATGAAGTTGTGCTCTTAAAATTCATGTTCATTTACTCATGATGTTCATCATTCATGTTCACTCTAAATGTATCAAATTTATTTATTTGAAATAAATAGACTGGTTCCTACATTTTGGATTAGTAGTTGTATTGTAATTTGTTCGTTACAAACAAGAAGCTCTAGAAAGTTAAAATACAAAAATAACTGCGCACAACAAAAGATTAATATGAATCTGATATGCGTCGCCAGTTAAAAGGTATAAACCAGTGTTACAAAGCAGTGTTAATAATGAGAACATTGGGATGGAATCATTCTATAAAGGGAGCAAAATTAGAGATTAAAAGGAGTACAGTAAAGTCCCGAAAACCCGGACTTTGATAACTCGTAATTCCAGATAACTCAAAAAGCCTACCAATAAAGTGCAATTGGGTTCCAACGTATAAGTGCCACGGTATCGGCTGGTACCAACAGAACAGTTTTGGTCATTTTCCAAGTTTGTTTTGACAAATGAGTTTTAAGTTTTTATTTTTTGTATTATGTACACTAAATATAATGAGTACATGATTTTCAATAGGAATCACATAAACTATTCATACGTTTTCTTATATTTACTCCTTTCCTGATATCCAGGAATTTTAAGAACCCGGACAACGTTGAAGTATACATTAGGCCTGGTTTGCGTGACTCTCTACTGTAGAAGATTATTTAATGCAAGAACGAGGCGTAGTGGAATAAAAGAGAAGACAGGGAGTTTTTGGAGAGACCTCCTTAAACTTGGATGGCCTATTAATTGAGATATTGTTAGGACATGTTTGTTATATTCAAGCTTAACACTACAAAATATATTGTACACTTTGTTATGTTCCGTTTACTTTCATAGATTGTTGGGTTTGGTCAATATAATTAATTGAGTTTGATGTGGTGAGTATTTTCTCACCTGGACGGCCTCCTCGGAGCCAGCGCACTGGTGCTTGTCGATGAGGTTCTGGCCCATCGCCAGCACACTCTGGATGCGGTCCGCGTTGGCGGCCAACTCCGCCTCAAATGCCTGGTGTTTCTGGTGCTTCGACTGGATGTTGGCTGGGTCCTGCGGATCCAATGTCATTACTAAAGGTCCCAATCTAATAGACGGCTCACAATACTATCTGATGAATACTTCCCTGACCAATAAATTTTACTTTCCCTAACCATAGACATAAAAATGCTGTTTTAAAGGTCTTTACTTAACCATGAGTTGTTCTACACCTTCATTTGACTTCTTTATTAAAATATTTATAGTAAACGCTTTATAATAGCTAATAGAATTCAGATTACATTAGAAAAAAATTGACTATCAATAATTATTAATTGAGAGCACTTCTGTACTTAAAAAATAAGTTGTTAATTATAATATTTATTAATAATGGTATTTTTATAACCAAAAAGTCATTTTATTTTACTACTCAAATAACTTTATTGCAGAAATTAATTTGAAACAAAATTTTGACACACCCAAAATATAAACTAAAAAAATATAGGTGGTGTTTTTTATCCTTCCCAAAAATATTGGGGTGGGGGAGAGATTTAAACTGTAAACAAAAAAAATTTTAGCTTGCGACAAACATGTTTGAGTACCAGATTGCTTTAATGTTTTTAATAAATTATAATGTCTTTTAGTAGTCAGCTGTTATATTTTTAAGCCAAACCTAATGCCTTATTAAGAAATAACAGTTTTGAAGTAAAATATTAAAAAGCTACCATTACCAATAATATCATAAACTTATACCAATATGTTGTGATGTGAAACTACCAGGTGGTATGCAAAAGTGAAATAAAAAAAACAAGAAAAACTAAAAAAAAAAAAGGCTTCAGCTGATGGAATATTAGCAAGGATAAACAAACCCTTCCCACCACTATTTCTGGCCCCTCCCATAAAGGAACAAGTTAGAAAGGAAAAAACAAGCTATAATAAAATTTTATTTTTATACATCAAAATTAAGGCACACCTTTACCGTTTATTTACAATCCATTCACAAACCTTTCAACCAAATTCCAATGGTTTCTCTTAGTTTTTTCAATCTTTCTTTGAATTCTTACATGATTTTCCATATTCCCTGACTTTCAGGAATGCGTTAACAGTGTAGAACATTAGTACAGAAGTGATTTTAGGCCCACCTTGTAGCTCTCCTCGGTGGCCAGCTGCAGCTTCTCTGCGATCCAGTTCTCCATCTCGTCGGCGTCGCGGCTGAATTGCTGCAGCGTCTGTGACTCGCCCAGGCGTGACCGCTTCTCTATGAGCGCCTCCTTGAGGTGGCGCCACCGGTCCAGCACCTGCCGCCGTTTCTCATCTATCTGCTTGGCCGCGTAGTGCTCCGCCGCCATCAGTTGGTCAGCCAGAGTCTGCAGCGCCGCGATCTTCTCCTCCTATCAACAAGGAACACACAGATGTGTGGCAAGGTCATATTCAACTTTACACAGTTCTGTGAACCTTACTTGTTCCGTGGCAACAAAAAAGAATGATCAAACAGGATAGTTTCAAATAAAGCCAAAATCAAAGTGTTTTTGCTGATATGAAAAACTACACCGTACCCAAAAATTATACAAGATAAATCATCAATAAATACATTGTAACAGAAACCCAGTTAAAAATGATTGGAGAGTAATAAAATATGGCTTATATAAAGAAATAAATGACAGATGGAACATAATACTGAGTTTGTAGTCATTTTCAATTTTCAATTTTATTTGGTTAATGAATATTTTTTGTGATAAGGGAGGAGGAAAATAATATAGTTTCAAGTAAATTCAATGAAAGCTATATGAATGATGTTGCCTCTTAGATTAAGTGCAGACATTAAAATAAAAATGAACTTTCTAGAATTTTAGACTAAAAAATTGTCCATGGATGGCTAAAAATATAAGAGATTATTTTTGCTTATGTCAAGTGTAAAACTGTTTGTCTATCTGTGTATCACGCTTGGTAATAAAAAGATTATGACAAACAGTTCCAATATTTTTATTTGGACAGTATATTTTGAAATGGAACAAATTTTCAAAACTAGTAGGCTTGACCAATATTATGGATTGATGATAGCTTAAGTTATTTTGTCATTTATATTTGCAATCTAATGTTCTGATGGTAAAACATACATGAGCGTTGATAGCCTTGTCAAAGTCCTCGTGCTTCTTGATGAGTGCCTCTACGTTGTCGCCCTTGGAGTCGACCTCCTCGGCCGCCAGGAACGCCTCGCGGGCCGACATCCAGTTCTCGGCCTGCTCGCAGTCGCGGTAGAACAGCTGCAGCTCCAGGCACTGGTCCAGCTGCATGCGCCGCGCAATCCACGCCCTGAAACACCACAAACACACCATCGTACACTGTCCTCAATGTTACAATTGCCAAAGTGAGTTTGTTTTGATTTGTTTGTCATTGGTACTCTTTGTTGCTTTAACATAAAATAAAAATGAAAAACATAACATTTTGCAGGTGTAAAGCAATTAATTTATATAAAAGACAAACTTAGGCTTTCATTGTGTATTGAAATGTCCATAAGGGCTCTGCCTCAGTTCCTTTGAAATTTTTATCATCCTTGTGTATAAATGTTTTTATTTACTAAAAAATTGTTTTAAACATCCAGATATTTCAACAAGTATACAACTCTCAAAACAAGTGATTAAATAATACTGGTGTAAAAGCACAGTAAATCCTAAAATTTTCACAAAATTCACCCTCAATTACTAAAGAAGGAATATTGTCTCATCCATAACTCTTCTGTTAGAATTCTGAAGATAGCTATCAAGGCAACATTTAAAAAATCAAAAGGTTGCAAAAATCTAGACAATAAGCTTTGGATATTTACAACTTAATATGATTCATTTATCCATTTCAAGACCTAGTCTGAACCTCAAGTTGACTCACTTCTCCAGCTCCTGCCTGGCTTCGGCCATGCTCTCAAGCTTCTCCTGGATCTCGACGCTGGCGTAGTGGCCAGACTGGAGCAACTGTTGGCCGAACAGCTCGAACGCCTGGAACGTTCCAGAGCGAGCGTCGATCTCCGTTCTGTGTTCCTGCAACACCAAGCCGTCGATTAATAACTGCAGAACTGAGGTCCAAGGTTTTCACGAAACAATAATTTTATGAGTTTATGATTAAAAGTAAAATGAAGGTTAAGTTTGGAAAACTTTGTGTGCACAGTGTGTAAAAACATACCATGATTGAATGACCACAAATGTCAAAAAGCTGCTGTTATACTACAAGCAGGTTGGTCTGTAGTGTTGTAAAAATATATGAAAAGGAAACATCAAAAGTTGGTAGAAATGCTCAATTCCAATTTCCAACTTTCCCCATTAAATCAGTTTTTGCACCAGATTTCTTGGATATTTACGTATTTCTTTACATATATTTCTTTTTAGATGTTTTCCAATTTCAATGTGAGCAATCGTCATTTGCATAGTAATAAGGAAAAGTAGATTTATATAACAAATATTACATTTAAAGGAAAATTCATCCAAAATTAAAAATTCCTAAAAACCTTACTTTAATTCAAAGACACAACATGTAAAGCAACCTTTAAAATGACTGTGTACTTTAAATAATGCACTAAATGTAGACACAAAATAGTGTTATTACTGTTTGTATTATTTTGGCAAGTAAATTAAAAAGCATTATTGTTTTAGTCTTGCTATATTACTTTAAATTAATTTACTTTGCATTCTTAAGGTTCAAAAAAGTAAACAAATAAAGAAAAGAAAGATATTTTGCTAAAATGGGAAGAATTAGAAAAGCACAGTTACCATCCATACTATGATATATTGTGATATGTCAGATTAAACAAAATTTGTTAGGATTATAGTTAAATCTTACTAAACCCCAACAAAGTTTTTTTGTATGGTTTGAACTAAGCACAGAGAGATTTTTGGCATTTTAACCTTCCTACTAGAGTAATTGTTTAGGTAAAATTTTGGACTTAAACACAACAGCACTTCATATAAAAAACATAACCTGTCCTACTATCCTATTTCCAACCATCTGAATGCTCTGAATAAAAATATACATGATAAACTTCATTTTGAATTCCTTGACTAAGTTACCAGTGTGCTGATCAAAGAGGGGTTTTTAAATATCCAAACTGGTTTGTAATGGGTTCAAAAATTTAGAGGTTAACTTAACAACCAACATAAAGTTTGTTACTAATACTTTTGGGGCAAAAATTAATAACTCATAGCTTTTTAAGGTGGTGCACTTTCATTTATTTAAAATAATTTAGACCCCTTCTCCACATAGTGAAAACATAAAATTAAACTACAAAAGGCTTTGAAGTATATCAAACAGACATTTCTTGTAAATTCAACTATATCTTCATATATCTTCTTAACATCATCCACCAAACCTTTCCTCTTTAGTTAGAAAAACAGAAATAATTTTTAACTTAAAGCCATATACTAAAATCCTTAGTTTACGGTTACCTCCTATGATAAGCCTTGCTATACATTATCCAGAGATCAAAAATACCAATGGAAAAATCAAGGTTATGCTGAAGAGAAACAATTCTAAAACCAGCAAAAGATAACTGTATTTGAAATTCCGACATAAATAAAGGATTAAACCACTTAAATACTTTAAAATTTTACCCTTGAAAAAAACTGAGAAGAGATTAACAAAAGGCCTGAAGAGATTACAAATATATTTTTTAAGAATTAGATTTTAAATTCCTATGGTAGAACCATTGACTATTGAACGTTACTCTTAGGAGACTGCTCAAGCCCATGTATTTGCTGTAACAGCGCGACGGTGCTGCTATCCCTCGGCCGAAGGTTGCGCCGGGGAGCATTTCGCTTGGTTTAGCCACCGTACGCGAGCGCCACGGTGGTTGTTTAGAGAACTAAGCACTTTTGAATGAGCAGATGAGAAGTTGGGGACGGTGGACGACACAGCCCCACTTTCACTTTTCTGTACCTACCCTCTCTCTCTCTCTCTCTCTCTCTCTCCTCAAAATTCGCGACTGGCCGGACCAAAGGTAGGCAGCGAGGGGTGGCGAGGGACTTGGTGTTGGCGGAACGATCTGATACTGTATCGGAATCGGAGCACTTTGTTATGTTCGTTCAATTTTGTAATAAAATAGTTTTACACTGATAAAGACAGCATTAAAGTGTTGTGCATAAACCTACTTACCCATCACTCTTAATTGAAATTATGTATATATATTTTTGGGTGTGCACCGTCAAATAAGATTTGCTTTTTGGAGACTGTTAAGTCAATGACCTTGGCCCACGTCGTTTCCTATATTCACATTAAGG
Organism: Neoaliturus tenellus; assembly: GCA_030545055.2. Classification (NCBI taxonomy): domain Eukaryota; kingdom Metazoa; phylum Arthropoda; class Insecta; order Hemiptera; family Cicadellidae; genus Neoaliturus; species Neoaliturus tenellus. Next base: position 220,675,963 of record CM061532.1, read on the forward strand.
ACTCTTTACAATGTTAATAGTTCCTTACAGACATATTAGCCTACTGTAGTCAAAATTATTAGATTTTCATATTTATATATTGATTAACCAGGGGTAATGGAGAAATGAGACAAGCTCCAAATTACTGTCCCGTAGCTCACTGTTGTCTAGCGACGAGGATTTAGCAACTGGAAAATAGCAGGTCGAGTGCACCCTTCTGTTCCTTGGCGGGTTTCCCAGTCCTTTGTGTTGGGACCGGGTTGCTGGGACAAAGGTTGTAATATTCCTGAAATTTGCTTATGACTCATGCGCGAAACAAACTCGTTCTCAGTTGGTGCCTAAGCTGCAACCAGTTTCCACACCACAGTGGTTTTGGAGGAAGTAGTGCTGTGTTCGTGTTGTGCGGGAGTTAGTGTGTATTTTAAGTCATCACCAAGGTTAGTAAAGGTACAGAGTTTTTCACATTTCAATTATCATTGCAGTAAAGAGTTACTGTGATTATGTATTTAGGCCTACAATATTTTTAAAACATAACAATAAAAAACTTGCGTTGTAGATTTCTTAACGTACCCATAATGAGGATCAACATATCACCGACAAACAAAAAATACCAACAAGTAAACTTATTTCATGAAACAATTACCCTCCACTTAATTAATGTTCTATACACTAAAAAATCTAAGACTTTTTGTAATCAGAAATACTTTAACATTTTCAATTGATTTCGAGTTTTTTGGTGTCGTTGGATAGTTCTAGGTCGGTAGTTATCTTTATCAAAAATTTATGAGAATCGGACCTAAACAATGGCACTATCCTTCATTGAAGTATGAATTTTTCCAATTAGAATGAAATTGGCATTGGCTTCAGCATTTTAATTCTGCATTCTACCCCTGCCAAAACAACAACAATGCCGAATGCCGCCTCGCGGCCGTAGCGCTAGGCGAGTTTGATGGCTGCAGAGGTTTACGGGGATCGTGTTTCAGAATTAACCGATTAAGATAGAGATTGGCTGTTAACTTTTTATAAAAGTAGAAAAAAAGGATCTAGTCGGCTATCTTTTTTGAATTTTTAAATAAAACTTCTAATTTCAGTAATAACTGTCTATAATCATCTGTTTTTTAGTTTTGTAAATGCAGAGGTTTACGGGGATCGTGTTTTAAAACTAATCTCTTAAGATAGAAATTGGCTGTTACCTTTTTTTTAAAGTAGAAAAAAGGATCTAGTCGGCTATATTTTTAGAATTTTAAAATAAAATTTCTAATTTCAGCTATATAACTGTCTAAAATCATCTGTTTTTTTCTCGATTTTTAACTGAAGTTTTCTATTGGTTTTAATGAACTAATTACAAAAGTGTAACAGAGGGAAATTAGTACTGTTATTCTTCTTTAATATGACTCTTTATTTATAGCTCTAGGCTTCATTTGGCAGAAGATAACACGATTCTAAAAAAAACCCTTGCATTTGGGTGCGTGCCAGGGGTAGACCGAAGTGGTCCCGGGCTCCGGTCTACCCGTAGCGCGCACCCAAATGCAAGGGTTTTTTTTAGAATCGTGTTATCTTCTGCCAAATGAAGCCTAGAGCTATAAATAAAGAGTCATATTAAAGAAGAATAACGGTACTAATTTCCCTCTGTTACACTTTTGTAATTAGTTCATTAAAACCAATAGAAAACTTCAGTTAAAAATCGAGAAAAAAACAGATGATTTTAGACAGTTATATAGCTGAAATTAGAAATTTTATTTTAAAATTCTAAAAATATAGCCGACTAGATCCTTTTTTCTACTTTAAAAAAAAGGTAACAGCCAATTTCTATCTTAAGAGATTAGTTTTAAAACACGATCCCCGTAAACCTCTGCATTTACAAAACTAAAAAACAGATGATTATAGACAGTTATTACTGAAATTAGAAGTTTTATTTAAAAATTCAAAAAAGATAGCCGACTAGATCCTTTTTTCTACTTTTATAAAAAGTTAACAGCCAATCTCTATCTTAATCGGTTAATTCTGAAACACGATCCCCGTAAACCTCTGCAGCCATCAAACTCGCTTTGCGCTACAGCCACGAGGCGGCATTCGGCATTGTTGTTGTTTTCGCTGGGGTAGACCGCAGCCTTAAACAACTTTTAATGTAAAGCTGTAAAAAAGTGTAGTTTTGGTTTACCGTATTTATAAATTTTTGTCACTTTTAACCCTAGAAGCGGCCATTGCCGGATATCCGGCAACTTCATTTTTGCGAAAATCGTTAATTGCCGGATTCCGGCAATATAGGTCAATTTTTGTTCAACTACTCATTACACATGGAAAACGACCAATAAATGTAATAATATTGATACCATTTTAAAGAGGATATTGAAGGATATGGAAGAAGACGTAATTAGTTGTATTGCTAGACGATTCTATCTATTGCCGGTGTGAAACCTCACGCGTCTCAATACAAAAATTTTTAAGTAACCTTCATATTTTTTATTAAGTAAAAAGAAAAACGGTTATTTTTTTGTTCATAAGGGTAATAATACCAAAGAATATGTTGTAAAGTTTAGTAAACTAACAAGTCCTTTTTATATTACCTATACTTTGATTTAATTTCTTTGTGTTAAACATACAACCTAAGGTTGTCAATTTTGCCCATTTTATTTATTTTTTTTAAAGTTTAAATTAAATATTGTAAGAGTTCTAGTAGTGTCTAATTAAAATATATTTTAAAATGATTTATAAAATTGATTGTTTGCATTTTGCTAATGATATACTAGCAGCGATTAGTTTTATTTTATTTTATTTAAATGCTATGTTCTTTCGTGAACAAAATGAGTATGCATATGATAGGGTTATCTTGTAAGGTTAATTCAAAGAGAGGGTTTGAAGTAACCTCTGCAGATTTTGCTGGAATACGGCCTGAGGGGTAGATTTTTGTTCTAAATTCGACCCATGCATCCATTCACTCAAATGTCTTAAAACAAATTTTTTTATTATTTCCTTATACTTATGTATATTTTCTTGTTCAGAATGATCTGTACTACAAATATATGTACAATTGATCATATTATCAAGTTGTATAAAAATTATATGAAGCTTTGAGTATCTAAATTAGGTTTTTTTTTTTAAATAAAAATAAAAAAATTTAAACACATATAAAATAAAGAACAAAATTTTTTATGGTACAAAAACGCATTATTTCCAATAAATATATGGTACAGTTTAGTAATATTGCACATTTACTATAATATGTATATATTATTTACTTTATTTTTATCTTTAAAATGTACAGGGCACGTTTGTATTTTTTTCCATTTTCCGTAATTTCCCCTGTAACAGGGGTAAAAAAAAAATTTCTAACAAACTAAACATATTTCCACGTAGGGAAATAAATTGCCTACAGTTTGTACATCTTCGATTTTCTGTATAAAAATCAGTGTAAAAGTTCTAGCACTCTACTTTTGAAAAATATTTCAAAAGTTTTCAAAAAATTCGGTTTTTTCACATTTTGTAAAAAACGTACCAACAGGGATTTCATTTAATAAATTTTAGAAATAATCTATGTCTTATTTATTGTAAAAACTGTTATTTTTTAAAAACGTCTGCAAAATGGCCGAAATTGACTGGCCGCTTAGCGCACACGCACCGATTTGGCCTGGCCGCTCCTAGGGAATCTAAATTTATGGAATACCCATTTTTTCATAATAACTACGGTGACATTAAACGAATACTGATTCAAAATAGTTGATCGAAATTTACTAAGCTTCACGGTAATATGTTGCAAGACCGTCTTTATCAAAAACCTAAAATTAAATTAAAAAGTCATTCTTGAAAATGTTTACTTTAGCAAAACTTCAAAATTATTAAATTAAAACATATTTTAGTATTAAATCATACTATAACTCTTGATGCTCTAAACAATCATCTTGAATTCAATATCAGAATTTTATATTGTACTACGAAGTACGAGTAGATCTGTGCCATAGTAGATAAAAGACGGTGTGTGCCCATACGAATTTGTCCAGTATCCCTGCCGGCAACTGTGTGAATCTTTGGCCTACAGCTGAGATTTTGAACATTTACTCTTTAAGGAGCCACACGGATTTTTCCTTGAGCTCTCAATGTATACAGAACCGAATAAGTAGGAACATCCTTATGGGGAAAATAAGGACGTCCTTATTTTCTCAGGGTAAAACAGTTTTGATAGGCCTGCCCACAAAACACCCATTAACATAATCTGCATTAAATCTATATATATAATTAGAATTAAAATTATATACGTTTTTTTATTCTTTTTCTACCTTTTATATAAAAAAGTAACGACATATATTGTTTAGTATCAGGCTTATACGTATAGTTCCAGTTTTTAACACGAATTTTCCGATTGCTATAGCAAATGTAACTAACCAAATAGGCAAAACAAATTATATAATACCCCCGTCCCGGCAGACCTGTGTACTCAACATATTTCCAATAAATATTCTTGTTTCATCGGCAAAGATATTTATGATTGTATAAAATAATCCTCACAAGAAAATATGAATATGTAATGGAATTATATTTCTAAGTTGATTGTTTACCTTTTTTTCATTGCAGTAATTAATTTTTTATCAGTATTAAAAGTGCATTCAAAGGTGCTATGCAAAAGGAGTGATGTGTTTACGTATCCCATAACATAACAACACAAATTTGACTAGAAAAGAGAGCTGATCAGCTGATAAAGAACAGGCATGATGTTAGTTTTATCTCTCTCTCACTAAATATACACTTCTTCTTCATGAGGATTTCCATAGGATTTCCTTTTATTCCTCCCAATTTCCAAATTTGTAAATTGTAAATGTAAATGTTTTATAAAATTGTAATATAAATGTTCGGGGTTTTCAGCTATAAATTATTTTTATTTTGTACCGTATGCTATTTATTGTAGGCTATAGTGTATTTATATGTAATAATAATTTTGTTTAAAAAATATTAATATTTAATTATTTAACAGTTTAATTGTGTATATATTTTTAAAATACTCAAGTGTATAATTTTAAATTAGTTCTGTAACATAATATTTGTCAACAACGTAATTTTGTAAATTGTCCATGTTTGCAAATAAGATTTCTACATAAAAGTATTAACTTCATATTTGTAGTAGAATTTTTTATATATTTTCAAGAGAAATATACAATGTCTGCATATTTAGGCCTACATAAGGGTGTTCCTTCCTTTACAAGACAAAATACCTATTTTATTGTAAATTTATTTAAAAAAGTATCCACGGAAATATAAATATGCTAGGTTTTGTAAAAAGGAATTAATTTTTAATTTTTTACTTAAAAGTTTTTGGAGCTGGTATTTATTTGGCTACTTTCAACATAATTTATCACTACAATGTCTACATATTTACATAAGTGTGTAATAATAAGATTTTTCAATAGCAATAATTGTATAATTGTATTTTTTACTTGTATTTCTTAATATTTCATGTTTTTAAATAATAATTTCATGTGAAGTATAATTTTAAATTTGTTCTGTAACATAATATTTGTCAACAACGTAATTTTGTAAATTGTCCATGTTTATAAATAAGATTTCTATATAAAAGTATTAACGTCATATTTGTAGTAGAATTTGTTATATATTTTAAAGAGAAATATACAATGTCTGCATATTTACATAAGTGTGTTCCTTCCTTTACAAGACAAAATACCTATTTTATTGTAAATTTATTTTTAAAAAGTATCCACGGAAATATAAATATGCTAGGTTATGTAAAAAGGTTTTCGGAATTTATTTTTTACTTAAAAAATGTTGGAGCTGGTATTTATTTGGCTAGTTTCAACAATAGACTAAAGCAAAAATGTTTTTAACAAACATGTGAAAAATAATGAACAAGTAGTTAACAAGTTAAAATATCTAAAGTCATCACGTTCCATATACTTCCCTGAAACACAATATAACAAAAACGCAAATAATTACATTCCACAGAACTTGGGTTGTGTGACTGTGTATAAGTTGTACAATTTTTTAAGTGATGTTTTCCTTAAACTAGCCTATATTCAATCATGCTGAGAAAAGTTGAGTAGTTTTAAAGCCACCACGTCTTTAAAGGTAAAATACGTTCAGCAGGCAGTGTTCATAGAAAAGTTGGTTTATTTGTTGGTATTTGATCTACTTCATAAAGAATCATTTTATTTTTGCATGTGTTAACTTCATAAAATATCTTCCATACTCGTTTTTTATTTTTGGATATCTGAACAATTCTGTACAAAGATTCAAGATTCAAGATTCAAGATTTTATTGACACATTAACATTCACAGTGATTACAATATATTAACTTGTAGGTGAACAGGTGTCTAGTCAATGTTATAACTAAAAACTAACTAATATAAAATGCAATTAAATGACAAAGACAAAGCCTTTTACTTCCTTAAATTTTTGCTTCCAACAAATTTGTTGGAATTAAACTAAACTCAATAAAATAAAATAAATTAAATTAAATCAAATTACTGTATATTAAAAACTGTCAACCAAAAATTCATTTACATTATAGTACTCTTTTGATATTAATAAATCTTTAACAACTTTTTTAAATTGAATCATGTTTAGTGATTTTATATTGACTGGCAGCTTATTGTAAAATCGTTTACCTATGTAGTGAGGAGTAGTTTCTAGTAGTTTGAGTCTGTGTATGGGATACTGCAGTTGATTCCTAAATCGAGTATTATAATCATGATTATGCTGATCGTTATAAAAAAAATCTAACTGTTTGTGAACAAAAACTAAACATTTAAATATGTACAATGATGGAAGTGTCAAGATATTTAGATTCGTAAATACTGATTTACAGGACTGGTTGCTATTCATAAACAACATAGTTCTAATATATTTTTTTTTGTAGTTTAAAGATTTTAGTTATCTCTGTGGAGTTTCCCCATAGCTCAAGACCATAATTTAGCAAAGAACCAAAACAAGCATGATACACTATTAATCTAATATTCAAATCTACACTTTCTCTTAGAATGTACATTTGGAAACAACAAGAGCTGAGTCTACTACTTAATTTATCTATAAGAGGTTTCCATGTAAGGTTACGGTCAAAAGATATTCCCAAAAACTTAACAATCTCATTAAAGTTGATTATATTACCGTCAAAAGTTATTTCACTGTCAAATAAAATTTTACACTGTTGTGTTTGAAATTTTATTATTTCCGTTTTTGAGCTGTTCAATTTCAGTCCATTTACATCAAACCACTGTTTTATTTCTGGTAAAATGTTTTTTATTGCTTTCATTAGCTCTAAATTATTTGTGCATTTCAACAATATAGTGGAGTCATCTGCATATAAAAATACATCGGCGTTATGAATATTCATTGGCAAGTCATTAATATATAAAATAAACAGTAATGGCCCTAAAAGTGAACCTTGAGGAACTCCCCTTTTAATGTTAACCCAACTTGACATGTACACTCCATCAGTCTTTTTAATTAGAACTCTCTGTTTTCTATTAGTTATATAAGATCTAAACCAATCTAATGTTTTTCCATGAATCCCATAAAACCTCAATTTTTCAATTAATATGTCATGATTTACTGAGTCAAAGGCTTTTGACAGGTCACAAAAAACACCAGCAGTACTATGTGACCTATCAAGAGCCCCTGTAATGTGTTTTAATAAATCTACGGCTGCATCTACAGTCGATTTTCCAGATTGAAACCCATATTGATTGTTACAAATAATTTTGTTATCGTTCAAGAATAAATTTAGTTGGTCAAGAGCAGTTTTTTCAAATACTTTAGATAAGCTAGTTAAAATTGATATAGGTCTATAATTATCAGGGTTTTCTTTACAATTTTTTTTATAAACAGGTATTACATTTGCATATTTGAGATGATCTGGAAATTTTCCATCCAGAAAACATTGATTAATTATCAAACTCAGAGGCTGTGAAATATAATCTGCAGTTCTTTTCAAGACCTGAACAGGAATTTCATCCCAGCCGACGGATTTTTTATTTTTTAAGCTGTTTATTATTTTCTTTATCTTTTGCGGGGATACACTTGTGAATTCAAAACCACTACTCTGTACTTTTGTTTTACACAAAAACTTTTTTGCAGTCTCTATCTCTAGTAATGTGTTTGCCTCCTCTCCTACATTAACAAACATTTCATTAAATTTGGAAGCTATTTCATTTCCATCAGTTATTTCTTTTTTACCAAAAATGATTTTATCCAACCCTACTTTTTTATTCTTTAGTATACCAAGTTTAGAATTTACTACCTGCCATACAGCTTTACTCTTGTTTTCAGCATTCTCAAGAAATTTGTTATTAGACAATCTTTTCGCCGCGCTACAGACACGTTTAAAAATCTTTTTATATCTTTTTACGTATTGCAAAAAGTTAACATCATTCGACATTTTTGCAAGCTTGTGAAGTTCTCTTTTATTTTTACTTGAGATTCGTAATCCATTGGTAATCCAATTCGTTGTACACTTTTTAGAATTTTTTATTTTCTGGTTTTTTTGCGGGAAAGAGTGTTCAAAGTACAATTTAAACTCATTAAAAAAACAATTAAAATTTTGTTGTGTTGATCTTGAGTTATTGAAATCCCACCCAGCTTCCTTAGTAAATTGAGCAAAAATATTTATACTTGTTTCAGTAAAACATCTCTTTTTAAGTAAAACTCTAGAACATTGTTTTTTAGAGTTCTCAGATAATGACATCAATATAGCTCTGTGGTCAGACATACCCATTTCAACATTCATGAGAAATCTTTGACTCACAAGCTTATTAGAAACTATGTTGTCTATGCAGGTTAACGAGTTATTTGATATTCTAGTTGGTAAATGAAAATTCAAATTGAAGCCATACATTTCTATTAAATTTAAAAAATTATTTAATAATGTTTGATTTCTACATGTTTTAAAGGTGTTAATGTTTAAATCCGAGGCAATATAAATATGTTTCAATCTGGATTCTTTTTTTAGTCTGCCAAGAAGTTTTTCAAATTTTTTTAGAAACAAAACTATATTATTTGGGTTTGTATTGTGGTACAAAGAGATTATGATATGTGACACTCCATCATTGTCAGCAAACTCGACACAACAAACTTCAAACACAAAATCTTCCTTTAAAGAGCTTATCAAATCATTTCGTAGCTTATATTCAATATTACTTTTTAGAATAATACAACTACCTCCTCTTAAAGACTCATCCCGACAATAATAATCTGCAATTACATAATCTAAAAACATATCCTTCATTAAACATAATTCATTTTCTTTAAGCCAATGTTCGTTTAAACATATTACTTTTAAGTTTAGTTTACATGAATTAATCATTTGTTTAAACTCATCAATCTTAGACGGTGATTTTAACCCTTGTATGTTGTAGTGCATCAACCAATGGCATCCCCTCCATTTTCCCGTAGCAATCTTTTCTAAATTATTTATGTAATTCTCTTTACACGGTAAATAAGTAATAAAATCGTCATTGTGAAAATCAAAATTGCATGAATCAACATCATTTATAGGGGGAAATTCATTGTTTGAAGCACCATAACCTTCGCAAGTTACATTTACATGATCTGCAGATACAGAATCATTGTCAGAATATTCTAGTTTAAACTACTATTATTATTTACATTAGCATGATCTTTTACGGCACATTCACTGGAGTGTGTAATTTCGTCGGCCTGTGGTGTGGTACTCTGCTTTTGGTTTTGACACTGGACACTCACTTCACAAACACTTGTACCCATGATGGAATGGTGATGGTGGGATGGCGATGGTAGAGGAGGAAATGTGGTCATGTCAGGAACTGAGGGCAGCCAAGAAGTCTTTCCACTTGCAGCTGTTGATGCAGTCTGGTGTGCTGGGTGTGTGATTCGATACTGAATTTTCTCCTCCAGGACTCGTAAAAACTGTTGGTGGGTAAGGCCCTTCCACAGCGGCCTTTGGGCAGTCCTCTGCTCATATGATACAACGTAAACAGAGGCCCCTGTTGCTTGTTGAAATTTAACTATGTTGTCAGCAAAAACTTCAGGATCTATCAGGTCTCGCACACACCCAATAGCAGAGCAGATAAGTGTTTTTAGACCTCGAGACTTGAAATCACTTTGAAGCTGTTGAAACGCCAGGTTGTAGTTCTCCACTGTAGGTTTGTCAAAGTAATTTTCCTTGGTTACGAGGGAATAGACTGTAGCACCACACGTAATCTTTTGGCAGGCGAGGTGTCTTGAGATACAGTCTGAGCGCTGTGGTCGTCCAAATTTTCTCTTAAACACTACAGCCACCCCGGCTGACATGTGCCTTTTGTTGTTAAAGTCGCCAGAAATCGAATGTGCAAAGGCAACTGAAGGATTTTTCTTCAGCTGCTCTATAACATCAATCATATTTGCGTCAAAAACAGAAATTCCACTTCCTTCAATCTGATCCACAGGTATTGAGTTACTCTTTAGGTTTCTTGGAGGAGTCTTCTTAGCAGGTAAACTTAGATGAGTTGATTTTGTAGAAGTAGTTTCTTTTCTATTTAAGCCTTCCAACAGATTACAGATCTCTCTAGCAACTGTTTTCTTTCCCCTGCGGTTTATGTGCAACCCATGCCAAGTGTGGCAGTGTCTAGGTAGCAGGTGAATATCAAGTAGATGTAGATTTGATTTGTTTCTAATAGCTGATCTAATGACACTATTTAGCTCACTGATGATCCTGTTTTCCCAACTTGATGAAGGTAGGTCGAATCTCTGTGGGATTGTCGATAAGATGAGATTAGTATGAGAAAACGTTTTTTCAAGTTTCTTTATAAAATCGTCAAATCTGTCCAATGTTAAGTGATGACCATGGAGACTGTCATTAGACACATTGTTAGTTCCTGCCAGCAATATAAAAGCCTCATTTTTACTATACTGATGAAAATTTGGGTATGTAGTTGCTGAATTAACAATTGACTCTACATATCCACCCGAATGAACATGACCGAATATGTTGAAAGAATTCCCAGCTAATTCTTCTAGGTACCAAGCAAGATCTTTACCTTGGCTGTCACTAATTATAGTCAACTTTGGTTTGTTTGATTTGGGAATTGAGTTTTCTGCTTGTAAAATATTTGAAAGGGGTTCAGATACAAGCTTAGTGCTCTTATCTGCTTCTTTTTTCCTAAGAGACACAGATTTCATAAATGGACTACAACCACTAGGAGATCGCCAAGGATGTGATGAAGATTTGTTATTTAGATAGCCATTGGATATTGATTGCTCCATGGATGCCTCTTCTGATAAAATTGATGCCTCAGTTAATTCTTGATGAATATTGGGTTCATTTGCTCCAAGTACTTGAAACTGGTTTGATAAATTGACAGTGTGTATTTGAGGTTTAACACTTTTTGCTCCTTTTCTAACAGTTTTAGGATTCACAAAATTATTATAATCAGATATTGTCAAATTTTCCTTCCTTAAAAATTCAATGTCATGTTTAAGATTTTCATTGTGTGTTAGTGTATTATCCAGCTCTCTTTGCAATAGGCTAATGATTTCTCTGTAAGACTGTAGCTCCTCAGAGTGCTTATCTTCTAAAAGTTTTAACTGTTTGTTCAGTCTGTTGACTTCTTCAGTTAGCTGTTGATTAGGTAAGGGATAGGGTTGGATAGTTTCCATTAACTGTAGATTTTCTTTTTTAAGTTGTATTACTTCACTCTCAAGCTTAGTAATCCGTGTGCTTGTGTCCTCTTCTTTATCACATTTTTTAGGTCCTTTGTTATGCATGCTCACAGAGGAAGACTGCTCAACAGTGACATCAACATGCTCTAGACATATCTGATTTTTTAGAAAAGTAATTTCATCATTTTTTGTTTGTAGTTTATCTTCTGTATGTTTTAATGTTTCTTCAAAGGTTTTGTTTTTTCTGTCAAATTTTTTATTTCACACTGAAGTTTTTTGGCAGTCTCTTCAGCTTCTGTTTCCAGTAGCTGGAGGGACAATTCCGCCTTTTCCTTTTGATATTTCATTTGTTTTAACTCCTCAGAGAGTTTAGTAAAACCGTTGCTCAATTCTTGGAAACTTTCTTCATTACAACAAAAGAAGTCCTCATCACCAGATTGTTCCGATATGATATGTAAGGTAGAATTGCTAGAAATGCCTAACCTAGTATCTGGTGTACTACTGTTTACTATTAATTGATTTTCAAATTCAGGTTGGCTATCAGTATTGAAGGTATCTTCCTCAAACTCAGCAGGTTGCAGTAGCTCTGTTGAGAGCTTTGGTATGACAGTTTTAAAGTCAAAATCTTCAATATTCAAACTTAAATTGTTTCCTATAATGTAATCATGAAGTTTTTTTTTGGACCGAAACATTTTTCCATTTGGGGAATAATAATAAATGTCAACTTTTCCCTTTGTCACGCCACTCTTCCTTTCCACTTGCTTCCTTGTCCATCTAGCAGGAGTTTTTATAGAATCCATTATTTTAGAGGGAAAGGAAATGCTTTACTTTACTCTAATAAATTAAATGTTATCATTTTCTTACTTCAAAAATTGAGTTCAAATTAATGATAATTAGTTGTGAGATTCAATCAGACAAAATAGTCTTCTCAATATAAAATTATGTAAAATTATATTGTCATAGGGGTTCCTAAACAACAATTACTCCCCCATTCATTACAATTAAATACAACCAATTATAAATAAATATACATCATTTAAGTCAGCAGATAAAAGTATGTATTTTTATTTTTATTTCCAGCTCTGTTGTTATTGTCTATTTAAAATTCAAATGCACTTTTTATTAAATTCATGTTGCACACCCGTTTTACAAGTATATTTACAAGTATATTGGTATCAACAAATATAATTAGCAGATGTTAAAAATAAACAGTGGCAATATAATGCTCCAGTGGAAATAAGTGCCAGTTGCTGATAAGTAGTTAATTGTTGTCAAAGTTCAGGCTACTATCAGTTCAAGCCTGTTCGACCGTAAAAACCTGTCCAATCCTTCCTGAGGTGAGCGGACGAGTACACAGGAAGTTGCAGATGCTGACAACAAAAAATAGTTCTCACACTAATTATTAACATTTACTGTGTAAAATGAAGAATTCAGTCTTATTGTTTTTATTAAAGGACTTTATTCTTTTTGATGGGTTTAAGTGCTGTTTAGTTTATGTGTGCCTCAGTTAATTCTTGAAAATCAATTTAAAACATCACTCCAAAAACATGTGCTTTATCTTATTGCCTGAGTAAGTAAATATATAATAAGAGTTTTTGTATTATTTAACTAGAAATTTTTAAATTTTATTGATTTCAAAGAAAACTGTTCACTTTATTTTTAATTGTTACTTACTCCCAATAGATTATAATTAAAATTTACCACTAAACTTCACAAAAAATAACTAGCACTTTTTACTGACTTTTTGCACTGTCAACCATTTTCCATTAGGTATCCAAATGTTTATTTAGTTAGTTGAGAGGACGTTGACCGCAATTTATTTTTGTCGCATGCAGCAAAATCGTTTATAATGTGCTTAATGTCAGGTGGTTCATCTTTCCGTTCGACTCAACAGCCAAGCCCGTCCGACGGTCAGGGGCTGCGCCAGCTAGAGGAGCGAAGGGGAGCGAGAGAGAGAGAGAGAGAGAGAGAGAGAGAGAGAGAGAGAGAGAGAGAGAGAGAGAGAGAGAGAGAGAGAGAGATATTGCTGTATAAGTGATTTGGGTGTTTCGGCGGCACCGGCGAGCAAGGGTTGGTCCCACTCCCATACGCGCACCCGCAACCACGCGTGCCCGCACGCGCACGAACAAACAAACCACTTTCACTTTTTTTGCGCCCCTAGCGCTTCCTACTGTGACTGCAGGAGAACTAATTTGGCTGCAGCAGGAAACCGTGCTACACATTCTCCATAAGCTTGAGCAGTCTCCTACTTCTAAAGTCAATGGTAGAACATAACTGAGACATAACATTTCCTCTTAAAACATAACTGAGAAAAGAAGGCCCATGAAGATTACAAATTTTATTCTTAGGAATTGGATCCTAATATACCTAGTGTTAGATAGAATTTATCAAGAAAAAGGTCAAATGACAAAACATATAAAGGAGCTTGGTGAACGACACATAAAGCAGGCGAGCTTCCTATCTATCAGTTAATGAGTTAGGCCGCTGTTAGACACGGACACACAGAGTCGTTACCTGCGCCAACCCATAGTGGGCGTCAATCTCAGCTCGGTGGTTCTACAACACAGCACCAGTCTCAGGGTGTTTACAGTTCAAAGCCCGCAGCTGAGGTTCGCCAACTCTCTAATGTTTGTATTGAATGTAATAACGCGACATAGGAATGATTTCTGTCTTCGATTTAATTTTTTACTGATACAGTAAGAAATTTTAAAAACCGATGGAGTAAAAACAGAAAATATAAGCTAAATTTTAATTTTGGCCCTAAGGCAAATAATTTTTGGCTTCTTCGTCAATGTTTTCTTTTCTGTACAAATAGCGATGCAAAATATTTTAGCTTCATGGCTCAAGGACTGACGGGAATTTATGCAGAATGGAAAACGGCATTGAATCTCAGATAAATATATAAGCCTAAAAAATCAACTTGAAACTTTCAAGATTAAATGAAAGGTTAAAACAAATTATAGACAACCTTTTTTTAGAACTCAGCAGCGCAGAATGTGTTAGCTCTATGGCTCTTAAGATCAGTAGAAATTAATGCATACTAAAGAAGTATGAGAAAGAGAGCTTACATTGTATTGAGTCTCATATAAAGTCCGCATTCATCCTTCGAAAGGACTGAGATAATTTTAAGGGTTTATATACAAATTTTCTGTACTCTAATTGCAGATATATTAGTGTTCAGGTGTGGGGTGGGGAGGTGAGGGGAAAATTAAGAATTGGCGAACCTCAAGATAAAAACCCTCTCCTTTACATTATATGTTAAATACCTCAACAATCTCACACATAAAACCATCAGAGTTCCCGGTATGATAAATTACTATTATTATTTTCAAAATGTTTTCTGTTAAATATTGAAAATTTTAAACAAGAGTTAAAATTGTCACCTAAAGTTGTTGGTAACTGTTTCAAGTTTTACAATTTTGCCTTAGATTAAAATGTGTTTTTTCTTTATTTAAAATTGGCTCAAATCTGTGATCTTGGCACCTCTATTTATTGCATCACACACAGACCGCAGTGCACAAAGCAAAAGCAGTGCTGTCAAGACTGGCTAAGTTTGAGTCATTGGATACCACAAAACCCACATTTTGGCACTTAATTTTTTATTAACAATAATTTCAAAAATCGGGAAAACAAAAAAATAAAATTAAAAATAAGTTGCACTGTTTTATATTTTTAAAATTTTTTATATTGACGACTTAAACACATAGGCAACTTTTTAATTTAAACATAAATTCATTTGAATTTTGTTGGGAACCCTGATAAGCAATTGTTAAGTATTTATAAGCTTTTTAATCAAAATAATAAAAATTGGCAAACAACTTCAATTTGATGTTCTGTTTAATAGTTCTGTTCAATTTTCTTTAATAAAACCAATGATAAAGTAAAAGATTTAAAATTGCTAAATGTAAAATAAAAATTGTGTATACAGTAAGTTATTTAATGGCCGATGTGAAAACGGTTAAAAAGTGACCAGCTTTACCATAAACATCCCTAAACAATGTTGGGTATTGGGTGAGTTCATGATTAATGCTAGTTAAAGATGACACATTACATTATTTACATTTAATGTACAAAATATGAGAAATTTAAGTGATAAGAAACTGATGAAACCTATTCAAATAAAACCAAACTATGAAAACTTAAAATCTTCTATCAGGTTCTTATTCAGATTCAGCTTCTCACAGACTTCAATAAAAGAGCTCCATCATGGCCATCTAGATATATAATTTACATTTATTAATGACAAAAAAATACAAAGAATTTACTCAGCGAAGGCTTTTATATTCAAGTTTTTGTTTTATAAAACTGATTTTATAAATGATTTTTTTATGGAGAAACTGACAAAAAATTTTATCAAGCAATATCTTTCTTAGCTTGACACTTAACTGACTAGGCATACTTTGTTAATCACGTATAAGCTTTATTTCATGGCTTTAATTACTTTCAACCCTTTATAATTATTTATATTTTTTTCGTCGATAACTTAAAAACATCAACGGATAGCATGAATAATTAACATCCAAATGAATTTAACATGATAATTTGAAAGAGATAAATGAGCTGTTCCTTTTTAAGACAGGTAAGGAGTGGCACACTGGAGGCAATTAATTATTCAACACACCTGTTGTGAAGAAAGCTTTCTTGTACTTTTGAACACAGAAGGTGAGCAAATAATGAAGATTATATGACAGTGGGGTTTGAAGTTCATTGTCATACTTCATAATGATGAAGGTAAGTGACAAATTTTAAGAATAATTTTATCGGATCTTGTAAGACATGTGTCAAGTGTGTTACCTGGTGTCGCTCGAGCAGTGCCTCGGCCCCGGTGACATCGCTGGCCAGCTCGTCGCTGCTCACCAGCCCCATCATGCTGTTGATCCAGCTCATCAGGTCGCGGTAGTCGCTGAGGAACCGCTGCAGGTCATACGAGTCCAGCAGCTTCTCCTTGCGGCTGCAGAGCACATTCAGTATCAGAATCATGACACACCACTACATTGTCTAGCATCTGGGATTGAGTAAATTAAAAAAAGGGTGGACTGACTTTAAATCACTGATAATCACAACAAATTTACTCAAGTAAGGAAAACGATAGAGGAACAAAAACCTAAAATACACAGGCACTTTCTCTGCTCAACCATTGGCAAGGTAGGACAGTCAGTAGCCTACCTGTTGGCCTTGGCGGTGAGTGCGGTCCACTCCTCGTTGATCTCTCGCTGTTTGGCGTACGTCTGCTCCGCAGTCTCCGGGTGCGTTTGCATCAGGCGGTTGGCAGTCTCGTCAAGTTGACGGATCTGCAACATATTTATCGTGATGATAATTTGAAAGTTCATGAGCAAGTGAGATAAATGGTATGAGTTCCAAAATGTCTTAAACTCCCGTGACACTTTAGAATTACTCTTATTGCTTTATAATTTGCTACATTTAACGTTTTACTTATACATTTTTACATTAGCTATACCGTACTAAAGTTGCTTGTGTAAAAATCCCTTTTGGCAATTCCTAGCATTTTTTTCAAAATAAAGTAGGCCTACACTCTAATTTAATAACAAATGAAAAGTCAAATCAAAAAATTTGGATAAAGTGGCCGTGATTTTGCGTTTCCGATATTGAGGCGACCTCATCATTATATATTAGTACCAGGGGGACCGAGCTTAAGCTCGATAAAATTATTGCTTTTGTTCTCACACAATGCTCGTTCGCTCCGCTCACTCGTCCTCTTCCATTTTAAGACGAGCTCGTTCGCTTCGCTCACTCGCCAAGCCGACGGGTGCACTTTGGTATAATTGTTTTAAACTATCAGCTGATTTTTGTTCCACTAATAAAATCTCCATAAGGATAAATGGAAACTTTGAAGGGCTCTAGCGCGAAAACCAGATTTTTCCCAGCTATGGGACCACCGCCAATCGATTTCTGGTGGCCAAAACCCCCATATTCAATCAAAGAATCAAAAATCCTTGAAGCAAAAAAAAACTTTGCCCGGACAAACGGAGCTTGTTTTAGAGTATAAGATAATATTTGGTAGTGATTATGGGCTAACACATGAAATCTTCTGAAAATAAGTTAGAAACCCTTTTTGTTTTAAAATAGAAAACTCCTAAAAGTGATAAAAGGTAGGTCGATTGAGAGACTGTTGGGAAATTCTGACCCTGATCTCCCTCCCTTTCCTACCAACAACTTGCACTGTTCTATTTTCAGGGTGTCTACTGATATCTGATTTTGGGATTCCAGTATATTTCCAGTATTTCCAGTACATGTTTTCAAAAAATTCCAGTATCACTCGCGAACTATTAATCTGAATATAGAGTAACAATAACGAAACTTTATACATATAAACAAATTTAACATAGATTTTAGTACTGAGATATAGCCACTGATCCAAATTCAACCAAAAATTGACCTGATTTGCACTCTGATGGACCTGATGGGATTTTGTTCATCTACAGGATAAACATTTTTAAAAGTATGCACGGATTTCTCTTAAGATACATACAAGCTGAGAAAAAAGGAGGGAAATTAACATGCTTGCCTATTAATATATAGATACATATTATGATTGTGATTAATAAGTACTAACTTTCCAATGATAACACTTTTTTAAATAAAATAAAATTTAATAAATAGAATAATACTAAAAGTAAAATAAATACACACACCATGAATAAAATTTAAGAAAGGGAACTAAATTTTTAGTACAAAATCCAGCGTTTTCTAAGCTCAATCTTTACACTAATGTTTATATTTCTTAATTGCTATAAATTAATTATTTGGACAGAACTACAAGTTTTCTGATTTTGGTTTACAAACAAATTTGGTAACCATGAAATATGTATTTTTACATCGGAATGCACGGATCGAAAGACAAAATTTATATTTTATGGATTTTAAAAACAAAAATTTCCAGATTTTAATAAAATTGAATTATTCCAGTATCTATTTTGAAATTCCAGTATAATTCCAGTATTTCCAGTATCAAAATAAAATTCCAGTATAATTCAAGTATTTCCAGTAATTCCAGTATCAGTAGACACCCTGATTTCTCTTCTCAATCCAATCAACAGATGCCAATTGGGAAAAATTATCTGACTATGTAAAATAAGTGAATTGTAACGTGTATTGCAGGTATATAAAATAAAAAGAGAATTCGAGGCATGATAATTAATTTTATATTGTGATAAAAACTCTTGCCCCTTAGATCATTAATGAAATGATTATAAAGAGTGTGATTCAAATGCATCAGGCAAGATCGTGCTTAGGATATTCTCATACTTGACAAAAGAGCAATTTATTTGCTGACCTTGTCGCCGAGCGCGGCCAGATCCCTCTCGAGCCCCTCGTGTTTCCGCTGTAGCGCCTGCACGGTGCGCAAGTCCTTGCCCAGGTCGTCATTGTTGAGCGCCTCGTCCTTCTCCTGTATCCAGTCCTTGGTCTCGTCCACGTCCCTGTGGAACCGCTGCACCTCGTGGGCCGAGCCCAGCTGGGTGGCGCGCTCCTGTGTCAGCTGCTGCAGCGACGTCCACTTCTCATTCAGGTCCTACAAGAGTTTTAAATAAAATGAATATACTGCTTAAACTTTTTGACAAGTTCAACAAATAATAGAAACAAAATTTCAAATTATAAAAATAAATAAAATTTTAATTGAATTGAATATACAAATTTGGTTTCGTAAAGGATATTGACTGTAGGTTTCCCTTGCCAATTTCTGAAAATTGAAAAAATCTTTATGGCTTTGTCCCATTACAATTGCTTGGTTCTTCTTTAATCAGATAAACTAATATAAAGTACCAACAACTTTTTTATAAGAAGTTGGCAGGCCTTTTTTGTCTTACTTTGCCCCGTCCAGACAGACTATTGAGCAGTGCGTGGGTGGTATTAGACACAGACTATTGAGCAGTGCGTGGGTCATATTAGACGAAGTAAGGGAACCCATGACATCGCTGCCTTGGTCCCGAAGTCCGGCGCGCTACTACACCGATTAAAAAAAATTTATATACGGTAACAAATATAAAATAAATAATAAATATAATTTAACTAATATAAACAAAATAAATAACAAGTCACTTACTGGTGCCTTTACATTAAATGGCTATTTAAAGAAACAGTTTTAAGCACATTTTTCTGCCAACAAAATACACTTCCATAAACAAATTAAAAAAATTGTTTAATGCTGTAACACTTCTCCTCTGACCTGATAATAGGATTCTTTATTTCCTCTCAACATCTCCATCAAGTTGGCATATTGACACACTTTAGAATTGTTTTTGTTCCAATCCCAATCAAGGATTTATAAACTTTCAAAGGTGGCAGATATAAAAAAATATACAAATTATCTATTAAAATTTCTTACATTAAAAAAACCCCTAACTAAGCCTTTAAAAACGTTCAACTATTAAAAATAATTATCACTGGTTTTTATTAGTCACTTAAATGTTGGAAAATTAATTTAAGTTAAGAGCAAATAATGTGTGAGTTAGTTGACCTGTAGCTGCGTCTGTATCTTGAGCGCGGCCTCCGTCTGTCCGAGGCTCATGAGCTGCATGGCGATCTCGTTCATCTCGGCCAGCCGCACCTCGTTGGCCTTGAGGTCCGACTGGAAGTCGTCAAACTTCTTCTGCATCACCTCCACCTGCTCCAGGTCCTCACCCACATCCTGCACCTGCGCGTGGTTCTCCTGCGACAAGACACCGTCATGAAGAAATGTCAATGTCAATCAATGCACAGAATGTAACAATTTCCCCTCACCTGTTAAGTAAAGTCAATTTTTACTCCTTGCAAAGAGGGGGTTAAGTTATAATTTGTCTCTCAAGGGTTTGTAGCTATACCAACTGATTATAAATTGGCAACATTTGACAATTCGACTTTCGAGGTTAGATAACCAACTCATTGGATAATATTTAGAATAAGGCAGTCAATTTCTTTAGTGGGTGTTTATCAACCTTTTTTTAGCTT
Source organism: Neoaliturus tenellus (assembly GCA_030545055.2). Classification (NCBI taxonomy): domain Eukaryota; kingdom Metazoa; phylum Arthropoda; class Insecta; order Hemiptera; family Cicadellidae; genus Neoaliturus; species Neoaliturus tenellus. Next base: position 220,696,505 of record CM061532.1, read on the forward strand.
AGTATTTTTCTGGGCAATTTTCGAGTACGGGAGGGGAAAAATGTGTACATTTCAGGTGTAAAGTTCAATCACTGTAGCTTAGTGAAAATTGTCACAATTTTCTATTTGCCAAAATCTGACACAAATTACTAATTATTTCCTTCTGAGAAACAATATTGTACTTCACTCCCTTAATACACCAAATAAGAAACCTACCTATATAATTACAGATGTATTAAAGGAGGTTTTTTTTTCGTAGAAGTTTACTTACTACAATTTTTTGAACAGCGGATTTAATAGAATAATTTCAGATGCATTTGTAAATGTAAGAAAAAATTATATCAATGGATAATTTATTATAATTATTTACTTTATGGTGTATTGATTATTATTGTAATTGGACAGCTAGAAATTTTTGTTCTCTGAGACTGTGCAATCAAAAATTAAACTTCCATTGTTGGTTATAACTGATCTAAATTACCTTGTCCTTGATCCAGGTAGCGAGTTCGGCAGCCTCTCTGACCAGCACGTATGCCTTGACAGTCTCGTTGAGTTTGTTCTGGCGCTCGCGAGCCAGTGAGAGCAGCTGGTCGTACTGGGACTCGATCTGGTTCTGCCGAGCCGCAATCGAGCTGCTGTCAGCCAGGTTCTGCTGAGAGGCTGTCAAGCTGGCCTCGATCTTCTTAACATACGCAGCCGGGACAAAGCCCTGGCGGTCGTTCACCTCCACCTTCCACCAGTCCTGGGAAAAATCAGATTAAGATCTGATTACTGATCAGAGCTTAAAAAAAAAAAAAAAAACTCAATAATGTACAATATAACCCGAGTAGCTGGTCTTTTTTAGACACTATGTTCAACACATACTACTGCACTTAACACTGCTTATGATAAAGAATATTATAGTTTACATCATGGTTTTAGAAGTGTGTCTTCAGATATGTAAAGTTTATAAATGATATAAAAGCAGAAAAGCTAGAAATTAATGAACGACTTATATAAACTTAAAAAGGTATTCTATGACTTTGACCTAACTTCAGCAATAGAAAAAATAAATTTAATTACAAACTGAAATAAACTGCTAATCTTAATTCATATTAGCAGACAATTTTAGTGGCTCAAGGGATTATAATTATGTTTTGAAATCAAAAAGTTTAATATTTGTGTTGGGGTTTTGGACTAAGTTCAGGGTTCTACAATTAGTATATTTCATGCAACCCTATTATTAAATGAATATTAAATTTCAATCAATCATTAAGTCACTTCATTCATATCTTGCACAAGCATTTTACAAAGTGGACACTGGTACAAATTAGGGGTGTGTGAATCAAGAACTCAAGAATTACTCAAGAATCAAACAGTACTCAAGAATCAAAACAGTACAGTAAACAAAACTTACAAGTTTTTTTCAAAAACTCGGCTCAACTCGACCTCAAAAATCAGTACTCATACACACTTAGTGCAAAAAATGGCATTGTTTTACATTGTTTTATTTAATACACATTAACAAATTTATTAACTTAAATTTTACGTACCGTACGAAACAAACGTCCACAGAATATTTGTCAATGAATTTGAACATTTATGAAGTTTCCAAACTTGACCTTTTAATGTTTGGTTTCATGGTTGTTTTTATCAGGAAATATTATATTTTCCACATAACAAGTCAGTTTCGCAGGCCAGTGTTGAGTGGACATAAGCATGGAGCTCACCTTGTTGTTGGAGTTGAGCAGTGTTAGCACATCGCCCTTCTTCATGGACACCTCGCGCGGCGACTTCTCCGTGTAGTCGTACAGCGCCATCACACACTCCTTGCCCGTCACATCCATCACCGGCGTCTCTTGTTGCTGCAACAAGCACATAACAAACATTAGGCCGTGGATTTTATGTGTTGTTGGAGTTTAATTATGTAGTATAACTTGTGACAGTCAGAGGTGAGTGGGTAGAGCTGCGCCTACCGTCCAGTACTCAAACTGCTGACGTCTCGAGTTAAATTCCAGTAAATTCTGTACCAAATAAAATAAAGAACTCTTTAATACCAACATGGCACATTAGACCATTGATCCTTGTTACAAAAGTTATCGTTAGGTCACTTGCGTGAACTCTAAACTCTTCACATCCCATAACTAGGCTAGTAAGTTCCAAAAACTTTACTTTGTTGTAGAAAAATTATTTTTTATACAGGAAGTTGTTGAGGGTTATTGGTAAAGGTTTCATTATAATAAGCTAACTTGATTTTTTTCAGATTTCTCATATCTTTAAAAATATTCTCTTTATGGTTCCACAAAATAAAGATTTTGTCTAAAAGAAGAATATTCTTAAAGAGGAATGTTCTTTTTTGGCTGTAATGAACAACAGCTTGTTGTTTAAAACATAATAACCTATTCAAAATAATTTTTAAACAAATTTACAAACTTTTCACACATGTGTGTTAACGTAACGGACAACTGTAAAGTGACAAAAAAGATTGTTCATCAACTTCCGTGGTTTGCAACTCACGTTAAGCCTCTAAAAGTCAAACTGGATAGAACACAAAAAGTGCAGGTCTTTCAGGAGAGGAGAACGATCAGTTAATTGTTGATCCCCACCAAGAAAATACATTTGATATTTAGTTTACCGTACAGTAAAATGTACCAAAGCGGTAAATTTCAATCATTTTTCTGCCAAAATTGTGTATGGCCAGCATGTGTGTGTGTGGTGCACTCACCCGGCAGGCGTGCGCCTGCTCCCGCAGCGCCTGGATTGTGTTCCCGAAGGCCTCCAGGTCGCTGACCAGCGCCTCATGTTTCTTGAGCAGCGCCTCGCTCGAGTCCTCATCCTTGCCATAGTCCTGGTTCAACACCAGCGGCTCCTTCTCCTTGATCCACGACTCAGCCTCGTTGGCGTCAGCAAAGTACTGGTGTGCCTGCAGAGAGTCCTCGAGGTCCGCCTTCCTCTGCAGACACAGTCACCGGTGTCATTTTGATGTTGTGATGGTTAAATAATTGAATATAAATAACAAGAAAGTCAAAAGCAATTAAAACTTTTAAAAAGTAGGGTGCTTTGTTTTAAAATATCTTCAAAATTAAAAGAATAACACTACAATCAGATAAATAAATTGCATTTACAAAGTGGTTTGGGAATCGTTTAAGACTTTTTTTTATTAACACTTATTAGGAATTGTTGACTACCTTGTCCAGTCTCAATGGTGAATGTCCACTTATAAATCTCGCCACATAAGTTGACGAATGGCCACGTCATTCGTCATTAATTGAGTATTAATTCGTCATCGTGAGTATTATTCGTCATTAATTAAGTAGACGTCATTAATTGATTATAGGATTTTAAAAATATTACTTTGAAGCAGTAAAACTCACAGAGCAATTACCGAACAGAAGAACCAATTACTGAGCAGATAATTGTGCATTTACATTTAATAAGTGTAGTCTAATGAAATAAAAGATAAAATAGGAAAAGACTTCTTTTAAATTTAATTATTTTCTAACGTTACAAGTGATAGTAATGTTTGATTGCCAAAAAAATAGTTAATTTACTACTAAACCTAATTAGGTAATTCTTAAAGGTTTATTTAAAACTGCACAGTTTATCCAGGCAGTATCCTGATTTAAACATTTACTAGAATCTTTCCAGACTTTTTCTTTTCAAAAAAAAAAAAATTCCCTGGTTTTTTATGAAACCCAGTAAGAGTTGATTTCTCCGTCATCCCAAGTTGGACTGACCTGCAGGGCCTTCTCCTTGAGCTGTGTCCAGTGGTCGTTGAGGTTGCCGGCGCGCAGCCGAATCTCGTCGGCGGCGAAGTGTCCATTGTCAACCATCTGCTGTGCTGAGTGGGACACGGCCGTGATGCGGTGCTCATGGTTGTTGATCTCCGCCAGAACCGCTTGGTGCTTCTTCATCAAGTTCTGCACTCCGATCAAATCTCGGCCTGCAAATTACTTAATAGTATTAGAACATTCAAATCTCATCATTGTTTATGTCTTATAAATGGGACTTTCCTTATATGCATCAATCAAACCTTCATGCACCGGTAAATTTTTAATGTTCCGAAGCACATGTTAAAATACTTTATACATGCATTATTCTAAAAAATCACTGTAAACAGCACCATAAACCCAATTTCAAAATGTTATGGACAAAGGATTTAAGGAAAGTAATTGCCAGAGAAAGTACCAACAGAAGTGAATCGGTAGAGCCCAATTTTGCAAAATGTCACTATAAACAGCACAAAATACAGCAGAAAATTCTTGCAGTAATTTGCTACTTCGTCGATCACACTTCTTAACTGGTTGCAAAAGCAACATGTTGCTGTTGCAAAATCGCTATTTAGTGACTTGAACAAGTGGGCTCGACCACTTTTCTCCTTTTACCTGGCAATTTTTTCCTTCATAATTTTGTCTATATCCAGGCCCAAAGCCACCCTGACCTGAAATCCAAGTTATATAAATGTTAAATTTTTTTCTCGTGGTGTAAGAGTAGCAGTGGTACTGACCTCGGTTGGTGGAGGCGGCGACGGGCTCCTTCTCCCGAATCCAGGCCTCCTCGTCCTCGATGTCGCGGAACAACTGCTGCACCTGCAGAGAGTCCAGCAGCCGCTGCTTCCTCAGGCTCATTGGCTTCTGCAGCTGGGCGTAGCGCTCACACAGCGCCTCCTGCAAAACAACAGACCAACTTCAAAATGAAACACAGACAAAAGGTAACAATATTCTTTTTAATGTAGACATTTTGCACGATGATTTAATGTAAAACTACTTATTTTACTGAAGCTTATACAGAGAACACAAGGCCTTGTTGTTGACCATTATTTGTAGCTTTTATTGAGTGAAGATTGGCAACCATACGATTTTATATCCTCTGGAATTTTATTCAGACTAGTGAATAGACCAATTTCTTTGTTTAAACTTCATTGTAGGTGATGGTGAGTTTATTTTATTGTTTAGTAGGGGTGTGCGAGTACTCGAAACTATCGAGTATTAAACTCGAGTATTAACTACTCGAGCTCGACTCGATGTTTTCAAAACTACTCGAAGTTTGAGCGAGTAGTTTGCCTCGTTGTTATATTAATTTTCATAAACATTGCACATGAAAATGTAAAATATCATTTGTGTTGTATTTTATTTCAACCTCAATCCATTTTAATCATTAAGTCAAATAATTTTTCCAGCCTACTTTTAACTTTTGTCATGGTGACGACGTGATGAGATGTCTGAAGTGACGACCAAAGGAATGAAGCAGGTTAAGTCGGATCATAAACTAAACGGAAAATAAGTCACGACACCCAGCCACCAAGGTTATATTTACCACTCAACTGAGCAGTTGTCAAAGCGTCAATTCTGAAACCTCTCGCTTGGAGCGCTGGCAGTAAAGATACAAGTGTTTCAAGCATTGGCCAATAACAGTAACTCTAGGCGCTAGTTTTTATTCCACCCACTTAGAGCGCTAGTAGCTGCAGGGCAATTTATCATTTGTAGTTTTGTCACTTAAGATTTAATCTGATGAAGATTACGATATTGTTTGTCAACGAACTTCAGAAGGCATTGGATGCATCACAATTTGTCCGGCCACACACTCCAACAGACAAGGCGAGGCGAGGCGGGGCATTTTGACTAAAGGCACTTGAGCGACAGAGAAAGCATTGCAAGAGGCGAGGCGAGGCAAGGCGCGAAGACGCGGACAGGCGTCTTTAGTCAAGGAACATACCGCTTGTCGTCAAGTCGTCTGCATTTATTTGTTTTGAGTTCTAATCTGATGCTGATTAGGTTATGTCTTTTTATCACTGATCGTATTTTAAACTGATTTGAACGTATTGTCTCTTAATTATATTGATGTCTAAATAAACAGACTAGAAAAAGAAAAAGTATTTTATTTTGAAGTCTTTAAAAAACTAAAAATGACTTTGATAAATGCTTAGTATAGAAGCTGAAACTAGGTTATATTTTATGGTTGCAAATTGCAAATAAAATGATTAAGTCCTATTTTTTCGTGTGGTGCACTGGGATGTTTGCCTGGTGAGTTGTTTTGGGCTATTGCAACTCTCTTTAGTCATAGCCTAATAATAATTTAGTTCAAAATATTCATGACAGGTACAATTAGGCCCAATTAGGCTAGGCTAATATGAATGTTAACGTGGCAAATTATAAATATGCTTTGTTTTAAAGTTTAAAAATAACCTAGTTGAATTGTTGATAGATTAATTAATTTGATATTCCTAATTTAATGAAGGCAAAGGCCTAACTAATAAAATGGCCTTAATTTTTCTAGGCCTACTACTTGCTTGTCTTTCTGTTGACTGCACAAAAATTTGATTCCAAAAATTATCTAGTCCAATCCTGTTACTCTCCATTCCAAACCAAATCTGATTTAAAAATTCACTATCTGCACACATCTAAAATTTATTATTAGCTTCTTTATAAATTTAGTAGAATGAAGTAAAACAAGTCAAAGTTAGTATGTAGCATACAGTATAAGTATCATTACCTCACCTGTAATTAGTAGTTTTATATTGATTGATTCCACTTTTTTGTAGCTTGTTAGGCCTCATTAGGTTTCTGAATTACTTACAAAAAATACTCGCTCGAAAATACTCGATACTCGAAAAAATAGCTAACTACTCGACTCGACTCGACTCGAATGAAAAAATCACTACTCGCACACCCCTATTGTTTAGTCAATTATTGTGGATATTTTCTGTCACTGATTAGTAAAAACAAATTCACGACATTTCTGGATCTGGAATCTGATCTCGTCTTCAGGTGGAAGTAATACCTAGTACATAATTGACCAATTTACATTTGAGAAATTGACAGAGCCTCTATTTTAGTTACCGCCACCATCGCAGAAACTAAAATAAATAATTAGGTATGAAACATTTTTTTTGCAATCTATGTCATTGGATGTCTCCAGTCATCGATAAAGGATTCAAGTTCATAGAATGTATGAAGTATTTTACAGGTTTCCTAATACAATTTTTTTTGTTGAGAAAAGCTCAAGTGTAACCTCTTTTCTAAAATAAAAAAATTCTGACAATTCCAAGACATTATATTAACAAATGTAAAATAGACTCTTGATGATTCGGCATTATTTCATCTGACAAATTCCGTAATCTGACAATGCCTATGTGGTAATAGTGCAGTATTTTTAATTTGTGCAAAATGATCTTGTGGTAAAATATTAAGATTTAAAATGTGTCTCTTAGTAAATGAAACAAATATTGTAATTTTAGTAATAAAGTAACTTGTTGTTTTTAACCAATTTAAACGGTTTTTTTAGAATTTTCTGAGAAGATTTTAGCATTTTTTATAATGATATCTCCAATAATCCATATTTCCTATAGGCTAATCCAAATGGTCGTGGAACCATGAGTCATATTATGGAGAGTCTACTTTATTTAAGAGTCTAGAAACATGTTGAACACATTTCTCATATGTATAGGACACAAGAATAATTTCAAATATCCAAGAACTCACCTGAGTGTTTGTAACACATTATGTAAGCCAAAGTGCTACACAAAATACGAACACAAAGCACTGAAAAACAAAATACTAACTTTAAAGATCTATTTTTATAATATATAGAGATAGATCTTTTGAACATAATTTTAAAGAGTAAAAAGAGCTTTAATACTGTAATGAAAATGCTAAATTGCTACAGTCAAAGTGAAGAGTACCTGCTTGGCCCGGATGTTGTCCGCGTCAAAGTGGCCCTTCTCGACGAACTGCTGTGCGGCCAGCTTGATGCCCTCGATCCTGTCCTGGTGAGACGCCACGTCCGCCTCCAGTAGGGCATGCTTTTTCTGCAGGTTCTGCACGCTTGTCAAGTCCTGGCCACATAAAACACAAAAAATAACAAAACTAACAATAATAGGCCTAATCATTTTTTTACTTAAACGGTATTGCTAGTACAGTAATTTAAGTTTTGTTGGAGGTAAGTTTTTAAAAATATTCTTGGTAATAATTATCATCATGTGACCTACACCAATGAATAAGAAAAATTAAAGGTCACATCTTATGGCCGAAATTGTTAAGAAAGTTTCAGTAGAGGTGGTAGCGCACTCCACCATGGGAGCGTGCACGAGACAATAACCTATTAGTCAGTTTACATTCTGACTTTGTTGCAGATAGTCACCAGCAAAGAAGCTCTCTCGTCCACACACTGCACCCACAAATCATACATAACCTACGATAGTTTTCTATTACTGGTTCAATTCTCACAATATTAATGTAGGAACCCTATCTCGATCCGCCTACTTTATTGCTCATTTTGGATCGAGAGTAAACAAATTTTAAAATAGTGGGACACTGTACGATGTTTATCACTTGTAAAGTATAAGTTATTTATTTTTGTAAACATATGATTCAATAAAATATCTTCATTAAAAGTTTGAAAGCCCATACGACAAAGCCCTAATAATTAAAGGATTTAAAGACTTAACGATTCTTCTTGCAAAAAGCTTTCCAATGATATTAAATAAGCTAGAGGACTTTTGTTTAAAAGATTGTTTTAACAACACAATACTGAAAAAGAAAAATTAATATCCCCCTCGTACTATGTTTAGGCCTATTCCTCTATCGCTATCTCTATTTAGAGTGCTCGATTTAAGTTTACAGCACTCCTAGCGAAAAAAATTGTTTGTGATTTTTTACATGGGACATGTGACCTCTTTACTTTTTTGTACTCATTACCTATACTATGTCAAACATTTAAAGAAAACACATTATTTATTATGAAGTAAACTTTTACAGGATAACCTTATACGAGCATTGGCCAACTGACTGTGGAGCCAATTAGGCAGAATACATACCAATAATGAATCTGAAAAGCATACACAAAACCCTACACAATAATTCAAGTTCAATATTTCAAACGCACTGAATTTCCAATCCGGAACTTGGAGAAGCATGAAGATTTTGTCTTTTACAAGTTTATGAAGAAGAATCCACTGGAGTTGAAATGTTGAACTTGGTTTATTGTGATGTTTTGTGTAGTCTCTTCAGCTCAACATCAGGTATGCTGCTTACATGGCAGGGTGTGTGTTACCTTGCCATAGTCCTCGCTCATGAGCTGCCCCTCGATCTCGGACAGCCAGAGCTCAACGTCCTCCACCGTGCGGTTGAACTGTTGCTGCTGCGACGCCTCCTGCAGCTTGGAGCCCTTCTTGTCAGTAGCCGCCGCCAGAGTCTCCCACAGGTGCACGATCTCGTCCATGCGGGACTGGATGCGCTCTGCAACACGCCAGCGGTACAGACTCACAATTTCATCAACTGAGACTGACCAAGGCAAGTCATTAACACCATTCTCTTTGCAGCCATACTGTCTGCCTACGGACGGAGAAATGTGTTAACAAATTCAGACATAGTCTCTCTTAGGCCGACATAGCACCACCATTGCAGAGTTGATCGAAGTGAAAATCAAATTTAAAAACTTCGTCCACTTTTAAGATAGTTAACAGAAAATTACCTAAGGTTTTGTTTGCACATTTCAGCATTGCATTGTAAGTCTAGTATTAATGTACAGGCAATGTTTGCTGCTGGAGTCATATTCAATTTTAGATTTAATTGTGGTGCACTAGCATCAAACACGGCGAGGATATCAGCTCTATCTATAAGCAAAATAAATTCAAGGCAGATAGGACTCGTTACATCTGAGTTTTTTTCACTGTGATTAACAAGCTGTTTAGAAAACACAAAATTCTCACAATACTAAAAATTATCTTTTGTACGTGTCAACTATTTATGGACTCTTTTAGGATAAGCCTTACCTTTCCTATCCTTATCTCAATTTAGCATTCTTTAGTACCTCTTATTCTTTAATACCAATATGTTTATAATTTTAAAAACAAAACATTTTCTTGCTCATCAATTATAGTTTGCTTACCTGTGGCATAATGACGAGCCTCAATTAGCTCTTGTCCTGTAGATGTAATCTCTTCCATGCGAGATTTGTTGGCATTCAGTTCTTGTTCAAAATTCTGGTGTTTTTGAACTTTGCCATTAAGGTTCGTAGGGTCCTAAAAACACAATTTTTAATGAAGTTTTAGGACATAAGAATAGATTTGTTTAAAAATACCACTGTTATGGAAAATAAATATTTAAAAATATGAAGCAACATTTAACATGTAGTCACTTATGTGGCAAAACGTAGGGTATTCTTGTGAAAAAATGTATTGTGTTGCTTTTTCTTTTTCTTATGAATTAAACTAACACAAGTCTCAGAGGCTTGATTTATAACATAATTATCTTTAGTATTCATTTGCATGGTATTGATTATTATGGGGCATTTGTACATGTAAAATACTTAATAAATTAAATAAACTCATAATGTGAAGTAAATTTATTTTAACTTGATTTGAAATTCCTTAATAGGACAATACATTTAAAAACTTTCAATAAGTCAAAATGGTTTTAAGGAAATAATGAAAAAAGTAACTTCATAAGATTTAAGATTAAATAGTTTCACGGCCGATTAGAGGGTTAAGTAAATAGTTATGACTGCGTACCAAGTAACTGTCGTCAGTGGCAAACTTGAGTTTCTCGTTGATCCAGCCCTTGGTCTCATCACAGTCACGCTCGAACTGTTGCAGCCGGTACGAGTCCTCGAGAATGGCACGTCTCTGGGATGACTTCTCTAACAGCACGGAACGCCTCTCTAACAACTAGAAAAAACAAGGCAAATATTGTAGATAATGAAAAATCATGTCTAAAATAATGTTTTATTTTCAAATATATGTTCTAAATATAATTAATTTCAGTGTATGTCAAAGGTAAGTTTAGTAGTGAAACTTTAATACAATAATGATATTTGTGTTAACTTTCATCAACAATACACAGTACTGTTCTGTAAGGAAAAACATGGGTGAGAGTAACTGACATTTTCTAGAAATTACAAAAATAACAATACAGCTGGTGAACTGCCAACACCCTAATGTCAATTGGAACTTATGGGAAAACCTACCATTGCCCTTCGTTGAGCAACATCGTCAGCAGCGTAATGCTGGCCTTCGATCAGTTTGGTGGCAAACTCATCGAGGGCTTTGATCTTCTCCTCTTGCGCCGCCAGAGACTTCTCAAAGTCCTCGTGTTTCTTGATCAGAGCCTCGACTGAGTCCAGGGAGTCACCTAGGTCTTCATTGGCCAGGAAGGCCTGCAAAAAAAATTAGTTTGTATCATACAACTACCATGTTTATAAAAATATTTCTAATTTTTTTGTCCAAAGAGAAAGTAAACACCTAATATTACTACCACACCCCAAATCAGAAATTTTTCAATTTTTCTGTACCAGTGTGCAAAATTAAAGCAAACTTTTTATAAGTTAAAACTTGCACTTTCTGATAACGATAACTATCGTACTTTAAATAATGCAGTAAGTTATGAATCAAATTAGATTTTACATAAAATTGAATATTATACAAAATTAGCAGATCTCAACATGGGCCTAATTATTTTCACAGTTGCTTAAAAATATAAGTAGGCTATAAAAGATGAGTATTCTAAAAAGATATTAGTACGTGAAACATTTTTTTACAAAAATATTTTTTTAAATGTCCTCTTTACAAAACATAATTCCACATGTTTTGAAAATTAATTGTATGTTTTATGCCTTAACAAGTTAATCCTTGTCCGACAACCAAACCATCCAAGTCTGGGTCCACGGTATTATTCATGAATCCTGTCTATTCCAAATTCGCTTAATCAAACAGTGTTCGCTTACCTCCTGCTTGGCCATCCAAGTGTCGGCCTGCTCGGTGTCGCGGTAGAACAGCTGCAGGTCCATGCACTGCTCGTACAGGATCCGCCGCTCCTCCCACAGCTGCAGCAGTGACGTCTTCTCCGACGCCAGCACCACCAGCTTCTCCTTCACCTCCTCGGCCGCGTAGTGCTGCCGCTCCAGCAACACCTGCCCCGCCTCTGCTGTGCTGCGGAAACTGTCCTCTCGAGCGTCTATCTCACCCTGCAGCCACAACACAGTTAGTTGATGGTTACGGGGTTTCGCTTGGTATGATAATTAGGGGTTCAATAAAAATAAGCTATAGTATATCAATTATATCCTGCAGAATTACATTAGATTTCTATGTAACAGCACATGGAAATTGAACAAAGATGTTACTTCTTCAATATAAGTGTTTTTTACATATTTACATACAATAATAAAAGTTAAAATACCAGTCACGTTACAGCAATTTGATCTAAATCAAATCAACGTCTTAGGAGGTGAATACATCACTAATGTGAATTCATGGCAATGGATGCCAGTTCCAGATTAAAAATTCCATACATTTATTTCAATTTTTAACACTTTATTCATAAACTAATACGTATTTTTTGTAGTAAATTTTTTTCCTTATAAAAAAATTTGATGCCGCCACTCAATTTTGTTAATATTACAAATAAACTTCACCAGGATTTTGTAATTTAAAACAATAGTTTTACTCTAGTAAATATGAATATTCTACTTGACTTGATCACTAAAATTACTTAATGACTAGTAATACGGCCAGAAAAAGAGGTATTGCTACTAATCAACAGTATTAGGAATGGTGAATTGAACTGGACATTGGAATTTATAGATGTAAACAACATTAATTTATATCAAACCCTTTAATTCAGAAAGTTATCTTAGCCCAAGTTAAAGTACTTTGCCAGGATAAAGACGATATAATATATTTGAATGTTCCTTATTTTAAATTTTTTAGAAGAAATATGGTATTAATAAAGTAATTTTTATCATGAAATTCAAGTTACTTCACAGCAAATCACCACTCTACCCCGAAAACTTTATTCAGCTGAATAAATACAGCAGAGTCAAAATATACTTCATTCTACCACTGATATTTATTTATAACTCATCCTCACCTTGTGCTCCTGGTGGCGCTCTATGAGAGCCTCTGCACCCGCCACGTCCTTGGCCAACTCGTCGGCTGAGATGATGGCCTTCATGTCATTGATCCAAGAGATGAGGTCGCGGAAGTCAGCGAGGAAGCGGTGCAGACAGTAACTCTCATCCAGCTTCTGGCGACGCTCCTTGGCCTTGGCTGTTAGTCGTTCCCAGTACGCCACGATCTCTGCTCGTTTCGCCTGCGGACATTTGATATGGTGACTGAACGATCATGATAGGCCTAACCTAGCTTTAGATGAAAAATAACCTTGCAGTGAGATGATCAGAGAAGCTAGTGAATTTACTCATGAAATAATTCACTTCAGAAAAATAAATCTTAATATTGAGACAATTCTCATTGGAAAAACATTTCCTATTCAGATTTTGACCAAATTCTTCACTAAGTTTTACTTATAACAAAAGCTTCCAACGCAAGGAATCAGGGCTTCGTTCTTTCAAGCATGGTACAGACGCCAAGTAGGCCAGTAGTAGGCCTACATAACAATCACTGTTACAGGTTAACCTTGTTAATACAAATATTAGTTTGCTAGACATTCGGACTTCTTAGAAAGCTTTTGGTAAATACCACAAACCCTAGTTCATACCATCAAAAACCTATAATTAACAATAATAAGTCTAGTATAAAAAATGCTAAGAACTAAATCTCAAAGATTATATAGTTCACTGCCAAAAAGAGTTAATGTTTCCACATCCGTATTTATTCCACATTTTTTGCCACAACAATAAAATTTATACTAACTGACGGCGCCTGAAAGATGTTCAAACAACACAGACGTTTCAACCACCCCGCATTGGGACTATTGAGGTTTGCCTGTAGACAGAACACGTTTGATTGCTGATAAGCTGCAGCACTGTGCCGTACCTGTATCTGGTCGGCGTGGTCCGCGTGGATGCCACAGAGCCGGTCCGCCTCCTGCCCCAGGGTCACCACCTTGTCCTCCAGCGCAGCCAAGTCCCGCTCCACTCCCTCGTGCTTGCGCTGTCAACAACAGTCATCGTTACAGCTAGGAAATCCACTCAAATCTCAATTAAATATTTTGAGTTTAACATCTGATAAAAAAAGCTGTTTAACAATTATATTGATGATGATGAAAGGAAATAAATTATAACTATGCAGGAAAATTTATTTTTAACCAGATATAAGGTTAAGTAGGCCAACTATCTTAGGCCGTATCGTGAGTTATAATATTTGATGGCATTAAAGTACATGCCCACTGGCTAGAAAAAAGAACAAATAATACATTAGATGATAATTGTTTAAATAATATCCTACTTGTTGTAAAAAAGTAATACTAAATTAGCAAAACTGAGTACGCCTAGTAGGCTTAGTAAAAATATGATTACGTGCTAGCGTGGGTGAGGAGGAAATAGACTTTAAATTTATATGTATATTTCAATCATTTAAGTATAAGTAACACAAACTGAAAAAACATTCAAATTAAACGATAAATAAGAAATCAAATTAAGTAAGAATAAATTATACAAACTATCAACCTTTTTTACTCATTAAATTTGCAAATTTAAAAAGAGAAATATTACCTGGAGTGTTTGAACGGTGGCCAGATCTCGGCCGTAGTCATCAGACGAGAGAACAACGTCCTTCTCTGCGATCCAAGCCACGGTCTCATCTGCGTCACGGTTCAGTCGCTGGATCTCGTGAGCCCCAAACAGCTTCTCTTGGCGCATCAATGCCAGTTGTTTCAAACGCATCCATGCTTCAATAAGCTCCTGTTAAACATAGGTATTTTAACAACATAAATATTCTACACATATCTGCTTTATTTGATAAAAACATTATATTTAAAGCCCACTTTTGAAAAAATATACCTCCACAGTAAAATTTTTAATCTTATAATGTAGATCTGATGACATTGTCAAAATCTTTTATTAGAATAACAAAAAAATACACATTAGCCAAAAACATGCTTAACTATAAAATTGCATTTTCAAAAGTAGTTACTGGGACATTGACCAACGACGGACTTATCATTACTGAGAACTCATTATCAAAATAATTAATAGATTCATTTTTAATTATGTTTTACCTAAAACTCTACATCTATTACCAAAAATGTCTTCGATTAAATACAATCTTCTAAGGAGAAAATCAAATACGGTATCAAGAAATAAACAATCCACATGACACATTAAAACCATAGATCCCCGTATTTCCGATGTGAGTTGCAGCCATACTAACCTCCTTGCGCTTCAAGATGACATCTCTCTCCGGATGTCCGTCCAAAACGAGTTTGTCGGCCAGTTCGTTGACCTCAGTGACTCGGTATTCCTGGGAGGCCATGTCCTTTTGAAACTCGTCGAACTTTCGTTGCAACACTTCGACATGTTCCAAGTCATGGCCAAATTCATCGGTGGTCACAAATGTCTCCTGTAATAAGATAATGCTTTGTCAAAAATTGTAAAATTTTATCTATAGCCTATCAAATATTTCTTAAATATAAAAATTATGAACTTTTCAAATTTATAACTTTTCTGTAATTGGTAAAGAAATTATGATTTTAGCTAAAGCTCATGCACAGTATATTTAAATTAGTTACAATTCAATCTAGATCTAATTGAAAATCAAATTTATGTTTTAATGAAATTTATCAGTCATGAGTTCATGAATCCTTTTGCTGGGCCCTTTCTGTCACATGGGCCTAACTTTTACTATTTGGCATTAGAAAAAATTTAGAAACTAAGACACCAACAGTTCAACGAATCAGCATAATATTGTAAATTAAACTGAACAGTCTGGCTATAGCTGTTCCCCTAATCGCCTACAGTACTTGCAATTTTAGAGCCTATCAATGTTAACCACAATAATTATGTACCGAGAATGTTAAATGAAATGTTTGGATCGCAATGCCAGTACTACAGTACACACCTTGTCGTTGATCCAGAACATGACTTCGTCGCACTGACGCAGGAACTGCACCAGCACCAGCGCTTGCTGCAACTTCATCCCCTTCTCTGCCAGCTTAGACAGCAGAAGCTCCCACAGTCTGTGCAGCTCCTCTGTAAAACACATCACGTTTGGGCTATTGGCTACAGGGTGATAGACCTCGTATTTTATGTAATAGCTTCATTTTAGCGAATTTCCCTATAGGGAATACGCTATTACGGTAGTAGCCATGGTAAGACTTAAGCCCGAGACCATGTTACTTTTTCATTTTGAGGTCCCCAGAAGGCAAAAACACCGTTCGTTCATTTTCATATATATATATATATATATATATATATATATATACATATATATACAGGGTGATTCAGACCACCCGTCCACTATTAATAGCAGGAGAACGGTTTGAGATAAAATCATGAAATAAAGTTTTTTCCCACTAAATCGCATATGGGCTTTCCAATAAAAATATTTTCATCAATGCCAGTATACAGGGTGTTCCAAAACTGGAGGTCAAGGGTTCGAATCTCAAAATTTTCTTAAATAAACATGCAGATTTTTTTACATAATTTTAAACGTATTAGTCAAAGGAGCATTTTCGTGAAAACAGAATGAATTTATCTTTTTCCGTTTCAAAATGGCGGCCATTTTTGTAAGAAAAATCAACATTTACGGAATACCCTGTAATTCTTTTATTATTTGTCATAAATGACTCCTGATTCAATATCCTTATTTGAAATGAGCTAAGCTTTACAATGATATGTCACAAGACCACATTTATTAAAAAACTAAAAATTCCAAAATTTTATCATTTTGAAAATTTTACCTTAAACAAAACTCAAAAATTCTAAATGTAAACATATGTCATATTGTATATCATCTTAAAGCTCTCATTGAACTGAGCATCTTTGTAATTTACACTATTACCGTATCTCTTGTGGTTTTGTAGTAATAACATAATACCCCCGTCGCAGCAGACCTGCGTACTCAGCGAATTTCCAATGGAATTTCAGATTATTTACTTTCCCCATAAAAAACACCATAGGATCGAGTATGAAGGTTTTCTGTCATTGGGTGTTGTTAGAAAATCTAAGTTAATCAATAATTGGTGAATGTAAACACAAAATTGTATCAAACTCTGGCAATTTTTTATTTTCCCCATAAACCCCATGGGGGTGAGTATGTAGGTTTGCCGCCATATGGGTTTTGTAAGCAAGTATAAGTTAAACCTTGTATAGATAATATCCATACCAAATTTGATTAAGTTATGTCAATAAATAAGCAAGATATAGGGTTTTCTTGATTTCCCATAAGAATAACATGGAAAACACATTTTTTGATTTGCCCCGTAACCAGTTATGCTATGATAAAAATTCAAAATACCAAATTGTTTGTTTTTTTAAGCTCTTTTAAATGGTTTCAGTTAAAATTGATGAATTTTAAAAGTTAAGGTCCAAAAATGCCAAAAACCCATTTTTTACCCCTTTGAAACCCCATAAAACCCCGTTCCCATAACCCGACAATGCTGGTTCGCGAACTCATGAAAATAGACCTAGTCTTACACCTCCATACCAAATTTCATCAAAATCGGAGGTACCCTTCAAAAGTTATCAGTACCACGGACACATAGATAGATAGATAGATAGATATATAGATATATATATATATACATATATATGAAAATGAACGAATGGTGTTTTTTGCTTCTGGGGACCTCAAAATGAAAAAGTAAAGTGGTTCCGGGCTTAGGTCTTACCATGGCTACTACCGTAATAGCGTATTCCCTATAGGGAAATTCGCTAAAAATGTCATTTTCCCATATGATTTGCATGTTAATTGTTCAGGGCTTTATAGTATGGAAGTCCTCCTTTGATTGTTGCCATAACATTGAATTAACATGCAGGTTATATGTAAAAAATGTATTTTCACGTTATTACTACAAAACCACAAGAGATACGGTAATAGTGTAAATTACAAAGATGCTCAGTTCAATGAGAGCTTTAAGATGATATACAATATGACATATGTTTACATTTAGAATTTTTGAGTTTTGTCTAAGTTAAAATTTTCAAAATGATAAAATTTTGGAATTTTTAGTTTTTTAATAAATGTGGTCTTGTGACATATCATTGTAAAGCTTAGCTCATTTCAAATAAGGATATTGAATCAGGAGTCATTTATGACAAATAATAAAAGAATTACAGGGTATTCCGTAAATGTTGATTTTTCTTACAAAAATGGCCGCCATTTTGAAACGGAAAAAGATAAATTCATTCTGTTTTCACGAAAATGCTCCTTTGACTAATACGTTTAAAAATATGTAAAAAAATCTGCATGTTTATTTAAGAAAATTTTGAGATTCGAACCCGTGACCTCCAGTTTTGGAACACCCTGTATACTGGCATTGATGAAAATATTTTTATTGGAAAGCCCATATGCAATTTAGTGGGAAAAAACTTTATTTCATGATTTTATCTCAAACCGTTTTCCTGCTATTAATAGTGGACGGGTGGTCTGAATCACCCTGTATATATATATATATATATATCTATGTGTCCGTGGTACTGATAACTTTTGAAGGGGACCCCCGATTTTGATGAAATTTGGTATGAAGGTGTAAGACTAGGTCTATTTTCATGAGTTCGCAAACCAGCATGATCGGGTTATGGGAACGGGGTTTTATGGGGTTTCAAAGAGGTGAAAAATGGGTTTTTGGCATTTTTGGACCTTAATTTTTGAAATTAAACAATTTTAACTAAAACCATTTAAAAGAGCTTAAAAAAACAAACAATGTAGTATTTTGAATTTTTAACTTGGCTCAACAGGTTACGGAGAAAAGCCAAAAATAGGTTTTCCATGTTAATCTTATGGGAAATCAACAAAACCCTGTATTTAGATTATTTATTGGAATAACTTGATAAAATTTGGTATATACATTCACTTGGTAGGGTTCAACTGATATTTGCTTACAACACCCAAATGGCGGCAGACCTACGTACTCACCCCTATGGGGTTTATGGGGAAAATGAAAAGAACACCATAACTTGATAATATTTGGTATGTACATTCACTAGGTAGGATTAAACTGATATTTGCTTACAACACCCATATGGCGGCAAACCTACATACTCACCCCCATGGGGTTTATGGGGAAAATTAGAAAGTGCTAAATATTGATACAGTTTGACATTTACCTAACGTAACTATTACATTTCTTTACAAAAGTAACATTTTCTAACAACATCCCAAGGCAGCAAACCTACATTCCCATTGTTATGGTGTTTATGGGGAAAATACAATATCTCAAGATCGTTTGGAAATTCGCTGAGTACGCAGGTCTGCTGCGACGGGGGTATTTTTTAAAAAGTGAAGGAAAAGGTTTTTTTTTTAAGTTATCGATGTAGAGTTGAGATACCCTAGTGCATAAATATGTCCAATGATCGCAAACAACTTTTTAAAACCATGACAATCTAAGCTGTCTTTATACCACTCATAATTTGGATTATTTTTTTTACTTTGTCAAAAAGCGAGCAAATTTGTTTAAGTTGTTTGATTTCATATCAAGTTTAAGGACAATTGGGCTTACTGGTATTCTTCTTGATGACATAAAATACTTATTTTTTTCAGGCTTCTTTAAACGAGTGGAAGGGAACACTTTTTTTGTTTTAAAGCCAGCAAACACAAAACATTTTATGTTTTGTTTTATTACATTTTTCGTTTTATCACAAAACGATTTGACATTAGTAACTTAACTTTATTGCTTGAGACCTGGAACAGCATAGTGTACAATGTCTGATAGCTTACCGAGCCTCTTGCGGATGATGTCTGAGGCAAAGTGGTTCTGATTGATCATCTCCTTGCCGGTGTTGTCAAGAACCACGATGGCGTTGCTGTGGGCCGCCACTTCCGCCTCAAATGCCTGGTGCTTCTGGATCTTGGCCTGCCAACATAACACCAAAACTTTGAGTCCATACTTTCAAAGTTATTGACTTTTTTTTATTTAGTTTTTAAAAAATCTGTACATTTGATGGATTATTAATAGGCATAATTTTCAAAAGGTTTTGTACCATTGTAGACAATGTTTTCAGAACTTTAAACCGAGAACAAAAAAATTATTGTCTACAAAACCACAAATGACGATGAGCTACAAAATTACTTGACCTCAAAACACTAAAACAAGTAAGTTACAGTGGTTTCATTGAAGTAAAGTTTATCAGCTCAAAGGAACAGGAGTATCATACCTGGAGATTTGTAGGATCTTTGTAGCTCTCATCTGAAGCTGCTTGGAGTTTTTCGTAAATCCAAGATTCAAGTTCGTCAGCATCTCGTTTGAAGTACTGTTGAGAATTAAAACATCATTAATAAATTTTTATAAGGAATTTATTAAAAATGTAATTGCCTATTGATAGATTTATTTCCCATCTTTATTTTTCCGATGAGAATAATTTTAACATAATGGGTAAAGGGAATAAACTTGCTAAACAACGTAAACTCACCATCACCAACAATAAACTTAAAACAAGGTAATTGTTATTAAATCAATTATGGCCTATAATGTGTCTCTTCAGGCTTGCCATTTCAGTGTGCTTTTGTTTCTGGAAAATTATTGTATGTGTTTACCAGTCGAAAGCTAGTTCCCAGCCATGTCTTTATTCCCAAGAGAGCAAACACTTTGTACGTTTTAAGTTCCAATATAAAAGTACCTATTATATTCTACTGTCAAGAGATGATGGTAAAAATACACTATTAAACCGATGAATTTCATTAAGGTGTTCATCTAGAATAACTTAAAACCTTTGTTGCTACGTGGCTACAGTAGCTATCCTGGTTTCAATCCTAATCCGGGTGGCTACATTTGTAGTCCTGTCCTATTGTTTTACAAATTACATAGTTTGAAGGTTAGGATTAGAGCGATTGCTTTGAAACTCGGCACAGCACTAATATATAATTTAATATTTTCGGCACTCAAAATTTTAATATGTCAGCACTCGACAGATAAAAATGCTATTTCCTATTGACGTGGGCCTCGATGGATATTACTGCAACACTGATTTTGAAACCATTGACTAAGTGGTGAATCTGTTCGCATGTGGAACTAGCATTATCTTACACTTTTGATGGTGTTTTACTATCGTTTTAGTAATTTTAGCTGGTATTTTGCGTTAGGAGTTTGTTAGAGCAGTACCAGTTGATACACAAAATTGTACATAAATATCCATACATAAAATATTGGACCCTGACGATCCGGAGAATAACTTCCAAAAATGCATCCAAATTTCTTTATGGTTGAACTGCTCTTAAGCATAAAAAGCATAAACACATAAAAGTTATAATTCTTAATGAAAATATTTTTTAACACTAAAAATATTCCGAGGTTCAAACTAATAACAAATAGAAGTAGACAATATGATGAAAAAAGTTTTAAAACATGCTTGTGCCACTTGTAGCAACGACATACAACAAAAATGGAATAAATATTTCAAAGATTCTTCTTATTCAGTCTGCATTTTTATCATACATTCTGACCTTGAATATATCATTACTTTTTCCCTTCATTAAGCTGACAGTAATGTAACTATTACTATAAACAGTATTTTAATCAAATAACATGACATATGAAGATTCTTGGCTATTGTCATTTGGGAACAAACAAGTAGGCTACCTGTACCATTGTTACCAAAAACAATAAGAAATTATTACCTAAAACAATAAATTAAATTATATAAAATTAAAATTAAATTTACATTCAGCCACTTTTTTTGAAATTTTTTCTTAACCCAACAAAAGGTCTGTGAGAATTTTCTATATTCCAGACACATTTGTTATTATTGATCCAGGTTTATTACTAGTTTCACATAAATTTATCTAAAGTGTCTTTAGAATTTGGTAATCAGGATTTTAAAAAGTCTTGCAAGGTCATTCAAGGTGTTGCTAACAAAGCATTTATAAATGACCTGTTGAATTTTTGAAACGAATAAGTATTGTATGTTCGGAAACTAATGAACATGGTCAGACCTATTAGCCTACAATATTATATTTACTTAATTTGCAAGCTCTTTGCAGATATAGTTAGTTATCTTAAATAATTTTTTGGGTCAGAAAAAAGGATTTTTAAATTCCCTCATTGTTGAGGTACACCCTCAACTATAAGGTGTTTAGAAATAAGTTGAAGCCTCTGTTGCAATGAAGGTATTTTACAATTAATTGTCTTTTGAATTTTCTTTATAACTTACTGTAATTGGTTTTTGGCGACAAAAAAGCAGATCATTAAACCCTATTAAAAAAAAAAAAAAAAAAACTTCACTAGTCATATTTAGAGATAAACCAAACTCTACATTAAAATTATTGTTTAATACATGATAATTTTAAGAATTCAACAATGCCATATAAATATCAAACTTAATATCAATTAGTCTAAATTGGGGCCATCCATAAATAATGTCATCGCTTTTTGGCTATTTTTGAATTTATCTTTGTTTTACTGTCAAAATTTGATATAAAACATCATTTTTTAAATGACGTCATATCAAAGCCGACCCCCCCCTCCCCCTATTTTCAGATGATGTAAAATGGACGGCCCCATTTGAATTTTTAAATATAAACTACAGTACACTCTCGTTCATCGGACTCGGCGACATCGGAACTCCGCTTCATCGGAACTGAAAATCTGGATATTATTAATTTTTTTTCTTACGAAATAAATAATTTTTTCGTTTTAGCGCCTTCAATTTCCATTCGTTCTATCCGCACAACAGTGAAGTATCACATTTTGCATCAAACGTCATCAGGCGTTTTCCATAATCTATACCCATCGATGTGATTTATGAGGCCGTGGAGTATTCGCACAAAAATAGAATGAGGAAGGAGTAGAAAGTGAACATCCGGTCGACCGCTTCCCAAACCGTCATTCAGTCTGTCTCGCGTCGCGACTGCACCTGTGTTACATGGAAGTCAGTTGACTGCTGAGTTGATGAGTGGACTATGAATATGGAATATGAGAATAAAGATTTTGGATCTTTATTTCCTGTGTTGTTTTCATTTCTATCTGTTCATTGTTACAATGTTCAAAGTTTGAGTGCCTTATTTTCTTAAAATCTCTTGTGTTATCTTAAAAACAAGAGTGAATACAATCACGATAGTTCACTTTACGGGCGGAAATGAAGACTCACGACGGACTCCGCTTCATCGGAATTTTTTGACATCCGAACCGGCCGTCCGCCACATTAGTTCCGATGAACGAGAGTGTACTGTATTTAAAAACAAATAAGGTCATTATTAACTGTAGAGTGATTCTTAACCCTTCAACGTGGCTCGACGTATCCTGCACATCGGCATAAGTCACACTGCAACGTTAGTTTGACGTACACGATACGTTCTATGACAGTTCGTCATGTGGTGTAACCTGTCGGTGGTTTTACAAACTACTTCGGATCCAGACAATATCCAGCATGTTGTCCATTAGTTTGGCGATGTGTTACAGCTGTTTATCGATCGATAACGAATGTGTGAGAGAGAGGGAGATGTTGTTTACAAATTTGGAGGTTTTTTACCTCGATTCGCTAGGCTTTGTTGGCGCATCACTGTCAGTTCATTTTGTATTTAGAGTATTTACTTTGTTTAATTAGAAGTTAGTAATTACTTACTATTATTTTGGGTTCATTTATTAGTTGGTGGTTAGTTTTCAGAATTTCAAGATCGATTTTCATCGTGTTTACCGAAAATGTGTGTTTATGTACGGTACGTAAATAAACTTAGGTTAGTTTCAGGTTACGCCAATGAGTTGTGTCAGTTCACAATGTTATAATTAGTTGTGATGAATTTAAGTTATTTGTAGAGTTTTAGTTTATTATTACCCTACCGTATGGCTAGGAAAAATAAAATTGACTGGTGACTAGTAGAAGATGAGCCACTTTTGTCTGAGCCCAGTGAAGTAGGCTACCATGCCATAATCTTTCAATACATAGCTAAAATATAACGTAATTATGGTTCTGTAAGTGCTAAGATTGTATGTTCTGTATGTCCATGATTCTTTTAACAAATTTTTCAGAAATAAGTACACTAAAACACAGTAGGCCTATTGCATACCATCCCGATGTTATTATTTTTTATATACTTGATTAAAAGTTCAGTTTAGTTTTTTAGCCCTTGCATTACTGTACAAAACTCAAATTTTTTAAGACATTTTTAAAATATGTATTATTGAGAAAATTTAGGCTTGTGTGTTTATTGTTGTGCATTTATTTCCTAATAATTAAGTAAATAAATCATGTTAATAGGATGTATAGAACCAGGGAATTATATATATATATATATATATATATATATATATATATATATATATATATATATATATATATATATATATTTTCATGTATAGAACCAGAGCATTATATTTTTTGCAAAGTATTGCAAAATTAGGGCGTGGGTTGCTAAAGAATGCACCGCTTGAGGGTCTGGCCTTGCAATAAAAAGTCCGCGTTGAAAGGTTAATTAACACATACAAATTTTAGCTATGCCTTGGATTTTTTTAAATCAACACTTTGGTTTTTTTCTTTTCGAAGTAACCATTATAGTCAAGTGAAATTTTGTGCAATGGTTACCCTACTTCTCTAATAAGATTTTAGACTCATTAGATTGAGCAAGAAAATTTTTCTAATTGCAAATTTCCATTCATAACAATAGGTACCGTACTTGAATAAATTACAGGCCAAATATAAATTGTATCAACCTGGAAACGGCGAGAGTCCTCGAGCTTCTCCCGCTTGGCCCGTGCCTCCGACTTGAAGTCACTGTACCTAGTGAGGACTTGCTCTCTCCGCTCCTGGATGTCCTCTGCCGTCTCCAGGATCTTCACCTCCTTGGGTGTGATCTGATCCATCTTGCAAAGCTGCGAAACAATGATAGGTTCACATTTTCAACTGACCCAAAAAAATTAAAAATGAGAAACCTTACAGTACTTGTGGCTATTTCACTTTAACTAGCCTACTAAACCCCTTTAATTCAACTCCTAACCACCGCAACCAAGGGTAACCATATTCCCTGGGATGAGGACACCAAGCACCCGTCATGAGTCGGATTGATAAATCGCAAAATCTGAATTCCTGACTCCCCTCCCTCCCCCTTGCAATTAATACTTCAGAGTGGAGTGTAGGTTTTATTTTGTTATTTATTTGATATAGGCGCTGGACCTAGACCTATTAATTAAAAAAAAAAAAAAAAAAAAAAAAAAAAAAAAAAAAAAAACTACTTACAAAGAAATGAAAAAAGAATTTAAAATGAAACAGACGATGCTCAGTCATTTTCACAATCAGTGACTTTAGGGTCAATCCATTAGAAGATTATGTTGCTTGACTACTTTTTAAATAAAATGATACTTTCTAGGTTGTTTCCCTAATGTCTCAAGCCTTTGAAACCACATATATAAAAAATTCTTTGGTGGATTTTTTTAACATTATTAGTTTTCATAAGTTTATTAGTTTTATAAGTGTAGGCCTAAAATAATTTAGCTAAAGGATTAGGCTAAGTAAAAACAAAACTATTTTAAACTAGGCTATAGAGTTTCTTGATTGTTTTTTATTTAAAGAATTCTTTTCACTTATTAAGCAGCGTCCTCACTGGCCAAACATGTTTGCCGAACAAAGTTCATCTGAACTTTAGTTTGTTCGTTGCTAACCTTTTAGAGTGTAAATCATATGGCCAGTAATTGTTCGTTAGGAATGTTTGTTGATTTGTTGTGTTCGCCGAACAAGTTCGCCACGAATGTTCGGCCAGTGCGGACGCAGCTTTATAAGTAGTAATAAAAAGTAGGCCTACCTAATATAAACTTATTTCTTCTTTTCACCATAATTATTAGTAAATTATTTTTTTTTAATTCCCCTTAAAATAAAAAAGATCCCAAAATTATATTTTTTACTGCACTTAAAAAATAAACATTTTCAACTGTATAAAATTTTATTGTATGCACATTTTAATAAATTTAAATTTGAGAAAATTCAAATTTTGAAAATAATATTTACTTTATTTACAGTAAACCCCTATTAAATTGCAAGCCAAATCAACGGTGATTAAAATTCTCGCTTTTAAACTACAACAACTTCAACTACCTATCTCTTTTACCTAGGAGAGCTTCAATTTTAATTTGAAATTAATGTGACAGGTCATAATGTAATTTTTATCTTAAATTTGATGAACAACTAACTTTATATTAGGCTAAGAATCCATTGAAATCCCATTTTGAAACTTTGCATACTTCTTCGTATTAAAGCTAACTAGGCCTACTTTTAGAAAATTTTTGAAATTTTTTTATTAAGTGACTTTTTGGGAGGTAAAATTCAAAATATTTGGACCGATTTTGAAAATATTTTTTTCTTACAACCGCTCACATGTTGCATATCAAATGTAAAAGCATTAAGAATAAAAGAAAATGACAAAACTCCCAAGTTTCTAGCTCAATTAGGAGAAGAGTTGTAATGACAAATGCCCGCAGCGCACGATTATATGGGCGATTATGGAATGGAATGGTGTGGTGACACTTTTTATACACCTTAGAGCAAAGATTGAAGAGCTGAGTTTTTGGCAGAGCGAGTTGATGTGAATATTCCAGCACAAGTCGCAGTCCAAGATAACTGGAGCCAAGATGTTTTGATGACTCAGCCAATTCAATATTTGGTGGGCATGAGACTTTCTCTCGAAAACTTGGAAAGAACAGCTGTTGGGTCTTGCTCTCATTAAAGACCAGATCGTTGCTGGCGCAACAATCCATAGCTTTACTGATTGAGATGAAGTTAGGTATTTCTAAGGATTGTTGTGACTGGTCAAACGAACCGAGTCGTCGGCTATTAACTTATAACTGTGTGACTGTAGGTGACCATGAAGATAGGCAAATCTACAGCAAACAATGCATAAAGTAGTGGACCAAGCACTGAACCTTGGGGTGCACCCCTAGTCATATTCAATAGTTCCGATCTGACTGTTCTTGTTTTGCCTTTTATAATAATTATGCAGTTTTATCGGTACATACATAGGCGTGCGCAGGGTCTGAGCTCTGTGGGTGCCAAGCATGAAAATGGCGCCCCCTCTCGCCCCCATGCCGACCCTCACCAACCCGCCCCCCAGGCCTAAATGTCCCATTCCCACTGCTCTTATTTGCTGTTAAAAACATAAACTTGAATAGCTAGAATTCATATTTTTGGATTGCCAACTCAAAGATAAGAATTTCTTAGTTTGGATGTTAATTGAAGAATTCTATAATAATATTAGGAAGATAGGAACTATTTATCCAATGCGTATTGCCAAAGAAACCAATTATATTACTATTGGTAAATTGATGTTGAAATCCATAGGCTTTTAAAATAACCATAATTGTGACAAAATTGTAGATAGGCCTACAATAAAATTGACTTTATTAATGATTGATTAATCAAGTAGAAATCTGACAATTCAACACAGTCACAAACGCAAACAGTACGATATAGCGGCGAGCGGCCCGTGCGTCCGCACGGGACCTCATTGTGTTGCCGGTTTCGGGGGCCAATGATCCCTTGAAAGAGTCGGTATGAAACTCGCATTTTTTTAGCGTATACAAATGTGTTGTCTCCACATTATCTTTTCATTTCGTCCATTAAATTGAAATTTTTCTATGAAATTAAAGGCCGCAGATTTAACAACACAAATAAATAGATGGATTTGTTCCAAATTAAAAATAAAATTACTTAAAAATCACTTAAAACAATTCAGGTACACTTGAGCAATTGAAGACTGAAAATTGTCGAATGCTCAATATTTACCGTACCGTGTAGGCCTATTCATTGTCTTAAGACGATGTATTAAAGTTTGAATTCTCTTAATCAGAACTTCGTCATACCGGACGTCCCTGTGATCAGCTCAGATAAAATTTTCCCACACAGTCTACACAGGTGTATTGTTGAAAGGAGCTTACCAATTGTTAGACATTTATGATATTTTAATAACAATATTTTTAGTCAGTATTCAAACGAGATACAGTACTGTGTACATCTACGTCCCTGTCCCTCCAAATATTTAAAAAATTGTTTATGTTTAGAGTTAAGTTCTGGTTTAAGATGTGGACAAAATTAAGTAGTGCAGGATACCGGAAACGTAAAAAAACAAAAGAAGAAAGAGCTGAACATAATAAACTAAATTCTTATGAATATATTTATTATTTGTTTATAAAACGAATTTTGTTAACTAATTCATAGTTTTTTTTTCATTTTAAACATTTGATGAACATTATCGACCTTTTTATGGCCTACCAGTCTACGACTAACACGGTACCAACAACGCATGAGCTTGGGTGTGAAAGTCAGTTTTATCACGAGTTAAACGACAGGGAGCTTGGTTTGGACGGTCGAAAACGAAAACATAATTATTAAGAGCCTATGTTATTGATTGCTTTTATTTTAATAATCTAACTTCATTAAACCAAAAACTTACCTTCCATTTCTTCGTTACATGCCACGATGTCATCAAACGCTAACGAAAACATAGCCTACATCTACACTCCACCTCTGCTGGAAACTAACTGAGAAAGAAACTCAAATGAAAGTGGAATAATGGAGAGGTATATCTATTCCTGTTCCTTTTGAATAATAAAAGAAGATAAAAAATATTTGATACAAATCCAAACGCAGATATGACATAATGGTTCACTTCCTGCCCGTCCTTCTGAGAAATGGAACGGCTGAGCTACACCACTCGCACGCACATGTTCCTTGCCGAATTTCATACACTCAAAACAACTGACTGATCAATTTAAAGTTTGTGATTTTTAATAAATAATTTTGTTAACATAAATTATGTAACTTAACACCACTTTTCATTTTACTATATATTTTAACTATATTTAAAAACATAATCAATATTTTCGTACAGTTCTTAAAATTTAAGTAAATCTTGTGATTTTTGCGCCAATGGCGCCCCCCTCAGGCCCGTCTGAAGCTTCCGTGGGTGCCGCGGCACCCATGGCACCCATCGTGCGCACGCCTATGGGTACATATGTTTTATCGGTAGGTAATTATGCAGTTTAGGCGCCACCTCTTATAAATTGAATTTTTTTGTGCCAAACTATCCCAAATTACCCCCTGATTTTGAAAATGATAATTTTTTTCCGTGGAAAAAGTTGGAAAATGCCGGAAAATCGGAAAAACCGGAAAAACATTTTTCTGGTAAAACAGGGTAAGTGGGTATTCAAAATGACCGGGAAATCGAGCGAAAGTTAAATAACGAAGTTATCACCGGAAAAGCGGTGAAAATTCGGAAACTGG
The DNA here is from genome assembly GCA_030545055.2 of Neoaliturus tenellus. Taxonomy (NCBI): domain Eukaryota; kingdom Metazoa; phylum Arthropoda; class Insecta; order Hemiptera; family Cicadellidae; genus Neoaliturus; species Neoaliturus tenellus. The sequence continues at coordinate 220,725,551 of CM061532.1, forward strand.
TTAGTGACCATTTTATTCAAAAGTCAAGTGGGTACTCAAATTGACTGGGATGTTAAGCTGATCACAAATATGTAAAAATTATTTCCAAAATAATTTGAAATAAAAAGGAAATTGCAGGAAAAGTGTTGGAAAAGCCATCAGATGAACTATTTTTTATACAGTACTTAAAGTAGGCCTATGCCATGTGGGTACTTAAATGACGCAGAATTTCATGTAGAATACGAATATGTATATATTACTTGAATACAACAATTTAATAGGGAATAAAAATAAAAATGAAACATTTAGAAATAAAATAAAACTACCCTGAAACTCATATGCTTAAAAGAAGCGAACTAACTTTGTTAAAAGTGGTTTTTGATGTAGCTTAAAGTGCTATAGTTAGCCTTATAGAGAGTACTATATATGCATATTTAAAAACTTATATTTACATATTATAGCCTAGTATAAAATATGTTGTTATATGTAACATAACCTAACTAACCTAACCTAACCAATGTCTAACGATCATGTGAGTCATATTGAGCAAAGTTTTATGTAAAATACGAATATATACCTAATATGAAATAAAACATACCAAGTTAGTACTCACATGATGGTTAGGTTATGTTAAGTTAGGTTAGGTTAGGTTAGGATGTTACCTATAACATAATATTTTATACTATATGTAAATCTAAGTTTTTAAATACGGTATGCATATAGTACTGTACACTAACTAAGACTTTAGGCTACATCAATAACAACCACTTTTAACACAGTTAGGCCTAGTACTTCATTTAAGAATATGAGTTTCAGCGTCCGGTTTTATTTTATTTTTAAATGTTTCATATTCATGTTTTTATTTTTATTCCCTACTTAATTCTTGTATTCAAGTAATATATACATATTCGTATTCTACATGAAATTCCGCGTAATTTTAGTACCCATATGGCATAGTATAAAAAATAGTTCATCAGATGGCTTTTCCAACACTTTTCCTGCAATTTCCGGTTTATTTCAAATTATTTTGGAAATAATTTTTACATATTTGTGATCAGCTTAACATCCCGGTTAATTTAAGTACCCACTTGATGTATTTTGGAATAAAATCGTCGCTAAACGGTTTCCACATTTCCGGCGATAACTTCGTTATTAATGGACGGATTTATATAATTCTTGAACATTTGTATTCAGCTTGGTTTCCCCGTCATTTTAAATACCCACTCGACTTATTTTGGCAGAAAAAATGTTTTTCCGGTTTTTCTAATTTTCCGCCATTTTCCGACTTTTTCCGCGGAAAAAAAACTATAATTTTCAAAATCAGGGTGTAATTTTGGACAGTTTAGAACAAAAAAATTCAATTTTTAAGGGGTGGCACCTAAACTGCATAATTACCTTTTTATCTCTACCAATTGACGTTGTTCACTGAGGTAAATCAGGATCTGAACCAAGACTGTGCAATACCGGATATACCAAAGTTTTTAAGTTTTGTCAAGATAAGCTCGTGATCTAGGCATTCGAATCCCTTGCTTGTTTACAAAATAAAATATAGACTATAAGCCTAAGAATTAAAACAGTTTCCAATGTATCTACAACCAAAAACATTTAGGTTTATTTGTGGTATGAGTGGTCTACTCAAACTTTCCTGGGCATAGGCTGGTCCTTCATAGGCATCTCGCAAATTCATTGTAGCGGACGCAAATTTAGCAGTAAACGTTTATAATTCAACTCAAATTAAAGCTAAAGAGTTGCAGTACTTGATAAATATGCTTTTTTAAAAGAAAAACAAGCCATTCAATTACGTATAACACCAGGATTGTTGAGGTTATACAGGCATTGGGCGCCACGTCGTCTACCTTTCCTAGACTGCATTTTTTAACAGAAAAAGAAACCAAATGTTGAACATAATATGTAAATAGTATTTACTGTATTCAAGAAACTTTTTTATTTATTTCATATTTTATATTTGTGAATTCATTTTAGTTAAGTGTTTATCAAGATTTCAAACCAGCCTTCCTCAACAGTTTCTGAAATTTGTAAGTAGGCCTACCATTTAAAATATTTTTTCATATTATGTTTGTTTGCTGAATTTTTATTTTTTACTTAGGCCCCTACTGTCTATTATATTTCAGTAAAAATATATAAATAAAACATTTACAATAATATTTACAATTAATATTTAAATAATGTAATTCAAAATAGTTGATTTTTGCTATAGGCTATCATTAAATATTTTTTATAGTTTTTTATATACTATTTATCAGCAAAAGTTGATGAAAATTTGTGCACTATGATAAGAAAACATGCTAAATCCAATTATCATGTGGGTTTTTTAGTAAAATGTAATTCTTACGGACAAATTTTTACGGTTTAAAAATACATTATAAACTTTTATATATATATATATATAACATTTTATATTTATTTTTAGTTTTTTACTAAAAATATAAACCCATATTCATGTAATTATATATCGGTATTTAGAGCATATATTTACCTTCAAAACAAAAAAATATATAAGGTTCTAACTGTATTATGAGGGAAGTTGCAACACCTGCTACTAAGACAAAGCCGGAGCGCTCTGACGTCAAATGCCTTGTGACGTCACCTAAAAGGCAATGTCAAAACAATTGTTTGTTTTTGTTTACATGGGCTGTTTTTCGTTAACTTAAATAAAATTTTCTCGTGTTTTGTTCATAAAATTTGTAATGTATAGTGTATGGTGTTTTAAAACTGATTATTCATTCAATAACAATTTTGTTCATAAATGTGGTTATTTCATATTGACTCGAAGTTCAATTTAAATATCTGAGTGTTTTGAATAGTTTTGTGTGTTGTATTATGACCAATCTAAACAGTTTTTACATTGGAAGATTAGAAAGATTGTACTGACAAAGAGGCGTATTTAATTTACCTAATAATCAGAAAGTACCTTCTAGATGGTCGGGCTAAACGTTATTCTTAACATCAATTATATCAACGAAGCCATGGTTGCCTGCTAGCAACTTTTCTTTGAAAACATCATGAAACTATCATGGGTACCGGTACCGAGATTGAGCGTGTGAATAAGATTCATTTCCAGCCTACTCATGAAAATTAATTGAAAGCATCAGGCGCTGATTTATAAATTTTAATGAAGAAACTACAATCAATGATGTTGCTGTGAAGAATTAAGATACGCCCATAACCTAACTCAGAAGTGACGAAAGTAGTAGGCCTACGGTATAGCAAAAATAGAAATTTTCCAATCCAAGCAGCACAAGTTTTAATTGCATTCCTATATTTCATTGATTATAATCAATAGCCCACCAGTTAATATGTTATTTTCAAATAAAATGTTTGAATCGTTGTGAATATTTGTACACATTTCATACCGTACTCATAGTTTAGGAAAGTACCGTGTGTAGGCTAAATAAATGGTATTGCCAACAATTTCATTAGAGGCCAAATAATAGTTAGGCCTACCAATAGTCAACTATTCTAATTTTTTAATTCCTGTAAAAATTAGTATCACTTTGAGTCAGAAAACATTATTTTAAAATATAAAATTATATGAGTTAGACAAAATATGTTTCATGAAGTGAAAGCAAATAATTCATAATACATATTTAGGACGATAGGTACCTTTTAAAAAATCAAATATTGGAAATGAATACATTCCATTGTGGTACATCTCTACGTTAGTTGTTAGGGTTAGGGTTGAGAGGAAAATGTTTTTGTTTTCGCTATCAGCTGATGCTAAAAAGCAAACAAAAATGGCAGCACTCCGGCTTTGTGTTCTAGGTGGTGTTGGAAGTTGTGGGGTTTTAAAGAAAAACATTGTAAAATCACATGTTTTGGCCCTGGCAATCCCGGGTTGTCATATGGCTAATAGGGCTGGGCAATTGGAGGTTACACACCGGTGAACTCAGCTGGCAGTTGTCGCATAGAAAACAACAAAAGGGCTTGGCAGCCAAAGGGTTAACCCGGGATCACTCGCGCTATTAGATTGATTCTAACATTTTTAGTTTCTCTGAAGGGTCATTCCATATCAAATCAACCAATGGTCTGGAACTTGATATCTCAGAATTCAATGAAATTTTTTTTACAAGTAAAACTATTTGAAAATATAAAAAATACCAAGTTTTAAATTTTTTTGACTTTTCGTTTATGAGTTATAAATTTTTAAAAATTGAAAAATCGGCAGATTTTTGGCGTGTTTGGAAACCTTTAAATAGCTCTCACTCCAAGACCATTCAACCTAGAGAGTTCAAACTTTCACCATTCTCTTTAGAATTGTAAGAGCTTTAATTTGATGTGTCTTTTGACTATATAAGCTAAGTAATTAAATTTTTCAAAAATCCAAAAAAAGTTTTTTTGAAAAATCTCAAAATCGAAAATTTTATTTTTTTGGGAAAAAATATATGTTTTTTGTACTTCTTATTAGAGTGCATGTACCAAATTTCATTATGGTACTCCTATGGGATCACATTTAAAAAAAATATTTACTAAAGTTTGTTTAACCACTTAACACGTATAATGCATAATGTAACCACAGACTATAGATAAGCGACATAACATAATAAACATAATGAGTTTAAGTAAAGTAAAATTTATTAAAAAAATTACATTTATAGAAAGATCTTTACTATATGTTACAGTAAAATGAGTACACAATAATAATATTCACAGTAATAATGATACCATATTCATTTTACTGAACAGTTAATAAATCGGAATCATATTTAAAAACATTAAAAATAACAAAATAGTTCAACCACTAAACTCACAATATGCACTAAGTAAGCATTTAAATTACAATAAATAAATAATGCTAATAGTTTTAAAAAAACTTTTATACATAAAATATAACTACACCTTTTCCACTTGTTTCAGAAACAATCATGTAGATTTCAGACAAGATCATTTGTATTTTAGAATTAATTGTTATATGTATTTCAGAAAACTAATTATGAAATTGAGATTAGTGATTTTCATTTCAGACATTGCCAATTGAATTTAATATTAATAAATTATAATTGAGAAATAGTAAATTGTATTTCAGAAAACAAACTATTAAATTCAGATAAGTCATTTTCATTTCAGATAATTTATATTGAATTTCATATAAATGAATGTTATCTGAGAAATAGTAAATTGTATTTCAGAAATAATAAATTATCCTTCAGATGAACATAGTTAATTTTATTTCCTAAACAACAAACACAGTTAAGAAAACAACCACCACATAAATTGATTATGTTTTAAATTTAAAAAGAACCGTTCTCATTTGACACTTAAAAGTCAACAATGAAAATACTTCCAAATTACATGTTTTTGAAGTATATACAATAACTTCTTAAAATTAAATAACTCTTTCAGAAATACAACTCATATTTTCCAAAATATATATGCAGTATTAATCCTACCACGCCAACTGGTAGGACTTACAGATTATCTGCGGATGAGATGACGAAAGCTTCTCAAATTTTATCGAAAAAGAAGCAAGCACTGTACTTGTAAAATAATCACATCCTGGTTTCAAGACAGTGGCTTGTGATTAATAAACTCAATGATAATGTTTTTGATTGTAAATAAATTGAACTTTGTAATCAAACAATCTTGGATATAGCCTAATTTTGTAAATATTTTATAAATAAATAATAATTATTTTCAAGTGATTAAACAAAAAAACTCTACCAAGAACATGACAAAGAATTTTAAAAATTTAATAAAAAGAAGTAGAAACTAAATGACTTTATGAATCATTTGACGGTAAGTTTGTATGCTGCTCGGTAAAATTAATTCTGTAACATTACTTTATTACTGTGAATATTATTATTGTGTACTCATTTTACTGTAATATATAGTAAAGATCTTTCTATAAATGTAATTTTTTTAATAAATTTTACTTTACTTAAACTCATTATGTTTATTATGTTATGTCGCTTATCTATAGTCTGTGGTTACATTAACTTACATGCATTATACGTGTTAAGTGGTTAAACAAACTTTAGTAAATATTTTTTTTAAATGTGATCCCATAGGAGTACCATAATGAAATTTGGTACATGCACTCTAATAAGAAGTACAAAAAACATATATTTTTTCCCAAAAAAATAAAATTTTCGATTTTGAGATTTTTCAAAAAAACTTTTTTTTGATTTTTGAAAAATTTAATTACTTAGCTAATATAGTCAAGTGACACATCAAATTAAAGCTCTTACAACTCTAAAGAGAATGGTGAAAGTTTGAACTCTCTAGGTTGAATGGTCTTGGAGTGAGAGCTATTTAAAGGTTTCCAAACACGCCAAAAATCTGCCGATTTTTCAATTTTTAAAAATTTATAACTCATAAACGAAAAGTCAAAAAAATCTAAAACTTTGTATTTTTCATTACTCTGAGGTATAGAACAAAATTGCCAAATATTACCCGTTTTGAAACACCTAAGGTCTAAAATTATTTTTTTATTGGTTGATTTGGCATGGAATGACCCTGAAGAAAATTTTTTTAATAATGATTTCTTGCGACTGAGCTTTTAAGAATGCTTTCCTCAGTATTCTGTCCACCCACTACAGCAGTTTGGGGTGGATAGTGTGGTAAGGAGTGTAGTTTTGGAGGGGAGAAGGCTCGCACCTCCACCTTTGTTAATGCCCGCCTAACTGCGCGAGCGTTCGCGTGACTCTCCTTGTTAGTATAGTTCTAACGGCGCGAGTGATCGCGGAACTGCCTGAGTCTTACTTTTTGAGTAAAAAAAATTGTAAATTACAATAAATATGTTATTATTTAATTTTAAATGTGTAACGATTTATTTATTTCATCTACTAAACAAATATATGATATTTACTTTGAAGTGTAAGATGCTGTCAAATGTTAGGAGGGCTCTAACGGCGCGAGTGATCGCGGGACTTTTGATAGTGTGAGTTGTCCCGGGTTAGGCCTAAATTCTATCAATAGCAAAAAAAAAAAAATACAAAATAGGCTAAGTTTTAAGGGGCATTAAGTCACAATTTGATACAATGGAGGAAGGATATTCAAATAAAGCTTAACTTAAGCTTTAATGCCTGCAAGGTGTAGTCTCGACTAAGAAATTGATTGGAATTTGTTGGGCTTACTGAAATATCAGCTAGGCTCAGATAGAACCCAATTAGAGTCCCACATCATTGTGTTGAGTTTTGGTGTAACATGGTTAATTGTATAGTAAAAAGTGGCCTAATTATCTCATTTAACGCTTTAGTTAACAATGATTAGAACAAACTAAAATAAAATAGGTATCTAAAATAGGATTACAATAAGAATGTTTTCCTGTCAAAATGGCTTCTGCTGCAATGGGTGTGGCGGCGAGAAACTTCAATACAAAATCATTCTAAAATGCTTAACAATAACAATTTTTTATGTTTCAAGAAAGAAAGATAATATTAGGGAGACTCACCTATAGATGTATTACTTCCGCATCAAACGATTTAATCACTAATATTCTTTTCTATCCACAACTATTGACACAAACAACCGAGACTATCCAAGAAAGCAAACAGCGAATGGGAGTAAACGAATAGTCGAATAGATCAGTTGGAGAGAGAGGAGAGGACAAGAGAAAGCCAATCACCAAATCGCTCAGATACAACCGCAGTGCGCAGACGCCCAGAAAAAAAACTCCCTTGCAGACAGACTGTTCTCTTCCTCGTATCGTTTATGGTACCGTTAACAAAACTAGATTGTAAAACAATAAACCCCAAATCAACTCCAGTTGAATGTTTCTCAGACTGAATTCAATCTTTCAAGCATATTTCACCAATGGCGTGAAAGCTAAGTATCCTGAATGCAATCCGTAAAGAGATGGAAAAAGGTTTAACACCTTGCCCCTAGAGGAATTTAGGGTTGACGTCATATCCAACTTTAACGCCGAGTAATCTTTCTATTGATCACTTTAGCGTATTTAAAGAGATTACATCATACTTTTTTCTGTACTGTTGGGAAAGAACACTACCGGTACCGTTTTTACGCATGGTATTTATTACATTTTGTGTTTGCGTAATTAATTAATTGTAACAGATTGTAAAAGTTAATAGGCTTTCTAGTTATTCTCCAAGAAGTAAATAAAAGATTTCAAAACTGGTCTGATTATCCACCAACTGTTATAATATGCGGAACACAGTTAGTTGTATCATATACAACTGCCTTTTAATCTTCCGGCATTATATGGGATGTTATTAATTTCAAAATAAAGTAAAAAAGTAGAGAATATTTTCAGTTTCCCGATTTTCTCTTATTGTTATTTGTGTGAATACATTAAGATGTCTTTAAGAATGTCGATCTACCAATTTGTAACCTGATTTGCTAAATGCCGGTGGCTAAAAAATCAAAACTAACATTTAAAAATATTAGTTGTTCTAGTTTTATGTGGGGCTTGAATATATTTTAAAACACCACCTGATTACGTAAGAATAAGTCATAGCTTTTATACACAAAAAACGAAGCATTAATTTGCATATAAATAATCATTTTTACAATTAATTTCCCTAAATTATAACTAATCCTATCCTAGTATAAACTCTTAAAACAATATACGTATAATTGATATTTTTAATTTGGTACACAATATCCCAAAATTCATTCGCATGAGAGGTTGCCGCGTCCAGCCCGGGCGTGTTTGAGCCGGGCAGCAGGAAATCGTGCAAGACGCGGACATGCGGTACGGAATTCCCCTTTCCCAGCTCGGAGGGTAATATCATCAGGCCCGCGGTTTGTACATAACGCGCTATGGGCCCGAGAGATATCTGTGCCCCCCTCCTGATACGAATCACCAAATAAAAAATACATTAATACCATAGGCATTTAACGAGTTGACACATTCGAAAAAAACAACAACAGATTATCTACAATTTATTGTCAATAAAATTTGCAAAAACTATTATCTACTCTTTGCCAAGATCTAAGCGTTGACTATATGTAATCGTAGGTCTAAGTTCATACATTGACTATATGAATACTATAATCATTGACTTTGGATCCAATATATATGGTAGTATCAATAGTCAATGCTATAATAGTACAATTTGACTTTACATACTAAGTAATATATCTAAAGTCAATGATAACTAATCCATAGACGAATGGTTCAGAGATGGCCGGGCTAGTCTCACAATAAATATTAAATATACCGCCCAGTCAGTATTCAATTTAGAAAAGATTTTTAAAATCACAGCATTTTAAAACTTGTATAAAATCTCTCGTACAGGTCATTGTACTCGTAGTAGTAAGCTCTTTCTCTTAGCTCGCTCACTTTTTTTACGCTGATACTTTACACTATTTAAAAAACATCGACACACTGTGGTGCGTATTTTAATGTGATGGCTGAACTGAGAATATGATAATTGTAAGGGATTAGATGAGGTGTTGCTTTGTTCCTGGCAAATAGCAGCTATATAATTTGTCAGGATCATTAATTAATAACCCATTGACCAAAAAAGGCAGCTGGGTCTATTATCGAAGCACCAAAAATCACAAACTTTTCTCAGGATCAAACCGGCATCCTTCAGATTCCGGAGAAGTACTCCTTTTTGCAGATGACACCTCCCTACTCACTCGAGGAAGCGAGATTATCCAGCTTAGGGCGGAGGCTGACATTCTTCTCGAACAGGCCAAGGACTGGTTCACCTGCAACAAGCTTAAGATCAACGACGACAAAACCCAATCTCTCCTTTGCTCGTTGAAGACGGGAGTTCAGAGTGAAGATCCAGTCAAACTGCTCGGCTTCTGGATTGACCGTAAGTTAAGTTGGAGCCGCCACGTAGCTCAGGTGTATTAAGCTTACGAAAGTAATATATCTCCTTAGGAAGCTTAGAACTATAATTAATTACGAAACCATACCGGTTGAACGTCTATCATTCACTGTTCCAGAGCCACATACTTACGGCATTGTAGTATGGGGTCATTCCTCCTCAGTGTATGACATTTTGCTCTTGCAGAAGAAGGCCTTGAGAGTTTTGACGTATTCGGGATACCGTGACCACTGTAGGCCCATTTTTGAGGAGTTAGGAGTTCTCACGGTATACAGCCAGTACATCCTCAACAGTTTGGTCCTCCTCAAGGAAAACATTAGCTCATTCTCCAAAAGGGAACATATGCACCACCATAGACCGTGCCACGCCCAAGCTCTGGACATCCCTCGCTGCAGATTGAGTGGCACTCTGAAAGGGTACCCTTACTTCCCCATGAAAATTTACAACGGGCTGCCTGAGGCCATATGTAACCTTGAACCTAAAAAGTTCAAGTCAAGCAAACGCTGAAGGGATGTTTGGTGGGTAGACCGCTTTACTCCTTCGAGGAGCTTCTTAAGGAGCCACTTTTTGGTCACTAACCCCCACCCCGCCATCTCTGAAAGTTTTAAATATTATCTTATTTATTAATTAATTATTAAGTTGACGCAACCTATCCGACAGTGTCGGTCAACGGTGCAGACATCAAGTATCAAGTATTCAACCGCGATGCCCATAACCACTCAGCTGCCCGGCGAATTTTAGCTGAATTACTCATTCCATGTAATGAAGGGGTTTTACTTTTGTTGGTTACATGTCTTATTGGTTGTAAGTAAGCATCAATCACAGTGATTAAAAATTAAACTTATTATAGTTTAATACTCTTTGAGGATTTTCATGAAAAGTTTGATCGTTATGGTTGAATGCACTGCTGCACAGCACAGCTGTTAAGTGATTTATTTTCACTTTGTCTCCGTGCTTTCTGCTAGGGTTTGTCAAGTTTGGCCTGCCGTGTTTGTGTTTGGGATCATGAAGGGATGCAATGTGTACTTTGATGAATTCATTGCATGAAAATCGTTATCATAAGATACTAACGTTTTCCTAAGCTTGTCACTTCAATTATGGACATTATATAAGTGATTGTTTGGTTCGTTTTAAACATTAAGAGGAAGAAAATATAACTTTCAATCAGTAAGTACTTTTTTCAGCTTGCACCAAAATTCCATCCTTATGCGGTTGATATAAATTTGAAATAATTATTAATTCAGCTTCTTTTTTGCCTTTCAAATCCTAAAAAGATCCACTTCCAAACAGAAACTTTGACTTGAGAGTCTATTGCTAAAGAGGCAGATCTTATTCAGATTCTAGTGCTATCAAGTTAGGCCTACATTTTAATGAGAATATTGTTAAATGAGAGTAGATTGGGGTGGATGCATTGTGTAAACTTTGTTACTGACTAATATGTGCTGATTTGCTCGTCAAAATAATTAAACTAAGAGAGAGATGGGTCCTTCCGAATCTTATAAAAACGACAATATAAACTTTTCTCGGGGTCGGATAGGCAACCTTTGGATTACTAGGCAAACATTAAACCTTCAGTAACTTTGATGCCATAACATGGTTGCACTGGGTCACTGCAGCAGACTGCCATACTGGAAAACCTCATAGGCCTATATCTCCTTTTGATTGGAATTTGAATTAAAGAAATCTCTGAGTCAGGCTATTATTCTATAGTCCAATACAAAAGTCGCAATCGTGTGTTATAAACTGGTAGCAAATCTTATGATCCATTAGTTATGTAGATTTGGTTACGGTAGGTACCTAACTTACCAACTTGGATATGAACCTGTGGGCTGTTTTGAGGTAACTTGTTGGCTAATAAGTAAGTTACTGAGCTATACTCTAATATAAAAAAATTGTCTTATGCTGGAAGTGAACGCGTCAGACTAATGATAGGTTCTACCATTTTACCCTCTGTAGCAGAGAAAGGCCACAGGATGTGAGTGTTTTCACTTTGGAGAGGTGTAGGGCACTGTGTATTAGCAGTGGGCAGTGTATTAGCACTGGTTTATTATTTACTACAATACTTTCTGATCACGTTTTAATATATTGACACTCTTGTTCATCCAGCTCGTCACATTCTAAATCTGCTTTTCGAAACTGATGATCTAAACCTATGATTTTAAATTATATTTATTAAAAATTAAATTTTGTTCCATCACTTTTGATGTTTCATTTGTTAACATCATTTGAAAAATCACATTTTAAATTGCAAGGTCTTCATAGTCTGAGTCCATTGATGTGAAAGACAAGGCAGTGAGTATATTAAGTAGTTGCATAGGAATAGGAGGGGACAGTAAGTAATCATTTATCTGCTTCCCAACTGCTGCAGAATGGTAATTCATTGTTGAATGACTACTGTTTAGTTAATCTTAATTAGTTTTTTGGTGACCTTTGTATAGCAGCTTTTGTTGCGAAAGAAGGCGAAGATTTATTTATTAAATAAATTTTCTTTATATACCGTACAGAAAAAGTTTTCATCATAGACGAGGATAAACTTAAAGCAATTAAAAGAAAGAAGTGATTCCTGAAAGTCAGCAAATAAAATCACAGCTGAATAGGGAGTGCAGACTGTACTTGTTTGTTATACATAAGCCATTATTTTGCAGTAGCGGTTAGGGTGAGTTTGTTATATATATCAAAGATAGTCACCTTATAGTTATAAAACATAATCCCGTCCATATGGACAGCTATAAATAGGCCAAGGTCAGGTCAGGTGCATTATTTGCCGTTCTATGGTCACAGTAGATTTTCTGAATGATTAATTTTGCGTGTTATTTTCACTGTGAATAATGTATACAGTAGAAGCTCTCTTATCTGACCCCTACAGGACTGGACTACAGTCGGATAACAAAAAAGGTCGGTTAAACTGAATAATACCAGAATAGGCTATGTACCGGTTTTATCACTTACATATGAGAAAATCAATAAAACAAGTGAAAAATGTCAAAAATTTTTACAACATATTCAATTGTTCCTAACGCAACGCAATAAATTAGTTAATAAAGTAAACAGATGGTTATGTTATAAAAACTGTTAAGTATCAAAATTAGAAATGACAGCAGAGTAAAAACTGTCTGCATGAAATATTGAAAGCAACTGACTGAATTTGACTTATACCTTATACCTTTCCTGAAATGGCGACCTAACTCAAGAGGTAGTTAGAAGCCAAATATGAATGAGAGATCAATCAGTGTAGGTTGATTGTGGCGTGATCTTGTAGTCTTGTTACTGATTAAGGCCGACATTCTCCTTAGACAGGACTGTTAATTCTAAGCCCAACAGCCAATGGTATCTAGGAACCTACAGTTTAACCTGGGATCCGAACCACAATTTTTTACCTTATATATACGAATTGGTCTAATTATGAGGATGGTCTTTATGGATGAACTAGTATTTACTACTAGTGCGGATGTTAATCCCCTAATGTTTAACTTGCTACGGAAACGTATGATCGACCAGTTGAAACACAAACAAGCCTATTTTTGATAATTATCGCAACTTCGGCTCGCACGGCGGAAGTTTGAATATTCCTGGAAAACAATCGGTTCATCCGACAGGTGGTCGATCCAAAATCGGTTTACAAAGCTTCCACTGTAAAATGATTTTTGAGTAGGCTAATAAAAATAATTAGCTTAACTGCTGTAGCACGCTGTAATCTTGGCTGAGTACGAGTTAGCCTGTGTCATGGCCGCAGGCGGAGGTGCGTTCATCGCGATCATTGGTGACATGGCTGAATTTTAGCAAGCAGAAGACCAAAACCATAAAACTTAGAAATGTGTAATTTTCACACAATGTTCAATATTTAAGTTAGTCTTCTTTCCTTTTTTTTTTTTTTTTTTTTTTTTTTTTTTTTTTTTTTTTTTTAAGGATCTCAGTTCAGAACTGTGGGAGCAGATGCAGTTTAATTTTAACCTTCATCTCACCCTGCAATTTTGTTAATTTCTATAGGAATTACTGCAAAGAATATGTCAATAGAGAAATTACTGCAGTCAAGAATCAATAAAAATTATTTATTTTTGGCCTAGCTCACTCACATAATTAAGAATTTCTTTATATGGAGGAACTACAAAAAACAACTTACTAAAAATATTAAAAATTTTAAAATGTGCTTTTGTGGTTTGGATCCCACTTTAAACTATAGGTCCCTAGATACCATTGGCTGTTGGGCTATTAATTAACAGTCCTGTCTAAGGAGAATGTCGGCCTTAGTCAGTAACAAGACTACAAGATCGTGCCACAATCATCCGACACTCATCCCTCATTCAGATTCATGTTAAAATATCCACTATGAAAATCCCTGTCTCAAAATAGTGATATAGTGATTTGGACGATTAAAAATATTAAATTGTATAAAGAATCCAAAGAAAATTCATGTAGGCATCATTTTGTCGAACTTAATATTTTAACCGTCTTATGACAGTACATAATACGATATGTTCAACAAAAACTTGCAAAAATTAACTAGAAGACAAAATTAAGGCCTATGAATCTAGACAGAAAAAAAAACTAGAAACTAGTAGCACAGAACTGAGCTAGATACAAAATAAATCCTTGTTACAATGGAACAAATTTATTAAATAGGCCTACATACCTAGTGATATTAAAAAAAGTTATATAAAAAAAATTAAAAAGAACCTGAAATTAAATTAAATTTTAAAAAAATTATATATTTATTTGAAGAGTTCTTTAAAGACAATTAGGGACTAGCCTACTTTTAAGTTCTACATTTTTGTTATGATTATCTTTAGTGTTTAGGTTTAAACTATATAGGGCCTACTATAGTAACTTTAAAAAATAATTACACTGTGTATGTTTTTGTCTATTAGGCCTAATAAATTAAAATAAAATAAAATAAAAATCTACAATAGTACCTAGTTTACTGTTTTAATAGAAGTTTCAATATCGTACATTATTTTCAGGAGATATTTTGTATTTATATACAATTACCAAACTATACTACATGCATCACGGTACTATAGGCTTGAATTACATACATATATTAATACATACATAGGCAACATATATTAATAAATTACCATAATATACAACACAATACAATACCTTACAGGATAGTGAATTTAACAATAATTTGTCGCCACAATGACAAAAAATATTTAACTAAGGTGTACTTTGCCACAGATTTTTTTTACATTCGGACCAACTGTCTGCCCATACTTATTAGTTTGGATGAACAGTGTATACCAAAACTAGCTTATTGTATCTTTGGATATTTAAAATAAAAATTCATGTTTTAATCTTGATAAAGCAAAATTAATTTTTACTTAATTCGATAATTTGTGGGTTATTTTGATATGTCTTAATTTGCTAAACAATTTTTGACATGCTTTTCTTTATTTAAAAATTATTACTGACACCCAAGGGGGGAAACCAATTAGTAAGCAAGATTCTTTTCCATCCTTTTTCTCAGCTTGTGTGCATTGTAGGAGAAATCCATGCATACCATTAGAAAGGTAGTGTCCTGTAGATTAGCAGAGTCCTATTATAATTCACATTTACCCTCAGGGCTACGCTCTATGAGCATTTAATTTTTAATGTTACTCTTACGGAAAAAGGGCAATTTATTAAATCACTACACAGCTGTTGTACTGTAATAACAAATTATAGCAAATCAGGATTTCAGTTACAAAATATTTTTAAAACTAATTGGGTCCAGATCCACTGAAATTTTGTAAAAATTCAACCAGTGGGCGATCTCTACTGTTAGACATAGAAATAAATCAATAATTATTAGGTTTATCATATGTATTATAAATTATTACAAAAATCAAATTGCCAGATAATCATAAAAATGTGACAAACAAGAGGAAAAAATCAGATGACAATAGTAGTTTTCATCACTAGGAGCAAAAGTGGGTCTTTTTGGTGCGTAATCGTGTTTTAAAAACGAGGTGCAGCCGAGTTTTTAAAAACGATTAAGCATAAAAAAGACACTTTTGCTCCGAGTGATGAACAACGTTTTTTATCATAATGCAAAATTAGACTTTTTATCATTAAATAACTATAAAGATGTATTTTCGAGGTTATATTTACAAAGTTAGTAATATGCAGTGTTTACATTTATGTTATTTACAAACAATGCTCTTTTAACGTTTGAATTTCAAAATTCTGCTCCTCAAAATTAATAAATCAATAATAATATACATAGCAAACAGCTGACTTTTCAGTACTAGGACCTAAAAAATTCTCCAGATGATTTTTCAGTCCTAGGACAATAAATAATCGGTTTTGGTACAGTTGAGAGAACAAAAAACAGGCTGATTTCGTGCAGAATGATAAAAATTAATTAACATTTGAGTTTTCCAGCAACAAACATTTATCTGGTTGTATATATGATTCTATTCCAACAAAGCAATAAGGGTGGGAGTGAAAGTCTCTGGATTTTTAGAAAAGGTCGCTTAAACCAACCATTTTTAACATTGAGGGTATTGTGCGGAGAAACTGCCTTCATTTGCGCTAGGGCAGAAGCAGTTAATCACAGCGATGGTTGATCCAGTACCTCTTATGAGGGGGACTACTGTTAAAAGCTTGAGGGTTCACTTAAAAGAGAGCATTGCTGGGAACTGGAGACTTGCTGGATGACTTACAATAAAGCTATGCTTTTAACAAGTTAAAATTTTATTTATAAAAGTTTAAAATGCAATATTTTTTGATATGTCCAACCTTTTAAAATTCAGGTTTTTGAAATATTGTTCAGATCATGAAAACCTTTTGGACTTAAATGGAGAAGGACTTTAAAAAATGGGTAATTCAATGTATAATACTAGCTCATACCCGGCATGCTTTGCATGCCAACCAGAGGAATTTTTGCCCCTCAGGTGAACTTGTTCGCTACGCACCAAGTCCAGAGGGACTTCTTATTTATTACCAATCTTCTCTCCATACTTTTAAATGAGGTCTCTTAAATACTTTAAATGAGGACAACTTTTTATATAATTCATTATAAAGAAATATTTGTTGCCATATGTTATGCTAATAAACAACTCAGATCAAAAACACCCAAAAATCCTGAAGTGGGTATAAGAGTACTTTATGTCGTCCCTGGGGCTAAGCCCTGAGAGCTATACAAAAACTATTGGCTTACAAACCTAATGGCATGGAATTTTCCATATAATACCAAGTTTCATGGCAAACGATCCAGTGGTTGCCGAGTCCATCAATTACAATAATTGTTTATAATTATTATATATATACACATTACAAACATCCTCTTTTATAAATATGGATGCTCTAGATCTACCAATCTTTTACAAGACTTTCCTTTTAAGGTTGGTTTTTAGTGTAATTAAACTTCACAGGTGTAAGTTCTGTCATGGTGAGAAAAGATTTAAATTTTAAATAATTTAAATTTTTCATAAATTAATGATACTTGTTGCATTTTGTTAGAATTAGCTACGTTATTCTACTTTCCATATATAAAATAAATTGTAAGCTTCTCACTTTTCAGTACTGTTAATGAAAGTAAAGCCTTTATATTAATGCTGAACTCTGTTGCATAGGCCTACATGATGAACAACCGCGATCAATAAAATATCCGTTTAAATGATCATCTGGTTTACTATTAGGCCCAACTTAATAAGAAACTGCATGAATTTTGAGAGCCAGTGAGGCGGAGCTCTAAGGCTGCTCAGGGCCAAAACCTTAAACATTAATATTCATTATTTGGATAGATTAAATCTTCAGCAAACTACAAACATGCATTTAGATTACCCTCAAATAAATTTTATGCAAGCAAATATATGAAACCAACATTGAAATTTCAGTACCGTGCTAGAATTTTAAGATCAGTATATAAGTATTACTTTGCTGACTTTTGTAACATAGTCTTTTTTAATAGGTTGAGTTTAAAAAAAAACCAGAAAAGTAATTGCCTCAAGTTTATTTTAACTTAAAATATTTACAACTCACGTGGGTTATAATTAGCAAAGATTCATGTTTTTAGTTTTAGGTCCTCGTCTTCTCTGAAATTAATATTTTAATCTTTTACCGAATAAGGGTCTACTTACAGTTTGTTTGATATCTAACATTTTATCTTTTGAAATTGTTACAGTCCATGGAATTATAATTTTAAATCAGTACAATTACTGCCGTCATTCTGTGGCAAAGGAATAATTTTTGGCTAAGGTCCCAATTGCACTGTGTTGGCAGAAAGTTGGCTGTTTATTCAGTTTCTGAAATATGGCGTGATACCATGTGAAATGAAATGGTGGAAGCAGTTAGTTCCAGTATCCTACTTTTATTTAGCTTTCACTACCACGTTGAACATTTCAGTAACTGAGGCACCCTAATTACTGAACATCTATAACCTATGTGAATTATTAAAGAAACTTATATCCACAAACACATGCTCTAAATTATTAAAACAAAAAATTTATCTAAATTAATAAAACGGGACTAACATATTTATATTTAGTACCAGGGCGACTGAGCTTAAGCTCGGTAAAATTATTACTTTCGTTCTCACGCAAAGCTCGTTCGCTCTGCTCACTTGCCCTCTTCCATTTTAAAGACGAGCTCGTTTGCTTCGCTCACTCGCCAAGCAGACGGGTGCTGCACTTTGGAATAAAGATTTAACACATTGGTTTATATCTACAGTTATCAGCTGATTCTTGTTCAATTACTAAAATCTCGATAAGGATAACATGGGAACTTTGAAGGGCTCTAGCGCGAAAACCGGATTTTTCCCAGACATGGGACCAGCTCCAATCGATTTCTGGTGGCCAAAACCCCCATATTCTGTAAAAAAATCAAAAATCCTTGGAGCGAAAAAAAACTTTGCCCGTACAAACGGAACTTGTTTTAGAGTATAAGATAAGATATTTAAATAGGTACCGTAGGCCTACTGTAATTTTATACAAAGACAGTTTTACAATGATGATTAATTTCTACCAGTTACATTGATCATATGCCCAATCTGAGACTGATTGAGTTAATGTGGTGTCCCTGTTAAAATACTATTGGCCACAGGCTCAACAAGAGAGGCGGGGAAGGCACGGCGGGCAAACTCCTGGAGCCAGGGACCTATGTCCCCCCCCATGTAAAAAATATCACAACATATACTACAATATGAAATTGAAAAATGAAATGTGTAAGAAATTATTTCTTTGCATACTGTAAACAAAAATTAATTTTGTTGGCCTTGTAAACGGTTTTAATATTCTTTCTTTCTCTCTCAATAATATGAGCGCCCAAAATTACATATCCCAGTTTTTACACTAGGCCTATTACCTTTTCTTGAATTTCCATTCAATTTTATTGGGGGAGGGGGCCCAGTCAAGTCTCATCTCGAGGCCCCTTGGCCCCTGGCAGCCCTGTTGGCTTTTGTCGGCCCCTTGGCTTCTGGCGGCCCTGTTGGCTACCAGAAGTTCTGGAAAACCATCAGAAAGTTTGATAGGTTCCTCCGCAATCTAAGTTTATACTATTGTTTTTTGATAAATTTTCTCCTATTCTAAAATTTTTCATCGAAAAATGAAATTTTTCTAATAAGTATTGACATGGGGGCCTGTGCGCAAATTGCGCATTTTTGATTCTGTTTGAAAGAAATTCACCTACAGTACTTGAATGTTGAATATGAAGTAACATAGATCTATTTTTGTTTACTATCTGGCTTAAAAATTCATCTGAAGGTAATCAGCTGTTAAGTTACAATTCACATTAAAAAAATCTTTTAGTGAAAGTTGGTCAACATTTTAAAGCGCCCTCTAGAAATAAATCAAAGGCGAGGGGGCAAAGCCCAAAACGATATGACCTTTTTAATTACGATTCGCCCACTTGCTATATCCTAAGCTTTAAAATGACACCTCAATCTTGAAAATTGGTTCAGTAGGTCGAGAGAAAAAGGGACGTAACAGACGAAACCCTTATAAAAATAAGAAGATAGATTACACTTCTCTTCTTACCGTACATGTCTAGAGAATCTTATAAAGCTCTTCAATGTTGATTATTTTTGGTCATATGTAACAGGTGTTTTTGCGATAAGTAATCTTTCTGCTTTGCTGTTCTTCTGTGCTGACACACTGTTTGACATCCTTTTACAAAATTAATGGTACATGGCTATATTTTTGCAATCTTTTGCTTCCGACTTTGTAAGTGCTGATCCGAGGTTACTGGTTATTTCATTGAAATATAGGAAGCAAACTTACACTCATAGAGTTTTGGATCTTAAATCTGTCGGTCAACAACCAAGATCTTTATTTGCCATAAACAGATTACATTTGCACCATCATTGTAAATATAATTTCCACAAAATACAAAAACCCAAGTAAGAATTATGAAAAAATATTAAATTTTTTATATACATTTCAATATTAACATAAGTAACGTGTGATGTTTTGGGATTTTAATAGTTAAACGGGGACAAACAAAATAATCAGAAAGTGGTTTGTAAAAAAAAAAAATAAATAAAATAAACTGTTGGGAGAAAAGCAATGCATGTATTATGTAGGTATAAATTGTTAGACTTTGCTTTTGGTGACACAAAAGTAATTTACAAGATGTATTCCTTTTCAACTGAAATGCCTTTTGCATTCTGAGAGCTTTTAATAAGTTTTAGCAAATTTCCCATAGGGAATAAGCTATTACCGTAGGTCTCATGGCAAGACCTAAGCACGGGACCATGTTACTTTTTCGTTTTTAGGTGCTCAGAGAACAAAAATAATAGTCACTAAAATTTATATATATATATATATATATATATATATATATGTATATATATATATATATGTATATATATATATATATGTATATATGTATATATATATATGTATGTGTCCCTAGACACGATAACTCTCGTAAAAACGGTCCGATCATCACCAAATTTGGTAGAGATGTGTAATCCTACGTTTATTCGGATGAGTTCGTAAACCAGACATATCGACCTACCGGAAGGGGTAGTTTTGGGGGGTTTTGTACCCCAAAAATGGGTTTTTCGCATTTTTCATATGTAATTTTAAAAAATTTTTAATTTTTATTGTTACCATTGGATTTAGCTCAAAAAACACACAATTTAGTATTTTGAAGCTTTGCTCTATCTTCATTGGTTACCGAGATATTACAAAGTCTAAAGACAGTACATTGTCTTTTGGGGCTCCAATGTTAATCTTATGGAGATTAAGGATGTGTTAATATTTCACTTATTAACCAATATTTTTGGATGAAACTTGGTATTTAGCTTCATTTGGTTGAGATTCGTCCATTTAAGGTAAAAAAATCTTGGTTTTTGTACTTATCATGGCAGCAAACCTACATACTCTTTTCCCATGTTAATCATATGGAGAATAGGCAAACTCTTTTATTTATGGACAGATATTGATGAAATTTACTATATGGCTTTATATGGTCGAAATAAATTTTTTCTATGCTAAAAACCTACTTTTAGTGTCCCCCATGGCAGCATACCTGCATACTCTTTCCCTATATTTATCTTAAGGAGAATAGACACTTATTTCCCTATTTATGAGCTCGTGATGAAATTTTGTTTACAAGTTTAGCTGGTCAAAATTAATATTACTAATTTGGAAATTCGCTGAGTACGCAGGTCTGCTGCGACGGGGGGTATTTCTTTTCTATAAAACCTTAATTATTGATGTGGTCATAGAATTTGAGGTTTGCATCAAGACTCAAATCAAGGAAGCCACTGACTTTATACAAGTGATTTCAGCTTCATCCACATTTTATCATTCATTTAGTAACATTCTGCATCACATTTCCAGTGTTAATTTCTACTCTTTCTTTATCAAGTTAGTTTGGCTGCTGATTCATTCCTTTTCTTCATAAAGTTGTTGCTTCTACTCCTGTGTTTCTTTTCGCAGGTATGCCAGGGAAGGTGAAGGTGAAGATCGTCGCGGGCCGCAACCTGCCCGTGATGGACCGATCGAGTGACACCACCGACGCCTATGTTGAGGTCAAGCTCGGTAACACCACATTCAAGACCGATGTCTGCCGCAAGTCCCTCAACCCTCAGTGGAACTCAGAATGGTACAGGTTTGAGGTCAGTTGGAGAGTATTGTTGGTTAACGTAAAAAATTAAATTGACAAAAAACTTGTAAAAAATGTAAACTATATTGCCTAGTACATGCTAGCTTTTTCAATGTGGCTTGTATAAAGTGCAACTAACAGAACAAGCAGGGTCTGTTTTAGAAGTACACATTAAGATAAACCAATTTCAAGCAGTGGAGCCTCAACTGATAAAAAATATGATTTTAGAATTAATTTGTTTCTTTTTAGTAGTCTCTTTTTAATGATTGCTGAAATTTTTTTAAAAGAAGTGGAACATTTACTACCTTCATACTATACACGTATTAAAACATATAAAATATCCAATGTCAAAAGTACATACCTAAGTAATTTTAAAATTTTACCTCTCACACAGTTTACAGTTCTACCTTTATTTGAGAAATGTTTCTAATGACTAAACTTAGATCGGTTAGTACTATTTTTTTCAAAAACCTTAGTTTAAGGACTAAATTCTAAAAAAAAAGATTTCAAGAAGTTAGCTAATTTATTAGTAGACACAATTTAATCACACAAAGCTACAACACAATTTAAGTCAACAATGAAAATTTAAAGTGAAAGGAATTTGATATGATAAGTTTCTATTACAGTATATACTAACCATTTTCCTTTTGGTTAATGGCTCACGTCTGAGGAAAAATACTACTAGGCCATGTCCATATATTTTTATGTCAGGTTTCTTTCATATGTATGTCAGGTTTTCTTAGTTTAAATTTTATGACCATGGCTGGTATCCTTTAAACTGCATTTTACCAATTCCATTTATAAAGTAATCTACCCATATATATTTTTGGTAAAAGGGATGGCGGGGTAGAGTAATGAATTGGATCAATAGATTCATTAGGATCATTTATGTAAGTCATAGATGTCAGTTGGGCTGCGCTGTGCACTATGACTGAAAATCAAAATGGCTGCCAAAAGTGTAAGTTTTGTTGCTCATATTGCCGTCATTGACTAACCAGGACGTGTGACAAAATTAAACTTGTAAATTTCAATGCCCTTTTATGTCATTTTTTAAATTCATATTTGATTACCTTCCAAGGGAAACTCTCAAGAAGAATATTTTATTGTCAGTTTTTTCTTTTCTCAAACATACATTTGTTGTTTTTGGCAAAAAAGATCATTGGACACCAAAGGCAGCCGTAGTGGTACAACACAGTGTCACTGCCAGACTCCCCCTTCTCTTGGTCTATGACATTAGTGGGTAGACCAAATTAAAACAAACTGTTCTGATGCCTAGGTTTAAAACTGCAATTAATTGTTTTTCATTAACTGAAGAATACACATTTTCTGACAGACATCACAGAGGACATTTTGGACTGTCAATGACAACGACATCTCTGGTGGCACTATCAGTTATGGTGGCTATTTTGATTTCCAATTATAGTGGTCAGCACAGCCCCAGCGACATATGTGACTATTTGACAGGTTCCTGATAAGTCTAACCAATCCTGATGCTCTCACGTCTCTACCACCCCCCTCCCTTCATCAGGTTTGACAGGAGGCAGTGGACAGTGTTCACCATACAGTGACCCTCTCTTCACTGACTCAAAGGACTGGGCCTAGGATGGTTGAAATGGGCACCAACTACATAAAATTATTAAACCTGTAGAAATGTAAACCTGTATTAGGCTATGTAATACTAAACTAAAATTCCCTGTCACATAGGCTGTACACACAAGGACAAACTAGAGGAAAAGCAAACGATAAACTGATACTAAGTTGCACAATATTGTGTTTCCTGTGTGATGCATAACAAAGATTAACCTGATCGGACACGGTTATATTTTAGGAAAGCAATATGGATATGAATGGAAGTCTCTTAATTCCAGAAACTGTAGATTACAACAACAATTTATTCGGAGCGGATAAACTTATGTTTATTTATTTTGTGCTTAGGTAGAAGCAGTTAATTCGAGTGGCGGTTGATCCGGAGCCGATTAAGAGAGGGTCCACTGTATTTTGGAATTCTATTTTGTGAATTAATTTGTTTTTTGAGGGTTTACGATTAGCACGGATTCTTGTTTGGCAGATGGACGACGCAGAGCTGCAGGACGAGCCCCTGCAGATCCGACTGATGGACCACGACACTTACTCGGCCAACGATGCCATCGGCAAGGTCTACCTGGACCTCAATCCACTGCTGCTGCCACCCGTCGGTTCAGCTCCCAAGGCTGCCGTCCCCGAGGCCACCAACAGCATCTCTGGTGGTATGAAACCTAGCTTACGCACTTGTTATCTAACCATGGCACCTCCTCGGCCAACGATTCCATGAGTCTACACACTTCTCACGTAGCCATTGAACTATCTTCAAAACTAGTCATGTAGGCCTCTCTTTAATCATTTAAGTATTTTGAATTTTGCAGGATTGGTTGTGTATAAGGCCTTTGTTTAACTTTTGAAAATATTATTAAAATTGCCACAAATAGAGATTTTTACATTTGTCCTACTAGGTCCAGAAATATACTTTTAGTGATTGAATTTTTAATGAGATTTTGAATAGTTTTGGCCTGTGAGAAAATATTTAACATGCTAATATCTGTGCTCATACAATAAAATAGCTTAACAATATTTAATACCCCCGTCGCACAGACCTGCGTTAGCGAATTTACAATGGCAATCTTTACATGCCTGTACCAAATTTCATAATGGTCAGACGATTTTTACAGTTATCGTGATCATAAACACTGGAAATTGAAAATTCTATTTCCCATATAAGCCCATGTCAAATTTTTTAATAAATCATTATTTATACAGTTTTAAATTTGTTTCCGACAAAAAACCACTACATATTCAGAAAGTACACATAAAAAGCTACAAATTGATATATAATATAATGTAATCGCAGAAGTGACCCTAAACTGGATATTGTATGGCTTCCATGAAAACGACTTTAATAGCTTTATTCCAAAACAAATTTGCTAAAATTAAAACTAAAGGAATATTTCCTAGCCTTAGGTCTTAAAAAAGAGTAAGAGTGATAATGTTAGTGAAAAGGCTTGTTGACAAGCTCATATTTCTGGAAAAAATGAAATTATTATTAAATTTTTTTATTCTGCATTTAAGTTTATTTTTTTTATCCGGTCTTTGCATGTTGTGTTCATTTTACCATAATTATAAAAAAAAAAAACTTATGACAAAAAAGAGAAAAGCTGTGCTCATCATAATTGACTGATTATTCCATATTATTATATGGAATAATTATTTCCATATATTTTAACAAAAATGTGTGTGCGGAAACAAAGAGACCCGATAGTAGACCATTTTTGTCCGTACAAATACTTGGAGAAGAATTTTATGCATTAATAGATACAGGCTCCATGATAACATTAATTGTCGAGAGAGTAGTTAATTGGCTACAGCGGAATCAAATCCCACCACACAGTGTAAGATTAAATGTAAATATGGCCGACGGATCAACTGCAGAAATAACTGAAGCTTACGAATTCCCTGTAGAAATCAACTCTCAAAATCACACGATCAAGGCGCTATACCTCCCGAAACTATCAACGCCACTTGTAAATGGAATGGATCTGATTAAATCTCTAGAGCTGATAACTTTAAATCTAAGCGAAAGGGAAAGTTTAAATGACCAGGCGATAGACCAAGATATGTGTCACACGAGTGTTATATCGCAGTTAACCAAGGAAGAAAACCAGAGATTAACCAAATTCTTAGATGATGAATTATTCCAATTTCAAGATGTAGTAGGACCAACTAAGCTTGTGGAACATAAGATTAAACTCAAACCAGGAGTAGAACCTGTAAAACAACGATATTATCCGTTAAATCCGAATATGCAAACGATATTAAACGAAGAAATCGACCGTATGCTTGCTGAAAACGTTATCGAACCGTCCACGTCCCCTTGGAGTTCACCCATAGTATTGGTAAAAAAGCCTTCAGGACGTTACAGAGCTTGCCTGGATTTAAGAAAAGTAAATTCACTTAGTATCAAAGATGCATACCCCTTACCGAGGATTAATAATATTCTTGAAAAATTGAGAGATGCAAAGTATATACGAGGGCCGTCCACAAAGTAACCGCCGTTTGAGCGTGGCGTGATAATTAGTGGGTGTAGCGCCGCCATTCTTACATCGGCGTGCGCAGCCGTTCAGTACGGTTCCAGCTGTGCGAGAGAGAGCATCGTACGATCGCGCGTTCTTTTGTTATAACGTAAAAACATGAGCGCTGCAATAGAAAGTCCCGCCAAGTACGTAGTGCATGGTGTGGTAAAATTTCTGTGGTCAAAAAGTTAAACAGCCACTGAAATTCATCGTTAATTGAGTGCGATGAATGGCGGGGTATGGCTTAAACATTATAACCGAAGGTGTTGTCCGTCAATGAATTTGTTCGTTTTCGACATCGTGGTTTTCTGGCGTAGTGTTTGTTCACGACAACGCCTGCCCTTACACAGTCATGGACGAACACAACGCCAGATGTCAGAAAACCATGATGCTCGTTTTTGTGTACAAAAAAAACGAACCCATTGACGGACAACCTTCTTTGCTCACAATGTTTAAGCCATACACCGCACTCAATTCACAATGAATCTCAGCTGCTCTTTAACTTTTTGACCACAGAAATTTTACTACACCATGCACTACGTACTTGGCGGGACTTCCTATTGCAGCGCTCATGTTTTTACGTTATAACAAAAGAACGCGCGATCGTACGATGCTCTCTCTTGCACAGCTGGAAGCGTACTGAACGGCTGCGCACGCCGTTGTAAGAATGGCGTCGTTACCCCCACTACTTATCGCACCACGCTCAAATGGCGGTTACTTTGTGGACGACCCTCGTAAGTACGCTTGATTTAAAAGATGGTTATTGGCAGGTACCTCTCGCTGATGACAGCCGCCTCATCACCGGATTTACAGTTCCCACACGGGGCTTATTCCATTTCAAAGTAATGCCTTTTGGGTTACATTCTGCTCCAGCCACTTTTCAACGCCTATTAGATACAATAATTGGTCCGGAATACGAACCTCACGGATTTGCTTACCTTGATGATATTGTGCTCGTCTCCCGTACTTTTGACGATCATTTACAGTTGCTTAAGGATGTTTTTGCTAAATTACGTACTGCTGGATTAAAGATAAACCCTGACAAATGTCACTTTTGTAAAAAGGAACTTAAATACCTTGGGCACATTGTAAACGAGAAAGGTATAGAAACAGACCCCGAAAAGGTGCGATCAATTCACGAATTTCCCACCCCAAAAACAGTAAAGCAAGTGAGAAGTTTCCTAGGACTAGCCTCCTGGTACAGGCGATTCATTTCAAATTTTGCATTGTTAACTGCGCCATTAACCAAACTTTTGAAAAAGAATCATTGTTGGGAATGGACCGAAATACAGACCAAGGCATTTAATGACATAAAAGTTGCACTTGCGCAAGCACCCGTTTTAAACTGTCCCGATTTTTCACAGCCTTTTGTTCTACAGGTAGACGCCTCGGACTATGGATTAGGCGCTTCTTTGTTTCAGCGAATAGATAAAAAGGAAACTGTGGTTGCGTTTGCCAGTCGCCTATTATCTGACAGTGAACGAAAATTTTCAGTCACAGAAAAAGAATGTTTAGCGTTAGTTTGGGCTGTATGTAAATTTAGGCCTTATTTAGAAGGTAGTAAATTCACCGCTATTACTGACCATCAAGCACTACGTTGGCTCATGTCACTTGAAAAGCCGTCTGGGAGATTGGCTCGTTGGATGCTCGAGCTACAGCAACATGACGTGGAAATTCAATATCGCAAAGGAACCTTAAACACTGTAGCCGACGCACTGTCCCGAAATCCATGTACGAATAGTGAGCAAACCTCAGAGGAAAATATGGAGTGTTATGTCACCGAGAATTTGGACGATACGGGCGAATTAAATACGGACAATATGAATTCGGAATGGTATTACAAGATGTTATCAAAATTGAAGACAAACCCTGCAATGTATCAAAATTATACAGTTAGGGAAGGAAAGCTATATAGGAGGTTTACTAGGAAATCATCAGAAAATGCTGACCCAACAATAGAATGGAAACTATGTGTTCCAGAGGCGCTAAGAGAAGAAATATTCAATGAAACTCATGACAGTCCCACTGCCGGTCATTTAGGAATAAGCAAAACCATCAAGAGGGTAAATGATAAGTATTTTTGGCCTGGTTGGCGTAATGATACGAAACAATATGTACGGACGTGCGACACTTGTCAACGCTATAAAGTTGAACAACAAAAGGCTATCGGAAAAATGCATTTTCGCAGCCCAAAAGGTCCATGGTACGTAATCACTAGCGATATTATCGGCCCACTTCCCCGTTCCAAACGAGGAAATTGTTTCATTGTAGTGTTCCAAGACATGTATTCCAAATGGATCGAAATGGCACTGTTAAAGAATGCCACTGCAAAACAGGTAGCGCAAAAGTTCAGTGAATTAATCCTAAACCGCTTTGGAGCCCCAGAAACTTTATTATCGGACAATGGAACACAATATACGTCAAAAATCTTCAGTGACCTGACAAAAGATTGGCATATTGAACACAAGTTTACTGCACCATATAGTGCCCAATCAAACTCCACTGAGCGGGCAAATCGTGTAATAAAAACTATGGTATCCCAGTACGTTCACAATGACCATAGAAGTTGGGACGAGTACCTTGATCAATTTAAATTTGCACTAAATACATCGATACACGAGTCGACTAAGTACACACCAGCAATGCTAACTCTATGCAGGGAATTAAAAGCCCCCAAATCAATTTATGGCCAAACGCTTATTTCGACAAACCGAACTGACAACGACACCCACGGGACGAGATTACAAAAACTATCTCAGATAATGAAAATGTGCAATAAAAATCTAAAACTCGCTTATGAAAGGCAAGCACGCCACTATAACCTTCGGAGACGGGAAAACCAATTTAAATAGAATAGAATAGAATATCTTTATTTTCCATTAAATAACAGCTGTTACATTAGGAATTGTCAAGACAAGTTTATAGTTACATCAAAATAAATACATACCCATTCATTTAATATATTACAATCATTCAATTAACAATATTTTGAAAAAAAACATTTTTAACATGAAAAAAATGTATGATGGTATTTATAAAACATAAGGCCCGTCTAACTTAGTCCAACAAGTCAGACATATCACATGTCATGTATTCCTCAAGGGAATAAAAGGCTTTGTGCTTCAACCAAGATGCAATTACTGACTTAAATCTATTGAAAGGTAAATTTTTTATTTTGGATGGTAGCTTGTTAAATAATTTAATTTGTTGAAATCTATGGCTATTTAATGTCTTACTAAGTCTTAAATTTGGAAGTACCAGATTTTGTTTGGATCTTGTATTGTGTTCATGTATTGATTCATGAGGAATAAAAGCATGAATATTTTCTTTTACATGGAGTAAATTTTGAAAAATATAAATACTAACAAGTGTCATTATTTTAAGATTACTAAAAGAATTTCTACATGACTCCTGTGGGGAAAGACCAACCATCAATCTTATTGCTTTTTTTTGCCAGATAAAAACCCTCTTTGAAGCACTTGAATTGCCCCAAACGCGAACAACATAAGATAGATGAGAATGAAAAAGACCAAAATATGTCATTAAAAGGACTTCAAAATTTACACAGTATTTCAGTTTACGTAGTAAAAATATTACTCTTGATAGCTTTTTACATACACTTTCAACATGGCTGTTCCATGATAATTTACTGTCCAGAACAATACCTAACAATTTAACAGGTTCAAGAGTTTCTTTATTTAAATCTAAAGTATTTTTTTTAAGTGTAAAGAATATATTATTAGTTTTATTTTCATTAATGATGAGTTTGTTTGCTACATACCACTTTTTGGCTTGCTCCAAAGAACCAGATAATTTTTGATTGAGAGCTAAAGAATCAATATCAGAGCAAAGAAGGGTGGTGTCGTCTGCGTACAGAACTGACATGGAATTTACATTAGCACTAAAGTCATTCATGAAAACTAAAAACAAGAAGGGACCAAGTACAGAGCCTTGAGGGACTCCAGCAACTATGTTTTGATACCTAGATGACTTATTATTGATAGTTACCATTTGCATCCGGTTCTCCAGATAACTTTTAATTAAACATAACTCATTTTTCCTTACACCATAATAATCAAGTTTTTTAAGAAGAATAGAGTGGTTTACAACATCGAAAGCTTTACTTAGATCAATTAGAGAAGCCCCTACAACTAATTTATTCTCCAAACCAATCAGAATCTCTTCAACAATACATTCAATAGCCATAGAAGTTGAGTGACACGGCCTAAAGCCAAATTGTTTGTCATATAATAAATTATTGACATAAAAATATTCATACAATTGTTTAAATATACATGATTCAATTATTTTGCTAATTATAGGTACTAATGTAATAGGCCGATAGCTTTCACTCGACTCTTTTTGTCCTTTTTTAAATATTGGAGTTACTTTACAATATTTAAGCGAGTCTGGAAAAACACCTGTAGCTAAAGACAAGTTTACAATATGTGTGATAGGCAACACAATTACATCTATAATATTCTTGAGTATGAAATTAGATAGGCCATAAACATCCTCACTTTTTGAAGAGCTGAATGCCATCACAGCTGTTTTAACTGTTTTAGTATCAATCAAGTTCCATTTAAATTCATTTTCTTCATTAATTTGAGGCCGAGAACATTTGTTTAACATACTAACATAGGTATCATCATCAAGTTTAAAGTTATTACAAAGCTTAATAGGTACATTAACAAAATGATTATTAAGTTCATCAGGAGAAAGAGATGTAGAGTTTTCTTTACTTTTGGCTACAAAACCACCTGTCTCTTTTTTTACTATTTGCCAAGCTGTTTTACATGTATTTTGAGAGTTTTTGAGCAGGGAATCATTGGCAGATTTTTTTGCTTCTAAAATAGCTTTTTTATACAATTTTTTAAAGTTTTTAAATCTAATTTCATCATCTTGAGATGAACTACGCTTCCAAATGTCATAAAATATTAATAAGAAGGATTTCATGAGTTCTAGTTCAGGTGTGTGCCAATTATGTTTCAGTTTACAATTAATTTTTTGCTTAATATTTATAATTGGGCAGTTTAAATTAAACAGTGATGTTAATGAATTCAGGAAATAATTACAAGCCATATTCACATCAGTAACATTAGCCAAAAAAGTCCAGTCAGTACTATCAAGACTATCCCTAAAATTTCTTAATCTAATTGGATTTAATAGACGTTTGGTCATGATCTCAGATTCACTAATTGATGATTTTTTAAATTCTAAATTAATACAGACAAAAACTCCAGCATGATCAGAAATGATGTCTTGCATCAGCAAGGAACATGTACATAGATTATTGTCAATATTTGAAAAAATGTTATCTAGACAGGCCTTATTTCTAGTTGGAAGTCTATTTAAACTATAAAGATCCAAAGATCTTAGTGTATTAACAAAATGTTGTACATCAATATTATTTTCAAACTTTAAAATATCTACATTTAAGTCACCAGTCAATGCAAAATATTTATATTTTCTACTCATCAAAAAACACAATATCCTCTCAAGATGATCAATAAAAATACATATGTTTGAGTCAGGAGTTCTATAAATATTTAAAATTATTAAATTGAAATCAAGTAAGCAAATAGCGGAGGCCTCGCACAGAGAGTAGATACAGTAGTTTGAGACATCTAAGGTCTGGTATCTAAGTTCTGATTTAATGAGGATTGAAGATCCTCCACGCTCCAAGGGAGGCTTCCTACAGTAATATGACGCAACAATAAACCCGCTCGGGACATATAGAGGGATTTCTTCCTCATGTAAAAAATGCTCACTCAAACAGACTATGTTAGTTTCATTTTGTTTTAAAATGATTTCTAACTGGCCAAGTTTGCTTCTAAGGGATCTAATGTTCAATATTAAAAATCTTAGGCTAGGTTTAAGTGAAACTTTTGGTGAACAATTATCAAAATTAGGTAGTGAAAATGGTGGTTGTGCTTTAGGTGTATGTGAAAAGTTACTTGGATTACGGGTACAATAGATTATATTATAATTTTTATCTTTTTCAAATCTATTCTGGAAGGATTGACTACCAAAAGCAGAAATACATTCTTTGTCTTTTGAGTTTAGTTTAAAGAATTACATACATCACCCAAATCAGTACCAAAATTATTTGATTTTGTTTTTAAAATATCATATGCTACTAATTTACTACAGCTAGATATGATGCACTCACTGACACTCACTTCTGGCTCACTGACTGACATTAGCACACACTCATCACTATCACTAGCAGCATCTGAGAGAGACTGGGGTAGGTGGTCATCAAGGACATCTGTAGGTGTTGTTGGGTCCGCATGAGTTACCTCCGGAACTGCTATCTCCTCCCCTCCTAAGTGGTGAGAAGAAAACCCAGTTGTTTGTGTTGAAGTGTCAGTATGTTGTTCAGTAGATTCTCTCCTGCTCATACATCTAGCTGCTTCCATTTCTTTGTACAGTTTTGATAAGAATGAAGTGAAATCAAGTCCATTGTATAGTTGTCTTGTTGAATTTTCGTTATTCACAACAATGAAGACTGCAGCTCCAGTTGACAGTTGGAAATCCATTATGTTGGTGACAAATTTTTCTATGGGCACACAGTCCCTAACACAACCCATAGGGGAACATATGAGCGTGTTAAGCCTTTTACTTTTGAAATCATCTGTTAGGTGCGAAAAACAAGAATCATAAACTGCAAACTTAGGCTTATTAAAATATTTTGGTTTGGTTAAAAGTCCATAAACGCATTGGCGATTTAAGATTGGCGATCAAGTGTTAAAACGAACACACGTTCTATCTTCTGCAGTGGACTTTGTTGCTGGCAAACTCGCACCAAAATTCGAAGGTCCATACGTAATAGGGGACAAAATTGGCATAAATATTTCCAAACTCGTCGACATAAAGGGAAAGGAAATCGGCCGAGCACATGCCAAAGATTTAAAAATATACCACAGTTAGGTGCTAGCTTCGCTGCCTACCCTTCCACTAAACTTTCCCTTAGGAACACGCCACCTTCTGTTTATGGGTGTTCCATATTTCCTTTTTTACAGACTCCTTGCATAAACTATGCATAAGTGCGTGGTTTGTGATAATCCCACGGTATTTGTTGGGAAAGTATTTAAAATGTTATGTTGGAATTTTGTGTATATTCTTCATTGTAGTCCACTGTGATATTTTTTTTGGCTGTTATATATTTTTTTAATAAGAATATTTATTTTATTTTCATACAAAGTCAGACGCTTTTTTCTTTTTCTCCTTTTTCTTTTTTTTACTCCGAATTGAGTGGGGAGTGTAACGTGTTTATTTTGTATTGGAAAATTATTTATATTAACGTAGAATAATAACCCAAATAATTTATGAAAGATTTTTGAAGTACGAAGTTTAAGTTTGCAAAATTAATAAATGGTCGTGTTGAGCGCTCATTCAAATTTCCCGCCCCGCGTCGCCGGCAGCCCGGCCGAGCGGTGCGCGGCGGCGAGCCACGTGATTGGCCGGCACGGGGCGCTGCACCCTTTCCGAGTGCGCAGGCGCGAGCCAACGTAATATAACCACCCCGTCGCTGGTCTCAGCCTTCTTGTCTCGAACCCGATCCTGACGAAAACTACGAATTCCTCCACGAGGTAGGAAACGACCATTGTATAATAATTAGTAAAATAGCCTCGATTCACGACCATTTATTTGATTTATTTATTTCTTCATTTAAATTTGTTGCATTTTGTTTTATTTAAATCTTTTGCCAGAGTGGCCTGATTATTTTTCGTTATCTTGAAAGACGATTTAATTTCATAATTAATTTTTTTCCCGATCCCGATAATTTATTTTCCTTGGTTAAGCAGAATTAAGTCCTACAATTTTCTCTCTGCTTTACCATATACCTCTTCCTGGATTAACAGATTTAACCCTGTTGATCCCGCCCAAACAAATTTTCCTTGGATTATAAAATAATATCATTTTTTCCACAAAGAATATTATTCGAGTCCAAATTACTGTTTATGAATTAAAAGATAGAAGTAAATAACCCATATTTTTGTACCCTTCAATCCATTATCTATCCTTGGGATACAGTATTAGCTAAATACTGTTGTCCTATTACACCCAATTAAATAATTATTTTTTTTTACTATTACCTAGACATACAGTAATAGTAGTTATTGCACAAAGTATTTTAGTAGCTTTGCTTATGTAATTTGGTTGGTATTATATAGCCTGCACAATTAACAGCTTGCTTTGCTATAGTTGCATATACTCTTATTTTTATTTTGTGTGTATTTCTACTATACTGCTTATTGCTTGAATTACCCACTTCCACTATCTCCCATTAACGAATCCTAGAGCCCGATTCCCCTAGCGGAGCTCGATTAAACTCCAATAATAATTCCGTTGTAAACACTTTGGACCCGAACCCAATCATACCGTCCTTGTGGTGTCCCAGTCGACTGGTTGACACCTACACCACCGAAAATCCGACCTCACATACAGTACACAATTAATTATTTTTCCATTATATCACCGATTGCATCGATTTTACTCCAAATATTATTTGACCGAATATTTTAGATCTTGAGAAATTGATCCATTGAAAATCACTTTAAATACGAATCTGACCAAATTTAAAACCAGTCTAAATTACGATCCCCTCGAGGTGTCAGCGGTGATGAGCCAACCCAAATTGCGTCATTGACGATATAGGCTGTCTGAGTTGACACCTCATTAGCTTTCGAGTGTAAGTAATTAAAGTTAGCGAAACAATTAAATTGCTATTTAAAATACCTGATCAAATAATTCTGATTTATCCCGTGAATCATTTCTGACCCCTGGAAACTACCCCCGCTCGACTTTGCTATCTTGGTAAGACGTTCGGTTGTACAAAATTTATTGTTACACCGAAAAATACCTCACACACTAATAAATAAATTGTGTTAATAGATGTAAGTCCCGTTGGGATATGACTTATGTACCAGTGGCGCTATTGGGGTTTAGAAGCAAGCTCCAAGAAATAAATCTTAGGCATTCTATTGTTTCAAAGATTTTTTTTAACCTCTCACTTGGTTATTACTGTTTCAGCTAAAACAGTACGGTTATTCAACTATACATTTCAAGACTGATAAGTTGACATTCGAAGTCCATGGTTTTCTGAAAGGTTGGGTTAATAAATTTAATGCCAGCCCTTATCCAATCAACAATTATTTCTAGAAGATTTTCAATGATTCAAATGATTTAATGAGATTTCATGTTTGGCACAAAGCTACAAATTTATTCAGTACTGTCTACTAATAGTCATAGGTTTTGCTGAATATTGTGAGAATTAGGGTTGGGAAAAGTTCAATAAATATTCTTAAACATCTCCCTATTCTCTGGCTGTTTTTCTCTCTGGCTGTTACCTTCGAAACAGTATATTAAATACTTAATTTAGTTTTGATTTTGTTTTCAGAGAGGTTTATATTGCTTTCTTAATTTTAATGCTCGCCACAATCATTTGACTTTTCAAACGTAGCTGGCCTTATTTGTCTCTCACGGTTT
The DNA here is from genome assembly GCA_030545055.2 of Neoaliturus tenellus. Lineage (NCBI taxonomy): Eukaryota > Metazoa > Arthropoda > Insecta > Hemiptera > Cicadellidae > Neoaliturus > Neoaliturus tenellus. The sequence continues at coordinate 220,760,922 of CM061532.1, forward strand.
CTATTGCACGCGTGACCGTAGTTGTGTGTTCCTGGCAGAGCCCATTATTGTTGTTCCAGGTAACACCATGTCTGGCTGGTTCCCGGTGTACGACACGATGCACGGAATCCGCGGTGAGGTCAACGTCATAGTCAAAGTGGAACTCTTCTCGGACTTCAACAAGTTCCGCCAGTCATCGTGCGGTGTTCAGTTCTTCAACTGTAAGTCATTTAATTACTATCATTGTTGTAAGCTAAATACTCTTTTATGCTACCGGTGGGCCGATGCGTATAATTTTTAGCTAAAAGTGTCAAATGCAGTGATAAAGAGTTATTTTTAATCAGGGAAACTGTCAAATGCAGTGATATATTTAATCAGGGAAACAAACTTAACTCTATTTTGAACTTTTGCTTTGAACTTATAGAACTTATTATTACTGTGTGGAAATAAATCAATCGAAAAAGAGATTTAAATTTTTAATAGTACTAGAGATCTCTCCTAGTCAACATTCAACTAAAATTTCACTTAATGTGGACCCAATCAGTATATATTTTATAACTGAAACATCTGTTCTTCCTGTTCTGCTAGCATTTGTTATTACAACTGTCTAATGACTCAATCAATTACCCTTCTTCCATAAAGCTAGGAGTTTTTTTCCTACACGTGATAGTTTTTAACTCTCAGAGAGATTGGTACTCTCAGGAGTTTGTCGCATAAGTGTTTACACTACAGTTGAATTTTACGTTTACACGACATGTCTAAACTCACAAGATCCAGCTCTCGGAGAGAATTAGTTACTCTCAGATTGTGTCGGTGAGCTAACTCTCAGCACCGTTTACACAACGTGTATTACTCACAAAAATTCTCCGAGAGCAAAAAACTCTCACTTGTAAACCTAGCTTAAGATTAACATTGAATCAAAGTTTCAAAAGCCTGTAGGGCCAAGCCCTGGGGGCTTATCTGAATTATAATGAAATTCAGCTCATCTACAGGACACTACAATAAAGCAAAATATCGACTTGTTTACTCACGTGTGTTGCTCAATTAGACCATGTGATGATGGTACTCAATGATTGGACTGTGGGAATAAGATCGCTAGTCGCAAAACCATGTTTAATGGTGGCAAATAACTAACGAACATTGCATGTAATAAAGCTCTGTGATGATGAACAAACTGAAAATCTCTTGCAACAGCTATTGAGTAATGTCTAATGATTATAAATTACGTGTAAAATACAGATAGCTGGGATTTCTTCCATTGATAAGTCAAGAAAAAACATATCTCTTTCTGATGAAATGTGTGTCAAATGTGTTGAATTGACGGATTTTCACAATAGATTAGTTTGATATAAAAGGTCTCTACTGTACTTAAGAGCTTTTTCAAACTTGCAATATCACCACCCATTCATAGCACACCTTTCCAGTAGAATTTTAACAGAAAGATGAAATAACTCAGTGCCCCTACCTATAGGTAAGGATGTTTTTTCATAACTTCTCATCGTTTGTTTTTAGACATAAATATACAAATCTCAAGAAAAAGGTACAATGTTTAATTTGTTCCTGTTCATCAGCTTCCACTATACCGGTGGGATACCAGGCAACGGTTGTGCACGGGATGGTGGAAGAGCTCGTGGTCAGTGATGATCCAGAGTACCAGTGGATAGACAAGATCCGCACGCCTCGGGCCAGCAACGAAGCGCGGCAAACACTCTTCTTCAAACTGTCGGGAGAAGTTCAACGGAGAATCGGACTCAAAGTGTTAGACTTTGGCGGAAATGCTGTCATTGGGTAAGACAATAAAATAGTCAATAAATTATTTATTCATTTTTATATTTTAATAATACTCTACATAATTAGTGGCAATAGACCAAATCATTACATTCTAAGACGCCGAAATAAATTAAAAGTACCAAAACCTGCTATAACTTTTTTTTTTTAAATATCATTTATTTTTTAAGCCCCAGAATATTCAATAGATTGCCTGATTTCATTAAATATGCAAAAATTGTTTATCTAAGGAGACCAAAACGCTGGCTTTTTGCCTCAGATGGTTTAAATTTTCTTTTAGAAATACAGACATAGCCTTTTGTGCCATTTTGTCATGAAATTACTAATAGCCAACTGGTTTAAAATATCCGTTAAATTGGAGTTGATTAGAATATATTTTAATTTTTATTATTATTTAATGAACCACATTTTATGTATAATTTTGTATTTTTTTATTTATAACATTGGAAAAAAGAATTTAATTCATGAAAATTCTCTTGCTCGTAAACAAGTATTTACAAAATTTGGAACCTGTAAACAGGCCATGTCTTAGAGGTAGCAATATTTTCTTAAACTTTAATGTTCTTCAGATAACCTTGTAAGAGATAAGGTTATTTGAATTAACTGCACAAGTGGACTCCATAAGCATTTACTATGTACACTAACGTGAATAGACCTCTCATCGAATGCATTAAGTTTGAGGCAAAAATTTGGAAGTTTTGTGTACGCGGCACTAGAGTTGCTGCCATCGATGTTGTTATTATTTAGCTGAATTTACAGTGCTGCAAAAACATTTCATCACAACATAAACAAAAACCTCCATTATAAAATGTTTAATCCTTGATTGAGAAGAGTGGTAGTACTGATTTGCCTATCATATGACTCTTGTACTTCCATGTACGCCGCACGAGATTGCACCACTGTCAATAGGTTTCAAACACTCCTATGCTATGAAAAGTCTACTCACTATAGTGTACATAGTTAATGCTATTAGTGAAGTTGAAAGTAAAAAGGGAACTCTTGTACGCAATTTTTTATTTGGAGTCATTGGTGTTTTCAAAATCATCTTTAAATTTTTAATAATTTGGTGTAAGTTCCATGTCCATGCAATTAAAAAATTTTTTTATAATTGAGTTATTGAAGTTTGAACTTTGGTAAAGGGAAATGGCGGTTTGAGAAAAGCTTTTTAAAAGTTTAAATAGACACAGAATCTATATTTTCATATCCTAACAATGAAATTGACATTAATTTGAAGCTTATGATTCTTTCTTTAGAGAGATAGTAGTTCAACTAAAAACCCCTCTATAATTCATGTAAAACCTGTTTTAAGTGCAGCGAGTTGTTCATAAGTGCATATTGTAAAAAGTTATCTTGTCGGTCTTGTGTTATAAGGTTGATATGAGTTATAAAAAATGGGTCCAATGCTGCTGGATAAACTTCAGAAGTAACAGTTATTGGATTGTTGAGGCTGGTGTAAAGTCTAAGTTCCAAGGGAAAAAAAGGAGAACAACTGCTGTGGTTAGTAAGAGTGGGAGTGTAGGTCCTATTCTTGGGGTGCCGAGAACAGTGAAACTACTGTGCTATTGGCTGACTGAGAACAGATGTGATTGTGAAGCAGCCAAAAGAAAACATTTTTAACTTCAAAGAAACCCATTGTATTTCCTTTCCTTTTCGTGAAAGTTCAGGAAAAATCAGTTTTTGAATTATTTTGAGGTGTATCTGTGTGTTTTAAAAGTCTTCTTGTTGGCCCCATGTTATTACTCCATAAGCGACTTGAGGTCCCTTTTTCTGGTATTCTTTACAAATTATCTTTAGCATTTCATCTGGTTGAAACTGTTTCACTGTCTATTGGGTTTTGTAGAGACAATAATAAATTATCTGAATATACAAAAAACGGAGAATCAATATTTTTGACCCAAATGACTTAAATCGGTTGTACTGAAAACTTCACCCTGCCGATATGAGTTCCTTTTTCTTTCTGACCCACATTTTGTATTTTGTAAGTCATGTATTTGTCTAATATGTTCTGTTTATTAATTTGTTGGGATTACTGGTGTAAGAAAATAAATATTTTTCTATTGAATTTCATGAACACAGGCTGATTTAAGTTTACTTGTTGTTTCAGTTATTTGCAGTGTTTTGACCTGGAGGCGGAGTGTGGGATTGTAGTGAGAGGCCTGGGCACGGCCGTGACACTAGTGCGCGTCCAAGAGCCCTCTCATCCGCTGCCCTGCCACTACGCCGAGGAGTGAGTAGCGATTTACCTTCGTATCTACACTCTCGTTCATCCGAACTAATCTGTCGATTGGTCGGTTCAGTTAGATGTCAAAAATGGTTGAAGCGAAGTCGGCTTCGAATCATTGTTTTCGTTGTTTTTGTGACCCTGTATATTCACTAATATTGATGAAATAATAAAATAAATCTTCTGATAATAATATATAGCAACTTGTAATGTACAACAGTAAACTTAAGAGAGTACAAAAATTGTGAATAATAAAGGATCAGATCAATTACTAAAAAATATCGAATACATCACAGTGTACATACTAAAATATACAATGTTCAGGGGTCCACACACTATCAAACATGCTCGATCCCACAGTCGGATCCAACAGTTCGTCCAACGTGGTCAACATTCTGTTGGATGCTCAGTCGGGTGGTGTGTTGGGACCGGCAGCGGTTTAACCCAATTTGTCAGGTCCGATGTCGGATCGAGCATGTTTTATAGTGCGTGGACCCCTTTACTGCACAGTACTAAAAATGAGACAGAAGGTGAAGTACTGTATGTAGAAAACCTATATAACCCATAAAACGGCATAATACCACCGTTCCATGTACTGGTAGTGCAGGTGCAATCATGAGTCTAAAATATGGGAAGTGGGTGTTTACTTTCTGCCCCCTTCCATTCCTATACGGTTACTTGCACTGCCTCTCACATCAAGGGGTGCAGCTTATAAAGAAGTGTCTGGCAATGCAAAATGTGATACATGCATGTATCACATGTGTGTACTGCAGGCATAACAAGCAATAGAGTGAAGAGATTAAAAAAAAATTAAGTTAAAAAATTGCAGATCATTGGTTTGAATAAAGGGCATTTCAGGTGTCGCTGAATTGGATGAACAAAATTGTACTTTAATTATTTTGTAATGCGGTGAGATTAAAGTTAAAATTCTACAATTCCTATTGGCTATTATTTTGAAAGCTTGAATGACAGCTGTTTTGTGAAATCAGCCAGTTGGTTAAAAATCGAGATTTATCTTTGAAAATCTACAAGCTGTAGAGAGGTTCCATATAAAAAACTGTTATTATTAATTCTGGTTATTAACAGGTCTTATGTCTTATTTATAAAATCAAATCTTATTCAAAGTCAATAACCTCTTATTCTGTTCACTGGAGGATTCTTCTCCTCAATACCGTATATGTTTTTAACACTATAGTAACAGATATGTTGCAAATCTCTAGTCCATTCATCCCCATACATACAGAATATCTGTACCTTCAGGTTAAACTTTACTACCGCTCATGTTTACTTTGCTAATGGAACATTATCTCCAGTTCTTATCTGAAAACGAAAACTATGTTTTTGTACATGTATTACATTAAAAAATAAATAAATCAATTAGTTCTGTTATATATAACACTGCTTTTATAACAGTAATATATTTATCCATTGTGAATAGCCACCGGAACTGAGTATTAATAAATATGATACATACCAAATATCCGTCGCAGTTCCAACTTGTCCTTTATCAGATGACCCGGGTTTCGGCCCCTACTAGGCCATAATCATATCCTATCTTCAGGGACACTGGTTAAAAAATCAGTCATATTGACGTCGTTATAAGCACACAAAAAAACACATACACAGTAAAACACGGGTGACAAAAAGACATTTAACAATGCACATACTAGGCCTAGTCATGACACGAACGTGGCGGTATGATCGGTAACTGTGCACTGCCTGTCCATGTCCTGTCCGCCGTCGCCGTCGTCGTCGTGTCACTGTGGGTTGGACTTTGACCTTTAGCTGATAATGTTGTACTCGAGCCTGGCACCTTTTTATTTTGTTGGAAGCTAAATATACTATCAAAGAGAGTATTTGAGTTAAAATTTAACTGTTCATTTAGTAATTCATTTGGGTTGATCTTATGAGCTTTAAAAATATGAAATTCTTCTAACGTGTTCATGATTTTGTTTTTGGGGCAAACATTTAGGATTTCAAAGTGATTACTGTCAGTAGAATGACATTCATCAATCAGATGCTGGGCGAAAGTAGACCTTTGTTGTTTTAGATGGGCTTTTGGCAGGTGTTCAGACATCCGTTTCCTAAATGGTCTCCCTGTTTGGCCTATGTAGAATTTTGAGCATTCTGAGCAACTAATTTTGTAAATTCCTGTAAGGTTGAGTTTATCATTGTTCGTCTGAAAGCTATTGTTGCATATATTTCCAAGTTTATGAGAGGTTTTGCTAGATAAAATTATTCCGTTTTTATTCAGCTAATTTTTTAATGTATGGTGCAGGTTTTCGCTGAATTTAATAGAAACGTACTTTTTATTTTCAAAAACGTTCTTTACTTTGGGGTTTTTGTGTTTCTTAATTAATTTATCAACAATGTTGGGGGAGTAACCATTTTCCTTTGCAATCTGTTTTATTGTTTTTACTTCCTGATCAAAGTCTTCTAATGAAAATGGAAATTTAATTAGCCTGTAAACCATACTGTTATATGCAGCCATCTTCTGGGATTCAGGGTGGTATGAGGTGCAGTGAATTGTTTGGCTAGTGGCTGTTGGTTTCCTGAATATATTGTACGTTAAATTGTTGTTGGTTTTTCCAATTGTTATATCGAGGAAATTTAATTTCTTATCTTTCTCAGTTTCTAGGGTGAAATTTAAACTCGGGGATATACTATTCAGGTAATTCTTAAGGATCTCAAGTTGCCTAGAGTTACCATTGTATAAAATTGCTGTATCATCGACATATCGATGATAGAATATAATTTTATCTCTGTGTTTATTCTTCTCTGAAAAATATATTCATTCTCAATATGGTTAAGATATACTTCTGATAACAAGCCATTTTTACCCGAGATTTTTACCCACGTATCATTAACAACACTGAGATAACGTTCAGCAAAGATGAGCTTGATTTATTAAACAAAGGGTTAAACTACAACCTACCAAAAAATAGAAATCTTCAAACCTTTTATGATTTGATTGATGCAGAATCTGCCATTAAAATGATTCCTAATGCCAATGACCAAAATATAGCACGTGCTTTGAACCACAGGAAATTCAATAAAATACTGAAAAACCGTCCTAAAAGTAAAAACAACACTGTGTACAATAAAGAAAAATCTGCACTACATAGTATTAAAGATAAATTAACGACAAACAATGCCATGTTGACAAAAGCAGATAAAGGTAACTCAGTGGTTATTATGTACTTGACTGAATATAATAACAAAGTGCTAGAATTCATAAATAAAAATAGTATCATTAAAATCAATAGTGACCCAACCGAGAAGTATCAGAGAAACATTAAGGCCATCATAAATAAGAGTAGGCATCTATTTTCAGATGATGAAATGAAACATACAAAAATGATTAACCCATCAGCACCAAAACTACGTGGCCTCCCAAAAATACACAAGGCAAATTGTCCCAATAAGGCCTCTCATCAATTTCACCACAGCCCCTTCATACAAAGTAGCTAAGAAAATAGAAAAAATACTTAAATCCCTCATAACCTTCAAAAAAGATTACAACATAAAAAACAGCTATGATTTTATTGACAGAACTAAGAATATAAATATAAAAGCACACCAGACATTAGCCTCTTTTGACATCGAAAATTTATACACCAATGTTCCAATAACTGAGACAGTAAATATTTTAGAAGATAGCCTAAAGTCAAAATCGAAACTCGATAACGATGTTGTCAATGAAATAATAACTTTGATAAAAGAAATCTTAGGACAAAACTATTTCACATTTAATGGTGAATTTTTTACCCAAAATGAAGGGTTGGCTATGGGCTCCCCATTATCTGGCTTGTTATCAGAAGTATATCTTAACCATATTGAGAATGAATATATTTTTTCAGAGAAGAATAAACATAGAGATAAAATTATATTCTATCATCGATATGTCGATGATACAGCAATTTTATACAATGGTAACTCTAGGCAACTTGAGATCCTTAAGAATTACCTGAATAGTATATCCCCGAGTTTAAATTTCACCCTAGAAACTGAGAAAGATAAGAAATTAAATTTCCTCGATATAACAATTGGAAAAACCAACAACAATTTAACGTACAATATATTCAGGAAACCAACAGCCACTAGCCAAACAATTCACTGCACCTCATACCACCCTGAATCCCAGAAGATGGCTGCATATAACAGTATGGTTTACAGGCTAATTAAATTTCCACTTTCATTAGAAGACTTTGATCAGGAAGTAAAAACAATAAAACAGATTGCAAAGGAAAATGGTTACTCCCCCAACATTGTTGATAAATTAATTAAGAAACACAAAAACCCCAAAGTAAAGAACGTTTTTGAAAATAAAAAGTACGTTTCTATTGAATTCAGCGTAAACCTGCACCATACATTAAAAAATGAGCTGAATAAAAACGGAATAATTTTATCAAGCAAAACCTCTCATAAACTTGGTAATACATGCAACAATAGCTTTCAGATGAACAATGATAAACTCAACCTTACAGGAATTTACAAAATTAGTTGCTCAGAATGCTCAAAATTCTACATAGGCCAAACAGGGAGACCATTTAGGAAACGGATGTCTGAACACCTGCCAAAAGCCCATCTAAAACAACAAAGGTCTACTTTCGCCCAGCATCTGATTGATGAATGTCATTCTACTGACAGTAATCACTTTGAAATCCTAAATGTTTGCCCCAAAAACAAAATCATGAACACGTTAGAAGAATTTCATATTTTTAAAGCTCATAAGATCAACCCAAATGAATTACTAAATGAACAGTTAAATTTTAACTCAAATCCTCTCTTTGATAGTATAATTAGCTTCCAACAAAATAAAAAGGTGCCAGGCTCGAGTACAACATTATCAGCTGAAGGTCAAAGTCCAACCCACAGTGACACGACGACGACGGCGACGGCGACGGCGGACAGGACATGGACAGGCAGTGCACAGTTACCGATCATACCGCCACGTTCGTGTCATGACTAGGCCTAGTATGTGCGTTGTTAAATGTCTTTTTGTCACCCGTGTTTTACCGTGTATGTGTTTTTTTGTGTGCTTATAACGACGTCAATATGACTGATTTTTTAACCAGTGTCCCTGAAGATAGGATATGATTATGGCCTAGTAGGGGCCGAAACCCGGGGGATAAAGGACAAGTTGGAACTGCGACGGATATTTGGTATGTACCATATTTAGTAATATATTGCTCTTAATTTTATTACTATCGCTAAGTTTATTAAAAACTGTATGAAATTTGTTAAAAATGTTAATATATTTTTTTATTTCCCTTCCCTAACACCTCTCTGTGTGGTATTAACGTATGGTTTTATTTGCATGCAATATTTAGACTCGATAACCATACCACTCCCAGTTTGAAAAACCCAGTCCTCAGTGTGATCCCGGCCTCTCCTCTCCGACAATCCCCCATGGAGGTAAAACACTTGAAAGGGTTTCTTGCTCCGGGTAGCCCCAGAAACCGACGGTCAAAGAGCCCCCAGTTGAAACAGCCATTCAGTGAATACAAGCCCAAACGATTGGGCACATACTCTAAGAGTTTCAATGACAACGTTCCCCCTTGTGACAATGTTTCTCTGAAGGTGTTGTTTGAGCAAGAAGACATGAGGGGCGAAGCTGTTTCTAATCGAAAAAAGATTTTTGAAAGATTGAGCTCCTTTCCAAAAAGAAAATTCAGAGCTTTCCGATCAAACTCAGCTGGAACTTTTTCAAAAAAGATACAGTTTACTAGATCAAAATCTGATAATGTGGCTTCAAGCCTTATCCGGTCTATAATGGATCCCAAATCATTCCTTCTTGATCGAGTGCCAGAGGGAGAAGAAGGGGAGTCAAAACATTCAGATACAGACTCTGTTATTCATGCATTAAGATACGAGGATGGACACTTGGTGCCGATGTCCTCCTCATCGAGTGATTCTTCAGATAGTGATGCCGGTGACATATCTGATGTATCATCTTTAAGTTCCACATCAAAAGGGTACACTGAGATAGAAACTGAAAGAAATAAATGTTTAAAAGAATTGGCATTAAACATGGATAAATCAACATCTTTTGATAACAGCATTGCATCCAGCAAAACAGATGATGAAGTTTCTGAAAAGGATAAAAGTCAATTGTGTGTTCCCGAAAGCTCTAAACAGGACGTATTTACTTCCTCTGTCCATGTAGTGTTAACTCCAGACAATGATGATGAAACTCATCAGTTTTCAACATTGGTCAAATTTAAAGACTCCCCATCACCTCCTGCAAAGCCAAAGCATATGTTGGTTGCATTGACCCGTCAAGATAGTTTTGATATTCACTCTAACAATCTTCGAAAGAGGAGTGATACTCCTCCACTGTCTGAAATGGATCCCTACATGAAATTTAGTTTTGAGAGGAAAAGTAGTTATCAACAAGTCTTTTATAATACTTCTCCTGTTAAACGTGTTTATAAACAACCCTCACTTGACGAAGATTTGAAATCCCGTCCTGTCACCAACCTCTCCTTTCCTGAGAGTGTCCGCCATTTACCCACTGTTGCTGTGGGCCACATCTCTAACCATAACCATAGAACTGTTCACACCATCGATTTTTCGGATAGAAATAGTGCTGTGAGTTCGCTTGTAGATAGTACTGAACAGTTTGAATTTAGTGCTGCTTCTTTAGATGCTCCTGCTGGTGTGCTTGCCATTTGTGGAAAGACTGAGTGTGACCATGAAGACACCCAAGAAAATGTTCAGAAAGCAGAAGAACATGAAATTAGTTCTGCTGAGACTTTACCAAAAACGAATGATACTTTGGATAAAATCCTAAACAACCCATTTAAGTTCCCTTCAGAAATTTCAGCTGAAAAAATAACTGTAATCAATGAACTCCAACAGCAGTTTGGAGATCATAAAGTCTCCCATAAAGAAACTGAAACAAACTATACACAACCTTATTTTACCCAGGCTCATTGTGATAACATTGAACAAACTTCCCTGGTTGCAACTACTTTAGATAACTTTCCAAATCATGATGTCAGTAAAACAGATTTATTGGCTGATGAAATACCAGTTTTCAAAGAAAATGATTTATCAAAAAATAATTTGCATAAGCTTGAAACTAATTATAATCTTAATGAAGAAGTGTTAAAAATTAAGAATGAAAATCTTACAGTATATAATAAAATTTGTCCTGTTCAGCTATCTTCTAGTAAGAGCATGGGTCTTAATTTAGATGTTGGTTTGCAGTTAATTGAAGAATGTAAAATTGAAGGGGTAAGAAAATCTTCCCCTGATAGTAACCAAAAAAATAAATCTCAACTTTCCATCTATAAAGATAGTGAGAAAATGATTGAAGACGAGGTGATAAAAGGTATCGGAGAAATAGAGACTAGAATTGAGGATGGAAATAAGTCTCCAGTATTAAAATCCGGAGAAAATAATTTACATAAATCTCCCAAATCTCCTAATAATGAACCATTACTAACTTTTGATAAAACCACTCAGTCCTCTATACCACCAGACATTTTAGAATCCGATCCTTTCAAGAGTGTAGAAGCTGAGATAGACAATCTTGCTAATAAAGGAAAGTACGATTCAAGCTCAGACAAAATTGATGAACCAAAACAATGTGTTGACGAAACTTTAGAGAAACCCGAAGAACATGATAGTAATTTGGATAGCACTAACCAACCGTGTGACACAGTAACTGCTAACCTTTCCCTTCCCCACCACCCCCTAGTGAAGAGCCGTAGTGCGACAGGCTTGGTTGAGCCCTGTAGTGTCCCTACCCCCAGGACTGTTCCGGAGGAGTCTGCCACCCCCGGGGTTGTCACACTGAAGGCGTCACAGTCGCCCGTCAAGTTCAACCACAACCACATGCCGGGAATACATCGCCGATCGTCTGATTCCGACCTCAGTATTACACCCAAAGGTACGTGTTTGGAATGTTGTTATTGTCAACTCTCCTCTAGTAGTATAAATTTGAATATTCTAATTATGTTATCATCATTTGGTAGTTGAAGAGAAAGGTAATGGTCTGAGTACACTCTAAGAGTTATTTCGTTTGTAACTATTTGGTCCTTGTCAACTAAATATATTAAAAGATTTCATAAACCATAGCATTAGGTTTTGTTTAAATAAATATTGACTTTATATAACTGCAGTTCATTACTATCATGAAGTTTTACTTTGCTCCATGTTGCAATAAAACTACTGGACCCTCTCACCTGTTTCAACTGATGGCTGGGAGTTAACTGAGCACAAAAGGCCATCTGTATTAACTTCCGCCACAATCTAATTGTAATTTGGAAACCATTGTAACAATTGGGCCATGTAAACTATCGCTATCTGGCATTTGTAGATAGTACTATTAGTAGGTGTTCCAAAACCAATCATAAAATAGCTAGACTTCATTAATTTTAGTTTAATAACAGTGCTTTGAGGTTTCTCTATGAAATTAGGAGTGAGGGTTTTCCTCAGCTTTGGCTTGAGACCCTTGAAAGCGCTGGTAACTTTTGGGCAACTCACTATACATAGCTTCAATATGTGAATTTTAACTTGTGAGCTTCAATATGTGAGTTGTATTCTAGACTACGGCTTCTATCAGCTGTTAAATGCATAATAAACGTTCCATGCATGTTTCCTGCAACGCCATCAACTTCAAATATAGTACACAATCCTGATTTCTTGGATAATCTTAACAAACGATTGGAAATATAATACTTTTTTTGTTCAGTAAAATATGTAAAGGAATGGAAATGAACAATTTATTTTCCAGAATAGAAAACCCAGAGTGAATAATTGACAAAAATGTTGTACTGTAGAATATACCAAAGGTATAGTTATTTACCAAAGGTTGGTTTTATTTTCCTAATTTAACCAGTACTGTTTACTTGCGGCGTGCTTGACTGTCTCACTGTTGATGAAAAAATGACCATAAATCCCGAGAGGGGATCTATTGTTTGACGTCCGGTAGCGGTTGCTGTAATTTATTTCAATGATAAGACCTACAACCACAGAACTGCTACATTCCAAACTGATTATACAAAAATAAATTATGGCCCATTTTTGTATTATTTTCATAAATCAAACGTCAACCAAAGGTGTGTGACACTCCATTCAATTCTAAGGAAAATTAGAAAAATATTACATAAATGTGACTGAAACAACAAGATAATTGTGCAATATTTTCTTTGGTTTACCTTTTAATGATGTGTTTTAAAAAGCGAAAGAAATTCTTTATGTACTTTGTTAAATTGTTCTGAAAAATATATTTTTATAAAATTTACAATGTTTATTGTAACGGATTTCCCTTTTGACAAAATTGTTCAGTTAATCTGAACCAGGCCCTGTCAAAATAAGTTTGAATTAATGATTTTCCAAACGTGTGTGAAAGTGTGCGTGTGTGTTGGTTTACACAATAAATTTTGAAAGAAACCTTTGATTTTGATGATATTCGACATGAAGTTGTAAGGCAGTGTTCTTCAGGTTAATTTTAAAAAAACCAGAATGATTGGTCCATGAGAACAGTGTTTTATAGGGTTTAAAAAGGGTCAAAATTGGGTTTACGGGATTTTTTTTACTTGTGCTGTATATTAATAGGCAAGCATGTTTCTTTTCCTCCTTTTTCCTCAGTGTATGTGAATCTTAGAAGAAATCGTTAGAAAGATAGGGTCCTGTAGATGAGCAGAATCCCATTATAATTCACATCGGTCCCCAGGACTACGCTCCAGAGGCTTTTAAAGTTTCAATTTTAATCTTATAATAATTAGACAGCTATTGTAATAACAACTGCTTCTGCTAGAAAAACAGGAAGAACAGATTGAAGTTTCCATTATAAAATATTTGTAAACACCTTGTGTTACAGATCAACTGAAATTTTGTCGGAATTTCAATTGAAGTCGGAAGCGATCTCAGTTTTTATAATTCACAATTTTTTTTTAAATCTATTCAAAAGAACTTAAAATAATTTATTATTTTGAATCATTAACTTAGAGAATCATTAAACTACTGGTTACGGAGTAAATACAAAAAAAGTTGTTGATGTTATTCTTATAAGAAACCAATAAAACCAAATATATATTTATTTATTTATTTTCTTGCTTTATTGTAATTAGGTATAATACCTAATTACAATAAAGCAGTACTTACAAACTAATTAATTATAATGCAGATGCCTAGAATAACCTGCAATAACAAATATAACACAAAAATACACTTGGTTTTTGGTTATAAGGCAAAACAAATAACGTATATAAATTTAAATTAAAAGTACCGGACCTATCACTCCTATATAGAACAAAAACATTATACATAGGCCTAAAAGCAAAATAAATTCAAAAAGACAAAAAAATTGAGAACAATAAACCTACAAAATAAACTTACAATAAAAAATATAAAATATACTCTGCAGTGCATAGCACCTGCATCAATACATTTAAAACTAAACTAAAACAAAAAGTTATGATCTCTCTTTATAAAGCTAAATCCAGGGAGCTAAGCCATTGCAGCCCAGCTTCACTTACACAATGTAGCCCAATCAGCCCTTCGGGAAGTCATGGTCTGGTACTCCGCTCCACAGCCGCATGACTGGTCTTCTGTCATTCCCCATTTGTATTTCCAATAATTACATCTTCCCACTCCAGTGCGGAATCGATTGAGAACAGTCCACTGCTTCCGAGGAAGATCCATACCACTTACTGCTAAGGTCGGGTCAACAATTAAAAAGTGATTCCGATCTTGGAAAGAGTCCCAGGAGGAATTCCAGTCGGTATGGATGGAAAAGTTTGTGTCCGTCAACTGGAATGCTGTCCGCAGTGGTGGTCTTCGGGACCTCAATCTGCCCATCTCCTGGGGTAGGTAATCATGGTTGGGTAGCTGTGGAGATAGCTGTTGAGATACCATTTTATTATATTCCCTAGTAAGTGCCTCCCTTCGTCTTATTTCAGGTGGATTGATATTACACAGCACCGGGAGCCAGGGTACAGGGTTTGCCATGAGTGTACCACTAATGGCTCTCATAATCCTGTTAACCGGACGTCGATCTCTCTAACATGCACATTGTTCAACCACACCGGAGCACAGTACTCAGCAGTTGAGTAAACCAGGGACAGAGCAGCGGTTCACAGAACTTGTGCATTAGCTCCCCATGTGGAGCCAGCAAGGTGATGGACAATGTTAGTCCAGCTCTCACCTAGTCTGCTGTCTTTTGTAGGTAGCTTTTGAATGTGAGAGATCGATCTAAGTAACTCCCAGGTACTGTGGGTGGTCATTGTGCTTTAGCTCAACACCGTCAAATACAATTTTAAGCTTTTGGTGGGCTAGTCTATTGTTCAAGTGAAAGCAACATACCTCAGTTTTAGTTGGGTTTGATTTTAGCTTCCAGGCCTTAAAGTATTCACCCAGGATCTTGAGGTCGTTTGTTAGTCCACTCTTATTTTTTCCCTTAAATCTACATTAAAGGTTTTATATCGTCAACATTGTTTAGAGTACAGAATAGGGCTATCACTTCAGCACAGTGTGCCACATTAATCAGATAGGGTTTTAGCACATTAATCAGATTTTAGGCAGTTTTTGCTTGTAATATGCTTCTATCTGGTATTTTTCTGAAATACTATTACACTAGTGTGAATAGACTTTCACTACATAGGGGTGTTTGAAACCGGTCATGGTGGCATACTCCTGCAGCGTATATGAAGTACTTCTGACATATGATAGGTAAATTAGTTCAACCACTCTTATTAACTCTGCATAAAACATTTACGATTGAGGTTTTTGTTTACATTGTGATAAAGTCTTTATCCAGCACTGTAAACCAGCTCAATAATTACGACACCAATCATAGCGCCTATGGCATCATTCCAAATTTCTGTATCAGTCAAATGCATTGGAAGAGAAGTCTATTCACATTATTGTATAAAATTTAAAACCCCAAAATTTGATGCTATGTGGACAAGATTACACAGTCGATATTGGTAAAAATCGAGTTTCCCGAAGTTGACTTTACTCCTGCCGTTTAATCATTTAGACCGTCTAGTGCTCTCAATTGTGATTTCCCTGCTATTAGGGAAAGGACAATGATAAAAGTATAAAATACTGATCGGAAATTGTAAAATCAATTGAAAACAAAAAAAAAGTTTTTTTGTAAAAGTCAGCAAAGTATTCTGTAAATAATGATTCAAATTTTCACATTAAATTAATATATGTGCGAGTAATTTACACATTGCTTAGTATGTAAATTCAAACATTTACATAATATTCACCTAATCAGGAAATTATTAAAGCTAAATCGAACAGGGTCCGGTCCCAATTGGTTGATTTGGTTGAACTCTACTGTAGTTGATTTTTTTTTTTTTTTTTTTTTTTTTAACAAGGCATCTATATTTATTTCAATTTAATTGAATGAAGAGAAAGTTGTTTCACAATTAGATTCTTGACTGTTATGACTCATTATCAATTTAGTTACACCTGTACAATTAAAGGGTTTCAAAATGAACTAAAACTTGAATGAAGGATGAGCCTTTTTTATTTGGCACTATTAATACAATATCAGATTGTTTATTGTCATTTTAAAATGTTCGTCAAAGTGAATTTTTGGAAGTTATCAAGAACTATAAACAAGAAACAAAATGAGTGCAATATGGCATACACTTAAACATAGTGGAGGCTACCTCCCAATAACATAGTGATAGATCCTTCTCTGTTGTCCATTTGTCAAGTAACAACCAACTTTATGTCTTAACAGACTTTCTTAAATGTAACACAAGCAACAATTACAAATATTTTCCCTCTTCCCTCAATAGAATTTTATTGTTCACTGGTGGAAGAATACTGTAATAAGAGGTGTTCAGACCCCTTATTGGAATAGGAGGTTTTTTATATTGTAATAGTACGCAAATATGTGAAACGATCATGCATTTAGATGGAGATCTAAAATTTGGTACACAAATACCACATATACAAAAGTTTAAATTTAGATAGAAGGTCAAATATATATTTCCTGTGTATAGGTTTTGAAAGGGTTTTTAATGGGGGTTTTTAAATATAATTTTGAGTTAAATCTTTTACAAAAACTCCAAAAAGTTAACAATTTAGTATTTTTAACCGTTAAATTAGCTAATGTGATTGCATAGTTAATTTAAAAGAAAATCTTTTACATGTTATTCTTATGGGAAATCACCAAATATATATCTATATATTTTTAAAACCGTTTGATAAAAAACACCTTTGGGCAGTTTATCTGAGACTTCTACTGGGCCGATTTAAGGTGCACATAGCAGGAAAGGACACGGACAGGACAGTTTCTGATGAATGCTCCCTGCGTTATCAAATGGGAGCGGCTACACATAGCAGGGAAGGACACGGACAGGACATTCGCCGTGTCGGATGGATTGCCAGACGAGCATTCATCCGCCACTGTTGTGTCCTGTCCGTATCCCGTTCTGGTATGTGTAGCCACCCCTTCCGACACTATCAGAAAATGATAACGGTAGCTCAGTGTAGTGAGTGTGGCGGCCGGCGGGATGAGCAGTGTCGGACGGCTGAGCGCGCAGCCTTCCGACTCAGAAATGTCCTGTCCGTATCCCGATATGTGTAGCCACCTCATCAGAATTTTGTCCATGTCCTTTCCGTTTCCTTTCCTGCTATGTGTAGCCGTACCTTTACTTGGGAGTTGTACCAAAACAATCCTTTTTGGTCCTATATTTGCAGGTTTGATTTGTATTTCAAAAATATTTGCATTAAATTGATATAAAATGAAAAATAAACTTTTATTATGGAGATTTAACATGGGGAAAAAGTAAACTTTTTCAATCCTATGGACAATTTGTCTGAGACTTTCACTGGACCAATTTACATGCAGTTTGTACCAAATAAAAGCTAAACTTTTCTATATTAGCAGGTTTTATTTACTTTAACGTTATCTTACTTCATTGTATTTCAAAAATCAAAATTTCCAAACCCTTGCAATGAATTTATTTTACAACCTTCATGGCTAAACTTCATGGCTCAACCTTCAGCTGATTGTGAAAATACGAGGTATTTGTCTAAATTCAGTAGAAATGCAAACACACAAGGAGGATTTAGTATATTATGGCCTCTACCTAAAAACGTATATAATTATAATGTATTGTTCTTTTAATGGAAATAAAACATAATACATTATTATACCATTTAAACTACTCAATTTTAACTGGTGGATTAAAAAATAAATAAGTTGTTTTTGTTAAATTGTTTAAAGTTACTTAATTATGTAAAGCAGCTGATTGATTCGGACAGATATAGCAATTCAAAAAAGTACATGTTATGCATGTTTCACACCATCTGCCTAGCGCTCCACTCACCATGACTGAAGCTGTCTCCATCGAGTATCAATGGGCAACCACTCGTATCTTATTATTAAATTTATAAAACTTTATATGTAAACCTATCTGGTTTAGATGGACTTATACTTGAATAAAACACTGATGTGGTAAAGCTACATCCTAAATCCAAATGTAATTATAAAAGTTGATAGAATTGTGCATTTACAAGCATGAGCATTGAGTAGTACTTATTTGTTATATGACAAATGCATGAAGTAACTAGAACAGACGGTTAGTTATATGACAAATGTATAAAGTAACCAGAAAAGCTGATGAGTTACATGACAAATGTATGAAGTAACCAGATCAGCTGATTAGTTACATGACAAATGTATGAAGTAACCAAAGCAACTGGTTAGTTATATGGCAAATGTATGAAGTAACCAGATCAGCTGATTAGTTACATGACAAATGTATGAAGTAACCAAAGCAACTGGTTAGTTATATGGCAAATGTATGAAGTAACCAGAAAAGCTGATGAATTATATGACAAATGTATGAAGTAACTTGAACAGCTAATTAGTTTTATGACAAAAGTATAGAGTAACTAGTACAGCTGCTTCAAATTAAGATAAACCATCAGGCTCATAGGGCACCACATCTACTTATTTTCTATTGAAATACCATAAAATTTAAGATGTAGTTTTGCCACATCAGGGTAGATTGTGGTAAAATTATATTATCAAAACCAGATTAAGGTATATATAAAATTTCATCAATATATGTCTTATAAGAAGGAATTAAAAGGTGTTTCTGATGTCCCATTTGAATAACATAAGAAAGATTTTTTCCTGCTAAACTAATTTAATAGGCACATTTTTTACTGATCATTTAAATGTAAATACAATTATAAGCACACTCTTAATCTCCGAGCAGTGATTTATCAGTGTATTTGATAGTTTTGTATCTGTACTTCACTTAATTATGTTTTGAATTAGGATCGCATCTGGAAGTAATGACGATCAGTAAATCAAGTAAACTTGGTATGCTACTCAGTATGATGTTAATGTTGCACTTAAAATAACCAGATCTGTCTTGTATGTTGCACTTTAGGAAGCACACGGAAGCGTGAGTAGTGTGTGTCAATGTTAGATGTCACCTAGGTAGGTCGTCGCACCCCCCTCCCCCTGCCCGCAGTGTTGCCAATATTGTAACTTCAGTACTTATAACCAGTGTTGCCACAAACATTTCTATAAAATAGCGTAGACTCAAATGCAAGGATATTACAAGGAAAACTATTAAGGTAGTTTACGCTTGTATCTACATTTATTTTCTGGAATAACTGGTGGAAAATGGTTTCAATGACTAGAGTGTAGGGATTTCGTTTTTAATTGGTTGTTCAGCTGATAAAGTATTCCTTTAAACTCCTGGTTTAAATACTTAACAAAAAAAATACAAAATGTTATATGACACATCTGATGAAGACACACAATGTGGAATGCATCGTTTTTTGTATTTACTAAAGTAAAAATCCAGTTTAAACCATGACAGAATTGTCATTTTATGTATAAATACTAGAAATCAATATCTCCTTTTTTTCAAAACTTTTGTGTTGAAAGAATTGTTTATTAAATATATTCAATTTTTTAGTTAAAAACAAAACGTTTCTCTTCACTTATTTGAGTAGCAATTGGCAACACTGGGAACTCTGTGAGATCGTCCGGCTTTGATGTCATCTCTCCACGGCTGATGTCGCCCGAACGTCCCTAGCTTGATGTCATGATCTGTCATGGGTGTTTGATGTCGATGCATTTCTATAGACATGCAATGATAACCACTGTCTCTAAATCTATTTTTGGTCAACCTTTAATTTACAAATCAACTTTTCTAATCATAAAACATGTTGCTCTGGCAATCTTAACTGCTTTCTTTCAACACCCTAACTTTTCAACTCAGTCTAATTTTGCTAATCTTAATCAAATTTAATTTATTTATTTTTACTAAGTCTTGTGTGATATTCTCTGTTTACTATCACTAAACGTACTTTCAGTGTTGTTTCCTTCTGAATTAAAATGAGTCTTAAAACGGACTAATATTGGTAGGCTACATCTCTGTCTTCATCTTCATCATGCAAACATCAACTTATTTTTGGATAGAACTAAAACTAGTTACATTTTGACTAGTTTTTCTTTTTCGTATTAGAGGAATAGCATTCATATATTATAAAAAAGGTTTTTCAGTCATCGAGTTAATACACAATTTAATTTCTTTCATTAAGTGCTAACAGTGGAACATATTATTGCAAGAAACTAAAATGGGTAATCTCACTGCATTAAAAAGAAATAAAAAGGTTTAATCAGTTTTAAACCTGCTATTATTCCTGACATCCCCTAAACATTCACATGATTTCCCCAGTTTTTTTTTTACAGTTCAGTGTTAATTTGTTAATATTTTATTTAAGAGATTTTTGCAAGCAATTTTTCTATCATTGATTAGAAATTAAAATAAGGCTTGAAAAAAATTACATATCAGTTCAAGACCTGGAATCTGATCTGATCTTCAGGTGGAGTAAATCAGTCCGGCAGATATGTGGAAACATTGTGCTTTGGTGATACACACCTAAAATCTGGCACACAATTACTACATGTACAAAAGATTAAATTTAGATTGGAGGCCATCTTAGATTTTCCATGCTATGGGGTTTTAATGGGGGTTTCCTAATTTTTACCCATTAAATTTTTAAGTCACATAATTAATTTTGAGCTACAAATCTTGCAAGAGCTCAAAAAAATTAACACTTAAGCATCTCGAATTGTTAAATTATCTCGAGTGGTTGCAGAGAAAGTTCTTTTAAAAAATCTGATCTCATCCAATATATTAATATAAAATACTATAAAATAGAATATCAATGGATGCGATTGATATATCGCATTAGATCAAATATGGATATATCGGATTAGATCAGATTTTCTTTTTGTTTTTTTTTTTTCTGCAACTACTCAAGATAATTTTTGAATACCAAGTTGTTTGGTATATTTTTTTGAGCTCTTGCAAGACATGCAACTCAAAATCATGTAATTTAACCCATTTATGCCCAAATTGTTTCTTGTGAATTGGGTGCAGTGGCTTAGTGCTGCGCTCTTGTAGCGAACTCACATACCAACGGCCTACAGTCTTTCCCGCTTGGGGCGCGCACCATTCAAAACCCAAATTCTCATGTCTAGGCTGCCGGTCGTGATAGCTCAGATGGCTAAGGCGTAGGCATCCTTGGTCAGGATGTCTGCGTCGGCGTGGGTTCGAATCCGCTCACGACCAAACTCTGACCTGGTGGTGCAACTCTTAAAGGGTTAGCCGATCTGTGGCAAAGTTGGTGAGAGGGCTTACGTAAAATAAACGGTGACAAGCTTGCGTGAAAGTTGACGGGATCGGTTAATTCTTTGAGAGTTGCATCTTGGTCAACCCTGATTTTGCTACTTTTTACTTCTGTTTACTGTGTGTGTGCCACTATGGCCTTGAAATACGAAAGATAATTATATTTTCACTCCAAAATGCCAATTTAAATCATGAAAAACCTAAAATTCCACGGACTTTTATAAATTAAAATACAGCGTCGACAAATGTCGACAGTGGGCACAAATGGGTTAAAAATTTAATGCTAAAAATGGGAAAACCCCATACATGGAAAACCTAAAATGGACTCCTATCTCAAATTTAAGTATTTGTACATGTTGTATTTTGTGTTCCAAATTTTAGATCTCTATCATGAAATTCACAATCCTTTCAATAATTGCCACATATCTGCCGGACCTAGAAAACAACACCATTGAATCTAGATGAAAAAGCAGAATTTTGGTTTTACGAGCCAAGCAGTCATTGAAAGCATGGGTTTGATTCCTGGTTGTTATACTTAAAATAAATTTTTGGAAATGAAATTACTTTCTTAGCAATTAAGCAAGTAGTACTGGGACCTCTTTCTAAAGAAACAGCATATGAGTGTTGGCTTACCTTGCAATAATCTCTTAAATAATACATTCTAGTGTTTTGTGTTTGTTCAGTTTGTTGTCACTGTTTTGTGAGTTTTTTTACAGACTGTTTGAAAACACACAGATTTACAATTTTAAACTGAATGGCAGTTAGAATTAATATATAATATACAAAAAGGACATGAAACTATAGCATAAATAAACACTATACAAATAAAATATAATAATATATAAATATTATACACAGATTACCAACTTATTTTTTTCAACTTCAGCATCATTTTAAGTTTTTTATCGTATGTACAACTAAGTAGTGCAATCAGAACACATTTATTAAGTAATCTCAAAGAAATAAAAGAATGAGATTTAGTTAATTCATTTCATCAATAGTTAACACCAGTCATTCACCATTGCAAAACATCATCCATATCTCCATAGCTGGTGTGATAGATAACCTCTCTATCAAATTTGCACATAGAGCTGATAACTATGCAAGTGTCAGTTGCAAATTTTTCACTGGCAATCACTCGTTCGGCTCTCGTGATATCCGCCACTATAGGTTGTGTCAGCTCATCGCAATGTTGTCGCTTTACAGGCAACAGTCTCACGAGCAGTGGCGACCGCTCCTCTATCGCTGGCGGCTACCGCAACTTCCAGCCTCTCTCCTCCAAGCTGGCAATGAAGAAAGAACCGCTTGAGGTCATGGAGTTCCCGTTCCTCACGATGATGAAGTTCCCGCCCGGATTTGTTGTCCACATTGGTGAGAAGTTTTATTAGGAAATAGTTTTGCTGGAGAGAACATGTTGAGAAGTTTTATAGTTGTTTGAACACTATGTAGTAATAGTCAGTTATAGTCTTTTCAAATGAATGTGCGGTTTAGTTACAGATTTAATTTTTTTTATGGACCCCACTACCGGCTGATTTGATCAAACGACCCATCAAGTATTTGACTTTTGTTTTCCTGAGATTTACTGAAAATTATATGAAAGTGTTTGTTCGTCGTGTGTAGCCGGGACGGTGACTTCGCGGTCAGTCAAGCTGCTGGAGCGGGTGACCAATCAGGAGGAGCCGGAGAGCCGAGACGCGTGGTGGAAGGAGCTGCGGCTCGAGGTGCGCAGCCACATGAAGGCCATGTCCTGCAATGCAGTCATCGGCTACTCGGAGAACACAACCATCTGGTCAGCCCCCGTGTAACACTCTAATGTTTACAATGGACATCAGATCCCATGAAGCCAATAGTTTTGGACTGAGAATAATACTATTAATAAGTCTATAAACAAACTAAAATTATTATAGGAGGTGGCAATACCTTAATTATCGTTTTCAATCCTTTCGTTGCTGGAGTAGCGACTGGTTTCAACACCCAATGAGGTTTAATTATCAAGCCTAAATACGTAAAATTTTCATTTTGAAGGAAGTCGGCAGAATGTTAAAAAACATATACATCACAAAAAAAATTAGGTGGAATTTAAACTAACTATTTTGCCCATGTGTAGTGTATGTTCATTGTTTTGTGTTCGTCCGTGTATGTGTTGTTAAACTTTCTGATGACCTCTTCCGATTGAAGATTTTATGTTGTTAGGTTTGATAATGACATCTCATTTAGTGTCAAAACCGTTTGGCACGCCAGCAACGTATGGATTGCAGAATATAATTAAGATATTGTAACCTCTTGTAATAATTTTAAAACAATCAGGAGCCAAATAAATGCAATACAAATAAATAAATGCAACCAAAAAAACTAAAACTAAACAAAAATCTATGTTTCCTAAGAATAATGGTTTGTTAATCTTTTGTCAAACCGATCAGCCTACTTGGAACATATGTAACACCCTAACGTTTACCACGAATATTGGATCCAAGGAATCCAACAATTTTAGAATGTTAGCAATTATCCTATTGATAAGTTCATAACTAAACAAAACTATATTATTCCTAAGATTAATGGTTTGTTTCAATTTTATTTTTACTGAAAATTTGTCTCACATGATGGATCCAAGGCTAATGTATTTGACTTTCTTAGCAGGGATCCCAGCAGCCATAAGTGACTTAAAATATCAGAACAGAAATTAAAGTTACCTGTTCTGTCCAGTTTATAAGAATAACCTAATAATTGAGTGCTGGATTAAGGAAGGAACAGGACATAACAGGTAGTGTAAAACCATATTTAAAGTTTAGACTCCAGTTCAGGGGCTAACACTCTAAAAGTGATTTTTTTTATTCCTGTCAAAACTGTAGGTACATCAATTTAGTTCTAAAAAAAGTAAAGTAAGGCACGGCGCGCACTACTTCGGAATCGGCTCGGCTCGGCCGGAATCAGCCCGGTGAGTAAATTTGCTTTGCGTGTAATGTAATGGAGACGCGCGCACTACATCGGGACGGCGCGGCACGGATCGGCATTTGCCGATCCATTACGTTACATGCAAAGCAAATTTAGTCACCGGGCCGATTCCAGCCGAGCCGAGCCGATTCCGAAGTAGTGCGCGCCGTGCCTAACTCGTCAGTATGAACCATTCCCAACCTTCTCCTTGTGCTCATGGTTGCTGTCACTCACCCGCCATCCAATGGCTGTTTTAGTGACGACGTGTGTGTGTTGAGTGCCAGCGGTACTGCGGCTGTGGTCAACGTCAAGAACACGTGTGTTCCGCCCGTCAGCGAGACGCCAGAGCCCCCCGCCGCGCCTAAGGCCCCCGCCCCAGCCCCGCCCACCTCCGCCCCTCCCACCAACACCAGCATGACTACCAGCCTCGACCGCACTGACTTTGAGCGAACCAGCTCGTTTTCTCAGTCCACGCCACTCAAACCTGATGTGAGTACATTTTGATAGGAAGCAATACCTTTGTATTTAGTTTTTTAGATACTAGCGAATTTACAGATAGGGAATACGCTATTACAGTAGTAGTCACGGTAAGGCCTAATCCCGGGATCATGATACTTTTAGGTTTTGAGGTCCCTGAAAGCAAAAAACACCGTTCGTTTAAAGTGATACAAATGTATAATGTATTATAACCTCTGGTTTTGATGACATTTGATACAGGGGTGTAAGCCAGCATATACTTAAATGAGTTTGTGAACCAGAATGGTTGGACCATTGGAACGGGGTTTTATGAGGTTTTAAAAGGGTCAATAATGGGGTTTGGCATTTTAAACCTATTTTTAAAATATAATAATTTTAATATAAACCATTAAATATAGCTCATAAAAAATTTTGTATTTTGAATTGTTATCTTAGCTTAAATGGTTATGAAGAAATTTGAAGAATATGCTCCCTATGTTAATATTATGGGAAATCAACTAAACCTTCTCTCTTGCTTATTTATTGTCATATCTTGATAAAATCTTTTATGTTCATTCTCTAGGTAGAATTAAACTTATATTTACTTACAAAACCCATTTGGCGGTAAACCTACATACTCACCCGAATGGTTTTTATGGGGAAATCTATATATATAAATGGAAGTTGGGTTTTGAATGTCGGATGTAATAAAAGTTGTTTAAGCATTCCCAGAAATCAAAACCCTACAACCATTATAGGCATGTCGAGGACTTCAGTAGTGGTGGTGCCAACTGAGAAGAATTGAATCTTTATAAATGATACGGGCCTACATGTATATATGTATGTATGTATGTATGTATGTACGGTATACGTATATATGACATGAATGAGTAATAGATTCGTTGTTTTGAATTGGTTGTTTCGAAGGGGAGAGGAAATTAACCTTCATTCAAGCACAAAGAGAGGAAACCTCTAGGTGTACACAGATCGGGATTGATTAATGATGAGGATCCCAGGATAAATCCCGTGTATTCCGTCTATCATAGATAAATAGAATATTCCGTTATAATCTGAATATTATAATAACAAATTTAAGAAAAAGTTATTGTAATTTATCTAGCATCTGGTTAATTCATTTTACAACAGAATATAGCTTTTGTTTGTATGTTAAATAATTTATGAGTCTGAAGTCTTCAACTTTGTTGCTGACGTCCCTCACGCGCCTCTGGTGTTGGAATCTACCAGTATCAACCTGTCGTTTGATGACCCTCTCCTTTAAAAACTACAAATTGAAATTGAGATATTTGTTATTCAGATGAAATCCCCTTCTAAATTAATCCCAAGTATTCAAATAAGATTTTATATCGATGTTTACACTGTCATTAATGTATTTATGTTGCTGGTGTCAAATAAAAGTCATATTCATAGATTTGGTTACAGTAACAACTGATTTTCCGGGCTTCAAGATAGCTATGATTTTGGATTTTCTAAATTTCCCTGGCATGTCGCCGGTTTTCAGAGTGGTGTTCAAAATTTCATAAGCGACTGTCTAGCCTTGTTACCCGAGTGTTTTATAAACTCCGGGAAAATGTCATCCAAGCCTGCTGCTTTGCCAATTGGCATCGCATTAATTGCCACTTCCAGCTCGTCGTAAGTGAATTGTCTAGAGACTTCCAAGGGTGCTACAATAACTAAAGACATACTACAATAACTAAAGTTTAATTTATTTAGTCTTCCTAGGCATTGTCTTACTAAAACAAATTAATCTTAAGATGTCAAACATTAGATTTAAAATGGTTTCAACACCAAGGGTGTGCATCAGAGTACAATTCTGTTTACACCAGATTACACACTCAATCCATTTACTTTTCTCTGGTGCTATATTGACGGTTGTTGGCAGAGTGGGGGTGGAGGTAGCGGCAAGACCAGACACCACTCGGACAGCCTGGACCAGCCCGACACGGGTAACCCGGGGTGCGCGCTGTGTCACCTGCCCTTCAACCCGGCCACCGTTCCGCTGCCCATGACTACCATCCGGTGCGCCGTCTGCCGGTAAGTGGATGAATCGGGATGCGACTCAACGCCAGAGACTCTAGTAATATGTGTAAAAGCAATAGTTGTTATACAGGCTTGGTGTATATATTTTTAATCTAATTGTATTTGGTTGAACATTAGCAACACTATTCTTTTACAATTTCATGGAAAATCAACACCATAACATGAATTTCCAATTCAAATATTATCAACATCAAATGAAGATTATTGACTTCATTTTGGATACACTAGATTGCGAATATGATGAATTTGAAACCACTAATTTTATTATAGCTTTGGTTTTTATTAATAAAAATTTTAATATTAAGAGGAACAGAATTTTTATATTTTTGCAATGTATAAATCAAATTTTTATTTTATTGAAGTCTTTTATACTTTGATCTTGTGTTTTAATGAAAAGTAACATTATAGTTAAAAGTGCAAAGTTTAATATAATCATTTACAGCATTGTTAGAACTACTAGGAGTGTCTTGAAAACCAAATTTTTGGTTACCCAAAATTATATAAAACTTTATTACTCTCTTCTTGTTTGGACCACAAAATTTAGTTTGATTTGTTCCACATCAATGGCATCATTTAAAAAAATATATAATCAAATTGTTTGTGTTTGTTTGTATTTAATGAATTGTGTACACAAATATATTTGTAAAGTATAAATCTTCCACACATTTTTCTACATCGCTACTTCTCAGAAACTCCACTTTACCAAAACTTACGACCTTCTAAGCCATATTGTGTTGAATTTGAAAAGTAAATATGTTGTTACTTCAAAACCCTTTCAACCTAAGCATAAAACAGTTTTGGATTGATTTTCTTAAGGCTAAAACTACTGAAACACCCTTTTGACACGGAATGATTCAGTAAATAATAAATACTTTTTGTATTTATTCCGTAATTGATAATATTCCCTCTTTATCTCGCAGCAAGAGAAAAGTGCCAGACCTGCTGCTGGCCACTGTGGAGCCGCTGGAGGGGTTGCCCATCATCGGCCATGCCTGTCTCATCCACGTCTGTGTCACTCGGCCCAAGCAGCATGCACGCGGCGAGATGAACGCTTGCGTCGTCAGCGACAGCCTCCCCTTTATCGAATACGACATTTACAAGCAACTGGTCAATAAGCTCAAGGTGAACGGAATGAATGCTGTTTTTGGATTAAAGGTAGGTTCCAAATACATTTTCCAGATTTTACAATAGTTTATATTGAATAACGTAGAATAGTTCCATGGATAACTTAAAATACTTGAAGTTGATGGTGACTTTGGTAACTGGAAGAATTTTAAACAACTGTTATATTTCTGTTGCACGAGTTAGGGAGGTTCAGTTAATGTCACTGACTTGGGACCCATCATCATGACCTGTCTTGGGTCCTACCATTTTAGTTAAAATGGTCAAGTAATCAGTATTGCATCGTAAAATTGAGTAAAATTTTTTAAATTTTATGATCAGTACCAGAGGGGCTGAGCTTGTGCTTGGTAAAGTTATAAAGCGTCACATTCCTTTCTCGGACAAAACTCTTTCGCTCCACTCACTCGTTCTCTTCCTTTTTAAGACGAGCTCGTTCACTTCGCTCACTTGCAAAATGCATGGTCCAAGGCCAACTACACTACAGGCCAGAGTGTCACAACTCACTATAAAATGTCACACTTTTACATTAGCCTGGTGATCTGAAATGACACAATTTCAATTTCCTCGAATGATTACCTGGATAGCCCCTAAAATACTCAAATTGTTATCCTCCCCCTGCGCAAATCCCCAAAAATTGAGTAAAATACCCACTTTTGGCAACTCTGCCGGCCCATCTAGTACTGTGACGTCAAGTACTCCAGCCTGTAGTATAGCTACACCTCCTAGATATATCCTGCCACTGCATAAAGTCTGAGGAAGAGGTCATTACAATTAATGGACCCGCTGATCATTTTGGTGGAAAAGACTTGAAGACTTTTGTAAATACCAAATTGACATGCCAGACGCTGAAAAATGGCTCAACGATATACAGCCTTGTTACCAAAGAGTTTTACAATGGCAAACCATCTACTGAGCAATATGATGAGGCATTTGAACAGTTGATTCAGGATTTAAGAAAGAAAAAGCTCAAAAAGTTAATTTGTTCCCCTATGGGTTGTGTTCGCGACCTAATAGATCTTCAACATTTCAGCAGAAATATTAATAAACTACAAAAAGAGACTAATACAACAGTTTTTGTAGTGGCATATGATCAGCCTTCTGCCAGAAGAAAATTATGGAGAGGGCTCTCCTATCCTGAATTCTTGAAGCAACTGCAATCAGCTTTAAATAATTCAAACCATCTCAATGCTGTCTTGAATCCTGTCAATGATTCATCTGCTACACCAACTGAAAGTCCAGTTATGCTTCTGGAAGAGAATCCTGGATCCATCAGTCCTGCAACATCAGGGAGTCCTGAAAGCCATCACTTTTCTGCACCCGCTTTACTCCAAGATAACTCCGTAAAACCCCTTGTAAAAGAAGGAGACTCCAGAAAAAACAGTGTTTCATCTTCAACTAGTCATCCTGATCCTGGAAGTCCTCTTGTGGTTCCTGGTCTTCTAAGTTACAGTGAAGTGTCGAAGGCAATCCAAGTGAGTGAGGTGGAAAAGCAGAGTAAAGTGATAAGCCTGAAGAATCTGGAAAACCTGCAAGCCTGTGAATTGGACTCTTCTTTATGTTTAGATTTAAACTAGGTCGCTTTGACAATAACTGTTATGAGTTTGCTGATTTTCAAAAATTACCAGAGTCAAAAAGTATTGAGAAAGCTGCAATAGATAAATGTCTCAGTAAAAGAATACCATTTAACTCTAATTGTAAATCAGATCTTATAATGTTATATAACGTGCAAGGTTTAAATGCAACAAAGATATCTGAACTTGGTTTAGTTTTGTCTGAATCAAAATTAAAAGTTAAAGTAATTTCACTAATTGAACACTGGTTGGATGATAATTCAATTGTTTTAACTAATACAATAAATAATTTTAAATTAGCTGATGCCTACATAAGAAAAGATGGCCTCAGAGGAGGTTCCTGTATTTTAGTTGAAAAAAATTTTAAATATTTAGCTTTAAAAGATTTTACTGACTATTGCGAGGATTTTATTTTTGAATGTTCAGCAGTAGAACTTTCTGATATGAATTTGATCATCCTATCTATATACACTGTACCTATATATAAAATAAGTAGACTTTTTCTTGCGAGGTTTGAAAAGCTGGTCTCAAGTTTGAAAAATAAAGCAAAAAATATGTCTGTTTTTATCACTGGTGATTTTAACATAAATATTCTGGAAAGTAACAATTTATCCTGTAGGTTTAGAGAAGTGATCGAGTGTAATGGGTTTTGGCTGCAGTTTGAGGAGCCTACAAGGGTAGACCAAACTCACAATACTGCAACTTGTTTGGATAACATAATTACAACTAGGAACTATGACGTGAACTGTAAGATTAATATTGATTTAGGCTTGTCAGACCATCATGCAATTTTTTTAAACCTACCTAAGCAATCTAAGCCCAAAACTGCCGATCTAATCAATTTTAAGTGTAGTAAAAGAATGTTGTCCGATGAAAACATTTCTTTCTTTGTAGATTATATGAGGGATAACAATATTTTTACTTTTGATCCAGATTTGAACCCCAATGAAAATTACTCTAACTTTTTAACCCAATTCTTACTTATATTCAATCATTCATTTCCTCCAAAAACGTTTAAAAAAAACACATAAAGCTAAGCCATCAGTCTTGAATTGGGTGACACAAGGAATAAAAATATCTAGTTTAAGGAAAAGAGAACTTCACTTTGAGGCAAAGAAAAGTAGAGATAAATCGTTTCTAATTTATGTTAAACAATACAAAAAAATCTTCAAAAAAGTTGTTAGGGCTGCAAAAATAAGGTCAAACAGCCAATATATAAAAAAATCTGAAATCAAGTCTAAAGCTGCGTGGCATATAGTTAATAAAGAACTTGGTTATACCAATCATAAAAATAGTAGGGAAACCATGTTAAATGTGAATGATATAGACATATGTAACCCTCAAGATGTAGCAAATGTATTTAATAATTTTTTCGCTAATACAGCACTTAATATTAATCTTCATAAACCCACAGTAAAAGGTGTTCATGACACTGTTAAAAGCTTATGTGAAAATAGAGGATTTTCACTGAGCAATCTGGAGCTCACAACTAAGGAAGAAGTGAAAAAGATTATTCTTTCTCTAAAAAATAAAACTTCTGTGGGTTGGGATGAAGTTCCTATTATTTTGCTTAAATCTAGTGTAGACTTAATCTCAGAACCTTTAGTTCAAATCATAAATCAGTGCTTATCATTTGGAATGTTCCCGGATAAGCTAAAATATTCTCAAATATCTCCTATTTTTAAAAAAGGCTCCAGGACAGATGTTAATAACTATCGACCAATATCGGTTTTGAGCAATTTTTCTAAAATCTTTGAAAAAGTTATAAATTTTAGGTTGATTAACTATTTTGAAAATAATAATTTGTTTTATAGTCATCAGTTTGGTTTTAGGAAAAACGTTGGTACGGTTTCAGCTCTTATTCACTGCATCAATGAGGTCACTGGGGCTTTGGATGGGGCACAGAGTGCAGCTGGTGTTTTCTGTGACCTGTCCAAGGCCTTTGACTGTGTTGACCACCCAGTATTATTACAAAAACTTAATGATTATGGAATCTCGGGCACCTGTCTTTCTTTAATCAAATCATACCTCTCAGACAGGAAACAAAGAACTCTAAATTCTGTGGATGGTATTAAGCATTTTTCTTCTTGGAAAAGTGTAAACGCCGGCGTGCCCCAGGGATCAATCTTAGGTCCACTTCTCTTTTTAATCTATATTAACGATCTCCCAAAATCCATCAATAGAGAACTAATCTTGTTTGCTGACGATACCACAGCAATTATAAAAAATAAGAGCAAATCAGAACTTTCAGTATCCCTCACGGAAACTATGAAAGATATGGAAAATTGGTTCAAAATTAATGGTTTGAAACTCAACATTGATAAAACTCAGGTAATTAAATTTTCAGCTAGGAATGACAATGAATCAATTAACTTCCCTAATTTAGTAAATTCTCATAAATTTCTAGGTGTTCATCTTGACAAAAATATGAATTGGAAGGTACATTTGGACTTTGTTCAAAAGAAAATAAGATCAATTTCATTTGTTTTTGTCCACTTAAGGGATTGCATATCTTTTGATATTCTCAAGACAATTTATCATGCATACGTAGAATCTATTTTGAGGTATGGTTTGATTCTATGGGGTCAGGCAACGGATATAAGGACAGTTTTTAGGCTACAAAAACGAATTATACGCATTATGACTAATTCCCACCCAAGAAGTTCCTGCAAACCTCTTTTTCAAAATTTAAAAATTCAAACGCTCACAGGATTGTATGTATATGAGATATTGAGCTATATACACAATGTTAAAAATAATCTTCCGGAAACTTTAAATTTTAATCATAACTACAATACTAGGAATGAAACCTTATTTAGATTACCAAAACACCGATTAACACTCTACGAAAAAAGTCCTTTGTATGCTGGGTTAAAATTATATAATGAACTGCCAGTATATTATAAAAATATGAACACAAATCAATTCAAAGAAAAAATAAAGAATGAACTCCTTAATCGGGCACTCTACACTCTACAGGAGTACTACAGTAATCCTTTGAGATAGTACTCTTATTTTAACTTTCCAGAATAATTTTTGAGTTTTGTTTTGATTTGATTGACTTATTTTTTGTAATATAAGAATATTTTAAGTTAAGTTTAGTGACGATGCACCTGTTCTGTATGTTTTCACATATTCATGAATGTTTTGTGCAAATAAAATGTCTTATGTCTTATGTCTTATGTCCCAACTGAATTTGTAAGCCGTTCAGGGGTTCAAATGATTAACGTTCGGATAATCAACTCTCTTCTGTACATACAAAATTATTCAAATCGCCAAAGAGCACTGCAGTTATCCGATCTATGTGTACTTGGGCAGACCCAGATCTGCCTGGGAGAGCGGCTGATCGCGGCGGTGACGTCCGGCACGGCCCTGTACCTGGAGCCGCTCCCGCCGCCGTCGACACCGTCCATCACCGCGGGCGAGGCATGCGCCGCCGACAGCCGTCTGGCCTCTGTGCTGCGCGGGCTGCAGGACACTGTGCGCAAGAACCGCGAGTTCTACCAGGTCCGGACTGCCACCACTGCCAGCCAGGTCAGTCAGCCACGCGTCAGCAGGTCGACGTTTTATATTTGAGCCTGTTCAAGTGCTGTTTGGTTATTTGAAGGTTATGATTTTTATTGTATTCACTTTTATAGGTCATCAACACTATTAAAGGGCAGTAATATATGCAAACTATTTCTTGTAAAATTGTTGTTTACAATACATTACACAATTTGGTATTTGTTGTTATTCTTATTGCATAATTTACCCTGGTAAAACCGTTTAATGTATAACAGTTTTAAAATTCCCTCACCTTTAGTTGTATTTACTTTTTTTATTATAGTTTTCTCCTGTTTTTGGCAATTTTTTTAACAAGCAGTAGTATGAATTGATTTTTATTTGTTAAATTTTACCTCTAATTTCATGTTAGATCATGAAAAATAAGCGAATTACTAACTCATCGCAGTTTTATAGATTATATTTATTTGAAGGTTCAACTTTAGAGTAGTTTAAAACGTTATAGTGTTCACTTTTATAGTCGACTCTGGTGTAACCAGCCTAACCTCTTAGGGGAAAAAAAACTAACCAGCAATTTAAAGTTTTGCCGACTTTGGCAACAAAAACATTGTTTACATATTGGTTTTTCTAAACATGGTTACCTTAAAGACTTGTTGTAACACGTTTGTGTTTATTATCAAGTATGGATCATGGAATACTGTACTTTTACTTGTTAAAAGGTGTGTTAGTGTAAACAGCCAATTTTCCATCTGGCCGCAGTCTGGCTTCAAGGAGGCCAGCTACGAGGATATTTACGGTATAGGAGACTCCCTCTTTACTGGCTATCTTGGGACCATGTAGCAACCAGATAATAAATTGGCTGATTAAACAGACGTTCCCTTATCAAGGTTAAATTACGGTTTTTATGGCCTGAATGCAATAATAAGACAAACACAATGCTAAATATAATACTGTGTAAAATTTATAGCGACCTACTCACAGCCTAAAACTTATTTTTCATCACAATCTCGGGATAAACCACTGTTTTCAGAACAGTCAGCTGTGATTGAAACTAGTCGATTTCTGATGGGTTGGGTAAATAGTCCAGAAAAAAGGATTTTCCAGACTAGGCCAGGAAAGAAACTTCCAAGATTTGTCACCACAATCGTTGCTAGTCTACTTACAGTATTTCATTATAAAATTTTCAAACATCTGATTGTTTCTAGCAAACAAATGAAACAATAACAAACCTACAATGATATTTATTGGTCAGAGTCAATTTTTATTACTACTAAACAGCTGAAAACAGTTCAAATACAAGTTAAACAAATAACAACATAAGAGAGGGTTTATAGGTAAAAATTTATTAAGTTTTACCCAACTGTATATTTATTAAAGGTGGTATGATGAAAAGTACTGTTCGTAACTCATTTGAAAGTGGTATACGGTTGCTTGATCGAATTCAAGGCTTTGTCTCGTACTTGAAACTCAATCTTGCACCAGTAACGGCCACTCTCCGGACTAGTGATGAAATAGGCCTATACTATTTCCAGTGTACAAAACAAAACACATGAAAACACTCATGTGAGACTGCACAACCCCCTCGCCTTACCATAACAGATTTATAAAATTACCAGAGTGTCCAAGCCAAGGTAATTAAAATAAATTGGGAATCACAGGGAAATTTTTATCCGCATAAAAATAGGGAATTATTCTAAAATATGTGATTTTGAATAATAATAGAATGAGAATGGGAATCTTTATTGGACTTTAAGCATTTACTTGAAATGCTTGGTTCTTTAACTTAGCCTAAAATAAATACAATCTGAATTAATAGCGGCCGCTAATTTCCGCCCAACGGAGACGCTCGTGTCCGACATTTGGTGATGCTAGTATACACCGAATGCACACAATAGTGCCCACCAATCTTGGAAGATCACGTTCGCCGACTGGGGCGATCGTGTCACCCAAACCTGCGGACATGTGCGCTTACAAGACCGATTGTGTCTGCTGATCTTAGGTGATATGTCCACCGAGCGGGCCAATGATGTCCCCATCCGGGGCACATCTAATGGTCTTAATAACTAGGACATGATAAAAGTTAACACGCTGGTCTAGTCATAGCTCAAAGTGTGAAAAAAATTCAAAGCAGCGCGGAGCCTTCCCAAGCTCGGGGCCATGTGTGGGGGCCTGTCAAACACGTCTAAGGACGGCGCTGCTCATTTTAGAATCACATACATTATCCACTTAAAATTACCATCATAAAAATAAAGCTCAGTCTCAAAAAAAACCTAAAAGTAATTTATCTGTAAGTGAATAATTTGACAGGGTGTCTACTGGTCACTGAAGTCACCAAAAGTCACCGAAAGTCACTGATTTTAGTTAATGGTCACCGAAGTCACCAAAAAGTCACTGATTTCTCTTTAAAATGCAAGAAAAGTCACACATTTTTAGTATAAAAGTGCAAAAATAATGCGATTGCAAGCAAAAGTTTTGCGACTTATACAATTTCCCCCCAACATTTTCTATCTTAGAGACGGAAAAGTCACTGATTTTTAACAATTTGCACTCCCAAAAGTCACCAAAAAGTCACTGATTTTTATATCACTTTGGCAGTATACACCCTGTTTGAAAATAAATATATAAAAATATTTTTGTGCAATAAAACATTTAATTGCACCAGTGTAGTTGGAACCTAAATTTATGTTTTGAAGCCGTAAAATTGTTTTTCACCAATTGAAATTTCAGTATGATGGATATGTTTAGTAAATTGTACATTACTAAAATTTAGGTTTTGCATTTTAGATTTTAGTGTTTTGTTGAGCTAGTGGTTGTTAATTGATAAACAAAATAAATTATGGCCAAAATTGTGAATCTGATTTATTTGATCATTCTCCTTTTTAAATAACAAAGAAAACAAGTCACTAACGATAAACGAAAACAGAGTAAGTTTGAGTTAAGAGTTGCACTCGGCCACTTTGAAAACAATTCTCACATGGGAAAGGACAAAACAAGAAATAATATGGTACATGAAAACGTAACGATGTTAAATTATCAGCTGTGATGAATTGAATAAAACAATAGTTAAAGAAAATCAAACAAGAAGAGTCCTCAATTCATTAAATTACCAGATTTGAATAATTGCTTTATAATGTACAGTTTATTATTTTTTTCATGTGATTTTTTTTTTTTTTTTTTTTTTTTTTTGCTATTTTGTCATTAAAAATAGTCTTAACTCAATATTTATTTTGACCATGTCAGTACAAAGTGAATTAATTCTAAAACGACAATAAACAACGATAAAACTCTTGATTCACTTTAATACTTTAATGTTTACTATAGTTGACTAAGTTCAAAACGTTTAACTAACAATAAATATTTATGTGAATGGGTGTGCGCATGTGTGTATGAATGTGTGTCTTGTCCGTCCGTCAATATTTTTTAAAACGGGATCACTCGCGGTATTAGATTGATTCTAACATTTATAGTTCCTCTGAAGAAAATTTTTTTAATAATGATTTCTTGCGACTGAGCTTTTAAGAATGTTTTCCTCAGTATTCTGTCCACCCGCTACAGCAGTTTGGGGCGGGTAGTGTGGTGGGGAGGGTAGTTTTGGAGGGGGGAAGGCTCGTGCCTCCGCCCTTGTTAGTCTAACTGCGCGAGCGTTCGCATGACTCTCCTTGTTAGTATAGTTCTAACGGCGCGAGTGATCGCGGAACTGCCTGAGTCTTACTTTTTGAGTAAAAAAAAGTTGTAAATTACAATAAACATGTTATTATTTCATTTTAAATGTGTAACGATTTATGTATTTCATTTACCAAACAAATATATGATATTTACTTGAATTGTAAGATGCTGTCAAATGTTAGGAGCGCTCTAACGGCGCGAGTGACCACGGGACAGTCGATAGCGCGGGTTGTCCCGGGTTAATTATGAAAACTGATATACTCCTGAGACACAGACAGTAATACACATTATATGATAACACATATCTATGATACATTTTATTGTTATTCACATTTTTCTTTCAAAGATTTTAATAGTATTTTGTTCAGCTTGGCTGTTCAAACAGATCGCTATTAAAATTTATAGAATGTCATGTTCCCTTTAGTAAATTTCTATACACCCAAGTCAAGTCATTCTTGTTATTTTGCTTATTACATTTGTTATACTTGTCTTAAGTTGTTCAATGATGTAGGGGTTTTAAAATTCCTTATTCCTTGTCAAATGTCCAAAGTAAATTATCGAGAGGACTTGACTTCTGGAGATTTTATCGGGTACATTTGAATGAATGAAAAAACTTCTTTATTGAGGCGAGCATTAGGACCTCATGGTCCTCTCTTACAGTTAACCTCTTAACTAAATCAACATAACTTAAAATTTAAACATAAATACAAATTCACAAAAAAAAATATGTAACAAAATTTAAAAATTCTTATCTAATTAAATTTTTTGGCGATAGACTAATGGGAAGAGAAATATTCCCTCATTCAAAATCTCGAGATTAAAGCTCTCTAGACTATTCTTCTATGAATATGTAAAGAATATGGAAAAGAACATAACAAAACGAAAAAAAAATTTAAGAACTTGAGACGAGTATAAAAAATGTAATAAGCGAAATAACAAGAGTTCCTTAAAAAAAAGTGTCCATGAATTTACTAAACAATATATAGAACAAAGCTGAACAAAATACCATTTAGCCCTTTAAATAGTTTTAAAAGTGAATAACAATAATATGCATTATATATATATATATATATATATATATATATATATATATATATTATGTTTGGAAATTTTAATTTTAAACTGTAGATTGAGTTAAAAAAAAAAAAAAAAACACCTCGAAATTTTTGTACTTGTTAACTGATATCAATGTTGTGTGATAGGAGGCAGCGGAGAACGGAACGGAAGGTGGGGGCTCGGACACGGAGGATTCTGATGACGATCTGCCAGACATGGACTTGCATGCCGGCAACAAGGAGGCCTGTGTGTTCATGGTGAGTCAGGCAGAACTGTGCTGTCACTGAGGTAGTGAAATAATTTTGGGACTGAAATTAAAAATTCTGCTGATTAGGATCAGAGAATAAAATAATTTATTCTCTTTTGGCAAATTCTCTGAAAGTATTGCTTAAGTATTGCTGAAAGTATATTGCTGTAGTATAAAAAAAATATTGTAAAAAAAAACGTCAATATTTATATCCTCTCAAAATTTATATTCACTATGTTGCTTCTTGCTATAGTTCCTAAATAAAGAACATGATCAAATTGTTCATGATTGTTCAATTAATTAATTAAGTTCTTTTAAATGTTTAGGAGTTAACTTGGCTTCATAACACTGCCATGAAAAAACATTACCCCCACATGGCCCCACCTCAATCAGCACAAATTTTCTAAAACATATCAGGGATTTTGTGCGGAATTTGTGGTTTTCTGTAGTGCCAATAAGAAAATTTGTACTGAGACGGAATAGGTAGAAAAAGAAAAAAACAAGTATTTTTTTCTGATTAGTCTGCACTAAATCATAATTTTGTGTTATTTTCTTCAGTATATAGTGCTGATTTTGTGCTTTCAGAATACAGTTCACTCTCGTTCATCGGAACTAATGTGGCGGACGACCGGTTTGGATGTAAAAAAATTCCGATGAAGCGGAGTCCGTCGTGAGTCATCATTTCCGCCCATACGGTGACCTATCTTGATTGTATTCACTCTTGTTTTTAAGATAACACAAGAGATTTTATGAAAATAAGGCACTCAAACTTTTAACATGGTAACAATGAACCTATAGGAATAAAAACAACGCAGGAAATCGAGATCCAAAATCTTTATTCTCATATTCCATATTCATATTCCAGCAGTCAACTGACTTCCACGTAACACAGGTGCAGTCCCGAAGCGAGACAGACTGTATGACAGTTTGGGAAGCGGTCGAAGCGGATGTATTGTTCACTTCCTGCCCCCTTTTTCTTTCTATTTTTGTGCGAATACTCCACGACCTCATAAATCACATCGATGGGTACAGATTATGGAAAACGCCTGATGACTTTTGATGCACAATGTGATACTTTACTGTTGTGCGGATAGAACAAATGGAAATTGAAGGCGCTAAAACGAAAAAATTATTTATTTCGTAAGAAAAAAATTAATAATGACCAGATTTTCAGTTCTGATGAAGCGGAGTTCCGATGTCGCCGAGTCCGATGAACGAGAGTGTACTGTATTTAAGTTTTATAATATGTGCTTATTTAGAGAACAGTCCAAAAATGTAATAATTTATTGTAGTGATAACATTGTCCATACTGCCAACCCGTAGAATTTAGTTAAAAACTGTGTCAATATTAAGTACTGAATTTTTACTCTCAGAAATTATATCCTATACTCTAATACGAGTAAGGTATATTTGTATGTATGTTTGCACACAGATCTCAAAAACGGCTCGAACGATTTTCTTCAAACTTTGCCAATACCTTAGTTTTGGGATAAAAATAATATAAATACAGGTCTCAATTCCAGGAAAAATCTTATTTCTTTAAATAATATTTAATACAAATTTAGATAATTTTAATATTGGTCTTAAGGCTGTGTCACACTTGGCTACTTAATAGCAGCTACCTAGTAGCAGATACTGAAATAGCAGCTACTTAAACCTGTCACACTTAATTTTGGATGCGTCTATTCACTAGCTGATAGTACAAGTTGAGCTCAAGAGCTGTCCATGTGTTTTTGTAGAAAATGCAGTTGTAGTTGCTAGCAATTAGCAAGTAGCTGCTAGTCCGCTATTGAAGCTGTCACACTGGGCGACAGATCGCTAGGTACCTGATAGCAGCTAGTTGGTCACGTGACTCACTAGCGCAGATTACTAGCACGAAAAGTTGGACATGTTCAACTTTCCATGCTGGTAAAATTTCACTAACGCGCTACTCTTTGTAGCTGTTACTGCCTATGTCACATCGGCTACTTAGTAGCTGCTACTTCGCTAGCTGCTAGTAAAGTAGCGTATTTTGACATAGCCTTTATGGAGTTAAAAATCAATACAGAGAAATAATTAAAACAACTGACTCAACTGTCAAAGAGCAGACCACGTGTTCCAATATTATAAATATGTGGTTTTGCATTGCAGCCAGTTTCTAAATTAATAAATGGTACTGCTGTATAATAAATATAATTGATAATTTTTAAACCGTAATTCATACTGCTGATTATGAATGTTTAGGTAAATAAGTCATGTAGTACCTGGGTGGCGAGCATTTGCTCGGTAAATTTAAACAATTCAGACAGTATGCTAAAATACCAGGCCCCATAAGGCTTTTTTTGTTTCAAAACGAGCTCGCTCGCTCCCCTCACTCGCCATTCAGCAACTTTTAATGTAGGACTAAGGGCATTGCACTCTGGTATGAGATTGTTGGAACTGTAACATGTGGATTTTACCTCCATTGTTTAAAGGATTTAATTGCAATTCTACAGAATGCTTAGTTGTTTTATGAATTTACTTTACTTTTATCAATCATTTTTATTATAGTATCATTCAGTAATTTAGTTACTGGCTACAATGAAAAAAAAAATTAACAAAAACAAACAACATGTGCATACTGGAGCACGAGGTTCGTGCTTTGACAGTTGAGTCAGCTGTTTACAGCAAATCTTTTGTTTTGATTTAAAACTCCATAAATTCAAATTCAAATTCAAAATAGTTTATTCTCGCAGACATAAAACAATACATACAATATCAAACCAATTAATTTTAAATTAAATAAGTATAGATTAAAATAAACTTATCATCTCTAAAGTGAGAGAGTACTAGAAATTAACTAAATCAAAACACTTCTATTGGTTACAAAATGAAATATATATATAATAATAGAAATAAAAGTAAAAAGCATATCTGCGAGGAATAAAGTACTAAGGCACTAAGAATTTGTTATTCTTGTCTGTGCCTTAGGAGTCATCAGTATTTGTACACCAGAAATTTAAATTTAACATTATCAAAACAAATGAATTCAAAATAGAATTAATACAAAATATTTTAAAAAGTTTCAAATAAAAAAAAGTATGCTAAGACCAATGTTAAAATTTTTAGAATTTCAATTCAGGATTGTAACGTTATAAGATTTTTTCTAGCATAGAGACCTACATACATATTATTTTTATACCAAAAATAAATTATTTGCAAAGTTTGAAGAAAATTGGACAAGCCGTTTTTGAGATCTGTGTGCAAACATACTTACAAGTATACCTTACTTGTATTAGAGTATAGGAATAAGATAAGTATAAAACATCTAATGAATTTGTAGAATTGCATTTGAATTTAAAAACAAAAGCATAAGAAAGAATTATGAAAACAGCTGTTAACAATGTAATTAGAATCCATGTGTTACAGAATTAAACAAATATACACCAGAGTGCAGCATCCGCTATCCTACATTGAAATAGTCGGAAAAGCGAATGAGCGAAGCGAACAAGCTCGTCATTAAAGCGAGTCAGCGGAGCGAACGAGCTCGTCTTGAACAAGAAACAAGCCTTTTGCACTTGGCATTTTAGCATACTGTCTCTAACTGATATTCTAAAAAGAATATTACATTACTGTTTGAGTTTAACTGAGTTTAAAATGCTTGGCCCCCATGTACTAGATTCTATAATTTGTGCTTGCTGGGAACCTGTACAAAACGTTATCATTTATTGTTGAGATGATGGGTTGGGTAAGGCCCTCACTACAATAAATTATTAAGTTTTTGGACAGGTTCCCAATGAGCACATATCCTAATTATGTTTAATTCACATTAAATTTGTGCTCTCAATTAGGTTTTATAATTTGTTGGCCTGCACAAGCCAGAGGGATTTAGTGATGTTATAATGGTCATCCCATTGACAGTTGGATGACCAGCAGGACATTGAGGTGGTCATGGTCAGTCAGTTGATTAACCCGCACCCGCCAGAGGGGATCTTAGTGATTTTATCACGGCTGTTCCGTTGGCTGTTGGATGACCAGAAGGACATGGACAGTCAGCTGATTGACCCACCGGAGGGAATCTTAGTGATATTATCGCGGTTGTTCGGTCGGCAGGTAGATGATGAGCAGGACATGGAGGTGGTCAGTCAGCTGATCGACCCACACCCGCCAGAGGGGTTCTTTGTGACGGCCACCGAGACACTGCCCGGGCTGGACGACCTGGAGGTGGTGCGCAACCTGCAGATGTTCACGCAGA
Source organism: Neoaliturus tenellus (assembly GCA_030545055.2). Classification (NCBI taxonomy): domain Eukaryota; kingdom Metazoa; phylum Arthropoda; class Insecta; order Hemiptera; family Cicadellidae; genus Neoaliturus; species Neoaliturus tenellus. Next base: position 220,803,373 of record CM061532.1, read on the forward strand.
TCTGGCGGTCGCGGCTGCCCTCCACCCAGCCCACCTCCTCCATGCACAAGCACTTCCATCGGCTACTCCAGGTATATCATCATTGAGTGGACGGTTGGAAACTTCTAAGACATTTCTTAGATTCTAAACAGAACCTAATTGTAATAGAATTCATAAATAATTGTAGTAGAATTCATTAAATCTTGACTGTTTATATTTTTTACTTTTAGGAAGTATTTTAACTGAAACATTTTTTAATTTAAGGATGTTGCAATAATGTAACAATGTCTTTCCAAAATGCCGCAGCAATGTCTATGCATCAATACTTCTTTTTACTTAATCAATCCTACTTTACTAAACTCTAGTCAACATTTATAGTCTTAACTGAATGGCTCCCACCAGTAACGTAAACGACAAAATTTTAAAAATTGAGATTTAAATGCAGTAAAATTGGAAACGCTACCCTACATCAAGGTTGGTAATTATTCTGATGATAATTCTGAAGTTGGCAGCTCTGGACCTGGTAGAAAACCACGAGTCTTTGGTCTCTGGGAAATAAATCAATTTTGTAGAACTATAAGTCTGTATTTTTGTTCTTTAAGAACAAAAAATTTATTTATGTTTCTCATTGATTAGGCCCTTTTTATACAGCGCATTGAGTTGCACATATTGGACGCTTGTCATGCAATGCGTTTAAAATATATGCCGTGTTTCTCCAGCGCCAGACGTAAATGACATCTGGCGGGTGCTCGACGTGCAGACGTCGCCTTTGCTCAGTTTATAGTTACTCGAGAAGTTCACATGGACCCTATTGTTTTTACACTTTTAATGTTATGTAAACATTGCCGGGAAAGGAATAGGTGGTCAGTACACCCAGTGAAAGCTGTGAGATTTAAAGTGGTGCGTTCCACATTTGCGTCTTTTTTTCTTGTTGTTGTTGTCTTTTTGAGCCATAGTAGGGAATAGCCAACACTTGTTATTGAGCTACACCCCTTTTCTCCCTCCCGCATTATTTGGGACGAATCCTGTTTAGAACCATATTTTAAACTGTCATCTTTTTTCAGTCACCTTTCTTTTTTCCTTGAACACACAATTAGTATTAAGTATTTTTTTGGCATATTTCATCCAATGTTAATAATGTCAAAGGGATAAAGAACATTTATATTACTGTTATTATTTTTGTTTCTATTCTTATAATTCTCGTGGGGTCAATCCCAGAGATATTGGTCTAGATTACATTTCCTTTACATGAATCACGATTATTTAATTATTACAATAATAATATTAATGCTAACTCCTTCCTGGAAAATCGAAAAAGGTATATTAAAATAAAATTAACCCTTACCTCCACATTGAGGGCACGAGTGTAGCAAGGAAGAACTGCTCCAGTTTCATGAACAAATCACAAATGAGGTTGATCTTCATGTGACATTTGGATATTACATAGCCAACTCACTCATAGGGTTCAGTCTTTGGTTTTGGTTCACTGCCTCGATGAGAAGTTAATCATCAAGTTCTTCCATACCTAAATTGATCAAAATACGCAGGAAAATCTAAAGTAGATTAAAGACTGATGTCATGTGATGGTAATTTGAACACTCAAACCTTTTTTTGGTATTTTTAAATGGTATTTTTGCCATTTGAAGAGGTTCCATCCAATAACAGCCCAAGGTGGCTCTATTTGGAGGAGTATAATGTAGTCCCAAGATAAATTATGTTTACATTACACCTATTTTATGTATCAGCTGCTGCGAGGCATGAATATAACTGTAACTGTATTTCTAGGGTATTTATTACAAACTTAGAAGAATGACACCATGCGCAGTAGGAAATATAAAGTTTCGCTTGGCGTTGCCAGAACCAGATGAAATGCAGATCTCTATTGTAGGTAAGTTTGCCCATAAGAGTGCATGTTAAAATCGGCCTTTTTCCGCGTCGCGAGAGCGGGAGTAATGGGAGTATTCAGGCCCTGAGTTATCATTGGCCCCGGCTAAGCGCCATGGCATTTGTCAAAGCATGATGTGGTGCTTTGGTTTTTCTTTAAATCTGTTTTAACAGATGAAGTTTGAGTTTCGTTATTGTATTATGTACATAATACAATAACTGAATAAATGTGTAATAAATAAATGTATTTTTTATTGGAGTAATATAAACCATTTCTACTTTTTTTTATATATTTACTCTTTTTCCGAGCACTCTGAATTTTGACAAACCCGGGCAGTCCACATCAGTCCGGGTTTGCGGGACTCCACTGTATTTTAAATTATGCTTGAAAACAATGTTAATGTAATGTATCACTCTTTAATACTCCTGACTAAAGTATGAAACAGTTTTAATGTCAAGGCTACATCTAACAAATATTAATATCGCTTTAAGAGAATAGTATAATAATTTTCATCCGTCATTGTATATAAAATCATTTTGACTTGCTCAGGCCTAAACAAAAATAAAGACTCTTTGTTTTTCATGATTTTTTTTCTTTAAATTTAAATGGTTCTATACCAGATTGTAGTTATTTTCATTTTTTACAATAAATATTTTATACTTAACTTAAAAAGTTTATTTTCCAGGCATGGCTGTTGGTTTGGGAGAAATAATTAAAAACACAAGATCTGTTAGAAGAAGAGCGGGCACACTTGGAGCATCTAGCAAACCTGATTCTCTCAATACCAGTAAAAAATCAGGTTAATTCTATTGATTGATTATTTAGAGGGATTTTGTGGAACTATAACATCTTTTAATAAAGTTATATAAATATTTTAGTGCACAGGATTTTTGTAATCCCAACTATGGACTATAAGGCAAAACCTTTAATACATGCAACAAACTTTAGAGCAGGGATCCTCACTAGTTTCTTAGAGGGGCAGTTGATTTTCATGAAATTTTCCTTAGGGCCGCAAGGAGTGGTGGCTTGTGATTGTATTTGGTGAGGGTTCATATCTGGGGAGTTGGAGGGGTATGGAATACCCCCCATGTAGACTAACTCTGTTATCAGGCGGACAGGTTTAGATTTAGATTTTGATTTTTGATTTATAGTTTAGAGAACATCGAACAGTTTTCATTACACTTAATTAGGAAATATAATAAAGTATTTTGTATTTTTTTCATAACTCTTAAATTTATTTTAATTCCTAACAGTCATAGGGCCTCCAAAAATCGTCCCAAGAGCCGCATGTGCCCCGCGGGCGGCGTAGTGAGGATGCCTGCTTTAGAATATTCTTCATTTGATAAATTTGTCGTTTAACTTATTTACCAATCCATTTAATTTAATAGCAACAACCCTATTGAATAACTATTTTCCTTGTCTTAAAAAACGTTTGTTATCTAAACTAACAGCTAGAAAATTGCTTTGAATATGTTTATTTTACATGTTAATTTTTAGGCTAATAGATTATTATTTCAGGTGTATTATATGTAAATTAAAAATTTTGATGAGTGGTTGTCTTTATGTGGGTTATAGCTTTGAATGTCAGGCAAATATCGGGTCCTAGTGCCACCACCCCATGCGTATAACGCAGCAGAAGAATACCTAGCCTTTTTGGTCATTTTGTACTTTTAAATTGAAACTACTCAACTACTGTCATTTTGTTAGCTACTAGTACTTTGTTATAGTAAAGTAATGTTTTGGGTAACGTTGCTTTGCGATAAAAGCAGCAACATGTAGGTAGACGCATATAAAATAAAAACTTATTATATAACGAATCTGAAACCAACATAAACTAATATTTACGTAGCCTATGCAAGTTTAGATCCAAAACATACAAACACAAGTGATTTTAGGTTATAACAAATCTTTTTTCATTAAATTTAATTGTGAACAAAACTGTATATATTTTAATTGGAGATAAGATTATTAGGGGTTGTGCAAGTACTCGAGTGTCGAGTATTTTTCGAGCCAAGTATGTACTACTCGACTCGAAGTTTTGGAAAAAAACTCATTGGTTCGAGTCGAGTTCTCTAGCTGACTTATGAAGTGAAAATTATAAATAGATATGTATGTTAAAACAAAATAGTTTAGAGCCTATACGTTGGCTTTTGGCGGCCAATGCAATTCCCGCAAAAACTTATATACAGTGTAGGACTTTGGTGGTCAAAGAGTTAAGAAGGAACAAAAGAAGTTGAAAATAAAAGTAATATGATCAATACTATGAGCCATGTGTAAAGATAATGTGCAGTATTATGCTATTTCAGATGATGGAGATATGATATTTTCTCTGGAAGAGGACCAGGAATCCAACAGCCCTCACTCTTCAAAGAATGCCAGACCCAAGTCCCCCGCGAGACCTATGCGCCAGTCCACACATGTAAATAACCTTATTTTACAAATTAGTAACAGGGTTGAAGGTAGCTAGGTAGGATATTTATTAATCAGAAGTGGAGTAAACTGCATTAAGTGCTTAAAAAAATTGAGTTGACACATCATCTGAGACAGTTTTTGGCAGTTTTTGTTAATTTTCCTCGGTTGTAAATTTGTAGTTTAACTGAAAAGAACATATTAGTGTTGTGTATTTATCTATTTTAATTAGTACTTTTTTATGTTACTCTTCGTATTTATTGTTCCATTTTACTGTTTGTCTGACTGAATTTAAAGCATTGAAGAAGGCATTAATGCGCTTCCTGCAGTACCCTCGATCAGGAATTAATTTTACCGTATTTGTAGATTTTTATTCCAATTTATATAGATAGAAAACCTTTAGTGATAATTTTGTAATTCTTTCACTGTTTTGTTCACAATAACTTTGTCTGCAAAAAAAGTGATTATTGGACATTATAAGTCTGAAATAAAAAAAATATATATTATGAGTATAAAAAACAATTTTTTTAAATAATTTAAAAATTGTAGGATGAACCCAGAAATAACACTAGAATCATTAAGTTCAATTGCTTCCTTAAGTAGAAATATACTTTTGTACTTTGTAGTTGTTTACTTTTAAAAGTAATAGAATAGAAAACTATTTGTTTGTTTGTTGTATTGCACATTTTCAACTACCGGTATTTTCTATACAAAAGTCATTGTAAAAACTGTCAAAAAAATGTTTACAAATAAAAAACCCTTTATCAAAACAAACGCACACTGATAAACAAAACATCAAATTTGTAGACTGTCATTTTAGCGGCAAAGCAACAGTGCTACCTAAACATTTATAATTATAGTTCACGAGAGTCAAATTCATATTATATTTTGTAATATTTATGTAAATCTAGTTTTTGGTTGTTACCAAGTGAAATAGCACATTTATCCCGACGTTCAATACAACCAAATTTGCATGGCAACACACCTTTTGTTATTTGAGTTTTACGCAGAAATTGAATTTAGTAAAAACGCAAAACAAGGAGCAAGACATTTTATAAACATTATAAAAGTGCATTTAGGAGGGATGTATCGGATTTCAAATGAATGAAAGTAGCGGGTACACGGGTGAGACTCGTAAGTCGAATTTGGGGCCTACAGTGGCCAGACGAGTAACCCGCCTAAGACGGCACCAATGGATCAAAAATTTATTTGTATAACCTAAATTTTCAGGAGTTATCAGGAAGTACCAGGTTTAACCGAGCTTTGCTCGTTGGTTTTAATTCACTTTTTTATAGTGTTATAATAATAAAGTTGTTAAATTTAAACAAAAAACCAACTTTTAACAGTTAACAGCTGTTTAAAAAGACTGCTTAAAATAATGTTCCTTTATTTTTGTTTACCTTTTGTTTTTATTTCGTTACCAAAATAGCAACCCATAAGATCAATGTTAAAAATTACGAATTAAAAACTTAAATTTAGACCAAATTTGATTTTTCCTGGGATTGAGGCTGTTTCTAAATTTATTTTTGGGCCAAAACACTCTTAAATGCTAAGTTTAAGCAAAATCTACCCGCTAGATTTCAAGATCGTGCAACACACATCCCTTCAGACATTGCTCGTATTATAGTATAGGATTTCAGAAATTTCCAGGTAATTTACAGGAATAATAACAATACATTTATCAACTCAAAAGGTATTAAGGAAAATTCTTTCTACCAATTGATTGTGAAAAATCTCTCTATAAGTTTAAAGACCTCAGTTATAAAAAGATGGATTAAGTTTTACATTTATATTTTTCTAGTAATTTCTTATTGACAGATGTCTACTGGCAAACAAATTTTTATAATTATCTAGATAGTTGCTAAATTATTTTAATTTTTTTTTGTGAACTTGTGCAAGTTCTAGGTCAAATTACTCCCTTAGAGACTCCTAAAATATTCCAGCTATAACACATTTTCAATACTGACATAGCTTTGATTGTTTCCAGTTGCCCCCCAGAGAGCGCTATGGCGTGGACATCACCCCTCTCGCCTACATACCCGGAGGACACATTGAAAGATATCTCGGAAACCTCAACTTCTTCTTCATCAGAGAAACTTCTTGCATTAGAGAGGTGTGTGTATTAATAAATTTTCACTATAGTGCATGATTGAAAGTAGTGCAGACAAAATGTTGACTACTGCTTTTAATAGTGTATTTATTTATATATTTATTTATTTATTTATTTAAGATCTAATTGCCATACAAATTGATTTATATGGTTAGATCATATAAATGTACAATGTAAACAATTTTAAACTTATACTTCAAACTAACTTAATATAATAAAAATCTTCATCTTCTTTCGAAAAAATCTTCAATTTTGTAATAGCATTTTTGTATCAGGTCTTCTTTCAAAGTCTTCTTAAAAGTTGTATTACTCTTAATTTCTCTGAGTTTTTCTGGTAGTTTATTATAAATTTTCACCATCATAAAGTTTGGACCCTTTTGGTAAAAAGTTGTGTTGCATGTAGGGGTGTTTATAAGTTTCTTGGTTCTTGTGTCGTAATTATGAGTTTCCATTCTTTGTTTAAATTTTGATATATTATTGTGAATAAAACAAGCAGATTGTAATATGTAAAGAGAAGGAAGTGTTAAAATTTTGTGACTTTGAAACAATGGGCGACAGGAATTTGTTCTTGGAATGTTAAAAATTGATCGTAAAACTCTTTTTTGTAATTTAAAAACTCTTTTTGCATCACTGCTTGTTCCCCAGAATATTAAGCCATAAGCAATGTGTGACTGTATATAAGCATGAAATATTAATTTTGTAATGTTAGCTCTGCAACATTTTGACAGGATTTTTATCATGAAGATGCCGCTGCTAATTTTTTTACAAACATCATTTATATGTGGAGTCCAAGACAAGTCACTTGTTATTTTCAGGCCAAGAAATTTAGTTTCATCACTTGTAGTTATATAAGCATCTTCTAACATTAAATATGGATTTGAAATTTTGGTTCTATCTTTATTAAATGACATAAATTTTGTTTTATTGTTATTCACTTTTAAATTATTATCATTGAACCACTGTATAATATTTGAAACTTGTATAAAATTTGATATGTCCAGATCTATATTTTTCATATTTGCGTTATAATATGTAGTATCATCTGCGAATAATATAATTTTACCTTCATTAGGAATATCTGCCAATTGATTTATGTATAATATAAAAAACAAAGGTCCAAGAACTGTTCCTTGTGGTACCCCTACATTCACTGTTGATAATTCTGAAGTTGATGTTGACTTTACTGGATAATCATTCTTCCTTATTTCAGTATAAATTTGTCTGTTGGTTAAAAATGATTCAATCCAATTTAGTGCTTTGTAACTTATTCCAACATTAACATTAATAATTTATTCAGGAGAGATTTGTGGTTTACACTGTCAAACGCCTTTGAAACATCTAAAAACACTGCAGAAGAAGGTGTATTTTGGTCAAGATTTCTTGTGACAAATGAAATTAGTTCATAAATTGCATCTGTGGTGTTTCTTTCTTTCATAAATCCAAATTGTTGATTTGAAATAACAGCAAAATAATCTAAATAATTTATCATTTGTTCATAAACAATTTTTTCTAGAATCTTTGAAAATACTGAAGTCAATGTAATTGGACGTAAGTTATTTATATTAAATTTTTCTTTTTTATTTTTTATAATTGGAATAATTTTGCATATTTTCAGTCTTTCTGGAAACATTCCAGTTGAAAACGAGTTATTTATAATAAATTGTAATGGGGTTGCAATAAAGCAGGCACTATGTTTAACTATAAATGATGGAACATTTTCCGGACCACTTGATGAGGAATTTTTTAGTTGAGATATCACTGCTTTGATATCTCTCTCATTAATTTTGCAAAACTGAAATAGAGAATAGTATTTGTCTCGCATACATCCTTTCAACAGGCTAGGTTCCTTAGAATTGTTCATCATATTTAATATAATAGACGAAAAGTATTCATTTACCTTATTAGCAATAATTTTTGGATCACTGATTTTTTGCCCATCTTCTAAAATTAAGTCTTCATAATCATCCCTTTCATTATTTCCCATCTCAGATTTTATTATATTCCATAACTTCTTAGATTTATTTAGGTTGTTCTTAATTTGATTTGAATAATAATTTTCTTTTGCTGATTTCACAACTTGATTATAAATTTGTTGGTATCTCTTTAAGTGGTTTCCAAAATCTTCAGATTTGTTGTCTCTTCTTCTAAAGTAGAGTTTCTTAAGATTTTCCCTAGATATTAAAATTCCTTTAGTAAGCCAAGGCGTAAATCTTTTTGCATTTATTCTTTTTTTGAAAAGAGGGAAATTTGTGTTAAAATATCTCAAAAATATATCATGAAATTTATTAAACTGGTCTTGTACCGAATTGGCTTTGTAAACTTCATGCCACAATTCATTAGCAAGGTCCATTTTAAAATTTTGAATGTTTAAATCACTAAAATTTCGTATCCAAATGTATTTTGAGTTTTTGCAGATTTTATCAATAGACGATTTAATTATTACAGTAATGGACTGCCCATAGTGATCAGATATAGCAGAGATAATTACACTTAAATCTTTAATTTCTGAAATTTTGTAATTTGTAGCGATATTATCTATACAGGACTCTGAATATGTTGTCACCCTTGTGGGAATATTAACAGTTAACTCCATCCCATATGACTGAAATAAGTTTTTCAGTTCTACAGAGACTTTATCATCTTTGTGTAATGTATTTATGTTGTAATCACCACACATAACACATTTATTAGTTTTTGAAAACAAAGTCTGATGTAAGCACAAATCCAATCCTTTGAAAAATAAATCTAATTTACCACAAGGTGATCTATATGTGCACAAAATGTTAAAGATTTGTTTTCCGTTAGTTATCTTAATGCCACAAACTTCAAAATCTTTCTCAATGCATATTTTGTCAAAATTTAGATTTTGTACTTTGTAACAGTTTTTTACAAAAATGCAAACCCCACCAAATTTTGATATCTTTCTACAGTAAAATGAACCTAAATAATAACCAGGAATAATTATTTTACTAATTTCACTATCTTTTAGGGCGTGATCAGTTACACACAAAATATCAGGATTTTCTTCTTCAAGGAATATTTCAAGTTGTGAAATTTTATTTGAAATGGTTTGTACATTTTGATGAAGAATTTTCAGATCATATATCCCTTTTTTACTAGGCTTCTCAAATCTTAATTTATTAGTTCTTACTAAATTTTCATGTGGTTCTGTAGACTTTCCCCTAAAAAATTAGTTTTATTTCTGAAAACAAAGCACCTTTGAACCATGTGAAAGGGATTTGGTCTTATCTGTAAATTGTCTATTTGCGAATAACCCGATTTATCTTTTATACACCTTTGATGTTTTCTTGTTATAGTGTACGTTTCCTGGCTGTATTTTTCATTATAGGGAGTCAAAACTTGCCTAGTTTCAAAATTTAAGTTTTTACTGATTGTTGTTATAACAGGTATCATATTTATTGAACTGTTACATATAATATTCGGAATGTTGTTTGTTAATAACTTTGTAAATAAAAATTTTCCATTTAAATTTAAGTGAAGACCATGTATGGTGTAATGCTCTCTATTAAGACCAGATAATGACACTAATTTAGAATGCTTATATTTCATAGTTAATGCCTTTAATTTTTGATTTATGATTTTGATTCTTGTATTGAAGTGAACTTTGTCATATCGAAATGGTATAGTACAAATTATAACATTTGTGTCTGGAGTATTTATCAGAGTTTGTTCAAAAGTTTTAATTAATTCACTTTCATTTATCTCCATATCGACATCATTAGTTCCTCCAATAACAATTACATAGTCTTCTTTACCCATATCTTTTGCTATATTTCTTGAATTCTCAACTATATTTTTTAATCTTCCGTTAGGTTTCATCTCAATGGTAACATCATAAGAATATTTTAGCCTCTTTTGAAGGAGTGTGTTTATATTCCTACCGTGGCTGTCAAAAAAAAATTTTGATTTTAGGAGCTGTTTTCCTACTGATGTTTTGTCTATTGTCATTCCTTGGAAGATTTTCTGTACTTCTTAAATTGTTAGGTTCTCTTTTTGTATTATCATTGTGCCTACTAGTTTTCTTATTTCTTGTTATATTTAGACCATCATCTTCTTTATTTATGTTATTAACTTTATCCACTAATATGATTTCTTTCACTGAAGTTTTACATACATTTTCAATGCTGGCCACAGATCTTTCACAAGGTGGTTGTTGATAATATATTTTACTTTTTGGCAAAACTATTGGTTCAGACTCTATTTCTTCAGTTTGTGTTATTGATAAATCTTCGCCAAAAATTTTGAGTGGGGAAAACCTATTCTTATTTACAATTGCATCATTTACCTTGGTTTCAATAGACTTTTGTTTTGATTTTTTCAAAGTAATTTTGTTACTTTTTCTCTTTTTGAATAATTCAAAGGTGTTTGATGTTTTATTCATTGATCTCAAGCAATGTTGCTTTATTTCATTTCCGCTAGACAGATTTACTCCATTTATTGCTTCTTGATTTTGGGAAGTTTCACTACATTCATCCGTATGTTTATGCAGCCCAGTATCATGAAATGTGTTTTTAAAGGTTCCCAATAATTCTGTTAAAACATCTTCGTGTATTACACTATCAATAATATGTTTCAAATTAAGAAGCATGTGTAGCCCACACTCAAAGTTGGATGTCTGTCTAAGACATTTTAGCTCTACAAAATTACATTCGTTCATTTGATCCAATTTGTTAATTAGTTGTTTCGCACAGTTCATATTGAGACCTGGAATACTATCTAAGTGAAAAAAGATTTTATTAAGTTTATTAAATAGAAGTAAACTCCAGTGATTTCCTGTAGATTCAATGTTAGAACAATTGTTGATAGCAAAGAAGACCAGATTCATGTCACCATAAGATAGACCACTTAATGTTTCCTGAATTATTTGCTGATTTGGTTCTAATCTTAATATTGTTGACGTGCTTGGACCTACTAGTAGTATATCGTTTCGGATTGTAGCAATATGGTCACTAAAACAATTAAAATATGCTTGAATATGAGCATCCTCTAACCATAAATCACTATTAGGAATATTTACAGTGGCATTGTTTTTAATTTTAATGGTGTTAACATATTGGTTTTGCAGAATTTTAATGTTGTACTCGATTCTTTCTTTTTCTTTTAATAGGACCTCTAACTCTGTCATACGGGTGGTATTGCTTTTATTCACTTCAGTGTAATATTGTTTCTCCGTTTGTGAGTAGTTTCCCATTTTTTTAAGAACACCAGTCTGCATCCTTGTATTCATTTTTAACTTGATTGAGCTATGATATTTATGTTTTGTTTATGCAAATTATCAGATGTTGGAATAAATAGTATAAATATAATTTAATTTTAGGTTAGATTTCCAATTCAATATATTTTCTGGGTTGTTATTTTAAGTTTAAAATATTCATAAAGAATGTATAAGTATGTCAAATAAAATTTTAAATCCTATTATACCTAATATAACTACTACTTACTGAGTAAAGAAAATTTTATAATATTATCTGTTAAAATGAGAGGCACAAATTTTTGCTTTCAAATCACTTGCAATCAGTATTTTTAAGAACAAATTTTCAGGAAGGTGATTACAAAGTCCATGTGGTAAAAACAAAAATATCAAATTAGGTCCAAGTAATATCACTATAAATAGGTGAAGTATGTCAAAAAATTATAAATAAATGCTTGTGCCATGTGATAATGTCTTCAAAATGTTCAGATAAGTTCTTCCAGTTAGTATGTGCTTACACAATATCCAAAATGAAAGTTGATCCGGGGCGTTGCAGGGAGGAGGGATGAGTGGTTTCGTCCACAGTTTCGTAGCTGAAGTTCTCGCCATCATCAGGGCTCATGTGACCGCTCTCGGAGGTAATGCTATGGTGGCGTTCTTCCTCAACGAGTGCATCATACTGAACAACCCTCATAAAAACCATGTAAGTTTCTTTTTGAATATTTAGACCTACCATTTATAAAACAAATTAAAGGTAATAAATATTGAAAGCATTGTCTTCCCTCCTCATCCAATGGCCTCTCTCAAGTTTTAGATCAATACTCATAGATTGTTTAAAAGGGGTGAGTAGTGTGATAACTTTAACTAACTGCTTACAAACTCAGCATCAGAAACTGGCACAATTAAGTTGACTTAAATAACAATAACAGCAGCAATAAACTAATGATTGTGATGTATTTGTAAGTGTAAAGGAGAACAACCTAGAAGCTTGTGTACCCTTGGACTATGGAGAGAAAAAAAGAACAAGGGCTGTTTAATTCCTTTAGTGTTACCAAATGCCACATATAATTCAAACTTGTAACGTAATCCATGAGTAACATGCACCATTTGTTTATTGTGTTATCTGGCGTAGTGGGTTCATAGTTTTACCAGCTAATGAGACAGCCCCTGTATATTACATTGCAACAGTACTCCTTGGCCCTGGTTTACCCAGTTTATTTAAAAAGATAGAAGTGATACTCTTAGGCCGGTTCCTACGTGGGCGACAGATGCGACGCGACGAGACGGACAGAAGCAACACCAGCGGAAAGCTTGTAACGCCATTATGTTGTAGATTGTTGTGTTCTACGTGGACAAGCATTGCGGGCGACACGAGCGACACCGGCGTCTTTCAATAATTGAAACAATTACTAAAAAATATATCACACAACAATCATTGTCGCTGTGAACGCTAGCGTCGACGGCGGGCGCGTTCTATGTGAGCGATGCTGGCGACACCAGCGACAGCAGCAACACTTTGCGCGCAACAACAGCGACCAGATATGATTTTCAAAATACACTCGCAACGCACGCTGCCAAATCGTAGCTCCTGTCGTCCACTAAGAACGCTCCAATGCTTATACATTGGTTTGAAATTTTGTCGCTCTCGTCGCGTCGCATCTGTCGCCCACGTAGGAACCGGCCTTAGCTTGTGTTGAATAATAAAATCCTTTTTTGCTCTACCATCAACATTGTGTCAATTTGATCCATTAAGAGGGGCCTAAAGGGCCCCTCTCAGAACGTCATGCAGTGCTTTTCCTGCTCCTATTTTGCGCCTTTATTTTAAATCCGATAAAGATGGGAGGTGTTTTAAATGAACATAAAGACTTGACTAGGTACTTGATTTGCTTTTTGATTTTTTTTTATGTATTTTTAATCCATATTAAGATATAATGGTTCAGAGTTGATAAACTTTAGATCAACTTTAGACCATCATAGCTCAATATGGATTCAAAATATCTAAAAAATTTAAAAGCAAATCAAATAGCCCAAGTCTTTATGTTTCATTTAAAACCCCTCCCAACTTTATCAGCCTCTACTGGCAGCCGCTGAAACTACTGGGCGCACAGACTTTAAATGTAGATAATGAATAGCATGTATTAATTAAAAGGCCTGTTTTCTGCGGCCAAATCTCCCCCCTCAATATCATCTACCTGAGACTTCTTGTGTCTCATACGTATTTTTAGCCACAGTGTTTTATACAGAATACTGGATATTGTTTCTCACCTTCAGTATATTTGTGACCAATGCAAAACGATTCAGGTAGTTTCCGCAATGGCCACTTGACATATTAGTAATAATTGCTGACAAAATAATCGCTCTATCCCTTTAGCCCCGTCTTAAACTCCATGATTTCCTTGCAGCCAAAGTTTCACACTTCATTTATGTGAGTACTCAGCGCTGAAGATTGGTATACATAAAAAAAATACTCCAAAGAAAAGTAGTAAATGCCAACCAGCTATCACAAGTGATTGCTGTAATACAACAAGGTGTGTACCAGTCAAGAAAAAGTCGGAAGTCAGAAATTTTGTGAGGTCGTGAAAAGTTATGAAAAATTTAAGAATTTAAGTTTTTGGTAGGGAAAAACTTATTTTATCATAAAACTAAAAATGTTATAGTATTTTAAAAAACTTAAATATTTATTTTTTAGAATTTTACAAAAATATGGGTTGTGAGGCTGCTCTTTTGGTAATTGATTTTCAGCAAAGTGGCTTGGAAAGGTCGGGGAAAAGTGAAGAAATCGTTTGTAAAATTTAGTAGACACCCTTTTCAAGTAATCAATGTCCATGTTACAGGGCCAATGTCTGATCAACGTTGGTGGGGACGCAGTCTCAGTGTCATACATAGACTGACACCACGCTCTGCCCTGTGTCTCCAGCTAGCACAGGCGATTGCTGTACTACAAGTAATCAATGCCCAATGTTACAGGGCCAATGTCTGATCAACGTTGGTGGGGACGCAGTCTCAGTGTCATACATAGACTGACACCACGCTTTGCCCTGTGTCTCCAGCTAGCACAGGCGATTGCTGTACTACAAGTAATCAATGCCCAATGTTACAGGGCCAATGTCTGATCAACGTTGGTGGGGACGCAGTCTCAGTGTCATACATAGACTGACACCACGCTCTGCCCTGTGTCTCCAGCTAGCACAGGCGATTGCTGTACTACAAGTAATCAATGCCCAATGTTACAGGGCCAATGTCTGATCAACGTTGGTGGGGACGCAGTCTCAGTGTCATACATAGACTGACACCACGCTCTGCCCTGTGTCTCCAGCTAGCACAGGCGATTGCTGTACTACAAGTAATCAATGTCCATGTTACAGGGCCAATGTCTGATCAACGTTGGTGGGGACGCAGTCTCAGTGTCATACATAGACTGACACCACGCTTTGCCCTGTGTCTCCAGCTAGCACAGGCGATTGCTGTACTACAAGTAATCAATGCCCAATGTTACAGGGTAAATGTCTGATCAACGTTGGTGGGGACGCAGTCTCAGTGTCATACATAGACTGACACCACGCTCTGCCCTGTGTCTCCAGCTAGCACAGGCGATTGCTGTACTACAAGTAATCAATGTCCATGTTACAGGGCCAATGTCTGATCAACGTTGGTGGGGACGCAGTCTCAGTGTCATACATAGACTGACACCACGCTTTGCCCTGTGTCTCCAGCTAGCACAGGCGATTGCTGTACTACAAGTAATCAATGCCCAATGTTACAGGGCCAATGTCTGATCAACGTTGGTGGGGACGCAGTCTCAGTGTCATACATAGACTGACACCACGCTCTGCCCTGTGTCTCCAGCTAGCACAGGCGATTGCTGTACTACAAGTAATCAATGTCCATGTTACAGGGCCAATGTCTGATCAACGTTGGTGGGGACGCAGTCTCAGTGTCATACATAGACTGACACCACGCTTTGCCCTGTGTCTCCAGCTAGCACAGGCGATTGCTGTACTACAAGTAATCAATGCCCAATGTTACAGGGCCAATGTCTGATCAACGTTGGTGGGGACGCAGTCTCAGTGTCATACATAGACTGACACCACGCTCTGCCCTGTGTCTCCAGCTAGCACAGGCGATTGCTGTACTACAAGTAATCAATGTCCATGTTACAGGGCCAATGTCTGATCAACGTTGGTGGGGACGCAGTCTCAGTGTCATACATAGACTGACACCACGCTTTGCCCTGTGTCTCCAGCTAGCACAGGCGATTGCTGTACTACAAGTAATCAATGCCCAATGTTACAGGGCCAATGTCTGATCAACGTTGGTGGGGACGCAGTCTCAGTGTCATACATAGACTGACACCACGCTTTGCCCTGTGTCTCCAGCTAGCACAGGCGATTGCTGTACTACAAGTAATCAATGTCCATGTTACAGGGCCAATGTCTGATCAACGTTGGTGGGGACGCAGTCTCAGTGTCATACATAGACTGACACCACGCTCTGCCCTGTGTCTCTAGCTAGCACAGGCGATTGCTGTACTACAAGTAATCAATGTCCATGTTGCAGGGCCAATGTCTGATCAACGTTGGTGGGGACGCAGTCTCAGTGTCATACATAGACTGACACCACGCTCTGCCCTGTGTCTCCAGCTAGCACAGGCGATTGCTGTACTACAAGTAATCAGTGTCCATGTTACAGGGCCAATGTCTGATCAACGTTGGTGGGGACGCAGTCTCAGTGTCATACATAGACTGACACCACGCTCTGCCCTGTGTCTCCAGCTAGCACAGGCGATTGCTGTACTACAAGTAATCAATGCCCAATGTTACAGGGCCAATGTCTGATCAACGTTGGTGGGGACGCAGTCTCAGTGTCATACATAGACTGACACCACGCTCTGCCCTGTGTCTCCAGCTAGCACAGGCGATTGCTGTACTACAAATAACAAGTTCCTCAATGAACCATCCAACATAATGTATTTATACATAGTAGCAATCATGAACTGTTGTTTAACATTTACTCAAAAGTTCTATCATGGGATAAGTGCCCGTCCATTGTATTATTGTGTGTATAATCCTATAATGTGTTAAAATATATATGTATCTAGATAAATATACGTGCGTGTTCAGTGGTTAAAAATTGGAATTATTAAGGGTTTGTGAACATTATGATTATGAACTATAACATGCATTTTAACTATAGTTAATTTGTTTTCAGTTATAATCATCAAGAAATATTTTTGTTTATTTTTTTAACAACCTTTTAAGATTTACATAATTGGTTATAATTGGTTTATAAAAATGGTTTTGTTTTATAGAGTTTACTCCAAAACTGAATACAAATTTAAACTATTCCTGCAACTACTCCTTCCCTAATATCCCAATGCATGTTCTAGGTCATATAGCTTACTAATTTACAATAAATAAATTTAATTGGCTGTGCCATAATTTTAAACCATTTGTTGTTTTAACTACGTTTTTAAGGCTCAATTGTTGCATAAATTTTTTTTCCGATTTTAAGATACAGAGACACAATTATATGTTATAAGTTGTACCAATGTATAAATATTCTGTAAGTAGAGACTTTGTTGAAGAAACATTTTAACTGATGAACTAAAAAATTATTTTGGCACTTAACTAATCGGCTTGAATAAAATTTTGTTTTTTATCACAAAAGATTATGCTAATTGAAATCATTTTAAAGTGCATGTGCATACTTTTTCATAGACAAATATGCTTATGCTTGAAAATAAACATAATTTGTAAAAAGTAAGCATACTCTATCCTTTAGGAGTGAAACTAAAAACTAATAACATGTGATGTCTCTTCTTCAAGAATTATGTACTATACATTGGATGTATAGAATAAAAATGGGTGCCATTTATCATGTATTTTGCTGTAGTTAGTTGTAGTAATAAAAGTTACCTAAGTATTTTTAGTTTTAACTCTTGCAGCATTGAGTGTTAATTTTCTTGGTAAAAACATGGGAATTCACATTAAAGTCTTGTTGTAAGGTGGTCTCATGAGAGGTTTTGTGCCCTCCAAATAATAAGTAGTTGTTAAGATAGGACTTCGAGGTCTCTTTTTAGGTCAGTGTCAACCTATAATCATTTATCAAAACTTTAAATCTTGTATCTTCTTAAAATTTGTCACTATTGTTTATGGACCTCTATAAATCAAGCCGGTTCTTGATGAGAGTTTGTAGTATTTTGTGAAATATCTGCGTACCTGGATTATATTCTTTTGTAGGCAACATAAGTCAACACTGTGTGCCAAACGGTAGAGACTAACTTTTCAGTTTAAATTTAGAAGCATTAGTGATTGTGTTTTGCATCAGTACTTATATAACATATTTTATTATTGTAAACTTGTTAAGAAAAAGCCTCTCTTGTCATATTGTTTAATATTTCTAATATTTTGTTGGTTAATCTCTTTGGGAATTAGTCTTATTAATATTGCAGGGTAAAAATAACTATTCTTGTCAAAATATGTAAAAATTTAAAAGCATTAAGGTCCGCACTGGGCGAACATTCGTGGCAAACTTGTTCGTCGAACACTAAAATCAACAAACATTCTTAACGAACAATTAACCGGCCATATGATTTACATTCTAAAAGGTTAGCAACGAACAAACAAATGTTCGGAAGAACTTTGTTCGGCGAACGTGTTCGGCCAGTGCGGACGTGGCTTTAGTGATAGTGTTGTGCATCAGTACTTAAATTACAAATAATTTTATTATTGTTAGCTCATTAAGAAGAAGCCTCTCTTTACAACATTTCTAACATTTTGTTGGTTAATCTGTATGAGAATTTCTGTCTTGTAAATATTACAGGGTAAAAATAACTGCTCTTGTCATTTTAAAGAAGTCATTTTTTTAATTCTCGTGGAGTGTAAAAGTAATTTTTTGTAAAGGCAACCAAAGTTTTCACCTATGCTTTATTTTACCCCAACCAATGTCACTTTAATGATTAAGATACAATTAATATTGCTTCATAAGATGACAATTTCGTTGTTGGGTGATAAAAAATATTGCTATGTTGTTGAAAGGTTCAATTAATTTAATTTACGAAACATGAAACAAGAGAAGCAGTCAATTGCCAAAAACTAGTTTAATTTTACCTGAGGTAATTTCTTGTAAGTTTATGTTAAAAACAGTATTTCATAAACTAATTCGATTTGTATTGTTGTTGGACTAATTATTTTATTGTGCCTTACTGAGGGAAGCAATTAATTCAATTGAATCATTTATAATTGACATCCATATTGTTAAGCTTGTTTTAGATTAAATAGTCAAAATACTTTATTGTTTAGGGGACTTGCCAACAAATTTCAGGGTATCCACATAGGTACATATATTAAGCATTAAGCTCAAGTACCTTTGGTATATCTGACTATTTCTATTTTACAGTTGAGAAAATAAAAACATTTTACAGGGTGAATGAATGAATGAATGAAAAGGTTTATTTCAAAAATACAAATACAGTACAAATATTCACAATATATACATATAAGACATGAAATGTCCCCCACATGGGCATCCGCCTGTGGGTGGGGAACGAGTCCTTATCAGCTGTACATAAAAAAACTTTTTTTAAATAAACATAGCTCTTAACTACACAATAAATCTAACCTATTTAATTTACTTTTATGTAAAGAACAACTTATATCTAACATAAAAAATTAAAAGTAAAAAAAGCACAAAAAAGCACAACAGTCGTTTGCACAGAGAAGGGGAATTAAAATTCTTACTTAAAATTATAAAAACAACAGAAAAACCTGAACCATTCATACCGGAACCAGACACACACACATTCACACAATTTCTCTCTCTCACTCTCTCTCATTTTTCTCCATTCCCTCACCCGCTCACGCACCCCGCACGCACACAGAGACATACGACAAGAACACACAACCGAATCTTACAATTAATTCATTATTATCTATATTGTGAAGAAAAAAATTTCCTAACTTCGTTCCTACCGGTATCAATTAACCACTGATTTATAAGCTTTTTGAATGTGTATAAACTGCAGTGAGCCGGATTTTTTAAAAATGAAGGAAGTTTTGTGAAAACAAAATTAATAATATAAATTATTTAGTATCATATTTATTGAACTGTTACATATAATATTCGGAATGTTGTTTGTTAATAACTTTGTAAATAAAAATTTTCCATTTAAATTTAAGTGAAGACCATGTATGGTGTAATGCTCTCTATTAAGACCAGATAATGACACTAATTTAGAATGCTTATATTTCATAGTTAATGCCTTTAATTTTTGATTTATGATTTTGATTCTTGTATTGAAGTGAACTTTGTCATATCGAAATGGTATAGTACAAATTATAACATTTGTGTCTGGAGTATTTATCAGAGTTTGTTCAAAAGTTTTAATTAATTCACTTTCATTTATCTCCATATCGACATCATTAGTTCCTCCAATAACAATTACATAGTCTTCTTTACCCATATCTTTTGCTATATTTCTTGAATTCTCAACTATATTTTTTAATCTTCCGTTAGGTTTCATCTCAATGGTAACATCATAAGAATATTTTAGCCTCTTTTGAAGGAGTGTGTTTATATTCCTACCGTGGCTGTCAAAAAAAAATTTTGATTTTAGGAGCTGTTTTCCTACTGATGTTTTGTCTATTGTCATTCCTTGGAAGATTTTCTGTACTTCTTAAATTGTTAGGTTCTCTTTTTGTATTATCATTGTGCCTACTAGTTTTCTTATTTCTTGTTATATTTAGACCATCATCTTCTTTATTTATGTTATTAACTTTATCCACTAATATGATTTCTTTCACTGAAGTTTTACATACATTTTCAATGCTGGCCACAGATCTTTCACAAGGTGGTTGTTGATAATATATTTTACTTTTTGGCAAAACTATTGGTTCAGACTCTATTTCTTCAGTTTGTGTTATTGATAAATCTTCGCCAAAAATTTTGAGTGGGGAAAACCTATTCTTATTTACAATTGCATCATTTACCTTGGTTTCAATAGACTTTTGTTTTGATTTTTTCAAAGTAATTTTGTTACTTTTTCTCTTTTTGAATAATTCAAAGGTGTTTGATGTTTTATTCATTGATCTCAAGCAATGTTGCTTTATTTCATTTCCGCTAGACAGATTTACTCCATTTATTGCTTCTTGATTTTGGGAAGTTTCACTACATTCATCCGTATGTTTATGCAGCCCAGTATCATGAAATGTGTTTTTAAAGGTTCCCAATAATTCTGTTAAAACATCTTCGTGTATTACACTATCAATAATATGTTTCAAATTAAGAAGCATGTGTAGCCCACACTCAAAGTTGGATGTCTGTCTAAGACATTTTAGCTCTACAAAATTACATTCGTTCATTTGATCCAATTTGTTAATTAGTTGTTTCGCACAGTTCATATTGAGACCTGGAATACTATCTAAGTGAAAAAAGATTTTATTAAGTTTATTAAATAGAAGTAAACTCCAGTGATTTCCTGTAGATTCAATGTTAGAACAATTGTTGATAGCAAAGAAGACCAGATTCATGTCACCATAAGATAGACCACTTAATGTTTCCTGAATTATTTGCTGATTTGGTTCTAATCTTAATATTGTTGACGTGCTTGGACCTACTAGTAGTATATCGTTTCGGATTGTAGCAATATGGTCACTAAAACAATTAAAATATGCTTGAATATGAGCATCCTCTAACCATAAATCACTATTAGGAATATTTACAGTGGCATTGTTTTTAATTTTAATGGTGTTAACATATTGGTTTTGCAGAATTTTAATGTTGTACTCGATTCTTTCTTTTTCTTTTAATAGGACCTCTAACTCTGTCATACGGGTGGTATTGCTTTTATTCACTTCAGTGTAATATTGTTTCTCCGTTTGTGAGTAGTTTCCCATTTTTTTAAGAACACCAGTCTGCATCCTTGTATTCATTTTTAACTTGATTGAGCTATGATATTTATGTTTTGTTTATGCAAATTATCAGATGTTGGAATAAATAGTATAAATATAATTTAATTTTAGGTTAGATTTCCAATTCAATATATTTTCTGGGTTGTTATTTTAAGTTTAAAATATTCATAAAGAATGTATAAGTATGTCAAATAAAATTTTAAATCCTATTATACCTAATATAACTACTACTTACTGAGTAAAGAAAATTTTATAATATTATCTGTTAAAATGAGAGGCACAAATTTTTGCTTTCAAATCACTTGCAATCAGTATTTTTAAGAACAAATTTTCAGGAAGGTGATTACAAAGTCCATGTGGTAAAAACAAAAATATCAAATTAGGTCCAAGTAATATCACTATAAATAGGTGAAGTATGTCAAAAAATTATAAATAAATGCTTGTGCCATGTGATAATGTCTTCAAAATGTTCAGATAAGTTCTTCCAGTTAGTATGTGCTTACACAATATCCAAAATGAAAGTTGATCCGGGGCGTTGCAGGGAGGAGGGATGAGTGGTTTCGTCCACAGTTTCGTAGCTGAAGTTCTCGCCATCATCAGGGCGATTGCTGTACTACAAGTAATCAATGTCCATGTTGCAGGGCCAATGTCTGATCAACGTTGGTGGGGACGCAGTCTCAGTGTCATACATAGACTGACACCACGCTCTGCCCTGTGTCTCCAGCTAGCACAGGCGATTGCTGTACTACAAGTAATCAATGTCCATGTTACAGGGCCAATGTCTGATCAACGTTGGTGGGGACGCAGTCTCAGTGTCATACATAGACTGACACCACGCTCTGCCCTGTGTCTCCAGCTAGCACAGGCGATTGCTGTACTACAAGTAATCAATGCCCAATGTTACAGGGCCAATGTCTGATCAACGTTGGTGGGGACGCAGTCTCAGTGTCATACATAGACTGACACCACGCTCTGCCCTGTGTCTCCAGCTAGCACAGGCGATTGCTGTACTACAAATAACAAGTTCCTCAATGAACCATCCAACATAATGTATTTATACATAGTAGCAATCATGAACTGTTGTTTAACATTTACTCAAAAGTTCTATCATGGGATAAGTGCCCGTCCATTGTATTATTGTGTGTATAATCCTATAATGTGTTAAAATATATATGTATCTAGATAAATATACGTGCGTGTTCAGTGGTTAAAAATTGGAATTATTAAGGGTTTGTGAACATTATGATTATGAACTATAACATGCATTTTAACTATAGTTAATTTGTTTTCAGTTATAATCATCAAGAAATATTTTTGTTTATTTTTTTAACAACCTTTTAAGATTTACATAATTGGTTATAATTGGTTTATAAAAATGGTTTTGTTTTATAGAGTTTACTCCAAAACTGAATACAAATTTAAACTATTCCTGCAACTACTCCTTCCCTAATATCCCAATGCATGTTCTAGGTCATATAGCTTACTAATTTACAATAAATAAATTTAATTGGCTGTGCCATAATTTTAAACCATTTGTTGTTTTAACTACGTTTTTAAGGCTCAATTGTTGCATAAATTTTTTTTCCGATTTTAAGATACAGAGACACAATTATATGTTATAAGTTGTACCAATGTATAAATATTCTGTAAGTAGAGACTTTGTTGAAGAAACATTTTAACTGATGAACTAAAAAATTATTTTGGCACTTAACTAATCGGCTTGAATAAAATTTTGTTTTTTATCACAAAAGATTATGCTAATTGAAATCATTTTAAAGTGCATGTGCATACTTTTTCATAGACAAATATGCTTATGCTTGAAAATAAACATAATTTGTAAAAAGTAAGCATACTCTATCCTTTAGGAGTGAAACTAAAAACTAATAACATGTGATGTCTCTTCTTCAAGAATTATGTACTATACATTGGATGTATAGAATAAAAATGGGTGCCATTTATCATGTATTTTGCTGTAGTTAGTTGTAGTAATAAAAGTTACCTAAGTATTTTTAGTTTTAACTCTTGCAGCATTGAGTGTTAATTTTCTTGGTAAAAACATGGGAATTCACATTAAAGTCTTGTTGTAAGGTGGTCTCATGAGAGGTTTTGTGCCCTCCAAATAATAAGTAGTTGTTAAGATAGGACTTCGAGGTCTCTTTTTAGGTCAGTGTCAACCTATAATCATTTATCAAAACTTTAAATCTTGTATCTTCTTAAAATTTGTCACTATTGTTTATGGACCTCTATAAATCAAGCCGGTTCTTGATGAGAGTTTGTAGTATTTTGTGAAATATCTGCGTACCTGGATTATATTCTTTTGTAGGCAACATAAGTCAACACTGTGTGCCAAACGGTAGAGACTAACTTTTCAGTTTAAATTTAGAAGCATTAGTGATTGTGTTTTGCATCAGTACTTATATAACATATTTTATTATTGTAAACTTGTTAAGAAAAAGCCTCTCTTGTCATATTGTTTAATATTTCTAATATTTTGTTGGTTAATCTCTTTGGGAATTAGTCTTATTAATATTGCAGGGTAAAAATAACTATTCTTGTCAAAATATGTAAAAATTTAAAAGCATTAAGGTCCGCACTGGGCGAACATTCGTGGCGAACTTGTTCGTCGAACACTAAAATCAACAAACATTCTTAACGAACAATTAACCGGCCATATGATTTACATTCTAAAAGGTTAGCAACGAACAAACAAATGTTCGGAAGAACTTTGTTCGGCGAACATGTTCGGCCAGTGCGGACGCGGCTTTAGTGATAGTGTTGTGCATCAGTACTTAAATTACAAATAATTTTATTATTGTTAGCTCATTAAGAAGCCTCTCTTTACAACATTTCTAACATTTTGTTGGTTAATCTGTATGAGAATTTCTGTCTTGTAAATATTCCAGGGTAAAAATAACTGCTCTTGTCATTTTAAAGAAGTCATTTTTTTAATTCTCGTGGAGTGTAAAAGTAATTTTTTGTAAAGGCAACCAAAGTTTTCACCTATGCTTTATTTTACCCCAACCAATGTCACTTTAATGATTAAGATACAATTAATATTGCTTCATAAGATGACAACTTCGTTGTTGGGTGATAAAAAATATTGCTATGTTGTTGAAAGGTTCAATTAATTTAATTTACGAAACATGAAACAAGAGAAGCAGTCAATTGCCAAAAACTAGTTTAATTTTACCTGAGGTAATTTCTTGTAAGTTTATGTTAAAAACAGTATTTCATAAACTAATTCGATTTGTATTGTTGTTGGACTAATTATTTTATTGTGCCTTACTGAGGGAAGCAATTAATTCAATTGAATCATTTATAATTGACATCCATATTGTTAAGCTTGTTTTAGATTAAATAGTCAAAATACTTTATTGTTTAGGGGACTTGCCAACAAATTTCAGGGTATCCACATAGGTACATATATTAAGCATTAAGCTCAAGTACCTTTGGTATATCTGACTATTTCTATTTTACAGTTGAGAAAATAAAAACATTTTACAGGGTGAATGAATGAATGAATGAAAAGGTTTATTTCAAAAATACAAATACAGTACAAATATTCACAATATATACATATAAGACATGAAATGTCCCCCACATGGGCATCCGCCTGTGGGTGGGGAACGAGTCCTTATCAGCTGTACATAAAAAAACTTTTTTTAAATAAACATAGCTCTTAACTACACAATAAATCTAACCTATTTAATTTACTTTTATGTAAAGAACAACTTATATCTAACATAAAAAATTAAAAGTAAAAAAAGCACAAAAAAGCACAACAGTCGTTTGCACAGAGAAGGGGAATTAAAATTCTTACTTAAAATTATAAAAACAACAGAAAAACCTGAACCATTCATACCGGAACCAGACACACACACATTCACACAATTTCTCTCTCTCACTCTCTCTCATTTTTCTCCATTCCCTCACCCGCTCACGCACCCCGCACGCACACAGAGACATACGACAAGAACACACAACCGAATCTTACAATTAATTCATTATTATCTATATTGGGAAGAAAAAAATTTCCTAACTTCGTTCCTACCGGTATCAATTAACCACTGATTTATAAGCTTTTTGAATGTGTATAAACTGCAGTGAGCCGGATTTTTTAAAAATGAAGGAAGTTTTGTGAAAACAAAATTAATAATATAATGCGAAGATGTTGACGTGATGGTTTTAATTAATCTAGGAGTGACAATCCCGACATTAGCTGCCGTTCTTGTTGAATAAGGGTGCTTAATTTCGTCAAAAATATTATTTCTGTTTTTGAAAATGTAAGACACTATAGTTCTAAGGTAAAGTTGTGCTATATTAAGGACCTTAAATTCATCAAAAAGAAGTTCGGTGGAAAAACGACGACTTTTTTTAAGAGCAGCTTTAATAATAGACTTTTGAGTAATTTCTAGAGGGGAAATGATGCTTTGATAGCAGCCACCCCAGGCAAGGTTCCCATATTGCAATAAGGATTGAATATAAGCATAATAGATAGTTTTCATTAGGTCTGGCAAAAAATATTTACTAATTGACGAAAAAATATAAATAAATTTTCTTAATTTAGTATTTAAATAGTGAATGTGAGAATTCCATTTCAAACGATTGTCAAAAAATACTCCTAAATACTTATATTCTGAAACAATCTCAACACATTCACACTTCACACTCGCACACCCTTGCATACCACCACATGAATGCAAGCGCAGTTCGGCGTTCACTGGATCACAGTCAGCTCTGATAGAGATTGGCAGACATTTTGTTTTCGAAAGATTTACTGTGAGCCGACTTTGGTCAAACCAACGCTTGACGGTGATTGGTCATTTGCAGCTAAATTTGTGTAGGATGAAAATACATTGATGTGTACAAAGGTTAAATAGCCAATACAATATGGTTTGTTTAGTTTTGTTGTATAGTATGTTGTAGAGTATTTTATATGTGTTTTCCGAATTTAACCTTGAACTAGATCTCGATTTTACCTGTTCTGAGGATACCCTGAAATCCATTACCCTGGGTATTATAATACCACGTGGATGGTGCTTAATGTTAACACGTTCACAGCGGCATGAGAGCGATCAAATGCCATCCTGGTGGGTGCGATCGCTCCCTAACTGCAGTGCGATACTAAGTGATTTATTTTTAGAACAGGATCTGAACAAGAACACACTTGCACAGCACTACTCAGTAGTATATTGTATTTGGTGGTCACGTGGATTTCCCCTGGACAGGGCTGTTGCTACAGTACTGGGGTGGTGGTTTCGATAAAGGATGGCGGTGAGGTCCACGAAAAATCATGCTGCTGCGAACGTGTTAAACAATAATTATTTATCAATCGAATTGGTGAAAAAAATCTAAATAAATAAGAAAATAGTGCATATTTGAAATATTTTACCTCAACAATAAGTGTATTGCATATTACATGTAAATTTGCTTAATAAGCCCTTTGGACAAATGTCACTAAAGGAATTAAATTAAATTGAACGTCAACAATAAATAAATAAAAATAAGAACTTCCCTCAAATATTTTTTTACGTACAATAGAGTTGATAAATCTTTGCTGTAAATAAAGTTTTGAATGTGTACAGTAATATTTTAAGTATAGAAAAACACTACCAATACATGTTTTTCTTAAGACAGCATTTATTCGACTATTCCTTTACCATACATACGTAAAATGATTAATATAAAAGAAATTGGTTTCCATTAATAATTTTTGTGTTTATTGATTCTTTTTGATCTCTAATAGGTTTTTTTTCTGAAAGCTTTGTAAAAATATCCATAAATTTAATTTGCTCCTAGATTTATCTATTATACAAAAATAAAAGAAATTTGTCACGTAAGGCAAATTACAAGTGCATTTTTTTTACTTTCTTACAGATGTTAAGTATACACTATTTTCTTACAAATTATTACAAAATAGATTTATCAAATAATTAATCATATTGCCAGATGACCT
Source organism: Neoaliturus tenellus (assembly GCA_030545055.2). Taxonomy (NCBI): domain Eukaryota; kingdom Metazoa; phylum Arthropoda; class Insecta; order Hemiptera; family Cicadellidae; genus Neoaliturus; species Neoaliturus tenellus. Next base: position 220,830,832 of record CM061532.1, read on the forward strand.
GTATATCACATTATAGTTTCAAGAGTTAAGGTCTACACGATGATCCCAGTTCATACATTAAATGCAATGTCAATTTTTAAAACGCTTGAATTTCATTGTATTTATTTTATTATATATTGTAGTAGTGTTTTTATAGATTAGGAAAATTAAAATTAGCAATTTCTACACTGTAGAAGTACACAAAACCTTTTTTGTGACAAAATATTTAAATCCCAGTTTATTAGACCAAAATTCTAGAGTTAGTTAAAATAGCTTTGGTATCAGAAAAATATATGATTAACATAAATAAATAAATATCCCTTTAGTGGGCTTTTATTATACCATTTTAAAGCTTTTTATTTTATATGAGTGAAAAAGCTTCTTCCTTGAAAGCCCATGGCATAATTTAGCCTTTTAGAAAATTATAGAAAAAAAATAACTTTGTGGTCAAGTTAAGAAAGGGAAAGGTGCATACGAGCTGTACCAGTTTTCGTTGTTGAACTGTTTTAGAGATTGATCCAGGGAAACACAATGCTTCACAAAGTTTATGGTACATCTTTAATCCAACTTTCTGCAATTAAAGTTCAAAGTATTTTAATTTCAATAATATTTCCAAATAAAGTTTTTATGAGTTTCTTTGCCATGGGAGTTTTTGACGTTTTTAACGGTGCAAACCTTACTTGTCACTATCTAATGTCAACCTCTTGTTACATAGCGTGATTATAGGCTAATAAAAATGGCAACTGAGTCCAGGATCTAACCTGTCGGAACTGGCAGCCTCAGCATTATCAGGTAGCACCATAACCATACAGTCAATTTTCATGATTATTTTGAAATTTTTCCCCACATAGGCCTTATGTTTGTGTAACAAAATCCATGATAATTTCTTCTTAAAAACGTGCGAACTAATTAATTTATTTTGAGTGATTAATCTATGGTAATGAATATGGAAACATAATTCAATCAAGTTTACCATCTTGCTTAAACATTAAATAGATCCTCGAGTTGTGGGGGGAGGGGACTTACAATTCTATTTATTTCCCCTCGGCCAGTGTCAACAATCCATTGCACAACTCTCTTGGTACACCCTCTTTGATTCTTAAATTCCTTATGGAACATTCAGCAAAATATAGAGCAATTTTAGTAGAAATCTGATTTTGAGACTTACATTTGAAAGCTAGAGTCAAGTTGTTCTCTAGTACTGTAACTATGAATATTCTGAGAAAATACATAACATTTATTTTTCCTCACTGAAAAACCAAATATTGCCAATAATTCTAACTGACTAATACAAACATTTGAAGATATAAAATTACTTAGTTAAAAATTGTGTTGGTTTTTGTAAAGCAAATTGAATGAATAGTTTTTTACACTAAAGGTAGAAATACTAACTGGATGGCGCCAATGCACACCACTAGATCGGTACTTAAAAACACTGAATGCATCTTAACCACAGTACTGTCTGCGACATAAACATTTGCCGTTTTTTTATTAACTACATAAAAAAATTGGTAACTTATAAAGCTACACAATACTTTGGAGAAAGTAGCAAATAAAGTGAAATTGATCTAATTAAACATATTTTGAAAATAAGTTTTCTATATTCTGAAAATATATAACTTTGTCCATGAGGAATTTTTCTACAAGTGATTTTTCTCCAAAAAATTAGGGGTAAAATTGAAAATTGGAATTGTTTATTTTCATATGCAAGGTATTTGTTTCTTTATTGATACAAGATGTTCCAGTAGTCCCGCTAATCGGAACTAATTGGGACTGGTCCTTGTTCGGTCTAGCAAATTTTCGGGAAAAGCAAAATTCATAAATAACGCATGATTTTGACTTATTTACTCCTGTCATTTGCCCGGATGAGAGGTGTATAATGTAAGATCTTGGCACTTAATGCCACAAAAAGTGTTTGCTAAATAATGTGAAATAAAATTTAAACACAGTAATAAAGTTTGACAACAACGATCAAACCATAGAAAAGCGGCCACATTAACGACAGATTTGGGTCCAACTGTAAATTATGTGTAATATCAATGATTAGAAGTTTGCTGTAAAGAAAAGGTAGCACAATGTGTTCGAAATAGGCGGATTTTTCCGAATGACAATAATGATCGTGACAAAAGAAACAGCTGCTGTTTATTGGTAACAAAGCTACACCTCATCTGATCCATCACAATCATCATACCTTAAAAATCTGACCACAGAGTGTGTTGGTGTTTCAAATGTGGGCTGGTCAAAAAAGTCCTCACTGGTTAAAAAAATTCTACCCATATACTAAGAAATATTGTAAAAAAGGTGAGAAAAGAACATGCCCACAAGTGGCATGTTCGCGAGGAGAAATGTTGTCCATAGCAATGTTTACACAACAATGCAGACTGCAATGACCACCACGAGTGTGTTAATGGTCGGGTTCACGTTCATTCACCACAACCGGGATTTAGATAATCACGTGACAAATCCCAATGGCCACGTGATAAATCCCGGTGGATCCTAGTGACGTCATTTTGCTGCCGTCTTATGAACCCACCGGGATTTTGATTGTTGATGTTCACGTGCCTTTTTTCCTAACCGCAAAACAAATCCACTGAATCCCGGTTGCGGTGGATGTAACGTGAACCCGACCAATGAAGGATTAAGTTGATTGGTTGAATGAAAACAGCTGGTCAGAGTAACTTAACATATTGGTTTATTTTGTGGAAACAAGTGTGCTCATTTTGACCTTTGAAAGTTAAAAGGAAGCATTTGCAACATAAATTTGGTGAAGTGAGGCTTACAACAGCGCTTAATTCTATTCTGATTTTGAGGGTGGAACTAAAATGAATTTGATTATTGTATTTGGTTTTGTTTGCATTGATTAACATGGTTTAAACAAGGCCCACCTAATACCGTCTATCTAGTACTGACTGAAGCCAGTTAATCATTGGTATCACAGTAACTCAGGTTATATGTAGCAAAATTTAACTTGTTCTTTTAGAACATTATTTTGACAATCCTTTTATGTATTTCAAAATTCTTCAGAAAAACCATGGAGGGCTCTTTTAGCCATATGGGTAGAATTATTAAAATTTTATCTGTTAGCAATTTGATTTTATTAAATTAGATAGGCCTATACAGTGGAAAATTAAGAAATTTTTTCTTTAATTTTGCTTTAGAAATGTATTTTTTGAACTGTGTACCTAAATACAGACCAGTTTGAACCACATTCAATTTTGTGCTTCATTTAAATTGAGATATCATTTTTTTCTGGTCACAAATAGCAGTTTTCTTTTCATTTATATTTTTATCAATTAAGAGAATTACTATTTGATTTTGTATGGTGCTTAGTTTACCTGGTATTTTTTCCAATCTAATGTCAGATACTAGTAAATTAATTTATAACAATGCATAGGCATGTACCTGAATTAGTTGTAGTTTTAACAATCTCTAAATTTATTAACAGCGTTTTTGGTGTTTTTATTCAAAATACAGTAGAACCTTGATAGTTCGACTATTTGTGGACTTAGAGAGTGTCGAACTAGCGAAAAGTCGAACTATAGGGAGTATATGGGAAGTTTTATTACAGGAAGCATAAAAATCATGAGTTGAGTTTAGAAAACACTAAATTTTAATGAAAACCTATCTTGATTGCACTATAACATAGCAAAAATTAAAACCTTTCACCATTTTGTTTTTATTTTCACTTTTGTCATTTCCCAACATGGATATTATCAGTTGTTACTGACATGCTAAGTAGTCAAGGACACTGTCGAATTATAAGGAGTGTCGAACTACCGAGAGTCGAACTATCGAGGTTCTACTGTACTTTAAATTGCAAATAGGCATTAAAAAAAAAAAAATAAAAAAAAAAAACAATCAACTAAGTTTCAGTTTTGAAAAAATGTGAGATTGATTGATTTTCCAAAAAATTATCATCAGATAAACAAATTTGACTGAGAGTGGATTACAGGTTTCGCTTCCTTAAGCCGCGGTCTGACTAGGCTTTTTAGCAGCCGCTACTAACCAGCGCTGGTTTAGGGTAGGCAGCGCAAAACTTTAACCTTTTTATCTATGATTTTGGCTGGTAAACACTAGCCCGCCGGCATTCACCAGCCACTTGTTCTGGATCAGACTAGGCTGCTTGCTGGCAAAATTACCAGCGGCTGGTTATTAGTGGCTGCTAAACAGCCTAGTCGGACCGCCGTTTTACTCATGTGTAGTCTCACTGTGAACTTAAACCGGCTGTTTATCTAAAAAGAGATAAAGTGGCATGGCAAATGAAGGGAGGGTTTATTTCTTCCCTCGTAATTCCTTCCCTCTTATTTCGCACTGTTTATTTCTTCCCTCCACTAAAATTATAAGTGTATATTACTTCCCTCTACAAGGCAACTGTTTATTTCTTCCCTCTGGTACACTCCAAACTAAAAACGTAGACTTAGTCTAAAGAAAACTCAGGGACAAAATTACAGAGGGAACAAATAAACACTCTAAAATATAATTCACTAAACAGTTTGTTTATTTCTTCCCTCTGGGAGCTAAGTGTATATTTGTTCCCTCTTAGCGGCGAGTGTATATTTCTTCCCTCTGGCACAGTCAGCGCACCAAACAATAGACCTCGAGCCGGCCACGACGGTGTCTGCCGCTGCCCCCGCTCCTCACCCTGGCCGCTACGGACAGTTTAAATGAACAGCTTAAAAAGACTCTACTTTGTGGTAATTCACGCATATACAAGTCGGCTAGTTATAGTCCATTTATGTACACTAAGTAACTGGTTACGATTCACTAATGTGTCTGTTAAAAATAAATTAATATATAAGCATTTAACTGTACTTTTCGACGTTTGTTGTTTATCTAGACATTCATTAACTTCTGTCCCTATTTTTACAAACAATTTTTTCCCATTTCCTCCTTTAAAATTTTCAGTAGAAATAATGCCTGTATAGGCCTAATAAAAAATAACTAGAAACTACTATTTATATGCCAGAAGTGTCAACAGTATGATTATAAAAAGGAGAACAGACTTCTCACAAATATTTGCAAACAGTTTGAACTTATATAGTCTTCCGTTAAAAAAAAAAATCGACAGCCCGAACATTTTGAGGGCTGTAGAACATATCCTCAATGTCGATTGTAAAGTTGTATAAAATGCGACAAATATACGAATTATTACTTAAGCCAACACATAAATAATTGGGTTCGGTAGCGTTACAATGTAATTTTAACAGGATTCGGTACACTTTCATATTTTCTATAGGCCTACACACAAGTAAAATCAGAGAACACACTTGAAATTACTTCCATTGATACACAAAGTTGTAGATAATGTGGCAAATATGTGAATTATTATTTAATCTAACACATAAATCATTCAGTTCACAATAAAATTTTGACAGCATTTGGTACACTTTCATAATACATACAGTTAAAAATCAGAGAACTCATTTAAAATTACAATGGACAAAGAAATTATTCAAAGCCAGGAAATTTTGGCCTAACAGTGAAATTCAGTCCAGTGCATAATTCTGCGGGATTAGTAAAAAGTCCTCTCTTTTTAAAGCGAATAAAATGTTCAGTTGCCGCGTCCGTGCTGGCCGATTTGTGGCAAACTTGTTGCGCGAACACAAAAAAAAAACAAAAAAAAAAAACATTTCTAACGAACGACTTCAAACTTTGCAAATATCTTAATTCTGGAATAAAAATAATAAAAATACCGGTCTCTATACCAGGAAAAATCTAATTCCGTTATAATATTCAATTAGAATTATAATAAACTAGTTAACGTGTTGCTCGAAATCGAGCAATTTATTTTAATACAATACAAATGTTACTTTTATCTCTAAATCCTTGACGTCCGGCCAATCCAATATTGTGAATATCTGCAATCACCAAAACTACACGTATTTACAGCTGATTATTAACAGATTTTTAAAATGCTTTATTCTATCCCAATGTTATTTAAATGGGAAATTGTGAGATTTCAATGGTGGATAACAAGGCAATTAGAATCCTACCAGGTAGCGGACATCTGCAGACGATACTTACAATCCGGGCCAGTGACGTAATCTTTGTTTACTTTTTTGAAAACTCAAAACTAAATAGGTTAAAAGTATTTTTATCAGTATCGTTATGAATAGATCTTAAAATTCAGGCAAATATAGAAAGCTAGCTGTTTTAAATTAGAGCAATTTGCTGTTATGTGTGTCTTATAATTGGGTAAATGCAACAAATTATTCTAAATAGTAAAGAATTAATGACAATGTTACCGTATTTATGTGTGAAAGTAAGATTGGAAGGGGGAAGATTCTTCACGAAGGAACACTGAGTTTTGTGTGGTTATTTTCAAACAAATCAACAGAACTATAAGAATTTTAATTTTACGATAAGGTCTATATATACCTACTCTTAATTGTGATTGTAATTATTTCAGTATAGGCCTACCCGATGTATTGTACATGATACATTTTTATTGAGTTAGTCCTTGTGTAGTGCCAAATTTTATTTCATAAATTTCATCTTAAATAAATAGTTACATAAGTTCTATCATATTGTTTCAATTCATTGTCGGTACCATACTTTAAAAAGTAGACTAGATTTGCTATAAAAAACAAAATATTTGATAGACTTACTTATAGCTTACTTAACTTACAGTAGGCAATGAACTGTTGTTAGACCAATATTCCCATGGCCTATTATTTAGGCTGGTAGTGGTAAATTGTATGTCCAACATCTCATTCACTTCCATTGAAATCACTATTTTTCTTCAGTCTTTATGGCATTTAAATACATTAATTTCAAATGCAGATACTGATAGGCTATGCCTATACTTTGAAACCTAGGGCCTAATTTATAAATTTTTGTTTTCATTATGGATTAGCCACTGGATCACGTATTTATAGCAAAAGAATGGTTTACAATACCTGCTTGTCTAGTGATCCGGAGGGGTTAGTTAACACTAACACGGTTTCAGGTCTTTTGACTCATTATCAAGTGTTGACAGTTACAGTTCATATTAATCCTTCATGTTGAAGTAGTCAGTATATTAAAATTAACAACATACTAATAGTTTTGGTTCAACACCCATCAGTGGTTCATTGTAATTTCCTTGAACCTTGAACATTTAGTCTATTACAAGCACTGCAATAGCCTAAAGCATTAATAAACATAGCCTATAATAGAGTTTTTACGAAACACGATAGATCTTACGGTAATCACTAAACACTTTCATCTTAAAATTTTCGAATAATAATTTATGAAGCATGGTTAAACTGTATAAAAACTTTTAATACTTGCCATTTTCTTTGCCAATTTTCAATGAGTTTTTGTAACTTTATGGAGTAAATGGCAAAATCCACCATTAGCCTGTTTAAATAGTGTTTAGCGTTTACCGTTGTGCAAAAGCTCTCTAACTAGCCTAATATAATTGTTAGTGTCACACATGCCAATTTTCATTTTCTACTACAATAACTATATTATTAAGTAAATAGACCCAGGGCCTAGAGATTTATTTTAGCCTACACAAAGATTTAGGGACAGGTGAACTTTGAAGTCCCAACTAACTTCGGCCACAATCGGAGGCACCACCCACCAATCTACAAGTACAATTTGGTTATGCCTAATAATATCCCTCAAAACAAACTATTGTGTTTTAAATACAGAAACATATATTCTCAAACTAAAACAAGCTTGTCTGAGGCAAACTGGAGCTTGATAAGCTATAGTATGATTATAACATGTTTTTCTGTTTAAGACAACAAGAGTTTTCTGTCAAAACTTACGCTCATCAGTTTTCGAGGTTTACCAAATGACTAAAGTTTGTAGTAAGTCTAAGGCCACTAGAGTAAAGGCGGGTTCACACACAACAATAAATTGAACGACAAGTCGGTACGTTTTGTTGGATACCGGATGTTCGTTTACACGTAAAGATTAAACGTAACGATTTGTCTGAACGTTATGATGGTGCAAGCACACGTTCCGTCTTTCCGTACAAGTCAGTCGGTGTTTTCCCCTCATGTGTCCTTTTTATTTCTGTCAGAATAAGCTTTACTTTTAATGTGCCATAAGCAAATAAAGCTTTTGTACAGCAGTTCTATAAGTTAAACTCTATCAGGAACTCCTGAGAGGCTGACGCAAGTCTGACATTTCTGTTCCTTCAACAAAATAAGCTTAAAAAAACTGGTATGCAACAAAACTTCAAAACTTAAACAATAAATGGAACTTACACAGTAATCACTCAAAAATAAGAGACGAGATATGAGATGACGACGACAAAACTGCGGTAAAATAAGGTGTATCGATTTACACGCTACGACTGTTGATGCCAGCTTGCCAAGCAACGACTTGTCGTTGCAAACCTGCGAGATTTGTGCAATTTTCCACAAACCTTCCAATCTGGCTTCAACTCAGACAAGTCGTAACGACTTGTGGTTTACACGGTCCGTCTTGCATGCACCGTCATTTCTTTCAGACAAATCGTTACCGGTAGGTTTTATCGTAATCGGTATAAACCCGTCTTAAAGGGAAATTATTATACAGTTTGGCAACTAGGAAGGTTTCATTATTTTGTCATAACATTTTAAAAATAGGCCTATGTTTTCTTTCAAAAGAAAGAAAACTGAATTCTTAAATATACATTTCCCGTGGTATTGGTATTTTTGATTATGAGTATAAATATGTCAGGCATCATGCTATCTTAAAATATCACATGTTAACACCTTCCAGGTATCTATAGGCAACTATATAAGTGCATTTAGATAGGTCTTACTGATGAATTCATGACATTACAACCTAGAATGTGTTTCTTCAAAATACGCCGGAAATCGCTCTATAAATCTCACATTTAGCTAATTTTTAACATTTTTATCAGTTACAGAGTTATAATATGATATGTTTCCAATCCTATAGTATTAATAGTTTAGAAAAATACAGAGATTGCAACTCTATAGATATCTATGCACCTTTCAAAAGTGATTACACGTGTCGGAATCTGTTGCGGCTGAAGATTTGCAACATGTGATATTACTATACCGGTACGTGTAAGTATTCTGATATCTTTAAGGACATGAATGGTATCTAAACATGAAATAGATGATTATATTGATGGATTGCAACAATAATCATAACAAATTTTACAAATAACTTCATATTATGAGTTAATATAATGTAAATTCCGAGAAAATCCGACGGGGAATTTCGTAAATTCACATCTGGCTGTGAAATTAATAACATATATGTCATGTAAACTATATATACACCACCATATACATTATTGACAAGTAAAACTAATGTCATATCCCATAGAAAAGAAAAGTAAACGGTATGAATGACAATCGCATCGCCGGTAAAGTCGCCAAGTGGAAATTTTGCGGCATGTAATAAAACTACCATTATTCCAATACTTACACAACCTTACCTCTTATCTTACTTACAAATAATCACTACAGTATCCAATATATATTACCTACCTAAGGTAGTATTTAAAATCGACCATTCACCATATAGCTGTGATCCATCGCCGCTATGAGTCATTCGGTCATCTGAGAGTGACTAATTTTGTGATAACAGCCATGAGTCACTACTTCAGATGTATCATACAACTGGTGAGTCATAAATTTGTCTATTCCTACATTATATATAGGTAGTTAACCTGTATGAAAAAAATTTAAATATAATAGTAAAATCTAAATTAAATGGAACTAAAAAAAATTTTTTTTATTTTTAAAGCTGAGAGAACAACCTCTAATAAATTATACCAATTCTGCCTGTCCTGTGTTTCGCTGGAGAAGGGATCATGTGCAGGCCAGCACAGGACAGGCAGAATTGGTCTCAGGAAAGGGGAAGGCACCGTGTTTCTGGGTCGATGATGTTCGCCAACGTTTCGGAGACATTGCAGTCTTCCATCTTCAGGGCCATCCACGTAGTTTACACCACAGCCCAAACTACTTGAAAGGTACTTGCTAACACTACTTGAAAAGTTGGCGAACATCATTGACTCAGACTTCCAGAGGCCAGACTTCCAGACTACGCCTTCCAGAGGCCATCTCAACAGGTAATGATATCGTCCGTGGAAGCCTCAACTCTCCAATAAGTAAGAACATTATTTAAAGGAATGCTTCATTAGCCTATTCAGTGAAGCAAATCCTGTGGCTTAGGCCTAATCAGAACATCATTTTTCATTAATTTGCTTTAAGTAGGCCAATATAACAACACAATACCGTTAACTTAATTTGTGTTTCATTTTACCAAATTTCATAAGGCCTAGGCCTATTTTAAATCATTAGCCTACTAAAATAAAATAACCTATAAGTAATCCAAAAGAATGTCACACACTAGGCTACATTGATCTAAATAGACCTAAGGTCATTTCGTCATTTCCCACCCTTTAAATCATATTTAATTAATTTTGAAAGAGAAAATATTTTATTTTTCAACTTATATTTTGCAATTGGAAGAAATTTCCCATAGGTAGGCTATGCCTCTCAGATGAGTTTGCAGGTTTATTTCTGTAGACACACTATTTGTTTAGACACTAGATTGGCAATATTTTTTAGTAATGATGATTTGTCATGAGAAAAAAATAGTAATGCTATCCAATTGGTGAGTTAGAGGAATTTTGCAGTGAAATGCATCTGGACAAGTTAAATTTCACCAAACACTCAACTGGACGACTGAATGATTGAATATTTTACATTAAAAACATCATATTAGTCTTTATAGTAAATTTAATTACTGGAAACAGAATTTCATAAAAAAGTAATGTTAAAAATATGTACTTGTTAAAAAAACGTCAAGTTAATATTGTTCAAATTCTCAACATAACCTTTTCCTTTCGTTAAGGTTAAAGTGTTGTACGAAATGTAAACAAAATTGCAAAAAGTAAACAAAGATGACGTCACTGGCGTGGATTGTAAGTATCGTCTGCAGATGTCCGCTACCTGGTAGGATTCTAATTGCCTTGGTGGATAACGCCTTTACTCCGTCAGATTCTCATCAGTTTTTGGCGGAAACAACTACAGACCAAACCCTACCCAAAGACACCAAAAACTTTAAAATCGGTTGAAAATTGTAGGAGGAGTTCTCAAGACAAAAAAACCCTCAGCGTATTAAATAAGTATAGATTTTAACATTGGCATTATGGAGTTAAAAATTAAAACAAAGAAATAATGAAAACTGCTAACCAAACTGTCAAAGTGCTAACCACGTTTTCCAGTATAAACATATGGATCCCCATTGCAACCAGTTTCTAAATTATTATAAATGGTACTATAATAAAAACAATTGATCATGTTTGAATTAGTCAAGGATAATATTATTTAATAGCCTTGTGAATTAGTAGCCTACTTTATACTGGTGATTATGAATGTTTTGATAAATAAAAATTGTGTAAAAGTATAAATACAACTAATCAATTTGAAGTACAATCCGGCCAACAGTCAACTTACTATAGTCTTAGTGCTTAATAAATGGCCTGAACTATTTCACATATTCTTTAGGAATAATCAATAAGTTGACTAAGTTAATAAATACGCATTTTGAGTCTGAATAAAGCACTTTTCTTCTTTCATCTTTTTTTTCCAATCAATTTTGAAAATTGAAATTGAATTAAAAAAAAATATATATTAAGAATTATGCTGTTAACAAAAAATCTAGAATCCACGTGTTACAGATACAATAACTTGTGCAGCATCCGTAGGCAGAGCCGTAGATTGCTGGCTTAAACAGTCAGAAAGGCAAGTGAGCGGAGCAAAGGAGCTCGTCTTGCGAACAAGAAAAAAACCTTTTTCACTTGACATTTTAGTTTATCGAGCAAATGCTCGTCAGCCAAGTACTATTATAAATAGTCTATAAATACGAATATAAAAATCTGTATGCTAAATCTGACTGTACTCTAACATACAAAGTTCAAAAGGTTACTCAAGATAATTTTTGGGTGTTTTAAAATTTGTAGAATGATAGTATTGTAGTACAGTAAAATAAGGCCAAAAACAACATTTTGATCGGCATCTGATGTGCATCCATGATTTTTTCAGGAGACCTTCTTTTAAGCTCTAGAAAATGAGATTTGATGAGTCCCCAAAAAAATAAAGATGTTTTACACCCATCCAATCACTTTTCAAGATGGCGGTTCCCTTATAATGGGATGAATTTTGAAAAAAGCTTTCCTTTTTACGGCGTCTGGGTCGAGCGAGCGCTTGCGGTTTATCAGCTGTCTGTCAGGGCCGTGTGCAATAGTACAGACTCCACACAGTCACGACACTTCCATTGAAACTACAAGTATTTGGATGTCTAGCACATTTGGCTACCAATATAAATTTTTTGAAAAAACTACTTTCAGCGTTCTTCATGGCATCATACTTGCATACTCTTTCCCTAAATTTATCAAAAGGTAAATGGACATTCATTTCCCTATTTATGAGCATTGATGAAATTTTGTTTACATGTCCATCTGGTCAAAACTAATTTTGCAAACTGTAAATTCGCTGAGTACGCAGGTCTGCTGCGATGGGGGGTATTTCTCAGTTTGTGTGGCTCGTACGAGAAATCCGCGCATAGGCCTACCGTTGGAAAGTGCATACCTGTACATGAGCAGAATCCGACACGTTAATTCACACCAGCCCACAGGCTTTCAAAGTTTCAAGGTTAACCTCAGGAAAGAAGTTTGATTGAATCATCAGACCATACAGCTGTTGTTAATAACAAATTCTATAGTTCATCAGGAAGAACCGATGTTTCAGTTGTAACATATTTTTTAACTTTTTGGGTTCAGATAAACTGAAATTTTCGTCGAATTTTGATCAATGAGTGTTCTTTAGTTTTTATTAAAATTATTAAAATCAATATTACTATCTAACGACAATATTTGGACAAATCTAGGTGTCTATCCAAACAATTATTTTTAAACATCTGAAAATTGATAAAACTACTAATAAATCGTGGCTAGTGTATTCTGTGTCTACTCTAATATATAATGTGTATAGCACACGATACAACAGAGTGTCTGTTGAAACCCAATTGACGTCATTTTCAGTCTTTCATCATATCATTGGGCCTAACCTAGTTCGGCATGACAGCAGGACTGGTCTCTCTCTCTCTCGTCATTTAGAACTGGTGACTTGATTTGTCGGTTCAGTAACAATTTGTCCCAGTAAAATTTTGTCCTAACTCAAATTTCCTATAAAACCAGTAACATTTTGTCCCAATCGCTTTTAAAGTTAATTAAATCAGCTAATGAGGTAACATTTTGTCCCAAGAAAAAATTGACAAGGGTTGAGGAACGCAGCTCAGGGGGTAAGTAAGAGCAGGTCCAGTCCGAGCGGCATGCGGTCGCATGGAGCACAGGCCTGGGAGGGGCGCAGATTAAAATTACGGTGTTTTTGATACTTACAAAAATTAACGCCTTAACAACCGTGTAGCCTATCATTAGGTGATGTGTGTCAAAACACAGCTAAAGGTCGGGGACACACGGGACGGCTAAACTCCCGGAAATCTGTTTCGTTTCGCAGCTGCCGACTGTATTTTGAGAGTCCGAACACAAAACAACGGCGAAACAGCCCGACCTGGCGAGACTACCATGGTACTCATTATGTTAAATTTATTCTCATTCGAAATTATGTTGTGTGCATTCAAAAAAGTGTTTTTGCTCTGTCCTAAAACATTTAGAAAGGGTAGCCGAAAGGAGAGTCCGGGCTTTAGAAATGACATGGAAATTCTTGTCTTTACATGTTAGCATCTAGGGTCCGGGCATTTGTTCAGTAATTTTTTTTATAGTAATATTTGTTACAGACAGTGTATATTTGATAAACTACTTTTTTTAAGTTTTCACAGTACGTTATATATAAAATAATGTTACTTTTAATTTAATTTGTTATGACCATTTTCATATTTCTTAGTTCTTTTGTACTGAAATTTATTAAACAAATCAAATAAACTTGAAGGTTAAATATAGGTTGACAAACGATCTTCACTTAAAAGAAACAAATATACCATTAAAAGATTCTAAAAACTCTTTTCTAGCAACTGTTGAAAGCAATATTCTAGGGTGATTTCCACAATAACATTCTAAATGAGCTATATTAATAAAATTTTGGGGGTTATTTTTGTAATAATAAATTAAACAGCGCTACATGTTTGTTATACATAAGCCACTATTTCTTTTTAGGTTATTTTGAATTGCCGCGTTCTTAAAAACATATCAATTGAAAGAAGACTATTTACTGAATATTGTGTGAAAATTTCATGTTTATAAGTTTCACAGTTTTTCAGGAGTGCTTGGATGCTTAAAGTTATCCATGTCACCGATGAAAGCGGCGAACGCATCTCCTTCCGAGGCCGCGACAGTGCGCGCTGGCTTAAATATAAAGTTTGTAGCTGTCTAGACGGTCTTTCGTATTACTTATCGCTACCGTGAGATATTTTTAGCGAATTTCCCATAGGGAATAAGCTATTACCGTAGGTCTCATGGTGAGACCTAAGCCCGGGACCATGTTACTTTTTCGTTTTGAGGTGCCCAGAGACCAAAAATAATAGTCATTAAAATTTATATATATACAGGGTGAATCTCGTAAGGTGTCCTAAATGGATTACAGACGAACGCTTTGCCCTACATCCTTCAAACAAAATTATTTCCAACTAAATTGACCCCAAGGAATAATTTAAAAATATTTTTAACATTGTATAAATACAGGGTGTACCAAAAACTGGGGGTCACAGGTTCGAATCTTGGAAATTTCAAATACAAACATATGCCATATTATACATCATTAGAAAGGTCTATTTAATAAAAACATTTTGGTGAAAACAGAATTTAGTTATCTTTATTCGTTTCAAAATGGCGTCCATTTTTGTAGCCAAAATCAATATTTACGGAATACCCTGTAATTCTTTTATTATTTGTCATAAATGACTTCTGATTCAAAATAGTTATTTGAAATGAGATAAGCTTTACAATGATATGTCACAAGACCACATTTATTAAAAAACTAAAATTTCCAAAATTTAATATTTTTGAAAATGTTTACATAAACAAAACTCAAAAATTTCAAATGATAACCCATGTCATTTTGTATATCATCTTAAAGCTCTCGTTGAACTGAGCATATTTATAATTTACACTAATGCCGTATCTCTTTTGGTTTTGTAGTAATAAGGGAAAAACTTTATTTCCCCATATAACTTGCATGTTAATTTAATGGTAAGGCAACAATGGAAGAAAAACTGCCTTACTATCATGTCCTGATTAATTAACATGCAAAACATATGGGAAAATGACATGTTTACGCTACTACTACAAAACCAAAAGAGATACGGCATTAGTGTAAATTACAAAGTTGCTCAGTTCAACGAGAGCTTCAAGATGATATACAAAATGACATGGGTTAGCATTTGAAATTTTTGAGTTTTGTTTATGTAAACATTTTCAAAAATATTAAATTTTGAAAATTTTAGTTTTTTAATAAATGTGGTCTTGTGACATATCATTGTAAAGCTTAGCTCATTTCAAATACCTATTTTGAATCAGAAGTCATTTATGACAAATAATAAAAGAATTACGGGGTATTCCGTAAATTTTGATTTTGGCTACAAAAATGGACGCCATTTTGAAACGAATAAAGATAACTAAATTCTGTTTTCATCAAAATGTTTTTATTAAATAGACCTTTCTAATGATGTATAATATGACTTATGTTTGTATTTGAAATTTCCAAGATTCGAACCTGTGACCCCCAGTTTTTGGTACACCCTGTATTTATACAACGTTAAAAATATTTTTAAATTATTCCTTGGGGTCAATTTAGTGGGAAATAATTTTATTTGAAGGATGTAGGGCAAAGCGTTCGTCTGTAATCCATTTAGGACACCTTACGAGATTCACCCTGTATATATATATATGTATGTATATATGTATATATATATGTGTCCCTAGACACGATAACTCTCGTAAAAATGGTCCGATTGACACCAAATTTGGTAGAGATGTGTAATCCTACGTTTATTCGGATGAGTTCAAAAACCAGACATATCGACCTACCGGAAGGGGTACTTTTGGGGGGTTTTGTACCCCAAAAATGGGTTTTTTTTGCATTTTTCATATGTAAATTTTAAAAATTTTTAATTTTTATTTTGACCATTGGATTTTGCTCAAAAAAACACACAATTTAGTATTTTGAAGCTTTGCTCTATCTCCATTGGTTACCGAGATATTACAAAGTCTAAAGACAGTACATTGTCTTTTGGGGCTCCAATGTTAATCTTATGGAGAATAAGGATGTGTTAATATTTCACTTATTAACCAATATTTTTGGATGAAACTTGGTATTTAGCTTCATTTGGTTGAGATTCATCCATTTAAGGTAAAAAATCTTGGTTTTTGTACTTATCATGGCAGCAAACCTGCATACTCTTTTCCCATGTTAATCATATGGAGAATAGGCAAACTCTTTTATTTATGGACAGATATTGATGAAACTTACTATATGGCTTTATATGGTCGAAATAAATTTTTTCTATGCTAAAAACCTACTTTTAGTGTCCCCCATGGCAGCATGCCTGCATACTCTTTCCCTATATTTATCTTAAGGGGAATAGACATTTATTTCCCTATTTATGAGCACGTGATGAAATTTTATTTACAAGTTTAGCTGGTCAAAATTAATATTACTAATTTGGAAATTCGCTGAGTACGCAGGTCTGCTGCGACGGGGGGTATTTGAGTTAGTGAAAGTATTACTGACCTATTAATTAATAACATAAATAATAACAGCGTACTGTAAACTTGGCTGATTATGTGTATCAGCCACGATGTCGCGGCCGCGGGCGGGGATGATCATCGTTGACATTACTGAGTTTAAGGTATCAGAACTTAAACCCGTAGCAGGTCAAAACCCGTAAAACTTAGAAACATTAAATTTTTACAAAACACGCAAAAACCATAGCGAAGTCAGGCTATTGCAATGCTTTTAAATGGACCGCTTCCGGTCCAAACCTGTATGCATGCAGGCCCGTTATTTTTCGTAGGCCCCGGCTGAGCCCTAGAAGCTTTCAAAGTTTCAATTTTAATAGGAGAAGGATAATTGACCGAATCATTAGGCAGCTGTTGGTAATAACAATTGCTAGCAAGTCAGGAAGAACAGATGTTTCCGTAATAAAACATTTTAAACCAATTGGTTTATGATCAACTGAACTATTGATTGAATTTCGACCAGTGGGAGATCCCTAGTTATTTTAATTACGTCATAAAACCTCTTTTTATTGTTATTAGTCCATAAAAATATAGATTTGTATATGTTTTTACATATTTTTGAAATAACAAATTGTATTTCGTGTATTATATCACGGTAGGCAAGAAATAGTTTTACTATACAGTAGGCCTACCTACTCTATGCCTAACGCATGGACATTGGTTAAAAACAAACAACTTAAGCGCCACTGAAGAAATTATGAGGGAAGTAATATACACACTCAAACAGATTTCAATGCAATTCTTATGGGAAATTTTATTGCTGCTCACTAGTTTAGTAATGCGCAGAATGACTTCAATAACAAACCGTGTATGAAGCGAACAAGCTTGTCGTGGGTGGGGCTGAGTGAGCGGGGTGAATTAACTCGTCTTATAGAGGAATTAACGAACTAACCAACCTTTTTTTAGCTTGAATTTTCAGTGGATCATATCCTAGTGTTCATATATTGATAGCCAGCCAACCTGTCTATTACCACAAAGAAAATCCGTTACCGTCGGTTCGGGAAGGAGCGAGCGGTGGCGGCGGCAGACACCGTCGTGGCCGGCTCGAGGTCTATTGTTTGGTGCGCTGACTGTGCCAGAGGGAAGAAATATACACTCGCCGCTAAGAGGGAACAAATATACACTTGGCTCCCAGAGGGGAGAAATAAACAAACTGTTTAGTGAATTATATTTTAGAGTGTTTATTTGTTCCCTCTGTAATTTTGTCCCTGAGTTTTCTCTAGACTAAGTCTACGGTTTTAGTTTGGAGTGTACCAGAGGGAAGAAATAAACAGTTGCCTTGTAGAGGGAAGTAATATACACTTATAATTTTAGTGGAGGGAAGAAATAAACAGTGCGAAATAAGAGGGGAGGAATTACGAGGGAACAAATATACACACCCCAAATGAAGACTTGTAAAATTGTGAATGACACAATAATCATAACTTAGAAAAAATGGAGCTGAAACTTAGCAAACTAAAAATTATCACCAGAATTTTAATTATTATCTTTGAAACCAGTTTTCATCATTCGTTAAGGGTTTTTTCTAAATTATTAAGTTACTAAGGTGTAATATTTATTACTCAAAACAAACAATAAATTTTAGAATTGCTAACAAACGTTGAACAAAAATTATTGTGATATATATTAGTTCTTAGGGTATTTAAATGAATATTTTTTCGTTTATTGATTTGCTTGGTAAGATTATGAGCTTCACACTGATGTGTCTGTTACATAATACAAACGTGTATTATTTTGGTGAATAAAATTGTTTGGTTTCAACTTAGTCAAGTTATTAACAAACCAAATACATATCTTATACTTTCTCCATATTATTCAAAGCTAAATCGGTATAAAATTTGGAAGAATATATGATTACTCAATAAAATAGTCACTAGGAAAAAATACCACAAAAGAATAGGTTTTACAATAATTTATTGTAATTATATACAGCAAAATAATCTATATTAAAATTGTACAGTACACTTTCAACTAACCAAACTGTCCAGGGCATATGTCGTATAATCAGCATATTTTTACTACACTTAGACTTTCTATGCAAAAGATGGGATTAGGTAGTTGCAAAACTGCTTTTATCTTTATCATTCAGAAAAACGTCTTGTTCGCTAAGAAAGAAGTGTTTTTTTTTTCTGAATGTTGTACTCATGAGAGGTCAGTTTTGCAACCTCCTTGGCCTAAATTCAACCAAATAAGTCTTGCACTATGATACAATATGAACTCCAATGGTTGATACTCACAATCATGATTTAATTTGTGTTAGTAACAAAAAGTTTCATTATTGACAAGACATTGAATGAACCCTAGAGCTAAGCTCTAGGGCTAATAATAAGCTCGGTTACCCAAGAGTGTACAGTAGCAAAGAAAACTTTTATAAAATATTGAATATCTATGTAAGCGTACACAATGTACAACGAAATGTAAAAAAGACTGGTGTGAAAGTACAAGCAGAGAAAGTGACACAAACACAAGTACTAATCACTGCCACTGCCAGAGCCCTTGCCTCCTTTATCTGTAACAAACAAGAATACTCGTTAAAATATTGTTCAGCGCTGTCATGAATCTTATTACTTTATACATTATTTTTTAAAAAAGGAAAGGTATGAATCGGTGTAAAACCCACACATTTTCTGGCCTTTGTCTCTTTGAGAACGTTTTTTCAAATTACTTGGGACGAGGCCTTGTTGGGGATCACCATGTCGGAGCCTTCCATTTCAAAAAAGAAAAAGAGAGAACTCTTTTTTAATCTTCTTCTTTTAAGCTTTCAATTTTTCAGTGGTTGCTGCTCAGCTTGCGCACAGGAGTGCTTAAAGATTTGGCAGGAAGATGGTTGACTGGTGCGACCACATCCTCAAACTCCAGTTCATTGCAGGGAAAGCAATGAGACTACTGCACGAATTGTGTTTGTCCCAAAAAAATCTTTTGGCAACAATCATGCAAAGACGGTTTAAAGAAAAGAAGGTTGCCTTAGGTAATAGGTAAACTAAAAAGTTTTTAGTTTACCGAACAATAGAAGATGATAGCTCGACTATTGAAAGGTCTCCCGTTTTCATTAAAATACTAAAAGTACATTGGTGTTTTAATAATTTGAAATTTAGAGAATGATGCCTGAACAACACTCTTGAGTAGTATATATAATCCTATAAAGAAAACAAAATTTACAAACCTGAACCCTCATCATCACTGCCTGATACTGACTTCCTGGTTTCAGGAGAGGGAGACCTGGAAAAAACAAACTGTTACCAAGTGTGTTAAAATTAAATATCACATAACTAAAAGGGAGTGCATAAGGAGTTTAAACGAAAGCTAGAGCAAAACAGGCTCAATTAACTGGTAAAGAACTAAAACTTCAATAAGGAACTGGTTAGAATCTTCAAAGGCTAAAGAGCCACATGATGAACAATAAATGCATGCAAATGTTATATCATGTAGAAAAAATACAGATTTATAAGATGGGTGTGTCACACAAATCTGTGAATCAACACTAATCATGTAAAAATAAACTGAAAATGTTTTTGTTCCTTTTTAATTGTTTTAACTCTTAGGCCATTTGAAAGAGGCTTGACGTTAGAATAAGGTTCATTCCAATAACTGAAAATCATTCAAAAATTGTTGTGCAAGATAGTTATTAACAGACACAATTAATTATTACTACTCACCGAGACCGTGAACCAGATCGTGACCGTGACCTGCTCCGGCTCCGGCTGCGTGACTTTGATTTGGATCTGCTACGTGACCTGTGCAATGAAAACCCACTTAATGATTGTGGTGTGATGATAACTCTTGAAAAAAAAAATTCGTGAACAATCATATATTATAATAAGAGCACTGTCTGTGGCGATGTATTTTCCACGACCTAGTAGATAGGTTTTGCTTAAACTTTGCATTTAAGAATGTTTTGGTCCAAAAATAAGTTTAGAAACAGCCTCAACCCCAGGAAAAATAAAGTTTTGACTAATATTTTACATGCTATTTTGTTAACGAAATAACACCGAAAGGTAGACAGCAAAAGAACACTACTTTTAAGAATTATTTTTGAAAAAGCTGTTAACCCTGAGGAGGCAGAGTTGATTGTTGCTAGTGTAAACTTAATAGCCTGATTACCAAGATACTATAACAAAAATAAATTGAAGCCAACAAGCAAGGATCGGTCAACCCAGTACTTTGATTTAAACAGAGAAAATATGTTTAATGTTGTCATTATGGTGGAATTCTTGGTAACCAAACTAAGTGCATGAGATAAATATTTTGTAGCTTTTAGGGGTGGGCGAGTACTCGAGTTTCGAGTAGTCACTCCCGGCCGCGCGCGCTCGCAGTTGCCATGACGATATAACCGACTGCCGTGATCAAAATGGCAAGTTGCGAAACAACGATGAAAAAACCATATTACTAATAATATTTTCACATCAGTTTCCAATAAAACATATTTTTAATTGTGTTAAATATTTATTTCATCCATTATTCTTCTCCTTTACACAACAAACTTAAATTATTTTGGATTTATAATTACGCAATAATGAAAAACAAATGTAAGGAAGACCATCGCTTGGCATCTTACCCAGATACAGTCCAATAACTATTGGTAGACAGTCGAGTCAATCAGACCGTTCATCCTTTGAAACTTAAGTTACTGATCAATGAACGACAGCGACCCTGGTGGCTGGAAGCGGTACTGTTCATTCAATTCCTTTCGTTAGGGTTTGCGTCTGTCAGATAGGTAAGTGCAGCAGCCAACCACTAGGATCGCTAGCGTCTTTGGGTGCCGACGAACTGTGACTTTGCTGCCAACGAACTGTGACCAGACCACTTGAAAAAGTTACAGTGCGTCAACAGGTGGAACTTGTGACAAACAGTGAAACAGACAAACACCGATCATCTGTTGTTTGTGTGAACATAAACATAGCGCAAGATTATGTTGTGTAGACGTGCCGGGCGGTGTTATTGTTTTTAAGTTTAATCGTGTTTAAAGTTGAACGGAGTTCTAATAGTTTATTTTATAGCACAAAATGAGTGACGAAGAAGTTAATGATGGTATGCTCGAGGACTTTGCCTCTAACGAAAGTGAACGAGACCTAATGAATGAAGAAGCAACTGAGCCTATATTTGGGTATTGATATTTTTCTAACTTTGTTAAAGCCTAATTATGTGTCAAATTTTTTAAAGAAGATTGCTTCTTAGTTACCATTGTTCATTCATTCATAGTTGGTTGATTTAGTTGAACATTTTTCAAAAACCTTAAACTACATTTAGTCTTACATTATTTTGTTGATGATGAAATTTTTCACTTAGGCTAGGCCTAATTCTCAGAAATTGATTTATAGGCCTACCACACATTGTAAGAGGAAAAACTGTAAATAAATATACTTACTATTTTATCAACTTTTATATAAGTAGTTCTTATTGTCATACCCTAAATTGATGTTATCTTTCAGTGTTCTCATGCATAAAAATTAATTTAATAATACTTTTACTTTTATTACGTAATATTATTTTTTTAAACTCATTTTAAATTTTTTCACACTACTACTCGACTCGACTCGATACCCGAGTAGTTGATGCAATACTCGACTTGATTCGACTCGAGCTGTAAAACCACTACTCGCCCACCCATAGTAGCTTTTCAGAATATTATTGTTTCTGCTGTGATATATATATCTAATGCTGCAAAGCAGTATATTCAATTATCATGAATATACAAATTTCTGCATTCTAAATAATATACGAAAACAAATAAATTAAGAAAAGTAAAATTTAAAAAGTTTAGCAAATTTTAAAAGGATTTAACCAGCATTAATGAATATTTAAGATGTATTTGCAATAAATTTAAGAAGTAAAAAAGTTATAATCTGAGGTTATGTGCTTTTTTTAACTAAAAGGAATTATTTTTAATCTCTAAAGATTTAGGTTGTTGGCTGACAAAAATAGTAAAAATAAAAATAGTGGTTGAGAACAAAAGAATCACCTGGAGGGGCTGCGGGATCTTGAGCCACTCTTGGACCTGGCAGAGCCGCTGCGCGACCGGGACCGCGACCGGCTCCCGGAGCGACTCCTGGAGCGCGATCGGGACCCTGAGCCGCTGCGCGACCGTGAGCCACTCTTGGACCTGCTGCGTGACCTCGACCGTGAGCCTGATCTACTCCGGGACGAGCCAGAACCACTGCCTGATGCAATGCGCTTGCGGCCTTTCTTGACATTGCCACCTCGGTCACTGCCGCTCTCACCACTGCAAAGTTACAACAACATGGTGTTGTTGTTATTGTGTCATTAACATATAAATCAATACTTTTGTTTGTAGCCTATACCTACAAGCATTTTGACAAAGTTCACACTGGTACAAAAGTAAAGTAGAATGACGTTAGTTAGAATTTTATTTCCTTGTTACTAAACTTAGAGACAAAATATTTATGTAAATTTTCCACATATCATTTGCCTAGATAAACATTCCAACTATTACATTTATTCCTATTTGTTAAAAAAAATCTTCATTTCATTTCTTGAAACACCAACACACCAACATAGTTATTAATTTAAAGGTGAATATGACTGAAGGCTGAGTGTGGTGAGTGTGATGGCTCAGAGCTACTATTTGTCAGAGTTACTGACAAATAGCTGATTCATTTGTCAGGATATATACATATTAAATAGGCTATAGGTATTTTTGTACAAGGAACTCCTCCTACAGTTTTCAGCAGATTTTAATGATTTTGGTGTCATTAGATAGAACTCAGCTTGAAGTTGTTTCTAAAGTAAATTGGTAGATATCCATCTTAATGGAAAGGCCCTGCATGAGCTTAAAGTTATGTATTTCCCCATTAGAATAACATTGATAAGAAAATTAAAAGATTTCAAGTTTAACAGCTGTATCAAGTAAACACAGCACACCAGCGAGAGTATTCATACCAATAAAAAAGTTATGCTAAACCACGGAGGAACTGTATTAAATCAGCCTAAACAGTGAAATGTATCCAAACTAAACTGCTCGATTTCGAGCAACAAGTACACTAGTCATTATTAATATCCCAATGACCAAAAGCAGTTGGGTCCAGTTACAAAGTTTTCGAACCATCAAATATGTGTGATGCTTTTTTAATTAAATGTTTTAGTTTAGCTTTAAGCAAAAATGTAAATCTCAACAACCCCAGGTGTGGGGGGGGGGAAGTTTAGGGATAAATTTAGTCCCAGTCCTTCAGGACTTTTTCTTATAAAAAAAAATAGAAAAAACTATGCATTTAGTTGAATGGTCAATTTGTTAAGATTCTTGTGCCATACGAGAGATGGTCTCCCAGCTTATGCATTGACTGTTCGGAAGTTTTAACAGTCATAATGGTTTCTAAAATGTACATCCTATAGACAGTAATTATGCCTATGTCAGAAATTTGTTTTCTATCCTAGTTCTGACTATTGACTGTGTGCACTCTGAATGATTGGTGTAAAGATGTACAACTGAACTGAAAACTATTTTGGTTTAAATCAAAGTAAGTCCAACAAAATATATTTATTCAATGAAATAAAAGGAAAACTACTAAAAATAGGAATAGAAGGGTCCCAAAATTCCAGGAAAATTTTCGGGAGAAAAATTGTCTTGATGATTGGGCGGTATTTTTTGTTTTTTACTCAAAACATTTTTGGACAGGAATTGCAGAACAATGAATGTCCTTGCATGGGAGAGCTTCGGCTGGCGCTGGGCTATCTCCCTAACAAGAAAAACATGGCACAAATTACTCCGTGAATGCTGGAGATTATCTCTTGTCAGAAATCAGATATACTTTATTGCCATAGGATACAATTATTGTACATGGCAAGGGACAATTAAAAGAAAATTAAAGACATTCTAATAACAAACTAACCAGGCCATAAGAATCATTGTTGATAATAGTAAGGCAATTACATTATTTACAATTATTTATCTGGAGTCATTGTTTAGGTAGTCCAAGATACTGTAAACATCATTCTAAAACAAGGATTTTTTTTTAAACCATGCCAAAATTTTTGTTTGTCGGCTTCAGCTTTTAACAAAGGAGGAAGGGATCGGTGGAGTCTAAATTAGTGCTTGGATACGCCATTCCCGCCACCTGCTGAGCTACCGTCGTAACTTCACACTTATCGGGGGTCATTACACAAACAAGATTTATTACAGTGCTTTTTTTGTCTTTTATAGTAGAATTTAATTTCCAATGTGAACAATTAATATAAACATTTATATTTAAAAAACCAACTATGACTAAGAAATAATGAAATCAGAGACAACAATATTTCATTATATTGACTTTTTTATGCTGCTCTTTTACTGTTTTAAGCTTTATATTACGTAAACAATCTTTTTCCTTACTCCTTTGGGCCACTTGAAAATTATGATTCGGCTACTCCTCTACGCACAGGAGATTTGGACGGTCAGGAAAAGTTCAATGTTCAAGACTTAACATAAAAGTTTCTTGATTAATTCAAATTTATTTGTCTTAAGACACACTCGGATAAAAGTCTAAACGAATATTCCCCGGTAGCTGCGAGAAGAACACTCCAGTCCCGAATATGAACGGAAAACAAACATTCCCATCCCGTCCCGAACCAAAAAAAGCATTCTTGTCCATCTTTACAAAGAAGAAAAGCACATTATTCAAAACTAACATGGAATTAAAAGCATTTAATAATGTTTACTTTCAGAATCTTTTGTTTTTAAAACAATAGTCAATCTAATTTAAATCTCCTTACCCGCTAGCGATCTTGAGTTTGCCACTATCACTGTCAGATTCACTGGTGGAGATCGTGGCCTTGGATACAATTTTCATCTTCTGTTTGGCAGACAGTCCATCATCTGAGCCCTTGCGCCGGCCTTTTCTGCCTTTCCCCTCCTTTGGCTCCTACATAAGATATATTACATTAGCCTACTGTTCGTGATTGTAACTTTGGGTTCAGTTCAGTCCCAATAGAAATATAAGTTGTTTCAACATTGGATTTTTTTTATTCGTTAACTTATAACTAAAATTAATTTATTGAATGTTTTATGAGGATATGGGAACTGCATTACAGATTTACCAGTCAAAGACAATAAATTAGTTGGTTTATTATGTGTTCCATTTAATTTTTAATGCTTTGTTAATAGTCAGTAATGGTTCTCGGACATAGTAACAGTATTTCTACAGTAGTATTAATTTTTTTTTTTTTTTTTTTTTTTTTTTTTTTTTTTTTTTTTTTTTTGAGGGAGAGGCGGAAAAATGCATTACGCACACAGGTGGCCAGCCTGTAGTGTGGGGCTCCCCTAAAAACGAGTTTACCCACTAAAAAACCTCCTCTACTCTTTAGGAATCTAACCTGGAATTGTTTGTCACATTACGTCAGGCTAGGCCTAAATTTGGCTTACGCCCGTGGGGCTCGCTCCTTATCCAGCCGCTCGATCAAGGGATCTGGGCCACTTCACGGTCCAGATCGGTTTTCTTTTCCAGGAGGATGCCCCGGACGAACTGTGACAAACAATCCCAGTTGCCCTCATCCTCCAAAATCTTTTGGCAGACCGAGTCCACCGAAAATGCACCAAAGATTTGTGTGGCCTCCAGGCGGGGCCCTTCCCAACGGGGACAGCGGAAGAATGTGTGTTCCGCATCGTCGGGAACACCCGGGCAATAAATGCAGTCCGGTGAACCGGTCTTTCCCATACGGTTCAGGTACGACCGAAAATAGCCGTGACCTGTCAAAAATTGGGTCAGGTAGTAGTCCACCTCCCCATGCCGCCGTTCCACCCATGGTTGGACCTGCTTGATAAGTCGCGCAGTCCATCGTCCTCGGGTGTCGTGCTCCCAGCTGTGTTGCCACTGCTGGTAGGTTCGGGAGCGCTCTTCTGTTCTTGCCGTGTCCTTGCCGATCTCGCCTTGTCTCTGATAAATCGCTTTCCTCTCCCCTGCCAAGAGCTTGACAGGGATGACTCCGGCGACCACCAGGACGGCAGGCTCGGACACTGTCCGGTAGGCGGAACACACCCGGAGCGCAGCTTGACGCTGAACCCGGGCGAGTCGCAACCTGTAGCACTCCTTATCTAGAGCGCCTGCCCACACCTCTGCCCCGTAAAGAAGCACGGACTGGACCGCGGACATCAACAGACGTCTTCTGCTGGATCGGGGACCCCCGACATTGGCCATCAGCCTACTAAGGTAAGTCACTACCTTAGCGGCCTTGTCCGCTGTACGGAAGATCTGATCCCTCCAGCTTAACTTGGTGTCCACCATAACTCCGAGGTATTTGGCGGCACGAGTTGATGTGACCACCTCCCTTCCCACTCGAAACGGGACGACGGTGTCGATCCTCTTCTTCGTAAGAATCACGATCTCCGTCTTACTGAGAGCAAGTGAGAGACCGTGATCGGACATCCAGTTGTTGACCACCCGCATAACTCGGTTCAACTTCAGTTGGGCCAGCTCAACGTTGCGTGCAGCAATGAGAGCTGCGACGTCATCGGCGTACCCAACCAAAGTGGTTTCCTCAGGCATCTCGGACCTCAGGAGGCTGTCATAGGCAACGTTCCAGAGATCCGGGCCGAGTATTGAACCTTGTGCGGCACCAGAAGTGACTTCCATCGTCCGCGTTCCGTCCCTCGTGTCATAAATCAGGCTTCGAGAGCGTAGATAATCCTCGACGAGCCGCAACAGATATGCAGGAATACGAAAGGTGTTGCGAAGCGCATCCAACATATCGACCCACCTCGCCGAGTTGAAGGCATTCTTGACATCAAGCGTAACAAGAAGCACTACTCGGCGGGAGAAATGGTTGTGGCTCTCGGCTCTCTCCACAGCTCTCTGAACTTCGGTGACAGCGTCGATCGTTGACCGTCCCTTTCTGAAGCCGTACTGACGGGGGCATAAGTCCCCGGCAGCTTCCACGGCAGAAGTCAGGCGGGAACGGATCAGCTTCTCGAACAGCTTCCCAGCCGTGTCCAACATGCAGAGAGGCCTGTGGGACGACGGCAGCTCGGGATCACCTTTGCCCTTGCTGATCAGTACAAGCCTGGCTGTTTTCCAGGGAGCCGGAAACACCCCTTCTACCAAACAGGCATTGTACATTCTCAACAACAAGTCAGCGTTGATTAAAAATACTTTCTTTAAAGCCTCACTGGGAATCCCATCCGGGCCAGGAGCCTTGTTGCTCTTCAGGGAGAGAACGGAGGTTTCCAGCTCCTCGAAAGTGAAAAGTGGAACGTCCTCTACCCGTCCGAAGTCAACCGGCGGTCGCTGTGGATGTTCAGGAAACAACGCAGCGACGATCCTCCCCATGGTGGCGCCCTCCATGATGGAAGGTGGAGAGCGGGCGCCGAGTTTCTGTGTTACAAGTTTGTAACCCAGGCCCCACGGGTCGGAATCAACGTCGTCACGAAGTCTCCTCCAGCTATTCGCCTTGCTCCTGTTGATCGCCTGGCGGAGAGATTTTCTCGCAGCTTTATAGGCCTCCGACTTACGAACTCTGTCTGCGGGAATTCTCGCTCTAGTGGCGGCTCGTCTAGTTCTTAAACATGTTCTCCTGAGTTCCGCAATCTCTTCAGTCCACCAGTAAACGGGTTGTTTGTCGCGTCGGGGTTTCCTTCGCGGCATAGACTGGTCGCAGGCCGAGACGATAAGTTCCATCGTGGATGTTACTAGTGCCTCGGCTCCAGCCTCACCAGGATTCCCCTGCGCTCCCCGAGAGATGACTTCGGTTAACTTGACCACGTCCAGTTTGTTGGTGTTCCACCGGCGTGGCCCTTCCCGAGATGCGGAAACTCGACGATTTGCCTGATCATGCAGGTCAAACACGATGTATTGGTGGTCGCTACCCGTGTAGTCCTCGACAACCCTCCAGCCAGAGATCCTCGGAAGGAGCGACTCAGACGCAAAGGTGACGTCAGGGATCGTGCCTCTCTGCCCGGGGCGCCGAAAAGTAGGTGTGTCGCCCTGGTTGAGGACGACAAGACCGGCCCTGGCGATGAAATCCAGGATGTATTTCCCCCGGGAGCTGGTAGAGGGCATTCCCCACTCGACGGCCCTGGCGTTGAAATCGCCACCAACGACGACATGCCCGGTGGTGCCGAGAACGCACTCCTCTAGGCTATCTATCTTGTCGCGAAAGTCCTGGACGGCCTCGTTGGGTGTGAGGTAGCAACTGAAGATAGTCACGTCCCTACACCGAACCCAGACGAATCCTCGGCCGCGCCCGTGACTCCGCACCAAGACATCCTGTGTATTACGCGCCCAAAATGCAGCAGTACCGAGGCTGTCGGAGATCCAAATGTTTGGGTCTCTGTCCCGATACTGTTCGCTGATAAGGAGCGCGTCAGCACCAAGTTCTCGGGCGAGCTGATCTAGAAGGTTATCAGCTCCCCAGGATCTATGAAGATTGGCCTGGAGGATGCGAATTACCGGCCGCTGCCTTTTGCCTGTTCAAGTGCGGCTCTGAAGGCACCGCACTGACCAGACCCGGGTAAGTGACCGAGGGCACTGGAGCCTGAATCCTTGCAGAGGAAGCAGGATGGGCTCGAGGAACATTCCTTGCGTTTGTGGCCCTGGCCTCCACACTGGAAGCAGTTGGCACTCCTGTCGGGCCCGTTACAGTTTCGGGAGGAGTGGCCGAAACCGAGACAGCGGAAGCATCTCGAAACTACCACCCTCCGTTTGAGCCTGCAACTGACCCAACCGACTCTGAGGTGCTGAAGGCTAAGCAGCTTATTGGCGTGCTTTTCGCCCATCTCAGCAACAGCCATCCTGAGTTGACTTCGGTTAGGCTTTGTCAGCCATACCCTCACTCCATCAGCCGGTATCTCCGGGAGTGCCACCTGGATCGCACGGGTCACCTCATCTTCGGTGGAGAGGGCATCAAGGTCCCGAATCTCGACCGAACATTTCGGTTCTAGGGCCTTGATGGAGCCTTTGTCCCCAAGTGTAGTATTAATATTACCATTATAGTTGAAGTGTAACAATACTGAATTTGGCCTGCCTATATTTTTAAAGTACCTATTAATAATGTAATACAAATTTGAAAGATAGATATATTTGACTATGGTAACAGTCTATAATACAAGGCAATGCAAAATGTTATTAAAACAACACTTTATCCTTAACCCTCCAGAGGTCGCTTAAAATTTAAAACGCCATCTCTCGCTCAAGGAGGTTTCCTCCAGGTTTGAAATAAATGCACAAAATGTATTATAAATACTTTTATTGTTTGAAATAAAAACAGAAAATGATTATAAAATAGATTTTACGCTATATCCCTCCAAAACAGAGCAAGGATGGTAAAGTTAATTTAATGAATGTAATTATTAAAACTATTATGGATTATACGAAACATATTTAACTTTTTTTTTACTTGAAACTTAATATTTACCAATTGCAGTTTTGTAAAATAGTATAAAAATAGTAAAAATAACGTTTTGGAGTACAAATAAAAAAGCTTTTGTATAAAACTCAACTATCAGATTGTATTAAAAATACTATGAGGTTTTCCTGCATAAACCATAAATTAAATATTATTACAATGATACTACAAATCAATTCAAATAGTTATGCATGGAATAATAAAAAGTTACTTAAAATAAAAGCAAATCTAAAATGGCAACTGTAGCCTAAACAATTACAAATAACCAAACAAAAATCGATCGCTCACGGACTCTTCCTCCGGGTTCACAAAACACACAAGGACGCTCACGGAGGAATCGTCCCGAACCTCAGGATAGCGCTCGCCAAACTAACCCTGCATGCTGAAAGCGGGATAATGGTACGTCAAATGCATGGTGAGGAGGGGGGCGACAGCTACACAAAAGTACAGTGCTGTCAACCCCAAGATAAATATTTCCCACAACAAAAAATATTGACCCGGAGGATTCCTCCGCTTAGCGTCCTCTCGAGGGTTAAGGTATTTATTTGGTAGTGAGATAAGTGCTTATGGGGAAAGCCAAGCAAACCCCTCAACACTTTTGATGGCATCCTGGTGATCAAACCCATGAACTATTGAACCGATATCTAGCCACTAATCATTAATCTTGAGTAACATTCTTTACATTGGATAAATTGCTATTGCAGTTCAATCAGACTCAAAATAATATATTTTTTAAATACATCAAATGTTTAATAAACGTGTTAATTACATTTGTTGTAACCAACACAATAAATTAACCTAATTTATTAAACTATATGAAATGATATATTGGATTCAAAAATATAATATTTCAGATACATTTTAAGACAACAAATTACCTTCTTTGCCCTCTTGCGCCTCGGCTTATTGTCACTCTCAGAGTCAGAACCCAGATTCTCTGCTTTCTTCTCCCTCTTCTTACGCCCGGCACCTGGGCCACGCTTTTTCCTTTCGCCTGGCTCTCTACACAGCAAAATGACACAAGAAATTTAAGCTGTAAGTTTTAAAGTGAGTAGAAATACCACAAAACACATCCCCTGTTTTAAAATTAGATGAAGGTTTCAAAAAATTAAAATGATGCAAATTTTTTTAAGAAAGGTTCCTGAATTAAATTGATTCAGAAAGTAAATCAATTCATATGCTTTCTTTTTGTAATTTATATGACAAAACTACTTAAAGATAAGAAGGATGGAGATCTTAATAAGCTTGCTGGCTACAAAAATAAAATTATAATAACTTACTTCTTGCGCTTGGTGGGCTTCTGGGAGGGGCTGCCAGGGGGTCCATCGCTGCCCCCAGAGTCTGACACGTAGTCTCGCTCCTTCCTTCTTCCCTTGCTGGGTTTCTTTTCACTCGGCATGTCGTCGAAAACAAGAGCGTTTTTGGTTTTCTCCTTGTATTCCTGTCTTTTCTGAAGCATCTCCTCCAACTGATTCTTCTTTCGTTCTTCTTGTTCCCGCTGTAAAAATATTTCATTTATGATAAAGCCCTATATAAAAAAGTTAATTTTGAAAATTGTCAGGAAACATTATCAAAATACTTGTTTAACTCTACTCATCCAAAAAGAAGTCTCAAAAGAGCTGAGGAAAGAGGGTATGTCCTTTGACTTCTCTTATTTTGTTATTTATCAGAAGTCGAACCCTAAATGCTTCACTGTTGGCCAAATCAGTGTTCAGTTAGGTCACACTATGGCAATTAGAAAAATGGCTTCAACTGTCTGGTCAAAAGTGATCAGATTATATGGTACAGTAAAAATAAATGAAAAATTGCATGAACCCAAAAAAAATTAGCACAAGCAAGGAATTTGGTACAGATGTTGGGAATATCTTTCTTTTGAACATACTAAAAGTAAGCCTAAAATTAAAGCCGTGATGCGGCCGCCATCTTGGAAAATGGCGTCAAATTTTTGAATTTTTGTACCTCCCAGGGCCTGGAACTGGAACAGACAACCTAAGAGGCCAATTAAAGCGAGCAACTTCATAAACATGTAATATACATTGTAATAAAAATATTATACTGTAAAACAAAAAGAACCTGTCTATTATAAAAATGGCCTCCACACAAGTGCAATGAACAATTGGAAAAGCTGACGATTAACGCGATAGTGACGTTCAACAATGTTATGTGTTTCATATGTGATTCATAAAAAAGGTTTACTTGATATGATACAATTATATTTAAATAAAGTGATAAGGATGGGAATAGATGTCTCTCGATTCCCAGGACAGAATGGTTAAATGGACGGCAGACTAATTTGAATTTTCAGAGAAGATGATCGACAGATTATCCAGGGCCGCTTAGGAGAGGGTCTACTGTATAAAAGTTTATTGAACTTCAAATATTGGTAACCTGATTGAAAAGTATAGAATGTTTATGTTTCAATATAATAAACAGTAATGTTCATCACTATTATCTAGAAAGTTTTAGTTTAGATTTTATTTTATGGTTCCCTGCGAGATTTCCACCTCAGCTTCACTTCACGAATAAAATGATCTAGCTTGAAATAGGTCTCTTTCAAGACTAGTAATATAAAAAAAAAAAAAAAAAAAAAAAAAAAAAAAAAAAAAAAACACTACATCTGTTAGGTATGCCGCATTTTAAATTTAGCGAAATGGAGCTCGACTTATTTTTGCAGATCACGGGCTGATCATGTGTCACCCGTGACCTTGCCGGATAAGGTGGGCTTCCCCCACCACGCGCAAAATTGCCAGTGCGAATTCGCGAAAAACTAGAGTCAGTTGAAGACTGAGCTCACTCCGTTATACACCCAGACCGATGATCGCCATCCAGCTTCTTCTTCTGTTAATACATACAGGTTAGCTAGTTGTAGGAGCTGACAAGGCAAGGGTTCCCGATAGGTTCTCATAATGTCAAGGGCTTTGTTACACTCGCTTATGGCCTTCAGTCATCAATATTGAACAGTTTGTAAGAGGATTGTGCAGTACATCTTCTGTTAATTAAAGAATTCACGCCCATCTATGAGTTGTTATTTAATTCCCTGAGTTAGGGACAAGGGGCTGTATAGCCCGTAACACATCTATTCTACCATCTACATCAAAAGTTTTTCAACCTGGGGTACGCGTACCCCTTGGGGATACAAAAGGGCTGGCTAGGAGTACGCCGAAAAAAATCACTAAATGGTATGGCGGACACTATTTTATATAATGCCATGTAGCGTCAAAAAACTTCAGAAAAGTAAAAGTTAGAAAGTAAAAGTTCGACAATATGTCAATTTGTGTATTGAAAGGAAATGAGTACACAATTTAACCTTTTTACCATAAAATTATCTTTCTTGTAAAGCTAAATCACTATTACAAATATACTATTAAAAACTGCTTATTATATATTTTATCTGACAAACATAACTAGAGTGAAGGGAATGAGGCCTTGTTTCGTATTCTTAACCACTTAGCATTACAGAAAGTGCATAGAATTGATTGTGTACATTGCTTCTGTCTTTCAGTAAAAAGATAAATAGTATAATCTGTTTTAATCATTATATCTGTTAGTTACACTAGAACTGTTGTGAAGTATTTAAACAAACTTTGATATAGGGAGTGTTATTAAACCTAGTCTTTATATATTTTAATTTTGCAGCAACTTGTATTACATTAACAAACTATGGATAAGTAGTTGAAAACTAACTCCCTACTAATCAAACGTTCTCCTAAGTCTTGTGGTGTACCATAAAGCCAGTAAGAGTACTCTGAACAATACAGTTGTATGTAGTAACGCTTATAAACCACTTAGGGAATGGATATAACCAGGCAATAAGCTGAATGGTTTATCTTTAATCAGTGAAACCTAATTCCAAAATCCCTACAACAGGGAAAACACACACACATACGGGAAACACTGTAAGATGTAGAGTGTTGTATGAAACGGGTACAGGGATCTCAACTAATTTACTGCAATGTTATTTTAGTTGTTTTTAACTTAATATAGACCCTTTTTGAAATGTTTTCATAACTAAGAAAAAAAGTTGGAAAACTTGTAAGCCGCCTTTTTATGTTGATAATACCTAACCCTTACTAAAAATTAATTTGTAAATTTTTTGTTTTGTTTTTTTGGGTGAGGGTATTTATTCAGTTAAATATCTTTCAAGGGGTACACGACGCACAAAAGGTCGTGAACCACTGATCTACACAACCATCTATACCATCTGGTCGTTGTTCCCCCACCTGTTCCTGCATCTGCTTTAGCCGGAAGCTCTCGCGCTCCTCCTCCTGCTTGCGCCGCAGCTGCTTCTCCTCCTCGTCAAGCCGGCGCGCTCGTGCCACATGGTACTGCGCCTGCGATAGCAGATCCTGGCACTGCCGCGCCTCCAGCCCCGCTACGTTCACGTCGTACCGCATACGCTCCCCGTTCACCGACAGGTATTGGAAGTATCTGTGACAGACATGAGCGTTATGGAAAAGGTGCTGGACGTCTCTCAGACTATAATAGTAATAGGAATAGGAGAAATTGTAAACATTAGAGTGGAATGATGAGCCATTCCCTCATTCTGTTCATAAAGACTGCATGGACAAAGGAAATAACGACATGGGTTTTACTGAGTGTGCTATCAAGCTAATCATTAAATTTTTTTTTTTTTTTTTTTTTGGGAGTTAGCTGTGTCCTACCTTTTACTCAATTGTAATTTATATCTGTAAAAAGCAAAATTCTCAACACTCATTCTAAACTTTTCATCATGCTATAAGAGGGTTAAAATTTTGTATAGGCCTACTAATTTTTTGGGTCTCAAATAGGAAAACATGATAGTTCTCATCTCGATCTGACCTAAGGGCTCTGCCCTACTGAAACAACGAACATGTGCAGTGACGTAAGCATGCTGGATGTTAGACACCACGTAACCATGACAGCGAGCTGTGCGTACTACACACTGCAAATCCAGTGGGAGGGGAATACAACAGAGGAGAAAGAGAGGCAGAAACATACACACAACGTGTAGTTGGGGAGTAAAATTGGAAAGAAGAAGGGATGATAGAAAGAACAACAAACACTCTCTACTGCTCGACGCCAATTGTTATTGGGAATAATCAGGTACTAGGCATTTGAATAATTCGAGATATGCATGCATGCAATGAGTAACAGAATGCCAACAATGCCAACAAAGCAATTCTTTAATAATTTTGCAATTTCCGTTTGATAATCCTTTCCTTTCCCCATTTTGTACCACAAATATGTCACGGAGCCTTTCATAGCAGTGTATCTCTGGCTTTGTAATTATTCCCTCGTCAATTTGGGCAGTAAACTGTTTGAAATTTTTTTAATTATTAAAATTTAATTGATTTGCGTACATTCTTACAATATTTTTCTTACTAATATTTTTCAGCTGGTTTTGTTTTACTTGTCCACCATATATGTCAATAAATCTGTTTAATGACCTTTCTAATCATTTCCTTTTCATTCCTTGCCCTTGCCAGGAGGGAGATGGTGGGAGGGGAAGGTAGTCTTAGTTGGCATTCAGCCCTGGATAATTGAGGTTCTACTGTCAACATGGTTAGTTGCTGTATTTGTGCTATTTATCCGTGCTATGCCGTACTCTAAAGTTTGATATCACCATACCCTCACTGCTATTATTGTAACCCAAAAATAGCTAGTAAATTGTCAATATAGTAAATAAATGACTGATTTTATTTGATTTAATTTGAATAAGTTGATACGGTATTTATATAGAAATCCAGAGTCAACTAACAGACACAGATTCATAGTTTAAAATGTAAGTTAGAACAATAAGAATAAAATAAGTTGCTAAGAACAATAATTAAGGCTACATACTTGTGTGAGAGGCCGAGTTCATGCACAGCTTGCAGCACTGTCTGCAATGTAGATTTCTCGTCCTTGAGGATTTGCATAGCGAGTCTCTGCAGCACGAGGGCAATGTTGTACAGCAGAACTGTGTCTTGTGGGGCAACTCGCCGGGCCTGCACATATCACAACATTAGTTACATCAGTTACAGCAAGATTGATAGCAAGGTTTATAGATTATATTTCTATCACTTTGTAAAATTAGACAAAAGAATGAGCCATAATTTGTTTTTGTAGGACAATTAAATCAGGATATAGATGATAAGGTAACTGTACTCTTATCTTATCAGTCAATTGTTGTGGCCGACCGTCGGCCCCGGGCCCCTTCCAACCCTCCTCCTCACCGCGCCGGACGACCGAGCGCTTAACAATAACTTACTGATAAGATAACACATCAGAGTTTTTACCAGTCTACCTAATTGTCTCAAATTACAATCACATTGTTATTTTCAGAGAAAACTGTGGACCGGCGCCCTTGGTTTTAGTTTATTTTGTCATAAACAGACCGTGGTACCAAGGTTTTGATATCGGTTCTCTGTACCGGTACTTTTGCCAAGAACCGGTGGTACCGAGAACTGACTTTAGGTACCAACACATCCCTATTGTAAAGCTACGATAGACTATTCAAATTATGAATTGGACAACATTACCCTCAAAAGAGTGGTCTTCGCCTCTTTAAGTTTGCCAGCCTTGAAATACGCCCTGGCCAAGTACTGCAGGACCTCAACATGATGGTACTTGTAGAACTTGCGTAGGCAGTTTTCATACTGTAAAACGATTAGGGTTTAAAGTTCAAAGCACACACTTGAATCACTAATAATCCATAAGAAAGCTGAAAATAAATTGAAACATAAATGAAACCAAAATTTGTGTTTATGATAAGAGATGATGAAATATGTAGGTAATTACAGTCGGAAAGAGTTCCAATGTAACTGGATAAGACCCCAATGAGAGTGGTAGTGCTGGATGAAAGAGTTTCTAATGTACTTAATTAAACAAAATTCCAAATGACCTTTCAATAACTTACATATATTTTTTAATTTTTTGACTTTGTTTAATTACCATACCAAAATTGTAGCACCTCGTTAGAAGATATCTTAAAGTTGGCATTACAATAGTCCTTTCATAATTTTTTATCCATCCAATGAAGTAGATAATTTAGTCTGGCCATGAACAATATATTACTTACCATTTGAATGGCGCTGACATATTGCTTTTGCTCTACGTAGATGTGGGCGATGTTGAGCCAAACATCACAAAAGTCAGCTGTAGCTTCTCGCACTTGTGCAAAAATGTCCCTAGCCTCGTTGACACAGCCCTTATGTGCCAGTACACATCCTGGGTGGAAAGTAAACAGTATACAAATCAAGCGTGTCAATTATTTTAAAACCATGCATTTTTATTTTTGTATATTGCATGTATTTTATGACATTGTATTGGTGTTTTATCTGTAATGTTGAAATCTAGGATTATTTTTAGTTAAGAGGACCTCCACTACTAAAACTACCTTAAACCCAAATTGGTAATCACTACATAAGTTTTGAGAATTAAGAAAAATAAAATAGAAGAAAACCACCAACATTGTGCCCTTAAAATTTTGCTTTCAAAGATAACACTTTATCATAAGAGCAGTGTTGCCAGAAACCGGGTAATTACCCAGTTTTCGGGTATTTTGGTGGCTGTGCGGGTAATTTTCGGGGATTAACACAAAACCGGGTAAAACCGGGGATTTTGAGTCCGAGTTGCGGGGATTGGCCCTCGAAATCGGGTATTTTTCATGCGGCAATTTGTGTCGATCCCACTAAGGACAATGGTGTCGATCCAAGTAAATAACGGTTGAAAAATGTTTTAAAAATGAATTTTTTACTTTTTGTTGCCAGTAAGTAAGTGTTACCAAAGTTGCAGGAAACAATATTTGTTTGCGTTGGAGATTACTTTTTAACCTTTCAATAGTAAAGAATTTAAACGTACACAAAGGTCCCAAATCTTTTTTACACTTCACTGAACGGAATTTTGTATAAATCAATCCAGCCAAAGCCCTCCCATCTTGTAGTGGTTTATTAAGACAATTTTTATGGAAAAAAGAAATTTTCTAACTTGTCGTCTACGGTGGTGAACATGTTAACATAAGACGAAAATAGAAAATAGTGTTCCAAATTCATCAAATTGATTCTCATTAGTGTGTAGATTTTGCAATAGTGAATTTGCAGAAACTATGCAACACATTTTCATTTTGTGTCATTGAATGCACTGTATTTAGTGAATAATAAAAAAATCTCTTCTTTAGAAATTTATTAATGACAGTTTTCAAATTCCCTCTGATATTAAAAAAAATTGTTAAAAATTAATGAGAAAATACATCTCTGGCAGGGATTCAGTGTAGAATGTAATATGTAAATTTCCAAAATTTTCATCGTGTAAAAGGGTTCGTCTAAAATCAGATAAGTTTAGTTTTCTTTTTGTAGGCCTACAATTGGTCAATCTACCTTTATCATTAAATTCAAGCATAAAAAAAACTCAAATTGACAACTGTTTTAGTTTTAACGCTTCACATCTGAAACACACCAAAAAGTTTTACAGCAGACCAATAAGTAGCTACAGTATGCTTTTCCTGAACCGATCTTGCTGTTGCGTCGTTTCATATGTGATTAGTGGCACTAGTGTCAGTGGCCAATCAGAGCTAAAGTCATACCAAATTCAGTACTCAACATTCGTATTCTGTCGGTGTAAACAAGAACTTCAGTTAGTAGCCTTAAAGTTGTTTAATAATTATAATAAATCTCCATATTGGAGGTTGGAAGGGTTAATCATTCTGGATGGTGTACAAAATCTAAAATCGTAATTCACCTGCCAGGCTTACCATCTTATTGAAGTGCCCTATCCATAGATATAAACAATTATCTGGTTCGGTAACTGAGATGGTGGAATAGTGCTAAAAACGAGCCGGTTTCCCCCACCACTAGTTTGGGTTACCGCCGCCGCCGCGCCGCACTAGTACGTCAGTTGGCATCGTTATTATTGGTGCATCTGGTTTGTTTACATTATTTTATTTCAGCTGAAATTGTTATTATTCGTGGATCGACTCCGATTAACCCCAACTAGTAGTGGGGGTAATGGATCGTTTTTGTATCATTGTGTTACCGATTTAGATGTAATTATTTGCATCTATGGGCCTAGGGTCTATTATTCAGATGAAAGAGTCTAGTAGTAATCTTAAATCAATGACATCATTAATGAGTTTTGTCTCCTATCAGAATCAGAATCTTTATTGGTCTAAGAACACGTTACAAAATTTGTGCACGAGACCTTGGCATGGTTTACAAAATTAACTATGCAAAAGAAATGAACATAACCTAAGTCACTAATGATAGACTTGTTAAAAATACGTCAATATTAAATCCAACAACAAAATAAAATAGTATATTTCGTCACAAGGGCCGAAAGTGGCGTTTTGCCGGCCCCGAGGTCGTGTTTCAAGTTCGAGACGAAGTAGAGAACTTGAAACGATCGAGGGTTGGCAAAACGCTTTCGGCCCGAGTTACGAACGATATTTTTCATCACACTACACAATGCAATAAATATTGTACTAATGAAAAAATATTTTATTCAGAGCCAAAAAACTAAGCCAAACATAACTACTAACCTAATCTAGCGGGATGCAATGTGTTTCCGGTTGCTAGGCAACCAATTCATTTCATTGTTGCAGTCACATGTTTTTGTGATACAACATGTTGTGAATGTTTTTATGTAAGGTCTAGGCCAGCTGATTTTGCAGGCCTAGGCCGGAAAATTTTGCCGGCCTAGGCCGGCAAAACAGGTGTTTCGACGGTAGAAATTAGGGTCGAAAAGAGGTGATATCGATGTAGTATGATGAAAAATGAATATGATGTAATGCGACATATAGGTGTATTGTGTAAGGTTTCGGGCAATTGACTTACTGTTTCCAAGAAATTACACGATATTTGGGTATTTTTATTCCAACCGGGGATTTTTCGGGGATTACAACCAAATTACCGGGTAAAACCGGGGATTTCATGGGGACTTTGCGGGTAAAATGGCAAACTCAGCCTGGCAACACTGCATAAGAGCGCCATTACCTGTTGTAGTCAGTTGGTATCTCACTGCAATGGTCAGTTACGTTGTAATATTTAAAGTCATAAACTATTCACTCTAACCTAAAGTTAATTAACGTAAAGGGACCCTTCAACCAGTCCCTACCCCGGATAATCGAGAGTTGACTGTACAAGTTTGTGGGAATGTGTTTGAAGAAAACCCTGAATCTTACCTAAAGATGCTTTATACATTTAGTTAACTTAGGATTGTATTACATTTCCTACTACTATTAACACACACAAGAAATGGACATGTGGACTGTTCCCTCTTCTCTACTGATAACACAGATCTTGAACGTACCAATGCCGTTGGTGGCCCAGATGTTGCGAGGGTCGCTTCGCAGCACTTTGTTGTACATGGCCAGAGCTCTGTCTTGGTAGACTTTCTCTCGAGCCTTGTCCTTTTGTTAAAGAAAATTTATCATTATAACATTCACATTAATTAAATTTTTAAAGTGACATAAAACTTTTTTGGCAAACACGTTTAAGCACAGGGCAATTTTTTCACGTTGTATGTGAATTTCATCTAATTCTGTGATGGTAGTTACTCCAAGGTATTTGGTTGTGCCTACTTTTTAGATTCCAATACAGTTGTATAGGCCTACTATTTACAGAAGTACTACTAGTAAGTAGTAATTCATATTTATTGGTTGTTATGATATTCAAGTTTCATTTCAACATGACAGGCAAATGCAAGATCTCATATTTCTCCTCTGATCATTACTACCATTAATCTACATATATGACACTGAACAAAGCAATATAACTACACTTTTTTCTAGAATTTAAAAAAGTCACCTTGGAAGGTTGGTGCAGAGTCTGTAGCCACACATTTCCAAGAGCTATTTGAGAATATGCATCATTCGAAGTAACTGGATTCTGAAAATAAAAGAGAAGGTAAATAAGTCTATTAACTGTATTTTGTTTGTCCTGTGATTAAAACAAAAGGCACGACCTCCGTATTGTTTGACACATAATAGAGAGAAGTGATAAAATCATTAACACGTTGAGTGCGGCTTATGATTAATATTGCTCACGCCAGTGGCTGAAATATAATAATTAATTATTCACCATGTAAACTATATGAATGCATCCAAAATGTCATAATAAGATAGCCAGGCCTCCATTTTGGTCATTATTTGTGACGT
This sequence comes from Neoaliturus tenellus, assembly GCA_030545055.2. Lineage (NCBI taxonomy): Eukaryota > Metazoa > Arthropoda > Insecta > Hemiptera > Cicadellidae > Neoaliturus > Neoaliturus tenellus. The sequence goes on from CM061532.1 coordinate 220,871,967, forward strand.
CACTTCCGGTACATCAATTGATGTAGTCCGCCGGTGGCGCCGGTCGCTTGAGTCACCGCAAGGCATTTTTTAGTGGCTAAAATAAAATAACTGATTATACACCGAGTAAATGAGAGGAATGCATAAAAATATTATCTGAGGATCGCCAGGACTCCAATTTTGCCATTATTGATGACATTACTTCCGGCACATCTATTGATGTAGTCCGCCGGTGCCGCCGGTCGCGTAGGTCGCTGCGAGGATAAAGTAGCTCGTTTACTACCACAACTGTTTCTAACGATCCACAAACTTGTTTTATTTACACAACAAGTACTAAAAATAATAGAATAGAAAAATAAATGAAAAATAAAAACAACTATACACACCAGACAAAAGTATGAAGTTACCACGGTACTGTCCTGAACAGAAAACCCTAGAACGGAAAACTATACACGCCAAAATGGACCTGTGTACTGGCACGACAGGCGGCAAAGGGATAAAACGATCCCGGACAATGGCTGAGCTCATACTGAACTAATAAAGTGGGAGTGGCGCCACTACATCAATAGCTGTAGGCCGCCAGGAGGGCTGGCGCCGCACTACATCAATAGCTGTAGTCCGCACTCAACGTGTTAAATATGTCATTATAACCCAAAATATTTATAGATAAGTTGTAGTAATATATCATGATTTATGATTTCATAGAGAAATACCATGTCATTAAATTATAAATTTATATTGGCTACCATAATAAAAAAAATTTGCTCATTTATGGTTTGATGCTGTTTGTTTAAGGTGTAGAATAGTTGTGCGCTCTTCTACTGTCAAGAACAATCTTGTCAAGGGCCATCTTTGGCATTCTCAATTGAGATATTTTTGTATGAGGTGGAAGGATATTAGGTAATTTACCTCCCAAGTAGCTGGGGTTTTCTTCCAAGAGACCAAATTCAAATGGTGGTTTAAATAAGAATATGAGGGGTTTTAATTAAAACTTGTGTAATAGATCAATTGTCTAGTCTCGTATACACTTATATTGTCAATGATGGTCTATCATGTTTGACTCTTCTGAAATAAAATGTGATAAACAAACACTTGGTTCTTTCCTGATATCCATAGCTAAAGTAAATTAGAGAAAGCCTGTTTGATCTATTGAAACTGAATTGTTCAGTACTACTTAACAAACCTTCAGTATACGTTCAAACTTCTTCTGCCCGGGCCCCCACTCCATCTTGGCAAGATGGAGGTTCCCGAGCAATGACCAAGCGTCTGGGTGTTCATTGTCGATTCGCAGAGCTTCTTTAAACCAATCCGATGCCTCGTAAATCTGACCCTTATCCCTTGCCATGCAGCCAAGCCTCAAGTAACCTGAAATTGTTTTTAATTTCAAAATGTACAATAGAAAAATTGAAATAAAATGTTTAATATGAATGGTATTTGTTAGATGCCATTTTAATTACAAAATTTGAAAATTTCGCCTGATCTGTTAACTTCAATTCAATATTAAAGAATTGGCTAAATAATATTATAAAAATTCAAATAATTTTTGTGCAGAGATAATGTTGTCAAAATTTTGATTTTCTGATGACATGTTTGAAAAATCTGTTTGATATTTTGAAATAATTAAAAAAGTTTACTCCACAATTTCAATATAGTATCAAAATTACATAGAGGACAATTCAGTAACAAACTAGTGATTTACGAGCTTAAGTAGACAGGGACAACAATGACTGGGTCGGTATTGCATATACCTTTCTTATTCATTTTTATACTTAATTCTCTATGTACATTGTTGTTTCATTGAATTTACAATATAGCCAACTCATTAAATACAGGCTAGGCGGTAGTCATGAACAGCTATTCTTTGAGTTTTCAGTGTTCTTTCTTTTCTAAGAAGAAAATTTAAAAGAAAAATTTAAAAAGGAATTTTAAGATGAAGGCATGTTCTTTTTTCCACGCTCAAACCACGAATGGCCTCATGATGGGTCTCTAACTACCATAAGGAAGGCTGAAGAAGGTAAAACCCTTAAACAGCTGCAGTGGGCTCTCAGACCTACTGGAACCTCATGATAAGCAAGCAGTACCATAAGGAATTTTTACTGGGCTGATTAATCTACTTACAGTCCACATAGTTGGGGTGCTCCTTCAGAATGTCTTTGTAGAGTTTCTCCGCTCGGTCAAACTGACACAACGCTTCATTAAGCCTGGCGAGGTTGTACGTTGTTGTCACTGCGATGGAGTTGTAATACTGTGGATCATGTTCCGCCTCCACCCTCGCTCGGGCTAGAGACTCTTCTAGACTTCTTCGTGACTCTTCAAAATTGTTTAGTCTGAAATAAAATTTTATGAGAAATTATTTTGATGTCCAGGCATTGAGAAAAAATTGGACAAAACCAAACATTATGACAAGATTATATGTGCTCCAAAAAGTTAATAAATGTTAATTGGGTTAAAACAAATGAAGAGTAGGAGAAAAAAATTTTTGTTGCATGAACCTTATAACTTTATTTTAATGACTTGATAACTTTGTTCTAAATGCACTATTGAAAGAGATAATTTGAAGTTAAGTTATCAAAATCTTGCTCCTTTACCTAAGAAAAAATAAGTGGTGCTTCTACCTTGAAAATTTTATTTTTTATACGTAAAATTTATGTCTCCGCTATACAGTTTTAAGTTATAATTATAACATAATTAAATTAAATAAATCTGTAGTAAACCATTGAAAATAATAAATTAGACATTAATCGTACAAAAGTCTGTACATAAATTAATTTTCAAATGATTTCTACTTGGTATTTTGAATTAATTGCTTGACAAGAAATAAGCCTTGCAAAATATCTTTCAAACAAAACCATATGGAACAAAATTGAAAAAAATTTTTAAGGGATATTTTTTACATAGTCTAATGGTATCAGCGACTGAGAAACATACTAGATATATGAGTAGGCCTAGGTTTATCTAAGAGTTATTCTGTATTTATGAGAGTTATTCTGTGCCCCTGTACAAAGAGAGAAAAGCTCCGTAATTCATCATAAGTCAACTCTAAATAAAGTTGATTTCTTTCAATGGAAACAATAAAAAGCTTTGATGGGAACCAATGAATTCAAGATGGCTGGGGAACACAATGGCAATGCACCATAGATAAATTGTCATTAGGATTCCTCTGCAAAGGGAATATAAGAGTTTATAAAACATTACACAAGCTAAGCTCCAAGAAGTCTACAAAGGTTTTGTGTAATAAAATAAATTATAACGTATATACAACCTACAATGTATGATGTGTAATTGCATTCCTCTCATCCTTTACCTGTAATGGAGAGCACCAACATTGTTGAGGATTTCTGGTGGTATTTCCGCTTGCACTTTATCCCTGAGTATTTTAGTAGCAGTACCATAAGCTGCCAACGAGGCATTCAAATCAGACTGTTCAAGGATTTGAGCCAACTCAATCCACGCTTCTACATCATCTGGAAACTGTTCCGTGACCTAGACAAAGTTAATTTTTTAGTTGAAAGTGATGTCAACTTTGACAAAAGTGATCGCACTGAGTTGAAAAACTGGCACAAGTCTGAATGGTAAACAGAAACTAAATTTGTTTGTTATGTTCAAGACGTATGTTTACCAGGATGTCTTTCCCTTTCTTCCAAAAGTATAGAGCAAACTTTGAGAATAGTAATTTGTGTATTTACCTTCCTCAGATGATTTTTCGCAATGTCTCTTTTGGACTGACTAGTTGAACTTGCATATAATGAGCCCAGAATCTTCATTGTTTCATAGTTACCAGGTTGTGCTTTTAAAACTTTTTCAAAACACTGTGCTGCCTGAAAAACAGGAAAATTGTTAAATCATTTAAAAACAAAATATACATTTAATAATGTGTGAGAATAACAAACAAATTACACGGTATATTTTTTGCATTTAAATATATAAACACACTGATAGTATGATAATTGTTTGTTTGACAGTTTGAGTTACTAGTGATCGGATGCCTTCTATTATCATTCTCATTTTCCATCTTAATTGAAAGTATAAACGTATATTTTTGAATATTTCAACATTAAATTAATTAATTAAAATTAATTAGTTAATTAATTTTCCATTAGTTAACTAATTAACATGCCACATTTGCTAATATAGTATGTATTGATTCTGATTATTTTTTCCATTGTTGTAAACTTTGGTATTTGTATGACCATAAGTCAAAAAATGGATGTATCTCAAGATATCAAGATCTAGTTTGCTTAACACTAACCAATAAGGTGGCATTTCGTTTAGCATATAGGATTTAAAAAATTTAGATAGAATTATTGCTACATCTGGTCACAAAGAGATTTTAGACAAATATTTAATAAAAATATTATTTTGGTATTAAAAAAAAACACTGTTAAATTTTTTTGTATAAATGTTATAAGTATAATTCTAGGCCTACATAACTTTTTAGATACACTAATAAGGAATACGGTACCTGAAAACATTTATGTCTGTATCTCAAATAGTTTTTTATTTTATTTTTGTTTTATATATATATATATATATATAGAGGTGTGCGGATAGTGAAATTTGACTTCGGATCGGATTCGGATCGGATAGTAGGGGGTTCGGATCGGATTTTATTCGGATTCAGATACTCGCGCGGACAGAGTGAACTGTTATATTACTCAGAATTAAAATACAAATTAATTAACAGTAAAATTTTAGCACTTTATACCTAGGAATGCATGAAAAATGTTAATTTTATTTTTGTTTAATATAGAAATGTAGGCATATATTGATTTTTTTTGTTAAGTATTTGTTCAAAACTAGAATTATAATTTACATTTTGGACAAATACTTTACAATGATGAATAAAGAATTTTATTGTGTTTTTAATATGCATGTTTGATGTTGTCCTTGAGTTATTATGTTAAGTATGATACCATTTCATATTTGTATGATTTTGTGTATTATAGGCCTATTATAATATATTATAGCCTGTATAATATAGTTTAATATATTCTACTAACTACAGTAGGTCTCATCCAAAATAAATTCACTACAAGGCTATCGGTATCAAACCAAGTTTCAACTTAAGGTAGGCCTATTGTTTAGCTCTAAAGTCGGTCAATCAATAGGCTACATTTGTAACTATTTGTTTATGGAGAGAAAATCTTTTTCGATATTTATTTACAAATTTGCTTATAACCTAGATAAAGTTTTCTCTCTCAGAATTAGGTCATTTTCAGGCTCATTTTTTGTTTGAATACATTGATAGAATATTTTGAGTAATAACTTAGAGTTGTGACCAAATAAGGTCTATTTCATTCATTAGGCCTAGGCTATATGCAAGTTTTGATATCTTTGAGTCACTGTGATGACATTACTGTTTAACAGTAAGTTTAGCCTAGGCCTACACCTTCATGTAGGCTACAGTCTTGTTTGATGTTTAAAAGTAGATTGCTAACCTTACTTAGGTTCAATAATGCAGTAACATGTAATACTTTTAACAATTTAGGTTTTAAACTTACATCCCAATTTGTTTTAGGCCTATTACAATGAGCTCAGTTAAAATAAAAACTTTCCTATCTCAAAGAATTTATGAAGTGGAAGCAAGTCACAAGTCTCAATTTCAGTAATAATAAAACGACATTATTTTATTTTTCTACAAAGAACATTTTCTGATGTCTTAGTTACCCTACCCTTACCTTTAGAACCAGCTTGCACAATAGGCATTCCGCCTGTTCTTGGTTTTTCTCAAAAGATTTCCAAATCAAACTTTTTCTTTCTTGGATCCATAGCTGAGTAGTTAACAACTAGCCTATCCGATTTTAGAAAATTAAGTTTATCACATTAAAAGTTTGTAACTTCAATTCAAATTTTATCACGTACGCTGTCGGCTGTAGCAGTATTCCCAGACTTCAAAACATCGTACCACACGATAATAAATTATTGCACGCCACAAAAATGTCGTGTCTATCAATGTAATTAGTGATTGATGTCGGGAATGATTTGATTTTGTAATATTTTAGGCACGCAAAATTAATCATTTTCCAAAACTATCATTAATTATCTTGAAAAATTACGACAAATCTTTGGGATGAAAATCAGTGTGACGTCGGAGAATGAGTACAATAACCAATTATTATCGTGTACTTGGAAACACTGTCGTCTACGGCGCAGTGCAACAGAATCAAATAACCACAGACTAAAATCGTGACACTCGGTCAATTCTGGTGTTCCCCCATACCAGGTAATTCCAAATCGGTGGCTGTGGAGTGCTAGCGAGGGTTCACTAGCGCGCGTTGTGGTTGGAATCGGAACCTAACACTACAGCCAATCACGACCACTGTTAGAATGGGTTGTTTCACTCCATCCGCTTGAGTCGCTAATATATCAGATTTGTTTTGACAACCATTGCCTTGAGTGCGCTATATCTTGGGGCCATCCTAATACCTTGAGTGTCAAGACAAGTGTTGACTGACTCGAGAGAGAATTGAGTCGTGTTTTAATCCAACATTGTATTCATACCTAGAACGAACGCGATCGTCAGTATCATTCCAAATGTAGTTTTTGGGGGTTTAAAGGTTTTTTTGCTCATATACACTATCTATCCGAAAAAAATCGGATATTTTTCGGATAGTATCCGACGCCTGTTGTACATTCGGATCGGATCGGATATCCGAATCCGATCCGAAACCGATCCGGTTTTCCGGATATCCGCACACCTCTAATATATATATATAAATTTTTATTAGGTTTGATATTGATAGGGCTACTATTATTATACTACTGTTATTATATTGGAAGGGAATTTGAAGGGACGCGATGGCGGGCGGTCGCAAGGCAAGCTCTCGATGTGGTGAATGTGGAAATAGTGTAACATCCCGATCAGGAGGATTAAAATGTCATGGATTTTGTTCAAATTGGTATCATTTAAAGTGTTCAAGTATTTCACGAACTGAATGTAATATGTTCGAAGAATTAGGAGAAAAGGCGAAGTGGTATTGCAACAAGTGTGACATTGAGGTTAAGAAACTCATCATTGCCCGTTGTAAAGCGGGACCAGACAGCGTTATTGGGAATGAAATTAACCTTAAAACGGTTTTGGACGAACTAATCAGAGTAGAAGAAAATTTTCTAACACTGGATAAAAGAGTAAAAGACGTCGAAAACTTGTGCTCCGCTAGGCCTACGGACAGTGACTCTGTTAAATCATCCGATGTCGAGGCCGTCCGTAACGGGAATGGAAGTGATAATATAAGTATAAACATCATCGGACTATCTTCTGATACGCATGAATCACACTCGGAATTAATCAATGACTCTAGTGATCACTGTGAAAATGATATCCCTCATACAGAAGACAATTGTATGGTATTAACTCCAAAAAGCGATCAGGCTAAACAAAAGCTAACATGCAGTGAAGTGTTAAAGTTAGGCCGTGGTACACAACCTATGAATATTGACAGTCAAAAAGTAAATGAGAAAAGTATAAGTACTCCTTTGATAAATAAAGACTCACAGAAAACCCAAAGCTTAGCTCAAAACAGACGCATCATTGGAACTGGTCAAAAATCCTCAATACTGGAACTAGCCTCCAAAAAATCCCAGTTGTTTGTAACTAGGCTAGCCATGGAAACCGAAGCAGAACATATTAAGGAACATCTTAAACAGAACAGCATCACTGGAGTTCACTGCGAAGAAGTTAAAACCAGATTCCCTGGCTACAAGTCATTGAAAATTGCGGTCAACTGTGACGACAAAGAAAATGTTTTGAAAGCAGACATGTGGCCTGAAGGAATATTGATCAGTGACTACAAGCCCCGACCGCTTCCACCTAAACGCTACCAAACTAGAAATCATTTTTTAGGCCAAAGAGTGAACAAAATACAGAGGGACTAGTGGTTAGGCCTAACTCCAGCAACACACCGGTACAATCTAATTTAAAAGTAGTTAGCCTAAACGTTCAGTGTTTGAGAACAAAACTTAATTTAGTTACACTGTTTGTTAACTCATGTGATATAGACCTACTGTGTGTGTGTGAACACTGGTTGAGGACGGAGGAAACAGAATTTTATCAGGTACTAGGCAATCTAACTTTAGCTAACTCTTGGTGTAGAAATGTACACAAAAATGGTGGTGTAGCTGTTTACTCAAAAAAAACCCATAAAAACTGAAGTATTAGATCTTTCCATGTTTTGTAGTGAATTTGATTTCGAAGTAACGGGAGTAAGGATCCCTGAGTACAATGTAGTGGTTTTATCCGTGTACCGGTCTGATAATGGTAACTTTGATTCTTTTATAAATTTTTTTGATGACTGCCTGAATTCTGTGGCAAGGACAAACATTACAGCTTTTGTTGCTGGTGATTTTAATGTGCCATTGAACTTTGACTCACCCGCCGAGAAGAGGGTTTCTGATCTTCTGCGAAGCCATGGATTTTACTGGCTGTGTCGTGAGCCTACAAGAGGGGATAACTGCCTAGACAGCATCGCCTCAAATTGCACTGCCTGGGAACAACGCACTTCTGTGGTCAACTCTCTGGTTGCGGACCATCTTGCGGTGGTATTGGAATACAACGTTGACAAGGTAGGAAGCTCCAACATTTGTACTTGGCATGGTGACTATATATCACAGTATCGTAAATTAGATAAGCAGATATTTCCTAATGTTAAGTCTGAGTTAAGTCAAATAGACTGGGCCTTTGTATATAATGAAGTAAATGCGGAAATGGCTTTTAACGTTTTTTTCGAGGCTTTAATTGGTGTCATAGATTTATATTTCCATATTAAAGTAAAATCGTTGCAGAAATCATTAGGTTCTAAAGGGAATAGTAGGCCTAAGACAACCATATCCCCAGAATTTTATACAGATGAGCTGAAAACCTATAAACGTTGGGCATTATACCTACATGACCTGTACATACATACATGATACATGATACATGATACATGATGATTCCATCCGTAGTCCTTTGCCATAAGGAATTGGATAGGTCAAGGTTGGCACAACAAAAAATAACTTAGTCTAATTTATATTAGTATTATTACCATTAAGGTAACTGTCCACATCGTAAAAACTGGATTCCACCAAGTATTTCTTAACTTCTGTTTTAAATTTTTTAATGTTTTGTATTTCTTGTAGTTTTTCCGGCAAGGCCTGGTACAACTTCATTCCAATGTAATCTGGTTTATGTTCAAAGACGGTTAATCTGTGTTGAATTGCATGAATGCCCTTTTTCCGGGTGTTGTAGTTATGATTTGTGAAGATTGGTGTGATATTCTGGGATTTTATGTAACTTACTAATTCGAAGATGTAAAGTGAAGGGACTGTGAGAAGGCCAAGTTCTTTGAATGCATTTCTGCAGCTAGTTTGAGGTGACATACCTAGCATACTTGTGTCAGTCAACTGCCTGCATAGAGGAACGTGATAGGCTGCGCTCCCTATATGTCAAAGTAAAGCGTGAATATCGTCATTTGGTTGATGTGGCCAAGCGTAAGTCTGTTGAAGATTTTATTGATAATGCCCATAATCCATGCAAGGCAGCGTGGAACGTTATCAACCAAAACAGGCGCGCAGCCTCTGTTATGGAATGTACTTCTAGCCCTGATGAAATTAACAACTATTTTACTGAAGTGGTTAACAAAATAATTGAGGGCATTCCTGACTGCAATTCTGAAGCAGCTGCAAATGTTGATGTAGCTAATTGCCATTTTTCTCACTGGGCCCAGATCTCCCCATCGAGAGATATTTTAGGCATTGTAAATAATTTTAAGGCCTCGCCTAGTACTGATGTCTACGGTATTTCAGTTGAGCTTCTTAAGTGCATAATTGAACCAATCTCTGTTCCTTTAGCCTACATTTTCAATCTGTGCCTGTACGGTGGGGTTTTCCCGACAAAGCTGAAGATTGCTAAAACCGTTCCGGTATACAAGAAAGGTGATCCCGGTCTTGTCAGCAGCTATAGGCCTATAGCCATTATACCTGCCCTAGCTAAAATTCTGGAGACAGCTATGAACCACCAACTTTATAGATATTTTGAGTCAAATGACCTGTTTAATGCCATGCAGCATGGCTTTAGGAAGGGTAAGTCCACCGTCACTGCTGTCGAAACGCTGGTTAGCACCCTACATGAATCTTTTGAAGCCAAAGACTCTGCACAGTTAACTCTGTGCGACTTAAGTAAAGCGTTCGACTGCGTGTCCCACAGGATTTTCTTGGAAAAGGCGGCACGTTATGGATTAAGTGGCCCTGTCTTAGGTATCCTCGAGTCCTATCTGTCTGGAAGGAAACAACTTGTGTCGGTGCATGGCGCTATCTCTAAAGTTGCTGAAGTTCTACATGGCGTGCCCCAGGGCTCATCCCTTGGGCCTCTGCTTTTTTTGATCATGATTAATGACTTTAATGTAAGCAACACTGACTCATCATGCTTGTTGTATGCTGACGACACCACCCTAATAACGAGGTGTAGCAATTTTGAGGAGTTAGTTGTCAGAGCTGCAGACGACCTTGAGGAAACTAAAGAGTGGTTTGAACGTAATAAGCTCCAGCTAAACGCAGATAAAACACAAACCTTAATCTGCAGTCTTAAGAAAGACATACCTAGAGAAAACCATCTTTCTGTCAAACTTTTAGGTCTACAAATAGATTTTAATTTATCATGGTCAGCTCACGTGGACATTGTATGCAAAAGGTTAGCCAGGGTAAATTACTTGCTAAGAAAACTCAAGTATCTAAACTCCATCATACCTGCTTGTTGCATATTATGCTCTGTTTCACAGCCATCTGACGTATGGTCTTGTGCTCTGGGGACACGTGCCTGGTAGCTATAGAGTTCTCTTGCAGCAGAAGGTTGCAGTAAGAATAATTACCTCCAGTGACTACAGAGAGCACTGTAGGCCTCTATTCAAGAACCTTGGCATACTTACTGTCTATGGTCAGTTTGTAATGAACTCACTCCTTTTAATAAAAGAAAATCTCGAAAACTACACAACACGAGACCAGGTGCACCAGTACAGTATTCGTAACAGAGCCAATCTACACATTCCTCGGTGTTGCCTAAGTCTGACAAGGGATAGCAACTCGGTGCTGGCCCTGAAGATGTTCAACCATTTGCCACAATCAGTCAAAAGCCTTCCCATGCGGCAATTTAAATCCAGAGTTGGGGCTTGGCTCAAGGAAAACAGCCTGTACTCCGTAGAAGAATACTTTCAAACCCCCTTCACCAACATTTGAGAGCTTGCGGTTGGGGAAATTGTATATAGTAGCTAATTTTATGTTTATGTGTTAACGTGTGAAATGTCAAGAATAGGAAACTGACGCGATCATCCAGAAATGGGCCACGATCTAGGATTTGGTAATGGTAATGGTAATGGTAATACTAAAAATCATTTTAAAACAAGTACCCTTTTTTTATAATTCATTTATTTAAAACACCGACATGTTATGGACCTTAAGGCCCATGATCACGGTGAATAAACTAATACATGATAACCTCTAAATAAAGTAAAATTAATAAAAATATCGACTGCTGATTTTCTATTTATATGTTAAATTAATTGTTTTGATATTAATATTTTGGCCTTTGGTTTTCTTTCATCTGTACGATTTTTTCATAGATCGGATTTTTTTTTGCATTTAAAAACATGGAAAGACCTATCTTTCAGGAATTGTGCATTGAAATACCTAAAGGGTATAGGCGTTATGCGTGGAATGCGAATATATAGCTTTTCTTGAAGAGGACATCTTGAGAAATAATAAAATAACAAAAAAATATGAAAAATAATTTTTTTTTGGGTATTATTTGTATTGTACCTAGTGAATTTCTTTAAGACTAATGGAACGGAGCACCCCTATACTAATGAACAATACAATTTAATACTTCTTTATGACGGAACAGTATTCCTTGATATTTTTTTGTTTCTGTCATTTATAAAGTAATAATTAATTAGGTAGCTTTTGTTGTCTGAATACAACTAGCACATGGCTAAGCGGGATAAAAAATGTGTCAATGGTTTTGATAGTTGACCCTTATGCAGTCGACAAACTCATCACAACAGCACTATTTAATAAATAGTTAAAGTTACAAATACTTACATTTTCTGTGTCTCCTCTATAAATGTACATCTGACCAAGGCCAAAATTGGGGAGAACAAAAGCAGGAGGTGCAAACTGTGTGGCCTGATAATAATACTGGAAAGCTTGATCATAGTCCCCCTGAAAGCATAAGAGTAGGATGTTACGACTTAATTTAATTTCCTCCTTTTTAGTAGTTTGAGCTAAAGAAGAACAATAAATAAATACAACCACCCGATGACGAGTGACATAGTTAAATTTGTTTTTCATCATCATTTATAAATAAAAAAAATTTTTTAAAGCTGATTCAGCTTCTGTATTCAGTCCCTGATTTAACAGAGGTGAGACATATGTGAATAGTGCCAGGCATGGTGTAGTAAATAAAGTGTGCTCCTCAGATGGATGAGTTTGGAAGTGATCTATGCATCGGTTTCAATAGGCGGGTGGGTTAGGGGCTGACGTCACCTTGGGAAGAGAGCGTCTCGCGCCCATGAAGGACAAAACGACGCTCCTTAGATAAACCGTGATTTAAAATAGTTACAGTCCATAAAAAGTTATTAAATATGGAGGAGCTGTTAACTGTGAACTTAGAGTATTCGGCTACAAAATTGGTCTGGAATATTCGACCTGCGGGAATGTTTTATTAAAAATCAATAGTCTTATAGCCTTCTTCCGCTAAAAGCAATATTTCCATAGCTAGGCCTAGATGGATTCGCATCAAGCGAAATGGTGCGCTAGCAAAGCAGACACTGTAGCAATGTAACAAGGCAGTGCTACACAGGTGTTTAAAGATGTTACATTTTGTTTCATATAGTCAATTTATTTTTTTTAATAATATATGGGGGTAAAATACTAACAACACATATATTAATTTATTACATGACAAATTGTATAATAAAACTAAATTAATAGCGACTTTTTAATGCGGTTCACACTAATGAGTGACCCCAGCCTTGGATGTGCAGTTGCACACCTTATTTACTTATACCATGGTGCCGTAGCCTGCCATTTTGGTTCCTGTCCCCAATACGCCGAATGGCATCCGGCTCTTGTCTCCCTTTGATCCGCACCGACAACCTACCGGTTTGGAATCGGCACACAGCATTTGGCACCGGCGAACACGGCACAAGCCGCCTGTGTGTCTACACTTGCCACTCAGCAATGTTGATCTATGCCGTTTGGCATAGTGGGGATGCGGCTCTAAGTATACCTTACAGTAATTATTATGATTGCAAGTTGTAGGAAGAGATTAGCTTCAGTACAAATATAGTAAACTTCCTCTAATCTGGCATCCTATGATCCGGCAAGCTTGATAGTCCGGTACGACATTCAAAAAAATTTTATTGGAAGGTACAAAAATAAAAATGAATGTTCAAGTTTGTTTCGGATCAGAAGTGTCGAGGGGGCGGGGCAACATTGTGAAACATACAAAGCAATTTGATACACACGGAGGGGAGACAGTCGTATTCATCCGACATCAGGTAACATCATATTATTCTCATTTTAGTTTCATAATCATGTACAGTATTTCCATTTGAGTGTGATATTCAATGTTTTACACAGTACGTAGTAAAGCTGTTTAAAAAATAAAAATACATATTGTAATGTAATTTTTTCTTGAATTCATATTTTTCTGAATTTATCCTGTGATCTGGAATATTTTGTAATCCAGCATATATGTCAAGTCCTAGACATGCCGGATTAGAAGTTTACTGTATTTCAAACTATATTTAATGTGGATTTTCAAAACAGTTCAATACTACTGTATTGTTACAAAAATTAGGTCTAACTAATGGCTTATAGGCACGAAAGCGTCTAATTACAAACTAGAATAGTATAGATCTCATCTGATTAACCACACTTTCACTAAAATAGGTTAAGAGACAAAAATCTCTAATATTATCATTTTTAACTAACTTCCTTGTGAATTTTTTTTTCACACAACAAATATTAAATACAAGCAATTTTTTTCAAACACTATTTTTTTAATTAATTTGAAAGGCAAGTTTTTATGCAAGATTTATGCAAGAATAAAGAAGCAAAAAGTAGACATATTTGTAAAAATTACATGCATGGAGATAGCGTTTTAACATTCGGCACTTTACTTTGAACTCCAATTCTTAATGAGACCTGAAATTAAAATCAATACATATTTCACTTTTCTACAGTAGTCCCCCTCTCTTAACCAGCCATCATGGGACCAAATAACCTGAATAACTTAATTGGCTGAATAACCTAAATGCCGGTTAAAACGGGAAATTATGTAAACATGATTACAACATGAAACATGTACATGAAACATGATATTATTGATTCTTTAGGGATGAATCAATAAACGCTCCCGTACTGTATGTCTACACTTGACGCATGGTAGAATAAAACTGACGTTAGTGAACATTCGACAATAAGTAGTAAGCTAAATTTTGCAATATATAAACAAGCCTTGAACGCATACGTTTTTATGTCGATAAAGCGATAAGGATAGGAACGGAAGTCTCTCGATTGCAAGAAAAAGCCGGTTAAAGCGACCCATTTTATAATTCAGGGCGGTTAAACCGAGCTCTCATGTCCCCGGGCAGAGGAGGTTAATCCAGGTGCCGGTTGATCCAGGGGTGGTTAAGAGAGGGTCTACTGTACTTAAAACTGCTCCAGACAACGGTCACTTACTTGCACATGAAATGCTCGAGCGAGTTGGTAGCAGCTCTCAGCTCTCATAGCTTCATTCTCTGTGTTGTGGAAAGCATGCAGAGCTAAGTGTTGAACTTTGTGGTAATCCTGAAAAAAATTGTAGGCATTAAGTTGGTATAAACTGTAGTATCGCTGTAATTTCTTCTTTAGGCATCTAATAGCATAATTCATCAACGGTTTTATTTTTACCTTTTTGAAAAAGAAATGATTGGCGAGATGGTTGAGCACCATGGGGTTGGTGGAGTCGATGGTGTAGGCTTTGCTGAGCATCTGGACACCGGTGCGGATGTCCTCGGGCTGCTGCCGGTTCAGTTGCAGTATCGACAACCCGACCAACGCGCCGACACACTGCGGGTCCAGCTCCAGAGCCCGCTCAAACGCCAGTCTGCGATGGACACAATCTTAATTCCTGACAGTATATATTATGCACAATGGTACTTTACTCAATTAACTTAATTGTAGCTACACATGAATTTTTTAAAAAAATTTTTGGAAAAATTTGATGTATTTCGGACTGCTTTCTGAACTGCAGAGACTAATGGTAGACTCAGGAAGCAGTCCAAAATGTAAAAAATTTTCTAAAGAATTTGTTTCCAAAATTCATGTGTAGTTACAGTTAAGTTCATTAAGACACAATCTTGTGTAACCCATGATTTTGGACTCTAGAATTTTTGTCCATTGGGTTCACACAAATAACGATATACAAAAGCACAAATAAGAGACAATTCACCAGACTCAACATCTCAACACACTTTTCTCTCAGCTCTCCAACCTCCATCACAACCAAAACATAAAAAAAAAACAGCTGTTCACTTGATTCTAATACCTTATAGTAGGATTCACGAAAATAGTCCGATGAGAGTCAATGCATTGTTGCCAGATTTATTCTAAACACATTTTTATACTGTATTACACATGGTAAACAACAAAAAATGACAACATTGCAGGGCGAGAGGGGGTGAGGGGGACACAGCTGTTTAAATTTCCATCGGACTATTTTCGTGCATCTTACTATAGGTTTGCCACATAAGTTGATGAAAGGCCAAAAACAGCTGGTAAATTTATTCGTCAAATTATGTGGCAAGATTTACACTAGGAAAACATTTTTAGCCTAAGACAATAGGCAAGAAAATAATTGTTGAATATAAATGTTATTGTTGGTGTTTGAAATTAGTTCTTTAAAGTTAATACTCATTAAAAATATAAATTAATCACAGTAGGCCTACACATAGCTGTAGATCTTTAAAATGTGTAATCATAAATCAAACAAGGAGTGTAAGTTACCTTAGTTTGATAAAATGAAGTCAGGACTGCAGAAAATAAATTAACAAAAGAAGGGCTTTCAAATGTTGCTTTTGTTTGTACAACAACATCATTGATTATATTCAGTAACGTAAATAGAATTCTCAGCTGATGCATTTAATGATTCTCAAATTATGACAAGTTCTTGATAAACATGTAGATGAGTTTCAATCGATAATTTAATTATTCAGCTGCAAAAATTGCAGTGCTTTAAATAGCATATTATCAAAAATATTAAAAGAAGCCTCAATTAATAAAATGTTTAATGTAGGATTAAGAGGAATGGCAGAACGGATTTACTTTTCACAATTAGCCTACTTGTACTTCATGTATATCACAAGATATCACACTACCGCAAAAGTTCCAAACGCACCTATTATATGGAAATTGATTCATACTTGTATGTATAATATCTGATGACAAATCTCTTACCCACAAGAATAATACACACCCACTGATTTTCATGATTGATCACGCTTGAAATGTGTGAGAGTGTGTACATTAAAGTGATCAGAACAGGAAAATGTACTTGATCAAACTAACAAAATTCGTTTGGAATAACAAATCCACACACACACATAGAATAATTTAGTTTACTTTTTTTTACATTTCCAAAAAAAAATAACATAATGTTAAATGTAAATAATTCTTTAGTTAATAATTATTTAAAAATTAAATTAAAAATCACTTTAAGATTATTACAATTTTTTATGGTTTGTTCTAGGGGTGGGCGAGTAGTGGTTTTACGATTCGAGTCGAGTATTGCATCAACTACTCGGGTATCGAGTCGAGTCGAGTAGTAGTGTGAAAAAGTTTAAAATGAGTTTTTTAAAATAATATTAAATAATAAAAGTATTATTAAATTCATCTTTATGCATGAGAACACTGAAAGATAACATCAATTTAGGGTACGACAATAAGAACTACTTAGATAATAGTTGATAAAAAAGTAAGTATATTTATTTACAGTTTACCTCTTACAATGTGTAGTACAAATCAATTTCTGAGAATTAGGCCTAAGTAAAAAATTTCATCAACAACAAAATTAGGGATGGACGGGAATGTATTTTTAGTTCGGGACGGGAATTTTTATTTCCCGTCCAATTTTGGGACGGGATTGCTCTCCTCGACGCTATCAGGAAATATTCGTTTTGACTTTTATCTGAGTGTCGTATAAAGAAAAATGAATGTTAAATATCAACTGGTTCTGTTTCCAAACTGTTCCACTTGTTTTTGTATAAGTTACAATGAACATCATTGAGTTGAAAAGATTTTAAATATCTAATTTTTATATTTGCAGTATACAATAAGATAAGGATACAGTACAAATTTTCTTGTAACCAAAAAAATTAAAATCAAATCACTAAACAATATACATATAAAAATGTCCATTAAAATTATATAAAAGTTTTGTTGAATGAAATATTAAACGTTTTGTACAAAGAATTAACAGAAAAATTATGTACATCAAAATATAGATTAAAACAAATGGAAAAATTGTAAAGAAAACAAAACTGTATTACATAAATAGGCCTAAGGCTTGCTCAGTAAAAAAGTAACAAAAAAAACAAGAAATTGAAATTATAATAAATATTAACACTAAGGAATGAAGTGGTTCAACAAACCAACGCCATTGACTATGAATACACAAACAGACGTTTCATCCTTATGGCAGAACTGTAGCGAGTGGGACTGTCACCCGGTGTTTTGTTTGTGTAACCTGCCAGAGGGCAGCGCTAGTGTCTAACAGTTACAACCGAAACTGGTGCCCGAAACTGATACGCGGCCGTAACTCTTACAGTTGCAACTGCTGCGAAGAAAAATCAACTAAGCCAATTCCTAGCTAGCGGTTTCGTTTCCGGTCTTTCTCTTGCTCTCTCGCCCTCCCCCTTAAATACCACGGCTCTCTCGCAACCACTCCTCACTTTTCGCGCGCACACTGCTCGCTCCCTCTCGCTCTATCCTTCTGCGTCCCTCTCACAACAGACCCCACCGGACCGACTACTGCTGACACTGCTGTACATTGTTCACGGCGCACGGCCCGGTCATCACTCGCGGGGCGATGCGACACCTCAACGAGTAGAGTTGATGCTGATACACTTGATCACCTATAAATTTAAGGGTTCTTTTTGTATTCTGTTCTTTCAATTATGTTTGAATAAATAATAGTTTGTCTTTTTGTCACTCATATTTTGACATGTACAGGGTATCACAAAAATGTGTGATTGACTATTCTTATTCCTATTAAACACATCATAAGAAATCGAAAATATTCGGTAAAATTTATCGATTTCTGCTTTGTTTAGCCGATATACGACATTTTGTTTTTTACACTAAATAATTTTTTCCGATAACGGATCATTGTATTAAGTTTATATTTGGTTTCAAATCACTATTTTAAAAATGGCGGCCATTTTAGTTTTTTTTAAACTCAGATATCTCATAACCGGTAAATTTTATAAAACATTTACGGGCAAAAATATTTATGAATAAATTTATCTAACCAACGATACCAAGTTTGTGCATATCAAATAACGGAGTTTTTGCGATTTTTCTATTAAAATAACCCTAATTTGCCTTAACTAAAATCCAAATTCAAGGTTTTCATAAAGAAAAATCTCAATAACTCCGTTATATTTGGTCAGTTTCTTGCGAACTCTGTATCATTGGTTGGATAAATAAATTTGTCAACTTATTGTCTCTAGTATACAATTTTTACAAAATTTACCAGTTTTAAGATATAGGGCCTATGAGTTAAAAAAACTTAAAATGGCTGCCATTTTCAAAGTTTCGTAAAGTATTCAATGGTCGTGAGATGGATGCAGACAATAACAATTTTAAAATTAATAAATTATAAATATGACTTGAATGGAAAAGTGACATAGCCTATACTTACTAATTGAAACACATTTTAAGGGTGGAATGATTTTCAATTAAAGTGGTATCATTAAGCCATACAAAATATTTCTTTTAAATAAAAACGCTGAAATTAAGCAAGTGATTTCGACTCGTCACACCAGTCTTCATGAAGCTGAAATTCCCTTTAAAAATTAGCAAAGTCCTTCGACTAACTCCAATTCTGAATTTGTACACAATTCATATTATACAGGGTGTCCCGGAACTCTCTGGAACCCTTTTGTATATTTGTTCCTAACATTGAGACAAGAAAAAAAAAACATCGTACAAATAGGGGTCTAAAATGCTTCGTTTAGCCGCTAGCCGCCATTTTGTTTTTTACACATAATTAATTCTATTTACTTAACGGATGGTTGCATTAAGTTCATATTTGGTATGAACCTTTATCATACCAATGTTAAAAAAATTAATTTTTTCCACTGTATATTTCCAAAATGGCGGCCATTTAAATTTTTCAAATTCAAATATCTGAAAATCGGTAAATTAAATAAAACATTTACGAGACACAAAAAAGTTGCCAAATTATATTATCTAACTAATGAAACCAAGTTTGTTACGATTTGACAACAAATAACGGAGTTATTGCGATTTTTCTGTTAAAATGGCCTTAATTTGCATTAATTATAATGCAAAATCAATGTTTTTGATTTTGCAATACAAAATCAATGGAGAAAAATCGCAATAATTCCGTTATTTGTTTTCAGATCCTTACAAACTTGGTTTCATTGGTTAGATCATTTAATTTGGCAATTTTTTTGTGTCTTGTAATTTTTTTATAAAATTTACCGATTTTCAGATATTTGGGTTTGAAAAATTAAAATGGCCGCCATTTTAAAAATATACAGTGGAAAAAATTAATTTTCTTCCTGAAAATGGGCATTGGTCTGATAAAGGTTCATACCAAATATAAACTTAATGCAACCATCCGTTAAGTAAATAGAATTTATTATGTGTAAAAAACAAAATGGCGGCCAGTGGCTAAACGATGCATTTTAGACTCCTATTTGGATAATGTTTTTTTTCTTGTCACGATGCAAGGAAAAAATGTACAAAAGGGTTCCAGAGAGTTCCGGGACACCCTGTATATTTCGACTATTACAACGAGGACGGTATTGTCTGTACGCCGCCGGTCGACATAATCTCGGTGAATTGTGTCGATCTGGGCGACAATATTTTACATCTTTTGCAGGGGC
Source organism: Neoaliturus tenellus (assembly GCA_030545055.2). Lineage (NCBI taxonomy): Eukaryota > Metazoa > Arthropoda > Insecta > Hemiptera > Cicadellidae > Neoaliturus > Neoaliturus tenellus. The sequence continues at coordinate 220,892,093 of CM061532.1, forward strand.
ACTTTTGACTTGCCATTCTCAGCTGCAACCCTTGCAGTTGCAAGTGAGAATTGTGTTTTAATGGATTAAGATAAAAATAATTAAGATAAAAACTGTAAAGCAGCTTCCGCACTGGCCGAACAATCGTCGAACTTGTTCGGCGAACAAAATAATAGCCGAACAAAAAAACAATAAACATTTGTAACAAAAAATTAATAGCCATATGATTTACATTTAAAAGGTTATCAACGAACAAACAAAAGTTCGGAAGAACTTTGTTCGGCGAACATGTTCGGCCAGTGCAGACGCGGCTAATACAGGTAATTTTTTAACCAAGCAGCACGATGTTGTTACTGCACAGTCGCACAAACAGCCGTAGGCCCCGCCGAGGTTGCGAAGGGAGGTGGATTGCGGTCGGTATAGCTTGTTCACTGCTTCCCTTCAAATCACAATGGCTTAAAAGTTATCGATTATTGTTACAAGTTTTGGTAACTACTCAAAATTTTTTTTCATGGGTGTGTTATATTTTATGTAGTTCCTAACAATTTCTAGGAACAAAACTAGTGAATTCGTTTTAAGTAATTATTAAAAACTATTCAAGATGTGAACTTCTTTCGTATGTGGCCTGGGACAGTGTGCCCCATCTGCCCCCCCCCCCCCTTCCCAAAGGCCCTGGTTAATTGTTACTAATTACTGTATCATACCGTATTAAAATATATATATAAATAAAGTATACAAATAAATAATTAAGAAACAAAGTACAAATACATAATTACAAAGAAATTCCTTCATGATAAACCTACAAATATAAAGCCCATAAAATTAATAAGTTTAGGCTACTGAACTGCTAGCATTGATAAAGCAGCAGAGATTGCATATACTGGTATTTAATGTTTTTTGTACAATATAGCTCCCACAACTTGTGACAAAAATAACAGTTTTTAAAAAGTTTAAAGTTCTTTATTACTTGGAATCTATGAGAATTGTGGTATGAGGCATATGCATTGAATCTATGGCAACCCACTTAAATTTAGTCCGAAATATTTTCTTTTAAATATTTTATTATATAAACATGTTGTAATTTGACTTATATTTGGATTGCTTCAGTTTTTGTAACCTAATTATAGTAGTTGCCAAAATTAGAGAGACTGGAGGCAGGTAGTCCCGGCCCGTCCTAATCCTTTGTTGACAAAACATCCCCTAATGTAAAGCGGCCGACCGGTTAGGCACAGGAAGGATCTCGGGGAATTCTCAGAGGAGCGTCCAGTTGAGACTCCTCTTCATCAGATTTTTATTCATTTTTTAAATGGTTATACAATATCGTAGAACTATGATTCAAATTTCGTTGTAATTGTCTATTCAACGCGAATCATATAAGCCGTCAATTGTTGTTGTACGTGCATTGGTTCGATTATTGGACAATTTAGGCTGTGGTCAAAATTCTGAGAATTCCCCGAGACCCGGGCGGCCTTCCGGTGCCTACCCGGTCGGCCGCGTTATAATAGGGGATGTTTATTCAAGAAAGGATTAGGACGGGCCTTGACTACCTGCCTCCAGTCTCTCTAATTTTGGCAACTACTATACCTAATGTACCTAATTAGTTTGAAAAATAATTAACAAATTTTATATTTGTGTGTAGTTTCTAGTAGTATAAACCTATTACAATTAACAGTGGCCCCCAGGACTATACCCTACAGTCTTTCAAAGTTTCAATGTTAATGTTATAGTAAAAGTTTCATTGTTCGAATCATTATAAAGCTGTTTAAAATAACAAATGCTTGATAGGAAAAACTGATGTTTAAGTGGTTAAATATATTGTTACTGATTGGGTCCAAATCAATTTAATATATGGTCGAATTTTTTTTAAGTAGCGAACTCTAATCTATAACCTATTTGGAATTTTGTTGACCATTTTAAACATTATGTACAGCTGTTAATTATTAAGTATAGTTTTGGTTATTGCGTGATTTATTATAGGATAATCACAATGTTGGAATGATTTAGAATAAACGTAACATTGTGAGCAATATGCACAGAAAGTATTTTTACACAATACATGCATGAAGTTTAACTTTTTTTATTAATATCCAAATTAAATTGCTCAGTTGCGAAGAGAGTGTACAGTAGTACTTACCTAAATCTTAAAAACTAATCCATATTATGATGAAATAATGATGAGAATACACAACGAATAACTGGTAGTAACTAAAAGTATTGGCAACTGTAAACTCGATCCGTCAACGCCGCAGACACATAGACGACTGAAGTGTTGTTGTTTTGTCAACCCCCTCCCACTTTTTAGGGAAGACAGGTGGCCGGTCTCGATGTCAAAACACAAAAGAGTCTAGTCGTGGTGATCTTGGTCCGAGGGTGACTCATCGTCTCGGGTCTGCTACCTGCCACCCCTTATTGAAACCTTGCCAAACCTTGAGTGGGTGTTTGTGAACAATAAATTAAAGTAGAATATGAGCAATCAAAGTATTTTAAATATCAGCGTAGTTACATTGCTGCTTATAGTAAGTTAAAGTATATAGCCAACATGAATAAGAATATTAGGCTATAACGAAACTAATTAAATTTCGCCGGGTAGGCCTATGAAGAATTGAAATCCAGGTTTATTTATTCGTGTTAGAAAACATAAAACAAAGTTAAAGTAAAATTGTATTTGTTATTGTCAGTCATAATTATACGTTGTCCAAAATATTCATATTGCTACACAGTAACAATACACATGTTTACAATTAAATTGAGCTTTCCAATACTTCATTGACGAATCCCTTCAACAGCCGCAGTGAGCTCTCCGGCCCAATGAAATTTCAAGAGACTACTTTAAAAAAGTAAAGTTTTGGGCGTAGTGCTTCTCGTACCGCTGTCACTTTTGCCGGCTGGGGTGAGGGTTATAATCCGTCAGAAGTACAGGCCGGTCAGAAAGTACCAAGGTGGCCCCAGGCTGCCGGCGCGGCGCCGGTGGCAACGTCAAAGGTCGTCCCCTTATGTCGAGGACACGGCTTTGGCAAATCAATGTATTTCTGCAGTTACTCACGCCACAGTTTACCCCGTCCTGGGACTCAGCAGAATGTTTGTATTTTTATGAAACATAAATGCCAATTATATATTAACCATTGAAGCAATCTAACAATATTAAAATCTTTCCATTTTAACGTTTTCCTGAAATTTTATAGGTATAATTCAATGTGACATTTTAACAGAATATAGTACAAATAATACTGAAGAAATACAAATTATAATTTAGTACTTTATTATACATAGTAAACATAGTACTTTAGTACTTAGTATAGTGAGTGCTCCTAGGTGATAGGAGTATACGGTAGATCGTTGATGGATGGGAAGGTGGCAGTCTCAGTAGCTGTCCGACTGTCCGTCCGCCGCGGCCGGCTAGGCAACGATGAGACAGGCCGGGTTCTGGATCAGAGTGTACAATATTCATCGCAACCGCCGTCTCCCAAAATTCCAAATTTACCCCGGTATGAGTTGCGTTGTCCCCAAAGTTTTATTGTTTTCCCCTATGACTATAAAATTCAATAGACTTACAATTATTATCGTTTAATTTACTTATATTTAACTGTTTTAATTTGATGTGAATTATCATAAGAGAACATTAAATCTTTAAATGAAAAAATTAAACTAATAGTGTAGTAAAATTAAGCCAAAATATGGCTGGAAAATGAAATAATTTTTGGACAGCGAATTTTTGCTGGAATGTGTTCTATACCATCCCCTGACCTCCCTCAGAAAAGTCCCCTGAAATCCCCAGTGGGCAACATGCCTAAAAATGATGGCATGACCCGCGTGGAGTCAGAAACAAATCTTTCTTCGACCAATGGGTTTATGTACATCAAATTAAAGCTCTTAAGTAGTAGAATTTAATGCCGCAACCCCCATCTCAAAAGGTTGCCTGAGTCGAAAACGGCAGCCTGTCAAACTTAGAATAAAAATCAAATTGTAACCTAAACGCTTAAAAATGTAATAATTTTCTAAATACTTGACCTTTCGAGGTGCGGTTTGCGGCAAACGTTTGCTTTTACAATTACCTTTGAAAATGCGGATAGCTAGTCATATGCTTATCATACTACCCTTGAACCACCCTCCACATGAACGTCCCAAAGAGGAAGTTTAAAAAAAAAAATATTAGACCATAGCCATCCTATACATAGTTTTAAAGGTCTTAGTAAGGAGAGTACATAGCCGAAAACCATACCTCAAAAGGTCAAATATGTCGGTAGTTATTGTATTTCAAAGTTTTGGCAGTATTATTTTATTCTAAACTTTGAACGCATGCCATTTCACTCCCGACAGTTATATTGAGGTCGGGTTTACGGCATTGTATTCTACATTTAAAGACCTTTAATTTGATATATATAAACCTTCTGGAATGTATTTAAATTTAGTATGCTTAATATCAAATTTTAATGTAACTCCTTATGGGCCAACCCCTCCTTTTTAAGCGTGATCGCCATATGGGATTTCTGGGGACTTTTTGGAGGAAGGTCAGGGGACGCCATAGAACACATTTCAAAAGAAATTGGCTTTCCAAAAATTATTTCATTTTTCCTGACTAATTTTACTACACTATAAGCAAACGTTGTTAATTCTGCATGTGTAACTATTATATTCATCCGTACGTGAAATTAAAAGTTCTTCATACTTAGTTTTGCAAAGTTAAACATATCTAAACAGTGTTTTGAAATTAATTATTGTAATATCCAATAACAGCATAGACTTGGATAACAGTCAATAAACGTCATCTCAAACAAAGCTATATTACAGTTTAATCTGAAAGACAGCTCAGCAACGACACCGCCGCGAAGCGGCTCGCAACGGTTTGATGGCAGTGGAGGTTGCCAGAGACGTAATCTAGGCATCGGCCCGGCGAGGCGACGCGACGGTGAGGCACGGAGACGGCGCAGGAGCAGACAGTTAGTCACCGTTGCCAGCAGTTGCAACCGATTGCTTCACGTTCCTGCCGTAGTTCAAGGCGCGCCGCACGGGAGCAGCACTGCATTGGTCGTTATTTTGAATGCTCCTACAGGTAGCGCTAGGTTAGGTTGGCGACAAATTAAAGCATTGGATGGAACGTCTTCTTATGTATTCATAGTCAATGCCAACGCCATTTATAACCCCAAGAAATGTTTTTTTTTACTTATTGATTTAACTGAGACAGGTTATTACTTAGAGATTATCATAAAAATTTAACTTTGAAAATATACACTATTAGACCTAATTATTTTTATTTTTATTTCTATGTATTCATTTAGCTATTTTGTGCTATATTAAAAAAGGAGTGTATGATGAAAAAATCAATAAAAAACAATGAAGGTTTTAAGCTATGAACCTCAAAATCTAATTATTCGTATTTGTAATGTTTAATGAAAAAAATATATATTTAATGGGATTTGAAGTTTTTCATTTTGAACAATAGATAAGCTGAACAATAGATCGTCTCGGCCGTGTTTTTGTGCTCGTTAGCGAGATCGCCGGCGCCAGACGTAAACAACTATTGTCACGGCTGCAGGCTCGCGCCCCCGGGAGTGACGACGACGACTACTCGACTCGATTCTCGAGTATTTGCAACTACTCAACTCGAGTTCGAGTAGGACTAATTACCCGAGCCACTACTCAAAACTCGAGTACTCGCCCACCCCTAGTTTGTTCATCTTTTAATGATAGTACAATTGAATAAGAAATGTTTTTAGAAAAGGAAAAGCATCAATCTAGATTTAAAAAAAAAATGAATCAAGATCCTGATTTTGACATTTTGATTACCGTACTCAAGCACTCAAGTATCCTGGGCAAGTTACTGACCGTCTTCCAGCACTTTGTGAGACAGCCCTTTTCTATAACGTTACGACTGTAATAATTTGAACTAGGTTCTTCTTTTAAAAAATTCTTGCTTTTGCACATTATCAGTACACATAGTGACATAATATGTCATATTATTATCATATAATAAAAGATAGTAAAAAAGAAAATTAGTCAACAATTAGGCCTGAAGGGTTTAAACTACAAATCTAGAAATCATTCTCACCACGAGTTTATCAAAACACATGGTGAGTTTGATCACCATTTAAAAAGTGGGGTAAATGTGACAGCTGTCATAGGGGCAATTGTAAACAAAGAACTGGTAACTGGAGAAACAAGGGGACAGTATTGTTAAAATGGTGACTGTCAGTGTAGGTATTGGCGTGCAACAAACCTCCCTACCTATGTTATGACTCAACGCCATTCATCAGGCCAAAGGCAAATGAAGATGAACTAATTATTCTAAGTCATACTAACTTAAATTTGGAATCCTAACTATTAATAGTCACCTTGCTTTCTCTTGGTTGCCTAGTTTCATGAAGCAGTGTCCCATTCCCAGTCTGACTGCAGCAGGGCAGTTTGGATTGGTTCTTAGTGCTTTTTTGTAAAACGCCAAAGCACCTCGGAAATCTTTTTTATTAAAAGCTATACAGGCTTTTCCTAGAAGCGATGGAATATTGTTTGTAGACTGATTTAAAACAAAATTAAACTGTGCATCCGCTTGTTCCATCTTGTCTCCTTCCAAGAGGCAAAAGTAAGCCTTTCCCAAGAGATGGTTCTGAAACAACAAAGTATCTAATTAGTTGGTTCTATCATTTCTGTAGCTCTTCTTATTAGAACAATCAATAAATTTTGAATTAAAAACTCACTTTCCAGTAAATAAAATTTTTTACTGTGGTAAGGCCTTTTGCATTCAAGGAATGCATCCGCAGACAATAATAAAATAAAAATTTTATTTATTGGAAAGTGAGTTTTTAATTTAAAATTTATTAGTTGGTTCCAGTTTATTAGTACATAGGGCCGAAACATTGCTTGGTAAACTTAAACAATACTTCCTAGTAATAATATTAGTCACAAACTCTGCACTAAAATGCCAAGTGCCAAAATCTTGTTTCTGTTCAAGACGAGCTTGTTCGCTTTGCTATGTCACTTTTCGGGATGTTTTTATTATGGCCTATGGTATAAATTAGTTCAACCACATGTAGAATCTGTAAAAAGTGGATTGTTCGTCTAGAAAACCGAAGGGCTAACATCTAATTTCATCATTGTAACTATTATTTTGTTTTAAAATGCAATTACAATTCCACGAATTGCTCAGTTGTTTTATACTTTTATTTATATAAACATTCATAATCACAAGTATACAGTACAATGATAAATTGTTCTTATTATAGTATCACTAAGTAGTTCAAAAACTGGCTAAAAAGAAAAACTACACATTTATACTGTAGCAAGTGGTTCGTGCATTGACAGTTGAGTCAGCTGTTTTCAGAAACTCTTTGGTTTTGATTTTGACTCCAAATATTGATGTTAAAATTTTTAGTATTCCATTACAAAGAAATCAATTTTCCCAGTACGGAGATTTATTTAAATATTACTTTCATCCCAGAACTAAATTATTTGCAAAGTTTGAAGAAAAAGTTACAAACGTTTTCGAGATATGTGTGCAGTGTGCATGCATAAATAAGTAGGCTACATACAAATGAACCGTACCTTATCATATAAGAATAGATTAGATATTTCAAACATTGGGCTCAAGTTGATAGCCATTGCTTGATAATCATTTGCATATCCTTTCATTCCAACTTTAAACAAGCAGGCTTGTGCAGTTTTTTTGTAACCTCCTCTATCTGGCGGAAACTCTCTGTTCTTGCTCAGAGAGTTATATAAGGTCTTTTGTTGATTTTGTTCACTAATTTTTATGGCAGATGGCCAGGGCAGCTGAGTGTCAAGCACTAAACGAATAATTTTTCTAAAATATGGTGTATTTTCAAAAGTAGGGCATACTGGTAACTAATTATGGATTTCAATTTATAACTATAGCCAGTAGCAGTGCTGGTATTGAAGAAAATTAATTGGCCTAACACTTTCAGTACTGAAGGCACGCATCTGCGACTTTTTTAATCTGCATTGCATCGCACTACGCCCTCATTCTATTCTACTTTGAAACACTCTGTGCTGAACTGTTCCTTACCAATGACTAGAGTGTAACTACTTCCATTAACAGACTACAGGTTACGCTTGGCATACATGGCGTCAAACTGAATATGTGTTAGCAAAGGTCTACCACCAGGATAGCTTAAATATTTATTCTTTTGAAGACTGGAATGATAAATTCCTCATTTTGAAAATAAATTAATAGGACAGTTATATGAATTAACAAAGTGTTAACATGGTGTTATTATTAGTACTGAATAATAAACAATCCTCTTGTATACCAGCAACATTAATATCTAGGCATAAGGAAGGGAAATTAAAGGCTTAAAAGAATTTTAATGCCATACTTTTGATTTGATCTGAGAAATACTATGGTAATTTGTTAAGTTCTACTAAAAAAGTCAAAGTTAACACTACCAAAAGCTCACTCATTAAATGTTGTCCTTCTAAAAATCAACTAACCTGGTCATACATGATGATCTTATCGGCAGTTGTGTACAAGTCATTGGCTTTAGCGAAGAGTTCCCGCTTCTTGTCTTTATTTTTTTCGTGGTTGGCTTGTTGGACGTAGTATGCAGCAAGCATATCCAAGGCTCGCATCTGATCTTTTTCATAATCTCGATAATCAACATTAGCGTCCAAACGGGATGATTCCAAAATTTTAATAAAATCGTCAATCTTTCCTTGTTTATGATATTCAAGCTGAAATAAATCAAACATAAACAATTTTTCCCTTACCCAGTCAAAACAGCCTATGTAAAATAATAAAAAATAATAATAATAATAACAATAAATCTGATCAATCAGTGTTGTGACGGAAAACTTCCTCTATTAATGTTAGTCTATTAAGCTGCTCAAGTTTGTGGTCTGTACTGAGCATCATTTCTTAGGATGAGCAGTAACAAAAACGGCTGGTGCACAGATAAAGTATGTGCTGTTGTTAAAAAGGGAAAAGTAAATTAAAAAAGTAAATGGAAGAAAACAGAAAAGTCAGTTTTTTTTCAAAAGTCTTTCATTTCATAAACTTCAAAATTAGAAATCAAATTAGCAGCATTGTTGATGTTGACAAAATTAACACCTTAAAAGCTGAAGGGGCGGATCTGCTTGAAAATACACAGTGTCCTGCAACCATTAAACCAAAATCTACTAGATTATACAGTGGGCAAAAACAAATAAGTAATTCAATGCACATGCTCTGTCTTGATTAGATTTCTGTCATTCTGCCTGTATGTAAATCTATATTAATAGGCAAGCATGTTTCTTTTCCTCCTTTTTTCTCAGCATGTCTGAACGTAGGAGGAATCCACACATACCTTTATCAAATAATCAACGTTTATTGTCACTAAGCAAACACAATATTGCAATAGAGATTGTCAGTCGGTGTTAAAAAAAGCACTTACCGGTAATATAAACAAGCTTAAAACATTCCTGAGTCTAGTAAGACTACACAATAGTATATATATATATCGTATGGCATTAATAGCCAGCCACCAACTTCAGAAAAATATAAAACATTCTCTGAGGTACTTAGCACCTGCGTCAAAACATTTAAAAACTAAACTAAAAACATAAAGTTATGATCTCTCTTTATAAAGCTAAATCCAGGGCGCTAAGCCATTGCAGCCCAGCTTCACTTGCACAATGCAGCCCAATCAATCCTTCGGGGAAAGCACTCAAAGGGCACTCATTGACTATGTGAGTCATAGTCTGGAACTCCGCTCCACAGCGGCATGACTGGTCTTCTGTCATTCCCCATTTGTATTTCCAATAATTACATCTTCCCACACCAGTGCGGAATCGATTAAGAACAGTCCACTGCTTCCGAGGAAGATCCATACCACTTACTGCTAAGGTTGGGTCAGCAATTAAAAATTGATTCCGGCCTTGGAAAGAGTCCCAGGAGGAAGTCCAGTCGGTATGGATGGAAAAGTTTGTCTCCGTCAACTGGGATGCTGTCCGCAGTGGTGGTCTCCGGGACCTCAATCTGCCCATCTCCTGGGGTAGGTAATCATGGATGGGTAGCTGTGGAGCGGATACGATCTTATTATATTCCCTAGTAAGTGCCTCCCTTCGTCTTATTTCAGGTGGAACGATATTACACAGCACTGGGAGCCAGGGTACAGGTGTTGCCATGAGTGTACCACTTATGGCTCTCATAATCCTGTTCAGTTGGGCGTCGATCTCTCTGACATGCACACTGTTCAGCCACACGGGAGCACAGTACTCTGCGGTTGAGTAAACCAGGGACAAAGCAGTGGTTCGCAGAATTTGTGCATTAGCTCCCCATGTGGAGCCAGCAAGGTGATGGACAATGTTAGTCCTAGCTCTCACCTTGGCTGATGTCTTTTGTAGGAGGCTTTTGAATGTGAGAGACCGATCTAAAGTGAATCCCAGGTACTGTGGGTGATCATTGTGCTTTAGCTCAACACCGTTAAATACGATTTTAAGCTTTTGGTGGGCTAGTCTATTGTTCAAGTGAAAGCAAGATACCTCAGTTTTAGTTGGGTTTGGATTTAGCTTCCAGGCCTTAAAGTATTCACCGAGGGTCTTGAGGTCGTTTGTTAGTACTTCCTCAGCATGTCGGAATTCCTGGTGCTGATAAGCCAGTGCAATATCATCCGCATAGGCAAACTTTAAGGAGCAAGTGTCAGGCATGTCGGCAGCATACACATTAAACAGCAGTGGGGCAAGCACTGACCCCTGTGGCAGGCCATCTTTTAGTTGCCTAAAAGTACTTTCCTTGCGTCCCAAATATACTTTAATCGTCCTATTGGAGAGCATCGAGTTAAGGAGACGCAACAGGAAAGGGCAAGGAATCAGGTTATAAAATTTAATGAGAAGGCCTTTTCTCCAGACAGTGTCATAAGCTGCAGTAAGATCTAAGAAAGCAACAGAGGTTTTTCAGTTTTCGCTCAAACCCATTCTCAATGAAGGAAGTAAGAGCTAGAACCTGGTCACAACAGTTGCGGCCAGGCCCTACACAATAGTAGGACTACATTAAGAGACTCTACTGTACCAGTAAATGTTTTTATTTTATTTTAAAAACCTGGTCTTATGAATTATTTTATTTACTAGGCTAAGTTTATTTGTACCTGCAACATATGAGGTCCTACATTATTAATGTGAATTAATTGTGCAAATTAACATCATGCATTCTTGCCTATATAAAAAAAATCTTAAATAATATTACTTACAGCAAGGTTGACCCATAAATGAAGTTGGGCATTTTCTCCTCGTAAAATACCAACCACTTCGTCTCCATCAGGTAATTGATCAAAATATAGCTCGATCACCTAAAACAACAATGTAAAAAGTGTAGCCTATGTGAAATCATATTAAAAAAACATTCAGGTAGTAAATCAAAATAAAGTTTATTAATGATTTTCTTAACAAGTTTCTTGCATTTATGGTTAGTTAGTATATAAGAACCATATTTATTACAAGTTTGGGGGCAGGATGAATTTTGAATTAGAAGTTTGAAATTTTAAATATAGAGGTACTCGTTTTAACACATTCACTACTGCCAAAAATTTTGTTAACTACCTTAGAAGCTAAAAAGAGTTATTGCATGGAATCTTATCTTTAGTAATAGAAAGACCATAAAATGGCTTAGAAATCATATTTGGACGACAACATTCTGGTTCCTGGACCTTCAAAATCCATGGGTCACTGATGATGTATATATATATATATATATATATATATATATATATATATATATATATATAAATCCCGTGGGCCGAGAGCACAGGGAATTAGGCACAACAGGTAACTGGACAAAGCCTCGATAATCTGGACCTTTATCTCTCACTCTTACAGAAAATAAGACACACATGTCTCTCACATGTCTCTTACGATGTGAAAATAAAATGTTCTAAATATATATTTGCCTAATTTAATTATTTAGGTACACTATTTACAAACTCTCCTTATTGTCCTCCCCTCTACAAACTGTCATGGTACTCTAGGTTTATCGATACAAGTATCACCGTAGTACGCTGTTTCCACGCGTTAAACCAGCTTTTGAATGATTCATTATTAAAAAAAATAATTCATATAAACACTAATATATTACAGCAGCAAAGTAAATTCACAACAAAAAAGTTGCGGGTCACGGGAGACGCTTACAGCACCCTGGGTGAAAGAATAAAACCCACTTCACGGCAGACTGGTATTTGAGACACAATGCTAGCTAGCGCGTATCGACTGTCCTCGACGAGTGGCTGAACCACACTGGCTCCGTAAATTAAATATGGCGCCCCCCGTTCCCGGCGACGCACCCACAGTGTATGTGTTAATTGAATTTTATTTAGGCCAAAGAAAAAAGTGAACATTGGCTCGCCGAGGAAGAAAGTCAGTACTACAGCAAAATATCAGGCCTAGTTCTAGTGTCAAAATACTGCCACAGAACCCAGTGGGGTGGAGCATCTGTTAACATCAGAAAATCATGGAAATATACCATCCTGACTTGCAAAATTACAATGAACCATGAATGGTGGGTTTGCTTGTGTCATCATAGATAACTTAGGTCTAGTTGTTCTAACCATGTACAGGTCACCTAGTGGGACTTTTGAGAGATTTTTTTGTTTATTGGAACTCTGTTTAAGTTTTTTATAGTATCTTTGGGTTTGCCAATCTTAATGATTTAGGATTGGCACTGACCATAATGTCAATCAATCAATCATTTATTGTCTTGGGACATTTTTTACAAAACGTATGGCAAAGGTCAAACAATGCAAAATAACTTACAACTAAGACTACCATTCACACACACAAACACGCTACAGGAAATCTCTTTCGAACACTTCATTCACACCGAGGACCCTCCCCCTGAAGGATTTAATGGCCGACAAACTCTCCCACCGAGTAAAATATGGAAGCCACTAGGTAGCCTTTCAATCGAGACTTAAATTTAGAGAAACTTTGTTCAGACCTTAGGTTTTCAGGAAGGGTATTTAAGAATTTCACTCCCGCCTGCGAAGAAAGGCGTTCAAAAGCTGACGTCCGGTGTTGAGCAACACGATAAGCGTGCCTTGCTCTTGTATTATATTGATGGATATCTCTGCTCTGCGAAAGAACCAATTTTTGCCGGTAGTACAAGGTTGTTTCTAATGTGTACAAACCAGCGAGGGTCAGCAACCCTAAGTCCCTAAAGGTCTGCCTGCACGACTCTCTATGGTGCAATTTACCAATTATTCTGACAGCTTTCTTTTGAAGTCGAAATACCCGTTTGAAATTTGCCACTGTACAGCATCCCCATAGCCGAATTCCATGGAATAGGTGAATAGGTGTGTGGAAAAATAAAGCCAAAGTAGGCCATTAGCAGTACTTTGGTGCTGCAGTATTTTGAAATACTGCATAGGGCAAATAATTCAGAAGAAATTTTTGCGCAAGTTTGCTCAAAGTGAACACTCTAAGACAAACATCCGTCCAAATGCATTCCCAGGAACTTAACAGACTCCGCTAAAAAGAATTTATCCCTGGGGTACTCTAAATCGAATGACAGTCTCGTCCGATACTGAGCGTGAAATTTGAACGACTTGGCTTTGATCATTCAAGTATGATCTCAACCAATTTAGGGGAGTGCCACGTACCCCATAGCACTCTAGCCTGTTAAGTAAGACTGAATGGGTTCCGTGTTCCACATGGAAACCCATTGACCCATCTGAATGAGTCCCAGGACTTCTTAAATATTCTACGTAGGCCTAGGTTTTAATATTTATCCTAGTATAACTGAACCTACGAGGGGGGGGGGGGGGGGAATCTCCCTTTGATACAGTCTTAACAAATTTAGATGTTTGGCATTATGAAGCAAGTATCAGTTCACATGCAATATCTGATCATAAGCATGTCTTCCTTTCAGTGAAACACTGGAATGTGAATTCCAGAAATACTAGTAGTAGGCTAATTTCTTTCAGAAGCTTTAGTAATGCTAACCAACAACTTTTTGTAGATTTACTGATTTCACTCAAAAAGCTGTGTTTTCCCACTCAAGGATGTGAACTATGAATTTGAGGTAATCTTTATGAATTTTAAGCATAATTTTGATTTCTGTTTCCCTACAATGACAAAAAAAGTAAACCTATGTAAATCTAGTAGGCCTAGCTATGGAAAAAAGTCTGGTAAGAGATGTGACTGGTACACACCTGAATTGGCTAACATTAGAGCCTTAATCTTAACTGTATGTGACCTTTCAAAGTCTATGCCTGATCTTTTGCCTGAAATGCGCCCACTGAGGAGAGAGTATCGCTTGGCGGTGAAGGAGGCTAAGCAGACTGCTGTAGCTGCAGCCATTGCTGAATCAGAAGACCCATGTAGGGCGCATGGAGCCACATAAATTCCTGCAGGACCCAAGACTCTTCGTCTAAGAAAGACTTTGCTACAGCTGACGATTTCAATAAGATTTTTACTGTGTCAGTGGACAAGTTAGTAAGTAGCTGTAACCCTGAAATGCTGCCTAACAATCTTTCTGTTGACCTGAATTGTATTCCTCCAACCTCTTTTTATTTAATTGGAAAGATGGCTGTGAAAGTGGCAGTAAGCTAGCAATAAGGTTTTAAATGGCCGTGTTGTCCCTTTAAATTTTCCTGTGGGCTCTTTAAATCATGACATCATCATGACGTCATCACCACATAGTGATGGCAAAATTTCTTGAAAAATCGATTTTTCGATATATCGATGTATCGAAAGAGTAAAATCGATTTCGATAGAAAATCGTGGACAAAAAATCGATGTTTTAAGAAAATCGATTTTTTTTATCGACGCTTTTAAATTGACTAAGTTATACCAGGAAGTAAAAATATAACCAACAAACATTTAATTAATACTATTAATATGACAGTATTTGTAGTCAATGGTCACACCTTTGATTATATCATTGATCTTGCGTGGGGTCTCATAATAGCTACGCTCATAGCAACTACAATTTGAATGTTGACATAGGTACTAAAATGGCAGTGTGAATTAGCGCCTACACTTGTAGGCGCTGGTAGAACATTTCAAATCTGTGTAGGCGTTAACGAGAATATGACCTATACTTTTTAGAACATTGATTTTGACTGTCAGATTTGTAAAATATATTAAAATTGTAGCAACTAAAAGTGAAAAAAGCTTTTAGGTCCGACAAATTTCTGTATATCTCAATTAGCAACTACTCTACATAGCCACTAAAACCGAATTTGTAACATAGCACCTACAGAGTCGTTCGGAGTGAACAGCTCTTTTACAGAGCAGCTCTTTTGAATGACTTCCCTAAATTATACCCCACAAACATTACCAAACATCACATTTTGTAAATTCATTCTTTTCCTTTGTTCTAAATGAGAAAATTAGTGAAAAAAATAGAAAAGAAAACAACAAAATAATCCCCTTTCTAATTAGTAAAATCTCCAACACCCAGAAACATTCCCTATTATTTGGTAGTAATCCTCCACAACTGGCAACACTGAGTGAGCTCAGGGCCGCCACTAGTGAGTTTGGGGCCTGGGGCAAAATGTGTGATGGGGGCCCCGGTCGCATGCTCACGTTTTAATGTTACAAAAACATATTCAGTTTAGAAATTTGCAGTCCTGCAAAATAATTATCATAAAAATAATTTGTAGGCCTTCCAATAGCGTATGGTACACATATTACAAAATCTACAAGCACATGGCATGTCCGGTCAGTTTAAAAGGCAAACATATCAACAAATTGATCATTTATTTGATTTTTAACATCCTCAAGACGGAATTTTTATGAACAAAATTTACCATTAATGTCTGTTCAAAATAATGTTAGGTTTAATTTCATTTACTGATTATGAGCTCTGAATCCAAAAAATGAGATGATATTATGAGATGATCTGTAAATAACCAACAATTTTATTCTTTGCCACAACCACTCCTTAAACAAAGGCCGACAACTGCCCAGGCTATGGATTTTAGGCCATCCGGTATTCACGTTTTCTTGGAAAGTATTTTTTAACCTGCCCTAACATGTAGCACCATAGAAGATTTCAATTCTACACCCTCATAGCAAGGCATACAAAAGTAGCTCAGTCAGTATGGAGGAACAATCACAAAATATGGAAAAATTTAAATTGGAATCCCCTATAACAAAAATGTACAACTAACTGAGGTGTTGTTTTCAAAATTATTTATTTTACTTTGAGCTCTACTGGTTCCTGCCTTATAAAAATGTGGAAGATAGTCCGATCGAAAATTCTTGAAACGGACTAAAATATTGTCCTTATGACACTATGCATATCTTTTCCAGATAACCAGAGACTGGGACCATTGAATATATAGGTTTTATTATTTGCTCTCTTTTGGCAAAGGTGTTAATTAAATTTTTTACCATTTCTTCTGTCTCTAACCTCCAGTTTTTTTTTTTTTTTTTTTTTTTTTTTTATCCCATATATGTATATATTGTTTGTAGCCATATCCTCAAAGATTCTTCTTTAACCTCAAAAATATTCCTCATTATAGATTCATCAAGAAATGAATATCGTTTTATTCACTTTTTACTAACTGATACTTTGATTGTTTCATCATGAGGTGATCATGTGATTTTTATTATTTTTTGGAGCTCCTAAGGGGGTCTGGAGGATCTCTTATAAAATGATGAACACACGGCGGTTATTGACGCAAGCATTGGACGACGACACGGCGGCGGCGGCCCCCGCCCCACGGGAAGGAAGTCACTCTTACCAAACATAACCAAACCAAGAACAACATTACTTTTCTAGTAATATATCTACACTTGTTTAAAAAGAGATCTATTCACTGGCTTTTTAATGCTGACTAAACATCGATGAGTTAAACGTTAAAAATAGTGTTAATAATAATGCATATATACGTCAACTAATTTAATTTTTTTTGTAATTAGTATAAGTTTCCATATCACTATTTAACGTTTTGACATATAATTGTTGCAAGTTTCATTTGAGTAGGATGTTTTATAGTCATTTTTGACTGCCGGGTGTAGATTCAACCATATTTATACATGTCTCCTTATTTTGTGGAAAATGGGGCCCCTGCGGGGCCCCCTGTCATTGGGGGCCTGGGGCAAAATGCCCCCTTTGCCCCCCCCCCCCCTGGTGGCGGCCCTGAGTGAGCTGTTGCTCTCTAGAAGGAATGTAAAGATAATGAACGAACCATTAAAGATTCGTTCTTTTACCTACCGCTCATTATTGTAGGCGCTATCGAGAAACTGAGATGTTCGGTGCTATCGAGAATTTAAGAAATCTAACAACTACGTAAAAACGAAATAGTCTACTAGCAACTACACTTTAGCGGCTGCGATATCGTAGGCACTAAAGAGAAATTTTAATAATTGTGTAGGCGCTAATCGAATATTTAAATTTTCATTTTTCCCGCCTTTTCGTAGTTGCTATGAGAACATTCAGTTTTAGTTGCTACGTTTATTTTCACTTTGTAGTTGCTATGTGCGTAGCTACTATGATACCCCGTCTTGATCTTGTAGGTAAAATCAATGATTATATATCCTCTACGCATATAAGGAATACACTACATTACTTACTTGGTTTGAAATAAAATAGAGATATGGAAATAAACCATTATTTGTTTATTGAGAAGATATATTAGATAGTAGACTAAAACAAAATGATTTAAATGACTTTAAATGTTGTAAGAGCTAAATTGCGTATAACATCGCAAGACTGGAATAAACACAGTTTTTGTTTTGAGCTATAGAATCAACATGTAGGCCTATTGAAAAGCTTGATAAACACAAATTCATATAAGTTCAATGGAGTCGGGAATTTATTCATGCTTTAACGTCATTCAAGGACTATTAAAATATTTTATTTTACAGTGAAAATTATTTTATCATCGTTGGTTGCCGATCTTGAACAGAACCGTAACAGTCTAACCTTCGATAACCAAGTCTCTATTTTTCAATTAAATTTTAATAGTAGCAAATTTTAACAAAATCAAAGGATGAACCCTATTTTTAACTGCTTTCTATAAACCGGTATGATAGAGTATACATATACCTTACATGATATTTTGGCCGATGCGAAATTAGTGTAGCAATATCGTCATGGCAACAATCACAATCACGGCCATCTCTATTCTCTAGTAAACAAGTAAACTCTCTACTAGAAATGGCCTTGCACCAATACGATATACAGCCAATACTAAGTTATTTGGCTGTAATGCAACAAATGTTGTAAATTTAAAGCCAAAATAAGGTTAGGATCTTAAAATATACTGTTTTAGATCAGTAAAAACTGCAATTCTTTGTCTTTTACTCGACCGATTTTAAAATCGATATTTTTAGGAAGAAAAATCGATCTCAGAAAAATATCGTCTTGAAAAAATCGATGTCAAAAAATCGATGTATCGAATGGTAAAAATCGATTTTACCGAAAAATCGATTTTATTTTGCCATCACTATCACCACAACACCTTGAAACAAGATGGCTGCCAACATAACCTCAAAAGGAATGCAAGGTGATTATAGTAAGTTTAAGAGAGCAAAGTCAAAGTAAATATGAATTTTAACAAAATACTGGCTTTATTTATATAACTTGTTGCATATAAGACTCATTTAATCAATTTTGAAAAAAGATATGGAAAAGGTAAAAAAAACACTATATTTTACTTTCCCGCCTAAAACATGATTCCTAACCTCAAAATGTGACAGCTAGCAATAGATTGTTTTGTACTGACTTTATTTATTGATTTGGTATTATAAGGAATATATATCATTGTTTTTAGGAAGGCCTAGGTATATCTTAAGAATGACAGTCGAGCAGTATCAAAAGTACAATAATTAATTCCTAGGCCTACGTAAAACTTTAATCTATTACCAGAACTGTGACCATAGTGTAAGGTCCTAAAAAAAGTCATTTTGCGGAAAAACTAACCGTTTCAGCATGGTGTAACTGCACATATTGGTAGATATACAACCACACTACATCATGATTACATTCATTATTAGGGGCCAGGCCTTTAAAGAACTTATTGCTGGGCTTCCATAAGCTGGAAAATTTTGAGACGAATTGTGATCCAGTACAACACGACTCTTTAAACAATTAATCCTACGGGTTTTCTTACCCTTTATCAGTTAAATGTTAAGAATAAGAAATAAGATAACAAAACACTAACCATCAATCACTATTTTTATAATTTAATGTGACTTTAGGCCATTTCTTAAGATGTCCACAATCGCCACAGCGACCGTAGTGCAAGGTCCTACAAAAAGTCATTTTGAGAAAAAACTAACCGTTTCAGCATGATGTAACTGCACAAACTGGTAGATAGACAACCACACTACATCATGATTACATTCATTATTAGGGGCCAGGCCTTTTAAAGAACTTATTGCTGGGCTTCCATAAGCTGAAAATTTTGAGACCGAATAGTGATCCAGTACAACACGACTCTTTAAAAAATTGATCCTACAGGTTTTCTTACCTTTATCAGTTAAATGTTAAGAATAAGAGTTAAGATAACCAAGCACTAACCATCAATCACTATTTTTATAATTTAATGTGACTTTAGGCCATTTCTTAAGATGTCCACAATCGCCACAGCGACCGAAGTGCAAGGTCCTACAAAAAGTCATTTTGAGAAAAAAACTAACCGTTTCAGCAAAGTGTAACTGCACATATTGGTAGATATACAACTACACTACATCATGATTACATTCGCTATTGTGGGCCAGGCCTTTAAAGAACTTATTGCTGGGCTTCCATAAGCTGAAAATTTTGAGACCGAATTGTGATCAGTACAACACGACTCTTAAAAACAATTAATCCTACGGGTTTTCTTACCCTTTATCAGTTAAATGTTAAGAATAAGAGTTAAGATAACCAAACACTAACCATCAATCACTATTTTTATAATTTAATGTGACTTTAGGCCATTTCTTAAGATGTCCACAATCGCCAC
Organism: Neoaliturus tenellus; assembly: GCA_030545055.2. Lineage (NCBI taxonomy): Eukaryota > Metazoa > Arthropoda > Insecta > Hemiptera > Cicadellidae > Neoaliturus > Neoaliturus tenellus. The sequence continues at coordinate 220,911,946 of CM061532.1, forward strand.
TGCGACGAAGTGCAAGGTCCTACAAAAAGTCATTTTGAGAAAAAACTAACCGTTTCAGCATGATGTAACTGCACAAACTGGTAGAAAGACAACCACACTACATCATGATTACATTCATTATTAGGGGCCAGGCCTTTAAAGAACTTATTGCTGGGCTTCCATAAACTGAAAACTTTGAGACCGAATTGTGATCCAGTACAACACGACTATTTAAACAATTAATCCTACGGGTTTTCTTACCCTTTATCAGTTAAATGTAAGAATAAGAGTTAAGATAACCAAACACTAACCATCAATCACTATTTTTATCATTTAATGTAACTTTAGGCCATTTCTGAAGATGTCCACAATCGCCACAGCGACCGTAGTGCAAGGTCCTACAAAAAGTCATTTTGAGAAAAACTAACCGTTTCAGCATGATGTAACTGCACAAACTGGTAGATAGACAACCACACTACATCATGATTACATTCATTATTAGGGGCCAGGCCTTTAAAGAACTTATTGCTGGGCTTCCATAAGCTGATAATTTTGAGACCGAATTGTGATCCAGTACAACACGACTCTTTAAAAAATTAATCCTACGGGTTTTCTTACCCTTTATCAGTTAAATGTTAAGAATAAGAGTTAAGATAACCAAACACTAACCATATTATACATGATAATCATGATGTAGTGTGGTTGTCTATCTACCAGTTTGTGCAGTTACATCATGCTGAAACAGTTAGTTTTTTCTCAAAATGACTTTTTGTAGGACCTTGCACTACGGTCGCTGTGGCGATTGTGGACATCTTCAGAAATGGCCTAAAGTTACATTAAATGATAAAAATATTGATTGATGGTTAGTGTTTGGTTATCTTAACTCTTATTCTTAACATTTAACTGATAAAGGGTAAGAAACGCGTAGGATTAATTGTTTTAAAGAGTCGTGTTGTACTGAATCACAATTCGGTCTCAAAGTTTTCAGCTTATGGAAGCCAGCAATAAGTTCTTTAAAGGCCTGGCCCCTAATAATGAATGTAATCATGATGTAGTGTGGTTGTCTATCTACCAGTTTGTGCAGTTACATCATGCTGAAACGGTTAGTTTTTTTCTCAAAATGACTTTTTGTAGGACCTTGCACTACGGTCGCTGTGGCGATTGTGGACATCTTAAGAAATGGCCTAAAGTTACATTAAATGATAAAAATAGTGATTGATGGTTAGTGTTTGGTTATCTTAACTCTTATCTTAACATTTAACTGATAAAGGGTAAGAAAACCCGTAGGATTAATTGTTTAAAGAGTTGTGTTGTACTGGATCACAATTCGGTCTCAAAGTTTTCAGCTTATGGAAGCCCAGCAATAAGTTCTTTAAAGGCCTGGCCCCTAATAATGAATGTAATCATGATGTAGTGTGGTTGTCTATCTACCAGTTTGTGCAGTTACATCATGCTGAAACGGTTAGTTTTTCTCAAAATGACTTTTTGTAGGACCTTGCACTTCGGTCACAGTGGCGATTGTGGACATCTTAAGAAATGGCCTAAAGTCACATTGAATTATAAAAATAGTGATTGATGGTTAGTGTTTGGTTATCTTAACTCTTATTTTTAACATTTAACTGATAAAGCTTAAGAAAACCAGTAGGGTTAATTGTTTAAAGAGTCGTGTTGTACTGGATCACAATTCGGTCTCAAAATTTTCAGCTTATGGAAGCCCAGCAATAAGTTCTTTAAAGGCCTGGCCCCTAATAATGAATGTAATCATGATGTAGTGTGGTTGTCTATCTACCAGTTTGTGCAGTTACATCATGCTGAAACGGTTAGTTTTTTCTCGAAATGACTTTTTGTAGGACCTTGCACTACGGTCGCTGTGGCGATTGTGGACATCTTCAGAAATGGCCTAAAGTTACATTAAATGATAAAAATAGTGATTGATGGTTAGTGTTTGGTTATCTTAACTCTTATTCTTAACATTTAACTGATAAAGGGTAAGAAAACCCGTAGGAATAATTGTTTAAAGAGTTGTGTTGTACTGGATCACAATTCGGTCTCAGAGTTTTCAGCTTATGGAAGCCTAACAATAAGTTCTTTAAAGGCCTGGCCCCTAATAATGAATGTAATCATGATGTAGTGTGGTTGTCTATCTACCAGTTTGTGCAGTTACATCATGCTGAAACGGTTAGTTTTTTCTCAAAATGACTTATTGTAGGACCTTGCACTACGGTCGCTGTGGCAATAGTGGACATCTTCAGAAATGGCCTAAAGTTACATTAAATGATAAAAATAGTAATTGATGGTTAGTGTTTGGTTATCTTAACTCTTATTCTTAACATTTAACTGATAAAGGGTAAGAAAACCCGTAGGATTAATTGTTTAAAGAGTCGTGTTGTACTGGATCACAATTCGGTCTCAAAATTTTCAGCTTATGGAAGCCCAGCAATAAGTTCTTTAAAGGCCTGGCCCCTAATAATGAATGTAATCATGATGTAGTGTGGTTGTATATCTACCAATATGTGCAATTACACCATGCTGAAACGGTTAGTTTTTCCGCAAAATGACTTTTTTTAGGACCTTACACTATGGTCACAGTAGCGGTAGTAGATTAAAGTTTTACGTAGGCCTAGGAATTAATTATTGTACTTTTGATACTGCTCGACTGTCATTCTTAAGATATACCTAGGCCTTCCTAAAAACAATGATATATATTCCTTATAATACCAAATCAATGAAATAAAGTCAGTACAAAACAATCTATTGCTAGCTGTCACATTTTGAGGTTAGGAATCATGTTTTAGGCGGGAAAGTAAAATATAGTGGTTTTTTTACCTTTTCCATATCTTTTTTCAAAATTGATTAAATGAGTCTTATATGCAACAAGTTATATAAATAAAGCCAGTATTTTGTTAAAATTCATATTTACTTTGACTTTGCTCTCTTAAACTTACTATAATAATCACCTTGCATTCCTTTTGAGGTTATGTTGGCAGCCATCTTGTTTCAAGGTGTTGTGGTGATGACGTCATGATGATGTCATGATTTAAAGAGCCCACAGGAAAATTTAAAGGGACAACACGGCCATTTAAAACCTTATTGCTAGCTTACTGCCACTTTCACAGCCATATTGGAAAGAAGTTAAAGAACAGGATATAATAAATTGTGTCCATCGATTAAGTCCTCCAAAAGTAGGGATGTGTATGATATGTCTGTTGATATGTTAAAGCGGGTCACACATGCTGTGGTCCCACTTATAACTTGCCTTGTAAACAAGTGTCTAAATCAGGGAGTTTTTAAAATTTTTAAACTCAAATATCTCAAAAATGGTAAATTATATCAAAATTTTACAAGACACAAAAAAGTTGACAAATAAAATTACCTAACTAATGATAGTCCTACCAAGTTTGTAAGGATAGGACAAACAATGCCGGAGTTGCTGTAATTTTTCTAGTAAAATAACCTAAATTTGCATTAATTATAAAGGAAAATCAATGTTTTTCTACAGAAAAATCTCAATAACTCTGTTATTTGTTTTTTGATCCTTGCAATCTCGGTATTATTAGTTATATAATTTAATTGTTAAATTTTTTGGTCACTTGTGAAAATTTGATAAAATTTACCGGTTTTGAGGTACTGTAGTTGAACTATGATTTTTATCCCAGAACTAAGTTACAGTAAGCCTATTTGCAAAGTATGAAAAAAGTCGTTGTTTTTTAGATCTGTGTGCAAAAATAAATACATAGCCCTACATACAAATATAACTTACTCGTATTAGAGTGTAAGATGTAACTCATGAATTTAAACAAAATAAGTTGTTGGCCTCTAGGGACCTCAAATTAACAAAAAAGTAACATGCTCCCATACTAGTGTGTTTACTCTAGGGTAATCCACTAAAAAAATCTTTGAGAACTGATCAAAGGTATAAAAATCAATTTTTCGTAAATACAACATGATGTACTATTTGCAATAATTGTTTTCTTAAATCATAGATTAGCCTATGAGAAATACATCTCAAATAATGCAGCCTGTATTTAAGTTACAGAGTTCAAATACCACCGCCCTGTTCGTCAGGCGAATCGGCGCAGCGGCAGCGTTTGGGAGGCAAATGTGTCTGGTTTTGTCTTTGTTAAAATGTTCCCCGACGGGCAAAAATGAAACCAGTCAGACTTTGTCCGGATCAGTCCAGACAAATCCTGCCACCTCAGGAATGTGGATTGGAATGTGTTACATTTTGTACTTGTCTGACTTATTCATTGTCAGACTTTGTCCCAACCGAGCCAGACGAAAGGGTCAGTTTTGTCCCTGTCTGACTTTGGTAGCTTCCCCCTAAAATTGTGTCACACAAATGCTGTCAAATAACTTATGATTCAGAAAGGTATTTTTGGCTATTGTATTGAGGGAATAGGCCTATGTGTTTCAAATGTTTTTATACACCACTTATTTTGTTGTTATAAACATCGCTGTCAATAAAAGTGACAAAAGTGAGTTTTACGGTTATTTATTATAATGGTACATTTTTTTAATGGCTATATTACGCATATCTTAACTCAAACTATTACAACCTTCAAATAATAACAATATCGAAATTTCCACATTGATAATAACGGTGGAGTAGTTAGGATAACTAAGTTTCGCCTTGAATTCAACCTAAATAGGCTAGGCCCCTGGTCAAAAGGTATTTAATTGATCTGTAGAACGAAATTTAATCAGGTGTTAAAATTGTGATGGTGTAGTTTAGTTTTACTAGGGATAGCCTATTATTAAAATAGCAAAGCAATAACTTACAATCGCAATATTGAATTGTTAACCATTGTTAATAATGATGTAGGCATAGTAGCATAAAAAAGTTTCTCCGAGACTTTATGAAATGCTAAAAAAATCATTTAAATTTATAAGACTGATATCTTTTGAGGAGTAGGCCTAAAGAGAACCTCCACTACCTCTACCAAGAAAGTTACCTGTGTAGAGGTTGGGTTTAGGTTTGATCTTTTACCGAACTTAAAAAGAACATAAATCTATAACTATAGGAAAACAAGCTTACCTCGTCAGTATCCCGGAGGGGAATTTCTATTGAATTAACACTCATATTTGTAAAATATGTTCCCACAGCACTAAACACTAAGGTCTTGCCAGTGAGTTGAATTTAGGTTGATTCAGAGGATATGAAAGTAGTATTTTAGTTTCACGATTTCACAAATAATCATCATTTTGGACAGGCCCACGATAAAAACTTATTACTGTATATGGCCTAAATAAAGATTAATAAAACTTAATATCACTGACACTGGTCAATTAACCTAAAACACTAGACTCCGCTCTTTTTTTTAAATTCATTGTTGCCGAACTGCTTGGTTTGGTTTGGCCTGAGCTACATGCAACTGTTTTGACACTATTCTTCATCTATATAACAGTATAATTATTTTTTATGTCACACTAAAATAAATAAAAACGTTATTTTAGTGAGGCCATTGACTATGTAGTGTACAAAGTCAATGGTGAGGCCTTTCGCACTAGATGAATCATTGACTTTACATACTAAAGTACGTACTACTTTGTATGTAAAGTCAATGGATAAATGCATCCTCAGGCCTTTAAATTAGGCCTCACCACAATAAAAAGTTGTATTTATTAAAAAGTGAGATATCAATTTAAAATTTATGAAATATTCCTATAAGAAGAGCTACAGAAATAATTCTTATGTATTATTTTACCTTTATCTATGTAATATAAACTATTGTGTTCAGTAATATGGATAAAAATTTAATTGCATTGAATACTAAAACTAACAGTTATATGCGAAACCACGGTTTACGAAAGTCGTTCCTTTAACATTTGTACTGGTACTGTCGTATTACATCGGCGGGGTATCACCCAATACACCCTCAACAATGATAGCTGAATTTTTACACACTTCTCAATTACTTTATCAATGCAAGAAAGCAATGAAATTGGTATAAAATTAATCACTGAGCTTTCATCACCGGATTTAAAAATTGGAATAACTTTAGAGACTTTCAATAAATTTGGGAATTGTCCTTCTTGTAACTTGAACTAATTATATAAGATAATGGTTTAATCAAAATAAGTACATTGTCCTTGAGGAACTGGGATGGTATATGATCACTGCCTGGACGGGCCTGGAGCAGAACCTCCCTTAATCGAAATTGGGAGAAGTTATTTCTTGTGACAACGTGGATCTAAGTTTAGAGAAATTTGTAACCATCATTCAAAATTTAATTTCATTAAATACTACCAAAGTTAAATGTAACGAAAAAAAATTAAAATTAAACCATGGATTACCCATGGTCTGGTGGTTTCGATGCGGAAGAGGGACAGTTTGAGTAAACAGCTCAAACGCCAACCTTACAATCTTAACATTCGTTACCGCAACCTTCTGCATTCTTTGATTAAGCAGACTAAATTTATTTTTTCAAGGATAAAATTAACGAAGCTGCCGGGGACACCAAGAAGTTCTGGAAAATCGTGAGAGAAGTATCTGGTAGTCCAGGCGGTAAGGATGTTTTCCCGGTGGAAGCTTTTGTGGATCGGCAGGGCACTGTCTCTCCAACAGAAATTGAAGTAATTGCACAAAATTTTAACAAATATTTTGCTTCTGTAGGCTATAATCTTACAAACAGCATTCACCCTAGGGGTACACCAGAGGTGGAGGACGCCCACCACTCGGTGGATTCTGAATTTACCCTTCGGCCAATCACATATCAAGAGATCATAGATATTGTTATGAGTATTAAATAAACTTCCCTGTACTTTATGCCAATTCGTTATTTTCTTCACTGTTGAATTATATTGTCGTTTCTGATTGAACTTATATACTAGGTATACAATGCAGTTGTCTGCTTGCAATATTGAGCGGAGCGACTAATTTTAAAAATCAATAATAGCCAATGTTTTATAGGTAATTCAAGTGAGCTCGTTCGCTACGCTCACTCGTCGTCAATTTAATTCGTTCGCTGCGCTGACTAACCTTTTGCCAATTGCAATAATTAGGTTTGATAATTACAATGTATAAAAACTATATTCTGGAAATGCTGTTATTATTTTTCCTTAACCAAACTAAAAGGTTCGAAATCTTTTGATCCATGGGTTAAAATGTGCCTTCTTTTTATTACTAAAATGGAAGAAGGCTGAAATTTTGTGCATATAATTACCTTTTTACTACATGATTAAAACATAACTTAAAGTTAGAGCAAGTTTTCTTCTGCTGTTATGGGTTATAGGATTTTGTTATTCAAGGATGCCGTGTACAACTCATTTTTAATTAAACCATAGATTAAGCATACTCCTGAAGTAGTAGGCCTACTCCTTGGAGTATGCTTAATTTATGATTAAACTTAGCACGAAGTTGAACTGTGTAAAATCAAGCATGAAAACTTGGACTCATCAGAACGTAAATATTTTTCTTTTAATATTTTAAAATATACCTCTTCAGATCTCTTTTAAAACATAGAAAGCATTTTTTCCCTGGGTACACGCAGCATTTCAAAAATTTGTTCATCATCTACCTCCTTCGCTAATAAATACTTAACTATTTGTTTTTTAATGCCGGTACTCATTTTACAAACAGCACCAACACCACTCCTTTCGCCACCAAAGACTATACTCTGTCCACCCAGCCATGGCACCTGACGGATTATAGAACCCTTACTCACACACGCACACAAATGCAGCCGACCCGCCCGGCAGGTAGATGAGTCACACACTGGGGGGTCCAGTACAGAACTGTTAATTCCGTAATATGTGTTTATAATAATATGATAGTGTTATATTTGGAATCTTCATTTAATTTCAAAGAGAATGATACCAAACACGACGTAATTATGATAATATTTACATGAAAACGCCTTAACTTTGTTTTTGCGTCAAAACCGAATATCAAACAGTATTGATAACAGGTTAAGTACTGTATTGTAGTTGAAGTCTGAATAAAATATTTAGACCTAGTAGAGTAAAAAAGTAATTAATTAAAGTGTATTTCGGAAGTATGCGTTAATTTAAGTAGGTTTACAGTAATTGCAACGTAAATAAAATCCCATTATTGCTTTCCAGTAGGCCTAAATGTTTAAAATTTGTAATCACGAGTAACAAGAACGCATAATCTGCTGAAATAACCTCGAACTATTCTCTTTGTACATTAAACTATTCGTCAGAACCATTAGTCAGTCATGAGCGCTACTGTTTAAAATCTGTTTTTATTAATTTTACATTATTTTTATTGAGAAAATGGAAGTATGGGGCCCTTATTATAATAATCACTGGTCTAATAATCGCAACGAATTGGCGTCTCTGGGAAAATAGCCGCCAGCGATCATCGCTCTAGCGATCATCGCGGAGCGACAGACACATGAGACGCGTCTGGGGAAATAGGCCTTTAGGTTGTTCGCTGCGCTTACTCGCCACAAGTCTGCAATACTCTAATAATTTTGATTACGCAGGTTTGCTGCGACGGGGTATTATATGTTTACAATATATTAAATGGTACGTCGTCCAAAGATTTGTACCTATTTCATTCATCTACAAAGGTAAATAAACCACTAAAATAAACAAAACACCAATCTTCTATATCTATAAAAGAGGAAGTATATATATATATATATATATATATATATATATATATATATATATATATATATATATATATATATATATATATATATATATATATATATGTTGCCTATAGACTCCGAAACCGCTCAACAGATTGCAACGAAACTTTCAGGCATTATTAAGCATTATTCAAGGATGGTTTGTGTGAAGTTTAGTGCAAATCTGTCCAAAGGGCTCTGACCCAGAGGGCATACAATGGTGCAGTGTCAGGTTTTAGAAATTTAGTGTTTACAAAATGAACTGCTGTAATTAAAAAATTTTAAAGTTTCATTCAAGCAGATGGCCTATAATCATAGAAGTAACCAGATGTAAGGTATAATGTTGATGTTTGTGTTATCTTTATGGCTCCGCCCTACGGAAGCTCACAATTACACTAAAAGCCTACAGGTGGTGAAATTTGACATGGACGATTCTCTTTGTCCATAGGTGCACAATAGGTCCATAGGTTTTGCAAATATAGTTTTTTAAGCCCCTTAGGTCTTCACCCCACTGGACTTCAAAATTACTTTAGGGCCACCGGGGTTGAAATTTGATGGACGATGCTCTTTACCCATAGGTACTCACTAAGAAACGATTTTGCAAATTTAGTTTTTTAAGCACTTTAGGGCTCCGCCTCACTGGACGTTAAAAATTACTTGAGGAAACCCGGAGCTGAAATTTGACATGGACGATTCTCTTTGCTCATAGGTACTCACCAGGAAACGGTTTTGCAAATATAGTTTTTTAAGCTCTTTAGGGCTCCACCCCACTGGACTTCAAAATTACTTTAGGGCCACCGGGGTTGAAATTTGATGGACGATGCTCTTTACCCATAGGTACTCACTAAGAAACGATTTTGCAAATATAGTTTTTTAAGCACTTTAGGGCTCCGCCTTACTGGACAGTGAAATTACTCTAGGACCTCCGGAGCTGAAATTTTACATGGACGATTCTCTTTGCTCATAGGTACTCACTAATAAACCATTTTGCAAATTTAGTTTTTTAAGCACTTTAGGGCTCCGCCTCACTGGACATTGAAATTACTTTAGGACCTCCGGAGCTGAAATTTGACATGGACGATTCTCTTTGCTCATAGGTACTCATTTGGAAACGGTTTAGCAAAAATAGTTTTTAAGCTCTTTAGGGCTCCACCCCACTGGACTTCAAAATTACTTTAGGGCCACCGCGGTTGAAATTTGATGGACGATGCTCTTTACCCATAAGTACTCACTAAGAAACGATTTTGTAAATTTAGTTTTTTAAGCACTTTAGGGCTCCGCCTCACTGGACATTGAAATTACTTTAGGACCTCCGGAGCTGAAATTTGACATGGACGATTCTCTTTGCTCATAGGTACTCACTAAGAAACGGTTTTGCAAATATAGTTTTTTAAGCTCTTTAGGGCTCCACATCACAGGACTTCAAAATTACTTCAGGGCCACCAGGGTTGAAATTTAACATGGACGTGCCTCTTTGCTCATAGGTATTCACAAGAAACGGTTTTGCAAATATAGTTTTTGAAGTTCTTTAGGGGTCTGCCCCACTGGGCTTCGAAATTACTTTAGGGCCACCGGGGTTGAAATTTGACAGACGATTCTCTTTACTCTTAGGTGCTTACTAAGAAACAGTTTTGCAAATATAGTTTTTTAAGATCTTTAGAGCTCCCCCCACTGGAATTTAAAATCACTTTAGGGCCACCGGGGTGGAAATTATATGGATGATTCTTTTTGTTCATAAGAAACGGTTTTGCACATATTGTTTTTAAGCACTTTAGGGCTACGCCCCACTGGACTTCAAAATTACTTTAGGGCCACCGGGGTTGAAATTTGATGGACGATGCTCTTTACCCATAGGTACTCACTAAGAAACGATTTTGCAAATATAGTTTTTTAAGCACTTTAGGGCTCCGCCTTACTGGACAGTGAAATTACTCTAGGACCTCCGGAGCTGAAATTTTACATGGACGATTCTCTTTGCTCATAGGTACTCACTAATAAACCATTTTGCAAATTTAGTTTTTTAAGCACTTTAGGGCTCCGCCTCACTGGACATTGAAATTACTTTAGGACCTCCGGAGCTGAAATTTGACATGGACGATTCTCTTTGCTCATAGGTACTCATTTGGAAACGGTTTAGCAAATATAGTTTTTAAGCTCTTTTTTAGGGCTCCACCCCACTGGACTTCAAAATTACTTTAGGGCCACCGCGGTTGAAATTTGATGGACGATGCTCTTTACCCATAAGTACTCACTAAGAAACGATTTTGTAAATTTAGTTTTTTAAGCACTTTAGGGCTCCGCCTCACTGGACATTGAAATTACTTTAGGACCTCCGGAGCTGAAATTTGACATGGACGATTCTCTTTGCTCATAGGTACTCACTAAGAAACGGTTTTGCAAATATAGTTTTTTAAGCTCTTTAGGGCTCCACATCACAGGACTTCAAAATTACTTCAGGGCCACCAGGGTTGAAATTTAACATGGACGTGCCTCTTTGCTCATAGGTATTCACAAGAAACGGTTTTGCAAATATAGTTTTTGAAGTTCTTTAGGGCTCTGCCCCACTGGGCTTCGAAATTACTTTAGGGCCACCGGGGTTGAAATTTGACAGACGATTCTCTTTACTCTTAGGTGCTTACTAAGAAACAGTTTTGCAAATATAGTTTTTTAAGATCTTTAGAGCTCCCCCCCACTGGAATTTAAAATCACTTTAGGGCCACCGGGGTGGAAATTATATGGATGATTCTTTTGTTCATAAGAAACGGTTTTGCACATATTGTTTTTAAGCACTTTAGGGCTACGCCCCACTGGACTATAAATTACTTTAGGGCCACCATGGTTGAAATTTTACTTGGACATGCCTCTTTGCTCATAGGTACTCACCAAGAATGGTTTTGCAAACATATATTTTTAGTAGGCCTGTGCTCCACTGGACTTTAAAATTAATTTAGGGCCTTTGGGGTTGAAATTGGACATGGACGTGCCTCTTTGCTCATATTTGCTCTTTCATTTGCAATTACGATCAATAAGATACAAGGCAAACTTTGATTATTCTGGGTTTAAATTTGTAAAATGCCTGTTTATCCTTTGGCCTTACAGTAATATTAATATACTTACTTTCTATGCCATTGACTTTTTTTGTTATATTAAAAAACTGAAAACTTAACTTATTTTTTTTGTTATATTAAAATAGCTTTATTTATGTAAACAACTTAATTTGAGCGCTGCAACGCGCGCCGGGTAACTGCTAGTTTCACATAAAAATGATGTATTCACAAACAGCTGATAGTAACAGTCTGCAGTTAAATTTGGTCCTAATAACAGCTGTATTACACACAGTAAACAAAACAAACCAAATTAAATATTTCTCCTATTAAAATAACATGGTAACTTTAAAGGGCCGTAGGGCAGAACCATTGACTATGTACACTGGCAGAACCCTTATGTCCGATTTGAACCATTTCAGATTTATACCTTCCCATAGATGGTTACTATGACCGAGCAAAATTTCGTGAGGATCACTCTAGCCGTTCAGGAGGAGTACTTGTAAATAAAAAGCCACAGTGTAGTATAGGAGCTTCGCTCGCTCCGCTCAAAAAACATTTGCAAAACAGCTGCATAATGATCAGTGTGAACAACCGGCAGATTTATCAATTTCCTTTTTTAGTTTTACAAAAATGTGGTTAGTACAAATTACTGGCAGGTCAGGTAATTTTGTCTATGCATGAAATAAAACTAAAATCATAAAGTATGTCAAGGTATTTTTCTTCTGGAGAGTTATTTGCAAAATTCCAAATATTACAGTTAATATCCCCAGCTAAAATAAATGAATTAGAGGAATTATGGTTTTCCATGCAATTGTTACTTAACCCCTCTAAAAAGAGCAATATATTTGAATTAGGACTCCTGTATACGGCCAAAAGCTGGAAAGTATTATCTGCCCAAGTGAAAGTCAGCGACAAGGTAAATAAATAAATAAATTCTTTATTGCAGTCGACAATTTACATTGCATTGCAAAGGTCAATTATATATAAAGAAATATAAAGGTTCAATTTTCATTGGTCTTGATGCTAAGTACACCAGTGCCAAATTTTTTTTCGCGTAAACTCCTAGAATTTAAGTATCCCAGCGGATCATTATGAACTCATCAACAGAGTACAAAACTTTAGACACCAAGAGGCGTTTCAGTCGAGTTTTAAATTGATTTTTATTTTGAGATTGCTTGATACCCTCAGGGAGCTTATTTAGAAATCTGACTCCAGCCTGTGACGGTAAATGCTCAAACCCCACAGTTTCGTGATGCCTGGGTCGATATTGTCCCTGCCCCTAGTATTGTACTGGTGCAACTGACTGCCCTGTACAAGTGAGCATGTATACCTGCAGTACAGTGTTACCTCCAGGACATAGAGGCTGGGCAATGTAAGCAGTCCAAGCTCCTTGAAGGCGTTCCTGCAAGATTCTCTTGGTTGCAATTTTCATATGATTCTAATTGCCTTTTTTTGCAATCTGAAAACTCTATCTAGCCTCAATTTAGCACAACTACCCCAGAGCCTTATTCCATAGGAAAATCGGGGGTAGATCAGTCCAAAATAGGCCATTAATAGCACGTCTTTGGAACAAAATTTTGCAAGGCTACGTAAGGCATAAATACCTGTAGTAACCCTGGCAAAAATATGGTCGACGTGCTCTTCCCACGTCAGCCCTCTATCCAGGTGCATTCCTAGGAACTTAGCGGAATCAGTTTCCTCTAAGAGGTCATCATCCACCATGACAGCAGGTGGCAGGTCTTGTTCCTGCTGTCGGAGGTAAAAAATTTTTTGAATGCATGAATTGACATCAATGAATGATTTTACTTCCAGCTCTTGTTTTGTTGGGGCTTTTACGCAGACGGTCGTGTCATCTGCGTACTGGATCACGTCTCCATTCTGGATCGATGAACCAACGTTATTAACATAAAGCAAAAACCGAACTGGTCCCAAAATAGATCCTTTCGGAACTCCGTGGGCCATCTTTACTTTTTGAGACGTTTTATTTTCAACTTGGACACACTGGACTCTGTTATCCAAGTAAGAAGTGATCCACTTGAGTGGCACTCCCGAATGCCGTACTTCTCCAACTGGTGCAACAGTGTCTCATAGTGCACGCAGTCAAAAGCTTTCGAAAGGTCGAGAAATATACTGAGCACATGTTCTCGCCTTTCGAGGCCATCGACAATATTTTTAATGAGATTTGTGATTGCAACAAGTAGCTTTTCCTAAAACCAAATTGATGTGATGAGAGAATTTGAAAACGATCGAGGTATTTCATAAGCCTTTCGAGGAAAAGCTTTTCAAACACCTTTCGTGGCCACTCCGCCCAGGAACAGTTGCATGCAGGACGCCGATAACGTGTTATCAAGATAGATAACAATACTGGTTAAGATTATTATAGATCTAAACATATCCTTCAATACTTATTAGGACACAGTCATCATACAGCCAAGTTTCAGTTAAAATTATACACTGAAATTTAATGTTGATACTGTTAATAAAAACTAAAAATTTGTCAAAATTCTTATTATAACGTCGTATATTCTGTTGCATTAGCCTAAAAAATAGTTTTATTCTCCTCTTCTTCGGGACAGAAAAATTGTTGAACATTTTCACAAGAACAATCATGACATTGGTTTACAAACTCATCATAGTCCTACCTCATATTGGGCGACTTTGTCGCCGTGACCATTCTACATGAGCGACAGAAAAGACGCACCAGAAATGACGCCACACAATTCCTACACGGAAGGTTCTGGAGCTGTTTTTACAACGTGAAAGTTTATTTCCTGTTCCTGCTGCTTTTTCTGTAAATCTGTTTTAAAGAACTAACTGTTTTACGTAGGTACTAAAACGTCTGCTCAGAAGGGTCTGCGTTTGGTCCTCGTTTAGTTTGAGCTTATTTATGGTAAACCACCGTTTGGCCTGTTCATGGAGATCCTGGGCTTCGGCTCTGACATGTGGAATGCTGCTTCCTCTAGTGATCAAGGTTGTGTCATCTGCAAATATTAATATGCAACCATTTAGCCCAAGGTCATTACTCATTTAAAAAGGATAATTACTGAAAAAAAGCAGGGGACCAAGCACATGTAGCCCTGCGAGACTACATGCTTCATATCCTCCAAGCATAAATTTATTATACTTCCAACTTTTAAACACGGCGGTTTAATACATTTATGCCTACTCTTTGGCCCCTCAGGGCTTCAAGTACTAAACCGTAGTTGCTACTTAGAGGATTACGTTTTTACATAGTTGTTAGATTTCTAAAATTTTTTATAGCACAGAAAATTTCTATTTTTCGATAACACCAACAAAAATGAACGGTAGGGAAAAGGACGAATCTATAATGATTCTTTTTATTAACTTCATATTCGAATCTAGGGAACAACAACTCAATAGTGATTCACTACAAATGAATCTAATAATAAACGAATCATTAAAGATTTGTTATTTTCCTATCGTTCATTGTTATCGGTGCTATCGAGAAGCCAAAATTGTCATTGCTATCGAGAATCTGTAATAGATGTGTCGGCGCAATTAGAATATTTAAACTTTCTATATCTCGCCTTTTGTAGTCGCTATGAGAAAATTATATTTTACTTCCTACGTTTAATCATTGACTTTAAAATGGTTAATTTTTATTTGTTCTTTGCTACGTACGGAGTCGCTAACTCCACCTTTTATTTTAGTGCCTAAGTATATAAATATTCAATTTAAATATAGTTGCGATAAAGAATAATTCAAATCTTCTTTAGATCTTTCTTCCTCTTATTCTTTCAGTCATTGCTCTTTGCGGTAGATAAACCTCGAACATTGCCATTCTTCCCTTCAAGAAGAAGAAGAGTAGAAGAGAAGAATCAAGATAGAGAAAAGAGAAGGGAAGAACAAGAGTCAAAAGAGGAAAATGCGGATTTAGAGGTTATTGAAAATATTTCTACTTTACTTATGTTTATTGTAATTAGATTAGAAATTTAGTTATTACTTACTGTTAACAAAGATCCCTGAAGATAATTTGTTAAGTTTTTTCGTTATTAGAAACATTCATAAGATATTGTTACTACGATGCCCCTCTTTTCCATATAGGCTAGGGAATCTCGTTTAAGTCCGTAAATGACTTCATCACTATTATTGATGTTTTAAACTTTTTGTTTACTTATCCATCCAACATGTCTATTTGATAGTAGTAAAAGTAAACAGCATTCTAAAAGTCAAGAATTGCAGGAATTTGTTACTCTAGGCCTAGGCCTAAAACTTAGGCCTATTCAGTTTGGTTTGGTTTAAGTTACAGTTGAGTTCCGCAAACTCGGACTAATGAAGTCTAAACAGTGTCCGGGTTAGTGAAAATTTTGGGTTATTGAGAAAGGAATAAACATTAGAAAATGTACGAATCTTAGTTTATGACAGTAGTCCTACTATAAAAAAATTGGTAATTATTGAGTTTAGCTACGGCCATCGGAAAAAGGAAATTTTTTTTTTCAAAATGTCGGAAATTTCACGCTGATTCCGAAAATGATAGTTTTTTCCCGCGGAAAAGCTCGGAAAACCCCGGAAAATCGGAAAAACCGGAAATTAAGTTTTTATTCCAAAATATGTCGAGTGGGTATTTAAAATAACCGTAATACCGAGCTGATCACGAATATATAAAAAATATTTCGATCCGATTTTAAATAAGCCGGAAAATGCGGAAAAAGTGTCGGGAAAGCTATAAGATGAACTTTTTAAAAGTATGTCATGTGGGTACTCAAATTACGCGGAATTTCATGTAGAATATGAATATGTCTATATTAATTGAATACAAAAAATAAAGTAATACTCAATAAAGTTAAAAAAAAAACTTAGAAAACAAATAAAAACACACTGAAACTTACATAAATGAAGCACTAACAATGTTATAAATGGTTGTTATTTGAAATAAATCATTTGATATTAGGTAGTACTATATATCTACATTACATATTCATATAATATACCATAAGCTAACTAGGAAACCTAATCTAACATAACTTAACCTAACCTAACCTTCCGAGGATCTCTGGCTGGAGGGTTGTGGAGGACTACACGGGTAGCGACCACCAATACGTCGTGTTTGACCTGCATGATCAGGCAAATCGTCGAGTTTCCGCATCTCGGGAAGGGCCACGCCGGTGGAACACCAACAAACTGGACGTGATCAAGTTCACCGAAGTCATCTCTCGGGGAGCGCAGGGGAATCCTGGTGAGGCTGGGGCCGAGGCAGTAGTAACATCCACGATGGAACTGATCGTCTCGGCCTGCGACCAGTCTATGCCGCGAAGGAAACCCCGACGCGACAAACAACCAGTTTACTGGTGGACTGAAGAGATTGCGGAACTCAGAAGAACATGTTTAAGAACTAGACGAGCCGCCACAAGAGCGAGAATCCCCGCAGACAGAGTTCGTAAGTCGGAGGCCTATAAAGCTGCGAGAAAATCTCTCCGCCAGGCGATCAACAGGAGCAAGGCGAATAGCTGGAGGAGACTTCGTGACGACGTTGACTCCGACCCGTGGGGCCTGGGTTACAAACTTGTAACACAGAAACTCGGCGCCCGCTCTCCACCTTCCATCATGGAGGGCGCCACCATGGGGAGGATCGTCGCTGCGTTGTTTCCTGAACATCCACAGCGACCGCCGGTTGACTTCGGACGGGTAGAGGACGTTCCACTTTTCACTTTCGAGGAGCTGGAAACCTCCGTTCTCTCCCTGAAGAGCAACAAGGCTCCTGGCCCGGACGGGATTCCCAGTGAGGCTTTAAAGAAAGTATTTTCAATCAACGCTGACTTGTTGTTGAGAATGTACAATGCCTGTTTGGTAGAAGGGGTGTTTCCGGCTCCCTGGAAAACAGCCAGGCTTGTACTGATCAGCAAGGGCAAAGGTGATCCCGAGCTGCCGTCGTCCCACAGGCCTCTCTGCATGTTGGACACGGCTGGGAAGCTTTTCGAGAAGCTGATCCGTTCCCGCCTGACTTCTGCCGTGGAAGCTGCCGGGGACTTATGCCCCCGTCAGTACGGCTTCAGAAAGGGACGGTCAACGATCGACGCTGTCACCGAAGTTCAGAGAGCTGTGGAGAGAGCCGAGAGCCACAACCATTTCTCCCGCCGAGTAGTGCTTCTTGTTACGCTTGATGTCAAGAATGCCTTCAACTCGGCGAGGTGGGTCGATATGTTGGATGCGCTTCGCAACACCTTTCGTATTCCTGCATATCTGTTGCGGCTCATCGAGGATTATCTACGCTCTCGAAGCCTGATTTATGACACGAGGGACGGAACGCGGACGATGGAAGTCACTTCTGGTGCCGCACAAGGTTCAATACTCGGCCCGGATCTCTGGAACGTTGCCTATGACAGCCTCCTGAGGTCCGAGATGCCTGAGGAAACCACTTTGGTTGGGTACGCCGATGACGTCGCAGCTCTCATTGCTGCACGCAACGTTGAGCTGGCCCAACTGAAGTTGAACCGAGTTATGCGGGTGGTCAACAACTGGATGTCCGATCACGGTCTCTCACTTGCTCTCAGTAAGACGGAGATCGTGATTCTCACGAAGAAGAGGATCGACACCGTCGTCCCGTTTCGAGTGGGAAGGGAGGTGGTCACATCAACTCGTGCCGCCAAATACCTCGGGGTTATGGTGGACACCAAGTTAAGCTGGAGGGATCAGATCTTCCGTACGGCGGACAAGGCCGCTAAGGTAGTGACTTACCTTAGTAGGCTGATGGCCAATGTCGGGGGTCCCCGATCCAGCAGAAGACGTCTGTTGATGTCCGCGGTCCAGTCCGTGCTTCTTTACGGGGCAGAGGTGTGGGCAGGCGCTCTAGATAAGGAGTGCTACAGGTTGCGACTCGCCCGGGTTCAGCGTCAAGCTGCGCTCCGGGTGTGTTCCGCCTACCGGACAGTGTCCGAGCCTGCCGTCCTGGTGGTCGCCGGTGTCATCCCTGTCAAGCTCTTGGCAGGGGAGAGGAAAGCGATTTATCAGAGACAAGGCGAGATCGGCAAGGACACGGCAAGAACAGAAGAGCGCTCCCGAACCTTCCAGCAGTGGCAACACAGCTGGGAGCACGACACCCGAGGACGATGGACTGCGCGACTTATCAAGCAGGTCCAACCATGGGTGGAACGGCGTCATGGGGAGGTGGACTACTACCTGACCCAATTTTTGACAGGTCACGGCTATTTTCGGTCGTACCTGAACCGGATGGGAAAGACCGGTTCACCGGACTGCATTTATTGCCCGGGTGTTCCCGACGATGCGGAACACACATTCTTCCGCTGTCCCCGTTGGGAAGGGCCCCGCCTGGAGGCCACACAAATCTTTGGTGCATTTTCGGTGGACTCGGTCTGCCAAAAGATTTTGGAGGATGAGGGCAACTGGGATTGTTTGTCACAGTTCGTCCGGGGCATCCTCCTGGAAAAGAAAACCGATCTGGACCGCGAAGTGGCCCAGATCCCTTGATCGAGCGGCTGGATAAGGAGCGAGCCCCACGGGCGTAAGCCAAATTTAGGCCTAGCCTGACGTAATGTGACAAACAATTCCAGGTTAGATTCCTAAAGAGTAGAGGAGGTTTTTTAGTGGGTAAACCCGTTTTTAGGGGAGCCCCACACTACAGGCTGGCCACCTGTGTGCGTAATGCATTTTTCCGCCTCTCCCTCAAAAAAAAAAAAAAAAAAAAAAAAAACCTAACCTAACCTAACTTAACCTTACCTAACTTAACCATCGTGTGGGTACAGACTTTATGTGTTTTATTCCATAAACAAGTATGTATTCTCATTTCACATAAAATGTTGCATAGTTGTACCCACATACATGATGGTTAGGTTAGGTTAAGTTAGGTTGGTTTACGTTAGGTTATAAAGGTTAGGTTTCCTAGTTAGTTTAAGGTATGTTATAATAATATGTAATGTATATAGTACTACCTAATATCAAATAATTTATTTTAAATAACAACCATTTATAACATTGTTAGAGCTTCATTTAAGTTATATAAGTTTCAGTGTGTTTTTATTTGTTTTCTAAGTTTTTTTTTATCTTTATTGAGTATTAATTTGTTGTATTCAATTGATATAAACATATTCATATTCTACATGAAATTCCGCGTAATTTGAGTACCCACATGATATACTTTAAAAATAGTTCGTTTTATAGCTTTTCCGACACTTTTTCCGCATTTTCCGGCTTATTTAAAATCGGATCGAAATAATTTTTACATATTCGTGATCAGCTTAACATCCCGGTTAATTTGAATACCCACACCGATAAATTCAAGGTAAAAAGTCATTTCCGGTTTTTCCGATTTTCCGGGGTTTTCCGAGCTTTTCCGCGGGAAAAAACTATCATTTTCGGAATCAGCGTGAAATTTCCGACATTTTGAAAAAAAAAATTTCCATTTTCCGATGGCCGTAGCTAAACTCAATAATTACCAAAAAATTGAGGACCAACTAGTGATGTGCGATACGGTCGTGTATCGCGATACGGCGATACGATACGTATCGGAGCCATATATCGTATCGGCCGTATCGTATCGGTCCTGTGTATCGCGATACGCGTATCGTATCGGCCAAAATATCGCTTAAACGATACGTATCGTATCATTTCCAACAAAGCAGTTAAAAATAGGTTTAGCCATTGATTTTAAATAATTATTCGCTATTATTGTAATTAAAAAGAATGAAAAGTTTTAGATAAACATTATTAATGTTTATAATAAGTACTCAAAAATTATTGTTTATTGTCATGCTCATTCATAACTTATACTGGCCGTATCGTATCTGCCAAATCTTACTTATTTGATAAACTTGATTTATCTCCTCCAAGGGATTGTGCAATTTAAGTAAGAAGATAGGATATTATGGAGTTCTGTTTGTTTAATGGTCAAATAAGTAATTTGATGCAGCTAAATCCATTTTTTTCCGAAGATCGTGGTTGCATGGTGCAAAAAACAATATCGCGGGAAAAAGTATCGTTTTTCTATGTGCCGATACAAAATCGAATATCGTTTTTGGCGATACGATACGTATCGTTTCCAAAATATCGTATCGAAATATCGTATCGCCCCTACGCGTATCGCGATATTCCGATACGATACGTATCGCACATCACTAGGACTAACATAGGCCTAGTGGTCCAACATAAACTAAAACTTAAACCTTGTCTGTTAAAATAACTTTAGGCCTATAGAAAACCCATTAATAGGCTAGGCCTTCTATTCTTTAGTTTCTGGCTCATGTTATGGTACTTAGCGCCTTGAAACCCATTGCACTAACCCATTTGCGTTAGTATAGGGTACTGCTTTGGCAGGCTTTGTGAGTCACCCGGAATTCCGGTTATAAAAGTTGGGGGTTTGCCGTACTCTACTGTTCTTAGTTTATATCTTTCTGTCATTAACCCTGTGAACATTCAATATAGCACCCCTGGAGCGTTATGTATTTATTATTATTATTATTTATTTTTTTTTTTTGCATAAGTTAGCCTACATTCAAATAAAAATTAGTAAAAAATATACTTTATGATCTAGCACCATAAATGTATAAATATTATATGAAAGTACATAAAATGGACTATCTAACTTAACCCTCCAAGCGCTAAACATCGCGATCGCGACGCATTTCGGCAACGCGTATAGCGCTATCGTCGCGATCGCGATTCATTTACAAGGGTTTACTAAATGATCGTCACAGATCCGTTGTT
The DNA here is from genome assembly GCA_030545055.2 of Neoaliturus tenellus. Classification (NCBI taxonomy): domain Eukaryota; kingdom Metazoa; phylum Arthropoda; class Insecta; order Hemiptera; family Cicadellidae; genus Neoaliturus; species Neoaliturus tenellus. The sequence continues at coordinate 220,933,247 of CM061532.1, forward strand.
TATTGACGGATCGGCATATATTTTATATAGTATTGAAGAGAAAATATCATTCTATCTGAATACTTTTGGTTCAATACATATTTCAGTGGAAAATCAAAGTTGGCTAACTTGTTTGTCAACATCAGCTGTGTTTTGGTCGTCTGAAGTACAGCTGCTACATCGCAAATTGTTATGGTTATGTTATCTTTTTTTGCTAAGAACATATAAACATTATATATCACTGGAAAGGTAATAAAATTTTTAACATTTTGGCTATCTCAGATTTTTTTATTTGACTATGTAATTATGTTCTGAAATGGAAAAACCTAAAGACGAGGGTAACAAAAAAAAAAAAAACTACCCCTTGATATCTAGAAATTTGGAAAAAAATAAATGGTAAGTAAGATCTAATGAATCATATTTTCTAATAGTAGACATTTTTCTGAACAAATTGATATGCAATATGATATACTTTTCATATCATTAATAACTATTATGCACATTTGCTTAAATGCTTGCGCGAAACTTAAAAAATGGTCAGCACTTAAGGACTAATATACGTAGCACTTGGAGGGTTAACAATAATAAAATTTTCTCCCTTACTTTTTGTTCCCAAAATTAGGCTAGGCCTATAGGTTAAAAATATTTGGCTCTCCCCTTAAATAATTTTAGATACACATAATAAAAATTCCTAGATATACATTTTGTTTAGAATTTTATGCAGTTCAAGAAAATATATAAGTAATATAGGTAAGAAGCATTTGAATAAAATGTATGATGAATAAAACCAAATAGGCTATGTCCTACGGTACTTACCCTAATCCCATAAGAACACATGTAAATCAAGCTAGGAATATTTTACTGGTTTTTTCCCAGATGTTTCATTTCATAGGTAGTGCTATTCATTAAGTCTTAGTCAACAAGCAGTGCAATTGGAAACTTGGGGGAAGCTAGATTACACCTAAAATATATGGTCCATCAAACCTTTGTCAGTTTTCATACATATTGTAAAAGTTGGAGATGGTTCGATGGTCCATAGATCCATTATGTTTAATTTTTAGTTTATTTTGTGAAAGGGGTCGATGGACCATCAACCTTGTTTATAAATTATTTTATTAAATATAAATGTTGGCTGATGTACCGTCAACTCCAAAACTATAAATGTATTAAATATAATTTAATATTAAAGTAGAGGGTCGATTACTCTTCAAATAGATTGTCCATCGACCCCCTCAAATTAAATATAATTAAAATAAGATAGAGGCTCGATGGACCATCTATTTGAGGTGTAATCGAACCTAACTGTTGTTGCTACGTTACTTTATATTTAAAGGGTTGATGGACCATTGTACCATAATACAAACATTTATTTTACTTTATATTTAAGTGTGATGGTCCATCGAGCCATTTATATTTTTAGTTAAATTATGATTTCACAAGGATTGATGGTCCATCGATTTAGTATGTTAAAAAACTAACTTTTACTCCAGGGTCGATGGACTATATATTTGAGGTGTAACTGACCTAGCCCCGGAAACTTAATTGCTAAGCTTTTAATATTATTTTAGTTAGATCAGGGTTTATGATATCTGGTTTTCACATGGTTCGTCCCCTCCTTGTTAGACTTATTCTCGATATTTCTTCCACTGGAACACAAGATCAGATTTCACTTTGCAGATGGTTATGTAATGTGTATTCGTAGTTAGCATTGGGAAATATATAGGCTTACAGCACTGTAGTTAAGTAGGTGACGTCACTCCTTATAAAATAGAAATGTTTTAGTTGGTGTGTGTTGTTTTGTTTTCAGATCTCAGTTTTAATTTATAAGTACAAAATGGAGGGAGATAAAGAAAAAAACTCAGAAGATACGCCTACAAAGTCTTATGCAGGCATTCCAGAAGCAGTTTTTGTTGTAAGTGTAATCTTAGAAAGTTCAGTCTTAGATGTTTTAAAAATCTATCCTTGAACTAAGTCTTTAAGCTACCATAACCCTATGTAATGTCCGGCGATTCTAGATGATAGAACAAGTAGATAGTATCCTATGTTTAATAATATTGTAGGGCCTAATATTAGTCTATACTTCTTAGTAAATATTAGGTAGGCCTATAAACATTTTATTATTCAATAAGCGTTTTTCTATAACATTATTATTTTATTTAACATAACAAAATTATCTTAACAAAAACTTAAAAATGTAAATTCTATTAACATGTAATGGCCTAGTTGTTGAGCCTGGTACTTACTAAACCTTAAATGTGTTACTTTCACAATAATAAAAGTTTAAAAAATACAATTTGTGGCTTTTAAGGTAAGTTGTGACTTTACTTGGTAAATAAATAATCTTTGTTGGATGGGAACTCAGAAAACCCTTTTCACCCTTTGTGGAATTCATCAACAGAGACTGGCTCCAAGGTTCATATTTCATGCAGACTGTTACCACAAACCATACTTAAAGCCAAAGAATTTTAAGGGAGCTGTTCTGCATAAAAAAATCTACTTGAAATCATGCAAGAACATATTTCCTGCCTTTGGTTGCAACTGTTCATACAGTAGAAGCTCTCTAGTACGGCCTCGGATGGTTCGGCCACCGGATAATCCGGCCGTTGTTGTGCGGAAATGAAACGTTTAGCTGCAGGCGTTTTCCATGGCCAAAATAGACATGATTCAACTTGTTCCGTGTTATTTCACTAAAATATAACAGATGAATTGCCGATTTCCGAACTGTTTTGTTCTGAATGTCTTCTTAAAACATTGTGTTCAAGCAGGTTAGTTCTATTTTCAATCAATATCTTTTTCTTTGCATTTCGCGCCCCGATTGTCAATGTTACATGGAAGTCAGGTTACTAGACAGACTCCGTCACTATTACAGTTCCATTTAAACGCTAGTGCCTTCGTTAACGGCAAGATCAATATTATTGCCCATTACACGCCATTTCATTGCTAGCGACCGCTTGTCCGTTGTCCGATCGTCTTTTCGGCTGCATTACGTCTGAGGGAACATATCATGATTGTTACAATGTCAATACAGTACACAGTGGATTGATTGGGCAAGTATGATAACCTTCATTGTTAATATATACCCTAATATTTAATTGTTGGAACCCCATGTAATACAGGTCTCCGTTCAACTCGTTTTGTAATCTGCTGGTTAATCTGGCCATTTTCAAATCCGGTCGGCAGTCCGGTCCCGAGGTGGCCGGATTTGAGGGCTTCTACTGTAGTAGATTTAAACTGTTTGATTTATATGGTACCTTTGTAAAAGAGTGGTTCTAGAAAAGTTAAGAGGTTCTTCTAGAGAATTTTATTTCTAGTACCGTATACTATACGAGTACATGAAGTACTATATGAGGAGTTCTAATAATAGGCTATTTTATTCTTTATAAATGTTATTATAACTTTTATTTGATGTTAAAATTCATTAACTTTTTATCTATTGTCATTATGTCTAATTATTGGAAAAAAGGTAGCCTTCCTCTAAAATCACTTTTCATCTTCAAATAAGTTTCTCAAATATTTGGTGGGTAAACACTAACTAAAGACATTAAATACGATTGCTACTGTTTCATATACATAATTTAAAACTTAATTATAATAGGCAATTAATTATTCATCTTCAATATAATACTCTCATAAATAGGATGATTGGGCAGATTTAAACTAGTGGCAGTTACATAGAAACCGTAATGCTTACCGTAAAATGTAATGTCTAAGTGTTAAGGCGATTCACCGGCCATGGCAAAAGTGTCAAAATCAGAGAGCAAGTTCAAGGCAGCAAATTGCAAACGATTTCCAGGAAGGAAAGACAATAAACATCGGCATGGTCTTGGGGGATTTGCAAGTACCCTAGTTGGCTTTGACAGTGTTGTGTAACCCTTTGTGTTATTGTGAAATGGCGAAACTGAAGAAGGCCCGATTAGCAAGATGCAGGAGTTTAAGATGTCTTGTAAATCTTATGTTGGGCCCTAATAAAGTGTGTACCTGAAGTTTTCCAGTTATTATTTTAGTGAATGCTTACTGTAACTTAGTAAGAAAATACAGTAGAATCTCGATTATCCATGGTTAATCATGTTGAGGACGGTCACAGATAACTGAAAACGACAATCAAACTGTAATATAAACAAGGCAAGCAGCTGAATGCCAATTGAGACCACCTTCCCCTCCCCCAACCATCTCCCCTGGGGCACGGACAAGAAATGAAAAGGAAATGAATAGAAAGGCCACTAAAAAGATTATTTGACTTATAACTTATGTGGTGTACAAGTCAGCTGAAAAATTCTAAAAAAGGAGAAGAAAGAAATGTTGACATCTGCAGGCGTTAAATAGCAAGTTTGATGAGTTTTTGAGATTATAAAATAGGTGTCAATGCTTCAGCAAGTATAGTACCATTCCAAAAATAAACAATACCACACGATCCGACACTCACAGTTGCAAGTTGGCCATCCAATGCCTGCCGCACAGGTGTCGAGAACTCGCTTGTTGTGGGACAGGACAATTTAGGGAAGCGCGATAAGTATATAAACCGGCTCTGAGCTGGCCACTCTGATGTGCGAGCGAACCGTCAGAGTCATTCAAGGAACAATTTCTGGACCTGGGTGGACCAGAGACACACCTGAAATGCCATTTTTGTCTCCAAAATATCTTGGTTTAAGTGTAAGTAACACAGGTGATCTTCCTGGTAAATGAATGACATTTCGACAAGCCCATCTTGTTTTGCCAAACACCCCCCCCTAAGTTTGGTGTTTCACCACATGATCTGTTGACTTGTGTAACTTTTTTGGTCTCGCATAATAGATGTGTTGCTCAGTCTACAGCTTTCTGTCTAAATCCACTATCACATGTCAAGATTTGTGGCCCTATTTCCATACCATAGCTGCTTTGATGTTTAGTAATCCAAAAGTAGCTAATCACAAAACGGGATAAGTAACTTGATATTGGTTACTTTTAAAATGTATAAGCTTTCCTAACATAGACCTGCTGTTTGTGAATATTAATTTTAAAATAACGTTTTTGCAGGATGATGTGGACGCATTTATGGCTAGCCCTGAAAATGAAAGTGTAGAAACAGTATTAAGAAGGCTAGATGAGCAACATAGCAAATACAAGTTCATGGAACTAAATTTAGCATCCAAGAGAAAAAGGTAAATTGTATTGTTTGATAACTATAGTATAAATTAAGACATAAATACACCGTATTTTGATAAAATTGGAGATTTTTCTACCCAAGGTGTCTTATTTTTAAATGCCTGCTTGGTTCAAAAGTGAACCAAAGAGTACTTTGTGTCAGTAGTTAGTACCAGGTTAACCGAACAAGCCTTGCTCGTTGGTTTTAATTCAGATTTGATATAGTGTCATGGTAATAAGGTTAGGTAAATTTCCACCAACAACCAACTATACCTCTTCACAGTTAACAGCTGTTTCAAAAGGTCTGTGCTTAACATTACTGTTACTTTATTTTTTATACCTTTCGTTGTTATTTCATTACCAAAATAGCAACCTATAAGACCAATGTTAAAAATACGATTTAAAATCAAATATAGACCAAATTTGATTTTTCCTAGGATTGAGGCTGTTTCTAAACTTATTTTTGGCCCTAAACACTCTTAAATGCAAAGTTTAAGCAAAATCTACTCGCTAGATTTCGAGATCGTGTAACACACCTCCCTTCAGACATTGCTCGTATTGTAGTATAGGATTCAAGGAGATCAGTAGGTTTATTATGGGTCTGAACTAGCATTCAGTTAGTGATTTTTTCTTTTACTTTAGATATCCTCCCTAATTTGTTTAAACCATCTGATCCAAGCTGATTGTAATTTATTCTACAAAATACTAATAAAATATTACAATCTCTTTAAAATAGTTAATAAACAGCAAGTTTAAAAATTTCATATTTATCAGTTAGAAATGAAAATAAACAATAAGTAATAGTTTTTTTTATGTACGGGACCTCCATCTTACAGACAGTGGTTAGAAGCTGTGGTCTATAAGCTATCTTATCATTGCTCACCTCTTGTGCTTGAAATTGGTGTCTTGTTAAGTTCCTCTGATAAATCGTTTTGTTAATTTGACCCCAATATCAGAGGGGTTTCTTGCTAAATAGGCCAAGATCTACAGCTTATTATTATTTTTTTACCATTATCATACCACTAACAGTGCCTTGCTTTTGTAAGTTTCCACTGATTACTTACCAATATTAGTTTTTTTTAAATGTGCTCATTTAAATCCAAATAGATGGCGGACCAAGTGTTACTCTTAAAATGTTAAGTTCACTTTTGTTTCAATTAAATATTGATATGATAAATCACTTGTGGTTTTGATTTTTTTGTAGTTTTAACAATCTTGAAAATCCAAAACTTTGTTGAACCCAAACCTCTGTCTTGAAGAAAAACTAAAAAATAGTTACTACCATATTGCTTAAACAATTTTTTGTTGTTTTTAGATTGCGAGTTCAAATACCAGACCTTGAACACACTCTCAAGATGATTAAAATGCTTCAGAACCAGAGGAGTTCCCCAGAAGAGTTTGAAGCTCAGTTCTTGTTGTCAGACCAAGTGTATATGAAGGCAGTTATTCCACCTACGGACAAAGTGTGCTTATGGTTGGGTGTAAGTAAAGCCAGCTAGCCTACTAGTGTAGTTTAAGAAATCTTTAAAAGTATGTACGTTTTATATTAATAAAATAATATATTTACCCTGTAGTTTTACAATATGTTTTATACATTAGCAGAGGTAAAAATAGAGGTAAAAAATATCACAGTCAACTAAACTAAAAAATCTTCATATACTTAGATAATCAAAGTATTATAAATAACTTCTTGATTAGCATTAAACGTGCTGGTACTGGGTACTGATATTCAGGTTGAAATAATAAAACGTCTTCCAACACTACTCGATATATTTACACTTATGCTGTAATTGTTTACAAGACGGTAAATATATATAAAAGATCTTATAATGGCATACATCGAGTAGTGTTGGAAGACGTTTTATTATTTCAACCTGAAAGTATTATACACTATGTCATTTAAACCAACTGAAAAACCTGACTGAAAAATTCCTGGACATTATACAAATTTTTCTCCAACAAAAACTCAAAGAGGCTCGTTTTAAAAGAAATTGTGATAGTAGATTTTTAAACAAGATCTTACCAAATAAAGTGGTGTTCTTTCAACGAGAGCCAAACTATGTAGGTACTGGGTGTTGTAGAAGAGTTTTATTTCTGTTATTATATCATATCCATAATCTACTGGATTATTAAAAATTGTGTTTTTTGTGTTTAAATTCTGTTTAATTGTGTTTATTTTTACATTATTAAAAATCATGTAAACCACTTTTCAAAATTCTCAATATTCTTATCCTTCCATCAATTTTTATTTTAGAAATTTCATCTTATATCAATAAAAATATTTGGTAATTTGAACTATTTAAAATTGGATATTATCACAATACAACAAACAGTAATTTATTAAATGTACCAGGATTAACTCCTCATTTGGATAGGAAGAAGTTGATTATTGGGGGTAAAAATTTGTAATAAATATCAGAAAAATGAAAACCTTTAAAGTAATTTAAAATCAAATTAAAAGATTTATCATTGAATAAATATGTTATTTAATACAACATCAATTCAAATGTTAATTGTGTCTTTCTTAAGATAGACTTAGTATCTGTGTTTAAAAATGCATCAGGCCTACTAAAGATTCAAGGTATTATTTTTCTAAACTTATTTCTTGTAATTTATTAATTTATAATTTAAAGAAAACAACAATATGGTAATAGCTCTATCAAATTATTTTTTCAGGCTAATGTTATGTTGGAGTATACACTAGAAGATGCTACAGCGCTTCTCCAGAAAAACATTGAAACAGCTAAGAAAAATTTAAGTCATGTAGAACATGACTTGGATTTCCTCAGGTAGGAATTTATACTAGTGAATTTCTCTAACGTGTAGAAAAGTTAGCTAATAGGCCTGGATGGTGAGATTCAAGTCTGGACCTTACATAAAAGGGTTCACAGCAGGACACCCTGAAATTTTTTTTCTAAAACAATTGTCATACAAGAACAAATGTGTGTCTATCTTAAAATTTTCCAGAGTAAAATAAAACATCAACCAAGGTTGTGTGACATTCCGTTCTAATAATACTGAGATAGAACAAATAGCGAGGAAGTCAATAAAAAGACACTTTTGAATCCTCTCAAAATACAAGGTTGTCTGTATAGTACACTGAAGAAACATCAGACCTAATGTCTCAGACTATCGCAAGTCAACTTTATGTAGTTGACTCTAGTGGTCACATTTTTTGTCTAATTTTTGTATAAATGTAGCAAAAACCCCTCTTTTAGTTAAAAATTTGAAACCCCCTCTCCCTTTTTGGGATGTTCTCATCAAACTTTGGGTGCTTGTTTATTATAACAATGCCAATATTTTTTTAAGGTTATTTTTCTTGAAATTTAAAAAACCCCATAAAGTGGCGGAAGACTTACTCAATGAACATTGGTTGAAAATTACAGAATTCTTTGGTGAACAGTTTTTGAGTTCTGATTCCCAATGCAGTCATGTTTTCGAGGATCTCGGCAAATGTATATATCCGGCCGCGGCACCGGCCCTTTGTACACACTAAGCCAAGTTAACAGCATGCTGTGGCAGTTAGGTTAGTGGCATCATAATAAACAAGTACCATATTTTGAGACTTTGGACGATAAGGAATTTTAAAAGCCCCTGATAAAAACATTTGATTCAATAAGATAAAAATGCTCTCCTTCTGTGTGCTAGTATATGTGTATTTCTTGAGATAGTAAAAAATTTACCTAAGACAGTAGGTTTTTAATACGTTTTTCTGTTATCTCTAGAAATATATGCACTAGATTAAGCAAGTATATTGTCTCACACACTGCCACAGGGGAACTGGTCCCTTGGTTAGCCTGCTGAACTCCTTCCTAATTTCATTACATGATCGTGTTTTAGGTTCATAGGCCTTTTTTTAAGTAGCCTAATTTAGAATGGAGTGGAACGTTGATAATACAAAAATCTATAGTTCAAAGTTATCCATGAATCAGAATTGTTCTTTGGTCCTTACAATTGTGTGGTAACTGTTAATATTTGCCTAAAGTCAGTGTCATATCATTGGAAGCTTCATGTTTTCACCTATGTTGACAATTAGTGCCATTTTATCCACCAGTTTGAATGTCATACCTGCTACTGCCACTGCTGAGAACAGTGAAGGGATGTTAAAGTAAACAAACAATAAATAGAAGCGCTCTATAAACTTTTGCTTGGTTACTATTTAAATCGAGGATTTGTGTTGCTGAAAGAAAGAATATGATTCAGCGAAAGCTATTTATTTATTACCTGGGCATAAATGTTTTGTGAATCCTATCCTCAAACTAGACATAATTAATTATAGGTTGGATAAAATTCAGGGACGAATTAGATAATTTTATACTGTAATTTTTCAAGTCGGTTCATCGCAGTTTCATAAAAATAAAATAAGACATAAATGAAGTAGCTCAGTAGTCTTTCACATGTTCATTTTCAACTAGTAAGCCTTTTTAATGTTATTTGTGGGACATTTCAGCTCCTTAAATTTTTTATTACTTCCTTAAAACCTAGGTCAATTAATTTTTTATTCAACTGAAAATTTTCATAAAACTATAATATATGTATTTTTTTCCTGATCGAAGAAAATCTTAGATTCCTTGAGAAAATGTTAACCTAATATTAGTATGAGAAGTCGATTTTATTCGTAACACGTTCAATATATTAAAATTGAGAGGTCGAGAAATGCGCTTGTACTGGCTATTGTTAGGTCAAACAGTTGATTTCCGGGAATATTATTTCGGCTAATTCTAGGAATCTGTTAGTGGCATGCCTTGAAAATTTAATTTTCGCGATCCCGGCCTACTCCAAAACACTGACTGCCAACATACAGGGCAAAGTCCAATGACCCGATGACTCATACTTGGAATAAGGAAAAAGGAGAGATAAAAGATATGGGGTCTGTTTTTATAGCTCTGTCTTCGAGTCAGTGGTCAACGGACAATAAACTTCCTTCTGACCGTCCTGTTCGTGGAACAATAGTGATGAGCTGAGAGTTAGCATTAATAGCAGATATCTCCACGATTTTAAAATTAGTGATGAGCTAAGAGTTAGCATTATTAGCAGATATCTCCACGATTTTAAAATTGAAGATGTTGCAAATGTTTTATTGTCAAAATATACACTGTTTGTACATTTTAAAATTTCATTAAAAAACAACAAAAGTCAACAAAATATCCTCTAAACTAAATTATTTGATTAGTTACACTATAGTACATAACCTCCGTATTATCAGAGTTTTTCCAGTATTCGAGGTGGCCTCGGTGCCAATTACCTTGGGTAAATAGGCGTCTACTGTAAAAGAAAGGATTTACAAAATGATATCCAGATTAAATAGTCTCACTTTAAGGGCGCCTTGACAGTAACCTCATTTCTGTAAACTTTTTTAACAACAGCGACAAAGTATGCAGCCTAAAATGTTTTCATGTTTAAGATTTTTCGTATAAATTTCAGATCTTTTTTTGGTATTGTTTGATATTGGTATATTGGAGTAATCCATATTCGGTTTGAAAATTAATAGTTTTGAAACTTAGTTTTTGAGGCAAAGTTTTTATACAAATTTTAATGTTTCAATTACGGAACTGCATTACTTTTTGAAGGTTTTTTTATGTTTATAACAATATCTTGGCTATTTGCATTTAAAAAAACTTTTTTAAAGATAGACAGAAATAATGAAATAATGATTTATTTCCTCCAAAAAAATAACAACTATACACAAAACTTCTACAATTCCTGGAATTTCGTTACCACAGCATCCAGTAATTGTGGTAACGTTGAAACAAAAAACAAAACAAAATTTAACAAAGCAGAAACTGAGTCCAGTCCATTCTCTTAAAAAATAGAATTTGCCGCTCCCGTGGCGTCAAAAAATATTTGATATACAATAATACACTATTTTACATTTAGTTCTTAGCTACTGCAAAACTTAAAATAAAATACTACTTGAAAAAATTCATCACAGTATTAAAATACATAAATATACAATTGACATAATTTTAAAGTTACATTATAAAAAGAAAAAAGTAAATGTTCATTTAAGACTTTAGTTAACAATTTGACTAGAAATTGACTAGAATTTGCTAGAAAGTGATTTAACTCGATTCCAATTCACTATCTTTAGATGTATAATCCTACAAGTCTATAACCCTTGGTCTTACCAATTCGTCACATTTGCACTGGCATTGGTAGTTTTCTTCCTGAAGCTATTGTGCATGACGTACACGCAAGTTGCACCCAGTTGTCCACAAGTCAACACCTTCGTTGGCTACATGTTGCAGTTTCTTCATGTTTTTCTTTTTAAAAAGTTGTTTAGATGTCACCTCTCCCTTTGCCTTACACCAAATAAAGTCGTCAGCATCTAGTCAGCATGGTAATTCACCTACTGTATAAGAATACCCACTGATTGTAACATTAGAACATTACCATTGGACTACAATTTTGATCAACTTGTCCTGTACGTTGCAGTACATTGACTGTATATGTTTTCTTAGGGTCACTGAACATTATCAGTTGAGCGATTCCTTCATCTGTATCCCCCTCAATCCTTTAAACAGTACTTTGGCCAACACTGTAACCGTCACCACACAATTTCTAAAATTATTTCAAAATGTCCGGACTAAACTAACAGCAATCTAATTCGAAATTTGTAAGGAGAAAAATCAAGACAAAAAATATTTTTTGATAGTATTCCACTACCATGGTGTGAATATATTATTTTAGAGAAATATAATCAAAACAAACCATGTGTACATATGAGTAAGAAAATAATTTTGTAAAGATATTAGAAGAAAACAACCAAGCAACACCACCAGGAAAGGGTGACAGAGGGGAATGACCAGCATAAATAAAAAAAGCTTCCGATGGTATGACGCCGATCATAGTGAGTTACACCCTAAAAAGTTTTTTACTTTTTTACCCCTATTTGCTTACTGCTGTGGCCAGTGTTGCCATTACTTATACTCGGCATGCCCAACATCTGTACCGTAATTAAGTTAATCTGATCTGCATTAATGTAATTGGGATTTTTTCCTGTATTGATGCATGAAAATAAAATAAATCTCTGCAGCTTGCCTCCTTCTTTTTTCCTGGTATTCTTATGTTTTTTTTTCCCACTTGGTTTCATGATTTCAGTTGTGGTCTACCAAGGGGTCTTTTAACTTCTGGGTTGTTCTCTTTGTAATATTTTTGATAAAGAGTTGTCTTTTTTCTTAAAAAAGTTCCATCCGCTTCATCCTACTTTGTTATCTAAGCAGAATTCCAAATAACTTTCAGCTGAAAAATTATGTGTCTTAATAGCTCTCTCCCAGAAGATGATTTATATAAGTTTTTTTTCTGTTTAAAACATCATAACAACTGTATATTTATATTGCAAACTTTTTTAGGGATCAGTTCACAACAACTGAGGTAAACATGGCCCGAGTGTACAACTGGGACGTCAAAAGACGACAGGCAGCAAAAGCATCATCATGAATCACCGACACCTAACTAACTTTTTACTAATTTTGTTTACTTCTTTAATTTGTTTACTGTAATATTAATGTTGTGTTATTATCATTTTTCATTATAACATTTTAATTTATGCATCAGGCTTATTAAATATTTTTCTTATTCATTCTAGTTCTGAATTTATTTGTATGTAATGTAAATACTGAAATTATAATGACTTCCCTTTATCAGTAACCCATCGAAACTTATTCGTTTTTTATCTAAACTATGCCATTAATGCTATTATAATCAGATTTATTGGCAGCGGCCGTAGCTCAGTGGTAGAGCTCTGGGTTATCACCCAGCGGGCCCGGGTTCAAATCCCGGCTCGGGGCAAAAAGATCGTTCGGCCGCTCCCGTGGTTTGGAAGTCACGTTAAGCCGTTGGTCCACCTGCATCGAAAACAAAAAAGTGCAGGCATTTCAGGCGAGGAGAACTATCAGTTAATTGCTGATCTCCCTCCACTAAAAGCCATACGATTATTATTATTAATCAGATTTATAATTCACTCTTGACTCTTTTCATATAAAAGAGTCAATTTACCTAAAATTATTTTTATAGTATTATATTTGAAACCTTTAGCGAAAGGCTTCTTGGGCAGAATCCTATACTCTAATATGAGTAAGGTATATTAGAAGATGGTTCGGTTTAACTGTGCTCATGACTTTCGAATATATTCTAAATTTATTTAATTTTTGTTTTGTCTCAGATCAAACTTAACATTTTTGGATCTTGATGACAACATAGTTACGACAGACCGATGTTTTTAGAAAAGTAACCTCACCCCTTGTCCATCCCCTTTTCTCAAAAGCCATGAGCACAGATACACCGAGCCATCTGTATGTATGTATGTTAGCATACTAATCTCAATAACGGCTCAAACAATTTTCTTCAAACTTTGCAAATAAGTTAGTCCTGGGATGTAAATAAATAAATACAAGTCTATGCCAGGAAAAATCTTATTTCTTTATAATCTTTAATTGAAATTAAAAAAAAATTAACATCAACTTATGGGGTTAAAAATCGAAACAAAGAAATAATGAAAACAGCTGACTCAACTGTCAAAAGGCAAAGCACATGTTCCAGTATAAGGCTACGGCCACACATGGCGACTTAGTCGCCGCGACACAAACGCCGCGACAAAGAAACAAATGTGATACATTGCAAGTCGCGGGTCGCCTTGTGTGGCCGCCTTCATTTGATTCAATGTATTACACTTTTTCGGCGTTTGTGTCGTGGCGACTAAGTCGCCATGTGTGGCCGTAGCCTAAACATGTGGTTTTGTAGCAGCCAGCTCCTAAAAATCTAGTGGTACTTTTTACAAGAAGAAAACTAATTTATAATCTCTTATAACTCGTACTTCATACGGCTGATTATGAATTTTTAGATAGATAAAAGTCACATATAAATAAAACAACTTATCTATATGAAGAATAGCATTTGAATTTAAAAACAAAAGTTGGAGAATTATGAAAACAGCTATTAACTGAATAACTAGAATCCACGTGTTACAAATTCAACATATGTTTCAACAAATATACACTGTTTGAGTTTACCGAGCTCGGCCCCCAGTAAATGTATCTAATTATTGATGTTAAATAAATTTACTTAAAAATTTTTTTCTGTTTGAGGTTTTTGGACCACTCTAACACGAAAGCTTTGTAAATTAAAACAATCTCTTTTAAATGAACTTTTACAACAGTTCATAAGCTTTAAAAAAAGTAAATTATATGATTGTTGATAATATCTTGACAGTGCACCATCTGATTCTTACAACGATGAAATGTAATCACTAATAAGGTCAGATTCACACAAGCATTTAAAAATGCTGCGTGCAAAATAAATGTGAGCGTTACATGTACCTCGCTCCATATGCCTACATGCACTGCTAAATTGCCTCTGCAAAATAATGTTGCATCGACGTAGCTGAAAGTCGCTCACTGTGTACCGGGCAAAAATGTAAATTAATACTACGTATTATGACTCAATTCTAGAGGTGTGCGGATATCCGAAAATTCGGTTCGGTTTCGGATCGGATCGGATATCCGAATCCGATCCGAAGATTTTATTGATATCCGTATATTCGGGTCGGATATCCGAATTTTACGGATAGACTGTATATCTGGTGTTAAACACAAGATCAATGCACAAATATTGTTTTGGGCGATGGCCATTCTGCATAAAATGGTGACTATGCGACGGAACGTCTAAAATGACGTCCAAAGTACTGAAGCAGAACAATAAGTCAGAAGTCAGATAATAGAATAACGGGAAATAATCAAGACACCAAGCGACCAAGGTTAAGTGTTTAACATTCAACGGCACAATTGACAAAGTGTCAATTCTGAACCCTCTCGCTTGGAGCGCTAGCAGTAAAGATTCAAGTCTCGGCCAATCACGGCAACACGAAAAGCTCTAGTTTTTATTCCACCCGCCTGAATCGCTAGTGTCGTGGTGTTTTGAGCGCTAGTTGTCGGGGGACAATTCATCATTCGTAGTTTCGTGACTCAATATAAGATTTAATCTAATGGTCGGGTTCACGTTACATCCACCGTAAAGCGGTTTGTTTACGTTTTGCTAATCACGTGACTAATTTCAGACATTTTATTTGTGGGATTGGTCACGTGATAGGCAAAAACGTAAACAAACCGCTTTGCGGTGGATGTAACGTGAACCCGACCAATGAAGATTACGATCGCGTTTGACTATGAACTTGTGAAGGCATTGGATCGGATCGCGATTCAACCGTACGGTCTGTTGTCGTCTGTAATTGTTTGCTCTTTGATGTTGAAAGGTTATGTCTTTATACCTCTGATCGTGTTTTAAACTGATTTAAACATTTTTATTGTCTCTTAATTATTGATGTCTACCTGGAAAGGAAAAAGAATAGAAAATGAGTGTCGTGTGGAAGTCTTTTGCCATAACTGACATTGACTGTTTGACAGAATGCTCTGTATGCAAGATGAAGCTAGGTTATGTTTTCCTACCATCATTTTGGTTTCAAATAGCCTAAAATTATATTTTGCTAAAAGTCCTACTTTGTCATATTGTACACTGGGATGTTTGCCTGGTGAGTAGTTTTGGCCTAGGCCTATAGCAACTCTAATTAGAGCTTAGGTTAGGGCTAGTTCAAAATAATGTTGACATGTTCATTTAGGCCTAGGGCCAATTAATGTTTACAGTGATCATGACAAATTATAAATTGACTTTGTTTTAAAGCTTTTGAATTTTTATTAAATTAATTGATTTTGATATTCCTAAACAGTTTTTATAATCAAGGCCTAGATCTAACCTAAAAATTGTGGCTTCAAATCGGTTAACTGTTTGTCTTTCGGTTTACTGCGCAAAAATCCGAATCCGAAAACTATCCGATCCGATCCTGTTACTATCCGATCCGAACCGATCCGAATCTTAACTATCCGAACCGAATCCGATCCGAAAAAAAATTTCACTATCCGCACACCTCTACTCAATTCCAAATATTAAATCAGGGAAATTAAACCATTGATTTGTTTTTTAGTACCTAGTTACTTTTTACCCACCCTGTAGGTATAAGACTATGTAAGCAAAAGTTTTGGAACAAAATTGTGAGCGTTTCACAAATGCATGATGATGGAAAAGTGTCCTAAACTATAAGTCTCGATCCCACAGACGAGGGAAAAATATTTGCCTGTACATAAAGTTACCAGGAAATGAGAAATAGTGTAAAACCATAGACAAACTAACCAGGTACAGAAGTCTCACGCAAAGTTAATTTCTGTAACGCGAAATTTTGTAGTTGAGCCGGCCAGATCATGAGCGCTGCGAGCAAAACCGGCGAAGCTACGTTGCCGATCTGATGGTGGCTGGCCGGCCGGCTGAGTCTGCGCATCGTTAACGTAGCTTGGCCGGCTTTGCTCGTAGAGCCCCTGTGATCTGGCCTGCTCAACTACAAAATTTCGCGTTACAGAAATTAGCATTGTGTGAGACTTCTTACCTGGTTAGTTTTTTTATGGTAAAACGTATTCCATAAGAAAAGCCTATTGAATAGAATAATCTCCGTGATATGTGGGGATTGGAAAAACAAAATGTCTGCTTTGTGTATATTAAAACATGAGTTTTGGTTTGATTTTAAAACGAGAGACAGATGATATCAATGAGCGAATTAATGACAACACATAGTTAGAGTATTATAATATTTTTTGTGGGGCTGAATGACTAAAATACCGTCACAGCAGACCTGCGTACTTAGCTAATTTCCAATGACTGTTTTTATTTAATCAACAAATAATTTGGTTTTTATATGACAGTAATATATTAAAGTTGTGTAAAAATACTTTAAATTATTACTTAAATTGTTAATCCATACAAGAAAATATATTTTATTTCTGTATACAGTATAAATACATGAATTCACATTGATTACAGATATAATTACAATTTGTTTAAGAACAGTAAAATATGTGCTTAGCGAGAGGTACTATGCACAAAGAATGATCTTCTCTTACATGATTCAGTTTTGAAAATCCTCAGGCAGCTACATCTAAGTTCTACTGTGCCGATTTCAATAACTAATGTGTTGTTGGAAAGCTTCACACCTTTAGATGGTCAAATAATTATGAAAGTTAGATTTTAAAAAATATTTACGGTGAAAAAAATGTTTTCCATAAAAAATGCATTAACAACTACGTTTTTACATTTTTTATTTGGAGGCAAATATTGGGCAAAGTATTTTGAAAAGTATTTTCAAAAAATGTGTGATAGAAGCTTGTAGGAAATTTCAGACTCTTTCATATTATCACCATCCACTTTGTTCGATTCCCTCGCCATTATAAAAAATATTTGCAAAAAACCAATGCAACCATCAAAAATTTATAGTGGTGAGAAAATGCCGAGTTAGAGATATCTTTCTTAAACAACTAAATCTACAGTTCTACCGCACCTATTTTATTAATTAATGGGTTGTTGGAAAGCTTCATACGTTTAGATGGTCAAATAATTATGAAATAATCATGGTAATAAGGAAAAACACATGTTTTCTACTAGAAACGTATTAAAAATGGCTTTCATAGAAGTTTATTATACTTTTTGAAAAGTTTTGGCTGCCTTTTATCAGTATTTTATATAAGATACAAAATAGCAATTTGTGCAAAATGAATAGTTTTACTTGAAGACATTACAATTAAAATTATCCATATTCCATAGCAAAGATCAAGGGAGATTGTTAAAAAAAACTCAGATGAAGAATTTACAAAAAATGTTGTTTATAAAGAAAAACTCTTAAATAAATATGTAAATTTGATTTTGTTTGTTATCTTGCTGTAGTTTAATCAAATTAACTTTAAGGTATTTTATCAAGGGAAATAAAGCATGTTTGTACTATTGTACTAGAGACCATTTAATAGAGTAAATCTAGTGGAAAAAAGGGCCTTGACCTTAAACAAATTCCAACAAACAATTTTTTTACTGTTTTAGCGAATTTCCCTATAGGGAATACGCTATTACGGTAGTAGCCATGGTAAGACCTAAGCCCGGGACCACTTTACTTTTTCATTTTGAGGTCCCCAGAAGCCAAAAACACCATTCGTTCATTTTCATATATATGTATATATATATCTATATATATATATCTATATATATATATGTGTCCGTGGTACTGATAACTTTTGAAGGGGACCTCCGATTTTGATGAAATTTGGTATGGAGGTGTAAGACCAGGTCTATTTTCATGAGTTCGCGAACCAGCATTGTCGGGTTATGGGAACGGGGTTTTATGGGGTTTCAAAGGGGTCAAAAATGGGTTTTTGGCATTTTTGGGCCTTAATTTTTAAAATTCATCAATTTTAACTGAAACCATTTAAAAGAGCTTAAAAAAACAAACAATTTGGTATTTTGAATTTTTGTCATAACATAACTGGTTACGGGGCAAATCCAAAAATGTGTTTTCCATGTTATTCTTATGGGAAATCAAGAAAACCCTCTATCTTGCTTATTTATTGACATAACTTAATCAAATTTCGTATGTACATTATCTATATAAGGTTTAACTTATACTTGCTTACAAAACCCATATGGCGGCAAACCTACATACTCACCCCCATGGGGTTTATGGGGAAAATAAAAAAATTGCCAGAGTTTGATACAATTTTGTGTTTACATTCACCAATTATTGATAAACTTAGATTTTCTAACAACACCCAATGGCAGAAAACCTAGATACTCGATCCTATGGTGTTTTATGGGGAAAGTAAATAATCTGAAATTCCATTGGAAATTCGCTGAGTACGCAGGTCTGCTGCGACGGGGGTATTTTACTTTCTCCCCCTATACCATAGTATATGGAGAAAGTATTGTTTTCGTAAAACACTTCGCATTAGTTTGATGATGTATATATCCATTTTGGAGCCCCCTTTCCCCCTATAAATGTATATATTGAGAAAGTATTGGTTTTGTCAAAATTTTAAAATTTGAGTTGTTAGTAAATTTATCCGTTTTGGTGCCCTCTGAGTCCAAAAAAGTGGTTTTCGAGTGATGTCTGTGTGTGTGTGTCTGGATGTATACAGAGCTAGAGTATGCCCTAATGGTCCGATTTTGGTGAAATTTGGTATGTAGGTCCAAACGCACGATAATTCCAGGCGTTTTTTTAATTTTTGATTTTTAAGGGTATTTTACCCCCAAAAACCCTAAAAAATCGTGAAAAATGCAAATTTCTAAAAAACGGCTCTAACGATTTTGATTAAAATTTTGTGGTTTATTAAGCTTAAAATGGTGAATAAAATGACACCACCCGCAACTCCGAGAAAATGCTCGTTCAAAAGTTATGGCGTAATAAGTGTTTCAAAAATCAATTTTTTGGATTTTCAAAATAGCTGTTATTTTGAAATAAATTTTACTTATCACCATTAAATCAAGCTCAAAAAACTAAATAATCCAGTATTTTAAATTTTTGCTCTATGTCAAGTGGTTGCAGAAAAAATTCAATTTTTCGTTTAGCGGTAAACGCAGTACGTTGTTAAAAATCACAGACGCGCGTAGGGTCAAACTCACGCTGCTCAGCTGGTAGCTATCCGACTGAGTCATCAGGACATTTATGTTTGAAGCTTTTTAACATCTTTTTTTATATTTTTGGGAGAAAGTATGTGTCAGTTAACTGATACCGTTTATTTTATCTTTGAAGGAGTCAAGAATGGGAACTTTTATTTTACTGTGATTTCTTACTTCTTCCACAGGTTTGTTTTTTCTTTGTAATTTGCTAACCAATGTACATTGAGCTAGTTCACTTTGGTGTCATTTTGTTACTGAAGTAACAAATTAAGGAACACTTCCAAGTTATAGACTATTTTATTGAAAACGAAGAAGTAGTGCCACTCACCATTTCTTAACAACATAAATAATGTTATTATTTTCTTTTTTGACACTCAACTGTTTTATATTTGAAATACTTAACCATTGAATATGGTTATATTTTATTATTAAAATGAAAGAGCATCCATTTACAAAACATTTTGATTCATAAATCATAATTATATCATCTTTGGATTCCCAGATATGACCATTTTAGTATACAATGTAAGTTTCCATTTTTAAACCATTAATGCGTCATATGAGGACTTAGAGAAAGAAGAGTAAAACATTAAAAAAAGCCTTAACCTAAAAATAATTCCAACAAGAGGTTTTATGGGGTTTACTTTAATGTACCTAGTGTCTTGATGAAGGAAAAAAAGTTTACCAAAATCGGCCAACTGCAAGTTGGTTTTTCAAGATAGCCACCTTAAATCATTAAAATTATACAATATCTTAAGCCGCGTCCGCACTGGCCGAACATGTTCGCCAAACAAAGTTCTTCCGAACTTTTGTTTGTTCGTTGCTAACCATTTAGAATGTAAATCATATGGCCGGTAATTGTTCGTTAGGAATGTTTGTTGATTTTTTTTGTGTTCGCCGAACAAGTTCGCCTCGAATGTTTGGCCAGTGCGGACGCGGCTTTACAAATCTTGATGTAGCTACTGAACGAAGTTACATAGAACTTTAAATCTGGTGTAGTTTTATTCGTAATCAAACTACAAACAAATAAAAGCCATAATATAATGAAAATATTACAATAGCTTGGTTTTAGATAGAGCTTATAAGTAGAAAAATATTTTTTTAATTTGTAATTTCTTATTTTTCATGCATTTTACTCTTATATAAATATGTTTGTCATTTTTTTCCTTAGTGTTTAGATAAAACGTCTTTTCACGAGTAATTAGAGACCAAAATTATGTTCCTATAATTAATCATAGTAAAGGTAATCATATTTGTAATTATTAAATTATTTAATACTTAAAATTATTTAAAGCTACGTGGCACTTTGTTTGAATTAAAACCTTTAGTTGTAGTTCAGGTGTCAATTGAGTTGAGCATGCATGATAGAGTGAAGATAATTAACTCCAAATTATATTCCGTGTACCTTGGAGAACACGAAAATGGATGTCGTAAACATTGGTGGAGGTAACGTTTCTTCGGAGAGGGGACAAGAGTTTGAAATCAAAGCAAATATTTATGACGGTGTCGACTGATACTCCTCTAAATGCCATTTTAAAATAGCAAAAATAATTAGGTTGACTATAAAATAATTGAAAAATAAATAAAAGACATAAAATAAAATATAAATTAAAAATTTTTCATATAAATTTTACAGTTATTTTGCTTTTACAAAATAACATTATATTCATGGTGCATTCTTATATGTTTAGTCTATGTATTTTAGACCTGGAAATGTTTGAGACAATAGAATTATAAATCATAAATAAATTATGATTTTTGTGCCATAATTCTCATTTTATAAAGGAAGTATTTTAATTTCATATTTAAAAATATGAATAGAAAATTGCTTGCTCTAATGTGTCTGATTTAGTACTATACAATACAGTTTAATACTTGAATAGCTCGTATAGTGAGTTATTAAAGCATTAATCATTATTAATAATAATGACTAAAAAGAAATGATAAAGGCATAAAATTTTTACTATGATTTAACTTATTTTCGTATTAGTTTTTACTGATAGTGTACAGTTCCAGCGAATAATACTAAGCATTTTAGTTTTTATTTTACGCTTTAAAATACTAGCTATATATTAAGTTATGATTAGATTTATATTCATTATATCATAAGTATATCACTGTTTTTACGTCATTTTTCTTTTTCCTATAAGGATTCTATAAAAAGTATAACTTAAAATATAAATTTCCATTCAAGTTAAAAAGTGAGTTTATTCGTTTTAGGTATTGTTTTTAAAATGATATTGATGTTTAAAAAATGTTCTATAGCATTTTAAATTAATATTGTTTAACAGTGATGTTCGACTGTGTTCGTGGGTATGTGTATACTATAACTAGAGACAAGTAAGCTGATTGTGAGAAATTGTTTGGGGTATATTACTTTTAAAATATCACTAGGAATTTTTATGATTTTGTTCAGTTTGATTCTAAAATTCTTTAAAATATAATTATTTTTAATGGCTCTTATTTGTTTTAGCAAAATTTTAATGGTAATAGGTGTTTAATATCGTAATCATAACTCGGAAAATTTGTTTCTAAAGTTTAAAGCTTACAAAAGTAAGAATATTTTTGACTCGCTTAATGCAACTGTCATGGATCTGTCGGCCCTCTTGGTTTAATTTTTTGGAGAATGAAACTAATTTAGTGAAAGTTAACAATATAAAAAGTAATCGGAGACCAAGTACCAGTTTATTTATCCTTGTATTGTATTAACATTGACTATGTACACTCACGTTAGTGTACATAGTCAATGGTATTAGGCCTACTCTAGAGCTATAGTCAAATAAATTGAACATATTTTTTATATAAATTTTAAGTTTTTATTAAAAGTTCATTATGAAATAAATAGTAATTTTATGACGGGCAGACAAATTCTAATAAATAAATATATCCAAACAGTGCTTTTAGCGAATTTCCCTATAGGGAATACGCTATTACGGTAGTAGTCATGGTAAGACCTAAGCCCGGGACCATGATACTTTTTCGTTTTGAGGTCCCTAGAAACAAAAAACACCGTTCGCTCAAATTGATATATATATATATATATATCTATGTGTCCGTGAACACGATAACTTTTGAACGGAACCTCCGATTTTGATGAAATTTGGTAAGGGGTGTAAGCCAGCGTCTACTAGGTTGAGTTCATGAACCAGAATGATCGGACCATGGAACGGGGTTTATGGGGTTTCAAAAGGGTTAAAAATGGGTTTTTGGCGTTTTTTTCTTTTATTTATAAAATTCAACAATTTTAACTTAAATTATTTAAAAGAGCAAAAACAAACAATCTAGTATTTTGAATTTTTTACCTAGCTTAAATGGTTGTGGAGAAAATCCAAAAAGTATGTTTTCAATGTTATTCTTATGGGAAATCAACAAAACCTTCTATCTTGCTTATTTATTGACATATCTTGATAAAATTTGGTATGTACATTCATTAGGAAGCGTTTGTTTGATGTGTTTCATTTTGATGTAATATTAGGTATTAAAAATTAAAAATTCTACTTGTTTAACGAGACAATTAGTGAAACATATTTTTCTTACATTGAAACCATTATTGAACAGTAAAGTAATGAATTTATTTTTACCATCATATGAATTTCAGATCCAGTAATTAAAAACCAAAATAAAGGAGAAATCACAGAAGCTGTGACAAAATCCCTGTAATAAATTGTCATAATTACAACAACCATACCCACTTGTCACTCTAACATTATCTAAAATTTAGATAAAATTTTTTGGGGGTGCCAGCTATCCTCAAGTATGAGTCGTTATTGTATGCTCATTCAAACACCAAAATCCCATTTTAATGGCAGGTTTTAAGGCCTATCCTAAGAAGGCTCTAGCTGTTAAGGTACATGTCTGGTATACATAAGCCAGCTACTTTTTATGTTATCTTGAACTGGGATCTTAAAAAAAACACATAAATTGAAAGAAAAGTATTTACTGAGGATTGTGTACAATATTCGCGTTTCTAAGTTTTATGTTTTTTTAGTTCTGCTTCCTTAAACTCAGTCATGTCACTGATGATCGCGGCAAACGCATCCACGCATGCGGCCGCTACACCGGGCCTGATACACGTAATCAGCCAATTTTACAGGGCACTGTTATAATTTCTGCTATTGATATAAAGGTCACAAATACTTTCAATAACTCAAAATAAATCTCACGGTATCGATAAGTCATACGAAAGACCGTCTAGACAGCTATAACATAACTAACCCAGCGCGCAGCGTCGCAGTCTCGAGAGGAGATGCGTTCGCAGCTATCATCGGTGACATGGATGACTTGAAGCAAGCACACCTCAAAAACTGTAAAACTTAGAAATATTAAATTTTCACACAAAGTTCCGTAAATAGTCTTCTTTCAATTTATGTGTTTTTAGGACCGGGGCAATTCAAAATAACCTAAAAATAAATAGTGACTTATGTATAACAAACAATTACTGCCGTTTAATTTATTATTACAAAAAATCCGAAAATTTTATCATAGCTCATTTCATATTCATATAGGTCTAGTCCCCTATCTAATTTGGAATTTTATAATGAAAACCAACCTAAAATATTGATTTTAACTGTTGCTAAAAAAGCTTTTTTTGATTCTTCAAAGGTTATATTTATTACTTTTTAATGACGATCGTTTTTAACCTATAGTACTAAACATTTTACTATAGTACTCGGTAAACATTTTACCGAGCAAAGGCTTATGCTCGGTAAAATGTTTACTTTCGTTTCTCACACAAAGCTGGTTCGCTCCGCTCACTTGCCCTCTTTCATTTTAAACACGAGCTCGTTCGCTTCGCTCACTAGCCAGGACGGAGGGAGCTGCACTTTGGTATAATTTTCCTAAACTACAGGTTAAAGATGTAACACATTGGTTTATATCTACAGTTATCAGCTGATTTTTGTTCAAATAATAAAATCTCCATAAGGATGACATGGCAACTTTGAATGGCTCTAGCGCGAAAACCGGATTTTTCCCAGCTATGGGACCAGCTCCAATTGATTTCTGGTGGCCAAAATATTCAATCAAAATATCCAAAATCCTTGGAGCGAAAAAAAACTTTGCCCGTACAAACGGAGCTTGTTTTAGAGTATAAGATAAGATTTAATCTTACAGTCATTTTGATTTATTTAATTAATTTCTGCACGACTAAGGAATATAAAAATGGTCATAACAAATTAAATAAGAAGTAACATTATTTTATTGATAACGTTTTGTGAAAATTTGAACAAGAAAAAGGTATATCAAAAGATGGTTGTGTTTGTGAGTTGATAGTGATTACTGTATAACGATGGTAGTTTTATTTTTATAGTTATTAATGTCTCTTTACTAATAAGGCTTATTATATTCGTCGACCTTTCGAAAGATACAAGTCAACTGTACAAGTAACTAAATAAGTAAAAAAAACTTTAAATAGCTATTAAAATAAAAAGTAATACACAATTCACTAACTAATAACAAAACTTTATACTGGCCACTGAGCAACGATGCTACAACTGTATTGTAGAGTCCACAAACAAATAAAAATAACTATATTACAGATGTACATCATATTCCGAGAAATTAGTCACCAGAGGCAAATGACGAGAGGGAGGAGGGGGAGAGAGAGCAGTTTCTGTACTCGCCTTTGCCGTGCAGTGAAGTTGACCAGAAACGTCGTAGCGTCGCATACACACGCGACCGCATTATGTTCAAAATATAGTTGTTTAACTGTCTTTTAAAATAGTGGTTTTGATTAAACGACTTGACTGCTTACGTCTTACTTGTTAAAAATGTTTATTGTCCAAAAAACTTTTTTGTTCCAATACAAAAACATTATTACAAAAATATGATAGAAATAAAAAAAAATTATAAAAAATCAGGGGGTGCCAGGCACCCCCTGGCACCCCCGTAAATCCGCCCATGCACTCTAAATATTTGAAAAATAATTTAAATCAGCAACACGGAAAGTGTCATTTTGTTGGTCCAAGACAAACCTATTAAGCATGAACTTTTCAAAAATGTATAAATACTTCCTACATAATATACAGTATATGTCTTTCTAGGGTATTTAAAATTTTTGTATACTTTCAATTATTGAGATTACGCAAGTATGCATAAAAAAGTAAACACATTTGAAAAGGAAAGTAATATTTAAAGTGTATAGATAATAAAAAGAGTATCCAATCTACTCAATAAGACCAAATATTAACAAATAACCAAACTGTTCTTCAACTCAATATTGAAAAAATATGAATAAGAAGAAACCACAAATTTATGATAATTTTCTGTTAAAAAAATTACTTGTGTGATTAAATTAATTCTACATCTTGTGCATTTCACCAAGATTAATACTAAATTTGTTGCATTCAATATTACATCTTCATATGCACAACGTCATCTGCCTATCTGATATACGCACTCATCTCTATTATTTTTTTTTTTTTTTTTTTTTCTTTAAGACTTAGTTTTCCAAACATTAAATTATCAATGTACAGTATTGTTTCTGAAAAACTTGAGGAAAGCTTTTCTCTGAAACTGTATTAGACCATAGATAGATAAGTAAATTAAATCCTAATTTATTCATTCCTGTATTTCGCTAATTAATTGAAATACGTTCCTCGTGTAAAAAAACAAAATTTACTTATAATTTATAATTTTTTATCATCCATTACGATACCATAGTTTAAAATGATAAAATGACTAAATTATTATTAATAGAATAACTCATAGTAGTTTTTAAAATGATAAGTAAGGGCCTATATAATTTATAACGTGAAATCAAAATAACCCTAAAATTACTATTTATATAAATTGTTAGTAATTTCAAATTTGTGCTTTTTTATATTATTTTTCTACTATATTGTAGTTTAGTTTATTCATATATTTTTCCAATAGAAAATGTTTTATTAAAGCAATATTATAAGTCAATGATAACTATAGCTTGAGCGGCCACAGAGATTGGCGTAGATTTCTAACTCAACTCCCAAAAACCAAAGTTTCAATTTTGCCCCTCTCCAAAGAAACTTTACCCCCACCAATGTTTACGACATCTATTTAAATGTTTTCTAAGGTACCCAGAACAACATTTATGAGTTAATTATCATCATGCATTCTTTACCCAATAGACACCTTAACTACAATTAAATATTTTGTTACAACAAAGTGTCATGTAACTTTAAATTTAATCTGGTATTTCCTTTACAACGAAAAATGATAGAAACATAATTTTGGTCTCTAATTACTCGATAAAAGACGTTTTATCTATAACAGTAATAAAAAAGTGGAAATTACTTGTATAAGAGTAAAAAGTATGAAAAAAATTAGGAAATAACAAATTTTAAAAATATTTTCCTCTTTTAGAACTATACAGGGTGTTTCAGAACTCCCTACCAATATCTTAGGGCCTTGTTCCTGGGTTAGAAACATATCTAAATATCATATTTAAACTGTCCAAAAGTTTAGTTACCCACACAGCCGCCATTTTTTGTTTCACAAAATAATTTTTATTTCCGTAACGGAGGGTTGTATTCAGTTCATATTTGGTATGAATCTTTATCATGCCAATGTACATTTCCAAGAAAAAAAATTAATTTTTTCCAATGTATATTTTTAAAATGTCGGCCATTTAAAATTTTCAATCTCAAATATTTCAAAATCGGTAAATATTAAAAAAATTTGACAAGACACAAAAAAGTTGACAAATAAAATTATCTAACCAATGGTACCAAGTTTGTAAGGATATGACCACAAATAACAGAGAAATTGCGAAAAAACAATTATTCTGCTCCTAAAATGGCCTTAATTTGCATTGATTTGTGTGCAAAATCAATACTTTTATGAAGAAAAATCTCAATAACTCCGTTATTTGTTGTCAGATTTGTATAAATTTGGTACCATTGGTTAGATAATTTAATTTGTCAACTTTTTTATGTCTTGTAAAATTTGTATAATACCCCCGTCGCAGCAGACCTGCGTACTCAGCGAATTTCCAAATTAGTAGTTTTAATTATGACCAGAAAAACCTGTCAACCAAATATCATTTCATCACAAGCTCATAAATAGGGGAATAAATGTCTATTCTCCTTATGATAAATGTAGGGAAAGAGTATGCAGGTATGCTGCCATGGTGAACACTAAAAGTAGGTTTTTCGCATAAAAAAAATTATTTTGACCATATGAAGCCATATACTAAGTTTCATCAATATCTGTCCATTGCTAACAGAGTTTGCCTTTTCTCCATATGATTAACATGGGAAAAGAGTATGCAGGTTTGCTGCCATGATAAGCACAAAAACCAAGATTTTTGACCACAAATGGATGAATCTCAACCAAATGAAGCTGAATGCCAAGTTTCATCCAAAAACATTGGTTAATAAGTAAAATATTAACACATCCTTATTCTCCATAAGATTAACATTGGAGCCTCAAAATACAACGTACTGTCTTTAGACGTTTTAATATCTCGGTAACCAATAGAGATAGAGCAAAACTTCGTATTTTTTTCAGCTAAATCCAATGGTCAAAATAAAAATTTAAAATTTTTAAAAATTACATATGAAAAATACAAAAAAACCCATTTTTGGGGTACAAAACCCCCCAAAACTACCCCTTCCGATAGGTCGATATGTCTGGTTTACGAACTCATCCGAATAAACGTAGGATTACACATCTCTACCAAATTTGGTGTCGATCGGACCATTTTTACGAGAGTTATTGTGTCTAGGGACACATACATATATATATATATATATATATATATTATATATAGGCCTATATACATATATATATATAAAAATTTTAATGACTATTATTTTTGTTCTCTGGGCACCTAAAAACGAAAAAGTAACATGGTCCCAGGCTTAGGTCTTACCATGAGACCTACAGTAATAGCTTATTCCCTATGGGAAATTCGCTAAAATTTACCAATTTATAGATAGTAGGCTATTTTAGTTTGAAAAATTAAAATGGCCGCCATTTTGAAAATATACAGTAAAAAAAATTAATTTTTTCTTGGAAATGTACATTAGTATGATAAAGATTCTCACCAAATATGAACTGAAAACAACCCTCTGTTATGGAGATAAAAATTTTGTGAAAGAAAAAACAAAATGGCGGCTGTGTGAGTAAGTAGAGACTTCCGGACAATTTAAATATGATATTTAGATATGTTTCTAACATAGGAACAACGCCCTAAAATATTGGTAGGGAGTTCTGAAACACCCTGTATAAATCCAAGCTATCAAAATATTTTCATTTTACTATGGTTTTTATTTGTTTATCATTTATTTACTAATAAAATAACACCAGATTTAAAGTTCTATGTAACTTGGTTCAGTAGCTATGTCAATATTTGTAAGATATTGTATTATTTTAATGATTTGTGACGGCCATCTTGAAAAAACCAACTTCCGGTTGGCCGATTTAGGTAAACTTTTTTTACTTCATCATCAAGACACTAGGTACATTAAAAACATCATAAAATCTCTTGTTGGAATTTGTTTAGGGTCAAACCTTATATTTACGGTACTACTGTAATTGTATTTAACCACAACGGCCTCTGTTGCTAGTCTGTTTATAAATCTCAAAATGAAAATATTAAAATGACAAATGCAGAAAGTCTTCTAATCAGCTGATTAACCTCTTTCTATCCTTCTCCATTTAAATTATTTTCCATTGAAATGGCCATGGGATTCAATAAACAGGTTTGCTGCCCTAGGGATTTTAGACCAATATTAGTAACTCATCATCTAATGAAGATATACAGGGTGTCCAGCTTCCACCTTTACAAACTTTTTCAGGTTATTAAGCATGCCAAAACAAACAGAAAAATCATATAATTATATGTCCGGAAATGCTTCGTTAAGCCGCTAGCCGCCATTTTGTTTTTTACACTTAAGAATTTTTATTTCCGTAACGGGTTGTTGAATGGAGTTCATATTTGGCATATACCTTAATCACACCAATGCTCATTTTTAGAAAAAACATTATTTTTTTTTCTGATCAATATTTTCAAAATGGCGGCCATTTTAAATTTTTAAACTCAAATATCTAAAAAAAAACCGTAAATTTTATAAAAATTTTACTAGACACAAAAAAGTTGACAAATAAAAATTATCTAAACATTGATACCAAGTTTGTAAGGATCCGACAACAAATAACGGAGTTATTGAGATTTTTCTCTTAAAATAACCTAAATTGGCATTAATCATATAGTGCAAAATCAGTGTTTTTCTACAGGAAAACCACCATAACTCCGTTATTTGTTGCCGGATCCTTACAAACTTGGTATCAATGTTTAGATAATTTAATTTTTCAACTTTTTTGTGTCTAGTAAAATTTTTATAAAATTTTCGGTAATTTAGATATTTGAGTTTAAAAATGTAAAATGGCCGCCATTTTGAAAATATTGATCAGGAAAAAATAATATTTTTTCTAAAAATGAGCATTGGTGTGATTAAGGTATATGCCAAATATGAACTCCAAACAACAACCCGTTACGGAAATAAAATTTCTTAAGTGTAAAAAACAAAATGGCGGCTAGCGGCTTAACGAAGCATTTCCGGACATATGTTTATATGATTTTTCTGTTTGTTTTGGCATGCTCAATAACCTGGAAAAGTTTGTAAAGGTGGAAGCTGGACACCCTGTATACAAAAATTTATTGACAAATATTCACAAATAAGCAATTAATTTACAAGATTTTATTAATTTTCCATAAGAATAAAATGGAAACCCTGTTTGGTATGTTCTCTGTAAACAGTAAAGCTAAGTTAATAATTCATAATACTGAATTGTTTATTATTTAAAGCTCTTTTGAAAGGCCTCTTAAGAAATTGGTAATTTTTTTTAAATTAAGGGGAAAAATGTGAAAACCCCAATTTTGACCCTTTTTAAACCCCATAAAACTCCATTCCCATAGTCATATCATCCTAGTTTTTGAACTTAACCTGAAGAACGCTAGCCTACCTGTGTTTCCATAAGACAACCTTCATACCCAATTTCATCAAAACCAAAGGTTTATTCCAAAAGTTATCGTGCAAACGGACACATCTATAAAATACCCCCATCGCAGCAGACCTGCGTACTCAGCGAATTTCCAATCGATCTTGAGATATCGTATTTTCTCCATAAACACCATAGGAATGGGTATGTAAAATTAACACCTATATGCATTCGATATCTCGCAACGATGTAATGAGGGAAGCTATTCTGTTTGTCAGTTGTTAAGATGGCGTTCCGATCTAATGATCCTAAAATAATTCTAATGCCAATACAATAATGTTGATGAAAATAAATAAATAAATGAAATAAATAAATAAGAAAATAAATAACTCGTCTATTGTAGAATCTTATTCGTAGTGTCATTGTAGATAGTTGTGTAGTGAGTAGAAAAGTAGTATTGCTTATGGATACCTGAATATACCTCTGGTAAGTACCTAGCTTCTAGTCCTATCCTACTTTATACCTTGATTAAATGAGAAACTCTTGTTATAATACAAATGAAGTAGTATTTATTATTTAAATTACAATTATTGAATTCAAATCAAAGAAAAAGGGGATTACAAAAGTGTTACAATAATTGGGGGATATGAAAATGAAATTTAGGCTTACAAGTTACTATATCTCTTCTTTAAATTATAATGTTCTAAATAATATTCTGCCTTCAGCCTAGCTCAGGAATCACATAAGTCTCTATAACATCAGGTGGGGAACTCGTGCCGGCGAACAATCTTGTTCAAATGAGTTGAGAAAATATTTATTAATGGTTATAATATTGGGTGACAAGTAAACCAATTAATTGTTGTCCAAAAACAAGATGGCCAAAAAATTTCACTGAAGCTTAAGTCCAAATAAAAGTTCAAATCTATTTAAAATTTACTCTTGATGTTATTTATTAAATTCTTGATTCAAATATTTCAATATGGATAAAGTTCTGTTTCAATTAGAAGTCTTTGAAAGTCTATGCAAATAATACTCTTCTTGGGTAAAGTTGAAAACTGGACAGTTCTTACCAATCAGCTACAGGTATTCTTCGCCAAGTACCAGAAATTAGAGATTAAAGCAAAGAAAAAGGGTTTGAAATTAACTTGGTACTATCTAGGCAAAATGTCCCTACAAAATGAACCTAGGAATTCAAACTCTAGGCCATTACTGGGGTGAATTTAAATAGGATCTGTGTCTTTAAAAGAATTTAGGTGTTAACACTATGGAGTCAGCAGCCAGAAGAAGGAAGAGAGTCAATGTTCACAGCACATGGTTTCTTCATTGTTGCATTGGGGTTCACATAACTTCTTGAAAGCACAACACAACACTGAATTTGGATTTGTTTATGGACTTAATTTTGAAAACATATATTATATGAAATACCTTAAGTAATATTGCAACTCTCTTACATAAATTAATATATATATTTAAATAGGCTAATGTGATATGTTAATATTATGGGGTTTTGGGTTTGAATTAAGTAGAAACCTTGTTGAATATGATGAAATATATTACTTATGACCAGGACGGATGCTTAAATAATAAATACTATACTACATGATGATTGATGTTCTGAGGGGTGATAAACTGAATTAAAATTAAAGAAAATTAACTTCTTACCTAAAATATTATTTTAAATGTCAAACATAAAATATATTTTAAAGAAAATTAACAATTATTACCATGGAAACTCTTGTAACCTACTAAAATTAGTATTATGGGCTGTTACTCTTGGAGCATAAATTATAGTAAATAGGAAACTAACACATTTGATACGGTTGGCTTACATACTAAATAATGAATGTGGCGAATGAAACATTACAAGATCCCCTCAGAAATTTGTATGGAATGAAATGACAGACAAATTTCGATAAATGTTGAATGAGACACATGAAACAAATAGTATGAATGATCCTTACAGCTACAATGAGGTACATTAAATGAATGAATTATCTGGTGAACTTAAATTACTACTGCATAACAAATGCGACAAATTGTACTTAAAGTTAAATTGGGAAAAACGTACAATATTGGGAATAATAAGGGGAAATACAGGGGGTACACTTCCTTTTAGTACAAAGTCTATTCACTAGGGAAATTGCTCATGGGGCACTTCTTCACATGGGGAGACATAACAGTTTATAAGGGTTTATGGGGTTTATGACAGTGATATAGGGGTACGCATTCGCGATTAAAGTCCTTTCTTAACAAAATTGTCTATCCCCTCATTATCTGGGAAATTACTGCAAAAGATTGACACTAAAATTGTTTATGGCGCACTGATGTTTAATTATTTTATAACACAGTTCAACTTATTTACATGGGAATTTCCGCACTTATTGTATTATTAGGGGGCTCCATTAACTTCCTCGTCCGATGTTATCTCCTCTTCATCTGTTGCATCTGGTATTGGTTCTATATACTTTTTTAAAGCTGAAATGTGATAAGGGTAGGTTGCTGATTTAAAACTTTGTGAATTTTCAACTTTTAGTTCGTGCTCATACTGGTTACATAGACCTGGTTTGTCTGAAAATATGTGGCTGTACTGTAATAATAATTCGCTTAAAGATTCCCTCTGCTGTTCATTTATATGTTTATTTGATGTTAAAGTGCTACTAATTGTTTCTTTAGTCAAGGGTGTTTCAGTATCATTTATCTCGTGCTTTGACTCATTAAAATTATTATATACATTGTGATATTCATCATTAGTTGCATACTCATCAATATCATTCATTATCAAATCTTCATAATTATTATTTGGCCTATGGCGATTATCAATTGTGATCTGACATAATTGTCCTTCATTTGTACTCATACTAAACTTCGATGTTATAATATTATTATTAATTGTCATATTTAATTCATTATCATTAAAGTTTATATCCATTTTCGTTGAAACAAGCGTATCTACTCCAAATATTACTGGTTTAATGAGATTAGGCACGATTAAAAATTGCATTTGCATAGTTTGATCTTCAATTGTAACAGGAACATATATTATCTTTGAAACACGCTTGGACTTATCGCCTGTAGCAGTTCTAATTAATTACAGTATTAGTAAGGGGAAATTCTTCATATGGCTTTAGTGCTTGTTGATTTTCTTTGAACCACGTTTCTGACATACAAGTTATGGATGAACCCGAATCAATTAATGTGTTAACTTGAACATTGTTGATTTTTATATTTATTTCTGGGCAGTTGATTTGCATTGGAGCTGAATTTACGTTATTATCACACGATTCATCAAGTAGAAAATTCTTATCACACATTATATTTTTTACATGGGGATTATTTACAATATCAGATGAACTTATTCCGAGGATTTGAGGTTTTTGCGCTGTAGTTGTATAACTAGTATTGGTTAACGTAGCCCCTCGGTCTTCAATTACAGCGCGGGGTCGTTTCCCTGACGTTGTGGTGAGCAATTGTTATTGTTGTTAGTGGCAGGGTTTGAGGAAGTGTTAGGTGTGTTAGTGTTCTGTCTAATCATGGCGCATACTTGAGATTGCTCACTGGTTGGGTATGGTCGCTCATTTCGCTGATGATAAGTGGGTCGATTTGGTCGTTGTTCTTGGTTATATGGTTTAAATTCATGCCTAGGCCGGTTGTAATAATTATTAGTTCTGTATGGTGACTGGTTTGGTGGATAGCGGTTTTGGTTTTCATTTTGTGTGTAGTTCTTATATTATGGTTGTGGTCTAGAGTAGCTTGCATTTGGCTGATAGGCACGGTGGTTAGTGTTTTGGTTGTGGGAGGGATAGCTGTTATTATCGTTAGGAATGTGGGATTGTGTACTCGTGTTAGGGGACTGATTGTTCTGTTTCGCCCGCTTTGATCCGTCTCTGATATCTTCGCGTTGTAAAAGTCGCTCAAAAGCTTTCACGGTGATGTTTTGTACGCTGCGGCTATCTTGAATTAGTGTGTCAAAACGTTTGGACAGCAGAATCACTATTTCCTCTTCCGTCATAGGCGGTGTAATGGATTGAAGCAGGAGTACACGCTCTGTAAAATACTCTGTCCGGCTTAATGTTCCGTTGTTGCAGTGTTTCTCAGCCTCTATTTTATTTACTACGCCTCGTTGCACTTCCCTACTCCAATATTTGTTTGTGAATTCGTCTGCAAATTGCTCCCAACTGTTGAGATCTGATTTGATTAGTTGTAGCCATCGGGATGCGTGTCCTTCGAAACTAATGTCAAGTACATCTTTTAAGTGCTCTACTGGCTCGACCTTACCCTGTCTTTCGAGGCTCTTTTCATAATAGCGTTTCAACTTTCTTAAATACTCATTCGGGTTACCAGTCCTACCATTAAATCGAGGAAGTTGTTTGTCGTTAGCGTCGCCTCCAGTGCAAATTACTTGAATAGGGCCGCCGAAACTACTTGTGTCCTGACTGCTTGTTCTAAGTGTTTGTACTTCACTTTCACATTTAGTCAATGTCTCGGACATAGTTTGTAGTTGGGATTGTTGATACTTGATTTGCCGGTCGTTGTGTTGGATGATTGGTTCTAATTCATTTTTAAGTGTTTGTGTGTATAATGTAGCAACGTTCTCGTTGTCAGATTTTGTTTTACTTATGAGTGTCTTAAGGTTCTGTTCGATCCTTAGCTCGTTTTGTTCAATTTGGGTGGTTACAGTGGCTAAGATGTGGCTTTGCTGTTTGGCGATTTCGTTTTCTAGGGCAGCTTTATGTTCGGTCATACTGGTGTCTACGAACTCTTTAATTTCTCTGTGTGAGCTGTCGATTTGATGTGTGACATCTGCCTGAAGTTGTGTTATGTTTCGGGTGTGTTCGATTTGAGCAGATTTTAGGTAATTTAGTTCCTGACTGAAATTATTCTGTGTTTCTTGGATTTCCTGAATCTGAGTCTGAAGTTTAGCACTACAAGTTTGAATTTCGTTACTGAGCTTTGCATTGGTTTCATTTAATTTCTCATTCAATTTGTCATTTATTTCTCATTTATTTCTGATTTAGTTTCGTCGATCTTTATGGTCATTTGTTGTAAATAGACAAGAATTGTACTTAAATCGGGGTTAGTAGGATTATCGTGGTGTGGTGACAGCGAGTGTGTGTCGGTCTCAGTGTGTACTGGCAGTGTGGGAGTATCGTCTAGATCAACGGTCGCTTGACGGCCTTGAGTTGTAACAGCTGACGAGGACGGCGCGAATTGCGGGCAGGTAGGAATGGTTTGTGCATCTCCGGCAACGCTCGGGACGGTTCGGCTGCTGTGATGGTCGGTGTGCACGGGATTAGCGGGAAATATGTCTGGGTGCTGTTGGTCAACCTGCATCAGCTGATGTATTGCAGTGACGGTTGCGGTAAAGGGGCGTTTCTGATTCGTCGTTCTGCATGACGTCACGCTCTGGGGAGTTTGGGTTAGAGAGTATGGGGTCACTGGTGTCCCTATCGTTATCCTTGGCTATCGGATACTTTTTGGGGAAGCGTAGGTTATATGGGGATGTCATTAACTATTACGATTACTATTAGGGGGAACAGGTATTACGGGACGTGGACTTATTTACTATGAACAATCTGAATTACTTATGCTAACTTAAGTAAGAGTTGCAATATTTAGTTTATCCAAGATTGTTCGCCGCTACGTTGGGCGCCATTTTGTAAAAAATAACACCTATATGCATTCGATATCTCGCAACGATGTAATGAGGGAAGCTATTCTGTTTGTCAGTTGTTAAGATGGCGTTCCGATCTAATGATCCTAAAATAATTCTAACGCCAATACAATAATGTTGATGAAAATAAATAAAACTAACTCGTCTATTGTAGAATCTTATTCGTAGTGTCATTGTAGATAGTTGTGTAGTGAGTAGAAAAGTAGTATTGCTTATGGATACCTGAATATACCTCTGGTAAGTACCTAGCTTCTAGTCCTATCCTACTTTATACCTTGATTAAATGAGAAACTCTTGTTATAATACAAATGAAGTAGTATTTATTATTTAAATTACAATTATTGAATTCAAATCAAAGAAAAAGGGGATTACAAAAGTGTTACAATAATTGGGGGATATGAAAATGAAATTTAGGCTTACAAGTTACTATATCTCTTCTTTAAATTATAATGTTCTAAATAATATTCTGCCTTCAGCCTAGCTCAGGAATCACATAAGTCTCTATAACATCAGGTGGGGAACTCGTGCCGGCGAACAATCTTGTTCAAATGAGTTGAGAAAATATTTATTAATGGTTATAATATTGGGTGACAAGTAAACCAATTGTTGTCCAAAAACAAGATGGCCAAAAAATTTCACTGAAGCTAAAGTCCAAATAAAAGTTCAAATCTATTTAAAATTTACTCTTGATGTTATTTATTAAATTCTTGATTCAAATATTTCAATATGGATAAAGTTCTGTTTCAATTAGAAGTCTTTGAAAGTCTATGCAGATAATACTCTTCTTGGGTAAAGTTGAAAACTGGACAGTTCTTACCAATCAGCTACAGGTATTCTTCGCCAAGTACCAGAAATTAGGGATTAAAGCAAAGAAAAAGGGTTTGAAATTAACTTGGTACTATCTAGGCAAAATGTCCCTACAAAATGAACCTAGGAATTCAAACTCTAGGCCATTACTGGGGTGAATTTAAATAGGATCTGTGTCTTTAAAAGAATTTAGGTGTTAACACTATGGAGTCAGCAGCCAGAAGAAGGAAGAGAGTCAATGTTCACAGCACATGGTGTCTTCATTGTTGTATTGGGGTTCACATAACTTCTTGAAAGCACAACACAACACTGAATTTGGATTTGTTTATGGACTTAATTTTGAAAACATATATTATATGAAATACCTTAAGTAATATTGCAACTCTCTTACATAAATTAATATATATTTAAATAGGCTAATGTGATATGTTAATATTATGGGGTTTTGGGTTTGAATTAAGTAGAAACCTTGTTGAATATGATGAAATATATTACTTATGACCAGGACAGATGCTTAAATAATAAATACTATACTACATGATGATTGATGTTCTGAGGGGTGATAAACTGAATTAAAATTAAAGAAAATTAACTTCTTACCTAAAATATTATATTAAATGTCAAACATAAAATATATTTTAAAGAAAATTAACAATTATTACTATGGAAACTCTTGTAACCTACTAAAATTAGTATTATGGGCTGTTACTCTTGGAGCATAAATTATAGTAAATAGGAAACTAACACATTTGATACGGTTGGCTTACATACTAAATAATGAATGTGGCGAATGAAACATTACAGGTATGTAGGTTTGCTGCCATGGGATGTTGTTAGGAAATGTTAGTTTTGTTAGGAAATGTAATACTTACGTAAGGTAAATATCAAACTATATCAATATTCGGCACTTTTTTTATTTTCCCCATAAACCCCATGGGGGAGTGTATGTAGGTTTGCCGCCATATGGGCGTTGTAAGCAAATATCAGTTAAACCCTACCTAGTGAATGTACATACCAAATATCAAGTTATGGTGTTCTTTTAATTTTCCCCATAAACCCCATATAGATGAGTATTGTACGTAGGTTTTCCGCCATATGGGTGTTGTAAGCAAATATCAGTTAAACCCTACCAATGAATGTACGTACCAAATTTTATCAAGTTATTCCAATAAATAAGCGAGATACAGGGTTTTTGTTGATTTCCCATAAGATTAACATGGAAAACTTATTTTTGGCTTTTCTCCGTAACCTGTTTAGCCAAGTTTAAAAAATTCAAAATACTAAAATTGTTTGTTTTTTAAGCTCTTTTAAATGGTTTTAGTTAAAATTGTTGAATTTTGAAAATTATGCTACTAAATGCCGAAAACCCATTTTTGACCCCTTTGAAACCCCATAAAACCCCGTTCCCATAACCTGATCATGCTGGTTCGCGAACTCATGAAAATAGACCTAGTCTTATACCTTCATACCAAATTTCATCAAAATCGGAGGTCCCTGTCAAAAGTTATCAGTACCACGGACACACACACACACATATATATATATATGAAAATGAACGAACGGTATTTTTGGCTTCTGGGGACCTCAAAATGAAAAGGTAACATGGTCCCGGGCTCAGGTCTTACCATGGCTACTACCATAATAGCGTATTCCCTATAGGGAAATTCGCTAAAATATACATATGAAATTGAACAAACAGTATTTTTAGCTTCTAGGGATCTCAAACTAAAAAATAACATGGTCCGCGAGAAAATAACAAGGTCCGGGGCTTAGGTCTTACTGCGAGTTCTACCGTAATAGTGTATTCCCAATAGGGAAATTCGCTAATATGTATCAACTGACATAAGATTTATTTCTGACTCCACGATTGCCATCCCGTCTTCTGCGACTCCCGACTGCTGTATTTTTATATAGTATTACAAACATGTATATATAGTATCCCTTCTAGTACATGTATTTCACCAAATTTTCGCTAGCTTAAGGTAGTCTTAGGCTAGCAAAGGTAGTCTAAGGCCTATGGAGAAAGTCTTCAAAACTTAAAAAAAGTAAACAAAGTTTGACAAGTAACCCAAATTCAAAAAGGATACCCGAATCGGAAATGGTATGCAATCAAACTTTGCATTAAAATAATAACATTTTAAACTGTTCATAAAGT
Organism: Neoaliturus tenellus; assembly: GCA_030545055.2. Classification (NCBI taxonomy): domain Eukaryota; kingdom Metazoa; phylum Arthropoda; class Insecta; order Hemiptera; family Cicadellidae; genus Neoaliturus; species Neoaliturus tenellus. The sequence goes on from CM061532.1 coordinate 220,972,378, forward strand.
TTAAGCATAATCCAAGTTCATCGTTATAGGCTGATTAAAAATATTTTGTTAATGCAATAAAATAGGTGATGTTTCACAGAAAATTTGGAAACTAAAATGTATAAAAAGGGGATTAAATCAAATAAAAGCCTACAAACAAATTCACAGTTTATTAATCTAAAACTTGAAAATTACAGTAGACAATAACTGCTACGACTAAACTTTGATAATAAATAGCTACACATTGACAGTGAATGTCTTAGAATAGGGATGATGTGTAATATTGCAAGTCAATAAGACTTTCAGCTGTATTGCAATTACCCGTTGATATTTGAACAAAGAAATTGAATTGGAAATGAATGCCTACATATAGTTATAAAAAATCTAAAGATAATACAAGCCTTAATGGCACAAAAGTAATTAACTAAAAACTAATGTTAAATCAAAGTAGAACAAAAAAGAATACTTCTTGAGCAACTAAAAGAAAACTCTCTTATAATGACTAAAAATACAACATTAGGAAACATGTTCTTTGTGAACTCCAACAAACAACTAGTACCGATAGATTAGATGTATTAGTCATCTAAAACTGTTTTATCCGAGAACTACAAAGAACACAACAGATTTCACACAAGTTACACTAATTAAGTCATGAAATTTAATCAACTTAAAACTAAAATGAAAACAGCCATTAAAACAGTTTTGTGCAATACCACCAATATTAGAATTTATTCCTGAATTTCTATTTAAATAAATGGACAGTCACTTGGATGTATCCAAGGTATCACAGGAACTTTGGTAAACATGAGTAAAGGCTGGCACCTAAGCAGGTTGGCTGCCTGCGGCGGAGGCGTTGGCGGCAGATGGGGTTGCTGCAGAGGCATTGGCTGCGGATTCTGCTCCCTCGACGGGTGCTGCTTCACCTTCAGGAGCTGCCTCGGACTGAACAGTGCGAGGGCGCTCCCCTCCCTCACCCTCATCTGTCCCGGTGGTTTCCATAGGCTCATGCTGGGCCAACCTATCTTTTAGCACCTTCACTTCATCCTCAAGAGTCTGAATTTTCAAACGGGCCTCTTCCAAGTCCGACTTGAGTACATTCAACTCTGCATCATCTGGCCTGTTGTTATCCCCCAGATGTTTCCTGATGTATCTAAAGGGAACTGTTAAGGAAAGTAAGTAGAAATCTTTAGCATAAAAAGGTTTTTGTGTTTGAATCATTAACAACAAATTAAGCCTCAAGACAGTTTTATTGGTGAAGTGTTTCCTAATTAATCTTGGGACGACTGTTGAGGAATATAAAGTAAAATTCTTAAGCATTTTAGTAAACAAATTTTTTATACTTGAACCCTTCCAGGGTTAAATTTAAATGGGGGGTTGGGGCGTAATTTTTTGCAAAAGAGAGTTTAAAACATAATGTTATGTTATTAATTTGTTGTAAATAATTCATATAATACAAAAAAATTTTGTAGAGCTGAAATAATTTAAACACAGGTTACAAGGAAAATAAAATTTAAGAAGACTTAAATTCTTATTATATCAGTCTGTATCACACAATAAAACCTAGGTTGACATATATATTTCCATCCGATGCTTGGAATGGCGATTGATAAATATGAAAACGGCTTATAATTTTAGTATTTTTGCGGGCGCAGGAATAAGATTTCCCTTTATCTAATTTTGTTGCTTTATTTACTCTCTATTGTAATACAGTAGAACCTCGATAGTTCGACACTTTGTGGACTTAGAGAGTGTCGAACTATTGGGAGTATATGGGAAATTTTAACACTGGGAGTATAAAAATCATAATTTGAATTTAGGAAACACTAAATTTTAGTGAAACTATAACCTAATTGAACTTTAACATAAACAACATTCAAATAATTTGCCAATTTGTTTACATTTTCACCTTTGCCAGGCTCCAACATGGACACTATCGGTCATTATTAATATGTTGTCATGGACCATGTCGAACTATCAGGAGTGTCGAACTATTGAGAGTCGAACTACTGTATTGAACTTTTACTCTAAAAAAAAAAAAAAAAAAAACAGTAAATAAAAAGGCTAAAAACGCAATAACTACGTAAAGATCGTGTGTCAGATTCATCACACAACACAGGTTAATCACTTATCTCAACAGAAGCATATTCCACATTAATGTAATTTTCACTGCCAAATATGAAATCCCCTTAAAATACACTTCCATTTAGCATTTCTATAACATCTTCAGCCAAATTTGGGTTGTTAGGGTTAGTCATTTTGAAGTAAAACCTATAATACGTCATTACGAAAATGTAAACAAACACTCACTGTAGTCCCAGCGCAAACTGACAGTTACGCGCTGCGCTGTATATATGTTGTTTAAGCATGAAACACAAAAAGTCAGTTTATCTCAGTTTAAAAGATAAGAAAATAATCAATGTTGGGATTTAAATATTTTCAGATTAGCAGCAGATTTTTTTCTGAAATAGATGCATTCAGAAAGCTTGGAATATCCTAATTACACTGGTATAGTAGTACTTTTGATAAGTAACTCAAATTCAAAAAGAATACCTGAGCCAGAAATGGTAGGCAATCAAACTTTGCATTAAAATCATAACGTTTTAAACTGTTCATAAAGTTAAAGCCTAATCCAAGTTCATCGTTATAGGCTGTTTAAAATATCAAAAACGCTCTGTTTCGGCAAACAAAAAACCGATCAATCCTAAAACGATTCTGTGAACAATTTGCATACCATAGAAAAACCATTGTTGCAGGAGATCAGGGTCATGGCTCCAAATATCGATAAGTAACACCTTGAGGGTTAAAATTAATCAATTAGGCATAGCAGAAAAATATATGAATATTAAATTTTTATCCAGCCCTAAAAGTTTGTTCCATGTAATTTTGTTGTAAAAGGATATGTGTGTATCCGGTCCTATTTAATGTGTACACTGGCTTTATATTTTATCCGAAAATGGTCAAAAAGCAATCAAACCATTTTGTCATCAAATCATTTTGTGTGCAAATTGAAAAAAATTGTAACATTTGACTTTCAAACCCTTGCACAAGTTCTGGACCACATATTAACAAGACAAGGATATGGCCAACTCAGCAGAAAATAGCTAACATAGCATTCTGCTATAAAACAATAATCTTACTTTGTATCAATAAAAAGTTTGAGCAACATGTAACTTTTTTATTTAAAATAGATCTTAAACAAAGTCCTAAAAGAAAATCTATTTATTAAATTAACAGAAAAATTAATTTGTCAAAGGATACTCCAAAGCATCTGCTGGTTTCTCCGGTTCATCATATAGCATGACCAGAACTTTAGTTAGGGCATCCATTGCTCCTGCTTTTTCCAGATATTTCCGGAACTCCTCTCTCTTTGAATCAACAGGCTGTAAAAATCAATATTGATTTAACTGACTTAGGTATTAGTAATGTTTTTTAAATGATGACTATGATTACGTGGGGCAAGTTAAAAACTAGACTGTGAAACAATTTAATACTATCATAAGTAAAGCATATATTTGTTAATTAATTTGGCATTTGTAATAATTATAATTTAATGGAATAGGCAAAGGTAGAGCTCCCCATTCCTACTGTCATGTGATCCTATAGTAAATTTTTAAATAAAAAAGATAGCCATATATGCCTTTTAATTTGATCGATTTGCAAGTTATTCTCCTTGAGGAGTTCAAAGGATGTCTGCTCAGCTTCACCTCAAACAAAGTTGACACCCTTCTTCCTGAGAGTGTTGAGGGGGGCCGCCAACTCAGCGATGTTGGAGATGAAGCGCCGATAAAAACTTGTTAATTCGTTAATTATTGCTCGTTTATTTGTTTTCTTTTAGTTCTTTCTATCCCTGTACTTTTAGTTGTTATTTCGTTACCACAATAGCAACGCATAGGAACAATGTTAAAAATTATGTTTTTAAAAATTAATTGTAGAGAAAATTTGATTTTTCCTGGGGTTGAGGCTGTTTCTAAACTCATTTTTGGGCCAAAACACTCTTATAGGCAAAACCTACCCGCTGTATTTCGATATCCCTTCAGACACTGCTCGTATTATAGTTTTAGTACCTCTAACTCTGTGACTTGATTAATACAGAAATAAGTTTAAGGATAGGAGAAAGGTTTTGAGACTGATACATGACTAGCCTACCCTTTACAATATTTGGTATAGTAGTTTTCTCAACCACGTCTGAAACATATGTATTGAATATGTTGCTGACATTATTTTGATCAGAGTACTATTTTATCCTTGACTAAATTAATTTGATTATTTAAAAAAATTGATTTTGATTCGGAATTGACCATTTTCCAAACTGTCTTGAACACATTGTCAGATATTTTTATTTTACTATCAAAGTTAATTTTTTTTTTATCAAAAATCATTTTTTTATATTGTTTTATGTGTTTATGTATTGCTTCTTTCCCAGACTCGCTTTTCCTTAAGTTTTTTTACTAAGTAAGTTTAAATTAGATTTTCTCTTTCAGATTTTATTTCATCGTCCCACCCACTTTAGTTGACAGACTGTATATTGTTGTGTTTTAAGTTAGCAGGCCTAAGCCTAATTTTAAATTGAGTTATATTATTACGAGTTTATTTATTAGGTGGAATTGCATTTAAGTTACTATTTTTATGCAAAAAAGTGCCGAACCGGTCATTTTGACAGCTCTCAAGGGTTAAAACACTACAAACTGAAACTTCATGGATTTATTTTTTTAGAATTGGGCTACAATTTTATAGGCCTATTCATTAAATTACTAGGCTATATAAATAAATAGTAGCCTAACTTTATATAGCCTAGTAACTTGAAATAACTGGGGGATCGCGCTTAGTTAGCGCGTTCGACACCTAGTAGCATCAGTCCACCAAATTTAAATGAATATAAAATTGTAGATGAAGTTTCTGTTTGAAGGGTTTTAAACCTTGAGAGCTCGCATAGCTGTTAAAATGTCCGGTTCGGCACTTTTTTGCATAAAAATAGTATTTATTTGGTGTCAGCAGTATCATCCATAACTGTACTTCACACGCCCCATTCCAGGAATGCTGTGACCTACTTTCCGTCATCCCCCACCCCCTCCTGTCAGTCCAGTGGTAGCTTTTGTCAAGTACTGGTCGAATCGACACTGTGCGTCAATGCTAGGCTAACATTGACTACTTTCAGTTATAAAGTAAACTATACTTTTTTATATTATACTAGCTGTTTCCCGTCACGGCTTCGCCCGTGATTGAATTTATTTTTTAGGTACCGTAATAAAATCTTTAAAAGAGCAACAAAATCTTCTTCCTTAAGAATGACATTGAAACAACAAAGTACTATGTGTTGAGCTCTGAAGGAATTTTGCAAAACATTTTCATAAGGAGAACCATTGAGCAAAAAAGAACAACCATGTCAAATTTAAACCCTGTAGGCCCTACAGTCATCTTAAAATCATGTAGGGCGGAGCCCTAAAGAACATAAAAAACTATATTTCTAAAACTGTTTCTTAGTAAACACCTATTAGCAAAACGGAACATAAATGTTAAATTTCAACACCGTAGGATTTATGGTAATTTTGAGGATTTGTGGGGGGAAGCCCCTGGATTAATTTTGAAGTCCTATGGGGCGGAGCCCTAAAGAACTTCGAAAACTATATTTGCAAAACCGTTTCTAAGTGAGCACCTGGGTCATTATCAAATTAATGGCCAATTTGAGTCTCTGCAGGAAAAAAAATACTAAAATAATTTTTTTCATGGAAATAAAGCTTTGTAGAAATGGTAAGTATATTATTAAACATGATCTTGCTTTAAATAAAATTATTGAATGAAAATAAATGTTTAAAAAAACCAATATGTGTCTAATTTTCCCCCTCGCTCACTGTCTCCATGCCTTAGAGTCTAAGTTCTCAGTTGAAAAAAGCCATGCAAATTTACAAAAAATAACTATGTAAAATGCCCATTATTTTCATATAACAGTTATATTTTGAAATAAAGTAATAATATTATTGAAATCAGATCGATGTGTAGCGATGTTTTGAATTTGCCGCCAAATCGCCGCGGACCGTTTAGTTTCTCCCGTTCCTGTCAGTAGCGCTCGGCCGAAGTTACGTGAAAGAGGTGTTGTGGACGGCAGCATCGTAATCGTCATATTTAGGTTGTTATTATCACATTTCAGTTAAGAAATCGTGCGTACATCAATTGCTGTTCCCCTCGCTCACTCCTCATAACTCATTTATAATTATAACAGCAAAACTAGCAATGGTAGTTTTAGAACTGATTATGAAGCCGGTATAACCCCAAACAACGGGTTGCGCAATACTGCCGGTATAGTCGGGTCAAAAACTAAAGACCTTCGACATTATCTCTTCGCTCACGTTCCCCTCGCTCACGGCTGAGTCGTGAATAAAGGAAATCCCTTTTCTATTATCATCGTAATAATAAATTTTTTATTATTACTTCACCTTGCATTGTTAATTGATACAACTTATTTACTTATTAGTTTTTCATTTATTATTTATTAGTTCCCCTTCGCTCACGGCAATTCCCCTCGCTCACGGCGTTTTTCCCCCTCGCTCACTCCCTCACGATCACATTTTCTATATTTAAAAATATCAAATTATAAAAAATAATTAAAAAAATTATATTAATTGAAAGTTTATACTCTTTACTATCATTGTATTATATTTTTAAATAAAAATAATAAATAATCTATCAAAATATGGAAAGTTCAAGTGAGTTTTTTGAGATTGAAATGAAAATAAGGCACATTTTCTAGTCTAAAGAACATAGTAATCAATATAAACTCGTTTTAACTTATGTAGGTGTTAGTAATTACATTTAGGCCTACTTCAGCATTCAGCTTATAACTTTTGACTTTACAATTTTTTTTATCACTTTTTTATCAACAAAAAAAACGTGAGCGAGGGGAAAATTCTGTGTGTACCGTATCCCTAAAATGAAATCAGGAAAATCAGTCTTAAATAAAATTTTTATGCTCTGCTATGTGTAAGGTTTTATTCTGCAGTTCATTTACTTTGAACTACTTATAAATAACTTATTTTTTATGAATTTTATTTTTGAATTTTTTTTACCTTTTTCAAGTTGGCCATTAATTTGATAAAGCCGGGTTTAAACGATGCCAGTAGGTGAGACAATTGTCAAAAGACAACTGATTGGCATGAAATTATTGCCTTTGTGTAAACACTTCAGGCCAATTGCCTTGCCAACTGCCCTCCCAATTGCCCTGAAATTCAGTTGTCTCCGGGAGTAGACTGATGCCAACGAGCTGGGCCCAGCAAGACCCCCCACCACTCGGAATTTCAGTTGTCACGACAATTGGCGCCGTGTGAACCGATAGGCCAGTAGCGCTGTCTTGTTTTTTGCCAGTTCCCTAATTTTCTTATGTCAGTTGAGACATACAGGTGTGTTGTTTTTGTTACCACTGCCGTGGCAATAGTTGGCCCTGTGTAAACAGTTTCACGTTCAACTTGACTGGCCTCCGAAAATTGTCTCCCACGTGATGACAGTTGTCCAAAGACAATTGTCTCACCTACTGGCATCGTGTAAACCCGGCTTAATGACCCACCTATTTGAAAATTGGAGCATCCACGTTAGATTTTAATCCCTTAGCATATATGGTAATTTTGAGGTTCTTTGGGGTGGAGCCCTAAAGTAAATTTGTTAAATTGTTTCTTAGTGAGCAACTATGAACAAAGAGGAACGTCCATGTCAACTTTTAAACCCGCAGGCCCAGAGTAATTTTCAAGACTTGTGGGACTCCCTAAAGAATTTCAAAATATATATTTGAAAAACCTTTTCTTAGTGAGTAACCTACCTATGAGCTAAGAGGAACGTCCATGTCAAATTTCAACCCCGGAGGCCCTAAAATGTTTTTGAAGTCCTGTTGGGCAGAGCTCTAAAGAACTTCGAAAACTATATTTGCAAAAGCGTTTCTTAGTAAGCACCCATGAGCAAAGAGGAATGTCCATGTCAAATTTCAACCCCGCAAAGGCCCTAATGTAATTTTGAAATCCAGTGGGGTAGAGCCCACTGAATTCAATGAATCATCATGTAAACAAATCATCATGATGTAGCAGATGTAAACAAACCTAACTTAATTTCCATAATCATATGTTAGAAAACAAAAATGTTGCTTCCATAAGAATAACATGGTAACTTTGAGGACGTCTAGGGCGTAGCCCTTTGTGAATATTAATATGAAAATAGCCAGACTTTCCTATTTTGAGCCTAAAGAATGAGTGTACCAAATTTCAGCACTCTAGCTAGTCGGGAAGTTGGAGAATTAGTGATAGATGAGTCAGGGAGTGAGTGAGGGCTTTGCCTTTTATGTATTTAGATTACAAAGTTTCTTCTTTATATGTATTCACAATCTATTGATATATAAAAGTTTGTGTCATTACTGATTTATGTAAGAGACAGTTTGCAAAAATAAAACACTACATTGTTAAATGTTTTAATTAAAACTAGGCCTATTCATTTTATGTTTTATTATCTTAAGCATATTTAAAAGGTCAGATATTTAATATTTTATAATACTTTTACAATTTTGTGTAATTCAAAAATAATTTTAACTGAAATATGGCTGTTTTATTATACCTGGTCAGAATGACCGTGTGCATCTCTTCACATTTTGAATTTAGTGTGACTGCTGCCGGGTTAAGTTAAATGCTTTGAAGTTATTTCCTATTGTCTAGTGTCAAGTTTTGTTTTTATCAATGCCATGAAAATTCCAATGAGGTTCCAGCGAAGCCTAAGTAAACCACCACCAGAAGGTCCTGATATTTTTTTATCCAGACATTGTCCGATCTCGAGGTGTCCGGCTTAGGAGTCAACTGCATTTTAAATTTGATAACTAAGTTATAAGACTTAGGCTACCTAGCCTACTTCTCAATGAGCTCGTTCACAAGCATCCACCGCAAAGAGGTTTGTTTAGGTTTTTGCCTATCACGTGACAAATCCCACAAATAATTGGTCTGAAAATAGTCACGTGATAGGCAAAAACATAAACAAACCTCTTTGCAGTGGATGCATGTGCACAAGCTCAATAAAAACATCAAAAAGAAGAGATTCACATAAGCCTATTGGTGATGGTTGCCATTACCATCCTCTTCATATTTTGCCCCCACTGGGGGATTGGTAGCGTCAAAGATTTAACCAACAAAAAAGAAGACACGAACAAACAAGTAGGCCTACTCATAGCTTAATAACTAGGCTGTGGATAGAGCCTATAAAACGGCTCCTAGGCCTGTCAATGGATCTTCCATAAATTCTTTCACTGCATAATATGGAATCTTCTTTAAAAACTCAACTAGTGTGCTTTTAAATTTTTCTTCATCAAGATTCTTGATAGCTGGGGCCCGTTTCATAATAACTAGGCCTACAAACTAATATTAGGCCTATGCCTAAATCAGCTGATAACCAAGTGCAAACCTAATGGAAATTACAAGCTACGACTTGTAATTAATAGATTATTTTGAAATGGGCCCCAGGGACCCAGTAGTTTGTTGTTTGCCCTAGGGGGATGGTAGTTTGTTGTAGTTTCTGTGAGCCAACTACATAAGAATGTGGTGTCCTACTCAACCTTGCCCTGGGAATATCTATGTGCTCTCGCCGTCTTGTGTTGTAGCCATGTACTGCTTCTCTAGGAGGTTGGTTGGCTATATTAACCTTAACGTGCAGAAGGCAAGTTAGAATATAGACTAGGCCTACTGGCCATAAATGAGTGGTGTCTGAGGAAGATAAATACCGTAAGGCATTAGGCTACTCATGTGAGAGAAGGATCAGCTTATTTCATATAAATAAGTAGGCCATAAGAAAACAAAACTCGATTATTTTAGCGACTGATTATAAACTATTTAACTTAACAAGCCTGTATGCTCAGATTTGCCTTCTTTACTTTAATCGCCAAGGCGCCGCGCCGGGTCGTCACTTAACTTACCCTGTAGGATGTCATGGTTTCACGGAATCAAAACAATGATGTACTACAATAAGTTAAAACTTGCAAACTGCGTATTAATTTAAGTGTTTATATGTCTGTTTACTTGATAATATTTTTAAAATTATAGGTCAAATTCGTGGGTGTAATGGCGTAAATGAGGTAGAGAATCTCTGATGTTTTTTCTTCGTCTTCTTGTCCACTTGTCCGCCCGTCCAGTCTCTGTGCTTCTTCTCTTCTCTTTTCCCACCACCCACCAGTCAGTGTCTCCACCACATCAACATGATTTTACCCTCAAGATCATAAAAAATTACCCTAAACTACCCTAAAGTTTTTTTAATTACCCTAAAGATTAAACTAAATTTTGAAATCTTGTCATTTTACTTCTATTGCTCATATTGAGTTAGTTGTTAAGACTGTTTAATGATTTATTTAGGTTCTAAACTTTGAAAACGATATTTTTATGGCAAAAACAATTAATTTTTTCACAAGCATCCACCGCAAAGCGGTTTGTTTACGTTTTTGCCTATCACGTGCCAAATCCCACAAATAATTAGTCATGTGATTGGCAAAACGTAAACAAATCTCTTTTGCGGTGGATGAACGTGAAAGGGTCCAAGGTGTTGCAAGGGTAAAAGTTGGTTTTCCTGCTCCATATTGCAAATTATCAAAGGTTAAAACTTCTTATCTTATTTTGATTTTTTTACTATTTTGAGATTTAATTTTTATTTTATTTCTAGTACCGTGCCAGATAGTTATTTATACGATTTTATAAAATGGAGTTAGAGTCCATATAGGTACTGCATGTGTAAGTATAAGTAATCTAAAAGAATATTGTCATATAATCATCATTTTTTCAATTAATTAAAAAAGTAATAAATTTAAGTTAGTTGGAGTGCAAAATGTATTAAATATTAAATTCATTTGTATTTTAAATTTAACTAAATGAAGCCTTTGCTATAAACCATTTTGACTTTATGGGCACATTCTCTTTAGAATAAAGTTAAGTTTTATCTGCCTTTGGTGTGTCTGCCTGAAACTGCAGATTACTCCCCAAGGATGTCAAATCTGATCCATAAGCTTTAGGGTTAATCTGTAAATTACTCTTGAATAAATATATTATAGACTATGAACTTGATTTGCCTTGATGGACTGATTTTATTAATCAAGAGGATTTGATCTGATTGTAATTTTTTCTCTCTTTAGTTTTAGTTAGTTTTAATGACATGGCCTATTGTCAACTGATTGAATGGCTAAATAAAGAATTTGAATTTGAAGTAATCCTAGCATCAGCGCTTTATTTTACTCTGGTTTTGGGGGCAAAACTAAAAATTTTTAACATGGGATGTCCCTACTTATTCGGTTCTGTATACATTGTAATCACCTTGTATACCAACAACTTATATATTGTGGGTAAATTTAGTGATTTTCCGGTATTTTCGAGGGTATTTGAGGATAAATTTGGCAAGGACTGAGGGTTATTTGATGAAAGGTGATTGGCAGCGCTGCAGCGGGTAACTGGCGGAACTGGTGGTGACTGTGACTGGTGTGGTGGTAAAGAGGTAAACAAAACAAACAGTAAAGACCTAGTAAAGACTAAACAGAAAACAGAAGAAGCTCCTGAGAATGATTTTAATTTTACTAGGCTAGTAGGCTACCTATCAATACCTAAACAGAAATAGACAGTGATAAAGATCGATTTGAACGGCAATCTAATCTAATGATTGAGGTTGAACCGTTGAACGACGAAAGTGGAAAACTTATAAACGGGCTTGTTTTGTTAGACAGAGTGGAGTGGAATTATCATGGAACTGCCACTCTAACCTCTTTTTTTTAATTCCTTGCCTCTGCTGCAAAGTGCTAGGTTAGTCGTTTTACCCAGAACTCAAAATTAATTTATTTTATTATGAAAATTATATGCACTGTAGAAGTCGTAAACAGAGCTTTACCAACTTTAAGTTTATCAAACAAGAGGGGTGTCAAAAGTAGTCTCACGATCGGAAAATCTTCTGATGGAAACACTTTTTTGCTTCATCAAACAAATCAAAATGTCTGTGGGAACAAGTATAAGGTAAGCTTAAAATAGAATAAAATTATACAACTTAGAGGTAACTTAGTCTATTGGTCTCTTTACGGGTTGTTTTTAACATAATTAAATTGAACAAGAATTTTATTAGTCATGATAGGTTAATCCCTATTGCCTTAGGCCTATGTGAATTTTTAACCGACTAACACTGTCAAAGAGTAGACCTAGGCCTTGTTATCAATTATGATAGGCTAATTAACTTATGGTAAATGAATCGATCTTACTTTTTCATTAAATATTATGGCATGGTCCTATGCTCACATTTAGTGAAGTAAAATACCCGGGTATTTAAAACTCGGGCTAAATACTATGTGTATTTTGGGTATTTATGAAATCTAGCAAGATTAATTTATATTTAACCATGAATACATTATCATTAGAATTGTATTATAGGCTAACTTATGTTAGACTTGTCAGTAACAACCATTTTACAATTTTGTCATTGATTTTGTAATTTTGAAAATAAAAACTAGTAGGCCTATATGTAGAGCTCGAAATTGAGCAATTTATTTTAATACAACAAATGTTAAGTTACTTTTAAAAATTCCTTGGGGGTGAGTATGTATTTTTGCCGCCATATGGATGTTGTAATCATGTAAACTTATTAGTTAAACCCTACCTAGGCCTAGTGAACTTACATACCAAATTTTATTAAGTTATGCCAATAAATAATTGAGGTACAGGGTCTTATTGATTTCCTGTAAATTTAATTGTAAATTGATCTCCCATATATAGTAACATATATAATATATAAAAACACATATATATATAATTTAACTATTAATATATACAGAAGTGTTTGTCGGGTCAGGCCCAACATGCGACAACATCGCTATAAAAACGGCGGGCGAGGCTGCCCTGACATATGAGCATATTCAATGCAATATCATTGCTGATGAACATAGCGTAGGTTCTATGTTTTTAATTAGGGAAAGAATTTCAGAAAAATTGAGCAATAAAACACCAATATTAACCTCGGAAAGGAGCTGTACATTGCACCGTAGTCTAGTTGCATCTCTATAACAAAGAAATAAGTTACCAAATTTACATAGATATATAGGCCTGTGGTTTTCTTGTGCATCATAGAAATATCCTCTAACCTTAATGGAAAAGGTAGGCTATAATAATGTTGTTCTCTCTTAGTGGTCTTCTGTTTTTTGTAGGCTTAATGTCTTGGTTAAAATCCATGTTATTCACAGTAAAAAATATATTTCAGCGAAACTTCGTTACCGACTCCATCGAAATTATCGATGTGGAAATTTCGATATTGCGATAATAGTCATATTCCATCGACGATGCAATTACACGATACGATTACGATTTTATCACCTGATTTAGTTTTGTTCTAATATAATTAAACATGCCTTTATACAATTAAACATATATATTGCAAACAAGTAACTGAAAACAACAAAAACAAGTACAAATTTTAGCTAATGTAACCTGTACTGTAATATTATCAAAAAACAACACAAAATAAATTAACCAAAATTATTATGTGTTTAGGTGTACTATCTTAATTGTGAGAAGCAGAATTTGTTAGACCTGTTTGGCGTCACACAAATGGTGCCAGATTTGAATCAGAAAAGTATTTTTTGTAATTGGAATGCGTTTTAAATGTTTCCCAACACCATTGATTTTGTTGTTGTAAACATCGTTGTCAATAAAAGTGAGGGAGGTTTATGGTTAGATTGTTAGGTTAGATTATTATTAGGATACATTTCTTATCCCAATATTGTTGTTGATTCGATTGTTTTCATCGCACAATTTTAATCGCAATAGCCTATATAGAAATTTCCACATCGATAATAACGATGGAGTCGGATAACGAAGTTTCGCCTATATTTCTGATTTCAGATTTTGGGGAATGTTCACACAGTTTTCACAAAATTTGTCAACGAAGGAAAGGCAACAATAAGTTTTAAGGAACCTGAGCACAATTTAGCAATAAAATGTGATTCTATACAACTGAAAGGTTTTCTGAATACACTGAAATCTTGCTTGAGTGGTAAAAATCCAAACCAGCTAAAATTGTTAACAATGGACAGCAGTAGTGTCCAGATTAAGGCACTTAAACCAGTGAAAACGAAGATGAAAATAACATCACGAGACGAATACCCAGTATTGGAGGGATTTCCTCGAACATTAGAGTTATTGGTTGTAAGTTCATTTCTACTTTACCAGATAATGAATTGTGAGGGAGATGGGAGGCCACCACGGAAGGTAGTGTTCCAATTTCAAGGTCTATAAATCTGCAAGAGAGGTTTTCCTTAGAGTAGGTAAAAATCTTAACAAAATATTTTATGGAGTTTCTTTAAAGGGAATATGCTATTTCGTTGGTATTCACGACAATACCTAAGCCTGGGACTAATTCCTATGGTATTTTTTTGTTTTGAGGTCCCCAGAGGCCAAAAACACTGTACATTCATATTCATATTTCCTTTGACACAATAACTGTTGAAGGTAAAATCCTCTGATTTTCTTGAAATTTGGTACAGAGGTGTAGGTAGCACTCATCAGGTTAAGTTTGAAAACCAGCCTGATCGGTTTCAAAAGGGTCGATAAAAAATGGGTTTTTCAAATTTTTGCTCTTAATTTTTGAATTAGACAACTTTAACTAAAAATTATTGAAAAGAAATTTTTAAAACCAACAATTTATTATTTTGAATAATTAACTTAGGCTACCGTATCTATCTAGGGATATAATATAGTTTCTGTTGAGCTGCCAAGAGGTCAGGCTGGTATTTAATCATTTTGCCTTGAGTCATATCTCGCCTTCATATAAGTTTATGTACTGGTTCAATGCTGGCTAGATATGACTGGCACATTAAAATATTATGCCATTTTGTATCTCGTCTTCTCTGTGCATTGGTGTGATTTAACAGCCAACCAGTGAACTTGTTACGTTCCCCATTTATAAAGCATTACCACAGAACGACTGTAGCCCATGTCTAACCCAATAGGAACTAGGCCTATAAGCAAAGTTTGGTGTGATCCTGTTTTGGTGTCATCATAGTGATGGCTAGACCGGGGCAGCAACTTTGATTTACACTCAAGTAATTCCCAAGACTCTTTATTGTCTTGGTGTTCTTAACTAAAATAAATTTTAATTTTATTTTTGAGGTTTGGAAATAAAAAAAATCTCAACACCATTCATTATAATAATGCAGGGCCGACCCTGGGTTTTCTGGCGCCCTAGGCGAAAGTGTCGACAGGCCCCCCCCCCCCCCCTAAAACACTTGAAGTGTCGTTTCTTTTAGCAGTTATTAAGCCTCAATATTACAAACAACTTTTAAAATAAAAATAAAAGAATATACCTTACTCGTATCTTATATAATAAAAGAGTGCATTTAATGGTCTAGAGTGAAAACTAGTGAACTGATTAAGGCCATTTTGGTGTCAATGGACTTCTTATGGTGCCTAGATGACAGGAAAAATATGGTATCCCTGAGAAAATGCCTTATAACTTCGTAAAATGAAATTTACACCTTATTTAGACCAATCTAAGAAGTTATTTTTCGATTTGTTTACTGCTCCAGGTGATCCTTATCCTACCCTGAAAATTGACACCACTGCTGATTTACAGGTAGTTTTTGTAAACAAAGCAGACAACTTAAATTGATGATCGTTGACAGTTGACAAAATGAATGAAAGTACCAAGATTTCAGTTATTTTGAAAGCAGTAAAATAAATTTGCTTCGATAAAAATTTTGTTACTATAGAAAGAGGTTTAACTTATTTTAAATAATTGTATTTAGGCCTACTGTATTTAAACTTACGGCTCTAATTCCAAATTGTTACCCTATACGAATTATTAATTTGTATAGGGTACACATATGTTTTCATACCTTACCAACTAGGCCTAATAAGCTTTTATAGTTAAAATAAAATAAATAAACAAAAACTTAATCATTTGATTATAAATACTGTGTTAACAATTTTGGAAAATATGCAACCAATAAAACTAAAAAAATAATAAAATTTCACGTCATTTTTTAGGGGTTGTTAGCTAGTTAGAGTATAATAAAATAAAAATACCTGAGTACCCTTTTGTTGTTTCCATCTTTTTATTTAATGACCTACATGTTTAGGTGTTAATGCCATTTTCAAGGTTGATATGCAGATTTTGAAATAAATCGTTTATGTTAATTAAAAATTAAAAAAGTAAATAAAAAAACAATAAACTTAAAATTGAACCCTGGAGGCACTCCATATTTTATCTCCTGCCAATTAGGCAACATTTCTGTATTATTTGCAACACAACTGCATCTTTTTACTATACCAATAACCATTCGAGTGATAGACCAGTACAAGATGAATACAGGTTAAACAGATAAAAACTTTCTAGTAGAACACGTGTTTGAACCCACGACATCGCTGCCATGATCCCGAAGTCTGGCGCTATCCACTACGCCACCGACTTACTGTAAATCAATGTAATTATCAACCTACTTAATAACAATGCCAAAGTTGCTGCTAAACACCTTTGAACTAACGCAATACATATACATGTTAAGCATATATTTAATCCCAAATTATATTTTTACAGATAAACAGTTCGAATAAAAAAACACTGGACAGCCGAATTTTGCGACTGCGAAACCTTCGGGTATTAAATTTGGCAAATAACTTTCTGACCACCCTCCCTGAGCAGCTCGGCTCATCTTTGCCAAACCTAACAGAGCTCTACCTTGGCAATAACGATCTAGGCTTGGGCCGGGACTGGCGATGGATCGTGAACAATAAGTTACAAAACCAGCTCAGACTGTTAGAATTGCAGTGGAACAAAGTGAGTAGCGTTATGAATACTTTTAAGTTATCCCAAGAAGCAGTATTTGTACAAAAATTTAGTCTTAACCCATTTATGCCCAAATTGTTTCTTGTGAATTGGGTGCACGCTTGTTTCAGTGGCTTAGTGCTGCGCTCTTGTAGCGAACTCGCATACCCACGGCCTACAGTCTTTCCCTTAGGGGCGCACACCATTCAAAACCCAAATTATCATGTCTCGGCTGCCGGTCGTGATAGCTCAGATGGCTAAGGCGTAGGCATCCTTGGCCAGGATGTCTGCGTCGGCGCGGGTTCGAATCCGCTCACGACCAAACTTTGACCTGGTGGTGCAACTCTTAAAGGGTTGGCCGATCTGTGGCAAAGTTGGTGGGAGGGCCCACGTTAAATAAACGGTGGCAGGCTTGCGTGGAAGTTGACGGGATCGGTTGATTCTTTGGGAGTTGCACCTTGGTCAACACTGGTTTTGCTACTTTTTACTTCTGTTGACTGTGTGTGTGCCACTACGACCTTGAAATATGAAAGATAATTATATTTTCACTCCAAAATGCCAATTTTAATCGTGAAAAACCTAAAATTCCATGGAATTTCATAAAATAAAATTCAGCGTAGACAAATGTCGACAGTGGGCACAAATGGGTTAAGATAGTTATTTTATTTTTTTATTTTATATATATAATTAACTGTTAATCTTTGTTTACAATAAAATTAAGCTATAGAGAAAGATACATTTTAATTGCACAGTAATTAATTATTTTGTACCAACTTTGTGTTGTACAATCGACTCTCACTAACACGAACCTTGATACATCGAAATATGAGTATATCAAATTGTTTGTAATCTCCTTGGAAAAACCTGTCAAGGTCAAAAATAATCATAATGGTTTTAAGTTACCTTTCTCTACAGCTCGTAACCAGTTGTTCTTCTACAACCTCAGGTTTCGACACATTTGCGTCATGGTCATGTAGTGGTGAATTTGTTAAAAATCAAGCTTTAAATTATATATATCTCATTTGATTTTTCGCTTAAAGCTTGATTTTTAACAAATTGACCACTATGTGACCATGACGCAAATGTATCGAAACCTGAGGTTGTAAAAGAACAACTGGTTACGAGCTGTAGAGGAAGGTAACCTAAAACCATTATAATTAATCTTACCAGCTCAGGAGCAAATACCAATATGAGTAAAAGAAAAAAAATCATACATAACTTTATTTTAAAATCCAAAGAGATAAAACTAATATATCTATAGGCCTAAGTCCAGTTTCAGTGGATAAGTCAAATTCTAATTTGCCCTTTACCTCCATAAGTCAAATTTTACATAATTTTTTCTATATACCTCTGTAAATGAAAACCCCCGACAAAGGTCGCAATAAGTCGGTGACACATCCATTGTCCGCGTGACCGAACTCTGTTCGGTTTAGTGAGTTTTTGGATTATGCGGATATTATGCCTATTACAATATTCAGGTTTGGTAACGGGTACATCACGTATATTCAATGTAATCAATCAGTTAGTTTAGATAACATTTTGTTGACTGTCTTGTAGTCTGATAAAAATGTCAAAATGTACAAACATCTCTTATTTCGCCTATGGTGATATCCTAAATCAACTGCGGGGACATATGTAAATGCTTTTTTCAGCTCTACAGTATCGTTTGGATTGTGAGCAAGAGCAGTAAGGACTTAAAGGGAATGGCATTGTTATTCGATAAATAACTTCAAAGTGCAAACAATGTTACAAAAATAGAACCCCACCATATATCTGTCATCCTCTCCCACATTCCAAATATGAGTCATTGGGTCTTTGCACTTTATGTTGTATCATTCATTCGGCAATGGTGGAACAATGCAAGTCAATTTATTGCACTTCAGACCGAAAAAGATTTATATTTTACTCCTTAAATTTGCTTTATGATTAAATTGTTTTTACTGTATTTTAAAATGTGACTTAGTAATAAATAACATTTAATCAAGCTTAGAATTTGTTTGGATGGGGAATACAAGTACTGTGAGTAACCAGTTTCATTCATAATTTGTTTCCAAATTTGGTTTTTGGTGTTTTAAAGTTTGTATTATTTTAAGCTCTCTTTTTTGTTTTTAATTACAGTTAACTAACATTTAACTAGGCCTAGATTATCAAATATGATTCCATTAACCTCTTTGAGTAGCCTAACCATAAATACTAGTTTTTTAAACATCTTTTTTTAATTTTTTTATTTAATAGGTTGAGAAATAATTGGTATTTCCCCGAGGGAAGGTGTTAAGAATAAGCAGATTTTCTAATTAGTTGGGTTTTATTAGCCAGACTACTGTAATTGGTAATGGACTTTGTTAGGTTCAGTGAGATTTTGGAAAAATACAAGATACAAGAAATGTTAAGTCCGCCATTTACTCGATCAGGACGTATGATATCATCATTTAATGATCGGACTGCAAACAATTGGTGCAATAGTCATGAAATTGTGTCAAATGGCAGCAAATGGCACCATAGCATAAAACTTGTGACAATCGAACAATATTGAAGTGGCCACAGTAGCAATAGGATTGCTATCTAGGGTCATCGTAAATCATCCAAAAATAAATAAATTGGTTGCTTGACTATTTTTTATTTATTTAATTTTTTTATATGTTGATGCTACATACAAACTAATTACAAAATCATCTTAAATTTTTTTATGTCTTCATTTGCCTTCAGCAGCCCCTTTTCCAATATGGCGGACGCTCAATTTTACCAAAATCATCATTTGCGGAAAGTTTTTTATCTCTTGATCCATTTGGGATAGACAAATGAAATAAAAACCCTTTTGTACTTCTTTAAATGGGCTATCATTCTATACAAAAAAAGATTGGGAAAATATCAGTAAGGTGGTAAAATAAATCTAAAAATTTAGCGGGAAAAAGAGAAAATCACCATTTTGTAAATTTTTTTTATGAAGGAAATATTTCTAGAAATTAAAACTTTTGTCACTTCTTTATACATATCTGGAGAGTATAAACAACAATAATCAAACTTCAGATGTTTCCTCTTTACAAAAAATAAAAATAAAATTTAAGAATTTTCAAAAAACGTTTAGAGTTTAATATCTCAGGTGGGGGACCTCTGTAAAAGCCAGATAGTGAACAAAAATAGATCTCTGTCACTTCATAATCAACATTCACGTACTGTAGGTGAGTTTCACTCTACAGAATCATAAAATGCGCAATTTGCGCATGGGCCGCCTCGTTTATGTTATAATCTAGCACCCAAGTACCAAACTAGTGAGGACCACATGAAAAATTTAAAACATATTTTGTCATCATTTTAGTATCTTTACACTATAATAATTGCCAAAAGACAACTCAATCGGCTCTAAATTTAATAAAAATTATATATGTCCGGACCATGAGTATTTATGGTGATCACCAAAGTACAATGCTAGTGGGGACCATATGAAAATTTTAAAAACACATTTTATCATCATTTTAGCATTTTTACAGTATATTAATTGCAAAAAGACAGCTCAATCTTCTCTAAATTTAATAACAAATATAAATACCCAGTTTATGGGTATTTATTTGGGCCTTGGGTAAATATCCAGGTAAATACCCAATTTATATTTACCTACCCCCTGGGTATTTACCCGTCCCACACCACGATGTGTGTGTACTTTTATTTATTACAAACATTGAACAATGTGCGTATTTGCTTAGTATAGAACCTCTTTGAAGATGGACAGTAACATGTGCAAAACATGTCCTGCATGAAAAAAGGATCTTATGGCATCCTTAGGCAGTTTTATGTATTTAAAACAAAATAGAATAATTTTACAATATTGGGTGTCAAAATTGATTAGTGATTAAAACATATTATCTGTTCTAATGAACCCTTTATTTTGAGACAAAGGAGTTACAGTAGAATCTCATATCCGACCATGATGGGACTGGTCTCAACTTTGAATGCTTGGAACCCATGATGGGGCCACGGCCGAAAAAGCCAAAAGGTTTGATATCGGGAGGAGCAATAAATAATAGGACAAACCCCCAGGAGTATTCACGTTCAAAAACAAAAATTGGTTCCACATCAACAAATATGGCTGTACTGACAGTATATGACACAAAAACAAAGAATAGTGTAGATCAGATATTTTTTTAAGCTGAACAGACTCACCAACGGGAATATGTGTGTAGAGCAGATGGTCGGATATCGGTAGGAATGGAAAGGTCGGATAAGAGAGGTTTCACTGTATTGTTTCCAGAATAACATTCCCCGTATAGGGAAAAAGTAGTTTCCAAATTGGCTTAGACTTGTTGTTGGTTACACTTGTAATAAGACAAATTAAGGTAGAGTAGGTCTGCTGTGGTTGTACTCGTGCACATAATAAAAAAATCCATATTCATTTTTTACTTTTAGTCATTCATCCCACTTTCTGGACTTTTTGTTTAACCACATGTTTTAAACATCTTTTTTATTTTTCAGATTTCAATTTTGCCTGACAGAATAGTGAAACTTTTAAATTTGGTGACCTTAAAATTGGATAGCAACTCAATTGAAGTTCTTCCTAGTGCCATTGGTTTGATGAGAAACTTAAGGTAAAATCATTATCACTATTGAAGGGCCTAATTATTTATTTGATCTAAGTTACCATCTAGGTTTGATCTAGGATTATTTATTTGAAAAGGTTAATAAATAAGGGATATAAGTAAATAATTAGTTTTAACTTTAGCAGGAAACTTTTTATTAGTAAGATTATTACTAAATTTTCAAAGTCGACATACCAACCTTTATGTCATAATCTTTATTGGGTTTTGTCATTGGAGGCATACAAATTAAGTACTTTTAATCACACTGACAGTGGATCACAGTGACCTAAAGAAAACTGGGTTAGATGTTTTCGAAGAAGTCCATTGCATCTCAAAAACCGGAAGTACAAGGCGAGTTGATATCCTTGCCATTGACAAGACAAATAAAATAGGGTGGATCATAGATCCTACCATTAGATTCGAAGAAACTACAAGTCAAGAACAAGAAGTTGATGAAGAGAAGAAATTAATATACGAGCCAACAATTCCATACTTTGAAGAAAAATATAACATCAAATTTTAAGTGTCATTGGCCTTTTATTTGGAGCACGAGGGACGCTAACGCAAAATTATGTTAACTTTCGGAAGAAATTCAAAATCTCGAAATCAACAGACAAAGTTATAGTTTTGAACATTATCAAAAACTCAGTTTATATCTTGAGAAACCATCTATATGGAAATAATTTTTGTAAAAATAAAAATTTGAAACAATGACCATGTATACATGGTTTGAGATGATCAAAATTTAAAAATAATAAATTAAAATTATATGTATTACACTGTGTCTACCAGGCAAACCATGTATGCATGGTCAGTAACAGTTTATGTTTTCTCTCAGCTGTCTTGATGTAAAAAAATTAGATAAGTTAAATTTAATCTATGTCCCATTTTGCCAGCCCACTGCCTCATGAACAACAATAATTATTTGATGGTTGCCTTATATCCAAGTTTGTCATCATTTGTTTAATTTATCTGAAAGCTATATACTTAGTTTATCATCATTCATTTGCAGCAGCAATATTTATTATTTTCATGGTCCAAATTAAACAGATCCAGGGCTTAATGTGTTTCAATCAAAAGCTATATATTCATTTGAAGAATTCTTTACAAGAGATAATGTCAGTTCGCTGATAGCTACCCAGCAACTGTTCCGCTTTTCCCCTTTCCTGATAAAAAAAAAATAAATAAGTTACATGTGGACTCAGAATTTTAGGATAACAAATTATTTGTTAAAACTAAAACCTCCTGGCCAACCTATTCTATTTCTTGCAAGGTCTGTCCTGGATCCGGTTGTCTTTTGTCATTGGGATATTAATTAACAGTGCTACCTCGTAACAGGTTAACATGAGATAGAATTAACATGACCAGGATTAAGAATGTTACTTACGAAAACATAAAAAACTAGCTGTTTCCCGTCACGGCTTCGCCCGTGACTGAATTTATTTTTTAGGTAATAAAATCAATTAAAGAGCAACAAAATCTTCTTCCTTAAGAATGACGAGCTCTGAAGGAATTTTGCAAAACATTTTATTAATGATAACCATTGAGCAAAAAAGAACAACCATGTCAAATTTCAACCCCGTAGGCCCTACAGTCATTTTAAAATCATGTAGGGCGGAGCCCTAAAGAACATAAAAAACTATATTTTTAAAACTGTTTCTTAGTAAACACCTATTAGCAAAACGGAACATAAACGTTAAATTTCAACACCGTAGGATTTATGGTAATTTTAAGGGGGAAGCCCCTGGAATAATTTTAAAGGTCCTATGGGGCGGAAAAGAACTTCGAAAACTATATTTGCAAAGCCGTTTCTAAGTGAGCACCTATTTGGAAAACGGAGCATCCACGTTAGATCTTAATCCCTTAGCATATATGGTAATTTTGATGTTCTTTGGGGTGGAGCCCTAAAGTAAATTTGCTAAATTGTTTCTTAGTGAGCAACAATGAGCAAAGAGAAACGTCCATGTCAACTTTAAACCCCGCGTGCCCACAAATTTTCAAGACTTGTGGGACGGAGAACTAAAGAATTTCAAAATTTGAAATTCTTAAGCTAAGGGGAACGTCCGTGTCAAATTTCAACCCCGGAGGCCCTAAAATGTTTTTGAAGTCCTGTTGGGCAGAGCCCTAAAGAACTTCGAAAACTATATTTGCAAAACCGTTTATTAGTAAGCACCCATGAGCAAAGAGGAATGTCCATGTCAAATTTCAACCCCGTGAAGGCCCTAATGTAATTCTGAAATCCAGTGGGGTAGAGCCCTAAAGTCCTTTAAAAACTATATTTGCAAACCCTTTTCTTCGTGAGTACCCATGAGCAAAAGGTTCGTGAGTACCCATCATATTTCAACCCCGTGGGCCCTAGAGTAATTTGAAAGTCTAGTGCGGTGCAGACCTAAAGGGCTTCAAAACTATATTTGCAAAACATTTCTTAGATTCGAAAACTATAATGGCGAAACAGCTTCTTAGTGAGCACCCATGAGCAAAGAGGAACGTCCATGTCAAAAATTTCAACCCTGCAAATGCCCTAAAGTAATTTTGAAATCCAGTGTGGCGGAGCCCTTAAGTGCTACAAAAACTATATTTGCAAAACAGTTTGTTAGTACCTATGAACAGTAAAAAAGTATATAGTAATAATAATAAAATACGAAATAAAGTAAACTGCAATTAATACAACCAAAGTACACCAGACTAAAAGTAATAGTACATCACCAAAGTCTTGACAATGTCAAACATAAATAAACATTATATCTCACACCTGGTTACTTCTATGCTTATAAGCATTTTCTTGCATGAATCATCATGTGGCAGATGTAAACAAACCTAATTCAATTTCCATAATCATATGTTAGAATACAAAAATGTTGCTTCCATAAGAATAACATGGTAACTTTGAGGACGTCTAGGGCGTAGCCCTTTGTGAATTTTTATATGAAAATAGTCAGACTTTCCTATTTTGAGCCTAAAGAATGAGTATACCAAATTTCAGCACTCTAGCTAGTCGGGAAGTTGGAGAATTAGTGATGAGTGAGTGAGGGCTTTGCCTTTTATAGATATAAGATTGCCACTGACGTAGCAAGTATAAAAAATAAAATGAATGAAAATGTATATTTGTAATTTTTGAAATAAATAAAAGATTGATTGTTGAATTTATATTTAACACTTTCAATTGTCCGTTGTATGTAGGTAAAAGCTGTTTTGAAAACAAACTTCATTGTAGAGTGATCACGCTAGAAAATGGGGCCTTAGAAGTTTGTTTTGTTTTTTTTTCTTTTTTTCAGAAATTGTACATTTTATGTTTTATTCAGCTCACAGGAGCAGTAGTAATGTCAAAAATAGTCTTCAGTGATAATTCCTATACTTTTCAGTCTAAACCCCTTCAGGAAAACTATATTATAAGCTGTAATCCAATCATGTGACAAAAATGTTACATTTTTTCATCAAAAAACACACATAATTTTTCAGATTTTTCTCAGCAAGCAACAACAACATTGATGTTTTACCAAGGGGATTATTTGACTTGAAGTTAGAATCTGTAGATTTGAGTGGAAATACGTTTGGACATTCCTTTAGCAAGAACCCTAGTTTGGAATCAAGAGACTTCATGTGTGTGCCTTCACTCTTGGACATTGCAGCAGCCAGTGTGATAAACCACAAGTAAGCAGATGATAAGTAGATAATGGTATTTTTAGATTATGCCAAGGATGCTGTTTCGGAGCAGTAAAAATTCTAAAAGTTCTGTTACCTGAATTATGATGTTATCGATTAAAAAAACAAAAAAAATAATCGACACTCAAAAGACCAATATTGAAATTCCAAGCACAATTTTCAATCTAATACGGCCACACATGGCGACTTAGTCGCCGCGACACAAACGCCGCGACAAAGAAAAAAAGTGTGATACATTGAATCAAGTGAAGGCGGCCACACAAGGGGACCTGCAACAAGCGATAGCAAATCGAACGCGTTCGGTAGCGGTTTCTGGTCTCGACGACGGGCGATGACAAATATGCTCCCCTTGTTATTTTACGGAGCTGGCCACACTTGGTGACACGTCGCTACAGCGTCAGTTACTTCCCCTATTTCAGGCCTATCAAACGTTTGTTTTCAAGCAAGTTTCCTCCTAAAATTTTTCAGGAAGTAGTTACTGAGTTTGGCATAGGCTACATGTCGAGACGTTATAACATTGTGTTTCGGTTTCGAAGCCCTTAAACGCCAATTGCATAAATCGTAAAAGCATTTATTTATAAGAGTTTGCATTACATAATTAACTACATTTAAAGTAGGCCTACAATTGTTTTACTAGCTCCTGGTATCACGGTGTTACCGATCATCGAAGCCATGATCAAAGGGCATGCCTAGGTTAAAGCCCTAGATAGAAAATAGTTAGAGAAATACTCTTAACTAATATACTTATACCGATAAAATTATTATTTCTTTAAACATTTATATTTATTTTGTAACCTTACAACATTTTCGGATTTTTGCTTATGTATGCTGTAAGGCATAGATTATTTGTAAAATTTTAATATCTAAAAACCAACGACTTTTCTCGACAATTTTATTGTGATAAGAAATTCTGTTAATCTCTACAGCATCTTTTTTCCTTTTCAATAAAATAGTTTTTTACCCGGCGATAAAAACTTTCATGTGTGGGCTATTAAACAACGATAGACTGGCCTATTAGAACAATCTATTTAAGAGTATGCATATAAGTATGCACACGTGTGTTGGAATCGCAAAACACCATCTCATATCCTTTATCAAAACTCGATCCTGGACTTACGACAAGAGTTCGTCGAATGACGATGAACTCATAAAAAAAAATGATAATTTGTCCTCGTCATTCCTGAGACAGCTAATAATTGTGTGAAATTGTCCATGCCGTAGTTTAAACTAATGGGATGAATTCCAAACCTTCGTTTCATATTATTTTTTAAATACGCCCAAATGGCGAGCAGGAGCAGATCGTCATCGTTCAAACTCATGGAAGCCATTTTGATAACCGCAAAAAAAAAAACAAGGTAAAACAGGCGTATGTCGCGTAGATGTGGCCACTACCCGCAACCTGGTCGCGGCGGAGAAAAGTCGCGGTGTTCGTGTCGCGATGACTAAGTCGCCATGTGTGGCCGTAGCCTAAAGTGAGTTTTTTGTAAATTGATATACAGTTACCTTTAAATTTCCATTACTTTCCAAGTCTTTTTACCAAACTTCCTGACTGTCAAGTTTTTTTCTAGACTTCCAGATTAGTAGACACCCAGATATTTGTTTTTCATACTCTAGAGGTTTTTTTTTTTTTTTTTTTTTTTAATTCACACCCACTATAATTAAACGCAGGGGTTCAAAATATGTACGATCTGGTGATGTAGGATCGGGGGAAATTCCCAGATGTCTAGGGAAATTTCAAGGAAATTATTAAAAATTTTTAGAATATTGGTTGTGATTTTCCTTGCCATCAAAATGAACAATCGAGACTCTGAGCAAAATGAGAATTCCAATTTAACCGATTGTTTTAAGGTTAATATTGCACTTAATGAACTGCTCAAAGGTTGGTTAACAGTCGCCCATAAATGCAAAACGGCACCACTAAACACTATCATCTTTTTCTAGTTGACAAATTAATTGCAGTTTAGACCCACTATTCCGAGAACTCGCCTCTTCCGAACACATTTCTCTAGGGATAATAAGAACGGAGGAAATACCGCCTGTCAGTATTAAACAGAAACAATCATGAGACAGGATTACGTTGACTGTAATAATTTACTATGGTTTGATCTTAATTGACATGCTTATTACAATGTTTGTTCAGTATTTGACACGAGTTACAGCATTTTCATATTGCTAAAAATCAATTTTGTCTTATCATTGAGTGCCAGTATTATGCGTTCTAATAAAGTAAATGGTGGGATTAAATAAGTCTTGCATTTTTTATTTATTTTGTACCTAATTTTATATGAAAGCTACAGAAAACAAGTTTGCAAAATAGATACATATCTTAAATAAATTACATTTAAAATATAACCAATATGACAATAATACAGAATTAAAACAAATAATACTATTCATAAACTTGCCCTATTTCAAAATTGTTGTTACACAAAACAGCTTTTGATCTTAATTAGTTTGAATTAACGATACTCTATTGGTTTTTTTTTTCTTTTCTTGGTTTTGTATTATGTTTTGCTATAACCCTAACCCATATTGAGAATTTTCGGGCAACTATTTTAAAACTAAACAAACTCAAAGGTGGTTAGCAATGCGTTGTGTTTGAATTGACCCTAGGTCTAATAAGTAAAATATTTTTTTTAGGTTACCATACTACTCAGAAAACCTACCTCTGACTCTGATAGAGTATCTGGAAAACGTCTCGTTCTGCATTTGCGGGAAGGCATGCTTTTCAACCCAGCCTCTAAGCTATGTTGTAACTGGCGCTAATGGATCTGCTTGGAAATCCGTGACATCTTCTGATGTATCATATTTTGTCTCTGTACGTTATTGCTCTAGTCATTGTTACAAAGCAAAATCAATTTTGTGGCAAAAGCCAATACCTATAGAGGAGATAAGGTTGGTTTAAAACCTAAATTATCATTCCGTGAAAGTATGGCATAAAACAGCAGATGTCAATTTAATGTACCAAAGAGCACTACGTTCTTCATAAAAATGACAACAGGAGATCTCTATAAAATTCCTTGTTTTTTTTTTCTTTCCACTACTTATATTTTTAAACCTTTTCTCCCACATGTTTTAACAGATTTTAATCATTTTTAGACAATTTATGTCTTTATATAAATGACTCAAACTGAAGTGAAAAACCTCTATGAGGTTAGGGCTAGTATATGTATAAATCAAATCAAATTAATATATGTACTAGACACTGTCAGTAAAATTTTTAAAGATTTTCCTGACTAATGTGTCATTTGATGACTGTTACGCTCCTTTCACACATCACGTTTTTAGCCGTGCGGGAAAAAACCGCACGATTTAAAAACCGTCCAAAACACCGTACAAGTAATTGTCAGCTGGTTATAAACTGTAAACGTGCCTGTGTGAAAGGTCTCATAAGATTCTATTGGAATGTATGCCGTACGGTTTTTAATCGTACGGGCAAAACCGTGATGTGTGAAAGGGGCGTTAGGAAAGTGACTTCCATAGTTGACATTGTTCTCTTACTGGCACATTCGCCACATTGATCTGGGTCTTCTTGTTGTAAAATGATAAATAAGCTTTCAGCACTTTTTTATTATTTATCGTTGGTATTATTATTTAGCCATCTTAAAACAAGTGAATATACTATTTTGTTTCAAATGTTAAAAGCCTCAAGTTACTAGTTGTTATGGGTTCAGAATTTAAAAAGTAAGTTTGTGTGATGGCGTTAGACACAAACAAAACAAAGGGGATTGCTCATGTTTATTGGTTTAACCCAGTATTTGTTTTTATTACTTGTTTTCAATTCTAAAGATGTCAAACTACTATTTAAAATCCATATTATTGTTATGTCATTATTGGTTTTGTAAATTCATAATTTTTTGAAAGAATTTCAATTAGGTATAAAAGGTATTTAGATTGTAGGAAGGTGAACCTTGATGGCTAGTATGGTCTCTGTAATCCAAATGAATTTTTATTCGATAGATTTACTGTTTTGACAACACATTCAGGTTTATCATCTTTGACATTCAATTTTTTGCCCTTATATATTTTGATCAATACCATAAATTCTACCAAGTTTAAGATACCATAATTAAATTAAGACTTTCTCAGTACCGTACCAGTAACCTGAACCCTTTGATGATCTGAAAGCTTTGAGCAAACAAATACAGTATTCGGATTTAAGCAAGGTTTGTCAATATAAGACTAGATTATAGATGTATATTACTATTTATATAATAATTCATTTGCATTTCCCTCTTTTATATGTTTTTCAAGTTTGTTGTAAATTTAATAATTATAAATTTTTCTTAAAAAAAAAAAGAAACCTAAAAGAGGAGCTTTCAAGGTGTTTGAAAATCATGTCACTTACGGTACTGGAAATATGTAAATATTATGAAGTCAAAGATCAGATAACAAAGATGTTTCAGGGATTATAATGTTTCATAATAGTTTACTTTTGTCTTTTTGTGACATACTTAAAAATTCTTGTGAAATTTCATTTAAAATTATTAAAGCTATTAAAATCTTAAAACGTATTAAATTCTAACATTAAATACCCGATGATTCTTATTTAACTATTGTAGGTACTTTTAGAATTAGTTTATTAAAAAAGTATTATTAATATAAAGTTATACTTTTCCACCTTATTTGGTGTGTTCCTATTTAAAAAATGTTCTTATGGCTAGTAGCTTTTTTTGTTTTACTAACAAGAAAGGCCCAATGTCAAAACCATCTGATTTACGATTTTTTAAAAATCTATGCTGTATCAGCAATGCTTAGTTAAGTTGAACCGAGACCATAGTTATTGATGTTTATATTTTTGCCAATAAACAAAACAAAACCACCCTGTTAATTTTATTTTCCCTGCAAATTTTTTCTCAGTTTTGAAAACAAGTACCATAATCTGCAAATTTACCATCAATCACATTTAAAAAAATCTGAGCTTAAGTTGCTAGCTGGTCATGTTCACTTTACCATTTTATGAACACTAAATCCAGTTTCTGCCTCTTTACTACCAGTGAATATAATCATTTAATCATAATCAATTTAAAGTATGGTCTGCCGGGTGATACTGTTGAGTTATTGCAGGAATGCTTTCGCTTTGAGCCATTCGAACTTCAACCAATTTTGGTCGGCATTTGTATCCTATATATTGACTTTTACCTGTTTCTAGAAATTACTGGGTTGAGCAATAAATCTGCAAAATCAGTTGCATTTGAGATTGGCCAGAAGCCGAAAGCACTCCTTCAATAACTGCGCAAAACAGTGGAGCCCGATGGACCATACTTCACATAGATTATGTGACTTCGGCCCATGGACCTAATTATCATCATCAATAAATATATTTAATCTTTTTTGCTATAATTGTTTTGGGTTGCCCTCAAAAACCTCACCTGTACCTTGTACTTTTTACGTTTTTTGACAAGCTCCTCCGCGAGTGAAATGTGTTAAATTTGTGTTCTTCACCTAGAAGATGTGCTCATGAAGAGCACGAAACAGCTGTTGTGATATTACAACTACTTTGGATCATTTATAGGCAGGTAACATAAACCATTTTTTGCTAATTTTTATGATCCAGAGGCTATCCATCATGAAAGTTTTAAAATATTCGCCAAGGGTCGAGAGGTCATTGTCTGCCTTATGAGCGTTCTTGATAGCTGTTGCTAATGTGTCAGTGCAGTATCTTCTGCAAAAACAAACTTCAAAGAATGAATGCCAGGAATGTCAGCAGTATGAACTGGCAGTGGGATGAACATTGATACCTGTGACACGCCATCCTTTAGTTGGCTAAAAGTACTTTTTGTATATGTCCCAGACATACGTTTATCATTCTATTGTAAAACACTGAGTTGAGAAGAAACAAGAAAAACAAGGAATCAGGTTGTAGAATCTAAGCAGGATGGTTTTTATCCAGGCAGAATTGTAAGCAATAAATACAAAGTCTTATAAGAAGAACAGATCCCATTGTAAGTATTCTGCCATTTTTTAATTGGGCGGTCTACCACCAGACAGTGTCTAGTGTAGGCTATTCCAACTTAAAAAACCACCCCCTCTGTTATTTTTTATTATTTTTTTATAATTGGGTGAATCACCACCGATAGCTTCCAACCCGCAAGCAATTCCAAGTACGATTACACTGCAGGCTGTTCAAAATTCCACTAATCCCCCTATAGACACCACCGCTGGATAGCCAATTTTCATTTGCAGCATTTCATTAATACTGCAAAAAAAAAATATTTTGAATTTTAAAAGTTGCAATTTTTCATAGTGATAATGAACAAAAAATGACAATGATGTTCATTTGATATTATGAAACCAAGAGTCAATAACTAAGATATGAATTAAATAAACTTAAGAACAAACAAATTGGCACATTAGTTAGTCTAGACCAAAACAACCACATGGACTCAAAATTCGTTGATCAGTTAAACTTTCCTGGCTTAATCTTTCAAAAATATATAAATAGTTTTATTTCACATCACCTCTGTCCCTGAACCAACTTTTTCTTTTTATCTTAAAGCTGATCTATTTTTTATGATTCAATTCACAAAAATTACCACCACTGTACTTGAACAAGATTACAAAATCAAAGTATAAAAAAAAAAAAATGGGTAAAACATATAAATCATACAATATATTAAGTTTTAATAATGTTTTTGCCATTCATTTTATTTACTTTTTTACTTTATTGAGGGGAACAAGCAGCAGAGTGAGGGCATGTCTCCCAACTGGACTGAAAACCTAATGGGTAGACCTCAAGAATTTACCAAAGGTGTATACAAAAATTTTTTATTTGAATTGGTGGTTAAATAAATGAAAAAACAAATATTTTCTAAAATCTTTTACTTAGTAAAAAAGCATCTGTTATTAAGTAAAATTAACCTTGTTATAACATGCATACATAATTCAGCAATGATTTTATCATGCATCTTAAAACAATACTATAAAATGAAATTTTTTAAAGTGTTCCACATTAGGAGCACTGTAAATACTCTGCAATTTATCCTTCAATTAGTGGGGGGTGTCTATTAGATCGCCACAACTTAAGGATTTTCGTAGTACATTTTGTGTTTTAAGCACTTTATGGTCGTTTTTCTTTATAAGATGACGCACCTTATTGAAAACTTTATGTTGAGGAGAAGGTGAAGAAACTGGTACGATATTCACTCTGTTGATAGGAACAGATGACAGGATGAAATCGTCTGGAGACTTTGTTATATCTCTTTGAGCAATTTGTTCTGCAATCAGCTTGAGAATTTCATCAATATCACAAGGGTTTTCCTCTGAGCATTGAAAGCAGTAAATAGAGGTGGTTTCCTCTTTTTTGGCATCATTCACGGTAAAACCAAACATTTTTTGGTCATCTGAAACATAAAAATAGATTTATGAGTTATTAATACCCTCAAAACTTTTGCTATCGCTATTGCGAAATGCACACATAAGCCCCATTGTGCCACATTGTGGCCCCCTTAGCTGAAGACATTCAAGTACATTGTCGCTCATTGTTATATTTACATTGCTATGGAGTTGTCTGCTTTACCACTTTTCCCACAGTTTTACTTATTAAAATATTAATGACACGGCAACAACACGATATCGTCAAGCACCAAAATCAATGTTATCTTATGTACCTTTTTCACACTTGACGACACTCCGCAAAAGAGTCGGTTTCGTGTCGTTGTCGTGGATTGGTGAAACTGATGGTGTCGTCACGATATCGTTTGGCAGCAATTTCAATTAGATATTATAGAAGTGTATCACACTTGCCGATTTGTTGGTGTCGGGTGGTTGACGTGTCGTCGTAGCCCGGCCGGTTGGCGAGCACCGTCCTCCCCACATCAGTCCAGTATGTGTCGGTGCAGTAAACGTTAAATTTAATTTTGAGATTTTTGTATTACTACACTCTATAACATGATCAATTGTCCTTTTAAGATATGAAAATTACAATTTGTTTTCTAGTTTTAATGCAGACTTTCTATCTTCTTAATTCAATAAGGATTTCGTATGTTAAATATTTTTTCTCTCGACATACATAATTGGTTATCAAAAGTAAGGCGTAATTTTAAAGCTGATGATCTAGTGCGTGTGCGAATCTAAACTTATTTACAGCTAGAGCTAAGCTGGCACTTAAGCGCGGCGCGGCAGAGAAGGCGGAAGGTGGGTGGGAAGCTAGATAAAGACCTTTCTGCGAACATACCGGTGCTGCCTTACGGGGTTGGCACCCCCAGACAATGACTAATAGGAGACGATACTGCTATGACAAACCACGGAAATTCTTAAATACTCTGCCTGTATTGGGGTAATTGTGAACTGGTTTTCATGTTTTGACAAAAACCCTTTTTAAATTTTTTTTTTTTTGTATAAATATCTTGTATTTATTTTTAATTCTACATTATTCTGGATACATCATACAAATTTTTAGTAAGATTCCTATTATAAACATAAATGTACGAGTCCCGGCAATATATTGCAAATCTTAATGATTTGTGGGGTTAAAGCGAATGCCATCCAATTTTCATGTTTTTGGTGTCGTAGATTGTTGCTTGGTCCTTAATTGTTTCCCCAAAATTATGACAATAATCGGACATGATGGCGCTATCTAGAAATAAAATTTTCTGGGATGAATCCAGCATTGTATATTTCTTCTCCTTCTTTTTCTTCTTAGGCGAAAAAGACGAAGCAAATGAAAACGACTGTTAAACTCCGCCATCTTAAGGCTGTAATTTTATTTTGGCAGTAATACCGTGTCGTTGACGTGTCGTTGTAGTATCGTCTAGTGTGAAAGCGGTAAGATTTACCTGTGTCGTGTCATTGGTGTGTCACCGACGTGTCGTTCTTTATTTTGCCCATTCAGGACAAATAAACAATGAAAACTGTTTTTGAGTTTTAAACCAATAACATTTCCAGAGTAAAATACACCACAATATATGCTGTAATAACACTTACCCTCATCTTTCCCCTCAAACTCAATAACATTTATTATCATGGATAGTGGTATTGTAGCTACATGCTTGTATGGGAGCTTCTCTTTCTGTGTAGTTAGGGTATTCTCATTCTTCAGAACTGCCTGAGATTTGTTCCTTATTTTAGTAATCTGCAACAAAACGAGGTTGACTTTAATTTTTTGTAATGAAAATGTTAGTGAAAAATTTTATTGTTTTCAAATGGAATTTTATTTATTTTTTTATTCACAAAGTCACATATTTGACCATTTACAAGTCAGGAATTTTATTAATAACAGGTGACAAGCCATATTTAATACTGAATATATAATAACAATTCCCTAAGAAATCATCCACTAAATAAAACAATTGATCTTTAAGATAGTTTACAAGTTTTTCTTGAACTTGGTTGTAGAAGTCTCATTGTAAATATTTACTGGTAACTTGTTGTAAAGTCGACTCACAGTGTAGAATGGAGTCCTTTCAAATGCTGATGTCCTATGGATCGGTGGCCAGAGATGATGGTTTTGAGTGGAGTAGCGATGGCCTAACTTAAATGTAAAAATTTATGGAATTCTCTTTTCCATAAAGAAGGGTATGTAAAATAAAATGCATGGGAATGGAAGTATTTCTAGCTTCTTGAAAATTAGTTTAGAAGAGGCTATGTGGCCACATTGGGACATAAAACACACAATATTTTTTTGGATCTTAAATATTGTATTGCTATATTGGGAATTCCCCCAAAAATTATGTCATATGTTAAGTGAAAATAAATGTGGGCGCAGTAGACTATCTGTAGAATCTTGATATCATAAATTTTGGAGAGAGACAAAATGAGATAGTGACCTATACTCAAGATTTTTGTTATGTGATGAATATGAGAATCCCATTTTAAAGAACAATCAATTTGTATTCTCAATAATTTGCATTCTCTAATAAACACGATATGAGTCATCTGAATACTTAGAGTTTGAGTAATTAGTATGGAAATTTATTGCAAAAGTTTTATCTCTGTTTAAAAGAAGACCATTAGCTCTAAACCACAGATTCATTGCTGTTAAGTTGGGTTTCGAAAGATTGAATTATACTTGATTGATTGAGTGGAGTGCTTGATACAGCTTCCAATTGAAGATTTCTCTTCTGCATAAAATACCAAATAACTTCTTGATTAGCATTATACGTGCTGGTACTGATATTCAGGTTGAAATAATAAAACGTCTTCCAACACTACTCGATATATTTACACTTATACTGTAATTGTTTACAAGACGGTAAATATATATAAAAGATCTTATAATGGCGATCGATTTCGACCAGTCACACCGGTCATCATCAGGCCCAATCAGAGACTGAGAGAATCAAGATGGCGTCCTTGCTTAAATACTATTGGTGCAGGAAGTTCCGGGAAACAAGATGGCGTCCATGCTTAAATCTTACTGGTTACCGGATGTTCGGGAATATATTCTGGTAGGTTCCGCCGGAATCGAAGTTCACTTGTTCGTTTATCAACTTGTCCCTGTTTTTACATTTTTCTTTAAATATATACAATTCTTCCCATGCGTTCATTAAGTTTCCTTTCTTACATGTCTTGACTATTTGTAGGTTTTCTTCTATGGTTTTTAGGGAGTGGCCATTTTCTAAAAGGTGTTTTGCTACATTTGATCTTTCCGGTTTGTTGTTCTTCCATGCTGATATGTGGTTCTTGAATCTCTTTATAAAATTAACGGTCTGTCCAACGTAGAAGTTGTCACAATCTTCACAGCTAATTTTGTAAATACCGGATCTATTGAATTGGTTATTATCTTCAATCTTGGGATGTAGCAGTCCACTCATGGTGTTTTGTGTTTTGAAGGCAACAGAAACTCCGTAGTTCTTGAATTTATTGGCGATCTTTTGTGTCACGTTTCCAATGTAGTTAAATACAGCGAATCTAGTGGATTTGTCTTCTTCATTTTTCAATGTGGTCTGGCTGTAGAGGCGATTCTGATTCTTGATTTTTCTTTTGATTGTATTTCCCATTTCGTCTATGAGGCTAGTACGGTATCCATTGGCTCGTGCAATTCTTTTAATGGTAGCTATTTCTTCTTTGCGGCTGGTCTCACTCAAGGGGATCTTGTATGCTCTATATAACATTGATCTGAATGCAGCAGTCTTGTGGCTTAATGGATGGACGGATTTATTGTTAATGGTTGTGTCTGTCTGCGTCGGTTTTCTGTATATGGTGAAATCCAGTTTGTTCTCCTTTCTTATTACTGTCAAATCTAAGAAATTGAGTTTTCCATCTTCTTCGTATTCACTCGTGAATGTCAGATTTCTATGGTGGCTGTTTATTAATTTCAACATGTCCTCTGCTTCTTCTTCTTTCCTTTCTTTGAAAATAATTAGGACGTCATCTACATATCTTACATATAACTGGATATCGTGGTCCATCTTCAATTGCTCCAAAATAATGTCTTCTTGGTGTTGCAAAAATACTTCTGACATTATTGCAGAGAGAGGACTTCCCATTGCTAGGCCATCTGATTGGATGTAGAATTTGTTGTTGAATCTGAAATAATTCTGGTCCAGTACAGTCTTCAGTAACGTAACAAGTTGGTTAACATACGTTTTTTCCAATCCATTGTTTTCTAGTCTACATCTAACAAGATTTATTGTTTCATTCACCGGTACATTAGTGTATAAATTCGAAATATCGAAGGATACTAATCTACTATCTTTGGTAATATCAATATTCGTGACTTTATCAACAAATTCATAACTATTTTTTACATTGTGTCTGTATTCTAGTTCCAGATCATTAAACAAAATATTTGACAGCATTTTGGAAACATTGTAGGTTGGTGCTGATTTAAAATTCACTAGAGGTCTAATTGGTACATTCTTCTTGTGAATTTTTGGAATTCCTTTCATAACAGGTGCTTTTGAATTTAAAATGTTCATTCGAGGCCTACATTCTTCAGAAATTACTTTATTACACTTCTTCACGATCAAAAGAAAAATCAAGAATCAGAATCGCCTCTACAGCCAGACCACATTGAAAAATGAAGAAGACAAATCCACTAGATTCGCTGTATTTAACTACATTGGAAACGTGACACAAAAGATCGCCAATAAATTCAAGAACTACGGAGTTTCTGTTGCCTTCAAAACACAAAACACCATGAGTGGACTGCTACATCCCAAGATTGAAGATAATAACCAATTCAATAGATCCGGTATTTACAAAATTAGCTGTGAAGATTGTGACAACTTCTACGTTGGACAGACCGTTAATTTTATAAAGAGATTCAAGAACCACATATCAGCATGGAAGAACAACAAACCGGAAAGATCAAATGTAGCAAAACACCTTTTAGAAAATGGCCACTCCCTAAAAACCATAGAAGAAAACCTACAAATAGTCAAGACATGTAAGAAAGGAAACTTAATGAACGCATGGGAAGAATTGTATATATTTAAAGAAAAATGTAAAAACAGGGACAAGTTGATAAACGAACAAGTGAACTTCGATTCCGGCGGAACCTACCAGAATATATTCCCGAACATCCGGTAACCAGTAAGATTTAAGCATGGACGCCATCTTGTTTCCCGGAACTTCCTGCACCAATAGTATTTAAGCAAGGACGCCATCTTGATTCTCTCAGTCTCTGATTGGGCCTGATGATGACCGGTGTGACTGGTCGAAATCGATCGCCATTATAAGATCTTTTATATATATTTACCGTCTTGTAAACAATTACAGTATAAGTGTAAATATATCGAGTAGTGTTGGAAGACGTTTTATTATTTCAACCTGAATATCAGTACCAGCACGTATAATGCTAATCAAGAAGTTATTTAGTGATGCCAGTCAAGCACAACTAGCATTGAGGTATAGAGATGTTAGAATCAAAGTCCACACGAAGATCGCCGACATTTATTTTAACAAGCAGTGTCTTAAAAACAAAGTAACACCTCAGTATGCAAAAATAAAAATGAAAGGAAACTCCATTGCAGCAAAGAAGACTAAGGAACAAGCAGAAATCAAGTATATAGAAAATATGATCAAACAATTGTATAAAGAAAAAGATGATCTTAGCCTACAATCATACACAACACACCTAGAATTTCAAGAGAAGTATGGATTTTTAGCTTGGGAAATGTTACACGAAATAGTATCTGATGAGATAGAAGAACTTATGGATATTAAATACAAGAGAATCAATAGAAAATTAGATAACCTTACGCAAATAGACAAGAACATTGAAGAAATTGAAGAAGAAAACTCCAACCACAACTTCCAGAAGCGAGTAATCAATTTAACAGACGTGCAGTTCGAAAAAGAAGATATTAAAATACTCGAATATGGACTAAAACATAATTTTGCCATTGATAATAAGAATCAAAAGGACATAGTAGCTACAGATATTGAAGCAAACATTCGGATATTGAAAGATGTAGACCTATGTGCAGTGCGACAAGATATTACTACAGATTTTCCAACTAATGTAATGAAATGTACTCAAGAAATGAAAGAAGATATGAAGAAATGTAAAGAAATAAAGAAGAAACTGGAAGAAAATAACGCACTTGCAATGAAAGCTGACAAAAGTAATGCTGTAGTAATAATGGACCGGAATGACTACATTAAGAAGACAGAAGATTTTATTCGAGAAAACAATTTTAAAGAATTGAAGAAAGACCCTACAGAAAAATACCAGAGAGAATTATCAGATGTCGTGAAGAAGTGTAATAAAGTAATTTCTGAAGAATGTAGGCCTCGAATGAACATTTTAAATTCAAAAGCACCTGTTATGAAAGGAATTCCAAAAATTCACAAGAAGAATGTACCAATTAGACCTCTAGTGAATTTTAAATCAGCACCAACCTACAATGTTTCCAAAATGCTGTCAAATATTTTGTTTAATGATCTGGAACTAGAATACAGACACAATGTAAAAAAATAGTTATGAATTTGTTGATAAAGTCACGAATATTGATATTACCAAAGATAGTAGATTAGTATCCTTCGATATTTCGAATTTATACACTAATGTACCGGTGAATGAAACAATAAATCTTGTTAGATGTAGACTAGAAAACAATGGATTGGAAAAAACGTATGTTAACCAACTTGTTACGTTACTGAAGACTGTACTGGACCAGAATTATTTCAGATTCAACAACAAATTCTACATCCAATCAGATGGCCTAGCAATGGGAAGTCCTCTCTCTGCAATAATGTCAGAAGTATTTTTGCAACACCAAGAAGACATTATTTTGGAGCAATTGAAGATGGACCACGATATCCAGTTATATGTAAGATATGTAGATGACGTCCTAATTATTTTCAAAGAAAGGAAAGAAGAAGAAGCAGAGGACATGTTGAAATTAATAAACAGCCACCATAGAAATCTGACATTCACGAGTGAATACGAAGAAGATGGAAAACTCAATTTCTTAGATTTGACAGTAATAAGAAAGGAGAACAAACTGGATTTCACCATATACAGAAAACCGACGCAGACAGACACAACCATTAACAATAAATCCGTCCATCCATTAAGCCACAAGACTGCTGCATTCAGATCAATGTTATATAGAGCATACAAGATCCCCTTGAGTGAGACCAGCCGCAAAGAAGAAATAGCTACCATTAAAAGAATTGCACGAGCCAATGGATACCGTACTAGCCTCATAGACGAAATGGGAAATACAATCAAAAGAAAAATCAAGAATCAGAATCGCCTCTACAGCCAGACCACATTGAAAAATGAAGAAGACAAATCCACTAGATTCGCTGTATTTAACTACATTGGAAACGTGACACAAAAGATCGCCAATAAATTCAAGAACTACGGAGTTTCTGTTGCCTTCAAAACACAAAACACCATGAGTGGACTGCTACATCCCAAGATTGAAGATAATAACCAATTCAATAGATCCGGTATTTACAAAATTAGCTGTGAAGATTGTGACAACTTCTACGTTGGACAGACCGTTAATTTTATAAAGAGATTCAAGAACCACATATCAGCATGGAAGAACAACAAACCGGAAAGATCAAATGTAGCAAAACACCTTTTAGAAAATGGCCACTCCCTAAAAACCATAGAAGAAAACCTACAAATAGTCAAGACATGTAAGAAAGGAAACTTAATGAACGCATGGGAAGAATTGTATATATTTAAAGAAAAATGTAAAAACAGGGACAAGTTGATAAACGAACAAGTGAACTTCGATTCCGGCGGAACCTACCAGAATATATTCCCGAACATCCGGTAACCAGTAAGATTTAAGCATGGACGCCATCTTGTTTCCCGGAACTTCCTGCACCAATAGTATTTAAGCAAGGACGCCATCTTGATTCTCTCAGTCTCTGATTGGGCCTGATGATGACCGGTGTGACTGGTCGAAATCGATCGCCATTATAAGATCTTTTATATATATTTACCGTCTTGTAAACAATTACAGTATAAGTGTAAATATATCGAGTAGTGTTGGAAGACGTTTTATTATTTCAACCTGAATAAAATACCATTCTTGAACAAAGAGCGACTTTAGGAAAACATTAGCATACACTAAATAAAGGAAAGGACCCAATATAGAGCCTTGGGGTACAGCAGTAGTGATAGGAGGAAAAGTGTTTTGTGTGAAACCAACATAACCATAAAACATACCATAACAGATTGTTTACGATCAGCGCAATATGAGTGTATCCAGAGAAGTGCATTTCCTCTTACCATTGTGATAAAGATTGCTAACAAGTAATTGCTGGTGGACACGATCGAAGGCTTTCGACAGATCATAGAACACACCAACAGTGTACTTGCGCCTCCACCAGTTCTGAAATGTGCTTGTAAATTGCCTTGGTTGAATATCTACCTTTGCGGAAACCAAATTGGCTGTCACAAAAAATGTTGTTGTCCTCAAAAAATTTAGCTAATCTTGTTAGAGCTACTTGCTTAAATATTTTAGAGAATGACGGAAGAATAGAAATGGGACAGTAGTTTTCTGGAGAAACAGTAACTCCTTTTTTGAATATTAGATTGATGACACCATATCTAGAAATTATGATCAAAAGATTTGTTAACAAGAAGTGATAATGGATAGCTTACTTTGCAAATAAGAACCTATTTTCAGGATAAAATTTAGAACTCCATCCCAAATAGCCACCTTTGATGGCTATAATTTTGTTATTATTTCTCTAATTCCATCTGGTATTGTGCACTTAAAAAGAACAAATTATTTACCG
The DNA here is from genome assembly GCA_030545055.2 of Neoaliturus tenellus. Taxonomy (NCBI): domain Eukaryota; kingdom Metazoa; phylum Arthropoda; class Insecta; order Hemiptera; family Cicadellidae; genus Neoaliturus; species Neoaliturus tenellus. Next base: position 221,013,534 of record CM061532.1, read on the forward strand.
GTGTATAAAAATTGGCAGAGAAATCTCTAACCACATTTACATTTGCTCTTAAATTTAAATGTGGACACAAATTAAAATTTTTTTTCAAAACTACAGCTATATCTTCAGGTTTACTATATGTGACATTGTTCTCTTGAATCCTGAGACCTTGACCTGACTCGGCTTTATCAATTTTCCAAGAGCCTTAGTTTTGTGTCTTGATTTTTTGATAAAACTATTATTGTATGCATTGAGGTTAAAATTGTAATCATTTTTGAGTAAATAAAATTGCCTTAACAATACTTGTCAACACAGTTAAACTGTTATTGAAGGGCTTAGGACTTTAGTAAAAAATTTTTATAAAAACTAACAGATGTAAAAAAGTCAAGAATATACAGATTGATATGAGTTTTTTATTTTTTTTGTTTATATTATTTTTTTTTATTTTTATAAAAAACTGCTGAGTCAATAGAGAGTTTTTGCAACATATGGTAAATTTAACGGTAAACGCTAAACGCTATTTTTAAACTGGAAAATTTACGTTTATTACGTTACGTTACACAGGATAGTTCAACTGTATGAATGGTGTCTAATAGTTACTCTTGATCACTTTCCAACGAGATTTTGTGCCTTCAAGCAGCAAAAGTATGTAAATCTGCCATTATTTAAATAGTGTTTAGCGTTTAACGTATTCATTTACCGTATGTGCAAAAACTCTCTAATTTATTAGGAAGAAAACCTTTTACTTACTTCTAGAATGTCACGAAATAGAAAGAACATAATTTTCATCCCCAAATTTTGGTGACTTTCAACAACTACTTCTTTAGCAGAAAACTGCACGATGAATTCTCTGTGAGAGGAAACCAAATCAGGCTGAAAAAAAACATCTTATTTGTGCGGTAAAATGGAATATATAATAATATTTTAAATTATAACTTGAATTTTTATCTGGTTTATTGTACTGATAAAATGGCCAATCGATCAAGCACCGTCGCATTCGGGGACGTCGATTGTTGAGTGGAAAGTTAGCTGTAATTTCCGCCTCGGTCAACCATTTGAAGTGCAGTTTGTAGCATTAGACACTACCAAGCAAGGCCTTTAATTCGTTATGCATATATGCTTATATTAAAGATTGGACTACTCCTAGAGGGCCGTCCCCTAGAGGGGCCATTCTTTAGGTTATAACACATATAATTAGGTTACTGTTATCAGGAATGATTTTTGAAATTAGGTATTTTTATCTGTTGTGGTGTAAAAGTTATTAAATGAGTTCCTGACTTTAATTTTCGCCCAGCATTGTGTGTGATAATTTCCAACAATGATTATTTCATGTAAAACTGGTCAATTAATTTTTATGTTTAATGACAATTCTTGCCCCTCAGGCAAATAGAAAAGGTCACTTGTAGTATATCATTTTAAAGCTTAGAATGTGGAGAAGTTTTGGTGATGTTTGATAGTTTGTGGCTTGACAACTAAAAAATTTTCCTCGGCAAGCCATAGTGTCTTTTTTCTTAATTTTCCAAAAATGTGTTTTAAGTAGATTTCACAACGCTTTACGCGGGCTGAATTGAGCATACTGTATTTATTCTAATAGACAATTTTGTGTACTTTCTGAAAATGTCATTAAAAGGAGAATACGTTTGGTAAAAAGCGAGAAAAAAGAAATTTTGTGATGAATGTCAAGAAATTTTAAAAAAGTTAAAAATGACTATTACTGGATGGTGGAGTGAAATGTAACTGCCTATATTGCGTATTTTGTTGCATTCAACAAGCAACCCTTAAATTTTTTTGGCACTGACTTCCAAACACCCTGTGTATTTAAAGATGTATAAAATTGTTTCCGGGTCCAAAGGCGGTTCTATTAGACTGATTTGCGTGATTTATATCTTAAATTAAAGGTATTTATGCAGATGAGGCAACAAACATCAGCAGCACTTTTACGCTTTACCTAACTCAACTTATACACACAAGTAATTCCTCCCCATTTATTCCTTATATGAGTTTATTTTTGTAAACATAATTTCCATCGGTATAGTTGATAGCATAGATGTATTATATTTCATCTATAGTGAAAGTTTCCTTTCCCCAAGAAATATATTGTATAAATTAGAATATTATATTAAATTTTCTAAATTCCTATACAATATGTTAAACCTTCTCAGTAAAATAAGTTATTACTATTTTTCTCAGAAATAAAATATTTAAAAGATAATAAGAGTTCACATACATGGTGGCTGAGTACTTTGCAATCAAGAGGTACATTGCCCGTACCCATTTTTTCCACTTTCCTCAAGGGAAAGGTGAATTAACTCACAATTATCATGTAGTACATATATCACTGGCTAGGTAACTGAATGGTTATAGGGCTCACCTTTGAATCGAAAGGTTGCCAGTTGCCGGTTCGATCCTGGGAAAAATTAGTAACTTTTTAAAGGTTTGATTCCGGACCCATTTGCCATTTGTTATTGTGCTATTAATTATTGATGTTCTCTAACAAGCATTGGTGTTCGGTGGTCGGTGTCAAGCAGGTAGTAATAAGACTGGAGGTTCGACCATTCCCCGTCAAAACATAAAAAAATACCACTGTCATAGATACACAAAAGACGTGAAGAAAATTGAAGAAATACATTAAAATTTCTTGAGCTATTGTGAGGCTTAAAAAGTCAAAGAAACTGTTAAAATTTATTTTACATTTGAGCTATTACTTACCGGACAGTCTTTGATGAGGCGGTGGATATCAAAAACAATTCTGAGTTTTTCAACTTTCTCCTCAGAGTTATTAACTTTCTTCAGCAGATCCTCGACGACAAGAATCGCTTCATTCAGCATTGCCTTGTCAGGGTTGTCTTCTCTCGTTGCTTTGTTTATCTCTGAAGATATAAAAAGAAATAAAGCATAACAAATAAACAGTATTTATTTTTTCGAAACTTTGAAAGCCTATACGGCGTAGCTCGGGGATCGATGTGAATTATAATGTGTTTCTGCTCATCTACGGGACAATACCTTTCTACTGGTATGCGCGGATTTCTCCTACGATTCACACAAGCTGAAAAAAGGAGGAAAAGAAACATGCTATTAATATATAAATGATTGTGAATTTAATGCAAGTCATATGTATAAAAAAGTTGCAACCGTTAAGTAAAGATGAAAAACTAATGTTTCACTTCAGCATGCTCTATTCGCTTTGACGCTTTGACTGCTCATAGGCATTCGTAAATAATTTAGAGTTCTAATTGGCTTTTCTTCCTAACTTTTTTCTACATGGGATAAGAGAGGGAAAGAAGGCAAACAAATGTATTTAATTCCAGTGATGTTTACTTCCATCTTAGAGAATTCATTTATTTATTGTTCACTGAGAATATTTGTTCACTGTGATTAATTTGAAATATTGATACAAAAACGTTTCTGGCGATACACAATGTCTCAGTCAATGTCATCACATTTCTGGTTAAGCCAATGTCAAGTAAAAATTTGCCAGATAAAAGTAAGTTATTTTTGTGACAGAATAGCTAAGTTAAAGCGAGGATAGCCAGATAAAAGGGAGTCTACTGTACTATATTTTAGGGATGCACTGTGATTTTAAAGTAGAGATGTGATAAACTGCAGTTTGTACTAAGCAGTTTAGCTGTAAGTAGTTGCTATCTTTAAGCTGCTTATGGACGCTCCAAGATATCCAGGAAATAACTCTGCGTTAGACCTCATTAGCCCATGTCATTTTGTACATTAATAAAAGCAGTTAACCTCAGCAGATTCACACACATTGGCACACTGTTTCTGTTTACTGTTTATTGCTTAACTAGCTTTAAACTTGTTTTTAATGAAGTTAGAAGATCCAAAGTTAACACATAGATACTATATAATTAAATGAATAACTTCAAAATAAGTTAATATTTTAGTTTTTATTTGTGTAAAATACTATGAAACGTTAAAACTTCAATAAAAATTATCTCTCTGAACACGTTTTATGCTCATAACAGTTAATAATCATAACCAGGGCCGGCCTTGGCCTGTGCAAACCTCCAATGAGGGACTCCAATGAGGGGGAGGGCTAGGTCCTGGACCTAGCCCTCCCCTCATACACATTTTTTTCTATCCATCAAAAGCCCCAAACAGATTCCATCATTATAAACTAAATAGTTATTAAATTAAGGCTTAAAATAATGAAGATTGTGACAAATAAGAATAAAAACCTCTAAGCATATTGAATAGTGTTTTTTTTTTTTTTTTTTTTTTTTTTTTTTTAGTTGTATAAAATGTAAATATTATGAAAAGTTATCCAAACCCATATACTTGTTTTGTTTGAAATTAACTATAGAATTTGAATAGCAAAAGAAAAACATTTGAAAAAGTCTGTTTTAAGATAAATAAAAGAAATTTAATTTTCTTTTGAAAGATTCTAAAACAGCATCAGTAAAATTTTGTTTACGCTCCAAGATATCCAGAAAAGAATTCTGGGTCATCCCTTCATTATCCTATGTCATTTTGTACATATCTTTAAAGGCCTTTGAATCCAGAGAAGTATGACACAAGTCCAACCCCATAAGTTCTACCATTGACTATGTACACTAATGTGAGTATACTTCTCATAGCATAGGTGTGTGTGAAACCTACTGATGGTGGTGTGATCTCGTGCGGCGTACATGGAAGTACATGTAACATATAATAGATAAATCAGTATTACCACTCTTCTCAACCAAGGATGAAACATCTTATAACTGGAAGTTATGTTTATGTTTTGGTAAAGTGTTTTTGCAGCACTGTAAATTCAGCTGAATAATAACAACATCGATGGCAGCGACTCTGGTGCCGCGTACACCAAACTTTCAAATTTTTGCCTCTAACTAAATGCATTGGATGAGAGGTCTATTCACGTTAGTGTACATAGTCAATGGTTGTACTTACTAAGCGAGAAGTATTTATTTTAATTACAATGCCAGCAGTATGATTTTATTTTTTATTAGAGTTGAACATTTCAATGCCGGTGGCATTTTTTACCATTATGATTGGGAGTGGTCCAACCTCAGACTTGATACAACTTAACACGTTCGCTACCAGCCGCCGCATATATGCGGCGCTCCGGCCAATCCCACAGCCCACCAAAATAATCATGGACTTCCCTGTAGACCGGCCCTATTGGTTGTGACTTATGCCACAGACCACGAATAGAAACCGTCCAAAATTAGTTTTCACACTTCAAAATATTTTAATTTCATTAAATAAAAAAATATATACAATTTTCTCTTCATTTTTGGCAATTTTTTGAGCGCCGCACATTTGCGGCGCATGGTCAGAGACTAAGTGACACATGTTAGCGTCGGCACTAATATAACCTTATTTTTAGTCATAACCTTTGAAAAGCGAAAAATAAAATACGGCTTGTACATAAAAACATTGTATTGAAATATTTAGTTTACAAAAAGAGTTGTTTACAATTCATTTATGTAGTATAATTATGATGTTTTACAAGTTTACAAAATGCAAATGTTTATACATTTTTCTTACACAATAAACTTTTTTCAATGTGTCATATAAGAGATTTGATGAATATTTGTGTAAAGATATATCAAATATGTTTAAAAATGTTACTTTCAAAAATACGTTAAATAAAAATGTACGTAAAACATTTTAGTGACGTCAGTGATCGTTTTAGCCACAGACCAAGCGCCGCACATATGCGGCGGACTATCCCGTAGACCGCGCCTAAACTGTCTGACCATTAAAATAGACCGCACTGAAGAAATTTCGTATTTAGTATCATGGAACCATCGCCGCAGATATGCGGCGGCAGTCTATTTTAATGAGCCCAGCCGCCGCAGATATGCGGCGGTGGGCTCTCAGTAGAACTCGACCGCCGCAAAATTGCGGCGGCGGGCTGTGGTTACGATGTTTTTTGAACATTGTGGTAGCGAACGTGTTAATGTACTTCAGGTGGGTCACCCTCTGTTTCTGTTATTGGGCTAAAAGTCATAGTACAGTGATTCAGGGGGCAAACAATTCATTTTCAACTAGAGGAAGAGGGAGTTTGAAATGTATAGACTTTAAATTACAGCGGTTAATATTAATTAAATTCACCTGTCACATCATCTCTTTCAGCCAATGAATGCACATACCAATGAATAGTTCATACACATACACATAGTTCATGCACATACTCATTAGTTCATGTTTCAACAGGCTTTTGGCTCAAATCAAATTTCATAGGTCTCTGGGATTACAGTTTGAACTGCAGAGGTTTGAAATTTTGAGGTAACAGTTCGAATTATAGGAATAAAATTCCAATTCTAGAGGCCCAAGTGTAAGTAAATTTAAATTATAAAAGCTATATTTTGCATAGAAACCATTTGATTTATTGGTACAGCGTATTATTTTTCAAATATTAATTTTCTGAAGGGAATTATGAAAAATAACTAATAACCAAGGTTTTCAAATTATCAAGGTTTGTGTTAGTGAGGTTCTACTGTACATCTCAAAATGTAGTATGTTAGACCGAATTTGTGTTAAGTCTCATCTCTCCAATTCCATTTAGAAGAAAGTAGGATGGAACATTTAAAACTTGCCCTGAGACCTTTAGGTCTAAACCATCAAGATTGTTGACAGTCCACTCTGAGAATGTAACCTTAAATGTACTTCAACACTGAACTTACCACGGAGTTGAAGAACCATACTACAAAGTCGCTGGACTGGACGAATGAGAATATCCTTTGGATGTTCCTTCCTTATCACAGAATTTTCCAAAAGTGTTTCAAAACGCTTATTTTTTACACTACATTCTTCCATAAGTTGCTTGCTAACTTTGTAGTTGTTAGTATAAGTTACATACTGCTTCAGTAGCTCATTTTTCTAGATATCCACAAATGACCAACAAAAATGTTGTGTTAAAAAGTTGTTTTTAAATAGTAGATAGAACAGGACTAAAATTTTTGTACATTAGATATAATATGTAAGGACAGTAGGTGAATATAGGTCTTGATATCTGGGGGTGGGAGCTCACCAGAAGGTAAGAGATATTTAAATACTAAATTCAGGAACACACAAAACCACTTTAAATTCAATCTCTAATCACCTAAAATTGTGAAATTATTCAAAATTGGTTTTACTTATGTAAAATAGCTTTCAAATATCAAAAATAAATTCTTGTATGCAGGGCATGTTATGGAATTAAAAAAGAAAATTGCTCTAAACATCTGGGGTGCAGCGCCACACCCTTGCACCCCCGTAAATCCGCCCATGGTAAGAGGACTAAATATGAAACCTTTTTAGTAGAACCTGTAAATCTGTAGGCAATGGGAGTGAAGTAGCAGCAACAATTTGATTCATTTTTTTACTTTTCCTTGTGACATTACTGGCCCTTTTGCAGTGCATGCTTCATCGTACTCTACAATTTAGAAAACTAAAACCACGTCCGCACTGGCCGAACATTCGTGGCGAACTTGTTCGGCGAACACAAAAAATCAACAAACATTCCTAACAAACAATTTCCGGACATATGATTTACATTCTTAAAGGTTAGCAACGAACAAACAAAAGTTCGGAAGAACTTTGTTCGGCGAACATGTTCGGCCAGTGCGGACGCGGCTTAATAGAATAGGTTTTTGTTCCTTGCAAAATCAATAGAAAGGTGCATTTACCATCGGTTTTGCAAGAAACCGGTAGCTTTCCCAAAGTACCGAGCATGAAGTACAAAGTGCAGAAAGGCCAGTTACATCAACAGGAAAACGCCAGTTGAATGCCTTGAATGAAGAATTTTTTTTTCTCATGAATATTGTGATTAACAGTAATAAAAGAAAATAATACTTTTTATAGCTGTACATTGACAAATTTGTAGTTAAAATACTCAACACAATCTCAATTTTATGCTAATGGGAAAATTTTAAATTCCAATAATGAATAAGGTAGCGTATCTTTATTTTAAGTCAGATTCTCAACAATTTTGGTGAAAAGACTACAGACCAATCCATATTATCCAACGACACCTAAAACTTGAAAATCAATTTAAAGTTGTAGGAGTTATCATTAAAAAAAACTCCTTAGCGTATTAAGTGAAGATTAATTTTTTTGTCAAATTTAGTTTGTATTTGTCCACTGGTAAAATAAAGTTTACATTTTAAATATCTCACCAAATCTACGATTCGATGAACAGTTATCACATCATTTGTCCAGTTCAGTAGAATATTTCCAAAACAATCATTTAGGTCTTGGTGGATGCTAACAATTTTATCCAAGTTCCCAAACATGATTTTCGCTTCTGCCTGCTTTAGTATGGCTCCTCCGGACTGCTTATCCTCAGTAGCAAGTTTTTTTATCTGAAAAATAAAATACATCAAATTTGAAACCGAGTAACCAAATTGTAACACTATTGAGAGACTATCTCCAAGTGTATTATTGTGTTATTCATACAACAGCCATGGTTTAAGTCAAAAAGTAAATATTATTATACTAGCAGAAACCCGGCGCATGTTGCTGTGCTCAAATTAAGTTGTTTACAGAAATGAAGCTATTTTATTAGTTTTTTAATATATAACAAAAAAGTCAATGGAATAGAAATTAAGTATATCAATTTATTGTAAGGCCAAAAGATAAACAATCATTTTTGTCTTTTGATTTGGTGGATAAATGTAAAAATTTTCAGGCGTACTAACTCGTAAGCACACTACGTATAACTGGCCGTGCGAAAAACTGACATTTTCCAAATTTAAACCCGGAATAGTCAAAGATTGCCCTTGTACCTTATTGATCTTAATTGCAAATGCAAGAGCACCTATAGGCACGTCCATGTTAAATTTCAACCCTGGTGGCCCTAAAGTAATTTTGAAGTCCAGTGGGACAGAGACCTAAAAAGCTTCAAAAACTATATTTGCTAAACCGTTTCTTAGTGAGTACCGATGAGTAAAGAGAATCGTCCATGAAATTTCAACCCCGGTGGCTCTAAAGTAATTGAAGTCCAGGGGGGCCGAGCCCTAAAGTGCTTAAAAAACTATATTTGCAATACCATTTCTTAGTTCTTATTTGGAAGGAGTTTCTGATCGACAGGGCATATTACAGTATCCATCACTTACTTGACCAGAGCAATAAATTATTCTCTATTTGTTTTATTTTTAATTTTTTGCTTGTGTATGTATAGTCAATTTTTATGTAAAGAGTTGAATAGTAAAAAACTATATTTACAAACCCTTTTCCTAGTGAGTACCTTTGAGCAAAGAAAATAATCCATTATAATCCAATTTCAACCCGTGGCCCTTAATTTCGAAGTCCAGTGGGGAAGAGCCCTAAAGTGTTAAAAAAACTACACTTGCAAAACCGTTTCTTGGTGAGTAACTATGATCTATTTACAGAAGTATTTGGAATACTATGGAATATTATTTACTCATAATTATGAAGTAAATCCATAAGTAAGCCATGTTATATATTCTTATGGGAAATCAACACGACCCCGTAACTCGCTTATTATATACCTTAACTTGCTCAAATTTTATATGACATTCACCAAGTAGAGTTTAACTTATATTTGCTTTGCTTACAAAACTAATCACACATTACAACACTTGGCAGCAAACCTACATACCCATGACCCCCATAGGGCCCCATGGGTTTTATGAGCAAAATAAAAAAAAAACATAAATTTATACAATTTAATTTATACCTGCACTGGGAGGGGATTTGCTTACACTACCCCATTGGCAGCAAACCTACATTGTCATTTCTATATATATTTTTTTTTAATATAAAAAAAAAACTACTGAATTCCATTACAAATTCACTGAGTATGCGGCTGCAATTGGGGTACAATTTAGGTTTATTGTACTTTAAGTTAATTTGAATACTTAAATAGAAAATGCTAAAAGATTTAGGTTATAATATTGAAATTCACATTAGTAGGGCAGATTTTGATATTAATTTTTGTAGTGAAAGATAAATTTATATTGAACTGCAATTTATATCGAAGCTAAAAGATAAATATAAGTGGAATGTATAAAGTAAGTAATGAATTCACTTCACAGCTACAAAAAACTCCTTTTTCTTTGACCCTAAAATCATTTGAAAAAGACCTCCACAGTTTGAAGTATTAATACTCACATTCAACAACTGTTTCAGGCACCTCAAGTAGTTCTTTTCTTTTAAATGCAGGTCTTCAAAAGCATATTTCCGCTTCACATCTTGAGTTTCTTTTTTAGCAGTATCAGACAATAATTTATCTGAGAAGTAATATATTATGTCAGAAGATATTGTCATTACAATTTTTTTTATATCCCTAAAGCAGGCATCCTTACTACGATGCCCGCATGCGGAGTGTTAAGAATTAAAATAAAATTTAAGAGTTATGAAAAACATTTTATGGAAAAATTACAAAATACTTTATAAACTTATATTTCCTAAATAAGTGTAATGAAAATCCATCAAATGACAAATTTTCTAACTAAATTGACCGTGTTCAAAAATTGGTTTTGATTGGTTTTTTGCATCTACTGTACTTATGTGTGGGAATCTAAATTCAGTAGAATGAAGTTCATAAAAACCAATCCCCTATAGATGAGTGAGAATTTTGAAAACATTTTGAGAATTTCAGTTTGTTCCCGACCTGCTAATATAGATGCCATATTATAGAGCTGTGAAAAGATTTGCACCTTGACTTCAAAGAATCCTGGAGTCAACTTATTACTGTAGTTTATTTTATTGATGTAATAAACTTATGTTAGACTCAAGTTTTGTAAGTAGTTTAACTTATTTTTCAAATGATAGAGTTCCATCACAATCTTTCTTCAATAAAATATCATGAAAAATTTTAACTTTTCTAAAAATAAGGATGATCAAGACTAAACAATTCCAAAAATGAGTGATGAGAACAATTAAAACAAGAATTTATTATTGCAACCCTTTTGCGTCATGAATTAATAATATATTCTCAAAACAGGATCTGAGCTAGGAACTTGATTTTTGTATAGAACTGCTCAACAGTATACATTGCTTTTTTACTCTGATCCTGTATTTTCCTGGACAGTGTTACTGTGCTAGGGTGGAGATTGCAAATCAAGGCTGGTTTTAGGATGGAGAAGATATTTACAAAACAACAAACATGTCAAAACAATGATACATTATTAATAGTAGCCGTATTCAAGAATCAATTTACATTTATTTCATGTCATGGTAGAAAACAGGTCTTAAGTTTTCCGTAGAAAAATTATTTTAATTGCTATTGTAACTGAGGTTAAAATTTTACAAACAGTTTAATTCAACAAGGAGTAAAAAACAACTTACCCTCATTAGCGAGTGAAGCTTTAAATGTTGAACATCGCACCTTGCGTTTTTCACTTATTTCATCGGCATCCATTACAGCCCATAGTGATTTTCTGATTTCTTTTGTCTGTACCAAAGAAAAAATCCCTGATTTTATACATTATATTTCATATTATCAAACATTAAAAAAATATGTTAAATTTTTTTAGGATATCATTGGGGACATTTTTCGTTGCTGGGATTAAAGTTAAACATACATAACAAGTTACATGATGGTTTTGCATCTGGAATTTGACCTATTTTGGAGGACCTATTTACCCTAATTGACCCATTTATTCTTTAGGTATGAGAACCTAGATGATAAGAAAGAAAGTTTTATATTTTTAGTCAGTTTTCATTTTAGCTTTTGAAAATTCTTACTGTAGTTTTTATTGTATTTTCATTGTGTGTTAACTATTATTAAGAGGAATAATAGTTAACATACGTTTTTCCATATTCCTTTTCCATATTTATACTCCTATACGGCCTGAGATGAAGCCATGTTGCTCACTAATCTTGACGTAATTTTGATGAAGATGATTTCGCAGTCTATTCAGTACAACTCTCTGATATATATATATATATATATACATAAAAAATAAATTAATATATATACTCGTGAAACTTACCGAAAAGCAAAGATGTTGATCTTCATTAACACGCTGATTTTGTTCAACAGATAATGTATACCAAGATTCATTGACAACATAAGAAATATGTAGAGGAATGTCATTGAAATTTACATGTCTTGCTATATCACCTGATAATACCTAAAATAAGAAAGAACCATCAGTCATGAGTTAGAGAAATACATTGTAGTTAACAGTAAGTTCCACGAGTGAGACAGCAAAAGGATCAGATCCATCCAGTGGCGGCTCACTCATCAAAACTTCCAGATGATGCCCCTCCAAATAATTTGATCACATATTGAAAATATTGCCCATCTAAATGCATGTAATTTATCATCTGTCTAGATATTGTAACTAGGTATACAATGCAGTTGTCTGTTTGCAATATTGAGCGGAGCGACTATTTTTAAAATCAATAATACCCCCGTCGCAGCAGACCTGCGTACTCAGCGAATTTCCAAACGATCTTGAAATATTTTATTTTTCCCATAAACACCATAGGAATGGGTTATATGTAGGTGTATAATATGTAGGTTTGCTGCCTTGGGATGTTGTTAGAAAATATTTGTTTTGTTAGGAAATGTGATAGTTACGTTAGGTAAATGTCAAACTGTATCAATAATCACCACTTTTTAATTTTCCCCATAAACCCCATGGCTCACCCCCAGGTTATGTAGGTTGGCCACCATATGGGTGTTGTAAGCAAATATCAGTTAAATCCTACCTATTGAATGTACATACCAAATATTATCAAGTTATGGTGTTCTTTTCATTTTCCCCATAAACCCCATAGGGGTGAACTACGTAGGTTTGCCGCCATATGGGTGTTGTAAACAAATATCAGTTGAACCCTACGAAATGAATGTACATACCAAATTTTACCAAGTTATCTATATATTAATACGCAAGCATGTTTCATTTCCTCCTTTTTTCTCAGCTCGTATGCATCGTAGGATAAATCCGCGCATACCATTAGAAATGTATAGTCCTGTAGATGAGCAGAATCAGATTCTAATTCACATCAGACTCCCGGGCTACGCCCCACAGGCTTTCAAAGTTCCAATGTTTATCTTATGGAGAAAGGAGAATTGAATGAATCATAAGACAGCTGTTGTAAATACAACTGCTAAAAAATTGGAAAAACAGATGATTTCATTCTAAAATGTTTTTAAGCTTCTTGAGTCCAGATCAACTGAAATTTTGATCGAATTTCGATCAGGAGGCGATCTCTAGTTCCAATAAATAAGCGAGATATAGGGTTTCGTTGATTTCCCATAACATTAACATGGAAAAACATTTTTGGCTTTTCTCCGTAACCTGTTAAGCCAAGTTAAAAATTCAAAATTCTAAATTGTTTTTTTAAGCTCTTATATAATGGTTTTAGTTAAAATTGTTGAATTTTAAAAATGATGCTCCAAAAATTCCAAAAACCCATTTTGACCCTTTTGAAACCCCGTAAAACCCCGTTCCGATAACCCGATCATGCTGTTTCGCGAACTCATAAAAGTAGACCTAGTCTTACACCTTCATACCAAATTTCATCAAAATCAGAGGTCCCCTTCAAAAGTTATCAGTACCACGGACACACACACACACACACACACAAATATATATATATATATAAGTAGATAGTATCATGTTGGTTCTAGGACACTTTTGGAGACAATCAAAAATCAAACAAATTTCACAGATTTTTAATACAATTATGCAATATTTTTGCCACTTTTTGGCCAATTTTCAGCTTTTGTCAAATTGTCGTAAAAAATATGTAAATTTAATGAAATTTTCAACAAATATGCCTAAATTTTCATAAAATTTCCTACAAAATAAAATTTTTTAAAAACAAGTAAAATTTGACTAAAATAGTATCCAAAATGAATAGAGTTTTATGGAATTTTCAGTGAACAAAATTAATGTTCAAAATGGATAAATATAGCAAAAACTAAGTTAAGTGTGCATGGTATGCACGCTTTGAATATTACTGATTTATGATAAATTAAAGTTGTTGAAAAATGTGAACAAAATCAATGTTCAAAATGGATAAATATAACAAAAACTAAGTTCAGTGTGCATGCCATGCACGCTTCAAATGTATTTATTTTTAAATAAAATTTTAAAATTATTATTCTATAACTAATTTATTTCAGTAATATCATTTTTGATTATATTATATTCAAGTAATTTTTCAGATACAATAATAATATAACAATTTGTTTTACTAGTAGCTACTATATCATAATCAAAATCTGCATTAATAATAATATCATTTTTTGAACTTGAAATATTTGTTGGATTTTTTGTAGTATCAATTACATAAATTGGTCTATTTTCTAGAAATTCTGTTGGACTATAATACATTTTACTACTAATATAATAAACTTTTTTATAATCTTGATACATTTCATACATAATTCTAAATTTTTCATTGTATATATCAAAGTTTTCCAATTCATCGGGGTAATAATGACCATTTAGTTTTACTCTTATATTTTTTACATACATACTATCAAATTTAGAAGTATCATATAACTGATCATTTGTTCTTGATTTTTGAAATCCAATTATAATAAATTTTGGATTATTAATATTTCTATAGATATTTGTTATATCCAAATTTAAATTCTTTCCTGTAATATTTTTTTGTTCAATGCATTGCCAATGATTAAAATGAAAATTTACTTTTTCAAATTTGCTTAGTTCATTAATTAATTGAATTTTACTTGTTGTTTTGTATTCAATTATAGGAGCTCTAATAAAAAATTCATCAATTGTTATTTTACCTTCAGTTGGTAATGTAGCATTATCATAAGTTCCATCAGCCTTTTTAGTTTTCCATCTAAAAATTGCATCATTATCTTCTGATCTAATAAATGTTATATTAAAACCTCCTTTGTATATTGGAATATTTACATTTTCAAAAAATCCTAATCCAAAATGAGATAAATTACCAATTGCTTCAAATTTATTTTTAAAACTTGATTCAAAACCATTATTTATTTGATTTATTTCTGAATTTGAATAAGTTATAGTACCTTTAATTGTACTTAATAGACCAGGATATTCAATTTCATCAATCAATTTATTATGTTTTCTAACTTCAATTTTTTAAAATAAAAATGGAACAAAATTATCAATTAATTTTATATTAGCACCATTATCATATGCATTTCCATCAGATTTAGTTAATTTACCAGATATATAAAATTGAAATTTAGAAGTACAAAATCCATCTCCAAAATCTATATTAAATTCAGTTTTTTTATTAGGTTCATTTAAATGTAATTTAGATAATGGATAGAAATTTTTGTATTCAGCTCTTTCAATATCATTTACATATTTTTTGTAATCAGCCATTTATTAAGGATAAATTTTTTAAATCAAAAGCTTTTTTAAAAGAAGTAAAATTTTTATAATTTTATGATGTCAAATTTTATAATTTTTATGTATCAATTTCATTTTTACTTTTAAAATATTCAATTTCAGTAGCATGATCAAGTATAAATTTTGCTGATATTTTTTGATGTTCTAAAATTAATTCCCAATTTAATGTAAATGCATAATCATGAATAAAATATTCAGTTAAATCTTGATATTTACAAATCAGATCAATATAATCTTTTAATTGATAATTTATGAATTCAGTAATAAAATCTACAGTTAAATTTTGATATTGAGCAATTTTTTGCCAATTTAATTTATTTTGAAACAATCTCATCATATTAATACTCAATTCATATTTTTCAGAAATATCATCCCAATCTTTGTTTAACTTTGTTTAGTTGATTTTGGTTTCTGATAATGAATAAATCAAATGAACTGTATAGATCCATTTATTAGGGAGAAATTTTTGTAAAACAACTTTTCTTTGAATTACAAATACAACATTTTGCTTTAATTATATTTATATTTTTCAATTTTATTATCTGAATATCTTTAGAATTAGTTTTTTGTTTACATTTAAGACAATAAATCAACTCCATTTATATAAAATAATTATTGTAATTTATCTATATCATCTTTAATTAGTATTATTTCAGCATTTAATTCTTTTATGGATTCATTGACTCCATCAAATAGAAATTTTAGTTCTTTTTCTAATTTTTCTTCTAAATTTTCAACATATTTTCCAATATTAATTAAAAAGTCTGTAATTTTATTTGAATCTTTTTTAGTTTCTGAATGATCATTACCAATTTTAATAATTGAATCTAAAACTTCATCTAATTCTGATTTTATTACAACATCATATTTATTTATACTTGGTTTAACATTAACAATTCTTTTACCACTAATATTTATATAATTTTTTGATAAACCAATAGCATTTACTAGATTTTCAGTCTTTTTTACATGACTTTTAAAAGTTTTACTAAAATTATTAAAAAATATATTTAATTTAGAATTTACATAATCTTCTTTAATATTAATTGGATGTTTTTTCTGTCTTCCAAACAGATCAAATATATTTTGTGAATCCATATTTATTAAGGATTAATTTATTTATTATGTTATCAAATTTTTATTTTTATTTAATTCATTTAATATAAAAATACATAAATGACCACAAATTGGTGGATCATTATAATTTTGAATTTGATTATCATTATAAAATATATTATCTTTTCCTAGATATTTAACTAATTCTATTGGTGGTTTATTAACTATATTTCCATATGAATCAAAATAATATTTAATTTTATCTTTTTTATAATAACAAACCCAATGAGTTCCATTTCCATCAAATGAATCTAAACTTATAATTCCACATTCAAATTTATTAACTTTATTAGGTAATATATCTCTCATAAATACACCTCTAAAATATTTTATATTTTTACATAATTTTTCTAATTCACCTAATGTTAATGGTTCAAAATTTTTTTATAATTTTGTTTCATATATTTTAATGTTTTTTTATCTAAACCAGATCCTTCTACATTTTTTAATTCATGATCTAACCAATCAACAAAATTTCTAAATTTAGGAATTATAGATTCTTTTACTACTTTTGCTCCTTTTCTAACATTTGGTGTATAATTTTTAACTATAGGTATATTATCAGCAAAATCTAAAATTTCTTTTAGTAATCCACCATTTTTTATTTCTTTTAATTGATTATATAAAAATTCAAATCTTAATCCTTTATTTAATTTTTTATGTTTATTTAGTTTATTTATTTGTCTTTTAGATAATAATATAATATCTTTTCCATTTTCATTAAATTGATCAATATTAAATTGAATTATAACTGATCTTTTATTTTTAAATGCTAATTTTATTTTTGATTTTTGATTATCTGTCAAGTTTATATTTGTTTTTTCCATTTATAAAGAAAAAAATTTATAGTTTTTTATAATATAGATTAACATAATTAATTTTATTAAAATTTTAATCCTACTTCTAAACCCATACAAAATTTTCTTTTCATCCACATAGCACCTGATGTTGGTAATGCAATTAATCTTTCACCAATTCCATGATTATTTGATGTTACTATATCCCATGCTTTATCTTGTAAAATTTTATCAGCTATTTCATTTCTAGATTTTGTATCTTTATGATCTCTATAAAATAAATCATGTTCTTTAGCAGCTTTATCTAAATCATTTATTCCAGGATCACTTTTTTTTATTCTTTTATTTAATTTAGTTCCAGGCCCTAGATATTGATAACCAGGTACATGTAATTCAAAAGGTAAATTATTTATAACATCATTTAAAATACCTGATCCATCTTTTAATAATGGTGATGAAATATTTGCCAAAATTCTTTTTAAATACTTAATTCCTTCAGGTTTTTCAATTAATTCATCTAATTTATTTGATATAAAGTCTTTAATTGCTTTCTTTTCATTTAAAAAATTATTATTACCAGCTTTTTCTTGTGCATATATATAATTAATAATATTATCTAATTTATTTAAATCATCTATAAATCTATATTCAATTTTATTTTCTGTATATTGTCTGATTCCTGAACCTTCAATTTCACCTTTTAATTCCCAAATATGTTTAATTAAATTAATATATTTATCACCTTTACTAGATTTTGGTTTCTTACTATTTGGATCATTATTTTTATAAATTGAATTAGTTTCCCATAAAATCTTTGAATAATTATTTAAATCATCTTGTGTATATAAATTATTATCTGGTTTCTTTTCATAAGTTAACAATCTCCATAATCCATGTGTTCCATTATATTTTTTATCATCAATTATTAAATCATCATTATCAATTACAGTTATTTTATCACCAATCATAAATGATTTTTTATGTTTATTCCAATATAAACCAAATTTATCATCTTTTGTTCTTGGTAAATATTTTTGTGCTAATGGACCAATAATTTTATCTAATGTTTGAGGTGAAATTAAATTTGGGTCAATAAATGTCGATTCTTCTTGAATTATTGGTTGTCTGATTGGTCTAAATGGAGTACTTGAAGGTAAATTTAATTCTTCAGTTTCTGGTATTGACATATTAGCAAAATTATTAACAACAGGTACCAATTCCATTAGGTTTTTATTTTCATTTAAGACTTCACCAATTTTATTTTCAACTTTACCAATTGCTGATGTTATAGGTTCATATGCTTTTTGTTTAATTTTTTCATAATTATCTTCAATTTTAATTTGATTTTTAAATTCTTTTATTAATTTTTTCTCAATATCATCTAATTTTTTAGCTTCATTAACAGATATTTTATCCATTTATTACAAAGAAAAATTTAGGTTCAAAACAAATCATGTTAACATAAACACAAATCATGTTAACATAAACACAAATCATATTAACACAAAACACAAATCATGTTGACACAAACACAAATTATGTTAACATAAAAACAAATCATGTTAACACAAAACACAAATCATGTTAACACAAACACAAATTATGTTAACATAAAAACAAATCATGTTAACACAAAACACAAATCATGTTAACACAAACACAAATCATGTTAACATAAACACTAATTATGTTAAACACAATTCATTTTACTTTATTTCTGTAATTTTCATTAAATATATAAATACTAATGAAATAAATAATACTAATAAAATAAATATTCTATCAATTATTGAATCAAACATACAACAAGCCATTATCATTATTTAATATCAGAAAAATTTTTCATATATTTTCCATCATTTGATTTTTTCAATAAATTAATAGTTAAAAATCCATAGTCTTCTTTCCAACAATCATTACAAATAGTTTTAAATTTATCAAATTTCATATCTGATCCAACAAAATTATTATATATTTTTTCATATAATGTTCATTTTGTTTAAAAATGCATAACATATTTAAATTATTTCTAATTAATTGCATATCAACTTTTGAATAACATTGTGATAAATAAATACATGATATATTTTTATGTCTACCCATTATAAAATATTCTTTAATTTTATCTTGTTTTTCTAAAATACAATCATCAAAAACTACTAATGAATTTGGTTTACATTTATTTAGTGGAATCATATCATCACATGAAAAATAAGAAATTTGTTTAATAATATTTGATTCTATATTTTTAAATCTTTTTTGTAATAATTTATAAGATGGTTGTTCTAATGATTTACTAAAAATATATAAATTTGAATATGGAATTAATCTTTTGTAAATAAAATTTAATAATAATGTAGTTTTACCAGATCCACTTGTTCCTATAATTAATAATCTAATAGGTTGATCATTTTTATTATTTTTATCATATGATTCTAATTTTATATTGTCTTTTTTTTCTAAAAATTTCTCCATTTAAATAAGATGAAATTATTTAAAATAATTGGTCATTCATCCAAACTAGAATTAAGATTAGAACATCCAATACATTTAGATGGAAAATATAGTATTGGTTTAAGTGGATTTTATTCAGATAATTTTATATCAAATATACCAAATGATTATAAAAACTGTTATGGATATTCTATTAAAGATGAAGATGATAAAATTATAGATCAATATTTTGATATAAATAAAGGAAATTATACAATTGAAGAAATAAAAAATATTTTTATTAATAGTTTAAAAGAATTTAAAAAGAAAATTAATAAATTTGATGAAAATGATTTTATATTGAAAAGTGATGGACCATATATTATAATAAAATCTCCTGTTAAAATTATAGTAACAACAATTATAATTGATTTATTAGGGTTAAATAATAAAATAATTGAACCAAATGTATTAACAAAAGGAATAAAACTACCAAAAATTAGACCTTTTGATGTTATTGAAATACATTGTAATTTAGTTGATCCTAGTTATGAAAATCATAAAGATCATTCACATTTACATAAAGAATCAGAAATTCTATATTCATTTTATCCAAATGTTGAATATGGATCAAAAATTAGTGAAAACCCAAATGAAATTGATTACATTCCTTTAAAAAATATAAATAAAATTCAAAATATTGTAATATCTATTCAAGATAGTGATGGAAATCTAATAAATAATGAAAATATTAAAAGTATTGTATATTTAAGATTAAAACAAAATTTGTAATATAAAATTTGTCTACATAAATAATAAAACAATTGATTTAATTACAATAATTTTATATTTAATAATAAATTAATTGTATTTAGTAAACAAAATAATCCTTGGTTTAAAGTAAAAGATATTTGTAATATTTTAAAATATAAAAATTCTAGAAAAGTTTTAATTGATAATGTAAAAGAAAAATATATAAAACTTTAAAAATATCAAGTGTAATCAACAGTTACACTTACATAATGATGATAAATTAATTTACATAAAAATTATAGATGTCACAAATTATGACACCCTAGAAATTGATGTACAAACATGTTTTCAGATGCCCTAAAACAGGGCGTCAATAAAATAGATATTAAAACAATATTTATTAATGAATCTGGTTTATATTTATTAATTTTAAAATCAAAAAAGGTAGATAAACAATAAGGATAGTTGATGATAAATTAAAATTTATAGATATTTTTAGAGGGGACAATTTGTCCCCCTATCATATAATAAAAAACATACAAAACTTATTAAAATTAGGTAGGACCCAAAATGGGTCCCATATAAATTATAATATTTATTTTTAAAATTTTTAAAGGAGGTAACCTTATCATACAATAAAAACTTAAGGGTAACAAAACGTTACCCTTCTTAAACATTCAAAAATATTCATAAATATAATAAATTATATACAAATTTGAGACCCGTCTTAAAGACGGGTCTTACTTATAATGATAATAAAGTAAAATTTATAGATATTTTTAGGTAAGATATTCAATAAATTATTGAATATATTTAAATTTATTAAAGAAAATATTTAAAAATATACATAAAATTATAGTATAAATTCAATATCATATGGTTATAAATTATTAATATAATTTTGATCATTTTCTTTAAAACTTTCTTTATCATAATTTTTTATTATATTTATAAATGGTTCTATTATAAAATTAAACTTATAATGATATACAAAATAATTTTTATATTTAAAAAGATATATTAAAAATGTATTTGATACTTTAGTTTTAAATAAATATAATTTTATATCAAAATCATTATTTATTAATTCTTTTGGAACAATTAAAATTTCCATTTATTTATAATTATTTTTATACCCCCAAGGTAATGTATCAATTTTATTTTCACAAATAAATCTTTTGTCATCTCTATTACTTAAAGCTAATTTATTTATTGTAATTGTATATAGTTCATGTTTAAAACTTCTAATACAAGTCATTTCTCTATATTGTTCTTGATCATCTAATAAAAATTTCTTAAAATCATCCATATGTAATGTTTTATCAACAACACTTTTCTTAATTTCTTTACATTTTACAGGATTTTTATTATTAAATTCATAACTATATAATTTTGATCTTAAACCACAATATTCTTCTAATATTTCACCATTTAACTCATCTTTAAATTTACCAATTATTTTTTTATTCTTTTCACTATAGCATTCATGTTCTTTCTTATAATCACTTGTATCAAATTCATTAATATTTTCTTTAATAATTTTATATGGATCCTTTTTAAATTCTATAAAATAACTGTCTGTGTCCATATATAATAACCTTATATTTGGATCAAACTTCTTTAATTTTTCATAATAAAATTGATACATATGTAATTTTGATAAATCAAGTACTGAAAATCCTATATAGATTGGTTTATCAAACTTAACCTTTTCTTTTATCATATGTGAAGCAATACAGTCTTTATCAAATATACTAAATGTTTTAAAATTAGGTTTTTTTGCTTGTTTTAATGAAAACTTTTCATCGCTTAATTTAATATCACATCTATTTCTAACATTTTCCATAGTTTTTCCAAAAACACTATTATTCATCAATTTAAAAAAGTCTTTTTCAAAATCTGATGTTGATTTGGATCTTAATTTAGTATTTAATTCAATATATTTTTTTCATATAATCATCTTGATCAAATGCTATAACTCTATTAACTTTCTTTAATTTTAATCCTTTTTGTAGATAATATTTTAAAGTTTCTTGAATGAATAACATAATCTTTCTTATCAAATAATGTTGTACAAAGCTTATTATTATAATGTTCAGGTGCTAATGGTAAATCTTTATGATTATCATGTAATTCAATAGGATATTCTAAATCAACATCTAATATATATCCATATTCAGCATTTTCATCTAATTCTAATATTGTTTCTTCCCATTCATTTAATGTATATGTATTAGGATTCATCCATGTTATATCTTTATAAGGTAATTTTTGACTTAAAGCCCATCCATATAAATTATTTGCATCTATATATAACATATAATTTTCAGGTTTTGTTTTATCATAATTTTTTGTATATTTATTGTTTGCTTTACAATATCTAGTTATACATTGTGAAATACCACCTCTAATACCTTTTTCAATCATTAAATACATATTATAATCACTTATTAATTCTAGTTTAATTTTTGTTAATTTTAACATAGAATCCCAAGCTAATGATGGTGATGTTAGATAATGTGCTGGATCTAATTGATAATTTTTCAAACAAACAGATCTAAAATTTTCAAATATATCAGCTAATAAAAGAACATCTTGAATATTATATAAATCTGAATAATTACCTAATGTTTTTACTTTTAATTTATTCCAAAATTTTATATAATGTTTATAATCATCATCACTTATATTTTCATTAGTTAAACAACTATAAAATTGATCTTTTTCTAATATTTTATCATAGCTTAATTTTTCAACATTATCAATAAATTCATATGGAAATACACCTTTAGAAGTTAATATTTTTAAAGTTTCATTATCATATTCAATTATATCATTTTCTTTTATAAATTTATTTATATGCTTAAATTCTTTAAGATTTTTAGCTAATTTTTCAATTGATGTAGCCATAAATCTAAATGTATCTACAAATGAGAATTTTATAAATTTTCTAGGTTTAAAATATAGTTCACCTTCAAATTCATAACCATAACCAGAATTTACTGAATAGTTTATATATTTTTCATCTGTATTGGCTAACAAATCAATTTTACCATATTTTTTAGCTAATTCTTTTATAAACAAATGTGTATCATAATTTGAACTATTATGACAGAATATAGGAATATTTTGAGGGAATTTTAGATTTAAATTACAATTTAAATGTGCAGCACCCCTAAATTTTCCTGTTAAATGGCAATGATCTCTTACTTTTATTCTTTTATCATTATCAAAACCAATTTTTTCACAAATATGACAAATATTTGTTTTCTGATAATTAATTTCTTCTTCATTAGTTAAATTCATAGGCTTTTTATTTTTTGAATTATATTTTTTAGCTATATATTTTGAAGTTTCATCTAAATATTCAAATAATTTATTTGGTACATTTATTAATTCCTCTTCAGTTATTGCTCTATAACAAATAGGTTTATACATTTTATTAGTTACTCTAGATACTAAATAGATTGTAAATCCATATGGTTTATGCTTTTGAATTTTATTTGTATATGAGCAATTTGGATTATTTTTACAATTATCAATCTTTTCTAATATACTTTCAAAATCCATATAAATTACATATGGATGTTCAAACTTTTTATAATAATTTTTAAAACTTACAGTTTGACCTTTAAATGGCATTATAGGTCTACAAGGTTCTAATAATTTACATATTTTCTAAATGATTATTCAAGTCTTTGTTTTTGTAGAAATGAGTTAAACATCTTCTACAAATATATTTTTTATTTGTATTTTTTTGTGTTAATTGCTTAGATACTAACTTACTTAAATCTGTAATCAATATATAATGAGAATTATTACCAATTTTATAATATAATAAATCAATTTCTAGTTTTGTATTATAATGTTCAGATATTTGTAATGGCACTATTTTTTCATCTTCATCAATTCTATAAATATTTATTGACATTGATGGATAGTTATATTTAGAATCAAATGATCTTTTTTCAAATAATTTAATATCTTTCAATGTTATTGGATAATCAAAACCTTTAAAAATATCATCATTTATATATTTTTGATATTGTTTAACTCTTTCAGCATGTTTGTTTGGTTTATCAATAGTACATCTAATTGCATAAATAAAACAACATTCATCTTTATTTTTAAAATTTACACAACATTTTTTATTCTTAATTTTATTTGGTAATTCTATATATGATCCAGCATTTAATGAATTATTTTTAGATAATTTTAGATTTAGTTCAACACATCTTTTTAATGACCAACCAGAGCCTTTTGATGGTTGATTTAGTTGTTCTCTAACTATTAATTTCTTAAATTGATCATCAATAAAATCATCTATATTTAAAATATCTGAACTTTTTATACAAAAATACATATTACTATTTTGAATTTCACCATTTATTAATTTTCTTTCATATTCACATTCTAAAGCCATCTGTCCTTTAATATTTTTGAGTTTTTGTTTTTCTATCAATTTTTTTATTTCATTTCTTTGAGTTTCTAAATAATCATTAATATCTAAATAAGATACGCATCATTTGAATTTGTTAAAATATAATCTTGAAAATATCCTTTTAATGACGAAGCTTCTTGAATATTTATTATATTTTCTTTTGGAATTGGTTTATTTTTAAAATAATCATTTAATAATCCAATCAATTCTCTCCTAGTTTTATTAACAATTTTAATACTATTTTTAATTGCTAAATTTTCAATATATTTTAATGATCTATATTCTAAATTATTTGGATTTTCTTTAATTTTGTTTAATCTTTAATTAGTTCATCTCTAGATAAATTTTCATAATTTTTAACAGATAATTTTTTGCAATTCCATTTAATTTTTCTATATTAAATAATGAATAATTTGTAAGATCAAATGTTTCTTTAATATTTGTTAATTCATCTAAAGTTTTATTTTTATAATTATATATATTATTATTTTTACACCAATGTTTTAATTCAAATATTTTATTATCATATTTTTGTTTATTTAATAAATGTTTAGTTGAGTTATAATGTCTATCATAATTTTTATATAATATATTTTTATTACAATAAGGACAATTAATATTTTTATTTGTTCGTTCCATTTATTAGAAATAATTTTTACTTAGAAATAAAACTCTTAAAAATATAAGAAGTTTTTCCACTTTTTTCTAGGTAATTTATAGTTTAAATTGTATTTTTTCAATCAATAGTCAACTTTTCACAAGTTAATTTAAATTTTCTAGAGTATTTTTTCAATAAAATCAATAGTCAACTTTTCACAAGTTAATTTAAGTTTTCTAGAGTATTTTTTCAATAAAATCAATAGTTGACTTTTCATAAGTCAATTTAAAATTTCTATAGTATTTTTTCAATAGAAATCAATAGTTAACTTTTTATAAGTCAATTTAAGTTTTCTATAGTATTTTTTCAATAAAATTTAAACTTTTTTAAAACAAGTAAAATTATTATTTTTATCATATTTTTAAATTTTCTAGTTTTGTTATATTTTTGTCATGAATTTTAGTTTATAAATGTCTTAAATAATTATTAGTCCATTTAATATTTCTTCCACATTCACAAAATTGTGGTTTTAAAAACATTTCTCTAATACATTGTATACAAATTGTATTTTTTCTATCTTTACTATAATGATAATTATTAAAATTTGAAATATCTTTAATTTCTTTACATTTATGACATTGTTTTTCATTTAATTAAATAACTTTAATACTATCATATAATTTTTTATAATACACATCCTTGCATTCTTCACAATAATAATATAACCCATCTTTAGTATTTTTGTCTTTATAAAATTTAGATATATCTTTATATAATTTATACCTTAAACATATCTTTTCCATTTATATAAAATAAAATTTACAAATTGGTTTTTTTCAATTCATATTCATAAAAATTTCCAATAATATCTTCATTATTTTGATCTTTTATACTATATGTAACTGGATTTGTATTATTAATTTTAGAAATTATAAATATTTCTCTAGACCAATTATTTTTATATTTATTAGAAAATGTTGATTTTTTATTTCCAATTCTAACTCTATCATTTATTTTAAATTTTGATTTGGTTATTATTTTTGATGGTTTATATTTAAAAACAGTATCTAATAAATCCTTTTCATTATTTTTATTTACTTCAATTGGTTTCATTTTAATTGTTGAATGATATGAGTTATTATATTCTTTAACAATTTTTGGTAAAATATTTATCCATCTATAATTTTTATTAATTTCAAATTGTATTTTCATTTTGTGTTCTATTATACCTTTCTATTATACTTGATTTTTCTTCATTTTCTGTATGATACAATTTAATATCATATTTATTTAATATTTCATTAAAATCTTTATTGATAAATTCTAATCCTTTATCTGTATGTAAAAGATTAGGTGATTTATGATTAATTTTAATTGCATCCTTAATTATTTCTTCAAAAGCTTTAGAAACTGTTTTTCCATCTTTTTTCTTTAATGGTTTTGACCAAACATATTTTGAGAAAATATCTATAACATTTAACATATATTTATAACCATCATTTTCTTTTTCATAATTTTTCATTATAATTAAATCTGCTGCCCATAAATCATCAATACCTAATGTAATTATTTTTCTTTTTAGAAATTTCTTTCTAATTGGAGCATGAATTTCATTTGCTTCAGTTATTTGTTCATTTTTAGTTAATTCTTTTTTAATTATAGGTTTAACTTCTTTTTTCAAAATTTTACTTTTATTTGTTTTACAAATTGAACATTTAGTAGCAATTCTATATAATCCATTTTTCATTTCAACAATTTGTGGATTAATATTTTTAGTTTTTTTCTTACATTTGTGACAATGAATTGGTTCATTCATTTATGTATAATTTTTTTTAATAAATGGATATGTGTTATAGATGTCATAATCAAACTAATATTACTATTATTGGAAATTGTGTAGGATGTAATATATGTAAAAGAATTATTTATGAAAAAAGATTAAGAGAAAAAGTAATAAGAATAAACATCTTAAACATATTTTAAAAGAATTTAACCATTTTCAACCATATAAAACACAACAATTAATTAATGAATTATATATTTTATGTATTTCCAATCATTTTGAAATAACACCTAAGAATATAAAATTATTTTTAAAACAAAGGAATTGTACAAATTGGATATTTTACTATCAATTTTTAAACAAAATATACAATATTGATTTTGAATTGAATAATGAAGATAGAGAAAAAATTACACTATTTTTTAATAAATATTTATGTTTTAAGAAAAGTAATATATCATACAAAAAATTATTACCTATGATTTTTAAATACTTAAATATGGATTTTTGTATAAAACCTAATTATGATAATGACTTTTTAACATATCTATCACAAACAAGTTTGTGATATTTTTTCCTATATAAATGGATCTGCTAGAAGAAATTAATAGTATTGGAGAATTAAGATTTAAAGAATATAAACCATTAAAAAGTTTAAATTTAAATAAAAAATATAAAATTGAAAAATTTGAAAGAATTAAAGATAAATATGGATATACTATTATTGTTGAATTAGAAAAATGTAAAGTACATTTACCAAAAAGATTTACTAATGTAATTGATGATAAATCGATTAAAGAATTAAATAAAAAAGATTTACATTTAATTGTCACTGATATTAAGACTTTTGATGATAAAGAAACTGCTTTAGTTAAATTTGAATAAAATTTTATTGATACCTTATAATTTTACTTGTTTTAAAAAAATTCAAATTTTATTGAAAAAATACTACAGAAAACTTAAATTACCTTATGAAAAGTCAACTATTGATTTTATTTAAAAAAATACTTATAAAATGTGATAATTTTACTTGTTTATAAAAAAATTTTATTTTGTAGATAATTTTAGGCATATTTGTTAAAAATTTCATTAAAATTGCATATTTTTTATGACAATTTGACAAAAGCTGAAAATTGACCAAAAAATGGCAAAAATATTGCATAATTGTATTAAAAAACTGTGAAATTTGTTTGATTTTTGATTGTCTCCAAAAGTGTCCTAGAACCAACATGATACTATCTACTTATATACATATACATATATATGAAAATTAACGAACGGTGTTTTTGGCTTCTGGAGACCTTAAAATGAAAAATTAACATGGTCCCGGGCTTAGGTCTTACCATGGCTACTACCGTAATAGCGTATTCCCTATAGAGAAATTTGCTAATAGCAAATGTTTTACAGGTAATTCAAGTGAGCTCGTTTGCTACGCTCACTCGCCATTTGGATCAGCTCATTCGCTACGCTCACTCGCCGTCAATTTCGTTCGTTCGCTGCGCTCACTCACCTTTTGGGTCGGCTCATTCGCTACACACACTCGTCGCCAGATTTAGGTTGTTCGCTGCGCTTACTCGCCACAAGTCTGCAATACTCTAATAATTTTTTACCAGGTTTTCAATTTTACCAGGTTTTCAATTTTTTCGCAGGTTTGCTGCGACGGGGTATTATATGTTTACAAGATATTAAATGGTGTGTCGTCCAAGATTTGCACCTTTTCCCCGTAAACGTGGCATTTCATTCACGTAACAAACCACTAAAATAAACAAAACAACAATTTCACATAAAACTACTGTATTCACAAACAGCTGATAGTAACAGTCTGAAGTTAAATTTGATCCTTATAACAGCTGTATAATCAACACACAGTAAACAAACCAAATAAAATATTTCTCCTATTAAAATAACATGGTAACTTTAAAGCTCTGTAGGGCAGAACCCTTATGTCCGATTTGGACCATTTCAGATTTATACCTTCCCATAGATGGTTACCATGACCGAGCAAAATTTTGTGAATATTACTCCAGCCGTTCAGGAGGTGTACTAGTAAATAAAAAGCCAGAGTAGTATAGGAGTTTCGCTCGTTCCGCTCAATTATCCTAAACTAGCAACTGAACCGGTTGTGGTTAATACAAAGCTCTCTGGAAAAAAATACATACAAAATTGTATAATTTATTGTATACTTCAAAGAAAAAATTAAAAACAACCCCTGTTTTCCATGTATTTCTTTCTTATGAAAAACATGTTTTTTTGTTTTTTTTTCACTGTAAATATAACAAACAGAAAGTTTCATAGTTATTTGCACATCTTAAGGGAGAGAGCTTTCCAACGACATATTATTTAATAAAATCGGTCCAGTAATACTTTTTATTTTTCTGCCTGAAGATTTATATAACTGAATTAATATAACTGAATATAACTAATTTATTTAAGAATATAGAGGAGGCAAACGTCTCAAGATCGACTGGTGGATAACTGTCCGAGTGCTTTTGCATGTTGTCATACGTGAGGTGCAAAGCAAATACAGGGACCTCTCAAATTCTTTAAGCAGTTTTGTGTCTTCTGTTGATTACGTCTCTGTTCACCCCTTACTAAACATTTGCACACTTGTCATTTGTACATTTAAAGGAAAAACATACACAGGTTCAACAAAACATCCAATTTCATTAGTATCTTGAATTGAAATATAAACATTGGTCGTTTGAGATTTTCTTTTGTGCTTAAAATATAATATGCTTTGTTTTTGTTCAATAAAATTTTGATAACTTGCTTGAGAAAAATCAATTAAAATTAACATTAATGTGTATATCATAATATAAGTTATACATCAATGTTGAAATATGACAACACTCTAATACATTTAAGTAGGTACCATTCAGAAAAATAATTAAAAAATTGTAGTAAGTTTAGCAGATTCAGATTGTTTATATTTTAATTGTTATTGTTGATTGTTACACTTACGCTCCTTTCACACATCACGGTTTTGCCCGTACGATTAAAAATCACACGGCAGACATTCCAATAGAATCTTATAAAAACCGTCGCCGTGCCTGTGTGAAAGGTCTCATAAGATTCTATTGGAATGTCCGCCGTGCGATTTTTAATCGTACGGGCAAAACCGTGATGTGTGAAAGGAGCGTTAGGATGCTACAAGCCGTGTTTCAAGTCTAAACTTGAAAATGAAACAGTAGTTACCAAATGTGTACAGAGTGGATCCTCTGGGGTATCGACCTCCGCTCCATAACATTTTGCTTGGTTTTCCAGTAAACGTAACTCTTCTGCGTTGAATCCCTTGAATGCAATTTTAAGTCCAGCAAATGCTTGAACTCTATATTTGTCCTAGAAAAACATTGGATACAGACATCTAATGGTTTTAATGGGCTAGAGAAGTCACCTAGCTGCTTTATCAAAGATGTCCCACAAATTTACTTCTTGCCTAAAATAGCAGGTTTTAATTCATTATATTAAAATCAGAATGTTAAAAAAAGAACTCTTAAACTAGGAGTTTGGTATGCAATTACTCAAGGTTGGAAAGGGTATGCCTGAGCTTAGCTTGAAAAATAAACAGCAAAAAATTCCAAGTTCAGTTATGATTAATTTGAACCATAATTTCTATGAACATTAAATAAACCTGAATCTTGGCATAAAAAACTCTATCCATACAATTTTCCTTTTACATGCTCTCTTAGTCAGTACAAAATTATTAATGCACAGCTTTCAGGATTTTGCGTAACTCTCATTCATTAGTTGAACCCAGCAGGATAGAAAAATATGTAAATTTACCATTATATCAGTGACATTGAAGCGAGTTGTGTGCCTGTGCTTCCAGCAGCACTCCACCCAAGCGGGGGAGAGCACTGGTATATTGAAGGTGTAACAGTAGGTGTAGCCCTTGGCCAGCGTGGTCGTCGTAATCATGTGGGTTGTCTGGAACATGGGTTCCGTTTGGAACCTCCCTCCCATCCATTTAATCAATTTCACCATACGTCTCTGGTGATAACATATGATACATGTTAAAACAACAATGTGCATGTCTATATGGATACAGACAGGGTAACCATTGGGCAGTTGGGTCTAGAACCTCGTTTTAACCTTAATACCACGATATAGAAAAATACAAAGAGTAAATACGTTATTACTGTTGACAATAATAACCTACATATCGGCAATTGCTGACTCCTTTGAGATACAGTCCATGAGGCATCAGAAGAAAATCTGTAATGTAAAGATACATCATGTATGTGTACATCAAACTAAAGATCTCAGTAATAGTGATAAAATCCCACAAACCCGACCTCAAATGTATATCTGAGGTAGAAATGACGGGAAATTAAACTCTAATTTAAAACCAATTTCAAAGTGCAATAATACTCGAAATATTCAAACTTCTGAGGTATAGTTTGTGGCATAATGCTTCGGACTTTTCCATACTGGAAGTATACCCATAAGAAGTATACTGTCAGATATAGAATAAAAGTTTGCTATTGGATCACTTTAAGAAACTCACCCTGTATGGGCGTATTAACCTTAAATTAAGCACGAGATTTATTTAATGTCTCGATATCAAAGTATCAATTAATGGCTTTTATGAACTGTATATTCTTTAATTGAATACTTTAAGGCCAGGATCACAACACAAAGAATCAAAGTGACTTCACAGGAACTGCTCACAAGATTACCAACAGAATATTGTGTTGGTAATCTTTTTGAAGAGATTACAGCGAACAGGCAAGGCAGTATATAGAGGCAACTGCCAGCCCAATAATAATGTTGGTTTTGTCACAAACTACAAAACTTACTTCTAACGACTTCAAATTTAAAATGAAATTTGAATTGAAGCAAATTGAGTTATTAAATTCCAACAGTTAATAAATTTTCATTTGCCAACACCTTTATATATGTAAGTAGACATGAGACTTTTGAGAAAATAAACAATAGGACTATAATCATAGCAAATATGATTCACCATTTGGCAAAGTTAGGGCTGTAGGAATGGCAAAAGCGCGGCACCAGCATAAGGACTTATATGTCTTAAAATAAAATTTGATTCAAAATAAATTAACACCCCAGATAGTTGCCTACCCAATATTTTCATCCTAGAGCTGCCCTATCATCACTGATTGACAATTTTTTTTACCGAAACAAAATCAAGAGAAGTTTGAAAAGTTTCTTGTGATGGCCTCTTAGTCTAACATCATCATACAGTTGCAACACTAACGTGAAGAGTCTTAGGATAAGGATGCTAATAGTCCCTGGTGTGTAGACTCACAACTACTATTTTTTACTGGATTTTAATGTTGGCGGAAGTCTGGATGTTTAGCAGAACAGCTCCGCCTATAAGATAGTGCGCCGGTAAATTTTTCGTTCTGTTCATAAAAATCACATTTTTTCATATTGGAGGTTATTATAAAATCAGAACCATTTGTTTTTTGTTATTATTTTGTGGTTAATCTATTAACATGATTTAAAAAGGAAATAACTAGTTGTGAATAAACCCTAAGAGCGCTAGAGTGTAGTTCCTTTTTCCTGGGCCTTATATTAACTGTGAATTTCATTACAACGATTAAACTTAGATAAAAAATTATGTTACAAGATGTGGAGTAAATTCGTAAAAAAGAATAAACATATATCCATTTCCTCAAATTAATACACTAAATCAGAAAGATGCGCCTAAAGATGTTTCTGTTAATAAATAAGTAAAATTATTTAAGTAAAATGAATGAAAGTAAAGTAATTGTACTAATAAGTAAAATTATTAGTACAATGACAAAGTGCCGCCCCTAAAATTTTGCTTCTATAGGCTCCAGCCTTTTCAGCCTATTTAGAAATACGGCCCTGTAGACTGCTATAAAAGCATTGTTGCCAGGGCTCTTCTCCTGACTCACCAACTGTAATAGCTGATTGCCATTTACTGCAAGTAATACAGTATATATGAATTTGAACGAACTGTGTGTTTATAGCTTCTGGGGACCTCAAAACAAAAAAGTAACATGGTCCCAGGCTTATGTCTTACCATGACTACCACCGTAATAGCATATTCGCTATAGGGAAATTTACTAAAATTTCCCATAAGGAAATTTGCTTAAAAATGCATTTGGTTAGACTTTTTATCATAAACAAAAACTTGTATCTTATGACTATAATAGAAGTAAGTTACTGCAATTCTTGTTGGTGATTGTCATGAAATTCAGCTCTTAAACTAATGTTGTTAATTCACTTGCCATTAAAGGATAATCTTCTGGGCAATTGATGTAAAACACAAACCCATACATAAAATGGCAATAAGTGGGCTTTGGTCTCAGTTCTAAACTAGGATCTTCAGACATTTCTTCTAAAGCTGTCATCCCAAGGATCCTGTGAGAAGAAAATTGTAATTAATTTGTAACCTGACAATTGATCCATGGAGATGCATTCTTTAACACTGATAAAAAATTTTGCTGTAAAATCAGTTTAACCCTGTCAGTGTCAGTTTATTGGTTTTAATTCTTTTTTTTTTTTTTTTTTGCGGTGAGTAACAGAAGCACGTGAACGTCAACTTTCAAATTCCCTGGTGGATTCAAAAGAAAAATGACGTAACTAGAATCCACCAGAATTTATCACGTAACCATTGGGATTTGTCACTTTTAGGAAAAAAAGTCTAAATCCCAGTTACGGTGGATGTGGAGGATGAACCAGACCATTATCTCTGGCAAAAAAAAAAAAAAAAAAAAAAAAAAACTAAAGAAGCAGAGTGCATCAAATCTAGACGGCATAGTAGAAAGAGTTTTTTCTCTGCGTACAGGGATGAAATAAACGGTATCAGTTAACTGACACATACTTTCTCCCAACAATATAAAAAAGATGTTAAAAGCTTCAAACATTAATGTCTTGATGACTCAGTCGGATAGCTACCGGCTGAGCAGTGCGAATTTGACCCTACGCGCGTCTGTGACTTTTAACAACGTACTGCGTTTACCGCTAAACGAAAAATTGAATTTTCTCCGCAACCACTCGATGTAGAGCAATAATTTAAAATACTGGATTTTTTAGTTTTTTTGAGCTTGATTTAATGGTGATAAGTAAAATTTATTTCAAGACAACAGCTATTTTGAAAATCCAAAAAATTGATTTTTGAAACACTTTTTACTCCATAACTTTTGAACGCGGATTTTCCCGGAGATGCGGGTGGTGTCATTTTATTCACCATTTTAAGCTTAATAAACCACAAAATTTTAATCAAAATCGTTAGAGCCGTTTTTGAGAAATTTTGATTTTTGAGGGTTTTGGGGGGTAAAATACCCTTAAAAATCAAAAATTCAAAAAAATGAAAAAAACGCCTGGAATTATCGTGGATTTGGACCTATGTACCAAATTTAATTAAAATCGGACCATTAGGGCATTCTCTAGCTCTGTTTACATCCTGACACACACACACACACACACACACACACACACACACACACACACACACACACACACACACACACAGACAGACAGACATCACTCCGAAAACCACTTTTTTGGACTCAGGGGGAACCAAAATGGATAAATCCACCAACAACTCAAATTCGAAAATTTTGACGAAAACAATAGGTACTTTCTCCATATACTATGGTATAGAGGGAGAAAGTAAAATAAACTGTATCAGTTAACTGACACATACTTTCTCCCAACAATATAAAAAAGATGTTAAAAGCTCCAAACATTAATGTCTTGATGACTCAGTCGGATAGCTACCAGCTGAGCAGCGCTCGTTTGACCCCACGCGCGTCTGTGACTTTTAAAAACGTACTGCGTTTAGTGCTAAACGAAAAATTGAATTTTCTCCGCAACCACTTGACGTAGAGCAATAATTCAAAATACTAAATTATTTAGTTTTTTGAGCTTGATTTAATGGTGATAAGTAAAATTTATTTCGAAGCAACAGCTTTTTTGAAAATTCAAAAAAATGATTTTTGAAACACTTTTTACTCCATAACTTGTGAACGCGCATTTTCTCGGAGATGCGGGTGGTGTCATTTTTTTCACCATTTTTAGCTTAATAAACCACAAAATTTTAATCAAAATCGTTAGAGCCGTTTTTGAGAAATTTTGATTTTCGACGATTTTTGAGGGTTTTTGGGGGTAAACTACCCTTAAAAATCAAAAATTAAAAAAAATGAAAAAAACGCCTGGAATTATCGTGGGTTTGGACCTACGTACCAAATTTCACCAAAATCGGACCATTGGGGCATTCTCTAGCTCTGTATACATCCTGACACACACACACACACACACATACACACACACACACACACAGACATCACTCCGAAAACCAATTTTTGGACTCAGGGGGAACCAAAATGGATAAATCCACCAACAACTCAAATTCGAAAATTTTGACGAAAACAATACTTTCTCCATATATTATGGTATAGGGGGAGAAAGTAAAAATGGTTGTCCTTATTTTAAGAGATTTTGCAAAAATTAAAATATAGCCCATCTACAAATTTAATGTTTGAATAAAAGTCTTTTAGTAAGTAAGTTGTTTCACCTTTATTACTGTATTATTATTATTTTTTTCTTTACCATACTAATAGAATAAATAATTGTCTCTGTGTAATATTTTAGCAGCAGGAAATATTTACTGAAACCCTTACATTATGTCTGGCGTATGGACATTTGTTTAAAAACAAGCAACTCAAGTACCACTAAAACAGCCTCCAATGGATTATTAGTTAATTAATTGTCAGAATAGCACCAACATGAAAAGACATCAGTAGTTTAAGAGACATATCGCTGAAAGTTTCCAGTTGATCAGACAGGACCCTTCTGAAAGGTAACTTTTCTCGTTCTTACCTATGAGACAGATTTGGCAGTCCGTCTTGCAGGTAACTCTTCTTTGTGTTAACTGTTAACCAGTCATCTAAACTAACCTAGCTTAAATATTATAACTTTAAAGATTTACCATGGAGAAGACTTAAGTAAGCATTCCTAAGCGATGACTCTAGCGACTCCAGCCGTACGGCCCTACTCACGCAGATCTTACGGCTATAGTCGTTACAGCTGTAGCCGACAGGCACATTCCTTTTCAGCGACTAGAGCAGTTAAGTGTAGACGCTATGGCGAACATATTGTTGTTGAGCTTAATATATATTGTATTGCAAGAAGAGAAGAGGAGAAGGAAGAAGAGATATTGTTGGTTAAGTTGAATAAGAGCGAAAAGAAAAGCCACAAGTTGTATTTATCAAGATGCGAAGAGTGGTTTCAAAATTTAATTCAGAGACATCCTCTCCAGGACGATTCAATGTTTAGAGAGTTTTTTCGTTTGAATAAATATTATCGTTAATCAAAAGTGATTTAAGCAAATAATCATGTAACAAAGTTAGACATCCTTGAAGGACTGAGATTAAATATACAAGAGTGATCACTCACCAGTTCTATAACTTTACCGTTATCCATTATTTAATGGGAAAATCAAAAAAACAGATATCCGGTCATCACAGCTAAAACGACTAGACACTGCTCATGAAAGCAGTCTAGTCGTTCTTCTGGAGCCGCCTCACTAAAGCCGCTTCTATCACACAGCGCCAGTCGCGTCATAGGAATGGGTTTCGTATACTTACATGCGAAGCAGTATGAGTCATAGTCGCGCGTCTACAGTCGTACGGCTGGAGTCCCTAGAGTCGTCGCATGCAAATGCTACCTTTACCGAGGAGAAGAGTTAACTGATCAGACGCTTCTTTCAAGAGTATTCATTCACCCTCGAAATCGGATTCCCTCAATACAGTGAGGCACCATTACTCGTGTAAAATAATTATCTCTTCTTTGTGTCGTTCATTTGATGAACAATATTAATTTTTATGTTAACAGGGTCGCCCCGGGTGCTATATGGCCTAGGGGGCGCTGCGGCCTAGAGGAAATCCCCGTTTTATAAAGACTCAAACACTTATAAAATTTTTTTTAATTGTATGAATAAATTTTTTAGAAACAAATTGTTCAGTGATAATATTTTGTTCATTAGTTTGAATTAAAACTTAAAACATTTAAATCAATTCAGTCAAAATTGAGTGGTGACTAATTCATTGTAACAATAAACCTTTTTTTACTAAGTAAGTGGAAGTAAATCATGATAACATCGCATTTGGCTGCATGTAGGCCTAATGGCCAGCTGATCTTATACTGAAAACAAATGGCTCGAGCGCTCACTCGGGGCCTACAGCCTCCAAAAACTAATTTGTTTTCGTAGTAAAACGAAAAAGTTAGTTTTCGTAGGCCCCGCTTAGACCCAGACCATGTGTCTAGTCATATTAGACAAAGCTTTATAGTCTAAGTAACTTTTTTTAATTAGTTTATTCAAACTAACAGCATTGAAAAGATAGCCATGCACCAAATTTAATGCTTCTGACTGTAATTTAACATTACAATTCACAAGATAGGCCAATTAATTAATTTAGGGGGTGCAGATCAAAACCACGCCCAGGGTGCCCATTAGCCTCGGGGCGGCCCTGTATGTTAACACACTCAGGCTGGCTATCTTAAATGAGTTACAATCTTTAACCTAAAATTGACCAGAGAATATTTTTAACCCCTAGTAAACATTTTAACAGTTTATGAGCAGTATATTTTAAAAACTATTGTAGCACACAAAAATGCTACCCAGGTATAAAAATGTTAAATCATCCTTAAAACGAAAGGAAAGTGTCTGAAATCATATTCACTTTTGCCACCTACTTCGTTTTTTTACAAATAAACCTATTTATGCAAATGCCAAGTTTTTTAAAGATATACCAAGAAATAAAAACTGTGGAATGACTTATTTGGTCCTTTTGAAGTTTGGTAACCCCGCATCTTGGTTGATGGCTTCCAAAACTTTGTTTAACGTCGATGAAACGTTTTTGAAGAAAAATTCAGCACTTTTCTTCTAGTTGCACACTTTGTGAACTCATCGAGTTGTGAAAACACATCTTGTCTTTGTTTTTAATTCACAGTAGATTTGATTCCTAATTCATGATTTTGTTTATAAGCCGAAAATATTCTGTGAACACTAGTTTTTCCAACACCAACCATACTTGCCACTTTCTGAACAGCACTGTCTTTAAAAATTCTTGTTTTTTCATTCATTAATCATTAAAGTCTTGTAAATGTTAATAAAACACTTTTTTTATCACTATGTATTTATTAACACGTTCGCTACCAGCCGCTGCATATATGCGGCAGTCAAGCCACTCCCTCAGCCCACCAACAAAATCATGGACTTCCCTGTAGACCGGCCCTAGAGGCTGTGACTTACGCCACAGACCACGAATAGTATCAATATAATTTGTCCAAAAGTGTTGCCAACTGGCCAGTGACGTCAGTGATCATCCTTGCCACAGACCAAGCGCCGCACACATGCGGCGGACATTCCCGTAGTCCGTGCCTAAGCTATCTAACCTTTAAAATAGACTGTACCGAAGAAATTTTGTACTTAGTATCATGGAACCATCACCGCAAACCTGCAGCAGCAGTCTATTTTAATGAGCCCAGCTGCCGCAGATCTGCGGCTGTGGGCTCTGAGTAGAACTCGCCCGCCGCAAAATTGTGGCGGTCTGTTGTTACGAATTTTTTTTTAATACTATGGTAGCGAACGTCCACTTTTGTTTTTTCTAACTCAAGGCAAAACATCCATCTTCATGCCTAGTCCACTATTTAAAAATATTATACTGAAACTCTTAATGAAACTATAACAACGAGCAATAAACAAATTTACGCCAGCTTTTAAATGTCACGGTTTAACAGCTTGATTGACAACTTGCTCGCTGGTTGACGATCATCCTACATTCATCTCTCATTCATACTTGGCTTAAACTACCAATTTATACCCCGCTCAAAATAAATGTGCGGCATAAACGCAGATTTCAATTCCCCTATTTTTCCCGTTCCTCCCGCTGCCATATGAATCCAGACAGGTAATTTTTTCTTTCCTGATTGGTCCTGTCCTGTGGCATCCGCCATTTTGGGGCAGGGCTTCACTTCACACTCTCGGTGAAAGGTATCTCTTCCTCCTGGAGACGGAACCAGATTCTAGATCCCGAAATGTTGTGAATTTGTTTTTATTAGTCAGTGATGGAAAATATCCACAATATGTTACTGAACAATAACATAAACTCACCATCACTAACAATGAACCTTAAACAAAAATTTGCAAAATGGTTTCTCTTCAACCAAAGCAATTATTGACGTTGAACCTCTTGGGAAGGATTGTCCTCAAAGTGTCAGTAGAGAAAATCTTTAGATTCAATAGCTCTATTAGTCTTAAGCATCAGGAAGCAATAGACTTCGTCAAACTAATCTAAACTTACTTTTAAACCTGTACAAATAATATAAAATGAAAACAAACACAACGGATGTTACCTCTAAAATTAAAAAATTCATTAACATCATAAAGTACATTTTCTGTCAAAAACTTATTGGTGGATCTTACACGGTCAATACAGGATGACGATCCAAAAATCGCTATCCGTATTGAGGGTATAAGGTCCGCCATTGAATTTACTCTTGCAACATTTCAAGAACAAATTCCTAAAGTCAACAGGTAACTTATCGAACATTTTTATTTGCAAAATACCTGTGGCTATTGGAAAAATATGCATTCTTGGCTTATAATTGATGAGGTTTTGAGAATTCCTTGTTTCCAATATTGTGAACCTCTTGCCTGTCAGAAAATTTGTTCATATATGCACTTTCACATATAACAGATTCTGTTGCAGAAAAATTGCATGCACAGTCATAATGCCAAAGTTTTAAAGAGAGGTTTATAGGTTTCTCTGGTTGGAATTGTGTACCTGGTTCAGTGTAAGCATAGGTTGATGTAAACATCCAACTAAAGGTTTCATTTAGTAGATTGCCGCAAAAACGGCCTCAACGATGAAAAAGTCCAAAATATCAGTTGGAGTAAAATTTAAGAAAAAAAATCTGTCTCTTAACATGTTAATGAACTTGAATAATTTGCCTTAGTCAGTATGTAAATCGGTTACATTCACGAGACTATTGTATTTTCCAATAAAATATCTTCAATACCGATTTTTTGACTATAGTAATAATCTAAAGTGTGACAATAACTTTACAATATGAGCTACATTTTTTTAAACACATAACTCACAAGCTTTGATAACATTACAAGAGTAAGTTTGAATGAAATTGACACTCTAAATGGTTTAGATAATACAAATTTTAAGAGAAAAATGTATTTTGATACCTTTCATAAGATTAAAATGTAATACTGGTACTCACCAAGTATTTGGAGTGTTTTGAACAGGATCAAACATTTTATGATTTTCAAACTCAGGAAATACATAAATCGTACGACTGGAAGGATTTGCTATGACATCATTGTTATTTTGTTCAGGCCAAATAACAGGGAGTCCAAATTTCTGAAATGGTTCAAAACTAAATCATTAACTAAATTAGAACAATCTAGTTAGACGAGTTTTAACCCTTATAGACACGATGTCTTTGGAACATTTAGTTTTAAAACTGTAAATGCCAGCATAATTTTGACCAGAGTGGACTCGATCGTTTCCGCACTGGAATGAAAAGATGTAATTAATTACTGGAGGTACAAACGGGGAAGGACACAAAACCAGTCATGCGACTGCGGAGCAGAGTATCAAACTATGGAGCACATAGTCGCAGAGTGCCCACTGAGTGCTTTACCCAAGGGATTGACCGGGCCCAAGTGCAGCTGCATAGCTCAAGTGAAGCTGGGCTGCAATGACTTAGCGCCCTGGATTCAGCTCTATAAAGAGCTAGAGATCTAATTTTTATTTTAGTGTTTAGTTTTTTACATATACTGACTCAGGTGCTCCACACCGCACAATTTATTTTCTTATTCTTAAACCTTGGTGGCTGGCTAAATAAGCCATACGAGATGTATATATATATATATATATATATATATATTGACCAGACATTTTTAAACCATGCATTAAGTGTTAAATATTCTGTTTACCATAAGTTTTTATCCATTTAGAGTACTCGAAAACATAGAGTGGTGTGAATAAAACCTAGCATTTGCTAAAACTAGATTTTTTCTTAGCAATAGCTTACTTTCGAGTGAATAATAGTAGTTAGCATTTGCTAGGGGTAGCAACTGCTAAGAAAATTATGGACGCTTAGCAAATGCTTAAAAATGGAAGTGAATAAAAACCTACGACTAGATTTCTCCTTAGCATTTGCTAAGAGATTTTTAAGTGTGGTCAGGGGCACACTTGACTTTGCCTAGCACTTGCTAGCTTACTCTCAGTCGTGTTGCAGCTATGGCAGAGCTCATACCAATCTGACGGGGGAAGATCTACAATGTCAGAAGAGATATTTTTGTTCACAATTCCAAAGAACTTCTTCGATTTGAAAGTGACAGTGTTGATTTCTTAGCGAATGAATTTTTGGTTGAAACTGACAATCGTGGTGGTGGAGTCTCCAAACGTAAACAAATGGAAATATTTTTACGCTTCGTTGGTGAAACCGGGTTCCAGTCCGGTATAGGCCAAGATTTGGGTGTTTTGTCGATAGCCATTTGTTGAAGCAGTACTATTCTTTGTATTTGAGGAGTAGTCAAATCCCGTCAGTTTCATACTTGTTAACAGTTTGCACACTCTTTCTTATTTTTTCTTTTAGTGTAGGTCTACGGTTCATGCTAGTTGAGGGTGTTGTTGTTTGAGTCGCCTCTTCTTCCTCCTCTGCAATGAAAGCCTCGATTATTGAGGTAGTTGAGCTACTACCCGGTATCTTGTT
Source organism: Neoaliturus tenellus (assembly GCA_030545055.2). Taxonomy (NCBI): domain Eukaryota; kingdom Metazoa; phylum Arthropoda; class Insecta; order Hemiptera; family Cicadellidae; genus Neoaliturus; species Neoaliturus tenellus. The sequence goes on from CM061532.1 coordinate 221,055,448, forward strand.
GAATACTGGATTACTACATTCTTCATTCTTCAATTAGGCTATAAAAATCCTTTTACCACTCTTGCATCTTAATTTGTTTTATTCAAGGTTGCTTTTAAGTCGGGATTTTTACAGTTGATTTCATGTTCCGTAAGAGTTTCATAAGCTGTGATTCTGTGAACAACTTCCCAATCCACGAAGAATGTTCTCTGCTCAAGGTTTTCCAAGCATCTTTTTTAGCTTTAATTACTGCAGGCGCTTTGGACTTATCCCAAACTACCAAGTGTACACAAAGAAGCTTGACAAATAGATTCCGATCGACCTTCCTGTCTTCAGGCTGGGGCTTCTTAGCATTATCTAAGAAACCACTAGCGCCTAGCTTTTGCTACCCCTAGATAACGCTAAAGAATTATGGACTAGGCCTAGTGTTTGCTCCAAGTTTTAAGACTTTGTTTATTCACATCGATTTTGACCAAATGCTAAGACTAGTAGATAATGCTAGGTAGCAAATGCTAAGTTTTATTCACACCACTCATAATGTCCATTAGACTTGATTGTCTGTACTAATGAGGTAGAGGGCCAGTCTGGATTTCATAAAACTCCGCAAAAGCTGAGTTGAACATAAGACTTCATTTATAGAAACCCATGACTATAACCCACACAGTTACATTTTCAAGCTCATATAAACTTACTCAAGTAAAGAACTCCATTAATCAAAAATACATATATATGAGCAGGTCGTACCAGGTGATAGCAGTTTTGTAACATTTAAAAACGAGTTGCAGAGGAATATTAACACAAATTAGTTCAAAAAAAGTCGATTGCAATCATATATAGTTCAGTAATATGACTAACTGAAAAAATTACTTTAATGTATGAAATTAAAAATCCGTTTTCAATTTTGATTACCATCCACTGCCTCATAAATTATGATGACTGTAAGTTTTTTTAAATTCTCTTGATAATTAAAAGTACATGATGTTTGTGCACTGCAGGTAAATTTAAAAGCATTAAATGTCATTTAAAGGCGTCTTCAAGAGAGGGCTGAAGCGTCAGTCCGAGTGGACATTGCTGAACTACCTGAATACCGTACGTTTGGCATTGTTTACAAGCATGAGGGCGATTCACAATAATCAGTATTCGGTGTAAAACACTGTGGCTAAAAAAAGGCTGCCGCACTTCAGCATGTGTGAGGCCCAAGACTCAGGTAGATGATGGTGAGGGAGGAGATTTGCCTGCTAAAAGTAGGTATTTTAATCACTTTATAAATCAAGCTTTTGGATTTCGCTGTTTGTAAGAAATAGGCCTAAGTATATAATTAAGGTATGTTTTTGTTTTAGCGAATTTCCCTATAGGAAATACGCTATTACGGTAGTAGCCATGGTAAGACCGAAGCCCGGGACCATGTTACTTTTTCATTTTGAGGTCCCCAGAAGCCAAAAACACCGTTCGTTCATTTTCATATATATGTATATATATATATATATATATATATATATATATATATGTGTGTCCGTGGTACTGATAACTTTTGAAGGGGACCTCCGATTTTGATGAAATTTGGTATGAAGGTGTAAGACCAGGTCTATTTTCATGAGTTCGCAAACCAGCATTGTCGGGTTATGGGAACGGGGTTTTATGGGGTTTCAAAGGGGCAAAAATGTGTTTTTGGCATTTTTGGACCTTAATTTTTTAAATTCATCAATTTTAACTGAAACCATTTAAAAAAGCTTAAAAAAAAACAAACAATTTGGTATTTTGAATTTTTATCTTAGCATAACTGGCTACGGGGAAAATCCAAAAATGTGTTTTTCATGTTATTCTTATGGGAAATCAAGAAAATCCTATCTTGCTTATTTATTGACATAACTTAATCAAATTTGGTATGTACATTATCTAGATAAGGTTTAACTTATACTTGCTTACAAAACCCATATGGCGGCAAACCTACATACTCACCCCCATGGGGTTTATGGGGAAAATAAAAATTGCCAGAACTTGATACAATTTTTTTGTTTACATTTACTAATTATTGATTAACTAAAACTAGCAACACCTAATGGTAGCAAACCTACATACTCGATCCTATGGTGTTTTTATGGCGAAAGTAAATAATCTGAAATTCCATTGGAAATTCGCTGAGTACGCAGGTCTGCTGCGACGGGGGTATTTATTGATACCGTAGTAGTTTGATTTAATTTTATATGTCACATTACAACATTGTTCTGTACCTGTTCAAAGCTAAAAAAAGGTAGACAAATAAACCCTTAGCGTATTAAATAAGTATAGGTAATGTTTTATAAATTTCAATCCATGGTAAGGTTCAAGATATAAACATTGTTTTAGAGGGATTAAAATGTTTAATATGGTTGCAAATAATGTGTAATAGGTAAATTTATATGTTAAATAAATGAGAAAACTGGTGAAACGTTAATGCACAACAAACGAGGAGTTGGGTACTCAACACTAATTATACTTGTGTTAAATTTTTTGTTAAAGAGACTTTTGTTTAAAATATTTTTATCTTTTATAAAAGCTGGGAGGAATTTATAACCATGGGGTTTCTAGTACATTTGTAAAATTATACAAAGAGCTTTCAAAATAAATAAATTTTATGTTCTATTTTGTGAGCAATCAATAACCAAACTTCAAGACACGTTTTACAATCTAATGTTTTGTTTGAAAGTTGAGCTTATTTATAGTACATAATTTTATTTCATTTTAGCTTTCAAATAAATTTTCTATATATTTATATCTTTATACATATATATATATATATATATATATATATATATATATATATATATATATATATATATATATATATATATATATCATCCTTAAAAATACTTTAAAACTTTTCAAGGCATCACACCCATTCTACACTCATCCTTCATTTATATTCACCTTAAAATACACCCTGGTAGCATCGGCATCTTAAAAAGTGATTATAAGTGATCCTAGAAATTCCTACAAAAGATCATGCCTCTAGAATGTTTCATTCGGTTTGAAAATGTCCTTAGATTCAGGACAAATCCCTCATAGTGGCTACACTAAGTATGAATAAGTCAACCAGCCACCGTCCAATACCTATTTGTCACAACACGCAGGACTCACACAATACAGTCATCTACCTGCCCTTCTTGGCCCACCACACAAAGAAATTGTGGAATAAATAAACAAAATTCTGTTCAAGTTCTGGAGATTAAAAATAGAGCTTTTTTCTTGCTCCTTTGCCGAATATAATATTTACTCTTGTTGTTGAAAATATTTTAATTGTATTAACCGTACAGATAAATAGTTTTGTTTACCTACCTGTATAAAAAATAAATAAATAATGGGTCGTTTGACACCCCCTCCCAGGCTGACGCCCTAGACCATAGCCTAGGTTGGCCTTGTTAATAATCCGGGCCTGACCAAAATTTTATAATATAATGTTCTTGTTCTGAGCATCGTTCATGGTCCAAACAGTACCCACAAGAATAGAACAAGTAATTTTATACACCAATATAACTCTTATCATTAGAGAGATAAGTTACTCTATTTTGGAATCCAGGCGAGTCCCACACAAAGTACATGTAAAGGATTCCCACCTCCTTCACTCAAAGTAAATAAGTAATTAATTAAATAAAAATTAGGAATCCACTGCAAAGGAACTACAGAAAAATTACATCACTTAAGTCAAACAAGAATTATTAAAATTTCATTCATATTTAACTAAACTTATTTAGTACTATGTAATTATTGTCTTCTTTAAAGATTAAATGAACAAGATAAAACACCCTTAAATTGTACCTATAAACATATTTTAACAATGAAAGCACAATTTTCTAAGTGGCATTAAAGACATATTAAAAGATGAAATAAGTTTAAAGCTAATATACCTCTATTATTACATACCTCAGCTAGTTTTAAGAGAAAAGAAGGCATTCTGTCCACAAAACAAATCTGCAATGGATAACATTCTGGTTCTGAAAAATTGTCCACAGAAGAAAATACAAGTTAGACTGATTACAAGATGTTTCTCAAAATAATGTATTAAATAAAGTATCAATATATAAAAAGTAAATTTACATTTTTCTATATTATTTATGTGTTGCTGAATTAGTTTTATAAAAATAACAGTCTTGGAAAATGCAAAAGCTTTGTTTATCGATATAGTTTTTATTGTCAGATTTTAGTACCTAACATTAATATTTATTTTAGTTCCTACATAATAAATTGTTTTTGTAATTGGTTATGGTAGAGGGCATTTCAAAATTCAATTATGTTTATGTTACTTTTAAAACATTAAATATCAAAGTTCGAAAAGCATTTAAAACATCAGTAAAGAGTTTATTGTTTCTTATATTGCATATATTTTAAATACACATTAGGCTAGTTTAATACAGATTTGCTTTATTAATTTTTTTTTTCTCTATCTGTAAGTATTTGAATGTAATAATGAATAAACAAAGTAGGTTTTAAATATGAGTTGTAAGACTGGCTAAAACATAATAATCATCAGAATACATGTATCACTTTCTCAATCTTGAACCCATATTAATGTAATTGTAATTTACCTTTCATGACATTCCCATATTTAAAACTCTGAATTATAGAGAGTTGATTTACCATTAAAATTTCAATTTTAACATTAAACTAAGTTACCTTCACTAAAGTTCCGTTTGATTTGTAACATGCTACATGCAACTTCTTGAATAACTTACTTCTACTCCTTCTAACCTTCCCTTGCAAACTAACTGATCAGTCAGGTTAACTGATAACAATCTGTTCCCTGCCTCATTCATACATGAAACAACGTCTTGTCTTGTCCGTCTTTGAATCTTATTTCCCCTTTTATTTTTAGCATATTGAAATATACATTATTAATAACATTATTGAAAAAATCTAAAATTTGGACTGTCTAGATATTAATAAATTTGTAACCAATATAATACAAAATTATCATTTAAGTTAATTTATAATAACAATTTCAGAATCTAGCTGTTTTTCAATTGAGGGCATTATTAAAAATGAAAATGTCTTTGAGCAGTTACAGGTTCAATAATTATTACTCGTGTTATCATTTAGATGGTTAAAAATTACCTTCGTAGTTATAGGATTTTTCACTTGTAGTACTTGATTTTAAGAAAACATGCTAAATTACTCAAATTCAAACAGTAGTTTACTGTATGAGGAAAAGAATGTTTTTGTACTTAATACTGTTAAGAATCAAATAACAAGAAACATTTTGTAATGAAAAACATGTTTATTAATAAGGAATCAACATTGTTCACAAATGGACACTCAAAATCAGTCTACCAATTTGCTATAACTTTAGTCATCACAAAAAATCAACAAAACCAATGTCAAAGAAATGTCATGTTACAATATGTACTTCACAAGATTTTATTAATACTGTAGGAAAGTGCTTAATTTAAAATCTACTGTGCGAACTGTTGGAAAAATACACATTAAATAGTAAAATTCAATTAAAATAGTAATAGTGTTGCACAAAATTAATACAGCATTTTTTATAATAATAATAATAATCTTTATTGTATAAGGCATCATTGGTGCATTACAATATATATAAATACTTATGCACATATATAGGCTGCTAATATACAACTATTTTAAAATATTCATTTGTTGAATAGAGACAGTTTTCTGTTAATAATAGTTTGATGTATCTCTTGAATTTTTCTGTTGATAATCCTTTAACTTCTTTGGGTAGAGCATTGAAAAATTTTACATTTAAATATGAATACATTTTTTGAGACTTTGCATATTTTAATCTATTAATTTTTAAATGGTTCTTTGATCGTGTATTGTGTTCATGACATAATATGTTGTTTTCACTGTAATTTTGAATATTTTTCTTAAGATGTATTAGAGACTGGAAGACATAGATAGATGGAACAGACATGATGTTCAATTTTTGAAATAAAGGTCTACAATGTGTTTTGGATGGGACTCCACAAATGGTTCTCAAAGCCTTTTTTTTAATTTTGAAAAGTTGAATTGAATTTTTTGATTTTCCCCACAACAGTGTGCCATAACTGAGTATAGAATGAATTTATGCATAGTAAACTTGAATTAAGACTTCTTCACTGACATTGTTTTTCAGTCTTCTAAGGCAGAATAGACCTTTGTTCAACTTCTTCATGGTATGCTGTATGTGTTCGGTCCAATCAAAATTACTATCCAACACAATTCCTAAAAATTTTAGTGAATTTAAATTGCAATTATCGTTAAAATTGTTTGAAAAGCTAAAATGGATATTTTGGGTTTTTGATAAATTTAATTTTAGTTTGTTTGCATTGCACCAATCCTGAATTTTGTTTGTAGTTAACGTCAATGTTTTTTCAATTTCTTTAATATTAGGAGGAATTGAGCTTCATAATTAAATTCCCTAAATAAGTATAGCAATTAGACTTAACTAACTTTGAAAAAAAAAACAGTAAAAACAAACAATTTTCAAAATTAACATTGATATACACAGAATATGTTTTAAGTAAAATATAAAGCACACTAAATTGATATTCAAATACAGCTTTAACAGTAAAAATTACAGTAGACGATAACATTTTTAATTGGCTTTGTTAACCAACCAAATAGGACTACTTAACACTTTGTCTTAATCCTAAATATTGTGGCGTTTGTGAGGGTCAACACTTAAACAATTCCAAATTGAATGGCCACAACTAAAAAAAAAATAAAATAAAAACAATAAAGAATTGTTAGGGTGAATGAATACTTGTTAACCTGAAGAACTTTTACTTTGGTAAAATTGTAGCATTTTTCAGTTTTTAAAGAAAAACTTTCATTTGGATAAGTACACATTTCAATTTATATCAGTATCATTTCCTGAACCACAAAACATTTAGTATTATACTTATCAGCATCAAGAAAATGTGACAGTGAGAAAATTTGTGTAGTTCTCATTGACCAGCATGGGGATTCCAAATTTGAACTTCGTAATAGGTGGCAGTCACACCACAGGGTGTTTGGAAACTCTCTTCTGAAACTACGCGTGGTAATTCCTTGGATTAAAATAAATAATCCATAAGAACATTTGTCCTGATTAAAATGCTTTGTTAAGCCACTAGTTGCAGTTCTTTTTTTACACTTAACACAATGAACTCTATGCTCGAGTATAGCTCGGGCAAAGACTATATTACAAAAAATTCTTTTTAAATTTTATGTTGTTATATATAAATATATGTTTGTAAATATATGTTTATGTGTATGTACATATACAAAAACACATATTTCTACATATATGTACATGCCTGTACATATATGTGTGGGGCTCACTCTTCATCCACCCACTCGACCAAGGGATCTGGGCCACTTCCCGGTCCAGATCGGGTTTCTTTTCTAGGAGAATGCCCCGGGCGAACTGTGATAAACAATCCCAGTTGCCCTCATCCTCCAAGATCTTTTGGCAGACCGAGTCCACCGAAAATGCACCAAAAATTTGTGTGGCGGGGCCCTTCCCAACGGGGGCAGCGGAAGAATGTGTGTTCCGCATCGTCTGGAACGCCCGGTCAATAAATGCAGTCCGATGAACCGGTCTTGCCGATCCGGTTCAGGGTACGACCGAAAATAGCCGTGAATTGTCAAGAATTGGCCGCCGTTCCACCCATGGTTGGACGTGCTTGATAAGTCGCGCAGTCCATCGTTCTCGGGTGTCGTGCTCCGAGCTGTGTTGCCACTGCTGGAAGGTTTGGGAGCGCTCTTCTGTTTTTGCCGTGTCCTTGCCAATCTCGCCTTGTCTCTGATAAATTGCCTTCCTCTCTCCTGCCAAGAGCTTGACAGGGATAACTCCGGCGACCACCAGGACGGCACGCTCGGACACTGTCTGGTAGGAGGAACACACCCCGAGCGCTGCTCGACGTTGAACCCAGGCAAGTCCCAACCTGTACTACTCTTTATCGAGAGCGTCTGCCCACACCTCTGCTCCATAAAGAAGCACGGACTGAACCACGGACATCAACAGACATCTTCTCCTGGATCGTGGAACCCCGACATTTGCCATCAGCCTACTAAGGTAAGTGACTACCTTAGCGGCCTTGTCCGCCGTACGGAATATCTGATCCCTCCAGCTTAACTTGGTGTCCACCATAATCCCGAAGTACTTAGCATCACGAGTTGATTGGACCACCTCCCTTCCCACTCGGAACGGAACGACGGTGTCTATACTCTTCTTCGTAAGGATCACAATCTCCGTCTTACGGAGAGCAAGCGAGAGACCGTGATCGAACATCCATGTGTTGACCACATGCTTGACTCGGTTCAACTTTAGTTTGGCCAGCTCAATGTTGCGTGCGACAATGAGAGCTGCGACATCATCGGCATACCCAACCAAAGTGGTTTCCTCAGGCATCTCCAACCTCAGGAGGCTGTCATATGCAATGTTCCAGAGATCCTGGCCGAGTATTGAATCTTGCGCGGCACCAGAAGTGACTTCCATCATCCACGTTCCGTCCCTTGTGTCGTAAATCAGGCTAATCCTCGAGAGCGGATTAGCTTGTGTCGAGAGCGGAGATAATCCTCGATGAGTCGCAACAGATATGCAGGAACGCGAAAGGTGTTGCGAAGCGCATCTAACATATCGACCCACCTTGCCGAGTTAAAGCTTGACATAAGCGTAACAAGAAGCACTACTCAGCGAGAGAAATGGTTGTGGCTCTCAGCTCTCTTCACAACTCTCTGGACTATTTCATATTGTCAAATGTAGACAAACGTCAGTTTTAATCTAATAAAACATTACAAAAAGTAGTTAAATTTCAACTAAATTGAGAGTGTGCATTTTTTTCAATTGAATTTCCCATTTTCATGTGTAAATTAAGGGGTGTATTAATGGATTAAGATAGTCTTTTTGCAGTAGTTCAACAATTGGTACATGTAAATTGGCCATGTAAGTAAATTTCATGAGAAAAGATGCAAAAGTGGTGGAAGAAGCTGAGTTTATAAAGTATCAATAATATGATTTATTATATTGTATTTTACATGTTTAAATAATTTCCTGTTTTAACCGGCCTTTTAGGTTATTCGGCCTAGTCCCGTCCCCGTTATGGCCAGTTTAGAGAGAGCCACTGTATGAAAGTTTAAGGTACGGTAGCGTTCTTCAGGTTAAGTTTGAAAACCAGGATGATCGGACTATGGGAGCAGGGTTTTAAGGGGTTTCAAAAGGGTCAAAATCGGGTTTTTGTCATATTTTACCCATAATTTTTTTAATTTACCAATTTTTTAAAGAGACCATTCAAAAGAATATTCAGGTCTGCTGCAACTGTGGTATTTTTACATCTATGCTTACCAGAGAAGAGTTTTCTGAACAGAGGCCGAACTTTATTCCTACTGCTGAAGTTCAGGTTCTCTAAAATGTTCATCCATTTCATTTCTCTCCTGGAGTTATTGAAGAAGGAGTTGCTGGGCTGTTGCAACTCTGCTCTGTCAGTAAACTCACTGTAAAGATTTTCACTCTTTTGGCTCCATCCTGATGGTATGTATTTTCTAAAACCTTTTGGATTACACACTTTAGCGAAAGATCGAGCAAAGAGTGTAAGCCGATCAAAGTTTTTGACTTCAGTAGGAATGAACCTGATGCCACTGTTAAGCCTGGAAGAGAAGTCCTACCACTGAGCTTTATTGAATGAACACCTGGGGTGAAAAAACAAATCTTATTGACGGAAATTGTATATTTACAAATTTCTTTACAAATACTACTGTCATTAAACTCCTTTTCTGCTCTTTTAGTTCAATTGCATTTGGAATTTGTTTTGGTTGTGTGGAACACCCCTACACCTCTGATTCAATAGATTATGTCCAAAAGAAGTTTTTAAGATTCTTATATTCCAAAGAGTTTTACACAGCAGAAATTCTTTATCAAAAGCTCTTATCTATGTTTGAATTGGACTTCTTGGCCAATCAGTAGCAGGTGACTATGTTGGTTTGCCTGCATCAACTTGAGAGAGTGGGGCGCTCGACACTGACAGAGCTCTTATATCTCAAGTGCAGTTCAATGTACCATAGCACAAATTGCGCTGTCGTCTGTTGTTCTCTCCCCTTTACTTGAAACTATGGGAGCCAACTATCCAATTAATGTAATGTATAAAATGTTTAATTCATTGCTGCATGATATAGAAATTTTTAGTAATCCATACTAATTCAATAAGCTAAGGGGTTTTTTTGTGTAGGGAACTCCTCCTACAGTTTTCAAGTTTTTGGTGTTGTTGGATAGGGCTTTGTCTGAAGTTGTTTCCGCCAAAAATTGATGTAAATCGGACTTAAAATAAGGGCGCTATAAACAAATTAAATTTTAAATTTTCCCATTTGAATAACATTAGGGTTGGGTTGAGCATTTTAAACTTCTGTTAATGTAGGGGAGAGTTGGGTAATCGTGCGCGGTGGGTAATGGGGGCATTGTAGTTTTTAATGAATGAAATAAGTTAAAATGCTCCAGTATGTGCTGCAGTCTAGCGGGAGACTCAACAACTAATACGCGACTTCGTTCTGTTATTCCTGATATTCTGTAAATTCCGTAAGTTTGTTTCATATTTGGCCTGCATAAACATTTTATTAATAATACTACTTACCGTATTTATTTTGATATGTATCCAACTGCTCTTTTTTTATTGAGTTATATCTATTTGTTGTTTTAAATCATCCTACTGCATATATTTGTGGTAACTAATTAATAAATTTATTTGTGTTAGTTAAAAGTTTATGCATCTATATGAAGAACTGGACTGTTTGAACCCTCACTAGATTTATTGAATTTTTGTTATTTATTGCTACATTGTAATTGGGAATTTACCTGTTTTGCAGCATTTTGTAAATAAATTAATTGAATTGAATAATGACTTAGGCCTATTCTGAGAGTAGGGAAAATTCTAGGACCCTCCTAAACGTTGGCAAAGGTGTTTTTAATTGTTCACTGGAACAAAATCACAAATTTGAATAACCAGCATAAGAGTAACCAGCATGACACCATCGGGCTGAATAAAGTGTGTGGGTCTTAATTGGCATTGCTTAAAAAGTTATTTTCATTGCAGCTTGAAAGACATCATCCCCACTGGAATTCACCTGTCGAAATCATAATTGAAGTTACCCTAAGCATTTGACACCGTCTCACTTAATAATCCCTTCAACAGAGTTGAAGATAAGGGTGCTGTGGAGACTCCTCTGAATTGGATTATATCCTATATCTAGGATCAAAAAGGTTATATTTAGAAATATAATTTAAAAATAAATTCAACCAACTTATCTTTGCTAAATCACCTTGAAATAGTAGTTTTCATCACTAGGAGCAAAAGTGGGTCTTTTTGGTGCGCAATCGTGTTTTAAAAACGAGGCGCAGCCGAGTTTTTAAAAACGATTAAGCATCAAAAAGACACTTTTGCTCCGAGTGATGAACAACGTTTTTTATCATAATGCGAAATTAGACTTTTGATCATTAAAAATAATAACTATGAAGATGTATTTTCGAGGTTATATTTACAAAGTTAGTAATATGCAGTGTTTACATTTATGTTATTTACAAACAATGCTCTTTATAACGTTTGAATTTCAAAATTCTGCTCCGCAACATTAATAAATGAATAATAATATACATAGCAAACAGCTGACTTTTCAGTACTAGGACCTAAAAAATTCTCCAGATGATTTTTCAGTCCTAGGACAATAAAGAATCGGTTTTGGTACAGTTGAGAGAACAAAAAACAGGCTGATTTCGTGCAGAATGATAAAAATTATTTTACATGAACCAGCCAAAAACTGTGGGTCAAGTGTTTGTTTAGGTTTTTGTAATGACGTACTATGAATGAGTTTTATTTCAAAATGATTATTCCTAATGACCCAAATTTTGCTGAAGATGTTATAAAATCCTAAATAAAAAGTGCATTTATTAAGTAAATTTACATTTACTTTAATTCACTTTAATTTACTTAATTTAAAGTTTGCACTGTCCCCCATTAAAATATCATAAAGTGCCACTGGCATAGATACACACAAAAATGTGTTACTGATAAGTGAACCCCGTGGTCCCCCTAAAAGACTTATTATATCAATGGAGCCCTTGCAAGTATTTAACTTACTTAAGTTTCAAGTTGTTCTCAAAGTCCTTAATGCATTTCTTGCAGTGCAAGTATTTAGTCTTTGCACTCTGTCATCACTTTGCTAAGAAATTCACTCTTTGGTCTACTTTGATGCTTACTTTATTAGACCAACGTACTCTGGAATGTATTTTAAGGTGTATATTACTGAAGGGCGAGAGTAATTGATTTGATGAGGTGCATCTACTCAGAGTCTACATTTCTAAATTGGTCCTGGAACAGGCTGTTTGGATTTTGTCTGGCAGCTGTCTTAGCTGAGAGATCACGTGTGTGATAGGTGAGTTTGCAAAGTTCTTTAAACATTACCCAGGGAGTACAGGCAAATTCGTTACCTGTATACTGTTTGGTTCCGAGGTGGCCGGTTAAGAGGGTCTACTGTATTTGAATCGACGCTTATCAAGTTCCAAGGTGACTGTAGGCCAGGGCCAGGTGAGCCGCATCAAGACCTCACTACACTACAGGCCGGAGTCACCCCCTCCACTCGGGGCCTCTACGTCACAGCAGTGGATCGGCTCGAGCGGTGCAAATGCACGGGCTTAAAATGGGCTTTTCACGACGCGCGCTTGAATAATCGTAGCTGCTCGCTTCATTTAAAATTTAAATTACAAGTATCTTATATCACTGTAATCTGCATTAAATGGTGATCATTATGGTGTACCACTTGACTGAGATACTTATCCTTACACTGAGCTACAGCCTGTTAATTCGGGGAATATGCAGTTTTTATTACAGAAATCCTTTCCTCTTTTGTCTTATTTAGTAAGAAAGTTGAAATATTGTTATGTAATGCAATAGAACCTTTCAAATGCAATCAGTACATGCCCTAACCATTAAAACATTTTATAAAATATAAAATAAAGTAAAATTTTGTTTATTAAAATTAAACAATTTTATTTCCTACCAGTTAATTATGAATTTAATTAATTCATCTAATTGACCTAATTCCATCAATAAATAACTAATTTTAAGTCCAATCTTTAGGATACGTTCATGAAAACAGAGGTTATTTGACCCTACGTAATTAATTAATTAATTACGAATAATCCTTGTGATTACTTACTTATTATTTACTAACGAAAACCACAAGAATGACAACTCAAATAACAAAAATGAATGTATGAATTTGAGACACAAAAAAAAATTGCTACACGAATAAAAATTTTCAATGTTTAAAAATATTATATTTATTAGATTGTAATGAAAACGTATGACAATTAATTGTATTATAAAATATTTAATATATTTGCAAATAAACAAATGACCATCAGATGTGCTTTTTACATCATGGTATTTATATGAGTACGGTACTTTAAATAGTTATTTCCTTTATCAGCAACGCATTTCATAAAACGCTGTATCCGCAAGTAAGTCATGTCTGGCCTATTGTCCGAAAAACTTGATTATCTCTCCGAACTTCCTGTGGTGGACTCTTATCATGGCATATTTTCCTTTTAAACAGTTTATTGTTGTACCAACTACAACTAAATCCAAGCTTTTTATTAGATTAAGTTGCTGTTTGGTCCTTGCACGGTGCAGTCATCGTTGTCGAATATGTCGGTGATTTCAATTAAATAAATACAGTTATTATCAAATCCGTTTGCGTACATTTATTTTTCTTTTAGACTTCCACGAATATTATAATACTAATTGCAATACTTTAATGTATATTGTAATTCTAATCAAAATGTAATTAATACTAAGACATGTCAGGAAAAGTGTGTAACATCAATAAAAAAATTAGTATACAAATTAATATATTTATATAATAATTTAATATGTTAATTATTATTAATTACATAAGCTTATGTGTGATTTTCTGTCACAATAAAATAGATGTTTTACTAAAATAACTGTTGTGAAGTAGTAATGTTATAAAATGAAAATGTTACACGAATCAAACAAAATTACTCAAACTTTGGATTTCAACGATGAATAAAAAAGTAAGTCAACATGAAAATCAATGATAAATTATATTGTTGTATTCCTTAATTAATGCAGATTACAATTATATAACCTAATTGTATATAAGCTTTAAAGTGTGAGTGGTGTTAAAGGATTAATGAGCGCGCGTCACTGAAAACCCATATAAACGCATGCAATGCCGCGGCTCTGAGCGATCCACTGCTGTGAAGTCGCCGCGGCATGACTCCGGCCTGGAGTATAGTGGGGTCTTGGCCGCATCCCATAAGAGCAATGGTGTTACTTTCTGCGACATCCATGGATGTCGCCTATTTAGTCCAGCACCTAAAGGGGGTTGAGTATGCACGGAAAGTGTAACGCATTTTGACTTTTGATTGTTGTTGGGGGCACATTGGAGATGACAAAAACCGATGTTGTCGCCCTCCCAGCAGGTGCACAACTTGGGGGGAGGGGGGCAAACATGGCGGGGGGGCGCTATGCGTTAAAACGCAGATATCTCGGAAACAGTAAAAGATAGAACATCGGTTAAAACGTCGTTTTAATGTAAAAAATGTGGTCAACAATAAAGGTCATTAGGTCCGAAGTCGTATCTTGACTAATAAACGAGTTATAAAATAAAACATGGAATTATGACATATTTAGATAGCTTTTTTTTAACAAAATGCGAATTAATTTGTGATTGTTGTTACGAAAAGTAAGCAAATATTTTTGCTGATCATATTACTATGGACTGCTGGGATGCCGAAAACGTAAGTCGCCACTTTATAAGGTGGTCGGGGGACAAAGATGGCGGAACGCGCTATAGGCGCTACGCGTTAAAACGGCTGTATCTCGATAACAATACGAGATAAAACATTGGTCAAAACGTCGTTTTTATCACAAAAATATGCCCAACAAAAAAGGTTATTAGGTACATAGTCGTATCTTCAATAATAAAAAAGTTATAAAAAATATGTTTCAAAAAATCAATATCATACAGCAATCTTTTTACGAAAATTCCAAAACTGTTTGCTGGATATTAGTCTGATTTAACAAGTACTTGAACAAATTTTAGTTGGGTGCATTTTCATAACCATTATAAGTAA
Organism: Neoaliturus tenellus; assembly: GCA_030545055.2. Classification (NCBI taxonomy): domain Eukaryota; kingdom Metazoa; phylum Arthropoda; class Insecta; order Hemiptera; family Cicadellidae; genus Neoaliturus; species Neoaliturus tenellus. The sequence goes on from CM061532.1 coordinate 221,070,536, forward strand.
AATATTACATAAATATGGGTATTAATAGACTACGTAAAACTGAGGGCATCCACTCCGCCCAATACTCGGTGTTGCACTGTAACGGAATATAATTAATCATTATATATCATTATATAATTTTTCAATATAAACTTTATGCTAAAAAGGTTAAACGGTAAATAAAAAATGCAAAATACATACAATAATCTGTATATTAAACACACAACACAAATAAAGTTAGGCCTACTGTACATTAATTTAATTTTTAACCATAATAAGCTTCTACATCGTACCAGAAAAAACTAAATGTCTATACAAATAAGAAGTTAATGTTAAATTGTATTGCTTACTTTTTTAAGTGGATTGTGAGAATCAATGCTTCACTCGTACCTTTTATCTCTTTATTGTCCTTGAACGTTTCTTCCACCGCGTAATATGTAGCCTACACGTAATAGAGAGACTTAATTCACTCGCATTTCCTTCTCAAAATACAGTAACATGAATATTACTTAGTTGAGTTTACTTAAAGAGTCAATAGAATATGTTAACATTGTAAACAAGACTTTATAAACCAATTATATTCGATTTCATCTTCATCTTCTATGTGTGACACAGTTTTTTTCGGATTTTTGCAACGACCGTAGCATTTGCAGTAGGAGCAGCACGAAGAGTGACCGGAAAAGTAAAAAAAAAATTAAAAGTTTATCTATAGTGGTTTTATATTCGGTTACAGCGCAAAACCGAGTATTGGGCGGAGTGGATGCTCTGTTTTACGTATTAAAACCCATGTTTGTGTAATATTTTTCTTTTAATGGTTATGAAAATGCACCAAACTAAAATTTGTTCAAGTACTTGTTAAATCAAACTAATATCCAGCAAACATTTTTGGAATTTTCGTAAAAAAATTGCTGTATAATATTGATCTTTTGAAACATATTTTTTATAACTTTTTTATTAATGAAGATACGACTATGTACCTAATAACCTTTTTTGTTGGGCATATTTTTGTGATAAAAACGACGTTTTGACCAATGTTTTATCTCGTATTGTTATCGAGATACAGCCGTTTTAACGCGTAGCGCCCATAGCGCATTCCGCCATCTTTGTCCCCCTCCCCCAAAGTTGTCGACCACATTATAAAGTGGCGACTTACGTTTTCGGCATCCCAGCAGTCCATAGTAATATGATCAGCAAAAATATTTGCTTACTTTTCGTAACAACACTCACAAATTAATTCGCATTTTGTTAAAAAAGCTATCTAAATATGTCATAATTCCATGTTTTATTTTATAACTCGTTTAAGATACGACTTCGGACCTAATGACCTTTATTGTTGACCACATTTTTTACATTAAAACGACGTTTTAACCGATGTTCTATCTTTTACTGTTTCCGAGATATCTGCGTTTTAACGCATAGCGCCCCCCCGCCATGTTTGCCCCCCTCCCCCCAAGTTGTGCACCTGCTGGGAGGGCGACAACATCGGTTTTTGTCATCTCCAATGTGCCCCCAACAACAATCGAAAGTCAAAATGCGTTACACTTTCCGTGCATACTCAACCCCCTTTAGGTGCTGGACTAATTGGCAAGTGTTGCCAACAAAACAGCAAACAACAATCGTTCTCGTTTGCGTTGGGAATTTTTTGTCTCAACAATTACTAAAATAAGGAATTTCAAAGCAAAATAGGGTAGAATTTATGGTTTTAGATTTACCTTGATTGATAATTTGTAATTTGGTCGTTACCTAATGGTTTGTTATCAACTAATAATCCAAATTTAAAATTGAGTAATATGGTGTCATTTAGATAAATATCGTACCCATGGCAAGACTGCTTCATTCTCTTTTTCAATCAGCTGTGTAATGGTAAATATTATAAAGTAACTTGACTTCCGTTTTAGTTTAGACGCTTCATATCCGGAACACAAAAAAAAGCTATTCGGCTGATCTGGGAAGAAGTTATGCTTCTTCCTTTACAAACCTTGATCAAGTTCAAAGAAAAACTAAACTCAATTTAAGTGGTTAAATTTTACACCTAAAATGTACTATATTTCTTAGATTTAGTAATATAATTGATTATTTCAGGTTACAGCTTATTACAATTAATTATTAAAAAATCTAAGGGTGCACACCCTGGTAAATCTATGAGGTAATGGGATACTGTGGACAATATCACACTCATATTGGAGACTCATGGTGGCCACCTACAACTTTAAAACAACAAAGATATTATATAGTAAACAATTTTAAAAAATAGCTAAAATCATATTTTAAACCAGATTATTTGAGTTACGTATACAATCCATCGTTTTTGACAAACCAAATGCTTGACAATATTTTTTAAGAAATCTGGCTGAATTAATAAATTTAAGAATTATATTTCATCATACTTTATGGATTGGACAGATGCTATCTCTCTCGATGCTATTTACATTCGAGTGCCATATTCAAAACTGAACACTGACACTTGTTCACTGCAGGAAATCTAGTATGGTGGACCTAAAATGCCAGAAAAAATCAATGTAACTACAAAAATAAGAAAAAAAAGATGTTTAGGTATCAAAAACGACGATTGAAGATGGGCAGACACCATTGTTGCCATTATTTCTAGACCTACTCGTAATTTCCTGTACTGGAAACGTAGCACTGGTGCCAGTCGTCACCCGTTCTCGACACATAAAGTAACTTACTGGCCATCAAACCATTTATTCAATGAAAATAAACGGTATCAGTTAACTGACACATACTTTCTCCCGACAATATGAAAAAAGGTGTTAAAAGCTTCAAACATTAATGTCTTGATGCCTCAGTTGGATAGCTACCAGTTGAGCAGCGCTCATTTGACCCTACGCGCGTCTGTGGCTTTTAACAACGTACTGCGTTTACCGCTAAACGAAAAATTGAATTTTCTCCGCAACCACTTAATGTAGAGCAATAATTTAAAATCCTGGATTATTTAGTTTTTTGAGCTTGATTTAATGGTCATGAATAAAATTTAATTCAAGGTAACATCTATTTTGAAAATCAAAAAATTTATTTTTGAAACACTTTTTACTCCATAACTTTTGAACGCGCATTTTCTCGGAGATGCGGTTGGTGTCATTTTATTCAGCATTTTAAACTTAATAAACCACAAAATTTTTATCAAAATCGTTAGAGCCGTTTTTGAGAAATTTGAATTTTTCGTGTTTTTTTAGGGTTTTGGGGGTAAACTACCCTTAAAAATAAAAAATTCAAAAAAAATGAAAAAAACGCCTGGAATTATCGTGGGTTTGGACCTACATACCAAATTTAATCGAAATCGGACCTTTGGGGCATTCTCTAGCTCTGTTTACATCTTGACACACACACACAGACGTCAGACATCACTCGGAAAACCACTTTTTTGGAACCAGGGGGCACCAAAATGGATAAATCCACCAACAACTCAAATTCGAAAATTTTTACGAAAACAATACATTCTCCATATACTATGGTATAGGGGGGAGAAAGTAAAAAGCAAATGAAAAAAAGCGTACAAAATGGTTGATCTGGTTGCAAAGCACACCAAAATATAGGAAACCTGTGGCAAACACGTTCCTCTTACATGGCTGAGCTCACACTGAGGCAATGTAGAAGGGTGCAAGATGCTGATTTTTCAGTGAATTTTTTGGGCGAGATATTTGTGGTAGGTGTATTCTATGAATCATATCAATTCACTGAGTTATTGATATGTGAACACTTATTAATAAGGAGATTTGATCATGTAAGCTGTGTACAGTATTGTTCAGCTCGTGACCGGGTTCAGACAATGGTAGTTGCTTAAGTGAAGGCCATTAACCTAACAACTCATGGCACAGATATTTGACGGTGTTATAAATATGGCCTCATTGATCTAACCAACTCTAGACTAAAAGGTATCACTCCTCCTCCTGTATTCCACACTAACAGATTATTTCACAATGCTAAGTGTCCAAAAATGCACCTAACCATTGTTATCTAGGTCTGTGTTTCCTTCAGTGGTGTTTGAGAACTGATTTCAATAAATGTTGAGTTGCTTTATAAAAAATGCAATTTTTTTAATTTAAGTAAACTTACTATGCAGTTCAATATTTTGTATGTGCTGTCGGCCTCACATTTTGTTCTATGGCCTCCTTACTTGGAGGGTCCTGGGGAAGTCGTGAAGAGATGTTTTTAGACCTTGGTCAAATCATAGGGTCAATTGTTGTGTTCAATTTTTCAATAGTTTAAACTTAAGAGTAAATTATTCAAAATCAAACTACATAAATTTTACTTTAAGTAATATAGATGAAAGTAAAAATCCTGTAATAATGATAAATGAACATGTTTTAGAGCAAGTCAAATGTGTAAAATTCCTAGGTTTACATTTAGAACAAAATTTGACTTGGGAACACCATATTGACCATGTCTGTAAGAAAATTTCCTCTGAAATATTTCTTCTATGCAGACTAGCATCATATTGTAATACAAAAATTTTAAAAACAGCTAATTATGGTATCATTCAACCACATTTGTTATATGGACTACCATACCTCTTTGGGGGGGCTTGTGCAGATTATAAATTTTCAAGAGTATTTATTCTTTGAAAGAAATCTTAACGAATCTTAGCAAAGATAGGCAGAAGAGAATCATGCCGATCAGCTTTTCGTTGTTTAGTAATTTTAACATTAGCTAGTCTGTATATTTATCAAACGATTAATTATTTTCTAACAAAATGCGACAATATCAAGTTAGTTGGTACAAATTTTTATAACTATGATACACGAAATAAAAATTTATTTAGATGTGATTTTCAGATTCGAAATTTACCATAAATTGCCATGTTATGCTGGAGCTAAACTTTTTAATAACTTCCCTGATGAAATTAGAACTATTAATGATACAAAATTATTTCAGAGAAATCTTCGAGACTACTTGATAAGTAATGCCTTTTATAGTGTGGTAGAGTTTTTAAACCATACCCATGCAAACACTTAGAATTAAATTAATATCTAGTCTTTTAATAAATAAAATGCACTTTGCTACAATGGGTTTATATATTAAACTGGTGGCTCTATCTTTTAATTATTGTAGTCAACACAATATGTAATTATTGTACATGACATTACTAAATAAATCATAGATAATTTTTTATGTCTGTATTCCAAGTAATTTGCTCCAAGCCTGACCTAAAAAGGTTGTTTTGGAATTTATTGCATTTTTTAGTATAATTGTTACTCCTTTTGAAGTTGAGTTTAAGCATTGTTCTCAACTGATTTTGACATTTAATTTGCTATCCACATATTAAATTCTGCACTCACATTTATAATTAACTACATACTCCTTGTGGAGCATCAGGGAAGTAAAAAGTGCACAATTAATTAAAAAAAGGTTTTCATAAATATTGATATACCAAAGTTTGATTACTTAGTCTATATTGGTAAAAAAATAATAATAATAATCACACTGTTCCGGGACTTTTGAACCACTGTAAGTCAACTGCTAAACGACAGAAGCTAAACATTAACATAGCTAGTATACAAATTTATAATATTATAATAACTATTTCATATTATACATTTCATACTGGTTATCCAACATAACTAAAATGTATCCTCTAATTAATTTTCACAATAACTTTCTTTAAATAACAATAGGGTTAAGTAATTATTTTACTAGAAAAAATATATAATTTCTACTTTTTAATAAAAAAATCAGAGAAACTGTGCTCAGAATAGCAGGATCCTAGTGTATGTTATAACTTAAAAACTCAAGTACAGTAGTAATTTTTTTTAGTTCAAACAAAAAACACACCCAATAGCAATACCAAGTGGCATAAGGAGACAAACAATTTATCAGGGGAATAAATTTATTTCTCATACCAACAAATTAATTTAAAATTGCACCCTTTGTACTGTACAGACTAGATGAAGACATCTGTCTTCACCGCGATTTTCAATACTTTAATGGTAATTCCAACGCTTTGTAGAGTAAAAATTATCCTTAATTTTTTTAATACTAATTGAAAATCTATGCCAAAGATACCACCGAGTCCTTTGACACTTCACAACACCACAGTTCTAAAGTAGTTAAAAACCTCTTGTCTAGCTTAAATTAAATGAAAGAGAAAATTACATTGTTCCACACTATTAGTTGCATAATCTTTATTTACCTATATTTATAATAACATAAAAGACAACATATAGATTCCAACAACATAATTTAAATTAGATTTGAGACGGTTTGGTTTTATGCTATGAGATAAATGAGTACAAGAGTTTCAACACCAGTGATGCATACAAACGATTTATACAACTGCCAATTAAAAAAATAATCCAAGTAACAATAATCAACATGTTAAAAAATAAATCAAATATATATATATATAATATATAAAATCAATAAGAATAAAAATACATACAGCTCAAAAACCTGTAAAGCATGTTCTTGATGAACCAAACAAGATTCAATAATATTCAAGACAGAAAATATAATAAAACAATTTTTCAACTATAAATAATAAAAAATATTTTTCTTAAAAATTACTAAAAAACTATTATGCGATAATATACCATAACTATTTATTCCATTAAGAACAACTTATCTCACACAACACAATGATAACTAACTCAACCTTCTTCGACGCACGCTGTACACAGCATGTTTGTTCATCGTCTGTAAGGATAATTCTCAGTTTAAAGACAGGAAAAGTTGAAACACAGAATCAGTTACTCCGTGAGAGACACAATGAATACAGAATACACAACACTTCACTCCCCTACAAAATGCGATTGCTCTAACACTAGACAGAAGCGTTCTCAGTGGAAACGAGTGCCTCACACTATCCGACCCTTACAAAACAAATCTGTATACAAATATATACATAATTAATTTAAAGTGTAGTTTTCGATTTTGTTTCTTCAATTCCCAATATTCGGCGGTACATTGTTGTTCGAAGATTCTCAAACTACGTACGTTCTAAGTAGTATTACTCGTTTATCTCGTTTGTAACATTACTGAGACACTTCTCTGGTAGAATGAGAATCGACGGGCACAATGTTTAGTTTGAGAACATGCTGTAGGTGTGAGAGTGTCAGCAGTTTACTTGCGGCTCTTGGCTCTGCGATCCCTGCGAGATTTAACCCCCACCGCTGCCTCCGCCCCCGCACCTGTAGACAGCCGACAAAACTTTACACACGTCAATATTACTTTCATCAGGAAAGACAAGTCTACATGAAATTTTCCATATACCGAGTGTCCCAAAAGTCCTATTAAATATTTTATAGGTGCAAATAATTGGATTAACTTTTGGAAAAGTTTTAATGATAAAAGGACGAGTCTTTTAGAATTTCAAACAAAATCAACCTCCCCATCCTCAAATTTGGGGGGCAACTAAAAAATTTAAATACAAACCCACAATTTTGTATGTTATTTTTTGATTGTACATGTATTTTTAAGACTCGTTTATACCCTGAAATTTTTTTCTAAACTTAACGGTTAGGCAGCTATAGACAATTGAAGGTCTTCTTAGTCCCATAAGAATAACATAGGGCAAACTTTAATTGCCTAAATCTCCTTAACCATTTTGTCAGATAAAAAATACTCAAGAATAAAAATGTCTTAAAATTATGGTTTAAGATATTTTTTCATAATTCAATCAAATTTTTACAATTATGATTATTTGTCTGACATATTGGAAATAATTTCATTTTATGAATAAATGAAAATTTTATGAGTGAAATATTCTTAAAACATAATTTTAAGACCTTTGTATTCTTGAGTATTTTTTATTTGACTGAATGGTTTAGGAGGTATAGGTAATTCACTGGGACGGTGGCGTTGTCCTGTAAGTCAGCTACGAATTGTGGATAGTTAAAGCGATGGCTTGTGGATGCGATATTGCCTAGTGGGGATTAACATCCCCACTAGTGAATGCTTGTTCGTCCATGAAGACCATCCTTATAATTAGACCAATTCATATACAGGGTGTCCCTAAAGTCCGTCACCAAACTTCATAATATGGTTAGTTCAAGCAAAAAAGTTCATATGGAGGTATATCCTAAAATGCATATTTACCTAGATATCCGCCATTTTGTATTTTTCACAAAACATTTTTTATCTCAGACGTTTTTCAACCAATTGCTCTGAAACTCGACATCTAACTTAAGATAGTAAAGGTTCAATTTACAAAAAAATATCAACTTGATACAGTTTTAAATTTCAAAATGGCAGCCATTTAAACTTTTTAAACTTCAATTACGAAAAAACTTGTCATAAAAACAAAATTTTTGAACGAATAAAAAATTTAGACAATTCAATTCCCTATTCAATGACACTAAAATTATAAAAATAGGTTTATAAATAACGGAGATACATTAATTTAATCAGTATTAGGTTGCACTGTTTATTGCCACCCCGCGTAGTTGGCTACCATTGTTACAATTTATTAGCGCAACAACGGTGGCAGGTCCGTTCTTGGTTGGCAATAACAGTGCAATCTAATACATTAATGTATCTCCATTGTTTATGAACCGATTTTCATAATTTTTGTGTCACCGGATAGGGAATTAAATTGTCTACATTTCTTATCTGTTCAAACGTTTTGTGTTCATTACAAGTTTTTTTGTAATTGAAGTTTAGAAAGTTTAAATGGCCGCCATTTTGAAACTAAAAATTGTATCTGAACCTTAAATATCTTAAGTTACATGTCGAGTTTCAAAGCAATTGGTTGAAAAACGTCTGAGATAAAAAATGTTTTGTGAAAAATACAAAATGGCGGATATCTAGGTAAGTATGGATTTTAGGATATACCTTCATTTGAACTCTTTTGCTTATTTTGACTCAACTAACCATATTATGAAGTTTGGTGACGGACTTTAGGGACACCAAAAAACCATTAGATCGAAACCTAAGAGTACCTTTTTTTAGATCGAAATTGTGGTTCGGATCCCACGCTAAACGGTAGGTCCCTGGATACCATTGGCTGTTGGGCTATTAATTAGTCCTGTCTGAGGAGAATGTGGATCCTCATTCAGTAACATCTTTCATCTTTAGTCAGTATCAAGACTACAAGATCGTGCCACAACCATCCAACTCTTATCTCTCATTCATATTCAGGTTAAAATACCCACTATGTGAGGTCAATGTCTCAAAATATTAATTGTGATAAAGTTAATTAAAGTTTGCTTCATGTTATTCTTGTGGGACTAAAAATGACCTATGATTAGCTGTAGCTCCCTAACCGTTAAGTTTAGAGAAAAATCTAAAAAAAAGTCTCAAAAACACGTGTACAATCCAAAATAACATAAAAATTAGGGGTTCGTATTTAAAATTTTTGAGTTGGCCCCCAAAACCCCATTTTGGGGGTGGGGGGTTAATTTTTTTTAATTATAAAATACTCGTCCTTTTGTCATTGAAACTTTACCAAAATTTAATCCAATTATTTGCACCCATTAAAAATTTAAAAGGGGAGGGTGGGACTTTTGGAACGCACAGTATGTACAGTAAAAGCCCTCTAGTCCGGCCTCAGATGGTTCGGCCGCTGGAAAATCCGGCCACGGTATTCCAAAAATGAAATGTTCAGCCCAGGGCATTTCCCACGGAAAAATATACAAGCGTCGACTTGTTCCATGATCTATCACTAAAATATATCAGACTATTCGATTTCGAATGTCTTCTTAAACTTTGTGTTAGTGTGATTTTTTTATGGTTATCTTTTTGTTGGGTGTTTTGCAGTCTGATCGTCGAGGTAACACCATTTATGTCACTAGACGTATTCTGTCACTCTTGGTCCCAGGGCCTTCGTTGACAGAAGACCAGTATTACTGTCTATTAAACGCTAGCGACCGCTTGTCCGTTTCCAATCGTCATTTCAGCGCTACAACATCTGAGAGGGAGCAAATCATGATGGTTACAAAGTTGATACACAGCATTGGTTCCGGGCAAGTATGAGACCCTTCATTGTTAAATACATCCTAATAGCATTGACTATGTACACTAACGTGAATAGACCTCTCATCCAATGCATTTAGTTTGAGGCAAAAATTTGGAAGTTCGGTGGACGCCGCACCAGAGTGGCTGCCATCGATGTTGTTGTTATTCGGCTGAATTTACAGTGCTGCCAAAACATTTTACAAAAACATAAACATAACTTTCAGTTATATAATGTTTCATCCTTGGTTTAGAAGAGTGGTAATACTGTTTTATCTATTATACGTTACATGTACTTCGATGGACGCCGCACGAGATCGCACCACCGTCAATATGCTTCAAACACGCCTATGCTATGAGAAGTCTACTCACGTAGTGTACAAAGTCAATGCTAATAGTTCATTTTTGGAACACACGTATAATACAGCTTTCTATTTAACCCGTTTGGTTTAATACGAATTAAATTTGGTTTCTAACTGCCCGTTAATACGGCAATTTTGGAATCCGGTCGGTGGTCCGGTCCCGGGTGGCCGGATTTGAGGGCTTCTACTGTACCAAGTTTCAAGGCAAATGGTCCAGTGGTTTCCGAGTCCACTGATCACAAATATACAAACAAAATATAAATTGATAATCCTCTAAAAAAAAATTATAAATTATTTCATGGCATTACGTGTTGATTATTTTAGTGTTATTTAAATATCATTATAAATTAATTTTCATCTTAAACAGGAATAAAAATGCAAAAGGCAAGTATAATAAAACCAAACCTCTACCCCTCTTTTTTCCTTTCAAATTCTTTTTGTGTGGGCTCATGGTAGCAAACCTACATACCTAATCCTATGCTACTGTAATGAACAAAAGTATAATGGGGGTGAGGAGGGATACGACATACATTCGACTCTTTCTAACTCAAAATTCACGGGACTACAATTTTTCTTCTACACATATATAGTTTTAGTTAAAGAGGCAATGTTTGTTAAATTTAACTTATAGCACAATATTGACGATGGACAAAAGCTGTATCAGATGTGTAACAGACTCGTGATATGTGCGACGGGGTTTCAAATTCAGAGGTTTGTAGAGAAAACTTCGAGATATATAGAGGTAAAGCACAAATTTTAATTTGACTTTAATCCATTGAATTTCGAATTATAACAGATAACTTTTTGTATCCCTTAGATTTGCAGAGGTAAAATATATCCATTAAATTAATATGAGTTGTGTGTGGTTTATTTTTTGACTTAGACAGGTTTATTTCAAAAGAGATAGAAAATATTTTGAGTTTGAATATTTTGCATTATTGAGAGTCGAGTGTATGGTGTCTGTTATTAATTAATCAGGTTTAATAATTTTGCATTTGTAATGTTTTGGGATTTTTAAACAGATATAATTCCTTTGGCATGGCAGATTTGGCTATGGACTTTTATCACTGTCTGTGACATTAGAGTCACCATAGACTGTGAAGAAAATCAGGGGATTCAGGAAGATAGAGGGAATTTTCCTTGTGGTGGGAAATAAAATTCAGTCTTTCGACCGCACATTTATTTTGAACAGGGTATAATAGTGATGACGTGACCATATGAAAAGCAAATACCTGAAAATCATAGCTTCGAAAAAAAAAAAAAAAATACTATAAAGCAGATGGTGTTATATTATAATCTATTGACTCCTTTTAAAATTTGTTTTATCTGCAGTCTTGACTTGTTCTATATATTTTCTCTTTCATTTTGATATTAGAAATGTCTTTATATACCCCTGATCGTGTGTTTTAAATTGATATGAACAGTTTGTCTTGTTATCATTGATGTCTAAATGGATGGGAAAAAGAAAAGTTACTTGAAAGTTTTTCCCAAAAACCTAAAATGACTGGATGATGCTCAGTAGGCAAGCTGAAGCTGAAGCTGAAGGTAGGTTTTAAACTAACATTCTGATTGTAAATAAAATAATATTTGTTAAAAGTCCTACTTTTTCATATGGTTCACTATGAGGTATGTTAGCCTGATTGAGTGGTTTTGGCCTATTGCAACTCTCTTAGGTTAGATCTAGTTTAACGTTGACTTGTTCATTTAGGCTTAGGCCTAACGAAAATTTATGTTGATCAAATTTGCATATTAAGCAACACAAAATAAAATATAGCAGTTCTCTGAGTTGTGTCTGAGTTGCGCAAAACTTCGAACCTAAAACTATCTGATTCGACTCCGCTACTATCCAATTCGATTCTGTTACTATCAAATTTGATTTCGTTACTATCCGATCCAAACCTGAACGATCCGAACCAAATCTGACTGAACAAATATTTCAATATCTGTGCACCTCTAATTTTCAGCAAAGATAATTTTAGGATAAAGAGAAAAAAGTCAAAGAAAGGAGCTGACTACTCACTTCTCGTTTTGTTTGTTCGATCAGAGGGCTGTGAACTGGTGTCGGATTTTCTCACTTTCTTTTCAGTTGGTTGTGTATTCGATGAAACTGACAATTTCCTCTTACTCCCTACCCTTGTTTCAGTTTTCTTCTTAGCAGGTTGAACTGTTGATTTATTGTTACTGGTTTCTGGTTTTGTTACTGCTTTTTTTACACTTGGCGGGGGAGCTTTCTTTTTAGCATTCTTTTTCTTTCTTTTACTTGTTTTTGGTGCAGTTTTCTTTTTAGTTTCCTTCTCCTCATCTTCATCTTCTTCAGCTTCATCCTCCTCTTCATTTGATGTTGATTCACCACCATCCGATTTAACTGATCTTTTCCCTGATTTATTTTTTGAGGATTTTTTTAACTGAGACTCATCTCGGAAAAGAGAAAGATCCACTGAAAAGAAAAATAATAGTTAATTTAAATTTGTTTCAAAGCACTGCCATATTTTCTAAAAAAAAAACTCAAAAAAAATTGTTACAAGAGGTTTTTTATTATTCTTTACTAGAATCAAAATAGCAACTATTTATCTAAATGGAGTCTGAAAAATTCCTGTTTGAATGAAAGTAGAAAATAAAGCATAAACTCCTTTTAGTTATACATTTTGATATTTCAACGCTCCCTTAGTCCACAAAGTGTTTAACTATCAAAGTTCTACAGGACCAAGATGAAAAACTTATATTTGCGGTTTTAACTATGAGTCTTGGGTCTTTCATTTCCACTAGATAAAAAATAAATAAAATTTTTAAAAAAATTATTAAAAATCACTGGGATTTCATCATAGATCTTTCAAATGGGCTAATTACTTATAGAGTCTAGGAAATTTGGACGCACAATATTGAAATGAAGAGTGATGATGGATTGTATTTTAACATTAAGAGGCCTCATCCCATTTTTGAAATTCTCATTTCGGCCATAATTTTAATCTACATTTCTAGTTTTTCTGCTGGTGAATATTTGCTTTAATTAAGAGGATAAGGCTCCTTTTATTTACCACGGCATGTCGCAGTGCGCTGTCGCAGCGATTTTTTAATTACATTGCTTTAAATAGGGACGTTTATTCAGAAATGAGCGGTCTCAGAAGTAGCGGTGTGTCGCAGCGTTTTGTAAATTCTGTCGCCTACACTTAGAAATCGCTGGCTGCGAGCGGTTCCTATATGCATTGGTTTGTATTGGGCTTTTTACTCCAAGCGGCAGCCCGCTTACACTCTCGCAGTGCTGCCAACCCAAGCCATCTCGGAAGTCATTTGTCGTTCGGTAAGAAATTGCCAAATGTGGTTGGCAGCACTTTTACTACCTCCACGCAACACTGACCGATTGCAGCGACTTGTCGCGCGAAATTTTGGGACAGCGATTGGCCGCAGCGACAGCCCGCTGTGACGTACCGCGTTGAATAAAAGAAGCCTAACACTGTATTGAATCAATGAGAGGATTTATTAGTATTATATAACTATGGAGCTCAGATGAATTTTCAAAATATCTTGTCGAGTTGAGCGCTAATTTAAATTAACTATAGTGTCAAGTATGTTTTAGCAATATTGGCTGTCTTACATCCGTCAGGATGCTCTTCCGTGACTGGCGGCTTCTCAGAAACACCTTTCTCTACGTCTAGTGCTCTCTTAAGTATACTTTCTGTGCGTTGTTGCTCCTCTGCAGGCAATCTAAACTTCTCTTTATCTATTTTATCCAAGTTTAAATTTGTTAATATACAATCAAAATCTGAAACAAAACAAGTTCTGTAGGTAAAAATATGTTATTAAAACTAACATGTTTAGGATAAATTTATTTGATAAAGTCTCATTTTGTTTCTTAGGCAACAGCTCATTGTGATTTCACTGATGATAATTTAATATATAGTAGAATCCTGCAAGCTCATGATGTGGTCTGTAGACCAGAAATTATGAGTTCTAAACCATGAAATACTTTCATTTATATCTTCAGACTTGCCATTTTACAAGTATCACTGAAATTTGTCAGCTAACAAACATTGTAGAGTCATTTACTAAATGTGCAGCACCATTCAATGTGTTTTGCCTAATGCCGCAATTTTCTGTCCTAAATGGGGTGACCAAGTTATCTGATCTGCCATGTTATTGGGGTCCTGCCAAATTCGAAAGAATCCATTGCAGGGTCAAAATAACTTTTATAAAAAATCAACCAAAAATTAGAAAAAATAAACATATTTTAATTCAATAACAAGTTTACATTTAAAATTGTTTAACTTTTCTATGATACCTCATAAAATATAGACAGAAAAAAAAAACAATCCAAAGATGATATTAGGTTAGAACTCACAAAAAAAAAAAATAGTTATGTTCTTAACTAAAAAAACTCTTAAGTCTGAAATATATAAACATAGAGTAGGTCCATATATAAAACTCTCAAACCCAGGTAATGTTTACCTGTATGATCATAGAAGTCTGGAGAATATGTGTCCTTCCCTTCTTCTTGAGATAACCATCGTATGCGAATGCGGGGACTACTTTTGTAAATATTCTGCATTGCTTGACAAACATAGAAACCTCCTTCAGCATTCCGAACCGCTAAAAATTCATTTCTGTAAAAAAAAAAAACAAAATTGAAATTTATAAGTGCCTCTGACAGAACCAATTTAATCAGCACCCGATACAAATCTGTAATAGGCTTTAATATTTGTTCCTGTATCTCGTTAAAAAACAGTTCCGTATAATTCATTTTATTGTGGTAGCCTAATTAAGTTTTTATAATGAAAAAGTATTTATTTGAGATCATAATGAATATACAAAGTTTCCAGTGTTATTTTCATTTTATAACTAATGTAAATAATATACATTTTGTGTTTTTTTTAGCATTAAGCATTCCAGTTAAGAACTAGCACGGTTTTCCATTGAAAGATATTTTTATAATGCTACATTGTAAACGGGAGTGCGACTGTTTTGTGGTTGGCTATTTATAAAGATAAATAAATTTATGCTTAGTACCACAAAAATATGTTCACTCCATTAAAACGTTTTCATAACTTATTGAAACAAGTAGAGCTGAGAATTGAACCTCAATAAACTCACAGGACATTAGCGCTTTTAATGCCCTTGAACAAAAGTAGAGACAGATTTCTTCTTACTTGTAAAAGACAATCAATTTGTCGTCAGCAGCCTTGGTTGGAGTGGATTTGGAAGATTTGTTGATCTTGGCAATAATGTTGAGTTCCGGAAGGGGACTTTGGTAAGGTTGGGTGGGAAGGCGAACTCTCTTTGATTTTCGATCCTCATCTTTTCCTTCCTTCTTCACCTCAGGAGTTTCTGGGACAACCTAAAACAAATTTTAATCAATGTATAAAAAACAAAGCATTGTGTCTTTGTAAGGGCTTGGTTTTCAACTGACTTTTGTGATTTTGGTGTCATTGAATAGAGCTCTGCATGAAGTTGCTTAAAGTACAGGTTAGAAGTTTGATTTTTATATCGATATCAAGACTAAATTGCTCGATTTCGAGCAACGGGTAGTGGTAAAATAATAATTTACATAAATAATGTGCTTCACTCTCTACCATTCAAGTCATGCAACTGTTTGTTTTAAATTTTTAATTGAAAAGTTTATTTTACTTTATTTTAATATATATATTGATATAAAATCAATATTTTTATAAATTAATAATGCTGAAAATCTTTTTGTATCATTACTTAAGTTTAAATCTTTTTGTATCAAAAGTTTAAATTTACAGTTCTTAAGTCCCCAATGTACTTATAAAATGATGACTCTTAAAATGTTATGTAGTATGGCTGCAAACTTTTTTGCTTCAGAAAAAAATTGGTAAAATTTAGCCAACTTAAAATGAATATCTAGTAAGGAAAAATGTAGATACAATAAAAGTTTCCTTGTTTGTGATTTCATTGTTAGATAACTCTCAGTCTTAGTCCTCACTTAGTGCTTTAGCTGTGGACACCAGCATGTTCTTTGTGAGCTCATTAAATTTTAGTCACAGCCCACAAAAAACCAGTTTCAAAATTGTTTCTCACCTTGGGCTCCCTCTTCCGTTTAGTGGCCTGCCTGGGGATGGTAGCGACTTTCATCTCTGGCTTTGAATGAGGCACACTCGTTTCCGACCTGGACACTGAAGGGGCTACAGGCTGTTCTACTGGCGGAGGTGGAGCCTGGGCAGGAGTGGTGGCTGGGACAGGGGTGGCGGCAGGAGTGGAGGCAGGGGCTGTGGAGGGGGCAGAAGAGGCAGGGGCGGGGGTAGCTGGTGTGGCAGTGGAGGGAGGAGCTGTAGCAGCAGTTGGTGGGGCGGGGGCCGGGGCAGGAGCAGCTGGGGCAGGGACGGCGGGGGCAGCTTCTTGGGGCTGGGCGACTGAAATAGGGGCCGGAGCAGGAGCAGACTGTGGAGGCTGTGGAGGTGCAACCGGTGCTTTAGGTACCACCTCAGTTGGCTTCGGAGGGGCTGGCTCGGCTTTCTTTTCAAGATCTGAAACAGTATTGGATTAAACATTACCATGTTTTTATAGTTTAAATGAACATAGGACATGAAGCAGCAACTAGGTTAACTTGATTTTTTTATGAAGAAAAATCAAGCCGAATTACTATTTCAACTAAACAATCTTTTTTTACCATTTCCATTAACTTTTACGATTTACTGTATTACCAAACCAATAAAAAAAAAAAAATCTTTAACTAAGAGACTTAAATCCTGAAATGAGTTAAAATTTGAAGTTTATGAATTTAAAATTTGTTATTGATATTTTTTATTATAAACTCCTTGACTTTTTACTAATGTAGCAAAAATTATTTTAATTAATACATAAAAATAGCAATAAAAGTATCTAGGCCTAACAGTTTCACAATTCAACTTTGATGATAATCTGTAGGTAAGAGCCTGTCCGAGTAAAACCAATGAGTGCAAAATAATAATAATTATAATAATAGGAAAGCGTTTCTTAAGCTTATAAATGCCAATGATCAAATAAACAACTTCATTAATTGGGTAGGCCTCATTAATATAAAACAGTTTGGTTGATTTTACCTATTGTTTTGTCTAAATATTTATTATTTATATAATTTTTATGTTTATTCTTTGTACCACACCTTCAATACAGTACTTTTGTTGAATATTTGACACCATCAATTTGTTTTTCTGTATAGTATATTCTTAGGTGATTTTATTTAAATTACAAGAAAAATTAAGATACAAAATTAAAAAAAAAAAAAAATAATTTAAGATACAAGGAAAATTATATATTTTTTTCATCTCTTTGTATACTGCAAATATCAAAATAAGATATTTTAAATCTTTTCAACAAAAAGTTCATTTTAACTTAGCATTATGTACTGTTCAATGTTACAACTTTACAGTTATATTTTCTTCAATAATTAACATTATTTGAATTCATAAAATAGGCCTACTCAGATAAGAGCAATTCTGTCCTGAACATTAACAATAAAAATTCCCGCCCCGCCCTGCCCAAACAAAAAAACTCATTCCCGTCCATCCCTAGTTTATCTATTTTTTACTGATCAAAAAAACTCACTAGGTTCTACCGAAGGAGCAGCAGCAGCAGTGGGCGGCTCAGCCGAGTTCTCTGGCAGTGTTTGTGTTTGAGGAGCACTGTTCTCCTGCACTTCAGGGGCCGCCGGAGCCTCGACCTTCTGTGGGTGTGGTGGAACAGCCGAGATTTGCACATCAGGGACTGCCGGGATGGCCAGAGTCGGTGGGTTTGCCTGGTTTTGTGGCTCCATCCCGTTGGAAGTCGGTTTCATGGACATGGCAACTGGAGTTGTAAGATCTTTGGGTTTTTCGGGGGTTCTCGGGAGTGGCTGTGATATGGGCATAGACGGAGGTATTCCAGGCTGATTTGGAGGGGGGAATTGCTGGGGGTGTTTATCAACCATGAGGCTGAGGGGCATGGAAGAGTGATTCATATTAGCTGGTTTGGAAGGAGCTATGGTGAGCGTGGCTGGAATTGGCATCATACCCACTTTGGGTGGTGATGTAGCAACAGGGGGTGGCACGTTCACTCCAGTGGGAGGTAAAACTGGCTTCACTGGAGACGCACTCATGGCACTCATTATAAGTTATCCTGCAACAAGACAAATTACTTCTTACACTGGTGTTTTTAGTAAATTTACTGACCTAAAGTAGGCCCAGATCGTAAAAAAAAAAATTAATATAATATCAGATAAATAATCAAAACGATAAACTGATGAAATTATAGATGGCTTATTACACTATTTCACCACTAGGTCTCTACTACTTAAAACTTATGTAATATTTTCAGTATTATTTCCATTATTTATAATAATAAATAATAATTATGTATATAATTATTATTATTATTATTATAAAATCACAAGCTGGTTTACAACAAACTTCACAGCCATAGACACACACACACACATATACATATGAAAATGAACGAATGGTGTTCTTGGCTTTCGGGGGACTTAAAAATGAGAAAGAACATGGTTCCGGGCTTAAGTCTTATTATGGCTACTACCACAATGAGCATATTTCCTGTAGGGATATTCGCTAAAAATAAATGGACCGGATAAAATCAATTTAAATGGAAGTTTGACCTTACAAATATTCACAAAACTCTGATTAACACTAGGCCTCCTCGGCCTATTTTTAACACGTTGGCTACCGACGGTCGGGAATCTGGGTTGCCACGAGTTCCCAGCAGACCGAGCCTAGTACTCGAAACTCTCACCACAGACCGAGGCATTGCGACCAACAGTAACCCAGAGACCAAAAAATTGTTTCGGTATTTTTATGGCTATTTTGAACGGTTATATAAAATTTACTCATGAAAGTTGCAATAAAATATTATTTCAGAGCTATTCAGGCAATTTTATTGCGTCACGTATGTATGACGTCCGTCTAGGCCTATAGTAAGATTTTGTATTATGTTTGTTTGCTATCTGTCTCACATAAGTGTCATGAGTTGGATGACTGGGAAATAAATGAAAAATAGTTTTACTACACTAACTAAAATATACAGGACAATGTGTTACACAATAAAAAACACCATGTGGAATGTGTAGTAAACAGACACTAATGGCAACATAAGAGCAGACAAGATGGTCAACTTTGAAAATCTGTAAAAAATAAAAATTGAGGTCGTACCCAGAGACCAAGCAACACAGGTGTGTCAAACATTCCTAGAGACCGATTTTTTTTTTTTTTTTTTTTTTTGAGGGAGAGGCGGAAAAATGCATTACGCACACAGGTGGCCAGCCTGTAGTGTGGGGCTCCCCTAAAGACGGGTTTACCCACTAAAAAACCTCCTCTACTCTTTAGGAATCTAACCTGGAATTGTTTGTCACATTACGTCAGGCTAGGCCTAAATTTGGCTTACGCCTGTGGGGCTCGCTCCTTATCCAGCCGCTCGATCAAGGGATCTGGGCTACTTCGCGGTCCAGATCGGTTTTCTTTTCCAGGAGGATGCCCCGGACGAACTGTGACAAACAATCCCAGTTGCCCTCATCCTCGATAATCTTTCGGCAGACCGTGTCCACCGAAAAAACACCGAGTTTTCTTGTGGCCTCCAGGCGGGGCCTTTCCCAACGCAAACAGCGGAAGAAGGTGTGTTCCGCGTCATCGGGAACGCCCGGGCAGTAGATGCAATCCGGTGAACCGGTCTTGCCCATCCGGTTCAGGTACGACTTGAAATAGCCGTGACCTGTCAGGAACTGCGTGAGGAAGTAGTCCACCTCGCCATGCCGCCTTTCTACCCATGGTTGGACCTGCTCGATGAGTCGCGCAGTCCATCGTCCTCGGGTGTCATGCTCCCAGCTGTGTTGCCACTGCTGGAAGGTTCGGGAGCGCTCTTCTGTTCTTGCCGTGTCCTTGCCGATCTCGCCTTGTCTCTGATAAATCGCTTTCCTCTCCCCTGCCAAGAGCTTGACAGGGATGACTCCGGCGACCACCAGGACGGCAGGCTCGGACACTGTCCGGTAGGCGGAACACACCCGGAGCGCAGCTTGACGCTGAACCCGGGCGAGTCGCAACCTGTAGCACTCCTTATCTAGGGCGCCTGCCCACACCTCTGCCCCGTAAAGGAGCACGGACTGGACCGCGGACATCAACAGACGTCTTCTGCTGGATCGGGGACCCCCGACATTGGCCATCAGCCTACTAAGGTAAGTGACTACCTTAGCGGCCTTGTCCGCCGTACGGAAGATCTGATCCCTCCAGCTTAACTTGGTGTCCACCATAACCCCAAGGTATTTGGCGGCACGGGTTGATGTGACCACCTCCCTTCCCACTCGGAGTGGGACGACGGTGTCGATCCTTTTCTTCGTGAGAATCACGATCTCCGTCTTACTGAGAGCAAGCGAGAGACCGTGATCTGACATCCAGGTGTTGACCACACGCATGACTCGGTTCAACTTTAGTTGGGCCAGCTCAACGTTGCGTCCAGCAATGAGAGCCGCGACGTCATCGGCGTACCCAACCAAGGTGGTTTCCTCAGGCATCTCGGACCTCAGAAGGCTGTCATAGGCAACGTTCCAGAGATCCGGGCCGAGTATTGAACCTTGTGCGGCACCAGAAGTGACTTCCATTGTCCGCGTTCCGTCCCTCATGTCATAAATCAGGCTTCGAGAGCGTAGATAATCCTCGATGGCCCGGGGCGCCGAAAAGTAGGTGTGTCGCCCTGGTTGAGGACGACAAGACCGGCCCTGGCGATGAAATCCAGGATGTATTTCCCCCGGGAGCTGGTAGAGGGCATTCCCCACTCGACGGCCCTGGCGTTGAAATCGCCACCAACGACGACATGCCCGGTGGTGCCGAGAACGCACTCCTCTAGGCTATCTATCTTGTCGCGGAAGTCCTGGACGGCCTCGTTGGGGGTGAGGTAGCAACTGAAGATTGTCACGTCCCTACACCTAACCCAGGCGAATCCTCGGCCGCGACCGTGACTCCGCACCAAGACATCCCGCGTATTACGTGCCCAAAATGCAGCAGTACCGAGGCTGTCGGAGAACCAAGTGTTTCCTAGAGACCGATAAATAGATGTTAGATCGATTCAGTGTACCAAATGGGCGTGGCGAGTCATTTAACTAAACGGTGACTGCATACCATAACTTATATGTGCCGTCTGAAAACATGGAATTTTATGTAGAAAACAAACATGTATATATAATTGAATACAACAAACTAGTAGGCCTACATTAAGAGAAAAAAAACACTTATAAATAACTCAGATTTATAAATAAAATAAAATCATACTGAAACTTAGGCCTACATAAATGAACCAGTAACAATTTTACAGATGGTTGGTATTGATGTACTGCGTTAAACTATGATGTAATAGGTAGTACTATATATACATAGACAAGGTACTAACTAACATCACATACCTTATTAGGCTAATCTAAATTAACACCACAGGGTGTCTACTGAAATCTGATTTTAGAATTCCAGTATATTTCCAGTATTTCCAGTATATTTTTTAAAAAATTCCAGTATCACTCGCGAACTATAATTTCAAACATGGAGTAACAATAATGGCAATTTATTCATATAATCAATATTGAAATAGATTTTTGTATAAAGATAAAAACCTTTTGATTATGATTAATAAGTACTTTCCAACAATAACATTTGTTTAATATTTTTTGACAATTTTTTGTGAAGGCTCTTAATTCACTCCACAGCCCTCTGTTCCTTCCGCTTTGTTTTGCGTTTATTTAATATGAAAAATAATCATAAAGAACATTTAACTACAAAAAATTATGAAATATGTTAATACTTAAGAGTAAAAAAGAAGAAGAATATGATTAAAATTTAAGTAAGAAAAATAAATTTTGAGTATAAAATCAAACATTTCTAGGCTCCATCATTACACAAATGTTTACATTACTTGATTAACTATTTGAAGAGAACTACAAGTTTTCTGATTTTCGTTTGCAAACATACTTAAACAGCAAAAATGACTTTTAAAATATTTTTACATTATTATGTACGGATCAAATGAAAAAAATCTATATATATTATGCATCTAAAAAAATACGCGTTTTAATAAAATTCAAAAATTTCAGTATCTATTTTGAAATTCCAGTATAATTCCAGTATTTCCAGTATGAAAATAAAATTCCAGTATAATTCCAGTATTTCAAGTATTTCCAGTATCAGTAGACACCCTGCACCAACATAACCTAACTAACCTAAATAAACTAGTCACATCAAGGAAAGTTTGATGTAAAATACGTATATATACATATTTATGGAATAAAATTTCGTACTCACATAATGATAAGTAGGCAAAAGGTTAGGTTAGTTAGTGTTATTTTAGATTATATGTGATGTAAATTAGTACTGGTACCCATGTATATAGTATTGTCCATTACCTAATAGTTTAAGGTAGTACATCAATAACAACCATTTGAAACATTGTTACTGGTTCTTTTATTCAAGTTTCAGTGTGGGTTTATTTGATTTATGAGTGTTTTTTTTCTCTTTATTCACTACTAGTTTGTTGTATTCAATTCACATATACATATTTGTATTCTACATAAAATTCCGTGTCTTTTGAGTACCCACATGACAAACGTTGAAATAGGCCACTGATGGCTTTTCCGACCTTTTTTCCACATTTCCCGGCTTATTTAAAATCAGATTAAAATAATTTTCATGTATTCGTGATCAGCTTAATATCCCGGTTAGTTTGAATAGGTACTCAATTGACGTATTTCGGAATAAAAAGGTCATTCCCGATTTTCAACAAAAAAAACTATTATTTTTGGAATCTGCGTGAAATCTGCGACATTTTGGAAAAAATTTCCAATTTTCCAATGGTTGTTCGTAGCTAAACTCAAGATTTACCCAATAAAGTACTTGCACAACTAAATAGGCTAGGCCTATATTTTCACACTTTTGGGAAGATATTTTTTTTTTATTTAACATTGTTTGAGATTTTACGCAAATTTTGAAAAAAGCCTAACACATTGAATGTATTTGAAATTTTTACAGGTTCAATTAAGTCAATTACATTTAATTAAAAGTGTTGATTATTTGAACTAATTGCCGAGAATCTGTATATCTAAGGAACAGGATTTAATTTATAGGATTTAAAATAAATCTAAAATAATGTTAACAGGAAAAAGATCTAAACTCAGGTCTTGTTACTATCTAACTTTGACCTGTAGTTAGATACGGTAGCATAAGTAATTAATAGCCCAATGACAAATGGCAACGGGGTCCAGTATTGAACCTTTGAAAAGCTACTAAGTCAACTATTCTTCAAGATCGAACCGGCAAATTTGGATTTAAAGGCGAGCACTAAAAACTGAACTAACTTACCCAGCCAATTCGTTTTTAATTACAACTAATTTTTATTTATATTTAACTATAAATAAGCCTAATTAAATATATATTATTTAATGATTACTGGTTCAATGGAAATTATCAACCGGCCAAACTTTAAATTACTGTAGGCAACTGTAGGCCAAGCCAAATATTTTGACAACGTACCGGTATTCATTCTGTGAAAGATTATAATTAATGACATTTTAGTGAAACCTTAATAGTGAGGCTAAGTAGGCTAGTAATCTGCCTGAATCACTATTTTTGGTATAGGAAAACACAAAATAGGTTCTGAATTATTCTAAATGATCTTAAGCCTACCAGTACAAAGTCACTTTTCTTAATAAATTCTTGTTGGTCAAGTTTACCATTGCTTTGTAGAGGAACGGAATTGAATAAAATTTTTTCGGTTAGTAACAGATGCGCGTGAACATTAACCTTAAAATCTTGATGGATTCGAAAGACGACAGCAAAGTGATGTCACTGGGATCCACCAGGATTTATCACGAGAAACGTGATAAGTAAGTCCCGGAGATTGTGTTGGACGATCGTGAACCTGACCATTATTACAACAACTTAGGATCCATTTATTGATGGTTTAATACATCACTAGTGTGTGTGAAGCGACATAGAGCAATTTATTTGGATACAATACAAAAGTTAGATTTAGTTCTAAATCAATGACATCCAACCAATCCAATATTGTGAATATTATAAAAATACCAAAGTCAGACACAGACAAACTAGAAACTACAGCTGTACGTTAACAGATAAAATGCTCAAACCAATCTCAATGTTATTCTAATGGGAAATTTTCAAATTTATTTTGTGGATTGTGCCCTATTTTATGTCCGATTCTCATAATTTTTTGGTGGAAACAACTACAGACCAAGCCCTATCCAACGACACCAAAAACTTAAAAATCGGTTGAGAATTGGAGGAGAAGTTCTCTACACAAAAAAACCCTTAGCGTATTAAATAAGTATAGATGTGAAATTAACACAGGAAGCTACCAAAGTCAGACACGGACAAACCCTGACACTTTCGTCTGTCTTAGTTGGAATGAAGTCTGACAAATAGACAAAGTCAGACAAGGACAAAATGTGACACGTTCCAATTAACGTTCCTGAGGTGGCAGGGTTTGTCTGGACAGGTCCTGACAAAGCCTGACAGTTTTCTGTCTGGTCCGCTGGAGACAAAGTCTGACAAATTCAAAACAAGACACATTTGCCTCCCATTAGATGCCGCTGCTCTGACCTGCCCACAAAATAGGCCTAGGTACTTCAGATAGGCTAGGCCTAGGGGAATAGCCTATATGTTTTATTTTTGAAAGGTAGGCCTACAGCATTTTCATTTACAGCAATCCTTAACTGGCTTGTGCAAAATCCTATGTACAGAAGTGAAGAATATTTTAATGCAGTAGTTAGTTCAGTAAGTGATGCACCTGTTTAGTTTTGCACGAGATTGATTATTATTTTTGACTGCATGTTTTTTTTTTCTGCATGGTTTGCTGCATGTCGATGCGTGCATTGTTTTGATGTGTGATTTGACTCTATGCACTGCATGGAATTGTACTTAGCCTTTCTTAAGTTAAGACATTTATTGCTTGGTTTTTCCTGTATTTGTTAAACTATGCTGACTTAGCCTGTAACAATTTGTGTTGTTGATTGGCCCAATAAAATCATTGTATTTATCTTAGAAAAAAACTAAATCAGGTATTAAAACCATAATTAATTTAGGTAGGCCTAGTTTAAATGTAGTATAAAAGAGCAAAAAAGATTTGCCAACTGATCAATATGAAATAGGTTTGATAGCAGTTATAATTTTCCTGATTCCACTGTAGGCCTAGAACAATCAAATATTGAACTTAGTAGGCCTCGGAGAACTTTCTTTAAAGTTTTGATGGATTATAAACTTAATTTAGTAACCATTGCCACTGAATGAATGAATGAACCGTTTAAGTTATTTCGAGAAAAATGAAATACACAAACAATACAATTTTCAAAAGAAAAGACATGAAATAAGTTAATTTCCCCAAATGGGCAGAAGCCTGTGGCTGGGGAAAGAGTCGCTATAATACTGATTGTTTGACATAATCAAGAAAAGTCAACTTACTAGAAATGATCTAAACATTTTATTTTATTTTAGGCTAAGTGAACAAAAAAAATGTAGGCCTAAAGGACGTCTAAACAGACGCAAAAAATAAAAGATGCACGCACGACAGATTGATAAACTAGCAATAAAAACAAAAGTTTTAACTGAGACCGGCCCATTCTCACAAGACTCATACACACCATTACAGTCGCTCGCACACAACAAACACACCAACACACTCACACCCCACGCCCACTGATGAATCTGTCCTGGCCTTTCTTTTATCGCAAAACTGACGATAACTTATATGTACTGAGAGATGAAAAAATCCCGAATTCTTTGTTGACCCACTTCCAGCAACCATTTGTCGATAAGTTTTTTATACGTACGAATGCTGCACGGAGGAGGTAATTTAATCATGTTTGGAAGACGCGTAAAGAGCAGATACATTTAAGCAAGCTGATACATTTAAGGAAACAATCTTGCCCTGTAGACAGGATTAGTCAATCTCAAAACAGGTAATCATTGTTAGAACTCCGAGACCTTGTTAGGAAAGGCTATTTAATTAGGCCTAGGCCTATAGCCTGCAACCTTCTGATTATCCTTTAATTTACAACTAATCTTCCAGGAATACAACAATACTACTAAAAGATCTTAATTTATAACAAAAAAATATTTAAATTATTATAAATGCAGAGCAAAAGTAATGGGTCTAGCCTATGTCACATAAGGAATTGAAGTTCAGTAGTAAGGCAGTGCAAAAGCAATTAAACAGGAGCTGATTTTTGTTATTTCTATGTACACTGCTCCGATATATGATGTTTAGCATGTTAAAAGACAATGATAAGACAAAAGCACAAGCATCTAAGTTTCAGAATGTTTATAGTCATGCAATCATAACAATTTGCTTTGGTAACTATGTAACAAAAATAAAAACAGACCAGAAAGTCTTGGGTGAATATCAGGCTTTTATTTTGCCAATCCGGACAATAAGACGACACAGAAACTGTTGCACTAGCAACTACTCTTGCACACCTTCAAATTTCTTTCGGACACAAATACCAAACAACAGTAATTTCACGATTTATTTAGAAATTAACTCACAACCATATAAGCTTTCCGCCATAATGTCCACAAATTTCCCCTTCAGAGCTAGAACTTTGAGATGGCGTCTACTTCTCCCATGATCCTTTGTGGGAATTTATTCGTGCGCGTTGTACTTCCATCCTAGAACGTCACGCGCAGGTTTAACTTTCCCGCCAATAATACAAGAAATTTTAAAACAATACTATATAAGCACCCAATAATAAAATAAAATCAAGAATGTTTTAGTAAATGCAATGACTGCATACCAACTAAAATAGAACTCTACTTCTCGTTAGCTCATACACTTGTAAAGCGGCGTGGGACCTTGTTAACAAACATCGCAAACAGAGGACAGTCTCAGCATCAGCAGTTTCACCCGATGAATTTAATAAATTTTTTGTGAACGTAGCTGAGGACATTGTTTCACGTCTTCCTGTGTTACAGACAGATTCTGCTGCCCTCATAAAGGACATTCCTCCAGGACTAACACTAACAAGCTGGAAAGAGGTGAGTACAGATGAAGTCCTAAGTGTGGTTAAGAATTTTAGAACGTCATAAAGAGCCAGGATGTTCACGGCATTTCATGTCTAGTGTTAAAATTTGTTATTGATGCTGTGGTAACTCCATTGACTAAGGTAGTAAACCTGTGTTTGACTAGGGGTTCTTTCCCGGAAGAATTAAAGACGGCCAGGACTATCCCAATCTACAAGAAAGGCGATTCTCCTCTATGGAGATATTTCGTCCAATATCGATCTTGCCTACATTCTCTAAGGTTTTTGAAACTATTATGAAAAGGCAGCTTGTGGGGTACTTTGAGGAGAATGGCCTATTTATAGATGCTCAACATGGTTTTAGGAAAGGGCGCTCCACCTCTACCGCACTCATGAGCCTAGTGGATGAGATAACCGAAGCCTTTGAAAACATAGAATCCGTCCAGCTTACCCTTTGCGACCTTAGTAAGGCTTTCGACGTTGTCTCTCATGACCTCCTCAAGCAAAAACTGAGTAGGTATGGGTTGGGTGGGGTAGTTCTCCAATGTATCTCTAGCTTTCTCGAAATAGAAGCCAGGTTGTCTCTATCCATGGTGCTTCTTCCAGCCTAGGCTATTTGTCCCATGGGGTGCCACAGGGTTCTGTGCTCGGACCCCTATTGTTCACTGTCATGATTAATGACCTGAGCCTCGATGGTCGGACCTTGTTGTTTGCGGACGACACAACGTTATTAACGAGAGGAGGAGATATGGAACAGTTGCGGACCGAGGCAGACAGCCTTCTCTCTTTGGCCAAGGACTGGTTTGTATCAAATAGACTTAAGATAAATGAGGAAAAGACTCAGTCCTTGGTATGTACCCTGAAGTCTGTGGAGGAGAGGGAAGTAGCAGTGAAACTTCTAGGCTTATGGATAGACGATAGGCTAAGCTGGAACCATCATATCTCACAGGTATGTGTTAAGTTGTCAAGGGTACTTTTCCTGTTGAGAAAGCTTAAGCTTGAAATACCCCAGCCCTTTCTGATATACGTCTATCATGCCCTGTTCAATAGCCATATAATGTATGGGTTGATCCTGTGGGGACACTCCCCAGCAGAAGAGGATGTGCTACTCCTACAAAAGAAAGCTCTGAGGATAATGACATCTGCCGGGCGATTGGACCACTGTCGGCCTATCTTCAAAGAGCTAGGGATCCTCACAGTATTCAGCCAGTATGTTCTGAACACGTTGGTCCTCCTAAAGGAAAATCTGGCGACCTTCTCTAGACGTGAGGACCTACATACTTACCAGACTCGTAGGGCTCAGGACATCGATGTGCCACGTTGTCGTCTTGGTCGTACTCTCAAGAGTTACCCTCGCTACACCATAAAAGTCTTTAACAACTTACCACCAAGTGTGTGCGAGATGGACGTGAAATCTTTCAGCAGGGTGACTAGAGAGTGCCTCTTAAACCGACCGCTCTATTCTCTGAAAGAGCTGGAGGACGAGCCTCTGTTTGCAAGTTAATACCCCCCTCAGAGTCACTCGGCCATGCCAAGTTTTAAGTAATGTATATAATGTATGTTTTGTGACAGTGTTGTTGTTATGTAAATTTTGTAAATACTTTTAAATTGACGCAATCTATCCGACCACGGTCGGTCAATGATGCAGTATCCAAGTATCCAAGTATCCAAGTAAGTATACACTATCTTATCCACGGCGGGGTATCATAGCAACTACGCACGAAGCAACGACAAACTCAAATTAAACGTAGCAATTAAAATACCGTATAATTTTTTTAATAGTGACTACAAACAAGCGGTAAATCGTAAGTTTAAATATTATATTTAGCGCCGATGCATTTATTAAAATTTCTCATTAGCACCAACATTATCATAGCCATTAAACTATAGTTGATTCTAGAAGATTTTGTTTTAACTTAGATGTTGTTAGATTTCCCAAATTCTCAATAGCACCGAACATTTCTGTTTCTCGTCTATAAAACCAATAATAAAGAACTGTAGGAAATAGAACAAATCTTTAAAAATTCATTCTTTATCTTTAAATTCAATTCTATTGAACAACCAGAATGATGACAGTTGTTGGTGTGGGGGGATTTGAGATGCCTGAGATAACTTAAAGTCTTAAATGTTAGCCGTAAAACGGGATTTTTCCGCTCGGCAATAACGGGATGATGATTTTGTTTGAGTCAGTTAGGACTATCTTTATCTGCGACGGCTTTGTCAGTTTTCATCGTTGGATTTCAATTATTGTTGAACTCATATTTTTCCCTTGTCCTACATCAAAATCCTTTAAAACCTCCTAACTTTCCCTGTTTATCCCAGCAAGCTCCATAAAATCCCCAAACGATGGAAAATACTATCTCTTAGCAACACTTGTGGCTGCAGATGCCATATGGGCCGTCCACATTTCACGTAACGCGTTTTTCGGCATTTTTGACTCCCCCTGTGACTCTGCCCCTCCCAGGGGCGCACCCACGGGGGGGCTAAAGGGGCTGTAGCCCCTCCCCCAAGAAAAAAATTTAAATTAAGAAAAAATATTTTTTTTTTCATCCACCTACTGTCATTTGGGTAAGTCTTGAGTTTAGCTACAACCATCGGAAATTGGAATTTTGTTCCAAAATGTCGGAAATTTCACGCGCTGATTCCGAAAATAATACTTTTTCCCGCGGAAAAGCTCGGAAAAACCCGAAAATCGGAAAGACCGGAAATGACATTTTTGTTCCGAAATACGTCGATTGGGTATTCAAATTAACCGGGATGTTACTCTGATCACGAATATGTAAAATTTATTTCGATCAGATTTTAAATAAGCCGAAAAATGTAGGAAAATCCATCAGATGAACTATTTTAAAAGTATGTTGTGTGGGTACTCAAAAGACGCGGAATTGTATGTAGAATACAAATAAATATATATTAAATGAATAAAACAAACTAGTAGTGGATAAATAGACAAATATATATAAATAGCTTACTGAAACTTACATAAATGAACCAATAACAATGTTTCAAATAGTTTGTATTGATGTATTACATAAAACTATGAGGTAATATGCAGTACTATATACTTAGGTACTTAACTTACATCACATAAGTTATAATCTAAAATAACACTAACATAATTAACATAACCTGACTAATCTAATCTAACCTAACTTAATCTAACTAGTTGAGTGATGTTATCTATACTTATTTAATACGCTAAGGGATTTTTGTCTTGAGAACTAGAGAACTCCTACAATTTTCAACCGATTTTCAAGT
Source organism: Neoaliturus tenellus (assembly GCA_030545055.2). Taxonomy (NCBI): domain Eukaryota; kingdom Metazoa; phylum Arthropoda; class Insecta; order Hemiptera; family Cicadellidae; genus Neoaliturus; species Neoaliturus tenellus. Next base: position 221,101,028 of record CM061532.1, read on the forward strand.
TTTTGGTGACGTTGGATAGAGGTTGGTTTGTAGTTGTTTTCGCCAAAAATTGATGAGAATCGGACTGAAAATAAAGGCGCTATACAACATTGAAATCTCAAAATTTCCCATTTAAATAACATTGGGGACTGAATAAAGCATTTGAAACATCTGTTAATAATCAGCTGTAAATACGTGTAGTTATTGGCGATTAAAGATATTCACATTATTGGATTGGTCGGATATCATTAATTAGAGCTAAAGTAACATCTGTACTGTATTTAAATAAATTATTGCTCGATTTCAAGCAACACGTATACTATAGTAGGATTCACGAAAATAGTCCGATGAGAGTCGATACATTGTTGCCAAATTTATTCTGAAACACATTTTCATTCTGTATAACACATGGTAAACATAACCACAAATGACAACATTGCACGGTGAGAGGGGGTGAGGGGGGACTCAGCTGTTTAAATTTCCATCGGACTATTTTCGTGCATCTCACTATAGTTTGTATTAATCTCAATTTGGTATTTGATCAGTTTTAAAGGTGACTAATAAAATTAACAATAAATTTCAAAAAGAAAGTTATGGAAGCAACTAGTGCACTTTGAAGTTGCATGGTTCCTAAAACTGTAGCCTGCCTGCTTTTGCAAAAAAAAACTCAATTTGTTATTATATTCATAACCTATCAAAGCTTAATTAATCACTTAATATTATTAGATTTTCCTACAATTGAAATTGCTAGTTTGCACCTCTTTAACTTTTTATTTATAGGAAGCTCAATTTCTGTATCATGTTGCTTGTTCTGATTGGATATTTGGTGCTCTGTAATGAAAGTAATGAAAGTGGTTGAGTTAAACTTTTTCCCATAGGCCTGCAACATACCCTAGGCCTACCGGTGCCCGTTTCTGTTTAAACTAAAATGTATAGGGCCGATTTATTCATTATTGCCTTTTAAGTAATTAAGGTATTTAATACTATAGCATAAATTATCATAACTCTATGCTCATAATAATTTGAATATGTTTAATGCTATTTAAGTAAGCCTATTCAACTAACCTATTCTAGGTCTAGGTATAAGTTAACTTATATTTTAACACGCTCCTTGCGCGGGGCGAGAATTTACGCCCCGTGCGGCTGGCACCACGTGCGCGGGGCGGGAATTGTCCCCCCTATCCCATGCCAACAACCTTGCTTCAGTGTTAACCCAGCGTCATTCGGAGAATGTTGTGACCGATTCCCGCGTTTTTTGTTTGGTTTACTCTAACTTTTGGCGCGCTTCGCTTCCGGTTCGGCCATTCCGTTATTTCTCAGTGCGTTGTTTACGTAACCACTGTATTGTGTGGAGTGTTGACGTAGTTTTTGTTGAATATGGAGCTACTCAATAAGAGTGTATTGATTGAAAACGTGTTTTCTGAGAATGAGGATTCAGAATCCAGCTCTGGGAGTATGACTGTGGGCGTGTGGGGTTGAAAAGTAGTTAGGGATTGGACAAGGACCGGCACCAGGACCTAAGGACGTGAATTCCCACCCCGGACGTGACGTCAGCAATTTCAGCCAAAGGCGACACTGAGACATCTAGATTTAACATTTTACACATCCTGACATCATTTTTAGCGAATTTCCCATAGGGAATAAGCTATTACCGTAGGTCTCATGGTAAGACCTAAGCCCGGGACCATGTTACTTTTTCGTTTTGAGGTGCCCAGAGACCAAAAATAATAGTCATTAAAATTTTTATATATATATAAAATTTTTATATATATATATAAAAATTATATAAAAATTTATAAAAAAAAATTAAAAATTAAATTAAATTAAATTAAATTTATAAAAAAAAATTATATAAAAATTATATAAAAATTTTTATATATATGATAAAATTTTTATATATATATATATATATATATATATATATATATATATATATATGTATATATATATGTGTCCCTAGACACGATAACTCTCGTAAAAATGGTCCGATCGACACCAAATTTGGTAGAGATGTGTAATCCTACGTTTATTCGGATGAGTTCGAAAACCAGATATATCGACCCACCGGAAGGGGTAGTTATGGGGGGTTTTGTACCCCAAAAATGGGTTTTTCGCATTTTTCATATGTAAATTTTAAAAATTTTTAATTTTTATTTTGACCATTGGATTTAGCTCAAAAAAACACAAAATTTAGTATTTTGAAGCTTTGCTCTATCTCCATTGGTTATCGAGATATTACAAAGTCTAAAGACAGTACATTGTCTTTTGGGGCTCCAATGTTAATCTTATGGAGGATAAGGATGTGTTAATATTTCACTTATTAACCAATATTTTTTGATGAAACTTGGTATTTAGCTTCATTTGGTTGAGATTCATCCATTTACTTAAGGTAAAAAATCTTGGTTTTTGTACCTATCATGGCAGCAAACCTGCATAGTCTTTTCCCATGTTAATCATATGGAGAATAGGCAAAATCTTTTATTTATAGACAGATACTGATGAAACTTACTATACGGCTTTATATGGTCGAAATAAATTTTTTCTATGCTAAAAACCTACTTTTAGTGTCCTCCATGGCAGCATACCTGCATACTCTTTCCCTATATTTATCTTAAGGAGAATAGACATTATTTATTTCCCTATTTATGAGCACGTGATGAAATTGTGTTTACAAGTTTAGCTGGTCAAAATTAATATTACTAATTTGGAAATTCGCTGAGTACGCAGGTCTGCTGCGACGGGGGGTATTTAGTATTATTGTGTGACTGTGGGCGTGTGGGGCTGAAAAGTAGTTAAGGATTGGACAAGGACCGGCACCAGGACCTAAGGACGTGAATTCCCGCCCCAGACGTAACGTCACCAATTTCAGCCAAAATCGACACTGAGACATCTAGATTCAACATTTTGGACATCCAGACATCATTTTTGAATAAGTAATCACATTATAATTTTTTAGCATTTTAGGCTCGTAATACTCATAATCTTTAGCAATGAACGTGTTAATATGCCTAACCACATACTCATTCATGGCAACTATCATAAATGATAACCATTTTTTAAATAGGTTACACGGGTTTCTGATAAAACTATTGTTTTGTGATTGTAATTTAATCTTCAGGCCTATTGTACTAGGCCTATAACTTATGTTTTTAATGTTTGGCGTTAGGGCCTAAGCCTACAGGAGAGTAACCATAAGTATTGTCTGGAAGCTGATTTTGGACATTTTTAAGTAATTTAAAATACTGGGTTAGGCCTATTTATTTTTTTGAGCTTGTTTTGATGGTGATAGGCCTAAGCAAAATTTATTTTAATATGACAGTTTCCTTGAAAATCCAAAATATTGATTTTTTTTAACAAATTCACTGCAGCTAATAGTAAGAGAAAATCAAATCTCAATGTTACCACAAGTATTATTACAGTACACCAAAATATGCTTTTATATGACGTAGCCTAATTAAGGATCAGTGGTTAAAAATATCCGGTGCAGTTTCATAACTGGGCTATGATACTATCGAATGAAAATTTACTGTATTTAAATTTTAACTATCAATATAGCTTTTTTAGCTCTTTTATAGAACAGTTGCATTGTACCAAGTACCAGGCAGTCGGGGTTCACCTACCGGCCGGTACGCGTTGTATATTGCACTAATAGTTTTTTTAAAGTTAACTTATTCGTGTTATGTGTGTGTGAATTTTAACTTTTTGACAACAAAATGACGTTTGGTCTCGTGAAATCGGACCCGATGATGACAATTCATTTGTTGAAACCATTATAGTCCAGGATTAGTTTGGATTTATTGGACCTGAAGTCGGAGGCTTAACAACATGAATAAGTTTAACAAAATATTATTCTTTTGTATCAAATCAATTAAATCTTTGATTTAAATTCTAACCAGGATGGTAAATAGACGTGATAAGATGGATTGTATTGTCCTAACCATTGATTGTATTCCTAACAGGTAGAATTTTACGAAAGAAGTGATGGCGTCATTAATTAGTCAACAGATGTATCCACCAAGTCATAAAACAATATTTGTTTTGGATCACACACCATACTTTGGAATCTCAAGTGAGGACCTTTTGGAATTTGACTTTACTAAAGCCAGAGGGCCTGGTTTTATACCACTTGCCCCAATTGTAAAATCTCTGTGGACTTGTATTGTAGAGGCAGCATTGGAGTACTGCAGGATAGTTTGGGACATTTTTCCTCAACACAACAAGCTGGTAAGTTAATCCTATTATATTAAACAAGAAAGTTTTGTAGTGGGGTATATGGTTGGAAATTATTTCGCAAAGTACAAGCGGGAGACCGTTCTGGAGGGCAAAAAACCATTCTAGGGTAGAAAATAATGGGAGTTTAATTCATCAAAACGTTCAAAACACTCAGATTATTTAATAAAATCGTTAATAAAAATCATTTTTCCCCTCAAGAAAAGCATTGGAGAGATCATCTGATTATAAAAAATTTTGTGAAAAATCCTGTGTTTTAACCGTGTAGCCAATTTGTATATTGAAAACGAGAAAAGTTCTCAGTTGTGGTTGGGCATAATCTCCTAAAGCACGAGTGAAACCCCGGTATATTGAGCAATAAATTCTTGGGTATAAAATTACGGTTAGTTTAATTCTTCAAAACACGATAAAACTTTATACGGATTTACATGGTAAGTTCATGAATGAAATTTTTACCCTTAAGAAAAGCATAGGTGCAAATCATATGATTATGATTAAATTAAATTAAAGTAAATGCTTTATTGTCAATTGTAACAATAATAATGTTTATGGCAATCGTCAAAAAATCTAACCAAGGCTAGTTTGTTACATAAATAACTTAACCTAAAAAATCTTCAGGTTTGTATAAGAAGCGTTTTGTTAAATGTCTTACTTCGCTCTAGACAAATTTATTATGTTAACAGGCAGAGCATTATACATTATTATGCCTTGATAGCAAAAGCTATTTTGAGTGGCTGAAAACATGCCTTGACGTGGACATATTATACCTCTAAACCTTGTACAGTAGCTGTGAACATCTGATATTTTGGTTAAATTTGGCAGATTGTCCTTGACAAAAAGCAAACAAGACATGACAAACAGTTAAACACTTTTAAAATGATCAGTATGTCAAATGTTTTCTTTTAGCAGACGATTTAGCCCTAAGCGCACAATGTAGCTCGCTAAATGATATTAATGATGTCGTTAGTTCTAAGACAACCCTTATTACTGAGTGGTGCAATATATGCGAACAAACTCTGCCTGAATGCTGAGAAGGTTCAAGATCTATCACTGTGTCTGGGCAGTAGTTCCAGCAATGTTAGAACATTTAAGTTCTTGGGGTTTAATTTGCAGTCCAACCTTAAGTGACAAACACACATTGATTATTTGGCTTCAAAAATTGCGTAGGGTATATTCATGATAAGACCACTAAGCGCTACTGTTTTTCCTGGTGTCCCTCTGAGTATTTATTAGGTACACATCCATAGTTTTACGCCATATGGGACCCCAGTGTGGGCTAAATGTTCTTATGGCATTGACAGCATTTTTACCTTGAAAAATAAGGTTGTAAGATTAATGTGTGGAGTTTATAATCAAACCCATAGCAAACCACTCTTCATTGCCCTTGAAATACTAACGTTACCATCATTGTATATCTATTTCAACCTCGTTGGGCTGTCCCTTCTTGTTCGGTTCTGTATAAATTAGTAGTCTATACATTGGTGTTTTAACAATGAAGGCAGTTTTTGTTTTAAATTTATAGGTATTGCTAGCTAACTTACCAGTGCTTTGCAAAGCCACTCAAATTGCAATGCCAACCTGAGAAATTTTATGGCCTTCAGGTGAGCTCGTGTACTACGCTCACTCGCCTCAAGTCTATAAAAATACCCTTTAGTTTTTTCTTACTAGCAATTTTCCCTCAACACTTTTAAGGAGAACCAATGTTTATTAATTATTATTTCTAAATGATTTAATGTGTTCATTACTAAAATGTTTCTTCCATAAGAATAACATGGCAATTTTTAAGATGTCTAGAGCGGAGCCCTATGGAGGTTGGGAGGATATCGTCAAGAGCTTTCAATTACGTTTATTAAGAGGTTGTAGGGGGTTTGACTTCTGGGAATGCTTAATCAACTTACGTTACAATATAGGCATACTAAGTTTTGTATAGTGTTTACACGTCTAACTGGTTATTTACCAAAATAATTCAGTGCCATGAAGAATAAATTTTTAACAGCTGTTTATTTATCTATATATTAATAGGCAAGCGTGTTTCTTTTCCTCCTTTTTTCTCACCTTGTGAATATCGCATGAGCAAACCGCGCATACCGTTAAAAGGTATTGTCCTGTAGATGAGCAGAATCGCATTTAAATTCACACCAGGCCACGGGGCTACGCCCTACACAGGTATTTTAAGTTTCTATGTTAATCTTATGGAAGATTGAATCATTACACAGCTGTTGTAAAAACAAATGCTATCAAATCAGGAAGAACAGATGTTTCAGTTATTTTTTAAGCTAATTGGGTCCAGATCAACTAACATTTTGGTTGAATTTCTACCATGAGGCGATTTCTAGGATTATTATATAAATTTAAAGATTAAAGAAATTTAAACACGCTGAAACATACTTAAAAGTTACCAGTTACACGTTTGATAATTCTGTTGTATACACGTTTAAATTTCGACGTACAATACATCTGCAATACCACTACATGGGCAAAGCCCAGAAGCTTATGAATAACAGGAATATGCCTATCTTCATCTTTCTCCTAGATAAATAAAGTATAGTTTTACAAAATCTCAGGTCAATCATGTCCAGTAGTCTTTGCACCAATTCAAGACACACAAAGCTTTTGTTTTTAAAGATGCATACTTTCGATTTTATAGACATAGATTGAAAATTTTATTTAAGGAAAACTGTTACTAAAGAAAGTCTATCACAAGTTTAAATTCTTTGTTTACAGTTTAAATAGATTTTCCATGCCAATATTTTCGAGGAGGATCAAGTTAAAAAAAAATGACCTATAGAAAAGGGAAGACTGGCGTCTCACCCCCCACGTAATTATTTTAAATGCAACTTTAAACATTTTGTAACATTTTACAACATATTTATAGAGCAAAGCTCGGCTCCCCGGTACTATACAATACACTATAATTGTCAAGGGATACAGAGTCTTAACTATAGACAGAGGCAGCAATCCTTCAATCAGTGTCAATTGGAGACATATAGTTTCTGTTGTCAGATTGAGTTAAGATACAAAAATATTTTAATCTGTTCATAAAAAAGAGAAACTCTAATATCCATTGTTTTGTGTCTAAACCTCCTGAACCCTGATACAAGCCAGTAAGAAGCTAATGTTATTCAGGACAGTTGAGTGTCTTTCTAACGCTTTCAAGTACAGTTACCTTTCCTTTTCAAACTATGGGAAATGCTTGGGGAATTTGTGGACAGTGTAAGTACAGTCTGTTTTAAGGCAACTTAATTCCAAAAGGGTCATGGCAACTCAAGATGGTCACTTAATGTGCCCCCCCATATAATCTTAAGAGTGTCCACGTACAAAAGACAGCAGCCAAGGTGAGAACCAGGACTAACATTGTCCATCACCTTGCTGGCTCCACATATGGAGCTAACGCACAAGTTTCCGAACCACTGCTCTGTCCCTAGTATACTCAACTGCTGAGTACTGTGCTCCCGTGTGGTTGAACAGTGTGCATGTCAGAGATATCAACGTCCAGTTAAAAAGGGCTATGATAGCCATTAGATGTACACTCATGGCAACCCCCGTCCCCTGGCTCCCGGTCCTGTGTAATATCGCTCCACCTGGAACCAGATGAAGGGATGCACTCATTAGGGAATTTACAAAGATCTTATCTGCTCCACATCTGCCCATCCATGATTAGTTAGGCCTACCCCAGATGACGGCAGATTAAGGTCCCAAAAACCACCACTGCGGACAGCATCTCAGTTGACGGACTCAAACTTTTCCATCCATACCAACTGGACTGCCTCCTGGGAATCTTTCCAATGTCGGAATTGCTTTCTGATTGCTGACTTGACCATAGCAGACTATAGGTGGTATGGATTTTCCTCGGAATCAGTGGACTTTACTCAATCGATTCTGCACTGGAATAGGAAGATGTAATTATTGGAAACACAAATGGGGAATGGCAGAAGATCAGTCATGCAGCTGTGGTGCGGAGTTCCAGACTATGACTTACATTGTCATCGAGTGCCCTTTAAGTGCTTCCCCGGAAGGGCTGATGGGCCTGCAAGTGAACCTGGGCTGCAATGGCTTAGCGCCTTGGATGTAGCTTTATAGAGAGATCATAAATGTTAATTTTAGTTTAATTTTAAATGTACTGACGCAGGTGCTTTGCACCGCAGAACATCTTTCATTTATTTTATTATTATTTTAAGTTGGTAGCTGGCTATGATAGCCATACAATATAATCTTAATAGTATAATATATATATATATATATATATATATATATATATATATAGGCAGTGAAACTTAATGAATTATAATAATATATATATATGTATATATATATATATATGTATGTATGTATATATATATATATATATATATATATATTTTTAATGAATTAAACCCATTTTTGTGTGCAATATTTCGATATATTATCTTTATCAAGCACAGTGGTGTATGATAGTGTAAAAATAAACATAAACAATGAACAGCTGAAAGATGAAACACACATTTAGCACAAGGACAGAGGTGATGTGGAATAAAACTATTTAAGTATTTTGGTAAAATAAAAGCCAGGAAAATTTTTCAGATCAACGAATGTTGAGTCCGTGTGGTTGTTTTGATCTTAAGACTAACTGATGAGCCAATTCATACGTTCTTAAATTCAATTCATTTAGATCTTTGTAGTCAGTTTCTTTGATTTTGTGGATAGCCTTAAGGTCAAAACAATCCTCAAACTCAGCATTATGTTGCTGAACAGCGTGTAAGGCCACCGGCTTTTTGTTGTCTTTGTGTTTGACTGAAAAGCGATGCCCAGTCATTCTGACCCTTAGGGAGTTAGATGTTTGACCGATGTATTCCTTAGGACAATGTTTACACGTTAGTTGGTAAACAGCATGGCTTGAGGAACAATCCATGTGTCCAACTATCGGGTAAACCTTGTCTGTCACGGTGCTTTGAAATCGGTCAGCCGTGCTCATAATCTTGCATATTCCGCAACGCGGTTTTTTACACGGTTCACACCCATGGGCCAAATGACTAGAGGCATCTGTCTTTTCCAGCTTGGGCCTTACAAGCATGTTCTTTAAATTTGGTGGTTTTTTGAAAACCATTCGAGGTGGTCTAGAGAACATGTTTTCAGTCAAAGGGGAGCTTTTCAAAAGTTCAAAACCGGTTTTCATGATGTTGTTTATTTTGTGAAGACCAGGGAAGTAAGAGGTTAAAAATTTTGGGTCTTCTTTGAAACGGTTTTGTCTGTCAAGATTTTTTTGTCTTTTAAACTGTTTTTTGACAATTTTTTCAGGGTAACCCCTTTTGATAAAAGCATTGTTCAATTTACTAAGGTACGAATTATAGTCCTTGGAATCAGTGCATAAAGATTTAGCTTTTAATGCTAAACTCTTAGGGATTGACTTTTTCACATGAGCAGGATGGCAACTGCTGTAGTGGAGGTACTGCATTTTATTGGTTTCCTTCACGTGAATTTTGGTTTTGAGGATGCCATCAACTAAGAAAATATCCAAGTCAAGATATGTTATTGTTTTTGTAGAGAATTTCCAAGTGAATTTTAAGCAAGAAAAGCTATTCAAATCAAAAAGGAATTTTTGAAGACTTTCAAGACCAAATTGCCAAACCATAAATATGTCGTCAATAAAGCGAAACCATGCAGTCGGTTTTAAATTTTGATCGTCTAAGAAATTTTTCTCCACCAGACCCATAAAAAGATTTGCATAAGAAGGCGCCATTCGGGTACCCATTGCGGTTCCCTTTTTTTGCAGATAATTAATTTGTTTATATGTATATCTGAAAATATATATATATATATAATCAGCCCCAAGCCAACAGTTTTCCAAAACTAGTTCTCTTAAGATTTATATATATGTATATAAATCTTAAGAGAACTAGTTTTGGAAAACTGTTGGCTTGGGGCTCTAGTGTGGGGTGTCTGTAGTGCTTGTTGTGTTTGGTGTTCATGTTGATGCTACAGCCAATCAACACTGCTAGACTCCATTTGTTTCTATTCCATCTGCATTCAACTTTACTCATTTGTTTCAGGTTAGATTCATTGTAAGTGACAGCCAGGCGCATACATTAAACTCTTGGAATGTTTCTCAACAAAGCACAGCGCATGTAAGTTTTTTATTTAACAATGTTCCTCAATTGTTTCACCATAGTTTTATATATTTACTCTACAACATTTAATTAGTTTATACCTACTGTCAGCAATTCCATTATTTAATTTGTGCTCATAGTGAATTTAAATAATGACAGGAAAAAATATGATTGCAGCTGTGCGGGTTTTTGATGGTAGATATTAGTGCTCCTGCCAACTCAATGAAGTTAATGTAATTTCTTTTTTCCTCGATAAGGGGTTAAGAAGGTGATCATTCCATGATGGGTAAGAATTATAGTTCCCACCTAGGATCTGATGTATTTTCAGCAATATTATCCTTTCTTGATTTAGTAATCTCACCTTTTCTTGATTGGATCAATTAGATGAAATAAGATTTTTAACACATATTTAACTGTGGTTATACACTATGAAAAATATAACCAAAGCAGCCCATCAATCTTAATTTTAGTATGAGTCTGTTAATTTTAGTAGACAAGGAGGGTTAAAAACTAGAAAGAAACCCTCATAAAACCACTTGTACCATGTAGGATGATACTTTATATTAGGTGTATTTTTTATTAGTCAAAATACCACATGAGTTATTAGTAAGTATAATCAGTGATGCTTTTTTGCAGCTGCTAAATGCCCTATCAGTGGTGGGGGTGCCGCCAAGAGCATCTTCTGCTGATTATTCCATTGTCCATGGACTACAGGCGGCCATCTCTGCTATGTGCGAGTGCTCTGATGCTCAGCACGAGAAACGAACAGCTCTGACAGAAAACGCCACAAAGGTAGGACTTTGACCGCTGGCAAAAGAAGCAACTAACCCTCAGCATACATACGTGCTTACATACAATAAACATTCCTAATTTAAGTTTTTAAAATAATTGGGCGGGAATTCTTTAAATGTTATAGGCCTATATAGTCAATGTTAGTCTTGAAACAAAATACTTTTAAGTTCTTGGGAAATATTACCTGCATAGTGAAGAAGTTTGCAAAACAAATATGTTTTTTGCAGGTGTTAAATAGATGTCGAGTGATCTGCTTGACATCTGCCAGAGATAATCCTTCTATAAAGAGCTTAGAAGAGATTTTCCAGAATGAGTTGGTCCAGGCAAACAAAGTGGCAGCTGCGTCAGATCAGTAAGATTTTTTTTTTCTTCTTTGTATTACCTTTGGGGGTTTTTGCAATAAAACTCCAAATTATTTCCAGCTCATCTTTGTGTTCCTTGAATATTTGGGTCTCATTTAATTTGAGTAAACTAATATGAGTTAAAGCATCTATTTTGATAGACTAGAAGCATGTATTGGTTTTAACAGGCACATTTTGGCCTTACTAACTAAGGGTAAAAACACACAGAGTGCAAAACAAAGATCTAACGTTTTAAGTGGAAAAATATTTACACACACGAGAACACGGCATTTCTATTGATACCGAAAGTGTTTAAATGAGCTGAGTGGAGATCATCCAGGTGTTTTACCCAACATTGAAATGATATAATAGCTAATGTTGCAACTATTGCCTGTGTCAAAGACCTGGCTGTTAGAAAAGCAAACAAAAAGACATTAAGAGAGGATGTGAGTAAAATGTTTTGAAATGTATGATGGTAAGTAAAATTATAATTAAAGAGTTTATAATAACAAGCAATGAAACTTGACTCTCCATTTTTTTTATTATTTGTTTTACCTATTACTAATAGGAACAATGATAATGGGTATTCCTTGAACCCTTTATGGAATTCTTAAACAGGTTTGTGTGGGTTAAGAATAAATTCAAACTTAACAATAATGCTTGAGTGTCATCTTTCACCTTTGGGCACGTAGCGCAGTTGGCTATGTTAACCAAACGACTTTTGGACAAAACATGGTATTTTATTCCCTGGCTGTTTTGGATGCAGTTTTTGACCGTTTTTCTTTAAACTTTGAAATCGTGTAGTGGAATAGTTATATTAGGTCTCTCATACCTTAAAAGTTTGAAAATGTGAAAATATTACTCTGAATGACATTGTAAAGTAACTCAATTTCCCTTACTTTTGAGATTTTTCCAACAATGCTATTATCATTGACTATGTACACTAACGTGAATAGACCTCTCATCCAATGCATTTAGTTTGAGGCAAAAATTTGGAAGTTCGGTGGACGCCGCACCAGAGTCGCTGCCATCGATGTTGTTATGATTCAGCTGAATTTACAGTGCTACCAAAACATTTTACCAAAACATAAACATAACTTTCAGTTATAAAATGTTTCATCCTTGGTTTAGAAGAGTGGTAATACTGATTTATCTATCACATGTTACGTGTACTTTGATGGACGTTTCACGAGATCGCACCACCGTCAATATGCTTCACACAAGCCTATGCTATGAGAAGTCTACTCACGTAGTGTACAAAGTCAATGCTATTATTTATACTGATATATCAGGTATGAGGACGTAGATCTAACCTTAATCTACAAGAAAATATATATTTTACCAAAAAGATCCAAAAACAATATCCGAAACAGAGGAAGTGGAGGCATGTTTTCAGTCTTTTTACAAGGGTAAAGATGACTCTTAATGTCCCGTGCTTACTATTTGTTATTCTAGATGACAGGGGAAACCTTTAATTTCGGCAGTTATTGAGTCATTGATGTGAACAGTTTTCTTTAGACTAACTGAAGTCATTTTAAGACATGTCGAATAGATATTAAAACATACAGTTGTTACAAAATCCAACAAAATCCACAAAGTAGTACGGTATATAAAATAGTCTTGATAAAGTATTATATTTTGTATTTTGTTAATCCCATAATGTTCAATATTCAAACTTCAGTGTTTCAGTGGTGAAATGTAAACAAGATAATATGTCCAACTGACAGCCATGAACTTTCTCACTATATCAGATCAGTTCACGGAAAGAAGTTTTTATTCTCAAACAGCAGTTCTAGAGTAAAGATCAGAAAATTCTCTTAAAAAATATCTAGGCCTATTTTTTTCATGAGAATTTGGATTAAGGTAAGATTATGAAGTTTGTAGTCTTTTTTATGAAACATTCAGCCCTAATCAGGGACCCGTTCGTTGCAAGTTTGTTGAGTTTGATCGCAAGTTCTGTGTCTCGACAGCCTTATTCCCATCCACCACTGCCATCTGGTGATCATCAACGTGTACCCCAACAATCTGGACTCTGTGGCTGTGACTCCCCACCCTCTGCTTAATGTAAGTTACTAATGACTGAACTTAAGCCTCATTTATTGTTGTTTATGGTCTGTCTGCATAATATGTGTTGTCTAAGATTTTAATTTTTAATCAAACGGAACCTAAATTACAGTTTAAATGAGGGTCAAGTTAATCTTGTTAAGTTGTACTAAGAAATTGTGTTATTTTGGAGGGGGAGTTTCAACCGTGTTAAAATCAGTGCTGTTGAATGAAAACAACCCTTGTACTTTTGGATATTGATTTCAAATAATGTAAATACACTAGCTATTTCCTGTCACAGCTTCACCCGTGATTGAATTTATTTTATATGTAATTAAGCTTGTTCGTTACGCTCACTCGCTGTCATGCCCACCTTATATATAAAAAATCGCTGGAATACCTAAAATTAGTATTTTTCATTGAATTTGTTTCTTAGTAACCACTAAAAATAGATAAAATAGAGATTCTCAGATTTTTATACAAACTATTGCATGCCCTCTGGGTCAGAGCCCTTTGGACAGATTTGCACCAAACTTCATACAAACAATCCTCTAGGCCTAATGCTTAATAATGCCTGAAAGTTTCATTACAATCTGTCGAGCGATTTCAGAGTCCATATACAACATATATAAATACATACATACTCCCTCTTTTATAGATTTTTTAGATTATAGATATAGATTTTTTTACCTTTTCAATATCCTTGTTTTTAGAGTTCACTAATGTTTCGTGGCAACAGCCACATCTTCAGGTTATCTCCAAACTATTGATTGTTTAAGTTCCTTTTGCATGTTTGGTGCTTTAATTTCAAAATTTATTTCCCATTTTCCAAAAAGTAGTTAATTTGTATTTGAAGTGCATATATATAAATTTTCAAGTATATATGGGAATATGGAATCAAAATCAAAATAAAATCCAAAAGCAAATTAAATAGGCTGAGTCTTTATCTTTTATGAAAAACGCTCTCACTTTTATCAAACTTTAAATAAAGGCATAAAATGGGAGCAGGAAAAGCACTGCATGGCACTCTAAAAGGAGCCCTTTTACCCCCTCTTAACCTCAAAATAATATAGCCCCTAGGTCATTTTAACCCTTTGAGTGCCGCAGCCATTCTCCCAAGTCATATGCATCAGAATCAGAATAGTTTATTTGGTTAATTGCATAAATTGCCATGCTAAAATCTACAATTTTGCAAGCGTTTGGAAAAAATGTGTATAAAAAAGTATTCAACAGATTTTAATAATTTTTTTATTTTATATCGTCTACTATGTAGACTCTGCGAAATTCAAAGGGTTCAAAAATTTGACCTTACGCAGGAGTTTTTCTTGTGTTTTTAGGGGAAAGGGATTATGAGGTATTTAAACTGTAAACAAAATTAAACTCATGACTAATAATTTCAAGAGAAGTAGTACTTCCTATTACAGGGTGTTTAATGATACTGGAAATACTTGAAATACTGGAATTTTATTTCCATACTGGAAATACTGGAATTATACTGGAATTTCAAAAGAGATACCGTACTGAAATTTTTAAAAATTTTTAAACGTAATTTTTTTAATACATAAAATATAGATTGTGGATTTGATTCGTACATAATAATGTAAAAATATTTGACAAGTCATTATCGCTGTTTAGGTATGTTTGCTAACGAAAATCGGAAAACTTGTAATTATGTTCAGATAGATAATCAATAAATGTAAACATTTGAACATTTGTATGAAGGTAGTGCTTACAAATGTTTGATTTTGTACTCAAAATTGAAAATTTTTCTTAAATTGTATTCATGTATTTTTTACTTTAAGTATGAACTTACTTCATTAATTTTGTGCAGTAAACGGTTATTTTATTATTTTTTGTTTTTGTTCTAAATAAACACAAAATAAAGTGGGAGGAACAGAAGGCTATAGGGTAAGTTATGGGCCCTCATAAAAAATAGTAAAAAAATATGTAATATATCCAGGTACCCTAATAAATGCAGCGCATTGCGCTGCACAGGCCCCCTAGTATATAATATTATTGGAAAGTATTTATTAGTCATCATAATCATTAGGGTTTTATCTTTAAACAAAAATCTTTTTTAAATAGTTTAAATAAATAATTTGTCATTATCATAACTCAATTTTGGGTGATTTTTGGAGTGATACTGGAATTAAAAAAAAAATATATGCTGGAAATAGACTGGAATTCTATAATCAGATTTCAGTAGACACCCTGTTATAAAACGTTTGTTGCTGAAAAATCTTCCATAAATGTTCCCAGTTGTGTGGACATTCCCCAGCACCCGCTTTGCATTGCAACGGTTTTGTCCCACTGGGTTTTAAGAAAATGCTACCTAAATACTAAGTTTTATGTTATACAGTAGAAGCTCTGTTAACCAACATCTACGGGACCAGACTATGGTCGGATAACAAAGCCGAATAATAACAGAAATAAGTGTTAAAAAACACTTAAACAAGTGAAAAATGTTAAAAATTGTTGCAATGGAATTAATTGTTCTTAATGCAATCAGTTAGTTAATAAATAAAACATACAGTTATGGTATCAAAAACTGTTAAATGGCAAAGTTAACAAACACATTTAGCACAGTAAACAATGCCTGCACGAAATATCGAAAGCAACCGACTAAATTTGACTTGCTACCAAAGGTATGATTGATCTGCTGAAACATGAAAGTCATTTTTAGATCATTATTGCAACATCGGATTGCAGGGCAGCAAATTCCTAAAGAAAGGTCGGTTAATCTGATGGGCGGTTGATCCAAGGTCGGTTAATGGAGCTCCGACTGTATAAAGAAAGCGAGAAATGTACTTCCTTTCAAGCGGCAGATAAATATTGAATGTTCCCAAGGAGCTAAGTTGTCCATAGCAATACAAATACAATAATGAACGACATCATTCTGGAATGTCAAGAGGTCATGGCACCATCCTACAGTAGTGTTCCGTAACGTCTGCTGCAGTGAATATGTTTATAACTGTTGTAATAGTTTTAATGCTTTTCAGTAACACCTACGACTGTTTAAATTTTTTAAAGCTAAACCTATGTCTTGTTTGAAAAGTAAGAGATTAAACTGGTAAATGAAGTGGGAATGGAGGTTGTTGAGTCGGGTTTTGTGTCGGCAGGTGTCGAACCTGTTGAGCTCCGAGGTGCACTGCGCCAAGGCGGCCGGCCAGGTGGCGTCCAAGTTGTCGCACCTGATCCTCTCCCACTACGACCTGGCGTCCACCACCGTCACCGGCATCCCCATGAAGGAGGAGCAGAACGCGAGCAGCAGCGCAAACTACGACGTCGAGATATTCCATGCCTCGCAAGCGCACACCACACTGTTAGGTTGGACTTATTTTCGCGTTAGTTTTAAATTTAGGACATTATTTTACTGTAGTAACTACAAAGAGGAATTTATAAAATGTCATAGGAAGATAATTCTTGCACTTTTATTAGAACTCGCTTGCCCACGTTCAATATATAATATAGTTTTTACATTATTAGGTATACTAGTTGTGATTGTATAACCAATTTCAACCTATACTTTACAGACTTTCTAAGGTTCGTATTATCGCCCACAAAGTAAGTACTTAAGTGTTTGTTTAGGACTACTTAAAAAAATTCATTTTATTTTAATTTTATATAATTTTTTCTGTTCATGAACAATAAAAAGGGCCACTTCAAGGCTCAAACATTTTCTGTGTCAGGCTTTGCCTCGTTTTAAAATGTAATCTCTGGCTTCGTTATTCACCACTTCAGCTTTCATATTAAAGGTTTTTGTTTGTTCAGGTTCAGATTGAGTTTTATCTACCTACAAAGTTTTAATGTGGCATCATGATCTTGTTATGACAGGAAATGCTGCAGACACGGCTGTGGTGAAGACACAGAAAGCAGGCTCAGATTATGAGACCGTGACTCTTAAGTGGTGCACACCTCGCGGCATGTCACCATCGGAGGTCCACAACTGCACGTCCATGTTTAGAATAACTCCCGTTGACGTCAACAGGTTGGACACCTATGAACTTCTACAGTTAAACAATTCACTGCTGAGCACATATTCACTTTTGAGAAATGAAAATAATCAGCAAGTTTAATTGTTTACTGAACTCCATCTGAATTTAATATGTAATGTTGAAAAAGTTATAGAAAAATACTATCTTATTTAAGTAAAAAATGTAGGTACCTGAAAATATATGTGTTATTTATGTATCTGAATATCACTATCTTCTTTAGTAATTGTGCTATTTCAGTTTAATCATAAAATTATTCCTCTCTCTTGTATAGTAATGTATAAACCTCCCCTGCTCCATTCCCCATGTTTCATACTTCTAGCCAATCAATCACGATTTGGCAAAGAACAAGAAAGACTTTATGCCCGGATACAGTGTCCACAGCATTTTTCAAAATTTTCTCTAATAAGAATTACTTCTTTTGTAACTTTATGGGAAAGAATTGGATTTTTCTGTGTGTTTTCTGTGTCAAATAAATTTTATAGATTTTAGGTAAGGGGTTTTTTATTAATGGAATACGGTACTTTAAGGCTAAAGACCTGGAATATTTTCTGGCCTGAAGGATCTAAACATGACTATCATAAATGCTCTGGGATTTAAACATGTTTTTAGCCTTTTGTATTATTTCAAAGATGCTGTTAACTTAATCTGATTATAAAACTAATAATAAATTGAAGAGCTGAAATTCCTATTGTGAATCAGAAATTTCCTTCCTAATATCAAACAATATTATATATATTTTTAACTACCCCATTTAGTAATATTTATTTAAAATTGAACATCATTACCACAAGTGTTTAATAACGATAACCAGGTTGATTTGTAACAACGTGATGACAGTACTTGGTCGGTTGCAGCCGGCCATCATCATGCCTCATCAACTTCCTGTTGAACGGGCGGTCGGTGATGTTGGAGATGGTGCGGAGGGGCGGAGGCAAGGTCATGTCTCACCTGCTGGCAGCTCACGGGGGCGAGATATTCATCCACAGTCTAGGCACGGGCCGCAGTATACTGGAGGATCCTCCCAGCATCAGTGAGGGCTGCGGCGGCCGCGTCACCGACTACAGGATCACGGTGAGTGTTGAGATCATGGATCACGGAGGGTGCTAAAGAATTTAACTCCAATATGTGGTTAGGTGTTTTCAATTTTTATATCCAATGAAATCTCTTAACTGTAAACATATGAATAAATTGTGCCAAAGTTAGAATTTTACAAAAATGTGACTGTTAAAAAGTGCTAATGTACACAAACCCTTAAGTATAATAATAAATATTCGTATAATTATTTTCATATCCATTACATTATTCAAACTTAAAGTCTTATTTACGTGTTTCAGGACTTTGGTATTTTTATGCAACAGAATAAGCTTGTACCAACCAAGAAGAAAGAGAAGGGATCCGTAATGTCTCCCCTCGCAATGGTAAAAGATCGTCTGGAAAAGTTGACAAAATATTGGCCCATAACAATATCATCTACAAGTATTTTCAACTTTAAACAGGTATCAAACTTATTTTGTATTTTATATTATTTTATTTTTGAAAATTACATCCAGTAAAAAGATTTTGTTTATTGTGTGTTTAAAGTTAATAAAGGAACTGTAGAAGTTAATAAAGAACTGTAAAGAAGCTCTCATTATTGTAAGGAAAATGAAAAACAACCATTAGCACTCTGCAATGTTTACACTATAACAAAGACAGTATTATTGACTGAAGCTAGCAAAACCTTTCACCTTTCCTAAGATAAACTCACACTGCACTGCTGAGCTCGGGCTGGTTACTCAGATGAAAACACATACTGTATTACAGGACAAGTATGAACAATAACAAAAGTTCACATTAAACTAAGTAATTTTTTTTTTGAAGAGTTTGCTCTATTGAATGTCTAAAATGAATCTTACACTAAAAATGTGTGGAAATTTAACTTTTTGTTTGTACTGAATGTGTTGTAACACTCACTAGAGTGGCTGTTGACAACGGATGTTGAGTCTCTCGGTCGTGTGTGTCCCTAGTACACGGAGCCGCTGCTGAGCCTCATGGTGAAGGATGTCCTGACCGAGGAGGAGGTGGTGCAGTGCAAGCAGTGCATCTACTCGCTCATCGGACTGGAGGCCAAGCACGAGCCTCTGCAGACGCCCACCGTCGGCCAGCGGGGCAAGGGGCCCAAGAGGTAGACACACACATCCATCTTAACTGTACCATACAAATTTGCACTATTTATTACATGTAGCGTCCATACTTGTAATTTTTTTTTTATTCTTTAATTGATGTTTCCATGCATCCCTGTTTAATTTTTAACTGAATGATTTCAATCAGAAGTAATAGTGAGTTAAAATTTCATTGGCATTTTATGTTTTCATTACGGTCAATCACTGGCTTCAGTATTTAGAGGCTATATCAATTTCCATTAGTAGTTTTTTTTAATGTTTTTCCAATTGAGTCTATTTCAGATTCTTAACTTGCTACAAGTTTGCTTACTTATTAGCCTGAAAAAGTAAAAAATTTGATAGTTTAATAAGTCTTTGCCGTCAAGATGCAGGTTATGATTGTAGCACTTAAATTTGAGATCAGTGATCCAACCCAACTTAGCTTAGTAGTTCCAGCTTGTCATGGATGTTTACAGGGAAGAGCAGTACCAGCAGATGTGGATGGAGCTGGAGATATTCATCCTAACGTATGCTCAGAGACAACAGCACACTAGAATGTTGCAGTGTCCACCCGAGTGCAGATAGTTGTTATTGTTTGCAGAGAGGAGCAGTACCGGCAAATGTGGGCAGAGCTGGAGACATTCATCCGAGCGTACGCTCAGACAGAGCAGCACACTCGAGTGTTGCAGTGTCTACTCGAGTGCCGCAACAAGGACGATGACAAGGTCAAGGTGGAGAAGGTCGAGCTGGATCATGTGCTACGTGAATTAGACCAGTGAGTTCATATTATTTATTCTAAAATATGTTAGACCTAATTGACACAACTATCTGCAGTTATGATGTTATAAAAATATAAAAATATACTGTTAACAAGGAAAATTGTGGTATGGTAGAAAGTTGATTATTGGGACCAGGGTTGTTTGGATTATTAAATATGAAAATTATTTATTATTTGCTTCCAAATAATGTATAGTTTTCTATGAAAAAAAGAGATCGAAATGAAAGTAGAACCAGGGGTTAAAAATCAAGCCTTTTTGTCAAAAATAAAAAAAAACTTCTTGGCTTGACTGGATTAAGAAATTTTATTTTTTACCACACACCAGGTTAATGGAGAGTAAAAAAAATACCCCCCGTCGCAGCAGACTTGCGTACTCAGCGAATTTCGAAATTAGTAATATTAATTTTGACCAGCTAAACTTGTAACAAAATTTCATCACGAGCTCATAAGGTAAAATATCCAAATACCGACACCTTAAGGAGTATTGCAATGTATTATTTTGTGTATCAAAACTAACCTATGCCAAATCTAATATATTGTCTCATATTTTGTTTTGCCAATGGTTAAAATACATATTAATACACATTTTCAGGTGATAAAATAATTGTAAATACAGCTGTTGTCTTATTTTCATCCCTGATTCCTTTCACGTACTTCAGTTATAATACCGACATAGGTCTATTAAATACCGACTTTCACATACCAAATACCGACTTATCATAAACTTACTCACAAATAAGATCCTTGGCTTACCAAAACGCACTTCACTAGAGTACTAAGTTAAGCCAAATACTTTCTGTTGAGTTTAATGAGATTTGGGTATGACTAACCTATGATTTTGTAATAATTATCCTTATCCTATCCAAGGAGCTTTCACGGCACTTGGGGGTCAGTGAAAGTAGTGCATGGAGGAAGTAAAATGAGGTCAAACCATTGATTTTGTACTTAAGACTTGACAAGACTTTTTTACTTTTGAAGGGACTTACGAAAGGAATACTTATAAATAATAAGATGATGATATTCAATATAATTAGAGAATTTATTATAAAATTAATACCCACATTTAACATAGTATAAAAGCATAAAATTTGCTAACTTGAAATGGTAACAACTCATTAAGTTAACTATATAACAATAAACAAACATCAAACAACAAACCAAGCATCAAACTTCCAAACAAACATAAAACATAAAAAGAACAAACATCAAACATTAAAACAAACATCAGACATGAAACCAAACACTCTCCATGGCTTCGGGGGTGTAACTTATCCCCTCCGGCACTTCTTTGGCGGCGGTTTTGGGGATGGCGTCGGAATCCTGTAAACAAAGATTACGTCGTAACATTTCAGTACGCATGGAAGTTAGAATATAATTCAAGACATCAACATATATAACTTAATGCTGACAAACATAGAGCCTAAGTGAATACAACGATGTTTGCGTGTTGGCAGAAATAATTTTTAGTAGGGCTGAGGAATTTTCGTGAAACAAGTCGGTGACTTCGTCAACTTAAAACCGTACTTGCAACTGTAGAAATGTTACACAAGTAACTTAGTATTAAACCCACAAGGGAACAAATCCTTGAACGCTCGGGGCTGAGGGTCTCGAAATATTTCTAGGAATTTGAGGAAGGGCACAATGGAATGCGCCCGGGGTCCGCTATGCCGGCTTACCTGAGGGCATTGCCCTGGTCCCGGCATAGCGAACCCCTGCACGCATACCATCGCGCCCTTCCCCAAATTTCAAGGGTACATTGCACTGGTCTCTGCATAGCGGACCCCCGTGCGAGCATACCATCGCATCGCGCCCTTCCTCAAATTCCTAGAGTGCATTGCCCTGATCCCACCAGGCAGACCCCTGTGCACATATCCTTTTATTAAAACCTTTCTAAATAAAGGAAGAACTGTTAAGTTGATAGATCCTTAACAACTAATTGTATTCCTTACCAGTAATTATATTCTTAATTAATTTTACTAAAATATATTATAATTAAATGTAAGTCTAAACTTTTATTATCAATGTTATTGTAATGAGGAAACTACCGACAATCCCGGTTTGTCGGGTATTATATTTATACGATATAAAATACTAACAGCTTAGTCGGTTTTTAGATTTAGTTAAATTATGAAAACAGAATGAAAAATTACTCATAAACATACGTTTAGTACATAAATATACCATTCAAAACCCTATTGAAGTTTCGCGAACGTCAATTAAACACCGACAACGTACCGACAACCCTGTTTTGTCGGTATTTCATGAATAGGATATTAAATACCAACACCATAGTCGGTTTTTAAATTTAGTTTAACGATGATAACTCAAGGTAAACGAACGCAATAGCATGCTTTTACGGCAAAAATTAACGATTTTGGACCCAATTGAAATATCTAGTCCGCCGGTTAAATGCCGACAGACAGAGTCGGTATTTAAAAAATGACGCTATATTTCTTTTAAATACCGACAAGCCTATTTCTAGTAAAAACTAGCTTGAAAAATACTTAAAAGTGTGTTAAATTAGATAATAAATACATATAAATTTCATTAAAACGTGCAAACAAGAACTACTTTTATTAAAGGATTATATAAAATCTTATGAAACTCACCTTGTTCCTTGTCAGAAAGGCTTAGACTGTAAGCAATGAATAGCAGACGTCTACTCCCGCCGATTCCACAGCCTCCACTGATGAACAAGGAGCATCCAACTAACTTGTATGGCATAGAGGACGAAGGGAAAGAAACACAGAGTATATTTTCATTTGCCAATGGCACTTTATTTACACAGAACTCTTATTATTCTAAGTTAAAATGAAAAGTGACGGTATTTGGGTAGATGTCGGTATTTGGGTGGTTTACCTTAAATAGGGAAATAAGTGTCTATTCTCCTTAAGATAAATATAGGGAAAGAGTATGCAGGTATGCATGGGGGACACTAAAAGTAGGTTTTTAGCATAGAAAAAAATTATTTCGACCATATAAAGCCATATAGTAAATTTCATCAATATCTGTCCATAAATAAAAGAGTTTGCCTATTCTCCATATGATTAACAAGTATGCAGGTTTGCTGCCATGATAAGAACAAAAACCAAGATTTTTTACCTTAAATGGATGAATCTCAACCAAATGAAGCTAAATACCAAGTTTCATCCAAAAATATTGGTTAATAAGTGAAATATTAACACATCCTTATTCTCCATAAGATTAACATTGGAGCCCCAAAAGACAATGTGCTGTCTTTAGACTTTGTAATATCTCGGTAACCAATGAAGATAGAGGAAAGCTTTAAAATACTAAATTGTGTGTTTTTTTGAGCTAAATCCAATGGTAACAATAAAAATTTAAAATTTTTTAAAATTACATATGAAAAATGCAAAAAACCCATTTTTGGGGTACAAAACCCCCCAAAACTACCGCTACCGGTAGGTCAATATGTCTGGTTTACGAACTCATCCGAGTAAACGTAGGATTACACATCTCTACCAAATTTGGTGACGATCGGACCGTTTTTACGAGAGTTATCGTGTCTAGGGACACATACATATGTATATGTATATATATATATATATATATATATATAAAAATTTTAGTGACTATTATTTTTGTTCTCTGAGCACCTAAAAACGAAAAAGTAACAGGTACCGTGCTTAGGTCTTGCCATGAGACCTACAGTAATAGCTTATTCCCTATGAGAAAGCTAAAACAAAAAAAAGAAAAAAAAAAAACACAAATACTCAGCGGTTTTGCTAGACTATGATTGCTTCAGTATTTGTTAGATATTTGAGCTATAAATCCAAATGCTATAAATTATATAAATTGTTTCAGATTCAGCAAGGATTCATCTTCATCAAGGTCAGGCACTCCCACTCCAATGGAAATAACACACCGGGCAAGTGTGATAAGGGCGACAACAGACTCCCCAATGTCGCCCCCACTGCAGTCGAGCCGACCTCGACCCTACCCCCGCTCCCTGCTCGACATTTGGATTGCTCGTAATACCAAACCCAAGCGGCCACCTTTTTTTGGTCAACAAACAGCAGAGCCACTAGGTCGGGGATCTAGGGCGAGACTTTATCCCAACATGAAGCCTGACCCCAACACTTCAGTTCCTACTGCGATGGAAACAAGTTAATAGTATTTACTTCATATATTTACGTTATGTTCATGTTCATGTAAATAGTGTATTTTTTCAATAAATGTTTCTTATGTCCTTTTATGTTTTTTTTTTTTTTTTTATCTTTTTTATTACCGTAGTTTGGCTAGTGTTGGAAAAATCACAATAATAAAACAATGACAAAATAAAAAAAAAATAAAAAAACTAACAGAGTTAAGTTTTGCAAACCCGGACTTATATGTACTGGACGGTGTCCGGGTTTGTGAAAATTCTGGTTTATCAAGAAAGGAGTAAACATAAGAACAATTATACATAGTTTACGTTACTTCTGTGAAAAACATTTATTCATCACTTAGTACTAAAAATAAAAACTTAATTGTTAAAATAAATAAAAAACAAAGCACTATGCGCCCTTTTGGCCAATGCCATCAAGATGACTGTAGTCATAGCCACCTTTAATACAACGCTGCACCATACGATGTGGCAATATCGCAATTCCCTGCGCCACTAGGCCGGATGACAAATGACAAATATTTATTGTACAAACATCTGGTTATTTTACATAATGTAATACAGACAGGTACATTGTCAGGAACTAAAAAAGGTACTTACAAAACTAATAAAAAAAGAAAAATACATAAAATATATAGATACATAAAATATTATAGAAAAACTTAGGCCATTTAGACTTGACTACCAACAGTCATTTAAAAACTCTTCAATTGTGTAATATGCTTTTTCAGTTAGGATAATTTTAACTTTGTTTGAAAACTGTGTCGGGCTTAGTTCACGGAGATGATTTGGTACCTTATTATATAGTTTCAACCCAATATAAAGAGGAGATGTTTCATACTTTTTTAGATTGTGTATGGGGTATTGAAATATTTCTTGCTTTCTAGTGTTGTACGAATGATTTGATAAAAATCTATTATACATATCTGGATTAATGTGTACCATTTTTAAAATTTCTAGAATAAATATTGATGTAAGGGTTAAAATTTTGAGATTTTTAAACAATTGTCTGCAAGGTGTATTTGATTTAGTCTGTGTAAGAGTTCGAATAATTGATTTTTGAACTTTAAAGACCTTTTCTACTTCTACAGCTGTTCCCCAGGTAGTTATACAGAGAGTTATCAGTTAGCCAAAATTACTGTGGCAGTATAATGCTCAAGCTATGAGCGCCAGTTATCTGATAAGACGTTGTAGTCAAGGTTCAGGCTACTATCAGTTCAAACCTGTCCAATCCTTCCTGAGATGGGCGGACGACTACACATGAAGTTGGCGATATTGATAACAGAAAATAGTTCTCACACTGATTATTAAAAATTATCAGATTATTTATTGTTGGTGTTGAAGAACTTAATATTTTTTTATTTTTAAGTGCTGTTTAATGTGTTTGTGCTTCAGTTATTTCTTGAAAATGATTTTATGTGTCACTGCAAAAACATGTGCTATTTCTATTGCATGAGTAAGTAAATATATAATAAGAGTTTTTTATATTATTTAACTGGCAGTTTTTATAGTTTATACATTTCAAAGAAAACTGTTCATTTTATGTTTAATTTTTACTTACTCCCAACGTATTTTAACTAAAATTTACCACTAAAATTCACTAAAATAACTAGCACTTTTTTATTGACTTTGTATAGACTTGAATCACTCAATGCCAATCTCCTTTTCTAGATACAGTTTATTATTAGTAAATTCACCTTGCAATTAATTTAGTATACGTAGATTATAATTGGCCTCATCAAAATGGCTTTGGTTCTTGGTTCTGTGCTTGGCGGCAATCCGTCTGGGTAGTACCTACAGTATGTCTTTCAGATACGTTACCTAGGTTCAATCAATAAGTCATGTAGTTCCCAGGTATCTCATTTCACGCCATAAACCTCAATCCTCAACCATTTCCATAGTCACCCTTTAGTTATATCCCTAGAACCTAGGGATGGCCAGTCAGCCCATTCATGTTGTTGCTCGACTTCAGTAATCTAACACTTGAGCTCCCAATTGCTTCTCAGTAGTTCAATACCACCATAGGTCCACAATCAGCATATCCGAATACCCATTATCCATAGCCAGCCCGCATATTTTCCGTTTCAGGCTGTCGTTGACAAACTGACCGACTAAGGACCATCTCAGGAGGCGGCTGTATTGGAGGCCCTCGTGGTTCAAGGACAGGCGGGGAAATTGCTTGAGATGGTTGATAAGGTAGAAGTGTAGGTGGTACCTGTAGTGGCTGTCTAGCCTCTGGTACGGTAGTAGCAGATCCTTGTTTCTGAAGATCTCGGATGGCACTTGGTGTTTGAGGTGGATCACCAAGGACAACCTCGGTCTTCTTCAGCTGGTTGGCATGGCGTTTTCAATTATAGCCATTTTCTAGGCGAACCTGGTAGTGTTCTCTACCAAAGACTTGAACGATCTTTCCCAACTTCCATGAGTCTCTATTATTCGAATACCAGCGTGCCAATACTGTTTCACCAACGTTGAATTTACGAGATAGACGTATGTTAAATGACGCTGTTTCTTTGGTTCTGGTGAAGGCGGCTGAAATGCATCTAATTGGCAGCCTATTCCTATTCATCTAGTGTTCCTATTCAGATACATCTCGGCAGGTGTTTTGCCATTTTGGAGTGGCGTTGCTCTGGGCAGAGGTTCGAATCGTCAGAGATGCTCCAACAACTGCTACCACCATTGAGTTACTTTTAGGTATTTTCTGTATTCATGGATTTCCTGAAATTATAGTTTCAGATAATGCCTCAATCTTTCAAAGTGAGACGTTCAAAACATTTTGCCGGAATAATGGTATTGTTCAAAAGTTTTCAACACCAGGCCATCCGGCAACCAACGGCTTAGCTGAGTGTTACATCCAAACTCTTAAATCGAAACTAACCCGTATGACAAATTCCGGTTCTCTTCACCATAAGGTTCGTGACATAATGTTCAGATACAGAGCAGTAAGTAACATATCTGCTAACCCAAAGGTTGCCAGTTAAATTCTGAGAAAAGTTAGTAGTTTTTAAAAAGGTTCAAAACTGGATCCCTGTGGCCATTTGTCATTGGGCTATTATTTCATTATGCTATTTAACACCAGGCCGATGTTAGATAGTAACAACACCGGCGGTTGGGTTGTTCCCCTTCAAAGCATTATAAATTCCTCAAGTGTAGAAATATATATAAAATAAAAATGAAATATAATGGCTACAACAAAATCAGAAATGATTGTCAAACTACCTCGACTCGCATTGTTAAACTAAACATGATTACACCCGTTTTGTTTGTACAGTGGAATACAATCTTGGCATTTAATATTGGCCTTGGTTTAAAACTATGTATATTGAACATAAAAAACGTAAAAAAGAAGAATCATTAAAATTTAAATATTTTAAATAATTATATTAAGGTAATACATAAAAAAGTAAAGGTAATTAAATTTTTACGTTTGCTTTAATATTTGCTATTTCCATTCTGTCTTATAAAACGTATGTCGAAAAAGGCAACATGCCATATTGTAGTAAATAGAAGCCAAGCTAACTCTTTATTCTCAAGTTCTTTTCAGCCTCAATTACCTGTGTAACTGTCATCATATATTTTGATACTACCCAAACCTATTTATAAAATTATCTATTATATAATATAATAAAAGTACAGGTCCATGTGAACTGCATGCTACAGTGCTGCCGTGTCAGCCTAGTGTGCGGCATTGCCACTTTCCGTCGCCGCCGTCTTGTATTAAAGGTGGCTATGCTGTAGTTCCACAGGTTAACTACATCCCGTAAGAGCAATGGTGCCAATTTCTGCAACAACCGTGGTTGTCGCCACCAAGTATATAGCGATTAAAAAAGTGTTAAAAAATCAACATCTTACTCTTTGCTAGCTGCAATTATTGTTGCCAACGATGCTGGAAACAACAATTGATTTCGTTTGCGTTGGAGATCGTTTGTCTTAACCGCAACCATAGTAAGGAGTTTAAAAAGAGTATCTATCTATATATATAATACGTGATGCCCTTTTTTTGTTAACACTACTCCTCCCTTATTTCTGGACCAATTTTAAAGTATGAGGTGTCAAAAGAATGGTCTCAGTTCGTAGTTTTGCAATAAGGTTTTAGATTTTTGATATTTTAATTCTGAAGCTCACGGGAAGCCCTCAAAGTTCATTTTTTGTCCATAAGATTAACATGGGGAACAATTTATATTGAATTGCTAAATAAAACAGCTGTTGATAGTTAAACAAACAAACACATATGTTAAAAGCTGAATAAAAGCGAATTGAACTGGTACTGAAATATCAACATAATTTCATACTTTAATACGAGGAGTGTCTAATCTGAGCTTTTAACCTTTTCTCAAAATGTATCTGGTAGATTTTGCTTAAAAGTTTTGTAACGTGTATTTGGGCACAAAAATAAGTTCTGTAACTGGTATTGAAACAATAATGAAAGGTAACAAATATTAAAATAGAACACTAAATTTGTGTGCATGGGTTTTCAAACTGCTGCAAACTATAAGGAAAAGGGATAGTTGGTTGTAAGTGTAAAAAACCTTTTTATTTACTATTATAGCATGTGTTACGCAGAACGCTACATATATTAAAAAACCTGTGTAAAAGACAACATTTAAAAGTTTTTTACCTCCAGTATAGAAAACAAGCTTATTACAAAAATGGTTTTTATAAAGAGAAATTTTAACCAAAATAAAAATGCCACTAAAAACAAAATGGACCACACCAACAAAGATGTAGATTCTCTTAATTTTTGTGATTTCTTTATTTAAACTTTGTAATGTCACGGAAAGTTAAGTTAAAGAGGATTTAGGCTTAAATAGTAATGTGGACTCATTCAGTATATCATTGACTACCTCATACAGTAGTACTACAAAAACAGCCGCAGTGAGTGCTGTATAACTCATACAGGATCGGGGAGCAATGAAATGTTGATTTTTATTCCGTTCTCATTTACGTTTTATGTTTGATGAACTATGTGGATCCAACATCTGTGAATTCATTCTAATTTTTATAGGAGGGTTTAAACAAAGGCCTAAGACATATCGGCAAGAGAACAACTAGGTAATCTTAGCTAATTTAGACCTAAAAGATTGAGCAGAATATCTCAACACTATCACATTGGTTGGAGAATTGGTAATAAAGATCGATCGATGAAAAACCAATAATGTTCTATCTGATTTTCACCAATTTTTTTACTTCAAAGTATTACCATGAAGCAAAGTTTGATCACCTGGTACCCTAATAAATGCAGCGCATTGCGCTGCACAGGCCCCCTAGTAATTTATGATTGAATAATTACCTTGATTGTTAATTTGATAACTATCTATTGGTGTGTTATTAACAAATAAATAAAATGTAAATGGATTAATATGGTGTCGTTACGATAAATATTGTACCCGTAGCAACACTGCTCCATCCGCTTATTCAGTCAGCTGTGTAATGGTAAATATTATAACCTAACTTGACTTCCGTTTTAGTGTTCACACTTCATATACAGAACACAAAAAAACAGCTATACCGCAGACCTTGAGAAGCAGTTATGCTTTTCCTCTACTGACCTTGCAATGCCATGGAACTTAGTGCCTTGAAGCTCAAATCGCTTTACTGCTCTGATTGGCTTTCTGAGTTATCCAGAATTCGAGAGTATCAAAGTCTGGGTTTGCGAGACCCTATACTCAGTGTGTCTACTGTCCATAAAATCCCTGAAAACCTCCCATATTTAAATTTATTGCCAAGAAATATTCAGGAAATGTACTTAAATTTTTGGAAATTTACCTCATGTCCTTAAATTTTGGGCTTTATTGTAAGCGCATTGCAAGTTGCATTCGGTTGCACTGTATCATGATTAGGGACCAACAATTTTTTTTTAATTTGATTAAAATGGAAATGTTTTTTATAAAAAATCATCCTATATTTCTTGAACAGGTTTTATGTGTTTGAGGATTATCCTTAATTTGATTAATAAAATGTACAATTAGGCCTGTAGCCAAATTTTACAATTCTCCGCTGTTTATGGTATTTGTTCAGAGAAAATTATTAGACAGAAAGTTGTGTGAATTAGTGTGGAATTAGGTATGGGTTGTATGGTATCAATTATTTGGTCTTCATGTATAATTTTAACGACCATTTTAACGCATGTTATATAATTTCTGTCCAGAGTGAATTATTGCTGATAAATCAGACAAGTGCCTGGTGCATTAATATTTAGCCAAAATGTATTGGTAATTGAAAATGCATTATCAGCTAGAATATGTATGGAATGGAACTAACCATATCATCAAGGTGATTATAAATATAAAACCTGCTGTGTTGTTTATACTCAATGACAGGGTTGCCACAGAATTTTGGAGGCCATTTTTCCTGACTTTTACTGACCAATCTGAGAGATTTTTCCTGACTTTTTGGAACCGCGGAGTTTTACAAATAAAGACTCGTTTTTTGTTTTGAGTGAATTTTCTTTTGAATATTTTTTAATGCAATCTCCTCCATTCCCTAAGTTGCCCATCGCTAAAATTTTTATTGAAAACCCCCCGTCACAGCGAAATACTCAGTGAATTTCCAATGGTTTAGTTAATTAACTAAAGAAAAAAAAATTATTTACATATATAGCATTAATTAAGCCTTTTGAGGTTTTTATTGGGAGATGTTAAAAAATAAGCAATATACCAGGTTTTATTGGTATCCCATAAAAATTAAATGGAAAACTTGTTTTTTTAATTTTCTCTGTAACCAGTGAAGCTAGGTAAATTATTCAAAATACAAAAGATTTTGGTTTTTTAAAAGTTCTTTTGAATGGTTTCTTTGAAAATTGATGATTTAAAATTTTTAGGGTGAAAAATACCAAAACCCCTAATTTGACCTTTTTGAAACCCCATAAAACCCTGTTCCGAATGTCCTATCAACCTGATTTTCGAACTTAACCTGAAGAACGCTATCTTACACCTTACCAATTTTCATCGAAATAAAAGGTGTCTTTCAAAATTTATTGTGTAAACGGACACATATATATGAATTTTAACAAACGGTGTTTTTGGCTCCTATGGACCTCAAAACAAAAAATTAATATGGTCCCGGCCTTGAGTCTTATCATGAGTATTATCATAATAGCGTATTCCCTAGAGGGAAATTCGCTAATATTCCCTGTAGAGAAATTGGTTAAAAATAATAGAGAAATTGGCTAAATATAAAACAAAGTGTTCCAACAATAAAGTAAAAACTAACATTATAACAATGAAAAACACAATAGAAATATACATTATTAATAGGTAATTAATGTATAAAATTAATACATTTTACCCACTACTTAATAATTCTGATTTATGAGAGGGGTCAAAAATCAAGACGGTCGGATTGTGCCACTGCAAATTTTCCTGACTTTTGGCACTTTTCCCCTATTTTTTCCTGACTTTCGGCATTTTTTCATACTTTTTCCTGACTTTTCCTGACCAAAACCCAAAAATCCTGACTATTCCTGACTTTTCCTGACTTTTAATGTCTGTGGCAACCCTGAATGAGCTTGCAGAATAAGGTAACAAAGAAATAATATCCATCTGGGACTGAAGATTAATTCAATATTTTATTTGTCAGCACAAAAATAAGTCAAAACTACCCATACAAGGCTAAAAATATAAAATATTGTTTTTAAATTTACAATACAATTTGTATAAAATCACTAGCTGTTTACATATTAAAACCTATTATCACAGCTTGTCGGGGGCAACATTAATTGACCATCGTCCTCTAGCATCTTAAACATTCGCCTCACGAGCTAAAACTCTCACTTTCGCCATCCGAATAAACAACTTTGGCCCCGACGGCCTCTCTGTCACTCCACAGGGAACTACTTGATGAGGGGTTCTGCAGATCCAGCCGCAGTGGCTCCATCTGTTCAGACTTGGCCTTGAGTTCCTGCAGGATGACAGCTATGCCGCGGTCGATGTCGGCTGCCGCGGACGGCTGTTGTACTATGGAACTGATGTTCTGCCACGAGTTGTAGGGCGAGGGCGAGTGTCTAGGGCTGCTAGAGGCTTGCGACGAGCAAATCAACCCTGGCCCTTCCGACCAGCTGGTCACCGTCGACAGTGATATCATCGATGCGCGTTTATCATCATTGGAGATTTTTGCATCCAACTCGTTTTCATACGGTGGTCTGAAACAGATTGAAATATTTTTAATTAGACGTAATTTACAAATAATGCGATTTGAGTAACTGAGGAAATTAGTGACAGGAAAAAACTTATTTTTATATTCAATTTAGCAACATTTTACATGTTTTAGATGGGGGTTCTTTGTTGGAATGTGCTAGACCAATTTTTAATTAGTACTCGTGCATAGCATTTGAAACTGCATGTGGTATAATTTTTAAGATCTTTCATAGTGAAACACAGATAAACCCTTAGGATATTGACCGTAAGGGTCATTATCAAATTAATGGCCAATTTGAGTCTCTGCAGGAAAAATTACTAAATTAATTTTTCTCATGCAAATAAAGCATTGAAGAAATGGTAAGTATATTATTAAACATGATTTTGCTTTAAATAAAATTATTAAATGAAAATAAATGTATAAAAAAAAATGTGTCTGATTTTTCCCCTCGCTTACTGTCTTCATGCCTCAGAGTCTACGTTCTCAGTTGACAAAAGCCATGCAAATTTACAAAAAATAACTATGTAAAATGCCCATGGTTTTCATAAAACAGTTATATTTTAAAATAAAGTAATGATATTATTAAAATCAGATTGATTTAAAAATAATTCACTATTATTTCGTGTCTCTACAAGACCAATAAAAGTGTAGCGATGTTTTGAATTTGCTGCCAAATCGCCGCGGATCGTTTCGTTTCTCCCGTTCCTGTCAGTAGCGCTCGGCCGAAGTTATGTGGAAGACGTGTTGTGGACAACAGCATCATAATCGTCATATTTAGGTCATTATTAACAATTAATGTTAAATTTCAGTTAAGAAATCGTGCGTACATTAATTGCTGTTCCCCTTACTCACTCCTCATAACTCATTTATAATTATAACAGCAAAACTAGCAATGGTAGTTTTAGATCTGATTATGAAGCCGGTATAACCTCAAACAACGGTTTGCGCAATACTGCCGGTATAGTCGGGTCAAAAACTAAAGACCTTCGACATTTCCTCTTCGCTCACGTTCCTCCCCCCCCCCCCCCCCACCCAGCAAGGGAATCTTTTTGCTGTTACCATCGTAATAATACATTTTATTATTGCTTCACCTTGCCATTACTAATTGATACAACTTATTTACTTATTAGTTTTTCATTTATTATTTATTAGTTCCCCTTCACTCAATGCGATTCCCCCTCGCTTATGGCGTTTTCCCCCTCACTCACTCCCTCACAATCACATTTTCTATATTATAAAATATCAAATTATAAAAAATAATTACAAAATTTATATTAATTGAAAGTTTATAGTTTATACTCATTGCTATCATTTTATTATATTTTTAAATAAAAATAATAAATACTCTATCAAAATATGGAAAGTTTAAGTGAGTTTTTTGATATTGAAATTAAAATAAGGCACATTTTCCAGTCTAAAGAACACAATAATCAATATAAACTAGTTTTAACTTATGTAGGTGTTAGTATTACATTTACCTTCAACATTCAGCTTATAACTTTTGACTTTACTATTTTTTTATCACTTTTTTATCAAGAAAAAAAAACGTGAGCAAGGGAAAATTCTTTGTGTATTCCTGAAATAAAATCAGGAAAATCAGTCTTAAATGTAATTTTTACGCTCTGATATGTGTAAGGTTTTATTCTTTAGTACATTTGCTTTGAACTACTAAGTAACAACTTGTTTTTGGATTTTATTTTTATATTTTTTTTACCTTCCTCAAATTGGCCATTAATTTGATAACGACCCGTAATTATGTGAATATTGGTTTGAGAGTCTAGGTTTTAATTATTATGCCTGTTTTAGGAAGTACATAATCCTTTAACAGCAATGAAAAATCACGAGTATTAAAAAAATTACAACTCTTAAACAAAAATCGTCCAAATTTAACCATTAGTCCTTGAGGTCACTAAGAGGATGAATCGGATGAGCCAAAACCGTTTGTGTTGCTCTTCATTATTTTAGCAGATATGGCTTACCCAGTTCATAAGAAACAATAGTTTCTCTATGTTTGCTCTCCTTTTTTGTTTGCAGGCCAAGTTCAGTAAGATCGCGTATTCATATTTTTCCAAAATTATACACAATACAATTCAACAAACTTTTTTTTTTGGGGGGGGGGGGGGGGGGGGGCATTTACAACAGTGGCATTTTGTTAAGTTTTGATTGGGAATGTTGTGTGTTTTATTCAAAACAAACTATCAAAAAGTAGTTGACATTTTTTTCCAATAGAATCGGGAATCAGAGTAAGGTTTAATGTCTTTAAAAAATATGCAAATCATTCTATACTGAATTATAAAAATACCGGTACCAGACGAATACTTACAATTTAGAATCTTGTTTCAGATCCGTCTTTTCACCAGTCTTAACTTGTAAAAGTACTTTTAGTTTTTCTATTTCCAAATCCTTTATACTTAATTTGGACTTCAGGACTTCTTTTTCACTTGAAATTTGTTTGAGCCGAATACCAACTTTCTTCAGTGTTTTCCTCAATGATGTTATAGACTAAAACACAAGGTAATGTTAGTCCCCTCAAAGCAATACTTGAAACACATAACGTGCAATAGGACACAAGCTGTGGATTGAACTGTTCCTCAAGTCATAATAAATGACACTACCAAAAAAATTCTTTTTTGTTAATAAGTTTTTTTTTTTATTTTATTTAAGAGAGTAATATTGTGGCACTTATCAAATTATATTAGCACACCACTAAAAATACTGTTTTGTAAAAGATTAATTTGGGATAAGAAATATGTACATTCAACATTGTTTCACTAGCTATTACAATTTAAAGAGCTGACTTGATGCATTCTCCAGGAAAATCAAATTTATTATGCACTTACGAAATATAAAAAGAGTAATTTACGTCAATACTTGGATTTTTCCCTAACTCAAAAGATGGCTTAATGGAATTATTTAATATTTTTAACTGAGAATATGCAAAAAAAAATTTACACACTAATTTTTTACATAGTATAAACTATGTAAAATCAAATGAGTAAGAATACCTTTACATGTAATTTGATACAAGTTTATTCTCTATTGAAAATAAGATAACACATCAATGTGCTATCTTAGGCATCTGGGAAGCTCGGATGAAATAAATGAGTCAATTCCATTATTGACGGCTGGGGGTCTGACTGGTACTTTAGGCTGACATGAGGTGATCCAGGAATAAGCTGTAGAGGCAGTGGCGTGATCATGAGCACCATTCGGGTTGCTTTTATTCTGATCGGATGGCATGACATCTCATCACATAATGTGTGGTTTGATGTAGCCGACAATTCTAACTCTAAAATAATTTAATACAATTCTGAGTTATGATCGATGCAGTACACTTACACTAATCAGACAGATAGTAAGAAGTTTGGTATCACGGTACATGTTTCTAACCATTACAATTTAGCTGCTTTGATGATTATAACTAAGCCCATTATAACTAAGCGTTGTCAAATGGGGATTCCTGATACATAAACAAATTCAGATACACACAAAATGGTCACAGTTAATAAATCATTTCATTAATCCTATGGCACACACACTTTCAGAGTAGAGTTATAGGCCTACTCATCAAAGTGGCATGTTTTAATCATAAAAGTGGCTGAAGATGAACCGTAATGGTTTGAAACATTTACTGCAATACCAACAACATTTGACATCTTTAGGCTAAATAAAACTTTACTTTTAAATACACCAGAGCCGATTTTACAACCCCTTAATTATCTTGAGCAGATTGCGTGATATATCTTCTATAGATGATAATTAGACTTCAGAAAAGCAAGCTGCTGGGATAAAAATCAAGTGAAACAGTCTCGAAAAGCAAGTAAAATTTGTAATATATAGTGTATCAAACATGATCAAATCGCAAAAAAGTAGCTGCAGTAATGCTGAAATAGCAACTACAACCCCAAACTCCTTGTAATATAAAAAACGCACAAAGAAAGACTATTTGTCAAAAATAGTGATTAGAACTTGATTACCTGGTTTTCCTCTTTCAGTGTTGCATTCTTTAGTTCTACATCTTGAAGTGATTGCTTAAGTTGGTCAATCTTTGTATTGGCTTCCTGTAGTTTCAATCGAAGCTCACCTAAAGTGACTTCATAATTTTTCTCTTTGGATTTAGAAATAGCTAATAAACGTCTGCTCTCTGCCAATTGCCTGAAAAGAGTAGACTAATATGAATGAGTACATTTACCACTTTGATATTGGTTACCTACAAGGCGTGGTACCACTATTTAAAAAAGAAAAATTCCCAATGACTTTTTGACCAACACGTCTTCATACAGATGACTCGCAAATCTGGGATACATAATTAAAATTGAGGTTTTATTAGCAAAATCAATGCAACCAACAGAATAAAAAATATTTTTTCAATGTCAAAAACCTAGCTTGTAAAATATGTCTACTTTGGTACAGGGTTCATCGTGGCCTAAGCTTTAAAACTCACCATAACAATGCAACAAACAATTAGAAACTGTAAAATTATAATTTGTCACAATATACCGACACCATGGACTGTATACCTAACTGCAATTGATGAATTAGGGAAAACTAAAACTAATCCAGAGTGAACATATTTTAATTTTATTTGTCTGACCACAGTCTATGCAAACTGCAATGGTATGTAACCAGTAATAAAGCATCAGGGCAGGCCAATAAAAAACTGTACTTCTGTTTTTGCTGATTACCTGAATAAATAGGATGAGGATGTCGGAAAATTGGAGGTATAATACTTACAAGGAAAGCTGTTCTTTTTCACGCAGATGGTTACTACAGCTTTCTTTCTGTTTTATGCAAAGGCTTTGCAAGTAACGGCAGCTTTTTTCCAAATTGTGTTCCAATTGCATTATGTCCATATGCTTACATTTGGTCTAAAACAAATTAGGCCTAAATAAGCGATACAATATTTATCTACAGAAAGTTCTTAAAACTATTCTTCAAAAAAATTTAAATGATTTGATAAACTTAACAACAATGGGGCAACAAACTTACTTAACAACTTAACAATGTTGGGCCTAGTTTTATAGTTACCTTAAACATTTTATTGATATAGTTTTGCCAGTCTTTCTATTTTCTTTTTATCTCAAAATTGTATCTAAATTATCATAACATGGATAGGGCTGGTCCTAGGAACTTCTTTGGTACATGTGAGATCTGAATTTGGCACCCTTATTTATATGTACCTTTATTTCATACACAAAATCCCTCGCAACCATTTCATCAAATTTTACTGTTAAGTTTAAAAATGAGCAAATAATTCAGCTAAAAATGTATCCTATCTACTCTTTGTTTTCCACCTGCCTTGTCTGGATGTATGTACATTTTAAATTAATACTTAACACGTTAAAAACTATTTTAGACATGGAATTTATACTTGTCACAAAAATTTTGAGATTTTTAACTTTTTGTTAAAAAATGACGGTTTGAATAAGTTAATTAAAAAAATTCACTTGTAGGGTAAAAATTTTTTGACAACACATGGTATGGGTGTGAGTCTGGTCATGTAGACTGTCACACAGGCCCCACACGCTATAACCAAAGACAACCTGCACCTCAAAAATTCTAACTGTTGATTGAATACTATATTAAAAAAGCATAATGATTTTTACTAAAAGGATTGTGATTCAAGAATAATTTTTTAATAAAGTCAACAATATAGTGATCTTACAGTACAAGAAGGACTAATGCAGCAGAGTGAATGCAGTAGAGTCCTGCTAATCTGAACTAACTAGGACAGGACCCGGTTCGGTTTAGCGAATTTTCGAATTAAGCGGATACTGAGTATATTATAATTAACATATTATATAATGTGTAAATAACTTATAATAAACGTAACTAATCAAATCATTTAGTTTAGAGGATATTTTGTTGACTTTGGCTATTATTTAATAAAGTTTTTGAAATGTACAAACAGCGTATATATTTTGGCACTAAAACATTTGCTTATATTAATCGTGGAGGCATCGGCTAATGCTAACTCTCAGCTCTTTAGTATTGTTCTGTAAAAAGGTGCTGGAAGGAAGTTCATTGTTCGTCGACCACTGACTCAAAGTCAGAGTTATACAAATAGCCCCCCCCCCCCTGCATCACATACCTGTCATATATCTCTTTTTTTTACTCCAAGTATGAGTCATTGGGTCATTAGACTTTACGCTGTGTTGACAATCAGTGTTTTGGAGTAGTCCAGGATTACAGAGTTCAATTTTGTTAGCTTTATGAAAATAAACTGTTGGCGCTGATTTGTTATTATTTCTTGAGTGTTGGCTGTACAAATTAAGTACCCCTTGTTTGATTTAACATTGTTTGATTTTTATGTACCATGCTGTATACTCCAGCTGGCAACAGATCAACATTAACGATGCTCAACAAACAAAATCTTTGCTAGTTTAAGCTTTGTTTTTGTTTTTAATTGGGATAAATCAACATATTTTACTACATTACTATCAAATGTGAACCAATTGACTTTTGGTGTAACAAAGAATGGCCATTTTTTCATAAAAAAGACCACGTTTTCTTGATTTTTCCTCTTCAAACGTTAAGTAAAAATCAGTATTTTTCCGACGGGTCATGTTTGGATTTTTGGATTACTCTACATTTTTCAAAGACAATTAAATTTCAAAATAACAAATATAATACTTTGTTTTTATGGGCAGTCATTGTATTGTCATTTTGGTTACGGTATCTGAAGTTTTCCTGTTTTAAAATACAATAAGTGAGTAGAACAAAAATACAGAAGACTTATGAAACAGAATAACAGTTAATTTATGAACAAAGACTTTGTTATTTATTTAATATTCAACATTTTTAATTTTCATACCACTTGCAGTTTTAATTTTTGAAATACCTTGGGTTATATTAGGCAAATGTGAGGAAGCATTATTTAGAAACATGACACATAGGCTACACACATTCTTTTTATTGTTTATCACGCAAGTCATCAAATGAACAGAAATTATTATATTTATGAGGAAAGTTACACATATATTTAAATTTTATTTGAACTTATCAACAACAAAAAAAATTATTGATCAATTTATTTCTAGAATATTTATTAATGCAGTTTTTATAATTTTTGTAAAGTGTTTGAGCCTTTATAAAACGGGGATTTCCTCTCACTATATCACTATTTCGAGACTGTAGGGACCTCACATAGTGAGTATTTTAACCTGAATATGAATAAGATATGATTGTAGGATGATTGTGGCTCAATCTTGTAGTCTTGTTACTGACTAAGGCCGACATTCTCGTTAGACAGGACTTGTTATTAATAGCCCAACAGCCAATGGTATCTAGGGACCTACAGTTTAACGTGGGATCTGAACCACAATTTTCACAATTTCAACCCCATGTATACGAATTGGTCTAATTATGAGGATAGTCTTTATGGATGAACTAGTATTCACTAGTGCGGACATTAGTTCCCACCAGGGAATATCACATCCACAAGTCACATCGCTTATGACTATCCACAATTCGTGACCTCCAAGTGGCTGGATTACAGGACGACGCCACCATCCCAGTAAACCTCTCTCACTCTCAGCCGCGGCGCCCCATTTACCGGGGCGGCTGCCCTGGTCGCCCCGCCCAACTAGTGCTCACGAAACACTGATAGGCTAGTGCCCCGCCAAGACCAGTCTGGGTCGTCACATTGATCATCAGATTTAAAGCAATAGTGTTACTTGATAATACTAAACACAACTACACAATGTCATTTGACACACCAAAGATTTTGACATTTTGAACTTACTAACCTTATCGTGGATATCTGAGACAGCAGACTGAGGTTCATTATCCAAAAAATCTTCATTTTCATACATGGTTCTATCTAGTGGATGATTTGAATGTGATTTGTTTTCAGCTGAAATCTTCAGCAGAGCATTTTCAATGTCCAGAATAATGTTTTGTAAGCCATCGTTTTGCGCTGGGAAAAATATGCAATAGTAAAAATGTTCAAATTAAATTAATATTCTGGCTTGAAATTTTCAGCTTATTCATTTTAAATCTTATAGTTTATTGACTACTTGTGATAGCCTATCTAATTAATTTTAAATCTTACATTTCCAATGACTACTTTAGTCATCTACATTAGAGACATTATTTATGAAAAGTAAAGTTAGTAAACAATTGATCATTTTAAACTAAACCTTCAAAATCACAAATGCTACAGTATATTATATTAGCAGGGATTGGATTACCAAGACTCTGTTGTACAATGGTGTTTTCAAAGACAATTACAAGTTAATTATGAAAACTAACATATGCACCAAATTAAAAGCAGCTTACTGAATATGCGGCACATTAAAAATAAAAAATGTTAATGGCGTTAGTGGATTCTTAGTGGCGCCCTAAAGGAATTTTTTCTAAAACTACATGGAACTTGTGAATGAAGAGTTTTTCTGTAGTACTATGAAAAGTATGTATCTTATTAACCTAAGACCTTTTTAAATATCTTCATATTTGACCTAGACCTTCAAAACAACATTCATTTTCAGGAAAAAAATTATTTTGACATTTTCAAATTTCCTGACGGCATTTTAATATTACTGTGCATGGTGGAGGGTAAAATAGGCTTAGCAGCCATTTAAAAAAATTTAAATTGGGAACCAAATTTGTTGTCT
The DNA here is from genome assembly GCA_030545055.2 of Neoaliturus tenellus. NCBI lineage: Eukaryota > Metazoa > Arthropoda > Insecta > Hemiptera > Cicadellidae > Neoaliturus > Neoaliturus tenellus. The sequence goes on from CM061532.1 coordinate 221,142,287, forward strand.
AAAAATAAACATTGCTCCAGGGTTAAAGATCCATGCCAAACATCAACTTTAGACAACATTTCTCTAAGTTATAAGAATAAAAATTATTCAGTGTAAAAAACAAAATTTTGTCTAACATTTTTAGGATGTATGTTTAGCTATAAATTTTACTTTTTTTGTATAACCATATCCCGACGTTCTGGTTTTTTTTTTTTTAGTTACACCCTGTATAGGCCTATGTAAAAACGATGGCCAGTTTTCTGAACTCCCAATGACTCAAGGAGCCAATCAATACAGTAGGTTATCTATAAGCTGTCTACCTTGGGACGGGGCCGGTTAAACCAATGTATTTAAAAAATACCCCCGTCGCAGCAGACCTGCGTACTCAGCGAATTTCCAATGGAATTTCAGATTATTTACTTTCCCCATAAAAACACCATAGGAATAAGCAAGATATAGGGATTTCTTGATTTCCCATAAGAATAACATGAAAAACACATTTTTGGTTTTGCCCCGTAACCAGTTATGCTATTATAAAAATTCAAAATACCAAATTGCTTGGTATTTTAAGCTTTTTTAAATGGTTTCAGTTAAAATTGATGAATTTAAAAAATTAAGGTCCAAAAATGCCAAAAACCCATTTTTGACCCCTTTCAAACCCCATAACACCCAGTTCCCATAACCCGACAATGCTAGTTCGCTAACTTATGAAAATAGACCTGGTCTTACACCTTCATACCAAATTTCATCAAAATCGGAGGTAAACTATTTATTTATCTATCTATCTATATATATACATATATATGAAAATGAACCAACGGTGTTTTTGGCCTCTGGGGACCTCAAAATGAAAAAGTAACATGGTCCCGGGCTTAGGTCTTACGATGGCTACTACCGTAATAGCGTATTCCCTATAGGGAAATTCACTAAAACATGGGTAAACCATTGTTTTAACAAATTTTATAAATAAAAAAAATTATGTCTTTTTAACTATGGTAGAAACTTAGGATTAGCACAGCTACATTTTCTCCTAAAACTTCTCTCAACTCTGTTCTTTAAAATAGCAACGTAAGGACAGATAAGATTTTATATGTGGACAAAATTTACATTGAATCATTTTATTAAAAACTAATTTATAGAACTATTTGTAACTTGGGTACCTACCGTATAGTTTCATATAGTGCCTACACTACTACCGAGTTTAAATATCCATCGTATCAACTATCAATTCAATTAAAAGGCCTAGCCTAATATTGATTGAATATTATTAAATTATTTTATATATATTATAACAAAATTATGATTAAATAATTAAATTACATAATAATTATATTATTATATTTATAATATAATTATTAATTTATGAATATATATAGTTTATAATTAAATCATTAATTATAATATACAGTAATAAAATTATAATATTATATATATGAAAATTATAATATATGTTATATACGAAGCAAAATATTATTTTATATTGAGAGAAAACATCAAATTCTATAAAATTAATGTAATATCATATGAAAAATATGAGTCAGTGCCAATAATCTAGACTAATTAATTTAAAATGTGACTTTATAAACAAAACATTTTAAACTAACTCCATAACTTATAACTGGTGCCGTAACTCAGGGTTGCAGAAAATGTACCGTATCGACTCCTAAAATTTCCCTCAATTCTACTGTTAAGGATCAAAGATTTCTTCCGGGTATTAATGGAGATAAGTTTAGGTTATGACAGAAATTAAATTTTATCAATCTAACTAATATTTTGGACAGCAATAATTTTTTATCCTATGACATATCGATAAACAACGACACTATATTGATTTGATTTTATAGATATATAAATGTATTAAATCGATTTAATGATCACATCGATCGATATTTTCATTTGATAGTATCTTAGTGTAGGCGCTGTATTGTCGGGAGATGACTTGTTGGCCACTGAGGGGGTTGGAGGGCGAGGGGAAATTTACATTCAAAACCTGCCGGTCATTTGGTTAACTAAGAAATAAAAACAAACTTAGATTGTACTATTCTACATGAAAAAATGCTAAAAAATAAACAATTATCTTTGTTGACAAACCAGCTAGCCTAATTCAATGTAGTGAAAGACAGCTGACTGCAAAATAAAAGAAAACATTGTAGGGAAGCTGTATGTTTTTGGTTTTGTTGATAGCTTGACATATGGTGGAATAAGAAAAAATCAAAAACAAAAAAAAATTGTTTTGGCCAATGGCATGCTTCAGCTTCCCCCTTGCCCTGCATCCTCCTCACTGGCCAACAAGTCATCTCCGGACAATATGAAACTGTAGGTACCCGGCAACGGTAACTTCCCTTGGTAGACCTACATTAACATCCTGTACACAATAAATAGGCCTTGAAGCTAGTTAGGTCTACCCTAGACTTGTACTCACGTTTTTTCAACAACCCATCTCTCAGTTGTCGAATAAGGAAATCAAGTGTTTTTATTGGATCAGATAGATCAATGTTTTCAAACATTAGCATTTTCTTTGAGTTTGAGGATTCTGTAGACTTTGAAATTTCACTCAGTTGCTTATTACAACAATTTTGTCTGAGTTCGTCTAGCCCTTGACAATTAGGCTCATCACTTTTCTTCGCAGAATCTTTCTTCTTGGGTGTATTAGGCCTTGATGAGGTTTGCTCAGAACGGCATTTAGTCAAGTTATCAGACCTCATAGACTTTTTGAGAGGACTTTTTCCGCGTTTAGGCCTATTGGACACATCTAAATTATTTCGCAGTATTTCATCCCATGTGGGTCTATAACATTTGGATGCATTTGCTTTAGATGCTTGGCCTGATCTAGATTCAAAATGCTGTCTAATATTTTTCTGAGGCCTTTGTTTACGGTCTTGGTTTGGTGTCAATTTTACTGGTATGAAGTCAACAGAATCTTCCAGGTTGTCGTTTGTTTGAATAATCGGTATGCTTTTAGATTTAACAGTTTTTGGGTGAAAATCTTTGTTCCGATATCCAATGGTTTTATTACCAGGAGCACTTACTGAGTGTTGAAGACCTAATTTGCACTTGGATGTTTCAGTCCTTGCACTAACCTTTTTGATTTTTTGTTCCCTGTGATGGCAGGTTTGATCACCCCAACTCTTTCTATCACCAACACATTCTTCATTTGTACATGATGACAGTTTACTCATAACTTCCTCGTGACACTTGATTGTTGGAATATGTGTAGAAATTTCATCTTGCTTTGATTTAGTATGTTTATGACATGACCTGGCTCCTAGTGGGGCTGTTTTGTGGGAGGTCATCCTTCACTAATAAAACACTAGGCCTACAGTAGAATATAACATTAAGAAATTTTGTCTACGTTTCAAATAAAATTCTTTAATAAAGTGCGTTTATTTTCGTTTCATATGAATCTGCTGGATTAGTTTATCGGTGAAAAGTAGCCTAAAGCATAGAACTAGTTGTAGGTAGCCTAGTCTAACTTTGTACATCACCTACAGTATCTTTTAAATCCAGAAAAATACATACAGTTTTTTGTTTCAACTGATTAAAGAGGAAACATAAGACACTGCCAATTTTACTTTTGTAACGAACAAGGAATAAAAACAGGTTAAAGAAACTTAACCAACAAAAACTGATCTGTTCAATTCAAAATGTAAACAATGCGACCACTCAAAACAACACACAGTCAACGCCAACTAAACGAGAACAAAACCCGCCAACTGCTAATTTCTTCACCGTTGGTCAATCCAATGTGACCAACAGTATGTTTAGCCGGCGCCTTAGAAAACAATATTGTCGTACTATATAAGCCAGTCAGTGTGATATTGAAATAAAAGAAACACTAAATTTATATAGTAACTTTCAAGGATAGGATGAGGTTTGTTTTTAAACTACCACCTAACCACCATAGTAGTTCCATGTTTTTAAACTACCATAGGCTAAGTTTTAGTGACTTAGCCTATTGTAACCACTGAACGGCTGAATAAAATCTTGAATCTTGAATCTTGAATCTTGAATAGCCTGATGAGAAGCCATTTTACATAGGATGAAGATCAGATTTAGAACGAAATGAAGCCACTGGATGAGGCTTCATTTGGAACAAAATAGGGAGTGGATGAAGAATGTTTTGGAACATGTAAACTACTTTTTAAAGTTATTTTTCTATTGAATAAAGATTTTTCTGGAACATAATAGTAGTAGTGGAGGCAGATGCAGGTTAGCCAACTGTACAAGTATATACCAACTCATTTTTTAAGATTTTTGTGGATGAGGGACGGTTTGGAATCCAACAGCTCATTATTTAATGGTAATACAATTTCTTTAAAGCGCAACAAAATCTTCTTCCTTTCAGAATTACATTAAAACATTAAATTAATGTGAGTGGAGCACTGAAGAAATTTCGAAATTTTTCAAAAACTTTTCTCTAGTGAGCACCTAATTAATTACCATTACAAATTTCAACCTCCCCCCCCCCCAGGTCCTATTGTCATAATGAAGTCCTGCGGGGCGGCGCCCCTAAAGGAGTTCTGAAACTAAATTTGCAAAACCTCTTCCGTGAGTAATCCTATATGAGAAAAGACGAACGTCCATACCAAATTTCAACCCCATAGGCTCTAGATTGATTTTGAAGTCCTGTGGGGGTACTTTTCCAAAAACGTCGAGCTTATGTTACATGTAAATTTTCATGGAACAGCTAATTCTCTAGTAATTTTCTAAATAGTAGCGCAAATTCATCGTCAAGTTACGCGACGCTTAACTCAGCTAAGCAAATATGTTGCTGCTACATTTTTTGGACATTGCAACACTCTTTGTCCCATACAGGGTGTTCGGAAAAAACGTTTCAAGAGGTTATTGCCCAAATCAAATTGAGAAAAAAAGTTTTCTGTACATATATGCCTTTAAATGCTTCGTTAACTAGCTAGCCGCCATTTTGTTTTTATACCAAATAATTGTTACTTCCGTAACGAAACATTGTATCTACAGTAGACTCCCTCTTAACCGGCCACCTTTTAACCGGTCTCCGCTTTAACCGGCCTATCCTGACACAAAATAACATCTTTTTAACCGGCCATTTTTTATCTCAACATCGCTTTAACCGGCCCTGTAATGCCGGAAACATGGTTTTCTTATCTACTGTATCTTTCAATTCAACGTTATTTCATATTGGCGTTCTCAAACCAATTAAAATATAACGTCCTGGACAGAAGTGAATGCCACCGGAAGTGAATGCGTCTGGACCTACTATCCAGTAGACCACAATTATAGAAACAAATTATTATTAGTTTGAGTTTGTTGTGGATTTTATAGGTGTCGGGTGTTAGTTATAAATCATATACAGTATGTATTTCAAGTTTTTTTCAAGTGATAATTATATTTAGACCATATAGAATTGTAGGTTGGCGTTCTTAAATGAACATCGGTTTAACCGGCCAATTCATTATCCGGCCGGGGCCTGGTCCCGAGGTGGCCGGTTAAGAGGGAGTCTACTGTAGTTCATATTCGGCATGAACCTTTATCACACTAATGTTCATTTTCAGGGACAAAATGATTTTTTCCGTTGTGAATTTCAAAATGGCGGCCATTTTTAATTTTCTAACTCGAATAACTAAAAACCAGTAAATTACTGTATATCCAAAATTTATAGAATCCAAAAGAATACACAAATTAAATTATCTAACTGACTATACCAAGTTTATAAGGATCTAACAACAAATAATGGAGTTTCCATTAAAAATAACCTTAATTTCCATAAGTTCTAATGCAAAATCAATGTGTTTCTTCATAAAAATCTCAATAACTCCATTATTTGTTGTTAGATCCTTATAAAATTTGGTATCATTGGTCGGAAAATTACATTTTTCAACTTTTTTGTGTTTTTTTAAAATTTTGCTAAATTTACCGGGTTTGAGTAAATTTGAGTTTGAAAATTTAAAATTGCCGCCATTTTTAAAATGTACTTTGGAAAAAAAAATTCCTGAAAATGGAACTTGTTGTGATAAAGGTTCATGCCAAATATGAACTTGATACAATGATTCTTTATGGAAATAAAAATTATTTGGTGTAAAAAACAAAAATGGCGGCTTGCAGGTTAACGGAGCATTTTAAGACATGTGTTTGTAGGAGCTTTTTTGCTCATTTTGTTGTGGGCAATAACCTTATGAATTTCTGAAATGTTTTACCGAACACCCCGTATAATACTGATTTCACATAACACCAGGCAAATGCGCAAAGAAAAGGTTAAATTAAAAATTAACAATTATTTAAATGGTATTTGCTCTCGTAGACGAAATATTTTTTTTAATTTTAAGTTAATCATACCACCAATAGCTCTGACGGATTGCGAAATCCGTCTGATACCGGCTAGAAATCGTACCACCCGGAGAGGATCCCTGCAGCCAGTACATAGGCATTTACATTTACATTACAGTTTGATATTGCGGGGAGTCTGTATGAAGGTGAAGGTGTTTATGGGTAAGTCTGGGGAGATAAGGAGAATATTGCAAACGTTTTGAATAGGAAAATGGAAGCAAATATAGGCCTAGAAGAGCAGCTCTTCCAGGTTTCAAGAACTGCTCTTATGTGGTGGAACGTCCCCGTGAAGCCTTACCTATAGTATTTCTGATTGGTTCGGAACCGAAATATTATAATTTTTAAATTGTACTAGTACTGCTAAGGAAACGATGCAACGTCTAAAACTTGTACCACCCAGAAGGCCTCGCAGTTATTAGTTTTCATGTAGGAAAATTTTTAGGCGCTAAATTATTTTCAAATTATAACAAAAATTACATAGATCTATCAATGATACAAGATTTTGTTGTATAAGAAAACGAAAGTCTAGAATATTCTCTTTAAAATGGTATAAATATTATTGCGTTTCTAGAAAGTTATCGATGTGAAAAAGCATAAGTAGTTTGAAATTATTATATAAGTAGTTGAAAAAAGTTTACCTATAATTTGAGGAGATCCGGCAATAGTATAATATACTTTGGGCAGTCCTAGGGTCAAGCCTTTGTATAGGCCTATTTTTAGTTGTTCCTAACTTTAGATCGCTATCATCGAACGCCCTGTTTGTTTGTTATAAGACGAAAGACCTCAATTAGAACAAAATTTTGCTTCAGTTTACTGGATTAACAAGGGCCTTCTCAAACTTTTTTCCTAATGCCCGTCGTAGACGAACAATGGAAATGGGACAGTGGCGGATCCAAGGGAGGGGCACGGGGGCACGGGCCCCCCCCCAGACGGACAAAAAATACACTATATAAAAAGGAATAAGTCCGAGTTGAATGCTCCGAAAATCTAGTATTTATTTAATTATAACTTACTTTTTTCCACCTATCTCAATGTTTGTTTTACATATATATGGTCATTGGTCACAGACAAAATAGTCTCATTTGCCTGTGATTTTTATACTACTATTTCAATTTCCGTCATTGCGTCATCGTCATAGCACTGGGCCGCGCTGGTGCGTGAGTAAATAAGGTTCTCGGTGAGTGGAAAAAGCTTCTATATTACTCCTTTTGGACGCGGTTATTGCTAACACCATGAGAAAATCCGCCAAATTAAAACGTCTAAAACGTATTAGTTATTATTTATGTTACAGTAAAAACGATTAAATTTGTGCTATTGTGTTGCCTGGCCGGCTAGCAGACGACGGCAGTGAGCGTTCAGCGCTGTCACGGCGCTCATGAATTCTTCACCCTACCGGTGCCCTGCACAGCTCCCAGCCCTCAGTACTCTGTAGGTCTACTGCCCAACCTACAAACGATGTAGTTCTCTCTTTTCATACTATTTGAAAAACGATCATAGTGATTTTTTTTGTACAACTATTAAAATGAAACCAGTAGCCCTACATAGGATGTTTTCAAAAGAACGGATTGTCTTCAGGCTTGTTCGGAAAAGATACTTTTAAAAATCATATAGGCCCTAAAACAGTACTCGATGCATCACCCGAAATTTTTTTCAAAAATACAAGTCAGCAACAGTGAAAATATTATTAATTTTTGTCTACTGCCACTGAGCGGGAATCCACTTAAACAAACACAAAAAACTTGAAAACACAAAATCCTAGTATGATAAGTCAAACTGAAGTAACAGTGAAATTATTTCTTGTGATTCTACTGGTATTTAAACCTGCAAAGCAGACGCATCATGAGTGAAATCCTCAGTGCCAACACTGTCATCATCGTATGTTGTTTATTTATTAGTAGTATTATGGCTCAGATCGAGAAATTTAGATTTGACTCAGTCCAAATCCAGAAGCTCTTAGAAATAGTAAACAGTGGGTAATCTACAAGGTCGGTAGAGGAAAAGCATAACTGCTTTCTAAAGGTCTGTGGTTGAACTATTTGTTGTGTTCCGGATATGAAGTGTGAGAACTAAAACGGAAGTCAAGTTACGTTATAATATTTACCATTATACAGCTGGTTGAAAAGTAGAACGAAGCAGTGTTTCTACGGGTAGTGTACGATACTTACATCATATTACTCTAATTTACATTTGAATTATTACTTAATAACACAACATTAAATAGTTATTAAATTAAAAAATTATCAACCAAGATAAATATACAACCATAAATTCTACCATGGTTTACTTTGAAATTCTTTATTTTAGTAATACAGTAGTTGAGTCAAACAATTTCCAACACAAAAGAGAAATTTGTTTTTTCCTGCAGCGTTGGCAACACTTGTGTGTAGCAAAGAGTAAAATGTTTATTTTTAATTGTTGTTTTCTAGGTGGCCACAACCACGGTCGCAGAAATTGGCATCATTGCTCTTATGGAATGTAGTTCACCTGGGGCCTTACAGTCATCTTGCGCGATATATAGCATAAAATTTCGTCTTTTTAAATAATAATAAGCATAAAAACGATTTCCCACTAAAAAGATTTCGTTCATTGAATTTCATAACTGCTTATTTTTTTAACCATTTTATCCTCAAATAATCACAATAGGCCTAATATTTACGTAGGCCTACCTATCAATAAATTACAATTAAGTTACATTCAATTATATGAGTAGCCAATTTCCAAAACCTGTTGTTTTTATTTTTTACAACTTTCCAGTATACATAGAAAACTGATAATTTATTCACTGATAAAGATATTGTTATGATTTTTTCTCCTAAAATCATTAAAAAATCATGTTTTTAGATTTATATAGTGCTTTATAATCACAGGCAATTAGTTTTTTTATAAAAAAATAGTAATTGTTGGATATAACTGGTTTTGGAAATGGAAAAACAATTTAACAGGTTTTGGAATTTTATAGGAAGCCATCTTGTTTCTAGTCAATTTCCAAACCCTGTTAAAACCATTTCCATTTCCATAACCTGTTAAAGAGAGGATTCAATAAAATAGCCTATTTTGCAACAAAACCTAATTTATTATTAACAAACATGATGTACTTACTGTAAAATATTATTAAAAACCCATCAGCGTCAAAATTTTGCAAATTTCACTATATCTAAAAGGCAACATTGTCTTCTGTGACTTAATTTAATTCAAAGTCAATCTCCTCCTGCCCCTCACAAAGTACCTTAAACTTAATTAAATTATAAATAAAATGCTGTAATTACTGACAAACATGATTAAAAAACTATCAGCGTCAAAATTTCGCACATTTACCCATATCTAAAAGTCAAAATGATCTATGTCTTCATTTAATTCAAAGTCTATCTGCTCTTCCTGCCCCTCACAAAGTTCCTCTTGCCCCTCTGAACAAATAAATTAAAATTTATTTTAATTTTTATTTTATTTATTTTTATTTATTTTAATTTATCCTTTTAGTTGTGATCCACATCTAAAAGGATCACATCAATCTGTAGTCTCGTATTCCTACCACAGGAGACCAGAATGATTTCTCTTGTAATTATAATAAAAAGACAGCTGTCTATAAAAATACTTTGAAAATCCAGGTTAGCCAACACTAATTTCCCTTGTAACTTAAATAAATAATTATATTCGTAGTCATAGTAATATAATAGGGAAAACAAATTGTTTTAGGTCAAGAGAAATAGTTAAATGAGTGAATAAAGCTGGTTTTGGAAATGTTTTACAATGGCAGCCATACTGTTCTAATGTTATATAACAGGTTTTTGAAGAGTAATCATGTATGGTTTTATAACAGGTTTTGATTCTGTAGCCGAAGTGGAAATAACAGCTTTTGGAAATTGACACACTTTTCAAATGCTTTTTAAATACATATTTAGCTGGTTTTGGAAGCAAATAACAACTGGAAATGATAGCTCGCATTCTGAAGTAACCATAGCAACCAAAATCTCAATTTCGAAAATTATGACCGATAACAGGTTTTGGAAATTGGCTACTCATATGATTTTTAACTTACTGAAGGAAAGTGAGGCCTATTATTATGTTAGATTGATTTAATTTATAAATAGTGAATGAATAACTAGTGAAATCGTGAATTAAACCTAAGCAACCTTAGAAAAATAACTCATTTACACCTAATGTAAATATTGAACAGTATGAGAACTAAACTACTGTATTCACATTATTTATATGATTCAGAATAATATGGATTTTTACACGTTTTCAACCGTACACGGAAAACCTCTTCCAAATAATCCGCGGAAATTGTAAATTGCTGCAGAAAGATTGAGATATTTTGCGCCTTTTTATTGTGCTTTCGCGGGCTTTGGGGGTCCTCTACAAAAGATTTCATGCTGTGAACTGAGCCCCCCCCCCAAAACTATTTCCTGGATCCGCCCCTGAAATGGGAGAATGGAAAACAATGATAAAATTAAATTAATATGCCATGGTAAGCTAAAAAAAGTATTTTGGCATGAAAAATTTTTTAAAATTGTATGCAATTTTGAAAAAAATTTTAGTCAAACAAAAGAAAACCAAATGAACTTAAATGAATAATTCACAAACAAGTTTTCTCACATCCAGACCACTTGTAACAAGAATAATACTTACTTCTGACATGAATTGGAGCAAGACCTGTAGAGTTAGGATATTTTCTGGTTAGAGCTAAATATTCAGAATAAATAATATCCATTTAACCTCTAAAATATGTAGTATATTTGTTCTAAGTGTAAAAATTAAACGTTTAACTACTTCTAAATTGTATACTATAAACTTTTTATCCTTAAATTGTTACTTACAAATTTTTATCATAGGCCTATACACATTTTTATAAACATTTTAAATTTAAATATTAATATTATTATTTTTTTTATTTTTCAAATTCTTACATTAAGAAAAATACAAAAATTTAAAATTGTAAGTAAAATTAAAATGCCATAAAATTGTGGGTTTGCATTTTTCAATCAATATCCGTGATGCGGATTTATTGATATAATATTACAGTAAGTTACCGTAATGATTTTACGGTTTGGATATAAATAAATTCAGCTGTAAATTTGAAATCAGATTCATCCGTCTCAATCATTTTATGAAGAAAACCGCAGGCCATAAAGTGAGGGAAGAGGGCAATTAAAACTTATACCCTGTAAAAATTTGTTGTCAATATGTTTACCTGTGTAATGTAGCTTTTGTAAAGAAAGTTGTTTGGTGCTCTCTGGGACACCCGGTACACAAACTGGACGATAAAGACAATATTTTTTATTTTATCCATACCTATTTGTCGTCACACAATCACTAAACTTGATAAATGCAAATTAATGTAAATAAAAACCTTACTAAAATAACTTTAAACATCACACAGCGTGACGTACGAGAATTGCTAGATTGATAACGGTGTAGGACTTAATAATAAAAATAAACAATTTAGTGTTCGCTCATGTCAAATTAGTTATTTAGTCATAGTTTTGGTAAGCGACCAAAAAGTAGAATTGTCAATAATACACAACGCAAACTTAGATAAAATTAAAATAAAAGACCTTTCATGCAAAGGCAATGGTACTAGAAGAAATGGCTCCATTGAAAGAGAGTGGATGGTGAGCGGCCATTCAAGCTTGCTGCTGTATTCTTAACGATAACGATGATAAAGCACAAAAGCGGAGCAAACAATACCCATTATCAGAGGTACCGTCGCGCGAGACAGTCGTTATCTTTGAAGGTCGACGATCTTTCTATTTCTGAAGTGTCCCCAAAACACATGTAAATTGGATTTTAATGTTCTCGGAGTGTAAAGGAGTCAAACAATAAATTATTTATAATGAGTTATTTTGCAAGGAGAGGATTAGCAACGTCAGTTGTCAAGGTAAGGTAAATTCCAAGTAAATAATCAGCTTTTTGAATGAGGGATTTTTAGATTTTGGGTTTGACATGCAAAATGGGCATCTCCCATACTTCAAAATGTGCAACCTAAAAGAGAAGTTAAATTATTATTTACTGTTATAGAAATTATTTGCTTATTCAAGACTGCGTTCAAGTTGTGAAGCTTTTTTTTCCTTCGTTATATATATTATTAATTTAAATAATTTAAATAACTTATATGAAAACCCCTTAAATACTAACAAATAATGTAATTAATTACTTACGGTATTTATAATTAGGTTGATTGTAAAAGTCATGTTTACTTTCTGCATGAATATTCTAAATAGTTCATACAGATACAGTAACTTAAATTAAAATTATTCTTTTAAATTATAAAATTATTTTAATTTAAATGTCAAATTTTCAAGCAGTATTAATTGCATACAAGTGAACCTTGTTGGTAGTCCTGAACACAAATTACTCCAAGCCGGTCTGCAATCCTGACTTCATCAGTTTGTCTTCAGATTTTCATGTTTTGAAAACGCATAATAAAGACATTCGGCTCATACCATTTAAATCTATAGTGTACTACAGGGAAAACTTTAAGTACACAGATAAAATGGGTTTTAAGGACCTAGGTATTTAATTGAAACTTTACTTGTAATCTGAACATTTTGACAATCTAACACCCTAGCAAGAAAATATTTGTATTAACAAGATTTGCCTATACAGCATTTTCCTTTTGATTTTAATAACTGTATAAGGTTGTGATCATTTTGTAGAACTTAATTTACGACTCATAAATAGGTTTGAATGTATGAATAACAAGTGATATGCTTTATTTGAGCAAAAGTCATAATTCTCAACATGGTCATATTATTATCATAAATTTTAATTAATTTTAATTTGTTTACAGCTAAGCAGTTCAGTTGCTTCTCAACCAACTACGACCGCATCTCAGTCCTTGAACAAGCGACGGAACACTCCATGGACGGACAAATTTGTATTTTCACGCCCAGAAGACTATTCCATAATGCCGATGTACAGAGTTCTTGATAAACATGGCAGGGTTCTTAATAGTTCTCAAGATCCTAAGGTAAAGCAAACGCGGTTTGTGAGTAGTTGGAAAAATATTGAAATATTAGATACTGGTATTAGAATAATATTAAGACAAAAACCCTTTTCCTAAGTTCTTCTTTTAAACTTCATCTTTACCATTAGCTTACAAGTAAAATTTTGTTTAATATCTAAATTATAGTACAATTTTATTGTCTAATCACTGTTTTAAAATTTAGTTTAGTAAATCCCAAAAGTATGCTGCTAAATGTTATCCATGTTGTTGTTCTTAAGGATCAATATAGTTTTTACAACTCATGGTAAATCGTACAGTAAACGGTAAACGCTTTTAAAATTTTTTATAATTACTGTAAATACGCCATGATACGGTTCTAAACTGCTGTGTAATAGATAACAATTTATATTAGTATTATTACTAATAACGTCTTCGGCGAACACAAAAAATCAACAAACATTCCTAATGAACAATTACCGGCCATTTGATTTACATTTTAAAAGGTTGGCAACAAACAGACAAAAATTCAGAAGAAATTTGTTTTGCGAACATGTTTGTCCAGTGTAAGACCTAAGCCCAAAACCATATTTTTTTGTTTTGAGGTCCCTAGATAAAGCCAGAAACAAAACATTCATTCAAATTTCTGAAAGAGTTTATTTGAATCTAGTGTTATAGGGATGATTGTTATCTTCCGGAAGTTTATTTTCTTTCTTTATACATGCATAATGCATTCAAAAATTAAAAAAAAAAAAAAACACAAGACAGTTAATATGGGCAATTTAAAAAAAAATCCTGACAATGAGCGTGTGGGGGTAGTCTGTCTGGCTATTGCTCTAATGGCTTTCTTTTGCCACAAAAATACTTTATTTAGATTTTCTTTGGTCGAGCCCCAAAGGATAATTGAATATTTAAAGTGAGTCTCAAAGAGTGCTGGGTAGACAGTTCTGGCCAAGGATTGTTTTTTAGATTTACTAACCTGTTCCTACATAAACTAACCTACGTTCTAATTTTTTTTTTAATTGATGCGACATATTTACAGTGTAGCTAGTAGTTAAAAAGCTGAGATATGTCAGGGGTAAATATCTTTGACAATATCTATAGTTTATTTACAGAATTTTTTTGAACAGTTAGCCATTCTGTAGTAGGCTTACCCGGCCATTCCATATCATCTGATTTTCCTCTCTGTGTAGCTGAAGCCGGAAACATATCTGAAGATGTACAAGTGCATGTCGCTGCTGAACACGATGGACCATGTGCTGTACGACGCACAGCGACAGGGCCGCATCTCCTTCTACATGACGCATTATGGAGAGGAGGCTACCAGCATTGGCAGTGCGGCCGCTCTCACAGACACCGACTGGATCTACGCCCAGTACAGGGAGGCCGGTGAGTTGTCTATCAGTATAAATAACTTGCCCACTGCTAGCAATGGGGCCACATCTCCTTCTACATGACACACTATGGAGAGGAATCCACAAACGTTGGAAGTGGGGCTGCCCTTGCAGACACTGACTGAGTCTCCATGCAGCACAGGGAGGCCAGGGGGCTGTCAAACAGTATAGTTTACATGCTCGCTGCTGCAAAGGACCGAGACATTTTATGATGTTGGCCCAATGGAATTGACGTTGATTGTTGCATTTATTTTGCCATTTCTAAGGCTATTTAAACCTGATACTGTGGTTTATTTTGGTGCGCCTAAATATTAATGGAATAAAAACACAGAATTAAAATAATATTTTTTCCCATAATGTTAATTGTTTTTATGCATACATTCATTGAATCAATGCAGTGTACTAAAAGGTGAATGAGAAAAGTGAAGACTATCCTTAAGGTGAGAGAGAAGAGCAAATAGTAAGCTTATTTTGGAAGGGAGTAAAAGAATCAAACTAATTAATTCTGAAAGAAAGGGAGGAGGGGGATTTCGCCTTTCTAAAAATTGAAAAATTACATTTCCTTGTGCACTGGCTTTCAACACATTCATAGTCGTAGTCAAGGTCAGTTTACAGGTCAGTTTATTAACAATATTGTATGATTATGACTTTATGAAAAGAACATGCAAATTTTAATGATACACCAGAAATCAAATATTTTTTGTTTTAACCAACCTCATTTGTTTATTCTTATTTTTCATAATAGGAGTACTGATGTACAGGGGGTTCATGCTAGAAGATTTTATAAACCAGTGTTACGGAAATTGTGAAGACAGAGGAAAAGGCAAACAAATGCCGATCCATTATGGCTCGAGGAAGCTCAACTTTGTGACTCTCTCCTCTCCTCTAGCCACACAGATGCCCCAAGGTACATATTCATAAATAGATAGTTTTGTAATCGTTTCAGCTACAAAACATTTTCTATACACACAGTGTATAGGTAGGGCCTAAGCCGTAACTTTGATATCTTATTCAGCTATGTTATAGTAACATGTATTTGTGTATACGATGTGACTTTGGAACTAAAATTGTTAGCAGTGTTGTGGGTTTGAAACCAAGTTCTGTCCAGGAGTTTTTATCAGTATACCAATCATTTGGAACCCTGCATGCTACAACGGCTCACCCCCTTATTTTGTCTAATGTGTTCCATGCACAGATATATATTATACAAGGAAAAATATTTCATTTTTTTACGTGGATATATAGTAGACAGGGGAAAATAAGGCAAAAAGGATGCCAAGCAATGTGTGTACTTTAAAAGTATGACTTGTAAAAGAATGATTTACAGTTCACCAATTATTGTAAACAGAGATGGTTTTGTGATACTATAATTTTTCCCTTCATCAATTAATTGCAGTAACCTAGAGAGATCTGCTTACAAAAATATTATCATATTACCGGAAATAGTCCTGTCTTTAAAAAAAAGACAGATACCATATACCTATAACATAAGGTCAAAGAAGATGTAAAGTTTAACAGAAAAAATTTTAATCGTAAAATTATGAATTGAAGGAGTTTTATTTATTTTTTAAAGTAAACTAGGGATACCTTACTGGCCGAAATTCTACCAAAAACTCAGTTTATCTTGAGCCAATTAGATTTAACTAGTCTACTTGTTGCTCGAAATCAAGCAATTTATTTTGATGATACAATACAAAAGTAACATTTAGTTCTAAATCAACGACAACCGACCAATCCAATATTGTGAATATCAGTAATCACAAAAAACTACACGTATTTACAGCGGTACATTAACAGGATGTTTAAATGTTCAACCCAAACCCAATGTTATTCTAATGGGAAAATTTCAAATTTAATTTGTGTATAGCGCCCTTATTTTATGTCCGATTTTCATCAATTTTTGGAGGAAACAACTAAAGACAAAGTTATATCCAACAACACCAAGAACTTGAATATCGGTTGAAAATTATAGCAGGAGTTCTCAACACAAAAAACCCTTAGCGTATTAAATAAGTACCAGATATGTTTTACAACTGAAACATATGTTTTCCTGAATTACTAGTTTTTGCTGCTGTCTAATGATTCAAACCATTATTTTTCTTCCATAAGATTAAAATTAAAACTTTGAAAGCCTGTAGGACGGAGCCCTGGGGACCAATGTGAACTATAAAAGGGATTCTGCTCATCTACAGCATACTACGATTCTATGCCCGAATTTCTCCTACAAAAAGCGTATTTCTCCTTTTATTCTAAGGTTGCACACAAGCTAAAAAACAGAAGGAAAAGAGAACATGCTTGCCTATTAATATAGAGATTTGATGATGGATGCTGATGAATTCTTATGCATTGATGATGATAATAAAACCATTTATTTGGGATATATATTCCAAAGGGCAGGGAAGGTTGTTTTTCTTGTATACTGATTTCTACAAATGATATTCCTCTACAAAACATACGGACAAATTTTTTTTAGCCAGAAAAAAATTTTGGGGGGGTTTGAGTTTTGCGTAACTATCAAACTTCCATTTTAACACAATTGTTAATAGGCTATAATATAATGTTAAAGCATGATTTTTGACGTTTTAAATATTTAAATAGGAGTCTACTTATATAATTACAATAATAATTATTATTCGCATTGAAGAAAATACAGCATTAATCTTAGATACTTAGATACTTAGATACTTTATTTGAATCATCATATGAACTACATTATTATTTTTAGGGAAGCTTTCTAACTTTAAAAAAACACACGATTAAAAGTCGCTAAATGTCAATGCTAACAATATATAACAATAACATACCTTATACTGATTATTTTACATCACAATAAATACCACAGTAGCCTATTTTACTCGATATCAGCATATTATTTCCACTCTTCCTCAGTCTATAATAAATTTGCTCACAGAAACCCTAAATAATTCTTCATAGTAATATCAGTAACAGACAGTGCCCTAAAAGGCCAAGTGCAAACATGCTTGTTTCTATTCAAGACGAGCTCGTTCGCTCTGCTTCTTGCCTTTTAGACTGTTTTTAAGAAGGCCTACGTGTGCTGCACTTTTTGTTTAACCACATGTTGAATCCGTAACGCGTGGATTATATTTCTATGGCTACCATCTGATTTAATTAATTTTTAATTCTTTTGTTTTAAAATCAATTACAATCCCACAAATTTCAAAGTTGTTTTATCCTTTCACCTAAATTTCATTTATTCATAATCACCAATATAAAGTGCGATTTAAAAAAAAGTAAATTGTATTTATTATAGTAGCATTCAGTACTAACTTATAATTTACCAGTAACTGGCTACCATTCAAAACCGCATCATATTTATACTCGAACTCACTGTCTGTACTTTGAAAAGTTGATTCAGCTGTTTTCATTATTTCTTTGTTTAAAGGCCAATGTTAAAAGTGTTACAATTTAAATTAAAGACTATGACGAAATAAGATTTTTCCTGACACTGAGACCTGAAATAGGCTATATATTTTTTATCTCAGAACTAAATACCTAAGTTATTTTCAGATTTTTGGAAAATCATTAACAGCAGTTTTTGATATCTGTGTGCATACATACACAGTTACAAATATACCTTACTCGTATCAGATCAGAGTAACTTATAAGTTAGTTGGTTCATAAAAAAATAAACTCAGGTATTTTTATGTCGTTCCGTCTCTCCTGTGAATTTACATCGTAGGCCTATACTTCAGTACTTCCGCTCAGACGGCTTTGACCACAAGAAAAATTACAAGAAGAAATATTGGCTGGTCTTCGTCTTGGCTAGTCCTATAAAGGTTAAATCGAGGCTGTTGATGCAGGAGCAGGCATAGTTAAAATATATTTTCACTGTTTTTGTTTTATTTTACCTACCTAACTAAGCATTTATATCGTCTATGTCAATTAAACACACGACACAAAGCCTTATGAAGACTAATTCAAAGTTCACTATGTAAAACTAAACTGCACAGTACACACACGATCGGCAAACGTTCTGATGAGGGAATTGACATGCTAAGGTTATGTCAAATTCCCGCTCTACTGTACTTTGTTTACTTTGGTATATACTTTGTTTTTAAGTTTGTTCCTTGACATTATTTAATTTTCAAACAGTGTTTTTTATGGAAAAATTCGACATATTTTTATTGGTCTTTTTTAAAATTAATTATGTGTTCCAAAATTTCGGGGGGGGTTTGGACCCCCTGACCCCCCCCCCTGCTGGCTACGGCCTTGCATACGGATAACCCTCAGAAGTGGGTTTAGAGCTTTAATCTCTGGTATGTGTTTAGGAAAGAGTATATAAAGTATCTATATTTAAATTACATACAATATAGGAGTTATACATATTCTGATGACTGTCCTCAGCTGTAGGGACGGCGTATGCTCTCAAGAGGGCCAAGAAGGGAGCTTGTGTTATTGTATACTTCGGGGAGGGAGCGGCCAGTGAGGGCGACGCTCATGCTGCCTTCAACTTTGCAGCAACCCTTCAGTGTCCTGTTATCTTCTTCTGGTAAGTTAAAAATCCATATGTTGGTGAAAATATTTAGGAAATAATGTAAAAGTCCTTAATAATAAAGGCAGAAATAAGATTTTTGTTAAACACACTGTAAATTTTAATATAACTGAAGCGTCTTATTTAGTTATATAGTGAATAACTTATAGTCTGTGATAAAAGTATTTGGCAGCATTTCTCAGAACTATGACTTATTAATAAGTAAAACTTTTGAAAATTATATTTTTAAGACAGATAGTCCATTGATAAAAGTATTTGCTTTTATTTTTTATGTTCTTTTTAATTTAATTAAAGTTTATTTATTTTTTAAAGGGGTTGGCAGACCTCTTTTTCCCTTATTTTGCCCCGTCCACATAGACTATTGATCTGTGAGTGGATCATATTAGACAAAGTAAGGTGGTGAGCCGCTACAGTACAAGGTGAATGTTATTTTATTTATTTATTCATTCAGAATACATCACATTACATCAATAAATAATTGACAGGTGATAAGTCAAAGCATCTTAAATCTATAATTAATTATTTGTTGGTACAAATAAAAATATTTGTAATAATAAATACACGAACAAAATGTTTTTTCCTCATCTACAAAAAATAATAATAATAAATAATAATATTCACAATAATTAGACATTTTAATGGCCTTCCAAAAATTCATCTAACGAATAATAAGCCTTCTCCAGTAGCCACTCTTTTAAATGTTTTTTAAATTTTGAGAGAGAATCAATATTTTTTAGAGAAACCGGTAATTTATTGTATATTTTTGGCCCCATGTACTGAGGGGACAAATGAAATAATTTGAGTCTGTGTTGTGCCGGTTTCAATGAATTTTTTAACCTAGTGTGATAATTATGGGTTGGTTGGCTAAGCATGAATGTGTCAAAACTTTCTTTTACCATCAAAGCTATCTGATATATATATGAGCTGTAAAAGGTGAGGATTTTTAATTTGATAAAAATTGGCTTGCAATTAGTTATTTGAGGGACTTTTGCTAAAATTCTTATAACTCTTTTTTGTAAAATAAAAATCTTTTTGGCTTGACTAGCTGAGCCCCAAACAATTAGTCCATAATTCATTATTGAAGAAAAATATGCATGATAGACCGAAAGTTGGGTTTCAAGATTCGTGGTATCTCTGATTACAAGAAGAACGAATGTTACTGATAAAAGTCACTGGAAGATCGTGGATTCGAACCCACGACATCACTGCCATGGTCCCTAAAGTCCAGCACACTAATCTACGCCACCAACTCACCCACCGGTCAATTATTTACTTATTTACAATCATTTACTTTATAGCAGAAACAATGAGTACGCAATATCAACACCGAGCAAGGAGCAATATGGAGGGGACGGAATCGCAGGCAGGGCCGAGGGTTATGGTTTGGCGGCCACTCGGGTGGATGGTAACGACATAATGGCTGTATACAACGCCACCACAGCCGCCCGAAACTACGCTATCTCCGAGAACAGACCCGTCATACTGGAAGCCATGACTTACAGGTAACATGCTTCATATCACAGCCATGGTTGAGGGTTATGGATTGGCTGCCACTAGGTTGATAATACAGTAGTTCTCTTTGCTATACCAAGTAATTTTAGAATCTGAGGTATGATTCTGAATAAAAAATTATTCTTTAACTTATAGCAAGAGAGCTGGTTTTTGACAGTAATATAATATAAAGATATTAAAGTTGTCCTTGAAAGTATCACCATTCACCGTTCACAACTATAAAGGTGACAAGTTTTGATTCCGTGTGACAGAGTGAGCCACCACAGCACGTCGGATGACAGCAGCGCCTATCGAGACATAGCAGAGGTGCAGCAGTGGCAGCAGGACGGCCCGATTCCTCGTTTCCGACTGTTCCTTGAGTCCCAGGGACTATGGGATTCGGAACAGGAACAGCAGTTTCTTGCAGCTGCTAAGAAACAGGTAAGATTAAATTAGTTTATTATCCAATTAATTTTACAACATTTTACAACATTTGGCCCTGAAAGTAAAAAACTTATTAATAAGGTACACAAAAATAATAAATTACAGTGCTTATTGACATTCAAAAACTGTACTGTACATTCTAAAATAATTGTGGATCATTTTTAACTTGTTTTTATTTAGTAGATGAGGGCTATTCGGAAGGCAAGTTCCATTTTTATATGCAATCCTGAAGCAAATAAGCTTGCCCTAATATTTTTATATACATTGATATTAATTACATACTTTTGACCCCACAATCATCCAGTATAATGTTTTAATATTTTAGTTTTCTTTATACATTTTATGGGGTTTCTTGTTTTGGACACATGTATCAATAATGTTTTCAAAGCAACATCAGTTAAAGAAAGATAAATCACATAATAACAATCACAATAAGTAATAATTTGAAAAACAATTTAGTATTTTTAACCCTTAAATTATCTTGAACTAGAGATCCCCCACTGCTCGAAATTCGACCAAAAAATCTCATCATCTTGAGCCTGTTAAATTTAAAATGTTCATAACTGTAACATCTGTTCTTTATTCTGATTTATCAGCTGTGTAATGATTTAATCAATTATCCTTCTCCCATAAGATTAACATTGAAACTTTGAAAGCCTGTAGGGCGTAGATCTGGAGTCCGATGTGAATTAGAATGGGATTCTGCTCATCTACAGGACTATACATTTGTAACGGTATGCGCAGATTTCTCCTACGATGCACGCGAGCTGGGAAAAAAGGAGGAAATGAAACATGCTTGCCTATTAAAATATAGAAAATGGTTGCAGAGAAAGTTCAAAAACAAAATCTGATTTGATATATCAATACATGATCCTATGCTATATATCAATCGATTTTTGTTTGGTTGTATTATTTGCATAGAGCCTACAATACTAACGAATAGAAGATTGATCGATATATCACATTGAATAAAACATCGACAATAATATCGGATCAGATCAGATTTTTCTTTTTGAATTTTCTTTGCAACAACTGGAGATAAAATAATGGTTGAAAATACTAAATTGTTAATTTTTTTAGCTTTTGCCAGATTTGTAACTCAAAATTATTTAATTAAAAAAAATAATAGTCAAAGATGTGAAACCTCTATTTGAAACCCCAAACATGGAAAATCTTCAATGGGATCCTATCTAAACTTAAGCCTTTGTGTGTACACTGTTTGTGTTCCAAATTTCTCTATATCATCAAACGCACAATCTTTTCACATTTCACATTTATGGCGGACTACAATAAAAATGAAGCATTTTTTTTTTTTTTAAGCAGTCATTTCTTATTTCTGGGCCAACATGTTTGATGTGTCAAAAAATTTTGTCTAATTTTGTAATTTTGCAATAATATTTTAGACATTTATCTTCTGAAGGGCATGGGAACTATTAGCTCTGAAAAATAGTTTTTTGTCCCTAGATTAAAATGGGCAATCATTTTATAGGACCATTGGGCGATCCCTATCTATGAATACGCCATGATTTGCACACTGATGTGTGGGAGAAAATTTCCAATTAAAGAGTTATTACATGGTTCTGATTCAACATTTTTTATGTTTTGTTTAAGATTACATAAGGTTGCTGTTTTATAGTTTATTAATTTTCTTAGCGAATTTCCTTATAAATAAATAAATAAATAAAATTGTCTTTTATATTTGGAGCGTTTTTCATGTTACATGGTTTCCAAAACAACTCGAGTCATATTTGTAGCCTACATAGATAAAAATTAAAAGCTAAACATAAACACAATGATAGGGAATACGCTATTACGGTAGTAGCCATGGTAAGACCTAAGCCCAGGACCATGTTACTTTTTCAATTTTGAGGTCCCCAGAGGCTAAAAACACCATTCGTTCATTTTCATATGTATATATTTTTATTTTATTTTTGGTGTAACTATGCCAGTGGAATTTTTTTAACGTTATGGGGAATGGTCCAAATCCAAGTCTTGTTACTATCTATCATTGATCAGTTGTTAAAAAGCATAATTAACATTAATTAATAGCACAATGATAAATGGCAACTGGGTCTGGAATCAAACCTTTAAATAGCTACTAACTTTTCTCAGGATCGAACTGGCAACCTTTGGTTCAAAGGCGAGCACTTTAATCACTCAGCTACCCAGCCAGATATGTTTATGTCCGTGATATCATTTGATGGACCACCAATTTTGATTAAATTTGGTATGGAGGTGTAAGACCAGGTTTATTTTCATGAGTTCGCGAACAAGCATGATCGGGTTATGGGAACGGGGTTTTATGGGGTTTCAAAGGAGTCAAAAATGGGTTTTTCAAATTTAAATTTTCAAAATTCAACAACTTTAACTAAAACCACTTAAAAAAGCTTATAAAAACAAATAAATTAGTACTTTGAATTTTTAACTTGGCGGAACAGATTATGGAGAAAATCAAAAGATAGGTTTCCATTTTAATCTTAAGGGAAATCAACAAAACTGCTTATTTATTGGTAAGTTATAACTTGGTAAAATTTGGTATTTACAGTTTAAAGTCAGTAGGGTGTCACTAATATATTTGCTTAAAACAAACCTACATACTCACCGCTATGGAGTTTAAGGAGATAATTTAAAAGGTATTGAAAATTAACACAACTTGATTTTTACCTTACCTAACCATGAAATTAATTATCCTAATAACTAACATTTTTTAACAACATCCTTTGGCAGTAAACCTGCATACTCATTTCTATGGTGTTTATGGGGAAAACACTAAATATCCATTTCCTTTGGAAATTCACTGAGTACGCAGGTCTGCTGCGACAGAGGTATTTTAATATCATGATGATAAATATATGTACCTATAAATACTCTAAAGCGACCTTCTGCTCTATTGTTTTATTTATAACACATACAATCATGTTTAGGTGATGGAAACATTTTTGAGTTCCGAAAAGAAACTGAAACCAGAATGGCAAGAAATGTTCAGGGATGTTTATTTTGAGATGCCAAAGCACATTACGTAAGTAAAATTTTAAATTCTGGTACTTTCTCATTTTAAGTGTGTTTACTCAAACACACTTTGATAAACATCAAATGTATTACATGGATTTTAAAGTATTTTCTATTTTTGCCTATTTGCAACCTTGTAAGTAAAAAAATTCAATTTATCCAAATATTTTTCAGTTCTGTAGTGTTAAAAACAAAATAACAAGATTGCATTGACATTTTGGAGGCTGTATTTTTTCTAGTTATTTATCATTGTATTCAATATTTACTTTTTTGATCTATGGTCATTGACATATGAACATTGTAAATTATGATCAAGAGGCTATAAGTAAGTCAAATAGAATTCATGAAAACAGATATTCCTACTAATGATTTATGTCTTTGTTCGTTTGTTAATTTCTTTCTTTTTTTTTGTTTCAGAAAACAAATGGAATACATGGGAAATCATCTAAAAGCTTACAAAGACAACTACCCATTGAAAGGTTACAAGTAAATTATTTTGAGAGAAGATTGCCCATGAGCCACACAGGATATACTTCTGTGATCAAATTAAGTGAATACTCACAAAAAGTCATATACAATCATATTATATCACTGTATGATTTTGTGTCACACTGTGTATTTTTTTAAACCATCATTTTTGATGGGCCAACTATCTCTTGAATAAAATTATATATTTTTTAATATTATTTATTTGTTTATACCAGAACTACTGCAATAAAAAAGAAATCATAACATTCAGTACAAATCAATCGATGTTGCCAAAATTCAAAACATACAGATTTCAGTTTCCCAATTTAAAATAATCTTCCATTTTAAAACATTTAGTTTTTAGGGGAACCTCTTAAAAATAACACCTACTGCACATGATGAGTTTATATATCAGTTGTTTCCGAATAACGTTCAATGTATAAACACTTCTATATAGTTTTATATAGAAAACTAGTGGCTCATAGGGGCAAAAGCCCCTAAAATTAAAATAGCATGAACCATGACGTATTACCATTTCTTCCACAACGAAGGTTTCCAGAAAATTTAATCTTAATTTGAGGTATATAATATTTTAACCATACCGTTTGAACACACCATTGGCCCCCAAGTACTCTTATCAATCCTGTACTACAGTATTAGGTCACCCGTTTGTCAATGCTCGATTTTGTCTGTTGTTAAACTCATAGACTATCGATCTATGGAAAATAAGTTTTGAAAGAAATCGTAGTCCCTTAATTGAGCTGTGACGGCTTTATAATATAACATAGAAAAGCGGCAATAAAAAAACATTGATTTTTAGCCCCTGTCAGTTTTTTTTATTTTTTGTTTTAGTCACAAAATTAAACACCTCAAAAGCACCTCAAAATGCATCTTCACTTGCTGTGAATATTCATCCCTCCTAATCAAAACTCTTAATTTTGTGTAAACAAAGCAGATTTTTTTAAAATCACTACATGGAGAATCTTTAAGGAGAACCTTTCAGAAAATAATCATTCTTATAATTTCCCATTTTGTTGTAAAGTTTTTTACCTGCTGCATTTTCCTCTAGTATGTAGGACATGTCTTTGATTTTAACTCGTCTTCTATAATCCTACAATCTATGGAATGACTAAAAGGTTTCTCGGAAAATTCAGCTAACAGAATACCAAAACTTCACTGACTGATACACTTTAAGTAGGTCTATCAATTAATGTGTCATCGTCATTTAATATGATCATTTGACACTTTTCGTCTTAACATAAGACCAAAACAATGGAAATAATGTTGGTGTTTCTCAAACCACAATTCATCGCCCATTGCATCTCTATCAACGATCAGAAAGCATTTTATGATTTGCATACACGCTCAGTTTTTTTTTTTACAATTTAAATAATAGTAACAACAGTAAAATCAGCAGTCAATTTGTAATAGTATGTAAGGTTAACTTTCCTGGTAGAATTTTTAGTAGCTCAAAGCAACAAAACGTCTTATTATAGTATTACCACTCTAGGGTTAATTTTTGTCATTTGGCTATGAATCAAAACATATGTTCTTTACTAAATTTATCATCTGTCTCTCGTTTTAAAATAAAACCAAAACATATGTTTCAATGTACACAAAGAAGACATTTTTCGAATCCCCATGCTATTCTTAAGGAGGACGTTTTACTATATTTCTCATTTCCTTATAATTTTATGGATACGCTTTATGGGACCGAAACCTTTAATTTGAGACTCCTACCATCTTCCTGCGATTTGTAAAACGCTCTCAATTTTGCTCAAGAAATTTCGCTTAGAGAATTATTGTATAGATTGCTTCTCTTGGTGTGAATTATTTTGTTATCTTCACTCAATGTTATCATCTGTGTCTCATTTTGAAATTAAACCATAACACATGTTTTAATGTATACAAAGCAGACGTTTTTTTAATCCCCATGCTATTCTTATGGAGGACGTTTTACGTGATTTCTCATTTCCTGTTAACATCATGGACACGCCGATAGTTTTCCCTCGTGCAGGGGACCGAGACCTTTAATTTGAGACCCCTCCCATCTTTCTGCGATCTGTATGACGCTCACAATTTTGCTCAAGAAATATCGCTTACAGAATTATATATATAGATTTTTATAGAACAAGATGAGGGTCTACAAAGGTGGTCTGCCAACTATTGGTGGGTCTACATTTATTTTCAAATCTAGTTTTTAAAACTTTATATATTGTAAAAAAAGTCACATATCTATCCTTTATGTGACATTTTTCTTACAACTTTCTTCTATACATTAATGTCATGTTAAGTATTTCTACAATCAAGAACTTGAGTTTTTAATACATCTAGTAACTTCATGAACTTATATGGACCCAGACTTGCTCAAAACAAGCAATATGTGAATAGCTCATATTCATTGTAAAATTTGCTAAAATACCATAGCTTAACCAAGCTGTCCATGATAGCTGTCCATGTTTGTGATTGATTGAAAAGCAGATCACATATTGTACTTTTACTGGCAATGAAATAATTCCCCAAAAGCAAGTGAGGCAATACATACAAAGTACTTCTACATAACTACATAAATACTTGATAAGCAAAACATGGTGTAGTGAAATCACTGTCACAAAGTTAACCAAAGCTCATCTGTTGAAATAGGATGCATCAAGACCTCATAATAAAAGTAAAAGAGAAGTTAATTAAGTTATGCGGCATTTATTTCTTTTTTTTTATTTCTTCATTTGTCTCTCGCGTACCACCTGAAAGGCTCTTGCATACCACCAGTGGTACGCGTACCACCAGTTGAGAAACACAGCACTAAAATATTAAAATAATGAATTAAACAGTGTAGTGTGTTTGTCATCCCCACAGATAACTCTAGATCTGCAGACACAAGTGTTCGTGTTGGCCGGGGTAGCTTTGGCCTCCATATTCCTCTCCTTCGTCTCACTCCTGTCTTATGCTCTGTTGCTGATAAGGGTCAACAGGTATGTTTAAACCATTTTATATCCTGAATATTCAGGACTAGTGGCTCATAGGGGCAAAAGCCCCTAATCATAAAATTAAAATAGCATGAACCATAGCGTTTTACCATTTCTTCCACTACGAAGGTTTTCAGAAAATTTAATTTTAATTTGCGGTATATAATATTTTAAAAATACCATTTGAACCATTCGCCCCCAAGTATTCTTATCAATCCTGTACTATTAGGTCATCCGTTTGTAAATGCTATATTTTGTCTGTTGTTAAACTTAAATCGATCTATGAAAAATAAGTTTTGAAATAAATCATAGCCCCTTAATTGAGCTATGACGGCTTTTTAATATAACATAGAAAAAGCAATGAAAAAAACCATTACGGATGTTCAGCACCTATTTCAGAGTCAATAAACTTTCGATACCTTGTATCATGCCCATTTCATTGTCTAGTTTGTCCTAAAATTGAATTGATTTTTTAGCTCCTGTCAGATTTTTTTATGTTTTAGTCACCAAATTTAAACACAGCACCTCAAAGTGCATCTTCACTTGCTGTCAATATTCGTCCCTCGTAAACAAAACTCTTGATTTTGTGTAAACAAAGCAGATTTTTTTAAAATTACTACATGGAAAATCTTTAAAGAGAACCTTTCAGAATATATAATCTTTCTTATATATTTCCCATTTTGTTGTGAAGTTTTTTACCTGATGCATTTTTCTTTAGTGTATGACAAACGTCTTTGATTTTAACTCGACTTCTATAACCCTACCATCTATAAATGACTAAAAGGTTTTTGGGAAAATTCAGCTAACAGAATACCAAAACTTCACTGACTGATACACTTAAAGTATCAATTAATGTGTCATCATCATTCAATATGATCATTTGACATTGTTTGTCTTAAAATAAAAACAAAAAATGTTTTAATGGAAATAATGTAGGTGTTTCTTAAACCACAATTCATCGCCCATTGAATCTCTATCACGACCAGAAAGCATTTTATGATTTGCATAAACGCTCAGTTTTTTTACAATTTAAATTATAGTAACAACAGTAAAATCAGCAGTCAATTTGTAATAGTATGTAAGGTTAACTCTCCTAGTAGAAATTTTAGTTGCTCAAAGCCACAAAACGTTTTATTATAGTATTACCACTCTAGGGTTAATTTTTGTCATTTGGCTATGAATAGTTCTTTACTCAATATTATCATCTGTCTCTCGTTTTAAAATAAAACCAAAACATATGTTTCAATGCACACAAAGAAGACTTTTTTCGAATCCCCATGCTATTCTTGAGGAGGACGTTTTACTATATTTCTCATTTCCTTGTAACTTTATGGATACGCTTTAAGGGACCGAAACCTTTAATTTGAGACCCCTACCATCTTCCTGCGATTTGGAAAACGCTCACAATTTTGCCCAAGACATTTCGCGTACAGAATTATATATATAGATTGCTTCTCTTTGTGTTAATTATTTTGTTATCCTCACTCAATGTTATCATCTGTGTCTAATTTTGAAATTAAAAAATAACACATGTTTTAATGTACACAAAGCAGACGTTTTTCAAATTCCCATGCTATTCTTATGGAGGGCGTTTTACGTGATTTCTCATTTCCTGTTAACATTATGGACACGCCGATAGTTTTCCCTCGTGCATGGGACCAAGACCTTTAATTTGAGACCCCTCCCATCTTTCTGCGATCTGTATAACGCTCACAATTTTGCTCAAGAAATATCACTTACAGAATTATATATATAGATATATTTTCCAATAATGAAACTTGGATTCAGAAGATTGGAGTTTTCAGTATCCAGCTGTCATTGGTTGTATGGCTATTAATAAATAACCCTGTCTAAAGAACCAGCTAATCTTAGACAGTAACAAAGCTACACAAGGCATCACTAGTACACTCATCTGTCATTCATATTCGCCTCATGCTTTGGTAGCGTCAGCGTCTTAAAAAGTGATTAAGTATAAGTATACAGTTGCAAACATGTCGACTGGTATTATTTTATATAATTTTATATTGTCTATGTCTTTAAATAGGCTCATATTTGTAAGTTTTAATTTTAAAAAATTCTAAGGGGTCGTCCATAAATTACGTCATCTGAAAATAGGGGGGGAGGGTCCAGATTGAAAATGACGGTAAGGTGATGTGCAAGGGGGGGGTCGGCTTTAATATGACGTCATTTTAAATATGATGTTTTATATCAAAATTGAACAGGAAAACAATGATAAATTCTACCACAACTCAACTATTATAAAATAATCATCTATAAAATACATTAGACTATTTTAAGGTGTTGTTTTATAGTTTGTTTTTCCATTGAGAAAGTCATTTTGGCTTTATTTCTGAAGGGAAATTCAGATGTAATTGGTAATTTCTTTTAGTTTATCATGTAGCGCTTAAAAAATACTATTTTTACTTAAAACGGAGGTTTGTTAAAAATGACGTCATTTTTTTGAGAGGGGGGGGGTCAGACAAATTATGATGGTAGGATGATTTTAGGGAGGGGGGGGTCCAAAAATGGCCAAAAAGCGATGACGTAATTTATGGACGGCCCCTAACCATATTTTACTGCACTGAATTCTGTTTACACCATACAATTCAATGAAATGTGAAAATTTGTCCGCTGTTAAGTATGCCTAAGTATTATAGAATAGATTAAACATATGCACAAAAAACAATCCTGTTAAGTCAGTTTTGTAACAGTATAGTTTATTGTACCGTACCGAACATTCCAAAAAATTGTTCAATTAATGTTAGAATTAGATCAAAATTTGCCTGAGAATAATTTTTATTATTCAGAGGTCTCACCAAAATATTTATTAGATGTATATATATTTTTTATACTTATTTATTTATTTATTCTACTTGACTTATATTAACCAGCTCTTGACTAGAAGCAGGACTTAGGAGAAAAATAAACAAAAGAAGGTCTGTTTAATTCCTTTAATGTTTCAAAATGCGGCTTTTGATTCATGCCGGTGACGCTCCATAATCTATCTGATGCCCATAAGAGTAACATGCACCAGCTGTTTTATGTCATCAGGATAGTGATGTATTGGGTATAAAAAAAATACATTATTTTACCGCTAATGAGATAGCCCTTGTCTATTAGATTAGTACAGTTTTCAGTCCTGGACTAGATGTACCATTTTAACATAAAAATCATACAGCCAAAAGCAACTATCAAAAGGGTTTTGAGATAGTTTTTAAATCCACTTGTTATATTGAAAATAAACGAAGAATTGGAACACTATTGCAAAGCAAGGAATTAGATTGCTGTGCAAGCTATAAAGTATTTTTTATTAGTAAAAACTTAAGCTTATTATGATGCTAACTCATATTAATTTGTGATAATGTTGTTGGTAGAGAAAAGAGTGATCTGTTTTACCGACATTGGAACATGGTTCTATCTGGCGGTAAAATGTTGAACTACTCACAGCAGTAAAGATCAATACTTACACAGCACATTGTGTCAGCGTCTGGTGGTATAACTCGAGCAGTGCTGCCACCTATGAGCAAATCGTCGTACTAACATTCTCTACATCTGCAAGTAGTGTAGGCAAATAAATTTTGGCATTTTTATTTCGAAATCCAGTTTTCTAGAATGATTTGTTGATGGTTTTTTGTTCAAAATCAAATCATTTACGGCCGGTAAACAAGAACAAACCAAGGCCTACGTCACACATATCTTTATAAACAGACAGTCCTTAAGATAATACCGGAAAGTATCCTCTTGACTAAAAAAACGTACCAAAAGCAGTCCAAACATGTTAGATCAAACTGGCACATTTTTAATTCAGAGTGTTTCCGAACAACCTGGAAATATTTTGTATATTTGTTCCTTAGGTCGAAAAAAAAATCATATAAACATATGTCCTAAAATGCTTTGTTAAACTGCTAGCTGCCATTTTGTTTTTTTACACATAATAATTTTTATTTCCGTAACGGTTGGTTGTATTAAGTTCATATTTCGCATGAACCTTTATAACACCAATATCCATTTTCAGGAAACAATTTATTTTTGTCCGATGTGTATTTTCAATATGGCGGCCATTTTATATTTTTAAACTAAAATATTTCAAAACCGGTAAATTTTAATACCATTTTACAAAACACAAATAAGTTTCCAAATTAAATTATCTAACCAATGGTACCAAGTTTGTAAGGTTATGACATTGAGTAACGAAGTTATTGAGATTAAAGAAAAACCTCGATTTTTCATTATAATAATGCAAATTTAGGTTATTTTAGTAGTAAAGTAAAATACAACTTCGTCATTTATTATCCGATTCTGACAAATTTGGTATCAATAGTTAGAAAATTTTTGTCAACTTTTTTGTCTCCTATACAATTTTGATCCAATTTAAGTTACCGGTTTTGAGATATTCGAGTTTAAAAATTTTAAATGGCCGCCATTTTGAAAATAAACATCGGACAAAAATATTTTTTCCTGAAAATGGACATTGGTGTCATAAAGTATAAAGATTCATGCCAAATATGAAGTCAATACAACAAACCGTCATTGAAATAAAAATTAGCCTATTATGTGTACAAACAAAATGGCGGCTAGTGGTTTAACGAAGCATTTTAGGACATGCTTTTTTATTCATTATTTTTTTATTGTCTCGACCTAAGGAACAAATATACAAAATATTTCTAGGTTGTTCGGAAACACCCTGTATAGCAAACCAGTTTCACCGAAAAACTAAAGGACATGTAGGGCTCTGCCCTACCGGCTTTTTAAATTCTTAAGAGGGCGTTGGAGTCAATCCAGATTCTGCCTTTCCCCCATAAGAGCAATGTTAAACGGGATGTCAAATAACTCTTTTATTTATAATGAGAAAATGATGGTTTATAGCTCTAAAAGGGTTCATCAAGGCGGATTTGGTTTGCGAGAGGAATTTTTTATAAAAATTTGTGTTTTTTACTAACTTGAAATAACAAAGCAAGTTTTTTACTACTTTTAAAACATTTTCTACAGAATTTTATAAATTACTTACAAAGAATCGATCTCGCAAAAGGAACGGGGAATTTAATTGTGATTCAAGCGCTGTTTATTCTAAACCAATCGGACAAAAAATAAAGAAATTATATGACAAATGCCGGGGACAAATTTAGCATTGCTCTTATGTGAAATAAATTCAACATGGCGGCACTCCAACGCCCTCTTAATTTTGGAGATTTGTATCCTCTGTTTATTTCTCTTGATGGTAGCGCTCTATTTTAATCATAAAATACAGTAGCAGTCTATGTTAATAAATCGGGCGTTCTAAACCAGCAACCCATAAGCAACATACCTTAAAAAAAAAAAATAAATAAATAAAAAAATAAAAAACAGTAAACAAGAATTTATTATCGTTATTTATTATTTTATGGTTTTTTTACTAAAAAATCATGTAAGCGGGCTACGCTCTCTAAGGATTTACAATAATTTCAATTTACATAACTAATCCTAAGGGTTTTAAAGATAATATCGGTGGAAGATTAGTTTTCCATGAGAATATCATACTAGAAAAAAACTTTATATCCATTATCTCAGAAACGTAACGTTAAACAAAAATGTTCATGCAAGCATAAACAATCTTAGAATCTTATTTTTAATTCTATGCTTATGACTAGGAAAAATAATTATTATGCAATTAATTAATTCTATCCCTCCAAAATTTAATGTCAACCACTTTGCACTCGTTAAACATAAAAAAGTATACAGTAATATTCTATGGCGTAACCCTCCTATGTAGGAGTAAGAGTATATTTAAAATGAGATTCCATAAGATCTAAGGCATTTTTATGACTACTAAAACATATTTGTTAAACGTAGGTAGTTTTATCATAGATATTGGATCGAAAATATTCCCTAAATACAAAAAAGTCGCACGTTACTGTATTTATTGTGTCTTTCTTCGCCTAAGGTATATTTTGTAACGTTTTGAAGGGAAACGGTCCGTTATTTTGCCCATCAATGACAAAATAACGACTGGATCCGGATACTTTTCTCAGGATCGATCCTGCAATCTTAGGACTCAAAGGCTAGCTCTGTAACCACTCTGCTCATGTTTATGATCAAAACCCAAGAGGATTACTGATGGAATATAAAATAGGCTACGTCTGGTACACCATACATTGGAATTAACGCCAATAACGTAACCGATATACCAAAATAATATTCCCTGCAATCATGGTACAATATGTGTTTTTGAGGAAGAAATCTGTTGATTTTAAAAAATTGTGTCTGAGACACCCGGAAGGAAGCAAAGTGTAAAGATATGTAAAAACTGTAAAAACATCACCCTTAGTAAATTAATGAAATTAGCTTCTTAATAATAATTTTGCACTTGTGGTTGAGTTTACAAATGATAACTACACTTTTACGGCAAAACACCACTTTATTTACATTTTACTTGTTTGGTTACTAGTTTCGACGGTCTCTGCTGTCATCGTCGGACCTTTCGCACTGGACAAGATAGTGGATCGGATAGCCATCATCTTGTCCAGTGCGAAAGGTCCGACGATGACAGCACGACAGCAGAGACCGTCGAAACTAGTAACCAAACAAGTAAAATGTAAATAAAGTGGTGTTTTGCCGTAAAAGTGTAGTTATCATTTGTAAATTCAACCACAAGTGCAAAATTATTATTAAGAAGCTAATTTCATTAATTACTAAGGGTGATGTTTTTTACAGTTTTTACATATCTTTACACTTTGCTTCCACTTGAGCGGTTAAACATTTAGAAATGTTTAAATTATCTCTTTTTTTATTGCAGTGCAATAATTGTGTAGATTTCAAAATAAATGGTTAAAATTGTGGTAAACGCCCGCAGGTTGTCTAGACAGTGTCGGCGGGCGCAGTCGGAGACGTCGCCGGTGGCGGTGCTGGGGGAGGTTCACGAGAGGGTCGTGGTTGACCCCCAGTTCCAGAGTCCCTCCATACACCCCCGCGAGGAGCTCGGCCTTCGCGGCTTCGTCAAGCTCGGTCCCCCCTCGGTCCTCGGCGACCGGAAGATCACCTGACAAGGACCGAATATGGCCACCATTACCTAGATAAAGACTGTGTATCGCATGGTTTTATCATGCTACGAATTTAGTGAGGAACTATGTTTTCTGGACTCAGAAATCTTTGTGAACTACCGGTACATATCCCATCAAGCTTTAAATTTGTATTTAATATAGCTGAAGAAGATTCTTTACTTTAAATATGACAAAATTTATTTAACATCAATTTATATTAGTTTTATAAGTTAATAACTTCTTTTTTCCCATATTTTATGATACATACAAGACAAAGATAAAAATCTCATCTGAAATATGACAAATTATTTAGATTGAAAGTACACTGTATTAAATTTGCGCAATGAATAAAAATTAGAAATATATATATTAATATTTTACGGTATCAATGGTTTTCCTACAATGTTTTCATGGTTTTATAAAACTTAGAGAGATTTTGTATAAATTTATGTACAATTTTTATCTCTCATATGTTAAAAACTTGGGTTTAATATATAAACATCTTTTCTAAACAACGTCCATGAGCACTCAATTACTGTATGTTTTTTTTCAAATATTTATTTCTGGTTTAATTTCAACTTTATATACAGAATGAATACTGTAACTAAACAATTTGACATAACGTGATATTAACGATATGGGGCTCGCCCTAGTTAGAGTCACCCGGGAACATATGAAAGGGAAAAACTGTCAATAATGATAGGCCATACATTTTACCATGTTGTGTTCGTTTGGTATTTTACATGGTACCAACCTAATATTATTTTTATATAGTTAGTTGCAATTTTATAAATAATAAAAAGTGCAAAATGACATTACAGTAAGAATGTTTTATTTGCTTTACCTGGTCATTTTTTATAAAATAAATAACTAAAAAATAATCTAAACAAAGTTTAGGTGTTAATGCAATTAAATTATATTTTTATCTTCAGTCGGTGGAGCGCAAAACGTGTCATTGTTGGCAGCCCTGTAAACAACCGCGTTTCGTTATCAGCTGACGGCAGACGCAGGGTTGCCACGCTACGGCACGCGCCGCCGCCTCGTCTCCCGCCGACTACGCTTTGTACTTCATTGTTTTTGGCAAACGCGACAGAAAATGGCCTCCATTGTCGTCAGCGTGGGAGAAGCCCCGGGATTCCTCGTTTTGATTTTAATCCCTCCTGCTTCTAGAACTAATTCCCACAATCAACTCTATGTTTTGCGATTAAAACAGCTGTTTTGTGTTAGCTGTCTGAATGGGAGAATTGATTATCAACCACTGAAGGACCTTAAAGGGTTAATATATCAGAAATAGAAGCAGAGAGATAATTTTTATTTGGTGTGCATGTAATTCCTGTCAAGATCATGCGAACTTGTTATTCGGCGAACATGAAAAAGTCAATAGACATTTAACGGACAACTATTGGCCATATGACTTAGGATGTTATAAAAATACCCAATATATTAATCAAACATTTTCGAATGCGGCCTGCCGAAAATTTGTCGTAGACTTAGCTCTTTGTTTTAATATGCTAATGTAGATAAAAATTCTGTAAATACCGGATGTCCCAGATTACCCCTAAACCCCTTTAAAATTTAAATAATTAATTTTTTCACAAAAACAAATTGCGCTGTTAGGTAAACCGGTTACGCGCTATCGATTTACACTGATTTTGATGTAAAGGGTGTACCAGAAGTAACTTATATCTAGACCGGAAGTCGCTAATTTTATATAGATAAACCCCGCTTTTTATGAAATTTTTTATTCTACACGTAATTTTAAGACAACTTTACAATTTTATTTGTACCCATAATACTAACAGATAATGCTTAGCTTTTGTCCATAAGAATTGCATGGGACAAATTTTCAAACCGGTTATCTCTGAAAATGTTACGCTAAACAACCGGTCCATAAGCACACAAATTTCATAGCCCTCCTTTTATAGGATTAGAGGAACAAATTATATTGTAAAGTTGTTTTAAAATTACTCGTAGAATCAAAAATTAATTGTCATAAAAAGTGATGATTTGTATTTAAAATAGCGACTTCCGGTCTTGAAAGGTAACTTCTGGTCCACAATGTAGATTGAAATTACGGCCAATCGACAGAACGTAACCGGCTTACCTTTAACAACACAATCGACTTTTGTTAAAAATTTATAGTTCTGTTAATTTTAAAGGGGTGCAAGGGTAGTCTGGGACATACGGTATAAACATTTATCTAAACAATTTCTAAATTTAAAAATTTCGGAATTGAAATAACGTAATTTTGGAACACAATAATGCCATACAAAAATCGCCAACCTTATAATTATTTAAAAATCGAACTGCTTTCATGTTCATATAAATCAAATTTAAGAGGGCGTTGGAGTCAATCCAGATTCTGCCTTTCCCCCATAAGAGCAATGTTAAACGGGATGTCAAATAACTCTTTTATTTATAATGAGAAAATGATGGTTTATAGCTCTAAATAAAGGGTTCATCAAGGCGGATTTGGTTTGCGAGAGGAATTTTTTATAAAAATTTGTGTTTTTTACTAACTTGAAATAACAAAGCAAGTTTTTTACTACTTTTAAAACATTTTCTACAGAATGTTATAAATTACTTACAAAGAATCGATCTCGCAAAAGGAACGGGGAATTTAATTGTGATTCAAGCGCTGTTTATTCTAAACCAATCGGACAAAAAATAAAGAAATTATATGACAAATGCCGGGGACAAATTTAGCATTGCTCTTATGTGAAATAAATTCAACATGGCTGCACTCCAACGCCCTCTTAAGTAAAAAACTTCACTCAATAAATATAAGAAATTCTCCTTTCATAAATAAATGCAATTACACCGAAAACTAATGTCAAAGCTTCTAAAGATGTAATATTTAACTGAAAGAGTCTTGCTGGTGAGGTTAGCGGGAATTGTTTTAAATGAAGTTATATTTTCAAGCTTATAAGGGACATTTTTACATTTATACAATACTTGATTGGTGGAATTCCTCAGTTTTTTTTTCTAATTGTCTTATTTGGTCTTATTACTGTTATTTTCAAAGGAGTTGATGAGGATTTTTGTATTGAATATTTTACTGAATAAAAATACAAAATTGAAATTTTTCCATTTAAAATTGTTTTTTTTTTTTTCATTTTAAGACCCATGTAGGTAACATCTTAAATAGTAGCCATTGTCCTCAATTTTTGTTCAATTTCGTTAAACACAACTTCATGCTTTTCAATCAAACTATATGGAATAAATTATTATTGTAAAAGGGTACGATATTAGAAGGATACTAGGGGGCCCGTGCAGCGCAACGCGCTGCATTTATTAGGGTACTTGGTGCTCCATGGTAATGAACAGAGTTACTTTGAATGAAAATTTAATTATAGTAAAAATCAGATAGAACAATATTGCTGGTGTTTCATCGATCGATCTTCATTACCCATTCTCCAACTTCCCAATTTGATAGTGTTGAGATGTGGTGCTCGTTCTTTTAGGTCCAAATTAGATAAGATTATCTAGTTGTTCTTTTGCCGATATGTCTTAGGGCCTTTGTCTAAAGCCTCCTATAAAATTTAGAATTAATTCACAGATGTTGGATCCACATAGTTCATCAAACATAAAACGTAAATGACAACAGAATAAAAATCAACATTTCATTGCAACTCCCCGGTCCTGTGTGAGTTATGCAAGCAGCACTCACTGCGGCTGTTTTTGTATAGTACTATTGTATTATGTAGTCGCTGACATAGTGAATGAGTCCACAATACTATTTATGCCTAAATCCTCTTTAACTTAATTTTCCATGACATTACAAAATTTAAATAAAGAAATCACAAAAATTAAGAGAATCAACATCTTTGTTGGTGTGGTCCATTTTGTTTTAGTGACATTTTTATTTTAGTAAAAATTTCTCTTTATAAAAACCATTTTTGTAATACACTTGTTTTTCAATACTTGAGGTAAAAAACTTTTTAATATTGTCTCTTTTAAACAGGGGTTTTAGTATGTGTAGCGTTCTGCATAAAACATGTTTATACTATAATAGTAAACAAAAATGTTTTTACACTTACAACCAACTATCCCTTTTCCTTATAGTTTACAGCAGTTTGAAAACCCATTAATATATATATATATATATATATTTATATATACACACACACACAAATTTAGTGTTCTATTTTAATATTTGTTACCTTTCGTTATTGTTTCAATACCAATCGGACAACCAATAAGACCCATATCAAAAATGTCAATTTCCAAAATTGTTTTCGTAAACAAAAATGAATTTTTCTAGGGCTAAGTTACAAAACTTATTTTTGTGCCCAAATACGAGTAATAAAACTTTCAAGCAAAATGTACTTGCTAAATTTTGAGAAAAGGTTAAAACCTCAGATTAGGCACTCCTCGTATTAAAGTGTGAAATTGTGTTGATATTTCAGTACCAGTTCAATTTGCTCCTATTCAGCTTTTAACATATGTGTTTGTTTGTTCAACTATCAACAGCTGTTTATTTAGCTATTCAATATAAATTGTTCCCCATGTTAATCTTATGGACAAAAAATGAACTTTGAGGGCTCCCCGTGAGCTTCAGAATTAAAATATCAAAAATCTAAAACCTTATTGCAAAACTACGAACTGAGACCATTCTTTTGACACCTCAAACTTTAAAATTGGTCCAGAAATAAGGGAGGAGTAGCCTAGTGTTAACAAAAAAAGAGCATCACGTATTATATATATAGATACACTCATTGTTTGTACCCATGAACGGATATCTTGTTTTTAAAATATTACCATCAAAAAGGATCTTTGTAGTTTGCGATGAGTCCAATTTCCTATTGAGTAACCGAGGACGAACTAGCAGTATGAATAATGATGAAAGAATTTCACTATCTTATACTCTAAAACAATGTTTGTATGGGCAAAAATGATCGTTTCCCGTCCACGGATTTTTGATTTTTTTGAACAAATGTGGCGAATGAAAATCAGCTGATAATTGTATATATGAACCAATCTGTTACATCTTAACCTGTGGTTCAACAAATTTAGACCTAAGTGCAGCACCCGTTGGCCTAGCGAGTGAGCGAAACGAACGAGCCCATCTCAAAAGGAAGAGAGCAAGTGAGCGGGGCGAACGAGCTTTGCCTGAGAAAGTAAAAGCGACGCTTTATAATTAATTATACTGAGCCCAAGCTCCGTCCCCCTCGTACTTGTAATTGTTGTCAAACAGCAATAGGGTGTAAAATGAAGTATCTGAATAATAATAATAATAATATGGAAATAATTAAACGATATTTTTAAATTGAGTTAAAATTGCACACAAAATAGGCAATCAATCCACTTTGTTAGTATTAAAAGTAATCAGCTGATTGTCTCCTGCTGCCGCAGTTTACTACAAACAGCTGATGCTCTCGCGACCGGCTGATTATCTCCCCAGGGCAGTGAGTAAAGTACCGGTAACGCTTTATACTCGTAACGGTTGTATAAAAAAGAACAGTTTTGGACCAGTATGAGGAAAACTACTTCATGAGGAACCGCAGATAAGTCACAAAAATCTTACAACTCACAGAAGACAAACAATAATTTTTATGTGCCAAAAAATAATCCAGAGCACCTAAAAGTATTGACCAGCCGGTCAGACCTATAAAAGACGATGTTTAGGCCGAGTTTTACGATTCTTTTTAGGCGTGGTGTTCCCGCACAAATCAATTTGTCTCTGTCACAAATATTTAAATATTTCCTCGGCCGTAAAGTGTTGAGTTGGTCACGGGCGGCAGGTGCGGGGCGGTGCGGACCTCGGACACAGACTCACAGCTGGCCGGTGTCGGGTGGCGGTCAAGGGTCACATAACCTCAAACTCAGCTGGGCATTCCCGCGCCCGCGCTACGCCGCCCCGCGACACAGAGTATACTGGCTCGGAGTGTCTTGGTACAGTAATGCTATATGTAAAGTAATTTATTAAGGTTTGGTTTGAGTTCAAGTATTTCAACCCCAGCGAATGAATCTACAATTAAATGTTTAATTTTGAAATCTTTACAGTACGGTACGCAAACCTGATTCCATTAAAACGCTAGTTTCTAATTGCAAATCTTAACATTGAGAGAAAAGCAAAACTCAGAACAAATACAAATAAAATAATTTAAATACGTGTGGGATTTACACTTAATTAATACCTATAAAGTTTCTCAAGGTTTAGATCTCTGTGATTTTGAATACATTTGTTTTTCAAGACCCCTGTTATCAATTTACATTTTTCTGAGTGGCCAAAAATTTTAAATGATTAAGGACATTACGTAATGAACAATACGAATAATCCGAATCTTTCCTATGGATTTCCTTGTGAAAACCAAATAGTTTTATATTATACTTCGAATGACATTCAGGGATATTTGCATTTAAATAATATTAAAATACTAATGTGATTTTCAACACAATTCAATCAGTGTTAATTATGTCTTCTTTTCCTTCTCCAAGGGGAAATTAGATATGCCTATTATGTTCTTAAAATGTTTACTTTGAATACAAATCCGATTTACGTGGTACGGGATGAGGGCAGCATAAATGTTAATTGACGAACAGCCCAGAACACTATAGTGGTATGAATTGGGCTAAATGTAATAGATCCTTTGTGCTATTTGCCAAAATTTTCAAGTTTCCATAGAAACAAATTCAAACGTTAAGTTATAAAGTGTAACTTTTTAAACATAAGATGTTTTGTTTTACGAAATTGTAAAACTTTACACAGACGACAGCCAATGGTTTGGGACAGCCTCAAACGTGTGAAGGTTATACAGATCGTGAGTAGTGTTCTTTAATATTGTTTAAAACTACTCGTTTTCATAGACTATAAAATAATTTTACCGTCATGCTGTTAATGTAGTCCTCGTTACATTGGTTACATTGGCCATTGCTAGCCAGACAAATTGCTTGATTACCGTATATGGGGGAAGAATCGTATAACATTGCTGGTTATGGCCTTCCAACGACAAGAATTATAATTATCACAAATATTAAACTACTAATTCCTGTCTACCATTTGAATAAATTGTCTAAACTAAATTTTAAAATTTTGTATCTTTTGAAGCCTTAAAATAATGTTTTGTTTGTAAACTTATGTATAAGAAAATATTTTATTGAAAAGACTCCAATAGTAAAATTCTGAAATTTTTAGAAATTACTCATTTTTTACTGGCCGGAAAGAAGTGGAAAGTGTACAGTGATACAAAATGTTCCTCGTTTAATAATTAAATATAGGGATCTCCCGCACCGGTCGAATTCCGACCAAGAATTCAGTTAATCTTGAGTCAGTTTTAGTTTTAAAATGTTTTA
The DNA here is from genome assembly GCA_030545055.2 of Neoaliturus tenellus. Taxonomy (NCBI): domain Eukaryota; kingdom Metazoa; phylum Arthropoda; class Insecta; order Hemiptera; family Cicadellidae; genus Neoaliturus; species Neoaliturus tenellus. The sequence goes on from CM061532.1 coordinate 221,184,109, forward strand.
TAACTGAAACATTTGTTCTTACTGATTTCAGTGATTTGCTACCGTTTGTTTTCATAACAGCTATTTAATCATCAATCAATTATCCTCTCCAATAGGTTTAACATTGGAAGTTTGAAAGCCTGTGAGGCGCAACCCTGGAGTCCGATTCCGATGTAAATTATAATGTGATTCTGCTCATTTAAAGAACAATACTTTTCTAACTGTATGCGTGAATCTCTCCTACGATGCACACGAGCCGAGAAAAAACACTGAGAAAAAAATACTTCAGAAATACCATTAAAAACCGGTAATCCTGAAGGAAATACCGGATTTTTTAGGATAGAAGTCTATCCTTCAGATCGACCCTGCCGTGTACTGGTGATTTCGTACTTCTGATCGACCGTGAAAGCATTCAGATTGACCAGTCTTTGGCAGTGAGGAACACCGTGCCGACCAGGAACCAACTGAAGTATGTTCTGGTCATTCTAAAGGGTAGTCAAGGCCTTCCTGACTGCATGTACGGAACCAACTGAAGTGTGTACTGGTCATTCTGAAGGGTAGTCAAGGCCTTCCTGACTGCAGGTACGGAACCAACTGAAGTATGTACTGGTCATTCTAAAGGGTAGTCAAGGCCCTCCTGACTGCTTGTACGGAACCAACTGAAGTGTGTACTGGTCATTCTGAAGGGTAGTCAAGGCCTTCCTGACTGCATGTACGGAACCAACTGAAGTATGTACTGGTCATTCTGAAGGGTAGTCAATGCCTTCCTGACTGCAGGTACGGAACCAACTGAAGTGCGTACTGGTCATTCTGAAGGGTAGTCAAGGCCTTCCCGACTGCATGTACGGAACCAACTTAAGTGTAGGCCTACTGGTTATTCTGAAGGGTTCTAGGTCCGCCATGTTTGGGAATGGACTTCCTGAATGATTTCACGGTCGTCCACCAGTAGTAACAGGTCGATCTGCCGATTACACTTACATCCGAAAAATCCATGATTTCAGTCAGGATTACCGGTTGAATTTATGTGAAATCCCTGCAAGCTTATTATATAATACGGAATAACTGAAAGGTAGAAAACATTTTATTAATTGCCTTACTGAGGTCCTTAAGCTGTCCCTCGACAGAATTTAAAAATAGATAAAATGATAAAATTGTATCCATCTCCCCAATTAATAAAACGTTACACAATTACTTCTTTGCAGTATAATACAATACAAAGGTCATCCTATTGCAAAATTGCTTTATCCGATAGAGGAGTCGTATATTACAAAGAATAATAATTTATGCAAGTATAGAATCGATGTGAATTTAGTCATGTTTTTTTATTATGTTATTTGATGTATTGTACACCTTTAAAACATATTATACAATTAATTAAACTGTAGGTAGGTGTTTTAAAAATAAAAAGTTAGGTAGCTTTTTTACGAAAATTTACTGTCAAAGTTTTTATCAAAACCAAAATATGGCAAATTGAGATAAATGCATAAAAACAATGTAGATTGTTAACTAAAACTGACTTACTTAAATATCTTCTGTGTTAGTGGTGAATACGTATACAAACCCTCTGATGGAACATTGTCAGTGTATTTGATTAAATACGACTGTTCGCCCCAAAGCTTTTATACTTTACTTTTTAGCGCATAACATTTCAAAATCAACTTCGTTTTCTGGTAGCAAGCTTAAATTCAAATAATTACCAGGTTAACCAATACTTACTTGTTGGTTTAATTCACTTTTTATTACATTATCATGGTAATCAGGCTTTGAAGTCAAATAATACCTCTTCACAGATGACAGGTGTTTCAAAACCCACTATTTAAAGTCGCATTCCTTATTATTGTTTATCTTTCGTCATTACTGTATTGCGTTGATTGCAACCATGAGACCAATGTTAAAAGATAACGATTTTTAAAAGTAGTTTTCAGACAAAAATGAGTTTTCCTGAAGTTTAGGCTGGTTCTAAATTTATTTTTTGGCCAAAACACTCTCAAATGCGAAATTTCAGCAAAATATACCAGCTAGATTTCGAGATCAATGAAAATTACATCGCCACAGACACTCCTCAACGTATAGGTTTATTATGTTTAGGTATTTGTTTATTAGTGTATTTTGATATATTGACTAAAATAATTTCAATTGATACTAAATCAAACCAAATAATGCCGTACAAAAAGTAATTTACATCAGAACCACACTTAAATATGTCACATACAATAAACTGACTACTAACCAAAGTGCTTATCCAAATACGACACCGGAACACCACCGAATTTCACATATCCAACTTACGCCCTTAGAAAACTATAACACTAATCACCACGATAACACTATATAACCAATAACATACATCACTCGTCTCCTCACTATTCCACGATTTAAACTGAAATTTAGTTGGTGGGATGGCCGGTAGGCAGCACCGTCATTGCCCGCATTGAGGAAGTCATAACAGGCAGTAATGCCCTGCTAGACTGGCAAAGACATTTTTAGAAGTATAGTGCAGTCAGTTTGACCCGGTCAGACTGGAAAACTCTGCAAAATACTGTACGGTCCAGGTAATTCAGAAGGGAACTGGAGGTTTCGCCTGTACTACCGGCAATACAGGACCACCAGTACACGTAATGGTATTCCTGAAAATCCATTTATTTAGTTTCCGTGTGTTTCACCGGGTTTAATGGGTTTCCAGACTGCTGTACTTCAGGAGGACCAGTAAACTAGGTAATGCGACATTGCCTTTACGGCTGGAAGAAGTATTTTTCTCAGTGAAGGAGGAAAAGAAACATGCTTGTCTATTAATTTAATCATTATTAGAATTGTTATGAGGTTCTAGCACTAAGCTAGCAAACCTTGCAGACATATCCGAAAGTGTAAAATTTTAGTTTCAATAATTCTAGTTTATGGTAGTGGTTTATATTCTATTAGGCCTATTATGTATTAAACAGTGAGAAACTTTCCAAGGGGAGTTAAACATATGTATATCACAGTATATTACAGCGTTATTTCAATTATACCGTTATTCTTCTTGGAATTTCAAATTAGTTTGGATTGATTAGATTCACCAACATGGCGTTCTAAAAGTTGTATTAATGACAATAAAAAGAAGCATAATAATTTTTGTTGTACTGTCAAAAGAGACCTATGTTATGTTACATAAATGTAACATCAGATGGCGCAACACTGCAGTTAGCCAGTCAGAAATATAACAGAAACTAATGTATACAGAGCACATCCTTTGCTGTTGCCGAGGAAAGGACTTATTGCTTCATATAGCTGCGTTTCTCTTGAAAGATGACACAAATAACGATAATTGTTACAACACATAAAGAGAACATAATTTCGCACAAATTTAATCCGCAAACCCGCGAATAGGGTAAAAGCTGTAATAACGTTTGTATTGGGAAAAGTTTGTTGTAAAAGCTTTTTATTCCTTGTATTGCGCTGATTTCATCGTGTCTGAGTGCTGAGGCCTCTTCTCAATTGTCACTCGGCTGAGTGTATCAAGAAAAAGTTGGAAAGAGCAAGGAGGGGGGAATAATAAAAAATCACTTATCGGAATCCTTAACATATTATTTTTAAGACATAACCTATACCTCTGTTTTTAGTGTATAGTGGAATTTTATTAATTATAACATTTTTCCAAATTCCTGGCAGTAGTTTAACGACAACTTTATAAAGCAAGTGATAGCACACAGGCACACGTCATCGCGGGGGGGGGGGGGTGTCACAGGTCATTAGGGAGTCAACACCCCCCCCCCCCCCGGAACCACACAGCACACCGGGGAGCCCATCACTAATTGAGCGTGCGCCGGCGACAAGTAAATGATCATTGTTGAGCTATCTGACCCCGCGGCAGCGCTGCCTAGTGGCTGATCAAGGAAACCACCGCTCTTGGTGGCTTGACCGATTTGTGTGCTGCTATAGCGTTGTCATTTCATATTTGTTTTAAGTGTTTTAAGAACTGTTCTTACGTATGTTGTCTTTTAACTGTTTTTAAAATTATTATTTGAGTTAAGTGAGTTATTAAGTGAGTATAATTCCAAAGCTAACCAAACAAAATTATAATTCTAAATTATTAATAATTAATATTGTAAAGCCGCGTCCGCACTGGCCGAACATTCGTGGCGAACTTGTTCGGCGAAAACAAAAAATCAACAAACATTCTTAACAAACAATTACTGGCCATATGATTTATATTCTAAAAGGTTAGCAACGAACATAAACAAAATTTCTAATTTTGTTAAAATCGGCGAACATGTTCGGCTTTCTCTGTGATAAGGAAACAATTCTATCAATAGGCCTAACTCAAAATAAGAGTAAAATAAAAATCTATAGTTGCAAAGGCCACAATTGCATTTATTAGTAGTATACAAAAAATCTAAACCAGGAGAATATAGATAGCAGATATTCAAATGGGGATTATTTTACACTTTCCTTTCTTAACTTCATGGTATTAGTTTTGTAAACACAATCATTAAAGGTCGAAAGGAAGGGTCCCGTAATGAGACACTGAATAAAAAACTAATAAAGTAACTTATTTTTTTTGATTTGATGTAATTCGTCAGGAGTTAAACAATTCAGTGTGAAAATGCTCTGCTATGTGTTTTTTTAATTGACCAAATACCAAACGTCTGGTAATATTTGGATAGACTGATTATCTAAAATTCAATTGCCCAATTAGGGAATGCTATAGCTGATCCCAGAGGTGCCCACCCCCCCTTTGGACCAGGACTCACCCCCCCCCCACACAAACGGGCCGGGACCCCCCCCCCCCCCCCCCACCAAGGCTATAAAATTCGTAACCCCCCCCCCAGAAACAAGTGTCCTGTTCTAAATACAAATTATTCTTGTGTAAACTTCCTGTAATTCATTTATTAAGAAATTTATTTTAATGTAGGCTTGGCTGTTTAATGGTGTTAATTTGTAAAAAAAAAAAAAAACTGCGAAAGTGGTTAGGATGTAGGCCTTGTAGTACATTTTAAAACATTTATAGGCCTATATCTTAATAAGTTAGGCTATACAATTGAAACGCTATGTTCTTAGTAACTATTAAACCAATTTTTCATGATTTATGTATCAATTATTAAAGGAGCATGATGAGTATATTTGCAGCATCTATCCTATACCATTGACTTTGTACCTATACTATAATACGAGCTCTGTCTGAGGGGATGTGTGTTCCACGATCTCGAAATATAGCGTGTAGATTTTGCTTAAACTTTGCATTTAAGTGTTTTGGCCCAAAATAAGTTTAGAGACAGCCTCAATCCCAGGAAAATCGAATCTGGTCTAAAATTAAGTTTACAAATCGTAATTTTAACATTGGTCTTTAGGGTATAATGGTAACGAAACAACAACAAAGGTATACAAAAATAAAGGAACATTAATATTAAGAAGTCTTTTTGAAACAGCTGTAAACTATGAAGAGGTATAGATGGTTGAGTTGGTGAAAATTTAATAGCTTTATTACCATGACGCTATAACAAAAGTGCATTAAAACTAACGAGCAAGGCTCGATTAACCTATATATGCCAGGGTTTTTTCTGTTGAGAACTTCTCCTAAAATTTTCAACGGATTTTCAAGTTTTTGGTGTCGTTGGATAGGGATTGTAGGGATTGGTCTGTAGGTGTTTCCGCCAAAACGAACTGAAAATAAGGGTTATCCACCATTAAAATCTCATAAATTTCCCATTAAAATAACATTGGGTTTGAATAAAGCATTTTAAACATCTGTTAATGTCCAGCTGTAAATACGAGTACTTTTGGTGATTACAGGTAATCACAATATTGGATTGGTGAGATGTCATATTGATTTAGAACTTAAAGTAAACATTTAATGTGTTGTATCAAATAAAAAAAATTCTTAAGTTAATTCTTAAGGTAAATTCTTAAGTTTTAAAAGTGAAATGTGCTAGGGTCAACGTTTGTCTTTGACAACGTAAATAGGAAATCACGGCGTCTCAAGACTAAACTTGGTTTGATTGTTCCGTTTGTTTTGGTGTTTCGTCAATCATTGGGACACATCTTTGGATTTTTTGGAGGAATCTTTGTGATTTCCTTTTTGTGGATGGATTTAATTCGATCTAGTTTAATACATTGTCAGCTTTTAGAACAATATTTAATAATTGTCTGGTTTACAGAAACCTTGAATAGGCCTAACTTACAAAGTAAACTTTTTGAGGTTATCGCACACGCACAACAGTTTATTTCTGTATCGGGAAATTGCATTGACAGAGGCTATGAAATGCCCTACTTTCCTAACAAAATTACAAACATCTTAATGTGTCTGTTTTTGGTGTTGTTTCATAAAATAAAAACAGATATGGGCAATTCAGTCAACACTTATGCACTGAATTCCGACGCTTCCGCGGACGACATAGCGCATGCCATTTACACCTACAGCTCGCACGTTTCCATAGCAACCAGGCTTCTAGATTTCGCCAACCTTAGAGAAATGAATACAGAGAGTCACTGTGAGTAGGGGGTTATAGCCGAAGGTAAGGAAGGGTGGAGCCGGTGGAGCCGGTGGAGCCCCCCCCCCCCCCCGAGGACACCCCCCCCCCCCGAGGACCCCCCCCCCCGAATTAGTAGAGGTATTTTTTTTTTTTTTTTTTTTTTTTTTTTTTTTTTTTTTTTTTTTAATTCATTTTTGTTTATTTCCGTTTATTTCGTTTATTTCATTTATTTTCGTTTATTCCATTTTTCAATTTACATAATTTGCTTCCCGCCTAAACACTACCCACGCCATCAACGTTAGTTACATAACCGTCCGCATGTCCTTGAAACCCGCGCGCTTTTTACAAAATGTCGTTCGACTCATACACTGTAAGTAAGCGATTCACTCAGTCTTACACAGTCACTCGTGCGGTACAGACATGAGCGCGTCCGGATTAATTGACGAATACTTGAATGCATTCATGGCCGACATCAACGCCGCGGACGACAACGCTACACTCGAGCAGATACCAGTTCCACCATCACCGAGGCCTAAGAAGAGGATAAGACCTACGCCTAAGCCTAAAGTGGAAGAAACAGCAAAACCAGGATGGGTTCCAAAACCTTCAGATGACTGCCCCATCGTGTCATGGCTTGAAAATGGACAATTTTACGCAGTACAAAATCCATCAAACAGCGGACCAGTGCTATTAAAAATGGAAATGTATGATGGTTCGGATATGGTGTACAGATGCGGATTATTTATAGACAAGAATAGTGAATTATACGAGAGCGTCAACCAAGTAGTGGACAAGTCAGAGAATATGTGGATTAATAAAGCTACGGGAGTACCGAAGATTAGCGGCTTGACACAAACAGTAACACGATACAGTAAGACAATAGAGAAACCGAAAAAGCCAATGATAAAACCGAAAAAGCAAGATGCGCGTAGAAGACCCACCAAGAAAACATTGTAGGAACAACGTCTAGACACTGTGGAGTGCGACCTCGCCGAACACCTGCGCTCATAAAAAATCCATGATGGTCGCCACCCTTCTCAGAATTCATCGACCACCTGCACAAACAAAAGAAGCGGAACGGCCCTTCTCAGATTACATCGACCACCTGCATCCGGCCACCTGCACAAACAAAAGATTGGACACCTGCGGGACGATCCTTCTCAGATTTCATCGACCACCTGTACAAACAAAAGAAGATTTATGATGTCTAGACATTGTGGAATGTGCCAAACACCTGCGGGACGACCCTTCTCACGTTTCATCGACCACCTGCGCACATAAAAAATTCCAAGATGGCGTCGCAGGCAACAAAAACCGAACGAACGGACCGACCGAGCATCATTCTTCGCCTGGAGACCACTTCGACTAGTCGCATCATCCTCATACTCTCATCATTACCATGTCGAGCATCAGCAGCAGCATGACTTCAGAGTCCGCACCTGGTGTAACGATGGACCTGCGGACATCATTGAACACCTGCAAGTCCAGCTCTCCGGCCTACACCCGCCTGTCTGATCTGCGAGAGGAGTGCAGCTATGCGATCAGCGGGATGGAGCGTGTGACCACTCCATTCGGCGAGACAGTCGTCGTCATTCTCGAGGGTCAAGTCGGCGATGATTTCTTCCTACGAGTCTACCTGCCCAGGCGTTTCAACCAAGTCCTGAGCGATCACGACATCGAGCGGTACAACAGCGGCTTCGGAGATCGCCTTCGTCTGGTGAAGCGCAGTCCACTTCCAGGCAGTAAATTCACACCGTTGGAATTTTTGTAAAGCAAGAAAAAGAAGACTCAAGATTTAATTAACCTTTATAAATTTTGATAGCTTTCGTAAGCAATAAATAATCCATGTACATTACAGCATAAACTAATGTCTTTTATTTTAAGATGAAACCCCAAACCTTTATATTAAGAAAAGTGTATGGTATTTAGTTTTAGTGTCAGTAGCAGTCATGAGCTTGAAGTGGCAGCATCCATTCTCAGCCATTGTGGCGGGTCCATCGGGCAGTGGTAAATCACATTTTGTGTCCAAGTTTATTGAACACATAAATGAAATGTGTGATGTAAAATTTGCCAAAATCAACTGGCATTATGGTATTGGTGGAGGAGGAGGTGATGTAAGTAATTCCAAAATAAACCACATTGAGGGCTTACCAGACTTGAGTGATTATGATGGTAAGGAACCAATACTGGTTATAATTGACGATATGATGCGTGAGGCAGATGATAGAGTGGTGGATCTATTCACGAAGGGTTGTCATCACCGTAACATCAGTGTGTTTTTCATTACTCAAAATCTTTTTCATCAGGGTCGTGGGCAGAGAGACATCTCACTAAATGCTCACTACATTATATTTTTTAAAAATCCCAGAGACAGAGTACAAATCAGATATTTAGCCAGGCAGATATATCCAGACAGCCCAAAGTTCATAGAGGAAGCCTACAGTGACGCCACAAAACAGGCACACGGTTATCTACTTTTGGACTTGAAACAGTCGACATCTGAGGACATGAGAGTACGCACTTGCATATTCCCCGAGGATCGTGTAAACTACGTGTACTTACCAAAGAAAAAATAAAAGTAAGTCAGTTGCAATCATGTCGTGCTTGAAGAAGGACGCACCGCTGCTCAGAGCGCTGATACATGCAACACCCAAGGAACGCAAGGCACTGTTAAAGGTTTGTGACAAGAGTCGCATTCGTTCAGTCTGCGAGTGTGCCTACAACGTGCTACGTGGGAACGTACCTCTGTCGAGTAAGACTAAAAGTCAGTTGAGCAAACATAAAGTGACTCTGAGACGCTTAGTAAGACAAGGACAGTGTTGGGGACAGAAACGAAAGTATCTAGTGCAGAAAGGTGGCGGAGTTTTTATTCCATTACTATTGAGCACAGTGTTACAGGCAGCAGTCAGTAGTGCATTGGGAAAGTGAAATGGATGTCCAGACGAAGCCATTTTATTTGACTTTACTTAGCGGTACGGGTCCCTCAATACATTATTATCCGAAAAATACTACACATGATTTTACTGTACAACTACCGAATTACATTTGCTTGGACGGTAGAGATTGGGAAGTAGCGCTCGTAGAAGCGCATTATCCATGTACGCTCGCAACAGTAGACTCCGATGCTCTACTAAAAATATTTGGTTACAAAAAGGAAGAAGTCAAGAAGTCTGCAGGAAAAGAAGGCAAACCATTCAGCAAAAAAGAAGTATGGATCGTCGACGTTAAACCAAATCCCGGACACTACACTTCAGCCGAAGATTTGTTGAAACACATCAACGGGTTGAAAACTGTAAAGAAAACTGGAAGTGTATTCGATATTGACGAAGCAAAGCGTCTTAAAGTGACGTTCGGAACAAATACATTGGGAACTACCGAAGGAGTGGCCGGTTCCCCAAAAATCGGACTTCAGTTAGGAATAGTACGGGGAGACGAATTGGTAAATGCACCAGGTTTACAAACGAGTACTAGACCGATTAATTTAAGTCTTGGTTTACCATCACATATGCTCGTGTACTGCGATCTGATTGAAGAACAAATATTAAGCGATGCCCGTACACCGTTATTGAGGATTATCAATATATCCCACACGATAGATGATTATGGGACGTATAAGGCAGCACTCATCAATGATCCGCACTACGTACCGGTGAGAAAGAAGACATTCGAAAGTGTGAGAATTTATGTGAAGGACATCTTAAAGCGAGATCTCTCATTCCGTCACGGAGCGTTGACCGTTAAACTACACTTCCGACCGGCCGCCGCTGCTGCACATCAATAATGGAGCACGCAAAGAAGATGGCCATCGTCCCGCAAGAGCTTGTTGAGCGTTTACAGGCTACATCATCGGAGAAGCCGCCAAACAATTTGTCCACTACGGAAGGACTGGATGTGGAGATGCAGAAAATAATGAATAACAAGAATATAGATGATAGTGAAAAATGGAAACTGTACAATCAGGCGTTGCAACGTTTCTTACACTTTGCCTCTAATAATCGCCAGCCGATTAATATTCCAATCGTGGATGCGACATTCGGTGATGATACCCAACACCCGACACGGGCTGCAGCGGAAGGGCCAGTCGATGAGATTGTCGAAATGTTCTCAAAGACATACAGGAGTGACGCCCGCAATCTGTTACGATTTATGAAAAAACCCGATAGTCGAATCAGTTGGGATATCAACTACTCGGTGTTTATCGATGGTCGAAAACTACCGAATGCGAATATAGTTGATATTTTGAATAACATAGTGAGAGTTCGAATGACCGAACGTATACCGCCAGGATGGATGGAAGTGATGACCGCTTTGAAAGAAATGAATGTACCTCTAGAATTTATAAATAATACCAGAGCGCTACGGGAATTGAATGACACATTCAAATCACCATCGCGGCTGACCAGTTCACCGAGTGCACCATCACCACGCAGAACACCGATGCGAGAGCGGCTACGTTCGTGGGCAACAGTGAAACGAGGAGCTAAGGAGCGTCGCGGTGAAACATCATTACAGAGAACATTACGTGAGGTCGATAATTATCTAGCGAAAACACCGATTGAAGAAGCGGCGACTGGCGGCTATGCTACGTCAACTCCTGCAAACAGGGATGAATACCAGTGGGAAACGGAGCCGCTGGGCTTTCTAGACAGGTGGGAACCGTATCCGACCAAGTGAGTATGGACCGTCTCTATTATAACCCCGGCGAGCCCGGTGCGTTCGGCGGTGTCGCAGCGCTAGTGCGAGCAGCACGCAAGAGAGATATTTCAAAGTCGAAAGTAATCGAATGGCTACAATCACAGGATACTTATACATTACACAAGCCGGCCCGTAAACACTTCCCACGCAACCAGTACTCTGTTTTCGGCCCGTATGAACTGTGGCAAGCGGACTTGAATGATATGCGAGGATTGAGTAAATACAACGATGGAGTCAATTACCTGCTGACCGTGATAGATGTGTTCAGTAAACGTCTGTACGTGAGAGCGTTGAAGAGAAAGGAAGGTGCAGAAGTGGCGGTGGCATTCGAAGAAATATTCAAAGAAGCGACTAAAACTCCGCGTTGCCTCCAGTCTGACAAAGGAACAGAGTTTACCGGCGCCAAGACCAGACAGTTATTCAAAAAGTACGGAATAAAATATGTGACTACGCAGAATCCCGATGTTAAAGCAGCAGTAGTGGAACGAGTGAATCGCACATTAAAGTCTCGCATGTGGCGTTACCTGACTTACAAAAACACTTACCGATATATCGATGTACTGAACAAACTGGTGAAAGCTTACAATGGCAGCGCACACAAGAGTCTCGGTGGTGGATTGCGCCCCATCGATGTGAAAAATGATCGGACGATAGCACGAGTGCTACAACGCATGTACAGTAAAATTCCACGCCGTGTTAAGCCCAAACTCAAGATTGGTGACACAGTGCGCATAGCAAAGGAGAAGGGTACGTTCGCCAAAGGCTACGAGACCAATTGGAGTAACGAAGTGTTTACTATTCGTAAAGTGAACACTCTGATGCCGCTGCCCATGTACACGCTGGCGGACCTCAAAGGTGAAGTTTTGACCGGTCAGTTTTACGAACACGAGTTACAGAAAGTAATCTATCGGAGTGATCAACTATTCAAGATTGACAAAATACTGGACACTCGCGGCAGAGGCATCAGTAAGCGTTATTACGTCAAGTGGCGAGGTTACGGAGACGAGTTTAACTCTTGGGTGAGAGCGCAAGACTTACAAAATGTCTAACTCGCAATTCTTCCTGACACTGCCCAGCAACAGTTCTATGGAATATTTCCCCAACAATAAGGTGTCAAACTACACTACGCATCTTTCGAAACAGATACGATTGGAAGGTGCATGGGAGATGGCTCTGGTGGAATCTCACTATCCATGTTCATTTCCATTAGTCTGCAAGAATGAGATTATAATAATCGAACAGGATACTATTCTTTCCGCCATAGATTTGGGAGATACAGACAAGTACACGTTTACTCTGGACATGGGTTACTACAAGAATATAACCGAACTGCTGAATATGATTAATGATGCAAAGGACCTCATCGATTACGTAGAGTTCACTTATGACAAAGATGCGGACAGAGTGGAAATAAAAATACTGAAAGAAGATGTGGTTGCAATACATTTAGACAATAAACTGGCTTTACAATTGGGATTCGATCCGCAACAGAAGGACATTGTGAAAAACAATAAAGCGTCATGGCCACCGAATCTGTCGATGGGTCTACCAGCTAATATGTACGTGTACTGCGATCTGATTGAGCCACAATTGATCGGAGACACTTCGGCCCCACTATTGAAGATCATCAACATTGACAGAGGCGACTACGTGCACGGGGCGAATAAGACTGTACTCTACACCAGCCCGCATTACGTACCGATCACCAAAGGAGCATTCGAGACTGTGGAAATCGACCTCAGGGATCACACGGGGCAAAACCTGTCATTCCTGTTCGGGACGTCGTACGTGAAGCTGCATTTCAGAAGAGCTCTGCATAATTAACTGTAATAATGGCTTCGAACGATCCGTACATGGCGTACTACTATCGCCAGCATTCGCAGACGGGCGGATCGATAGAAAAAGTGTTTCGCGGTGCCGCCTACCAGAGAGGACATGGAGTCGGCAGCTTCTTGGGCGGTATGTTTCGCACAGTATCTCCGATAATCAAGAGTGGAGTTGCAGCATTGGGCAGAGAAGCGTTAAAGTCCGGAATGGGTTTTCTAGGTGATGTGACTCTCCGCACGAAACATCCCAGAGATGCGGCAGAGGAGCGCATGAAAGAGTTTACCGGCTCGTTGAAGCGCACAGCCGATGACAAGATTGAACGAGTTCTCCGTGGTGGCGGCAAACGCATCCGTCCGGCATCCAAAAAGCGCGGATCGCGTAAGAGTGGCGCGAAACGCGCAACGCGCAAGACTTCCGCGAAGCGCGCTATGTCTGGCGGCAGGAAGCAGTCGAGTGGCCGTCGCACACAGCGTGTCACACCTCAGTCTCTGGCTAAACTCCTTAGAGGAAGGACGTCATCATCGCCATCCAAGAAGAGAAAAGCAGCAGTTAAAAATAAAAGGAAAGTAGCAAAGGCAATAAGAGATATTTTTAATTAATCATGTCGTTCATACATCAAAGATCATGCGAATGCGTCAAGACGGAGCTAGACTTGTTTTCACTACCGCCCACACAGACGAGTATCGAAAATGGAAAATGGATTCAATACAAACCGATATCCACACTGACGGACGACTCACCGATAGAGTTTGTAGTGCCCGGCAATGGCGAGGAATACACCGATCTTTCGCAAACAATGCTGGAAGTCACAGCATCGATAATCAAGGCGGACGGATCGGCGATCGCTGCGGATGATGCAACAAAAGCTGGTCCGATAAATAACTGGCTACACTCGTTGTTCAGTCAAGTGGACATGTGCATGAATCAAAAATTGGTTACACCACAAAACAACACTTACGCCTATCGAGCGTACATCGAAACAGTATTGAACTACGGATTCGATGCCAGGAAATCACATCTATCGTCCGTGCTGTGGAACGCCGATGATTCAGGCCATATGGAAAACACCGAAGACGATAATGATGGATTGGAAAAGAGACGTAAGCTAACGAAAGGAGGACGAGAAATCGATATGGTCGGTCATCTGCATTTGGACATGTGTAATCAGAATAAATATCTTTTGAACGGAGTCGAGCTACGCTTCAAGTTAAACAGGTCGAAAGATGCATTCTCCATAATGGTACACGAAGGTGACTACAAAGTGCATATCGTCGATGCGAACCTGTGGATTAGAAGATGCAAAGTCAGCCCGACCGTACTGTTGGCGCACAGCAAGATACTACAGTCCGGCACCGCTAAATATCCAATCACACGAGTGGACGTGAAATCATTCACGCTCGCTTCCGGCATAAGGAGCAAGACTCTGGACAACGTATTTCTGGGACAAGTTCCGAAGCGCGTGATTGTCGGTATGGTAACCAATGCCGCATTCAACGGTGATGTCAAAAAGAATCCGTACAATTTCAAGAATTTCGATTTGAACTACTTCTCACTGTACGTGGACGGTGAACAGGTGCCGGCCAAACCACTCCAACCCAAGTTCTCTCCTGCTGCTAGTGCAAAGTTCATTATGGCGTACAACACAATATTCAATGGCACGGGAATACATTTCTCAGACGCTGGAAACGTGATCAGCAGAGAAGATTTCGAAAATGGTTACTGCCTTCTAGTGTTTGATCTAACACCCGACCTGTCTGCCACCGATACCGGCCACTGGAATCTCGTACGCAACGGCAGCGTGCGCATGGAGCTGGGATTCGGCACCGCGCTAACCGAGACTGTCAACTGTTTGGTGTACGCAGAGTTTGACAACGTAATTGAAATCGATCGACACCGCAACGTAATGGTCGACTTTGGTGGCTAGTCTCTCACCGGCACTCGTACGAGATGGATCGCTTACGCAGAGTACGTTGCAGGAATTTGGCTGCTCCCATCATTATTGATTTCCAGAGTTTCAAAGACAACATCAATGATTACATAATGAAGGAAGTCTGCGTTATGGAAGTGGACAGCGGGATACTACTGATGCATCACATCGCCAAACCACCATTCAACAGGGACGAACTGACCATCGACAAACACCGAGAATCACACTGGCTATCGAAACACTATCACGGATTAAAGTGGGATCAAGGAGACATTGGCTACAACGACTTGGAACAAAAGCTACGAAAGATAATCGCCAAACGACACACCGTCTATGTCAAAGGATCGGAAAAGAAGAGTTTTATAAACAGACATTTAGTTATTGATCACTGCATTACCAACGTTATCGACTTGGATGATATCGGATGCGGTTCACTGGCGACAATCAACAATCTACTATCGAAATCCACGCTGCGATGCCGCCATCACAGATCACCGAACCATCGATGCTCACTATCCAATTGCATAGCATTACACGGATGGTTGTTTTTGACTAACAATATTGACGATGAATTGGAATCTACTGATGAGACGAGCTCGTATTTCTGCTCTTGTTTTCACACGTCTACGAGCACTACAACGAGTACTATCGCTGCAACTGTTGGCATCGACACCGTAGAATGAATACCAATCAGATTGAGGAATATCTATCGACTCTGCCAGTGCACAATCATGGGGTCTACGCCGCCGACCGACTACCGCATCGCATCTCCCCGTCTACAGCAATCGTTGTGAATACCGATCCACACAATGAAGCCGGTACGCACTGGGTTGCATTCTACCTGGACCGAAAGAGTGATGTCATTGAATTCTTCGACAGTTACGGACAGCCCCCACATCTGTACTTCTACCAAGGATTCCTGAGACGTAACGCTCGTCGTTACCTGTACAACGAGTATCGCCTACAAGATGATGACAGCACAGTCTGCGGCCACTATTGTCTGACTTACCTGTACTACCGAACTTACCATGATATGAGGATGATGGACTTCGTGCAGCTCTTCGACGACACCTCCACTGCTCACAATGATGCGATGATCAGAAAACTATTCACCAGATTGTATAAACACTTGTAGCAATGTTTGCTATTTTCTTTGTAAAAATCTTTTTAATTTTTCTTTGTATTGTAAAATCTTTTTCATTTATCTTGTAATGTGATTTTTTTTTTCTTGTAATAAAAATGAGTACTCAACAAACACCAATCTTTTCATTTCCTTTTAGTATGTAAGTTTTCATTTTTTTTTTTTTTTTTTTTTTTTTTTTTTTTTTTTTTTTTTTTAAAGGCTCAATATTTCAAAGTGCATTTAGAAAAATCAGATAGTTAATCTTTGTGCAGACTCGACATTTATAATTTACTTTCAAAGACCAGAGAGTCTAGTAACTCAGTATTTCAAAAAAGAGTCTGATAGATTACTCATTGCACATATTTGACATAACAGTTCAAAGTGAAAAGAGCCTATTAGTTTAACCTTTATGCAGACTCGTCATTACTTTCAAAGACCAGAGAGTCCAGTAACTTTATATTTCAAAAGAGTCTGATAGTTTAAGTATTTGTACACCTCTGTGCAGACTCGTCATTTATATTTTACTTTCAAAGTGAAAAGAGTTTGATATCTTAGTATTTTTAAAAAGCAAAGAGTCTGACAGTGAATGATCTTATTACTATGTGTAAAACTGGAAAATGAAAACAAGTATGCCAATACAAATGACTAGATTTATTGAAGTAATCTTAAGTCTAACATCAAGTGTATTGAAAAAGAAGGAATATTGAATCAGCAGATAGAAACTTTATACATTATTTAACAATGATAAAATTTATAGAATAGACATCAAAGATAAAACATTGTAAAATGGTCAACACAAATGAATTTGATTCATTAATAAAAATTTACATACAAGCAACAACAAGAAAAAATGCACACACAAAATAAAAGTTCATATCACAGTCCACAACAGTCCATAAACAGTCCATATCACAGTCCATCACACACTCCCGAGATCCGAACAGAGCCTACCCGATCACACTCATGCGACTTAAATTATATTGCCTATTCGTCTACGTCCATCAGCGCTGGTAGAGCTGGAGGTAACGGTGGCGCCCTGGGGGGAATAGCATAGTGCCCCCACGGAAGCGTGTTTATTCCGTCCTCTGGCATTACATAGCGTTTGTCATCATAGGGTGCCAAGGACCGCTTCCTCACCACAACGGTGTAAATGATGTGGTGTTTGCTTTGGAACCTCTGATTGTCCGTACTTTTGATTGTCTTGTTGTACAAGCAGTCCAGGTAGTCTTGTACGGACAGGTCCTTTGCAACTACGGCGCGGTTGACGCCCTTTGCCCGCTTTATCGGCGGAGGCGCACCACAGTCGTCGTCATCTCCGTTACCAACAGCACACGTAAAGCCTCCGGACAACATACAATATAATTTTGCCATCAAGCCGACGAATAACCTAATTACTCTCCCACCGACTTCGTCCTTAAATTTCCCCAAAACCCTAGCATTGCGCCCGTCGTAGCACATGTGGTTCTGAGGATAGTTACTAGTGTCGAAGTCGTCCAGGTGCGTCATCATGTCGCGGTAGACGTCTAGGGTACGGATGGCGTAGACGATACCATCTGTGTCCATGTAGGCCATCTTGATATTTTCGATGCCGTACCTTTCTACCATGTCGTAGTGAAAACCGTACATCCACCGTTTACTGTGGTCCAGAATACACATCCCCGCATAGACTGGCTTGTTCAGTACAACTCGCACTTTCGCCATATTTAGTAGTGCCAGGTTCTCATCATACCAAATTCGGTCGTTGAAATTTGCCTTGGCCACGTACTTCGTGTATGTCTTGCGGGATGTGGCGATCTTCATGTTTTGATGTTTTCTCACATTCTGGAGACTCATACCGTAGACAGCATTGACCATCAATTTAAACATTTCGACTTCAAATTTGTTGTTGGCCTGCCGTCTCAGTTCGGTATTCAGCATCACGTACGGTTTTAACCACGGCGACTGTTTGAAACGCATAACCCGGTGAACACGACGAACACGCAGTCCATTCTCGATCGCTTGTTGCAAGTAACGATAGTGGATCACGTATTCATCCTTGTCCGTGAGAGTAGCCATTAGCTTCTTCGATTGTCCTGCTCCACTATTAATGATGTCCTCCGACGAGTAGGGCAGCTGGTAAGCCGGCGACTTTCGTACTTCCGGACAGAACGGGAGGTCGCGGTGTTTGTCGTGGAGCGCCTGGTCTCTCGGGTACTCCAGGTCGACTTCCAAAACATATCCATACTCGCCGTCTGCCGGTATGTCCATGATGTTCATGTTGTCGATTTCCTGCTGCGAAAGCCACTCAAAATCTTTGTAGGGGAGTGGTTCTGACATGGCCCATCCGTAGAGGTTGTTAGCATCATAATACATTAAAAATGTATCGTTGTCGTGTTCTACGACACCTCCACTTGTCGATGCGCCCTGGCCGTCTCGGTTGCCGCCATCTTCAGCTCTTGTGTATTTGTTGTTGGCGACAACGTGCCTAGTGACGCATTGGGTCAGTCCACCTCGGATGCCCTTCTCGAAGAACAAGTACATATCGACATCTCGCAAGGTATCGAGCACCACTCCAGTCTTGAGTAGCATTACGTCCCACGCGTATGAAGGCAGAGTAAGATAATGCGCAGGATCCAAGTTGTAATGCGTCATGCACATTTCTCTGAAACCCTCGAAGACGTCGGCAAGTAGCAGAACATCGGTCATCAGATATATTTCTGCGTACTGCCCGAGGGATGTGCAACTGAACTTATCCCATACGCGTTGGGCGTGTGCGTAATCCTCGTCGGTAACATTTTCTCCGAAGACATCTTTAGGTGGCAGGTGATCATCATTAAGTACCTCCATAGACGTGACGTACTCGTAGGGGAAGATTCCCTTCCTTCGAAGCAAATCAAAGTCTTCTTGGTCTTGGTGCCGGGCGCGCGTGAGGTGCATTTTATTGGCCGGCAGAATAGACGCTAATGTGCCTAACGCCTTTGACATTAGTCTGTATGAATCGACAAACTGTAATTTAATACTGTTCCGCCGGCCCGCGCCCGGATATTTGAAGCGCTTCGAGAAAGTGATGTACTTCTCCTCGGTGTTGGCGAGTACCTCCACGTCTCCCTTGTCCACGCCTAACTCACGCACGATGAAGTGGGCGTCGTAGTTGGAAAGGTTGTGGAAATACATATTGACAGTCTCCTGTTCCCTGTAGCGGAGGTTGCAAGATCGATGAGCCGCTCCTCTGTAGTTGTACGGAGGCGAGTGTTGGTGATCCCTAACTTTCATTTTATCTTCACCATCGTTAGGGCCGAATTCCCGCTTACAGATGTGACAGATAGTGGCGCGTCGGAATTGTAGCTCTTCCTGCTCTGTCAACATCGGCGGATCTCCGGGCATGCGCTGGCCGTAAAGGATGTCGCCAATCTTCCGTACGTCATCCCGTACAGCATTGATGAAATGTTGCGCAGCATCCTCGCCTCTGTACATCCGCAGTTTGGAGAATGTGTTGGAGTCCTGGTCATTGTCATCGCAGTCTCCCTCGTCGGCTGTTCTCAGGTCGTCACGAATATAATATGCATAAGCGTACGGTCTGTGGACATTTTTAACATTGTTGGGCGTGCCACCCATGCGCTGTTGGCCGATTGTCCGGTTAGTCGCAGGGTCCCAAACAGGCGGTCGAACAGTTGGTGCGGGATGAATAGGCCTTTCAGCCTCATAGGGTACGAGCATACTTTCAAAATCAGCATAGATCGTGAAACGGCTTCTCTTTGTACGCTCGGGCCGATTGAACATGATGTGCTCTTCTTCCGCAACATCGGTTCTCAATGGCGCGTTTTTGTAGCAGTAACGCCTGTGTTCTTCTAACCGCTGCTCTCCTGTGAGACCCAGTTTGTTGGGTTGGTTGTCAAAATGCGCGAAGCATCTCCTGCAAATGTGCAAACGATGTCCGCGACGAGTTAACTGGCTACTGACTAACCTCTCAAAGTCAGCTATGTACGCATAGTGGGTGGTCCGCTCATCTGTCAGGAATAATAGATCAAAGTGGTTTGCTGCCTCTCGTTCCACGACGTGAAGCGGGAAGACATAGTGCTCTTGTTTATCTTGCTGTCTCTTCTGTTTCTTCTTGTCCAGACCGTACACATTTATGCTTATGCCGGGGTTGTTACGTTCGAACGAGCGGATTTTGTCTAATCTTACTGGAAACTCCAGCCCATCAAAATTTAGATTGGAACGTGCCCTGACCTCTGCTGTGAAATAATAAGGAGTAAGTCGATTACGAGGAGCATTTTCAACGAATTTTGTCAGCATGGCATATTCAAAGCAACGTTCATCCGCATCGTTATACGTATTTACCACGGCATGTTTCACGGCAATGTCGCGAGGAAGGGGGATGAAGGAGCTGCCTTTGGTAGGACTGTAGACATTTACTCTCACTTCCATATCTAAGACCCTAACAAAGCTCCATCCCGAGCCCTTCATCTCGCATGTCTCCTTCTCCAACAAGATTTTGTTGATGTAATCTTGACAAATTTCATCTACATCGCTTGTATGGAAGATATCGACATTCTTGGTCTTGAAGGCACGTCTACAAGTTTCGCCGTGAATGTTAGCAAATTCGCATTCGACCCAGAGATTAGACTTGATGGCATGAGTGTGAATAAGTATTTGTCGCATGAGTGATATTACCTGAGTCCTTAGCGATAGAAGAAACTCCTGCAGGGTGACTGTCTCGTCTGCGGGTTCGGTCAGGCGGTAGGTTTTGAGCCGCCCGCGGAATGCCGTCTCTACCTCAGTAAACCCCGCAGGAGCTAGGCCGTCAGGGATCACAGGCACCTCGTCGACGTCTTCGTTTGAAGTTGCCACGGATGATGTCGACGAGGGGGCAGGCGAAGGTGGCTGGACTCCACCGGTCTGGTCGGGCTGGCGTTCCGCGCGTAGGACTTTGCATCGGAACCGGGCATGGAACTGCATATTATCCTTCCTCGTGAAGGTTTGTCCGCACCCGGCGCACACATGGCCTGAAAAACACACAATGCTGTAGTCACATGTATAATTATAATGTTAAAGCTGAAAAGAGAAACAGATTCCAAACTGATATGGAAAAAATCTGAATATTTATTATACTTACTTTGCAATGGGATTCATTGAATTGTAAAACTGGAGAAAGATCAAATATTTTCTGATTGTCTACATTGCGACTGAGATTCATTTAATATTAAGATTGTTCAAGAGTCTTTAAAACAAAATACTTTGATGGTATGGTCCTTGTAGTTGGTATCAAATATCTGGATGAATTTTTACATTTGAGAGAAGATAGGAAATTTCAAAATTAATAGTTTGAAGTTAAAGATAAATACATACCTCTTGTAGGAACTCCAGCAGGTTCTGGGGCTTGAGATGGTCTCGGCTCGATGTCAGGAGCATTGGAGGGGCCGGGCCTCGGCTCACAGTCAGGAGCAGTTGAGGGGCCAGGCCTGGGCTCGACGTCAGGAGCAGTTGAGGGGCCAGGTCTCGGCTCAAAGACAGGAGCAGTTGAGGGCCCGGGTCGTGGTTCCGCCGGACTCGGTGTAGGCACGAAGTCTATAAAGAAAATCACCGACATGATTAGAATATTTTATATTAGTTGAATAAACATAGTGAATGGTGCATATCTTTTTATCACAATTACATCTCGAGTGTGAATGTTACAGAACTTTAAGTGAGAATTATGATTAACGCTAGATATTGGGGTGTGCAATAAAGTGTTTAGCTAAATTGGAATAAAATAAATGATCTAAGTTACAGTGGAGCAGATGCTAAATTGGATTTCTTTCTCATCATTATGAAAACTACGAATGAGAGTAGGATTTCAGACATATTACTATTTAGTAGATATAAATAATGTTTAAGATACTGACCTGGTCTAAATGCTGGGTTTATTTCTGGTTGAGGTCGATGTTTCCTGGTGATGTGGCGGCGCAGAGCGTCCACCCTCGAAAACGTCTCGTCACACTCCGTGCACGGGAAGTTGGCTCCACCGTGTACTGCACGGACGTGGCGTGTGACATTTTTCCTCTCGGTAAATGCTTGGCCGCACTGGGCGCAGGAAAAACGACGGTCAACGTTGTTCATGATGATCTGTAAACAAATAACGCTACGCATTAGAAATTTGTTGTAATTCTTAGAGTTAATCCAACAGTCACAAAAAATCCATCTATGCCTTCACTCTACTAAGTATACATGAAATAAATAGTAATAAAGGTTTAAGTTCTAATATCGAATGAATAGTTTTCTTGAATATAAAGTCGCATATTCGTTACAGCTTACGTTACAGAAACTTAATATCTTTGTTAAAATTTACATGCAATATGAATAAATCAGGTAGATGTTTAAACTATTTGAGCTACGAAACATAGACTATAAGTGACCAAACCAATCTACTATTTTAAAAGTTTTATAAAATTAAAAAATATTTTTCGCATATGGTTAGCATTTTGTGTATGATGTAGTGTAAAACTATAACCATCCTACTCTTTCAGTTTATAGACAAAGGTAAAATTATAAAAAAAAAAAAATAAATAAATAAATACAAATAAATAAAATGTGTTACAGAGACTCAATAATGGATTTATAATTTATGTTCAATATGATAGAATGTAACAAGATGTTTAAAGAGTTGCGCTGCAATTCATAGTCTATGTGGGATAAAAGCTAACTACTATTTTGAATAGTTTAGTAAAATTAAAAATATTTATTTGCATATGTTTAACATTTTGTGTGTGAAGCAGTGAAAACTATTATCATCGTACACTTTGAGTTTCTTGACAAAGTCAAAATTTACTGAAATCTAATAAAAAGTAAAAACTACATTTAATTATAACTAGTTATTGTAAATTAGAAATAATACTTACATTTGAAGTGAGAAGTATCCAAAGAAGACAGTGGCGTAGACAGAGGCGCAAGGAAGCAGCAAGCGGAGCGAAGTGCAGGAACGTCCGGTCACTACGGCAGCTAGGCAACTACTGATGCCGGGGAGTGTAGAAAATGGCCGACGACGCTCGGTTTGGTTATCCTGTGTAAGGTGACGGTCGGAGAAGGGACGCGCAGCTGCGTGGGGTGATGGGTAATATAAGACGCGCTATTGTGTAACATCGCCGGGCGGACGCTCCCACGCAGGGGTGAGGTTTTATTGTGCCGACTCCCCTAGGTGTGGAATGTCGCACCTGGCCGAGGGTCGGTACCTTTACGCCGTGGGTGGTCTCGGGGAGGGGGGGGGGGGGGGTCAGCAACTTGGGTGGTCTCGGGGGGGGGGGGGGGGGTCAGCAACTTGGGTGGTCTCGGGGGGGGGGGGGGGGGGCTCCACCGGCTCCACCGGCTCCACCCTTCCTTACCTTCGGCTATAACCCCCTACTACTGTGCTTGTTGATCAACAGTTTGGAGAAATTTATGGTAAATCCTAATGTTTACAGTTTTTACGCTCATAAATGATTTGTTTATTTAAAAAACTTAAGTTTTAATACTCGTTATAATATAAAAGTATACTTTAAAAAATCGCCCCCCCCATCTCGGACAAAAGTACAATTTTTTCGCCTCCCCCAAAAATTTCGACGACGCAGTCTGCGTCGTAACCCCCCTGTGGGCACCCCTGGCTGATCCATAGAATTTTTTTCTTCTCTGTGAGGGGACACTTCTCTAATCTCTAATTATAATGGTTTGAGTGGTTTTATACAATAAAAGACATAAACAACAGACTTGATTAGAAAAATCATTTTTTACTTCCTCATTATATATTTACAGATATGACAATAGGTATTTATATCTTATTTCTAAAAAATTCCTACAATAAAAATACAAGATATTTACAACAATTACATAGCTGGGGATGGAAGACATTTTTACAAAGATATACAAGTATGGTACACAATAATATGATACGTTTGTAATATCACAATTTGTAATATAAAAATAATACCCTAATGGTTTGAAAACGCCTATTTTAGTAATACATTTCGTAAAAAAGCAGGAAATTAAAAAAATAAAACTATAAAATTAAGCACGTTAATTAATTACATACGGTAGATTAAATAAGGGATATAAATGGAAAAAATAATAATTTTAAAATATTATGTATACTGTGATATTAAATCTATTTTGTAAATGGATATAAAATAATAATTTTACATATTATGCATAATACATACACATTATGTATACTGTAATACAATTATTTATGTTTAGCAAAAATACCTGCTTATCTGTACTAAACCAACTTGCGGCGACCGAAAAACTCCTACTTAAGTAATACTTTTCACCGAGATTGATCTGTTTATTTAACAAATAAGCTAAATAAATTAAAACTATCAAAGGGAGCATAAATTAAACTAACATTGTTTTTTCCATACCAACTGTCTTAGATTTGATATGTTATTAATATTTATGTACAGTTTATATTTACAAAAATACAAATAACAATACATATTTTGTACACTATGTCTTTGGCAAAGTAACATAAATTGTATATTTATATATTTTTAAATATTAAAAATATCAAACAATTAAAATACTGTACAACTAATAGTGTGTAAAATTGTTTTGAAATGGCCTAATGCCTATTATGATTTAAAATGTTTTATGTAACCAAATATCAATAAATAAGAATCAATGGCAGTATTTCACTTTTAAAAGTTGGGAAGTTCTCAGTTGAGTAATATTATTATTTCTGTATAAGAAATAGTAGGTAAAAGAATAAAACAACGTACTGTATCAGTATCCAGGGTGTCTACTGATATCTGATTTTGGAATTCCAGTATATTTCCAGTATTTCAAGGACATTTTTTCAAAAAATTCCAGTATCACTCGCAAACTATTAACCTGAATATGGAGTAACAATAACAAAATGTTATACATGTAAACAAATTTAACATGGATCTTTGTATTAAGAGATCGCCACTGGTCAAAATTCTACCAAAAATCACCTGATTTGGGCTCTATTTAATAAATTACTTTTCTTCCATAAGATTAACAATGAAACTTTGAAAGCCTCTAGGGCGTACCCCTGGAGGCTGATGTGAATTATAATAGCATTCTGTTCATCTAAAGGATGAACCTTTCTAACAGTATGCACGGATTTCTCTTACGATACACACAAGTTGAGAAAAAAGTAAGAAAATAAACATGCTTGCCTATTAATTTATAGAGACTTATTTCTAAGCTTAATCTTTAAAACACAAATGTTTAGATTTCTTAATTGCTTAGTTAATTATTTAAACAGAACTACAAGTTTTCTGATTTTGGTTTGCATACTGATGTTGGTTTAGCAACAATAATAACAGGTGAAAAATTTTTGCATTAAAATGTAAGGATCAAGTGACAAAATCTATATTTTATGCATAAATAAAAAATAAAATATCCGGATTTTAATAAAATTAAATTATTCCAGTATCTATTTTGAAATTCCAGTATAATTCCAGTATTTCCAGTATGGAAATAAAATTCCAGTATAATTCCAGTATTTCCAGTAATTCCAGTATCAGTAGACACCCTGGTATCACAATAATAAATTGTAAATTTTATGACCTCAATAATAAAATTGAGTATGAAGTAACAGTTGGGATCTTACATAGTGAATCACAGTAATTATACAAGATTATTGATGAGTGTTTGACCAATTCTACTAGTTACTTAACTCTGCATGAAATTCTTCAAAATTGAGAAATTTGTTATATTTTGGAGAAAAGCAGTTGATAACTACTGCAGTGACTCTGTCATGGGCATACGGGAAAATTATGTCAATGAAAATGGAGTGGGACCTAAGTGAGCATATAATTTTGAGGTTTGTAGGCAATACAAAAAAGATTCAGTTTGGTTTCTAGTTTGGCGCTCTTGATAGCGTCTCCCATTGCCATTATGAGTAGGCCTATTATGTTTTGTATTCGCATATAAGGTTTATGGTAAGCTTAGGTTTATATTTTTTCAGTGAGGAACTATATCTTCCTAGTATATTGTTTTTATTTTAAAATAGCAAAAAATATTAATACTGTACTCAGTTGCAATTGATAAAGTTGTAAAGCAAAAAGTTTTTCTGCCAACTATTTAAAAGTTGACCATAACTGTTAGGTTAGACTTCAGAAGAACAATCCAAAATCTTTAATAAGATGCATTAGATGGTAGGTCTACCAACTTTATCGTGTAGAGTGGTTATTTTTCCATGTACAGCCATAGGCTAGGTTCCTACGAGGTTCCCCCGCTCCGGAGACACCCTGTGGCCGACGTGGCACTCTAGTGACTAGCGAGTGACGCGCCGGCTTCAGTGGACGTACTCGTTGACGTACTGCTGGGCGTCGACGATGACGCTGGTGTACCCCGGCCCCACGGCGGCGGCGGCGGCCACGGAAGGCTCGGCCCCGGTGTACTGCGCGGCGTGGTGCGGCTGCGGCGTGAACGCGCACGACGCTGCCAGCAGGTGGTGGTCGCTTTCGCTGCTGCAGCTGCTGCTGTTGCTGCTGAACGGCGACACGGTCGTGGTCGGCTGCTGGTACGGGTACAGCAGGTCCGGGTAGTGCTGGTACTCCTCCTGGTAGTACTGCGGCTGCACCACCCCGCCCATGCCCACCAGGTCCTGCAACACACGGCGTGCCGAGGGTTAGGGTGAGGAGCAGAGAAGTCAGATTGAGATGCGGTTCAGAAAGTTACATCGCTAGTTCCGTAAATGACATATGTTAGGCGAATTCACATTGGCCGTGAGAAGCAAAGATGAAAGATGTCATCGACACTTTGAATGCAATATTTAAAACAGTAATGCACAAAGCTTTTCATTTTTATGCCAAAGTATTTATAGTTTTTATAAATAATAAGGAAACTACTTTTTTAAAAAAAGGTAAAACATTTAATTACCGATGTCTTTCTAATTAACTTTCATAATCTAACTCAAAGTCTTCCTGAAATGTTGCAGCCTAACAATGTTTAAAATGTTGAAAAACATTCATCACTGTAGTTTTTTTTAACAACTTTATGATATTTAATTTAGACTTTTCATATATAGTACTGGTTTAATTCCTGAAAGCTGCTATTCTGAGGAAAAGAGATAGTTTACTGCCTATTTTAGAAAAAGTTCGTGTTCTCCAGCTTTTACCGTGAGCCATACACAGTGTACATACCACTCCGGCGGTGTAGTCGGTGTACAGGGGGCCGCCGCCGTCGCCGTAATCGTCGTCTGGCCGGTGGTACTTGGGCACGGCGCGGGCCCTCAGCTTGGCCCCGGCCCCCGCCTCTATCGGCAGCGACTCCTCCGCGCCGCACGTCGACAGCATCAGCTCCTTCGCCTCCAGGTCGCTACAGACGAACAGGAAGATCGTCAGTCCAGCGGGGGGGGGGGGGAGTGGGACAGAGTCCAAGGGCTTTGGGTTACGGGGGATCCAAATTGTCTGTGTTAAAAAGTATCGGAAGCACCATCATGAACTAAGTGACATACCGGAAAAGACATTCAATTTCGAATATAGCATACAGTTTACTTGTAAAGATCCTCGTGTGCTGATCTTTGATTTTACAACAAAGTCTTCATTAAGTCATTCTCAGGAAGAATAAATTTGTTTCGCACAATTCTTTGTTACGGTATGTCATACAGGATGCTTAGAGTGCTTATCTAGTATTTTTCGTAGGAGACGGAAGCTGAAAGTAACGATGTAAAATTTGAAAAATACCGACTCAGTGATGGATTCAGTTGAAAAATATGTTACCGGCAAAGATTGATATGGTATTCAAATGTGATTATAGTATTTCAATTCCACTATTCGAATTTTAAGTAACATAAAAAAGCCTCAAAAAGGAAAACCACGTAGCCCACCGAACCCCACAAAAATTAAATATGTAGCGTATATTCCAAAGAAATACGTCAAATACATCTGTACCAAATGTGCAACTTTCACTAGCTAATCTCTTATAGTTCCGAGGATAAGGCCGGCGACACACAACCGGACTTTTCGCCGGACCGCACATCGGACCGAGCATCGAACCGAACATTACATAGTGCAGTGAGGTAAATGTTTACTCTTAGTACAGTGAGGTAAATGGAAATGTTTACTCAGAACATTTCTCGAAACAAGACATCGGACCGAGCATCGTACCGCATAAATTCACCGAGTGAGGTGAAGGAAGTTTAGAGATAGAGGGATAGCTCGACATTCGGTACGGTGCTCGGTCCGGCGTCTGGTACGGTGTATACAGAACCATAACGGTACCGGACTTGCGCTTTTTGTTCGGTACAGTGCTCGGTCCTATGTACGGTCCGGTAGTGAGTACCCGTCTAAAGCAGTAAGTGTGGACCTACCTGAGGACGTAGTTGACGCTGACGATGCAGTGCGGCCGCGAGGATCGGCTGTTGTGCACGATGGTGGCGTAGCTCTGCATCCACACCCAGCCGCCGTCCTTGGCCAGGAACCTGTAGTACTTGGTCGTCACCTGGCCCTTGTTGAGCACTGCGAACACACATGGAGGGCGTTAGCAGAGCAGACAACAAAGGGGGAGAGGGAATCCGAGGAGCTTCTGGGGAAGGAAGAAAAGGGAGCAATCATAGAGATGTGAGGGTGGCAGGTAAAGAGGAGGGTCAGAAACAGTGGTAACATACGTCAAGGGAAGTTGTGGAAAAAACCGAAGGAAGAAGAAAAGATATTTAAATTTTAGATTTCATTATAAACACACACGAAAATGTACCATCAGATTCATAATACAATATATCTTAATTTAAATTACTTAAAACTTACATACTTAGTGAACGCAATTGATGATTTAAATCGACTCACGTATGTAGTGGGAGAAGCGCATGTGCATGATGTCGCAGGCGTGGATGTAGTGGTAGAGCGTCTTCTCTATCAGGTCCTGGGGCTCATAACCGGTCAGCTGGGCCACTCTGTGGGGGGAGAACATGGTTGGAATCATAATGGTGGACTGTAAAGCAGATTGAGTCAAGCTTTTGTGAAACGAGGTTTTTGTTTCATAATACGTAAAATACATTTTTTTTGTAAATGTTACTTCAGTGAAGGCGTTAGCTTTTTTATTTTTCCCTACATTTGGGCTTTATTTATATTTTCCAGGTTATTGAATTACAAAATATTGCGACAGTAAGCTCTTGAAGTAGCCCTTCAACACAAAAAATCTTCCCTCTCAGTTGAAAATCCCTCCTCCAATACAACTCGAAACCGTATGGTTTAATCCCTCTAATCTATAGGATCCGTTTAAAAACAGTTATGGACGAGAGTAAAAACTGGAGCGCGTGCTGAAGAGCCCACGGCACGTGCTACAGCCACACAGCTATACTTCAGCTACATCATCAGCTGCACGCTGCTCGGTTACAGCGGTCCACGTGTTGTCATTGCGACGACGCGACGGCCGATAACTAATAAGTACCAGGTTAACCGAGCCTTGCTCGTTGGTTTTTATTCACTTTTGTTATAGTTTCAAGGTAAAAAAGCAATTAAATTTCCACCAACAACCAACTATACCTCTTCACAGTTAACACCTGTTTCAAAAAGTCTGCTTAACATTAATGTTTCTTTCTTTTTGTTTACATTTCGTTGTTATTTCGTTACCAAAATAGCAACCCATAAGACTAATGTTAAAAATTACATTTTTAAAACTTAATTTTAGACCAAATTCGATTTTTCCTGGGGTTGAGGCTGTTTCTAAACTTATTTTTGGGCCAAAACACTCTTTAATGCAAACTTTAAACAAAATCTAACAGCTAGATTTCGAGATCGTGGAACACACATCCCTTCAGATATTCCTCGTATTATAGTATAGGATAACATTGCAATAACTCGTGCAATAATATAAGCGGCTTACCTTTTTTGTTTCTGGGTGCTTATTAAAATGTATTTCATATTGTCACATCGTTTTATTGTCTAACAATTTACACAATAGGATGAATTATTTTAAACGTGTATTATTATAATAAAATTCTTTTTTTTATAGTTTATTCCTTATTTCTAATGTCGTTTATTCGTCGTAACTTAAAAACAAAGCATAATTATTTTCCAAATAATTGTTTTAGTAAAAGAAATACGAAAATCATTATTTTATGATTATGAAAGTGAGTAGAACACAAATGTTTGGAAGCTACATTTCTGTTGGGGATATAGGTATCAAATACAGTTCTCATGACTATTAAAAAACGTACGAGCAAGAGACTAAATCCGCAAAAAAACCTACGAAATGAAACGTAGCACATTCCGCAGTCTACAATTTATTTTTGAAATAAAAACCAGATTGAATGTTTTGTCTTTAAAATCTGAATAAGTAATAAAGATAAATTAATTGATAATTTATACTGGACAGAAAAAAATTGAACATACGGTAAGTTATGTAGTGCATTCCTGTACAAAAAAATTATAGATTGCCGTTTGGTGAAAGACAGAAATGAGCTCCAAAGATTTCAAATTTAATTTAAACCTAATTTAAGGGACGAGGCTACGCCACTGTAGTAGGTCTTTAATCTCAATTCATACGGTCTACATATAAAAATGCAAATGTCCTCATGTACTCAAATATGTATCTTACACAGGAGTTGCAATTTATTGGTCACAATTATTTATATTTATATCTTCAGGGGTACTCCTGAGTCAGTCGTGGTTCGGCGGTCGGCCCGCGTGCTGGGCAAAAATGAAATTTCAAGTCTACCCGTCTACCCTGAGGAAGCGGGACGTTTAATTATAGTTTCGGTCCAAAAAAAAGTCGGTGTTTTTCGTTAGCTTTGGGACGATTAGTGTTTTTCGTGTTTCGTGTTTGTTTGTGTGTTGTGTTTTTGTACGGTACCTGACAAGTCCCAAGCTGACAACAACCTAAATAGGTGAGTGAAACCCAAAAAATATAATCATAATTGAAGACACCTCACAAAAAAAGGTCATTCAGAAATGGAATTCAGAGGTACTGTAGCTTAGAGCCCCGAGTGTTTCAGAGAACAGTGAGATGTCGCGATTGCGGAAAAAAGTGATTCCAAAATCATATAACGTAGTCGAATCCCTGTCCATGATCGATACCAGACTCCTCAGCACGAGCAGCAGTGTTATGCAGCAGTGTATCAGTGTGTAGTGTGTGCTGAGTCAGCCAGTGCGAGCGGTGGCGTAGATTTACAAAACAAGCGGCGGACAGCTGTGGCGGATTACGCGCGCGGTGGCGGGTGTTTGGCGAGCTGGTGCTGCTCTCACGCGGCTCCCGCGGCAAGCTCCGGCCTCTCGCCTCGCGCACGCACCAATCCGCCGATGTTTCCTTGTGGAATATATTTTTTACAATGAAAATCAGCCATTATTTTCTGCGAATCTCAACCGGATATTATTCATATTGCTATACTGGCTAAAGTTATCTTAGTTTACTCCTACTGACAACCTATAAAAATGAAATAAAGGAAATATACAGAAAAACCCGACAAAGTTTCGTATAATGTCTGGAGATTTTTCCAAATTACGGGTGAACATAAGTTTTACTATCACTCATAAATGAAAGAAAGCTTGTACAGTATTTATAAATTGTAAAAAATAATAAAATTACTGTGTAAAATTTAAATTTTGATATACGCGTACTTGGACATCATGTCTAAATAGCTGAATAAATGCAATAAGGTTGATTAGGCTATAGTTATACGAAGCGACTTGTTATCAGGGCGATTCAAGCTAATTTCTAAAGAGAAAAGCGATCAAGGTAATAAAATCAAGGTTAAATTAGTTATTTTGCTGACGTAAAACTATCTAACCATAGCCAAGTTTACTAAAATGATAAAAAAGATTTATTGATATTACAAAGCTTTATTCAACTGATTCACAAAGCTTACCTGGCGTCCAGGAAGATGAGCTTGAGGTCGAGGCTGGCGCGGAACATGAACATGTTGCAGTGCAGCTTGATCTCTGTGATGGCGCTGGGAGGCAGCGAGTGTCCCACGGCCACCAGCCCCACGTTCTGGAAGCACGCGTCGTACGGCGTCGCGGGGTCCGCCCCCAGCTGCTTCATCTTGAGGTAGCCGGAGCAGTGGATCACCTGCGGGACACACACACACACACATGAACATGTTGCAGCGGCAGCGAGTGTCCCACGGCCACCAGCCCCACGTTCTGGAAGCACGCGTCGTACGGCGTCGCGGGGTCCGCCCCCAGCTGCTTCATCTTGAGGTAGCCGCCGGAGCAGTGGATCACCTGCGAGACACACACACACACACACACACACACACACACACACACACACACACACACACACACACATGAACATGTTGCAGCGGCAGCGAGTGTCCCACGGCCACCAGCCCCACGTTCTGGAAGCACGCGTCGTATACGGCGTCGCGGGGTCCGCCCCCAGCTGCTTCATCTTGAGGTAGCCGGAGAAGTGGATTACCTGCGGGACACACACACACACATGAACATGTTGCAGCGGCAGCGAGTGTTCCACGGCCACCAGCCCCACGTTCTGAAAGCATGCGTCGTACGGCGTCGCGGGGTCCGCCCTCAGCTGCTTCATCTTGAGGTAGCCGGAGCAGTGGATCACCTGCGGGACACATACACACACATGAACATGTTGCAGCGGCAGTGAGTGTCCCACGGCCACCAGCCCCACGTTATGGAAGCACGCGTCGTACGGCGTCGCGGGGTCCGCCCCCAGCTGCTTCATCTTGAGGTAGCCGGAGCAGTGGATCACCTGGGGAACACACACACATGAACATGTTGCAGCGGCAGTGAGTGTCCCACGGTCACCAGCCCCACGTTATGGAAGCACGCGTCGTACGGCGTCGCGGGGTCCGCCCCCAGCTGCTTCATCTTGAGGTAGCCGGAGCAGTGGATCACCTGCGGGACACACACACACACACACTTGGTGTAGCTCAGAAAGTATAAAGAAAATATAAAGGCTTGTGAATCAACAGCATCATAAACCACATCTCTTCTTATGAAGAGACTCTATAGTTGCTCGCATAAAGTGGCAAAATCTCTTTCCTGTATAGGTAAAGATCTTATAAAATTCTTAGTGTGTACTTTTGATATAAATACCAGGATATTTTCTGGCATATTTTGGCAATCTGCATAGCTCTTGCAATACCGGGTATTCAGTGGTAGATGTATGATAGTAACAAAACTGTGGTTTCGACCGGCCCCGGCAAAAAGGTTAACAAATGCACCTGGCGTAGATACACTCACAAAATTACAAAAATCGGTATTTAATTGTTTGAGTGTCTAAAAAAACACTGAGACATATTTACCCATAACATAAATAATCCGCCCCCATTTTGTTCTGTTTCCTTGTATTTTTTTCTTTTGTGCTGCGGGACGAAAGGGTTGAATTTTGTACAAGGGGTATATTTAATTTATAGGCCTATTTAAATCAAGGGAAAAGTTTAATTGTTAGTAAAAACAATACTTAAAAATTAACTTCAAAAGGAAAGGAACTATCAAAACGGAATACGCACAAAGTCAAATTATGTTTCACTATGCTGTACGAGCAAAATTCAATAGCTTTGCATCGCAGACTTCCAAAACAATCGTCCATTCATGGTTTCAGTTTCCCGAACCCGTCACATTCCTGCGGCCTTGCTCATCCATTCTCCTTGACAGCCGTATTCCCCGTCCTGTGAATGAGACGTTACCTTCCACAAGCCGCTACCTCCGCCCCCGGGCAAAAACAAAGGCCCGGGTGTGTCGTCCAAACACCTAGGCGCATGGCTGGGAATAAAATGGCCGTTAATGGGGGGCAGGGCCGCGCGGGGAATATATTACCGGGCTCACACCTGTGATTTATCGTTCGATCACTCCCTTCACACAAATATTTCACACGGCCGATGTTATTGTTTTTGGTCACGTCGGGCCCGTGTCGCCCGCGCGTTCGCCGTGTCGTTCGTCACCCCTGTTTGCCCGGTGTCGCGTTGCCGCTTTTTCGTGGGGTTTGGAAAGAGGAGAATAAAAGACATCGGTCGGTAATTGATTGATGTTTGTAGTACAAAGCAAAGAGATACTGTATTCAAACAGTACAATGAAATAAATTTTGTGAATAAAAGATATGGATATGACCCAAGCATAAAACCCAATTAATGTTCAGGATGGATATGATTTTTCATATAGTCTTTAGACATACTGTTAGATGCAAATGTTGACAATGGTAGCACTAAGGATCCTTTCTCTATGATAGTAGTCTACTATGATTAAATTCATCAGTGTAGGCCTTTCATAATTCAAAATTCTGGTAGAAGGCTAAGGACTAAAGGTCGCTCTAAATAAACTTAGCGTTTATATCATCAATAAAGTCAGAAATAGTTAAATAAAAGTATGAAAAAATCATGAAATGTTTTTGGGTTTTTTATTGGTTCTTCTTATTTTATTCTTTTATATATAGAAAAAGTACAAAGTTTTATATTTTTTAAAATATTAACAAATAATAGTTCACAGAAAACATTGCAAACGATTTATCAGTTTTGAAAAATATCAACTTAACTGTAGGTAAACATACCGGGTAACGGCTTTGGGAAGACATTTGTATGGTCTGAGATGTGTACATTATCGACTTAGAATTCTTGAATAGCTAAAAAAATTCCCCTAGTTTCTCATTAAAAGTAAATTATTCCTACTGTACTAATGAACTGCTACATTAAATGCACAATGAATATAATTAATGCATTTTGCTAATTTGATCTTGGATTACAGTCCTGTATTTGATATTGCACGCAGCAAAGTTACCGTGTTGTACTGTGATATGATATGATAAACTTAAATGATAAACATAAATAACCTCAGAAAATATATTTAATAATTTGTTAAATAGATAACAAATTTAAATAACAAATGGTTTTGGTGAATCCAAAGTACTTCCAAATCTGTATTATTCATCCACATGGCTGAATAACTACCCGAGCCCATCCTTTTTCAATACTGTATAGCACATAAACAGTTTTTTGGAAATCTCTTGTTCTACGTTTCTATGAAGAATTAATTAAACTCTAATATGGCAACAACCCGTGCACTATTTATAGCTGGAGAACGAGTTGAATTAAAATCATGAAATAAAGTATTTTACACCTAAATCGCATATGGGCTTTCCAATAAAAATATTTTCATCAATCAGTATACAGGGTGTTCCAAAACTGGAGGTCACGGGTTCGAATCTCTAAATTTTCTTCAGTAAGCATGCGCAGATTTTTTTACATAACTTTAACCGTATAGTGAAAGGAGCATTTTGGTGAAAACCGAATTAATTATCGTTTGCCGTTTCAAAATGGCGACCTTTTTGTAAGAAAAATCAACATTTACGGAATACCCTGTAGTTTTTGTATTATTTGTCATAAATGACTCCTGATTCAACATTCTTATTTGAAATGAGCTAAGCTTTGCAATGATATGTCACAAGACCACATTTATTAAAAAATTAAAATTTCCAAAATTTAATAATTTTGAAAATTGTAACTTAAACAAAACTCCAAAATTCTAAAGTCGACATATAGGTATTGTATATCATCTTAAAGCTCTCGTTGAACTGAGCAACTTTGTAATTTACACTATTGCCGAATCTCTTGTGGTTTTGTAGTAATAACGTAAAAATGCATTTTTTCCATACAAACTGCATGTTAAATTAATGTTATGGCAACAATCAAGAAGGAGGACTTCCATACTATAAAGCCCTGAACAATTAACATGCAAATAATACGGAAAATGGCATTTTTACGTTATTACAAAACCACGAGAGATACAATAATAGTGTATATTACAAAGTTGCTCAGTTCAACGAGAGCTTTAAGATGATATACAATATGACATATGTTTACATTTAGAATTTTTGAGTTCTGTTTAAGTTAACATTTTCAAAACTATTAAATTTTGGAAATTTTAATTTTTTAATAAATGTGGTCTTGTGACATATCATTGCAAAGCTTAACTCATTTCAAATAAGAATATTGAATCAAGAGTCATTTATGACAAATAATACAAAAACTACAGGGTATTCCGTAAATGTTGATTTTTCTTAAAAAAAATGGCCGCCATTTTGAAATGGAAAAAGATAAATTCATTCTGTTTTCACCAAAATGCTCCTTTCACTAAAACGGTTAAACTTATGTAAAAAAATCTGCATGTTTACTGAAGAAAATTATTTTGAGATTCGAACCCGTGACCTCTAGTTTTGGAATTAATATATAGGTCTCCATGCTAGGAAAAATCTTAGGCTTATTTCGTTATAATATTTAATTAAATTCTAGAAGATTTAACACTAGTTTTATGAAGTTAAATTAAAAATTACAACATCAAAATAACGAAAGCAGCTGGCTCAAATCTCAAAGTACAGACAACATGATCCAGTTTAAACATGTGCTGGGTTTGGCATTGCAAGTTACTGATAATAATTACAAAATGCTGCTCTACTAAAAACAATTCGACATTTTTTTGTGATTATGAACGTTTATATAAATAAAAGTAAAGCAAAAGGATAAAAGAATTTAGTAATTTGTAGGACTGCTATTGATTTTAAAACAAAAGACCACAAAAAAGAATTAATACAACAATTATGAAAACGTTGTTAACCATAGAAGTATGATCAATGTAAGTTATAGCCTACAGAACCAAATAAGTATAGGGACATCCCATGTAAAAAATTTTAGTTTTCCCACGAAAACCAGAAGAAAATAAAGCTCTGATTACTTCTTCTAATTGCCACGGGAAGCACTCTTTATACCTTTTAAATGTCAAAATGAGCATAATTGTTAAAAAATCAAAACAAAAACTAAACTCTGCAAAATTATTCTATCCATCTTCTGCTTTCATCCAACCAATCGAATAATCCTTAAAAATTACGTCTTGGTGATGCTATCTGTGTTTCAAGGGCAGCATTCTCACTTCCCCATAAGGAAGTCTCTAATTTCTTTTCGGTTCTGTTTACATTGGTGGTATCAATGTATACAGAACCAAATAAGTAGGGACATCCCATGTTAAAAAAATTTTAGTTTTGCCCCCGAAAACCAGAGTAAAATAAAGCGCTGATGCTAGGATTACTTCTCCTTATTGTCATAGGAAGCGCCCATTCGACCTCTTCAATAAAGGAGCGTAGTATCTGTTTTTCAAAAAATGAAAACAATAACAAACGTCTGCAAAATTATTCTAGCCATCTGTTATTTCCATACGACCAATCAGCATGATCATTGAATAAAAATTAGGTCTTGGTGGTATGCTATCTGTGTTTCGGGGGGCGGCGTTCTCACTTCCCCATAAGGATGTCCCTACTTATTTGGTTCTGTATACATTGGTGGTATCCACGATTTATAGATTCAACATGTAGTTCAACAAATATATACCAGAGTGCAGCACCCATAGACAACAAGAACAATTCAATTAACAATCTGAACGAAGAGTGAGCGAAGCGAACGAGCTCTTAATAGAATCGAGCGATTTTAGCGCATTTACTGTCATTGATATTGCTACAAAGAATTGGAATACCACAAAATTGGTATACTACAAAAATATTTTGCCGAGAAAATGCTCGGCAACCACATGCTTGCCGATGTTATCATGCGATCATGTTAGGCTATGATTTTTATTTATGTACAAAGTAAGCCTAATTTGCTTTGTTTCAGAATCCCCCATAGTTTACTTCAAACCATTATTTGCTAGCGAATCTCCCAGGATTTTCCCTAACCCCTCTCTTTGACTCGGCTCGTCCGACTCTCAAAACTCAAAAGACAATCGTGCCGTAAACCGGAACAACTCACCGATGAGGGGACAAAGGGAATCACAAAATAATGATGTCGACGGGAACAATGAGGGAGATGCTGCAAAACAAAACTCGCGTGGCTGACAATAGGGGGCGTGGGAGCGGGCTCGCGCCTGCCTCCGCACTTGATCACGGCGCGCCTGCCCAAGATATCGCGTAATTGAGCCTGCCCTCGGCGGAACATCCCTTCCGGATCGGCACGTATCTTCCGCACGTACCGTTCGACCTGCAATCTCTGGAGTGGTTCTGTTGGGATGTGGGTGTTCTTGATTTGGCAAGGGATTCAATTCTTGATTACCAGCCCGTTATAAGGGAGACTCTCTCTTGGATTTTTTAATCAAAACTTATATCTGAAAAACTGCGTTTTTCAAACAACTTTCAAATTTTAAAGATATTCTTGCAAGTTTTTAAAGAAATGCTATTGTTATGTTTAATTTTTGTATAAATACATAAAAATTATTACGGTATAACAATAAAAATGTGTAATGTTCATGAAACCATGTACTAAATAAAAGCTTCGTGAAACTTCCTGTCACATGGAGAAAAAAGACACTGTATTTTCTAGCGAAACTGGGTCGGTAAAGGGGTTTCTCGCTTATTTAGCCGAAATAATAGTATAATACCAAAACAAATTTTATTAATCAGCGGAACCATTTCTTTAAAAAAAGGAAGTGATTTTCGCTAGAATCAAGCGTTTACAATAGCGAAACGGTGACAGTAAATTTGTGCAACGGATTCTTAAATCAGAAAAAATGTGTTTCTTTCGGATGGAGAAATAAAGCCTTCAAAAGTAAGTGTTCAAATTACATCAATTTAGTGAACCCGATTATAATTTAAGAGATTCAAATCAATACTTCATCGAATATAGACTCTTTAATATAACGTAATCATACACCAGGAACCGCGAGACAGGTAACGGTAATTTATCGAGATAGGAACCAACAAAATAAAGACCCTGAAAGGTATTTATCGGTAACGTTCGACTAAAACCTACCGTCTATAGTCCGTCCACTCAGCCATGGCACCTGACGGATTAAAGAAGGGTGACTCTCGGACGCGCACTCACAAGCGCCCGGGTCCGACACCCCAATGCCCACGCGCAGGTATGGCAGTACTGCAGCCAATACATAACTGCTAACTTTTTTATGTATGACTTCCAATCAAACAAATTTTCATTTTTGTCTTTAGCAGAAAATTCTGAGAAAAATGAGTATAAACACTACATTGTTTTTGTAACTGAAAGGATATGTTTTAAGGCTCCGGTCTACCCGAGCCCGAATGCCGCCTCGCGTCCGCGGCCGTAGCGCTAGGTGAGTTTTATGGATGCAGAGGTTTACGGGAGTCGTGTTTTAAAAATGACTAATTAAGATAGAGATTGGCTTTTAGTTTTTTAAGAGCTCGAAATAAAATTTCTTCTGTGTTTCTTCTGTGTCTTCTGTGTTTTAAGAATTTCGAAATAAAATTTCTAAATTCAGTTATAACTGTCTAAAATCATCTGTTTTTCTCTAGTGGCAAGTTTTATAGATGCAGAGGTTTACGGGGATCGTGTTTTAAAACTGACCAATTAAGATAGAGATTGGCTCTTAACTTTTTCTAAAAGTAGAAAAATTATCTCGTCCGCTATCTTTTTAGAATTTTAAAATAAAATTTCTAATCTTAGCTATAACTTACTAAAATCATCTGTTTTTCTTGGTATTTTCGTCAAAACTAATGGAAAACTTCAGTTACAAATTGAGAAAACAGATGATTTTAGACAGTTATAGCTGGAATTATATTTTTTTTCTTATTCTAAAAAGATAGCAGACTAGATCCTTTTTCTACTTTTATAAAAAGTTAACAGCGAATCTCTATCTTAAGTGCTTAGTTTTAAAACATGAACCCCGTAAACATCTGCATTCATAAAACTCAAAAACAGATGATTTTAGACAGTTATAACTGAAATTGGAAATTTTATTTAAAAATTCTAAAAAGATAGCCGACGAGATCCTTTTTTCTACTTTTAGAAAAAGTTAAGAGTCAATATCTATTTTAATTGGTTAGTTTTAAAACACGATCCCCGTAAACCTCTGCAGCCATCAAACTCGCCTAGCGCTACGGCCGCGCGAGGCGGCATTCAGCATTGTTGTTCGGGCTCAGGTAGACCGGAGCTTTAAGGTAATTTTTTTTTTGAGTTGGTAATGATGATTTCAGTTCAGCATTTATACGTATGAAGGTTCGTTTCGAAACATTGCAGGCTGCTGACACTCTTTTGAGTACTTTTCTTATGTCTAATAAGGGCCCCATACTTTCATTTTCTCAATAAAAATAATGTAAAAATAATAAAAACAGATTTTAAGCAGTAGCGCTCATGACTGAATAATGGTTCTGACGAATAGTTTAATGTATAAAGAGAATAGTTCGAGGTCATTTCAGCAGATTATGCGTTCTTGTTACTCGTGATTACAAATTGTAAACATTTAGGCCTACTGGAAAGCAATAATGGGATTTTATTTACGTTGGAATTACTGTAAACCTAATTAAATTAACGCATACTTCCGAAATACACTTCATTTAATTATTATTTACTCTACTAGGTCTAAATATTTTATTCAGTCTTCAACTACAATACACTACTTAACCTGTGATCAATACTGTATGATAGGCCTATTCGGTTTTGACTCAAAAACAAAGTTAAGCCGTTTTCATGTAAATATTATCATAATTACGTCGTGTTTAGTATCATTCTCTTTGAAATTAAATGAAGATTCCAAATATAACACTATCATATTATTATAAACACATATTACGGAATTAACAGTTCTGTACTGGACCCCCCAGTGTGTGACTCATCTACCTGCCGGGCGGGTCGGTTGCATTTGTGTGCGTGTGTGTGTAAGGGTTCTATAATCCGTCAGGTGCCATGGCTGGGTGGACGGACTATGGTTAGGCAGTTAAGCGAAACGAATGCTTGAATCTCGGCCCCATAAGTGCGCATGCGCACGTGCTGTGTCTCTCGCCCTTTGGCAGCCGTTGAGCCGTAACCGACGACGGCGACAACATGGGTGCAGACACGGAGGATTTGCTGAAAGCCTGGGGTTTGGAGGAATTCATCCCAAATTTCAGAGGTGAGCATAACATGGTTTTTTTTAACATAGTTTATTATTTAGTTGGTTGAATTGCAAGTTGTGATTGCAATATTTGCCAAACCAAAGTTAGGTTGTGATGCAAACTTCCCAAACCAACCTAGAAATTTAAGTTATGGTGCCTATTTGTATATTTTCTGGTAACTTGTTGGCTGACAGCACTAGCTGCTTATTTTGAATGAGATGAAAATGAAAGTCTAACAAGATTAACATTCTAAGTGGGCATGCGGCGAAGGGATTATTTGGCGGCTTCCCCCATATGTGTCTGATTAGCCTATCAATATTGTACTGTAATTAGTTTGGATTATTGAGGTACTGATGTTAATTTATTTAATATGCACAGAAATGTAAAATTTTATTTTGTGTTCATTTGTCATATCTGTGGGCCTATGTTCAAAAAATGTATTATACATATGAATATTTTTGTTACAGATCTGAAAGAAGAATTATCAACATATATAGCATTGTCAATCCTCTTCCCACTTAATGCGACCTAATACTTTCTCAAAGAAGAAAAATCATGACAGCAGTGTAAGCAAGTTTTGGCGGCCCTCAAGAACTGAAGTATAGGATGGCTTCATAACTACCTCAGCGACTAGCATTTCGCTAAACTAGACGACACGTTCTGTTAAAGTAGCCACTACCGCTCACTATCTCAGCTGCCAGCATTTCACTAAACTAGACTAAGCGATCAACTGCAGTAGCTACCACCGCTTGCTGCCTCAACTGCTGGCGAATCGCTAAATTAGACGAAATGTTTGGCTAAGGTTGCCATTACCGCTCCATTGCTCTGCCGGCTGATGTTCCCCTAGTCTAGCGACAATGTAGATGCAGATCTTCGAATTTAATACTGCTATTATGGCAAAAACGTTTCGGTAGTCTACCGAAATGGTTTTAGCGAAATTTGTTTGGCTAAAGTTACCAGACAAATCGCCGTCCCAAATTTAGGGGTTCCGTTTCGTTAAATGAAGGTAAATTTTCGCCAAAACGTCTAAAAATTTCTCTCAGTGCACACTTTGAAACAAGCAAAAAAG
Organism: Neoaliturus tenellus; assembly: GCA_030545055.2. Taxonomy (NCBI): domain Eukaryota; kingdom Metazoa; phylum Arthropoda; class Insecta; order Hemiptera; family Cicadellidae; genus Neoaliturus; species Neoaliturus tenellus. The sequence goes on from CM061532.1 coordinate 221,225,922, forward strand.
CGGAATAAAAATATTGATGTTGAGCATAATCTTAAAGGCATTTCCATCGTTTTGCTTGTTGTTCAGAAAGAGGGAGGGATTTCCAAAAGGCTGTTCCGTTCAGGACAAATTAAATTCAACGAAAGATCGTTCTTGTCCAATTTAAACTTTAATCCCAACAATTAACCCTGCAAACTGAGTTTCATGATATCATGTTTTCGGAGCTGGATATAGGTCTACTGATTTCTAGCTTTCATGTGTTTTAAATTGACATAATTGTTTTACCAAATCTGAACATACCTAACTACTTTATGCATTTTAAATGTAATAGAATCGAGGAGATGAGTGTCGACAATAGGCAATAGGACCAAAGTTCTTGCCAGAAACTTGCCAAAGTTAATGATATAGAAAGATCTTTCGCTAAAAATGTCTTAGAATAGGGCCAAAACCGTTTGGCCACGAAATCAAAAATAAAAATCACAAACTCTACATTCCAACATTTAAAAAAATGTTATAGTCAAAATGTGAACTAATTAACTTTTGGAATTCGCCTCAGTACATACTAAAGCAAGCGTGTTTGCCAAATTTCAAGTTTCTAGCTCAACCATAAAAGGACAATAATTTGTATACAATGAAGGCCTACGTCAGTTAGCGAATGATTTACACATGCGACTTTTTGACAATTACTAACATTTATAAGTTAACATGCAATAATCAATTATTCAATGTTACCTTGTAACCGGCTGTTGTAAGGCCAGCGTTTCTTTTGGCTAAAACACACTTCATCCTGAGGAAGAACGCTCTCTCAATTTCAAATTCTGAAAAGAAAACATAAAAAATGTATATTGCAAGTTTTTAAATAACAACAGGAATTATTTATTTAAAGGTATATGTTTGTGCATTGTCTGAATCTATAATTGTCTATTCGAAGAATAGACCTAGAGTGACTCATAGTGCTAATTCTTTGTCCGACGATTACGCTCGATAGAAGTAACAGATTGGCCTCAAATTTCAGTTGAAGATTTTTTGTGCAACTGTTAAGAACCCTTTCGTTGTTGAAAGTATTTGGTTGGATATTAATAAAATAATCTTAAAATGTGACTTTTTAATTTTTCCCATAAGAAATGCATTGGAGACATTTTTAGTGGTCGGTGCTGTGTTTACTTTTTAGCAACGTCTTTGCGAGTCTTAACAATCAAGACTGAGACCTTCTGATTGGTCTATTGACCGACTATATTCCAGGCCAGTCCAAATTATTGGATTCGGAACGGAGCGAATGAGCGGAGTGAAGTAGTCGCATGCATAAGCATAAACATAAACAAAGTTGAGGTTATGTGAAATGTCATATTGTCGGATCCAATTAAGTTTAAATTTAATTTGAGTAACGAAAATCAACTACATTGTATACACAACTAATTAATGTCTTTTCTTAAAAAAGTGTTTTATGAAGTAAATTGAACAGTAAGTTCTAGATTGTTTTATTTCTTGACGTTGACAACTTTTGGTAGGCAAAGCCTTTTTAGGGCCAGGCAGGGGTCACTTGTTTTATTTCTTTGTGCAGGTTGTGTATCAATGTGTATTCATTACATTTTGGATTTTAGTGGGTACCGTACACCTTGAAAAGCAGTATAAATCATGAATTACAGAAGAATACCACAAAGGCTATGTTTGTATCATTCCTGTTACTTTCATAGTGTAGGCTAATTAATTCACTTTTTGAAGTAGGCCTAACTCAGAAGCGCTAATTGGCAAATTGTGAATCTACCAATATGTTAACCAAACCAATTAACTGTAACAATTATATTCATATAGACCCTACTAAAATTAATTTAATTGAAAATATTTTGCTTTTCAAATAAACCAAAAGAAGTCCCGGTTGGGTAAGTAACTTAATACGGAAGACAACTTGTTGTGGGTGTTATGTGAAGGACTTGAGGCTTAAGTTACTAGGCTAATGTTTGGTGTAAAAAGCAGAGCTTACTTGACATGTACAGTAGTTGAATATAACTTAATGAGGATCTCTGCCAGTTACCATAGGTTATTTCTAAGAGTAGGCCTAATTGAGAATGTTAACATATGTTTTTAGTGGATAATTAGAGTCAGGCCTAGATAGATCGGTAAAAGTTTGATATCCTACTCCATAGTTTTTATCAATGGTTGAAATTTAAAAATTGCAAAAATATTGCTATTTTATCGATTATGCAATCACATGATACAGTTACGATTTTATTAGGTACCCTGATTCAGTGTTACAGTTCTAAAAATGTCCTGCGACAATAAAACAAATATACTGCACACAAGTAACCGAAAATAAACAAAACAAGTACAAATTATGGCGAAGCTTCATTATCCGAGTCCACCGTTTTTATCGATGTGGAAATTTTTATAGGCCTATTGCGATTAAAATTGTGCGTTGAAAACAAATCAACAAAACAATAATATTGAATTAAGAAATGTATCATAATAATAATATAACCTAACAGTCTAACCATAAACCTCCGTCACTTTTATTGACAGCGATGTTTATAACAACAAAATCAATGGTGATTGGAAACATTTCAAACGCATAGGCTTTATTATCTCGATTACATTAGCCAAAAAAATACCTTTCTGATTCGTATTTGGCAGCATTTGTGTGACGCCTCTTTAGGTCTAACGAAGTCTCCTTCTTTTCACAATTAAGATACACCTACACAATAAACTTGGTTAGTTTATTTTTTGTTGTTCTTTGATAATGTTACAAGTTACATTAATTACAATATTTACTTGTTTTTTTTCAATTACTTGTTTTCAATAACTTAGGCCTAAATTTGTTTTATTGTCAAATGGTATGTTTAATTATATTATAACAAAACTATCAGGTGATAAAATTCTAAACGTATCGTGTAATTGTATCGTATAAAATAGCAATATTATCGCAATATTGAAATTTCCACATCGATAATAGGCGTAATGGTGGAGTCGGATAACGAAGTTTCGCCCAAATTTTAAGTAATATAGCCTAATTACATTAAAGGAAAACACAAAACAAACTACCTATAAGTTTTTATTTGTAGGTCTTAGTTGTCAAGAGATGCAGACTTCATAATATAGCGTCGTCACACAAATATGCTGCTAAATACGAATCAGCAAGGTATTTTTTACCAAATTGTATTAAGGGAATATGGCTTTTAAATGTTTCCAAAAACAATTGATTTTGTTGTTATGAATATTGCTTTCCATTAAAGTGAAGGAGGCTTATGGTTAGATTGTTAGGTTTGATTGTTCGTAGGCCTATATCTTACCTCAATATCGTTGTTGTGGGTACAGTTTCATACAGCGCCTACACTACTATTGAATGAAAATATATATCGATATTTCAATTGAATAGGACTGAAAATTACTGTGTAAAATAAAAAATTTAACTTAGCATGACAAAATTTACTCTAACAAAAACTAACATTAACCTCAACTAAAATCTATTAACATGAGGAACCATCCTAAGCCCAGGAAAGTCCACATTTAAGTAAGATACATAGGTAGGCCTAATTGTTCTTTTGTTCTATGTTTGTTATTATGTCATTATGATTAGTTGTGTTTTGGTTTTGTTGATATTGATTATGTTAGGTTAAATGGTTTTGTTTTTTATTAAAGCCTAAATGTGGGAATAAAAATCTAAACAAAATAGGGGTACGGTAATTACTAATTGTTATCGTATAAAGTTATTATTTAGGCTAGGTATTGATTGATTTGGTAAGTTTGTTGATATGATAGATATATCCATCAGATCTATAGATATTTCCATTCAATAGTAGTGTGGCTTAATGAAACTTGTTGATTCTATTGATTTCATCGCACAATTTTAATTGCAAAATCAAAATATCATCCATTGATAAAAACGATGATAAAAACAGCCCGATCAGGACCAAATTTGGTAGAGATGTGTAATTCTACCATTATTAAGATGAGTTCATCGCAGTTATTGACCTACCGGAAAGGGTAGTTTTTTACCTCAAAAAAAGGTTTTTTCGTTTTTCATATGTAATTTTGCAAAATTTTAAATTTTTATTTCTACCACAGGAATTAGCTTGAAAAAAACACACGATATAGTACATTAAAACTTTTCTATATATCCATTGGTTACCGGGATATTAAAAAGTCTTAGTTTAGCTTGGTAGGACCTACATGGTATTTACCTTCATTTGGTTGAGATCCATCTATTTATGTTTAAAAACCTTGGTTTTTAGCGAATTTTCCTGTAGGGAATACGCTATTACGGTAGAAGTCACGGTAAGACCTACGCCTGGGACCATGTTACTTTTTTGCTTTGAGGTTCCCAGAAGCCATAAACTCCGTTCGTTTAAATTCTAATATTTGTTTATACAGGGTATTTTTTAACTGTGCCACTATTGGGATTTTGTAAAATATACATCTTACAGTAAACTTTAAAAGGGGAACACTCCCTTGTTTTTAAAGAAGTTTAAAATTAAGTAAATAAATATTTTGTAAATGGCTGCCATTTTTCAATATGGCAGTCAAATAAAAATTTTTTAAATATGAACCCCCAATTATAATGTCATTTTTGGATTTACCACGCAATTTGAAGATTTTTTTCATTCATTGACATCTTTCTCTAAACTTAATGGTTAGGGAGCTACAGGCAGTTGAAGTTAATTTTTAGTCCCATAAGAATATAACATGGGGCTAACTTTAATTGATTATTTCTCCTAAACCATTTAGTAAAATAAAATAATCTTATGAATAAAAATGTCTTAAAAATATTGTTTTAAGATCATATTTTTCATAATAACATCAATTTAAAAAAAAATTTATTATTTGTCCGCCATATTGGGAATAAGTTTGTTTATGCTTAACTGACCATTTTTGTGAGTGGAATGAATATGTATATCTATACAAGCTGTTTCCCATTACGGCTTTGACCCGTGATTGAATTCATTTGATTGGTAATTAAGCTCGTTCGCTACGTTCACTCGGGCCATCAGGTTTATCTCATCCGCTACTCTTACTCGCTGTTACTCTCACCTTATATATAAGAAATCGCTGGAATACCTAAAATTACAATTTTTCATTGAATTTGTTTCTTAACAACCAATAAAAAAGACAAAATATAGATTTTCAGATTTTTTCAAACTATTGTATGCCCTCTGGGTCAGAGCCCTTTGGACAGATTTGCACCTTAACTACACACAAACCATCCTTGAATAATGCTGATTAATGCCTGAAAGTTTCATTGCAATCTGTCGAGCGGTTTTGGAGTCCATAGGCAACATACATACATACATATTCCCTCTTTTATGATTATAAGTTAAATGTGTCCGTGAACATGATAACTTTGGAACGAAACCTCAGATTTTGATCAAATTTGATACTGGGGTTTAAGGCAGCATTTACTTTATCGAGTTCACAAACCAGAATGATCGGGCGGTGTTAAGAGTCTGCACTACCTTCGCCATCTCGGCAGTTTGTCCCATAAGAGCAATGTTAAATTTGAAACATTACTGTGAGTTTGTTTTTCCGGAAAATTTCAAACTTAATGTCATTTTAAATGTTACCATAGTATCTAGTGCTTGATAGAAATTTAATTTTAAAAAAATTATCCACTCGAATAACGAATAAAATATAAACATATTTTACACCATTTTTAAACCACTTTTAAACAATTTTTAGTAGGTTTATTGAAAATCTATCCACGTCATGCATTTCGCTATTCCCTTATGGTGAACATTTTCAAGTTTCATGCAAATCCGATGTAAATTATTGAAATATGGTGTTTCAAAGACAACAGTAATTTTTTGAATTTAACATTGTTCTTATGGGACTAAAAATCCAAGATGACGCAGGTAGTGCAGACTCTTAACAGGGTTTTAAGGGTTTTCTAAATCGTAAAAAATAGGTTTTTGGCTTTTTTGGCCTTAATTTATCAAATTCCACAAATTTAACCTGTACCATTTAAAACAGCTAAAAAACAAACAATTTAGTATTTTGAATTTTTGATCTGGTTAAAAGCTCAAATGGTTATGCAGAAAATCCAAAAATAAGTTTCCCATGTTATTCTTAGGGAAATAAACAAAACTCTCTATCTTTCTTATTTATTGGCATAGCTTGATAAAATTTGGTATGTAAATTCACTAGGAAAGGTACAACTTATACATGCTTCCAAAACCAACATACTCACCCCCATGGTATTTGTGGGTAAAATAAAAATATCAAAATCTGTAGGAAATTCTCTCAGTACGCAGGTCTGCTGCGACGGAAGTATTTGTTATCATGGCAGCAAACCTGCATGCTCTTTTTCCATGTCAATCATATGGAGAATAGGCAAACTCCTTTATTTATAAACTTATACAGTAGAAGCCCTCTAGCCCGGCCTCGGATGGTTCGGCTGCCGGATAATCCGGCCGCGGTATTCCGGAAATGAAATATTCAGCCCCGGACGATCCCACAGAAAAAATATACAAGAGTAAACTTTTCCCATGATATGTCACTAAAATATATCAGTTCAATTGGCATTTTCTGGACTATTTGGCTACGACTATCTTCTAAAACTTTTTGTTAGTGTTCTATCTGTGATTTTTATCTTTTTGTTGGGTGTTACGCGGTCCTATCGTTGAGGTTAGGTAACTGCACAAATTCTGTCGCTTTTACGGTCCCATTGTTAGGGCCTTTGTTGACAGAAGACCAGTATTATTGTCTGTTAAGCGCAGGTTCATCGCTAGCGACCCCTTGTCCGTTTCTTATCGTCATTTCGGCGGTACAACTTCTGAGAAGGAGCAAATCATGATGGTTAAAAAGTTGATACATTACATTGATTGGGCAAGTGTGCTATCCTTCATTGTTAAATACATCCTAATAGTTCATTGTTGGAATACACATATGACACAGGTCTCTATTTAACACGTTTAATAAACCACCAGTTAATCTGGCCATTTTGAAATCCGGCCGGTGGTCCTGTCCCGAGGTGGCCGGATTTGAGGGCTTCTACTGTATTGATGAAACTTGGTATATGGCTTCATATGGTCAACATTTTTTATTTTCAACAACATCCCATGGCAGTAAACTTACATATACTCATTCGTATGGTGTTTATGGTTAAAATACAAAATATAAAATTCCTTTCCAAATTCACTGAGTTTAGCAGGTCTGCTGCGATGAGGGTATTTACTTTTAGCAAATTTCCCAATAGGAACTGTAGCTCTTTTGAAGATCTTCAAAAAACATCTCACAGATTGTTCAGTTGGACCAACCACATAGTCACTGGACCTTAACTTAAAAAATAGTAAAAACTAAATATTTTTTTATGCAATTAAATTTGGTTTTGAGGTTTAACATAAGGCAGAGTCATATGACCAAAACTGTAAGTTTGTATAAATATTTTCCAAAAATATTATTTAGATTTTTTATAAGATCTGTTGTTTTGACACTAAACGCTCAAAATCAGGAAAATGCATAATTAAAAATGCTTTAAATATCACAAAAATATATATCGAGAGTTAGAGGTGAGAAATATAGCAATTAGTCTGCAGTAACAGTGTTTGTAACCTGCAGTACTCTATTGTCGAATAAAGACAAGCAAGGTCCCAGCACTTAAGTACGTGCTGGGTGTGCTTAACTCCGCTCAACTCTGTTCGCTATGGTTCGCATCGCCATTGTTGGTTTGTACTTGCCTGTGCTATATCTGGAGTCGGTTCTTTGTACGAACCCAAGCATCGTGAAAGAATCGACCCAGTACACTCTCTCTTAAGTTTGCTTTTGTTCTGGTATCGAGTTGGGGTTTGTCTCGGTGTTTATTCTGTGTATATCGATCTCTTTGGTGTTACTGTAATTTATAACTGCTTGTTATTAATGAAGTGGTCAAATGAAATCTTGTTGAGTTCCTTGAGTATTATCATACATAGTTGAGTCCACACATTAACAGCTGTTTGAAGATAAATTCAAAGTGGTAGGTACGTGATGTTATAAAAGTAAAACACTTAATCGTCCTTTAATTTTAATTAAATTCTTGCAGTATACTATCCTTTAAGCAAGGCAAGCAAGGTCAAGCAGATAGTGTTCTAAGTGAGCTTGACTCTGGTTGACTTAGTTCACCATGGTTCGCTTCTCCAGTGTCGTGCTCGCCTGCTTGTTCCATCTGCGGTCGGTTTTTGCACAAATCAAAGGACGCGAGCAGACCCAAGCATTCAGCACGAATCCACCCAGTGACCCAGTACATACTGCCATGAGGTTCTTCTATTCTGGTCCAAAGTTGGACTATGTTGGTTTGTATTAATTTCTTTGGTGTTATTTTATAACTGCTTGTTATAAAGGGAGTGGTGAAATGAAACCTAGAGTTTCTTGAGTAGGCCTATTATCATCCGGAGTCTGTGTTGTGGGGCCCGACACATGAGCACATCTAAGATATACGCAATCTGGCAGATGTGAGGGGTTGTATGAGGGGTACACGTAATCATGCTGTTACTGAAATTAAATTGAAAAAGGATTTGGTAATGCCTAACTTCACTGCTTTACTGCTTGCCTAAGTGTTTTCGAGATCAGCTCATACAGTGACAGCGATAGTGTATTTCATGAGTTCGCTGAGCGAGTTAAACCCAACTTTTGCTCCAGCATTTGCCCAAACAATTTGGCGATAGTGTACTTAAGGCATCACAAAACCATCAATTTTAACAAGTAACCATTAAACTATTTGAAGGAACTTGAAAATTAAAAAAATAATTATTTTGAATTTTTAAAACTTGTCATAATTGGTTACAGAGAAACCCCTAAATACATTTACCATGTTATTCTTATGGAAACTCAACTCAAAACTGTAACTCACTTTCTTATTGGTAACATAACCTCTCAAAATTTAGTACCGGATGTACTATCCGGTGGTTAAACTAGGAAGGGTTATACCACATATAACCGATAGATATCTTTAGGTTATCTGGGGTAACCTATATTTGCTTACAACACCCATATGTTGGCAAATTTACCTACCTACCTGCACGCTGTAATGGGAAAAATAAAATAAATACCAAAACTTTATCAAATTCAGTATGTACCTCTAATGGGAAGGGGTTCCTTTACTATCTGTGGCCCATCATGGCTTCGGGATTTTATTTTATGGATAACAAAATATCTTTAAAGGGTAACAAAGTCTTCTTCTTAAGAATTCTATTGAAACATTGACGTTGTGTTAGCGAAGCCCTGAAGGGATTTTGCAGAACCTTAGCTAGCACCTATTATTAAAGAGCACTGTCCACTTTAAATTTCAACTTGCTAGGATCTATGGCAATTTTGAGGTACCGTGGGGCGGAGCTGTTAACAAAATTTGCAAAACCGTTTCATAATGAGCACCAATGAGAAAAATGAAAGTCCTTTACAAATGGTAACCCTGCAGTGCTGTAGGCCCTACAATCTTTGAGATCCATTGTTTCCTTGATTCACATTTAAAAATTGGCCACAAGGATAACATCATATTTTTTAAGCCTTTTGGGGTAGAATCATAAAGAACTTAAAAAAATATATTTTAAAAATCTTTTCTTAGTGAACACCTATCATCAAAGAGTGACTATTACAAAAGAACACTATTTGGCCCATGCCAAATTTCAACTGCGTAAACTCTATAGTAGTTTTGACAGAAATTTTGAAGGCCTGTGGGGCGGAGTGGTGGAGCCCTGAAGGAATTTTGCAAAAGTGTTTCTTAGTGAGGACCTATGAACAAAAGAGAGTGTCATTTCAAATTTCAACCCCATAGGCCTCAAAGTAATTTTGAAGTCCTTTGGGGTGGAGCCCTTAAAAAGCTTTTCAAAAGCGTTTCTTAGTGAGCACCTTTGGGCAAAGTGGATCTCACATTACAAATGTCAACCCCTTACATCATCAAGTTTTTCAGATCAATTGTTTCCTAGATTTATATTATTATATATATATTGTATACAATATATTAAAAATTGGCCTTATGAATAACGTTAGATCAAAATCAAAATTCTGTGCTGGGGAGCCCTGATGGAATGTTGCAAAACCGTTTCTTAGTGAGCACCTTTGAGTAAAGAAGTTCATGCCAAATTTCATCCCTCTATACCCTTTGGTTATTGAGATTCTCTGACTCATGAGTGGGTGATATTTGACAAATATATAGTATATTTATGTACAACACGCCCATGGTAGCAAACCTACATCCTTTTGCCTATGGTGTCTATTGGGAAAAAAAATTAACTTTGATCGAAAATTACTGAGTTTGCTGATCTGTTGCTACATTTGTAATATCGTCACCGCATCAACCGTATGTACAATAATTGTGCAAGTGGGCGTAAATATTCATAAATTATAATACTGTATAAAAGATAGGGTTTTGTGACTAAAGATGGGTTATGAATGACCTCAAACTAGTCACAAGTAGTGAAAATTTACATCTGTAGGATAAACAAAACAATTTTGGTGGGCTTAAGTGTGTGAATATTCTTGAATGTTCTCTGGGGTGATAGGCCTAATTAAAAAAAAAAATTGTTTTGTGTACATGAGGCAAGCAAACTTATTTGTACTATCCTAAATAATTAAAATACTGTAAAAATGTTTAAGACTAATCGTAGTAAATGCATATAAAACAATGTGTATGACACAAATCCATTAAATTAAAAGTAACTACGAACTAAGTGCCTAACTAGGTATACAATGCAGTTATCTGCTTGCAATATTGAGCGGAGCGACTATTTTTTAAATCAATAATATCAAATGTTTTATAGGTAATTCAAGTGAGCTCGTTCGCTACGCTCACTCGCTGTCAGGGTTTAGCTCGTTCGCTGCGCTCACTCTCCATTTGGGTCACTTCGTTCGCTACGCTCACTCGCCGTCAATTTAGTTCGTTCGCTGCGCTCACTCACCTTTTGGGTCGGCTCATTCGCTGCACACACTCTTTGCCAGATTTAGGTTGTTCGTTGCGCTTGCTCGCCACAAGTCTGCAATACTCTAATAGTTTTTGATTACGCAGGTTTGGTGGGGCGTGGTATTATATGTTTACAAGATATTAAATGGTGCGTCGTCCAAAATATTGAGTGGAAGGTATAAACAAACCACTACAATAAACAAAACAACAATTTCACAAAACTACTGTATTCTTAAACAGCTGATAGTAACAGTCTGCAGTTAAATTTGATCCTTATAACAACTAACTGTATAATCAACACACAGTAAACAAACCAAATAAAATATATTTCCTATTAAAATAACATGGTAACTTTAAAGGGCCGTAGGGCAGAACCCTAATGTCCGATTTGGACCATTTCAGATTTATACCTTCCCATAGATGGTTACTACGAGCAAAATTTTGTGAGGATCACTTCAGTCGTTCAGGAGGAGTACGTGTAAATAAAAAGCCAGAGTGTGGTATAGGAGCTTCGCTTGCTCCGCTCAATTATAAGAAAAGTGAGTTTTTTATTTAGATATATATTTTTTATTGTTGTTGTTATTGATTTTAGTTGTTTTTGAAACTATTACAAAGTGGGATTAAACTTTTTGAATGTGACAATCCCTAATGCAAAATTTTAAATTTCTTCTTCGAATAGACGCTTACGGGAGGTACGAGCGTATCCATAATATATACAGCCCCATGTGTAACTCACTCACTCACTTATATGGGATACGAAGTTCTGACGTAACTATTTAAGCTAGAGACTTGAAATTTGGCATACGTCTAGCCTGAATGGTCAATGCTAAGGATAAAATCTTAAACTTGCAAATTTGTTGTTTTAACCTACTAAAAAAAATTCAAAATGGCGGACTTCCGAAATTTTAATTTTAGTTTTTTGGCTCTAGCGGCCAAACGCTTCGTCCTATCTAAAATCTGAGAACAATACTACGATAGGGAATTTAATTATCTACAACTTTGGTCCTGTGACTTTTTATCACATCTCGCACCGTTAAGCCTCCAGAGCGTTTTTAATGAAACCCCGTTTTCGGTTTTCGGGCTCTAGTGACTAAACGGTTTGTTCTACAAAAACTTTTACATAACAATTTTGATAGATCTGTTAAATATCTAAAATTTTTATCTTTACATATTTCACCGTATCTCCTCTCGTTTACTCACAAAATACATTTTTCACTTTTTCCGGATTTTTGAACATAAGTAGTGGGATTTTGCCGGTTCTGGAACAATAGAGAAATCGTAATTTTTGGTCCGGATGAGCTAGAAACTTGAAATTTGGTACACACGTAGTTTGTATGGTTAATACAAAGGGGAAATCGCAAAACATTGAGTTTTCAAATTTTAACCCCCTAAAATTTTGTATGGTAAAATCTACACCATGTAAGGCATTTTCTAAATACGCTGTAACTTTTGAACGAGAGGTTCTATCTCGAATCTGAGGTATAATTCATGGTCAGGAATTAGACACTCTACAAGTTTAGTCCTGTGAAATTTTGCCGTATCTCACTCCCTTCACCCTTAAAAAGGGGCTTACTTTCAACATTTCCAATTTTTTCACCAAAATCTCGCTATTTTAATATTTTTTATTTACTAATATTGCACACGGATGCTTGAACTTTAGTACATATTATGACCTCAAATAGATCTTACCATAGCGGCAGCCATTGACCAATTTCAATTATAATTAAGTCTAAAATTCTTTTTAAAACACAAAATTCTTAACATTTTTTCGTGTAAAGTGTTGTAAATTAATTTATTCTGCCATATATACTTCAATATTGATATTTGTTTTGTTAGTATTATATTCTATTTTTGCCGCTCTACAAGTTCGGTCCTATGCAATTTTGCCGTATCTCACCTTCTTCACTCGTAAAGAGGGGCGTACTTTCACAATATCGTAATTCTTTCACCAAAATTGCTCTATTTCAATATTTATCGTTTACTTTTATGACACATGCATGCCTCAAATTTTGTGTATACTATGAATATACACTACTATACACACTATTTCTTACTATAGTAGCAGCCATTTGCCGATTTCAATCCAAGATTAGTAAACAAACTGAAAAAAAAACTAAATTATTAACCTTTATATGTACAGTTTTTGGTGATTTTGTTGAACCCGGTAAAGATATGGCCATACCGATATATTTTTTTCAGCATTATATTCTTTTTAGATATCTCTATAAGGTGGGCCTTAAGATTTTGTAGCATTTCACTCTCTTCGCCCCAAAAGGGGCGTATTTTCAATATTCTTTCACAAAAATTGAGTTATTTTAATATTTTTTTATTTATTGTTATGACACTTAGATGAATGTAATTTAGCTACACACACATACCCTGAGCATTAAATATAAAATATAAAACAAAAGTATCAATTTGAACTTTAAATATCAAGAGAATATCTTAAATGCTTTAGATTTCCTGAACTATTAAACTAAGTCAGAGAAGATAAGTATAGAGTTGGGGTGGAGGCCTCAACTAGCCTGTTCAGTTCTTAAGACTTAGAAAAATTAACGAATTCAGGACAACCCCCTAAGGGGGCATGGGGGCGGAGCCCCCATCGAGCCGTAGGCGAGTCCTAGTATATACAGCCCCATGTGTAACTGACTCACTCACTCACTCACTCACTTATATGGGATACGAAGTTCTGACATAACTATTTAAGCTAGAGACTTGAAATTTGGCATACGTCTAGCCTGAACGGTCAATGCTAAGTGTAAAATCTTAAACTTGCAAATTTTTAGTTTTAACCTACTAAAAAAAATTCAAAATGGCGGATTTCCGAAATTGTAATTTTACTTTTTTGGCTCTAGCGGCCAAACGCTTCGTCCTATCTAAAATCTGAGAACAATACTACGATAGGGAATTTAATTTTCTATAATTTCGGTCCTTTGACTTTTTATCGTATCTCGCACCGTTAAGCCTCCAGAGCGTTTTTAATGAAATGCCGTTTTCGGTTTTCGGGCTCTAGTGACTAAACCGATGGTCGTAAAAATGTTTTTAAGGTTTATTACGATAGATCTTTTTAATATCTACAAATCTTCCCCTTATATATTTTGCCGTATCTCTACTCGTTTACTCACAAAATTCATTTTTCACTTTTTCCGGATTTTGTGAGCATAAGTAGTGGGAAAACACCGGTTCTGGGACACTAGAGAAATCGTAATTTTAGTATTTCAGCTTTAGCTGCCAAATGTATCTCTTCTCGTTTACTTAAAAAATACATTTTTCATCTCTTTTCGTTTACTTAAAAAATACATTTTTTTCTTTTTCCGGATTTTGTGAACGTAAGTAGTGGGAAAATACCGGTTCTGGTAATAGTAATTTTAGTATTTCAGCTCTAGTGGCCTAACGGTTAGTCTAATCTTAAATCTGAGAGCATATTACGATAGGGAATTGGATGATCTACAATTTTGGTCCTTTGACTTTTTTTCGTACATTGTACCGTTAACGCTCAAAACTGATTTTTGTGATTTATATTTAGATTTAGGGAACTAGCGACTAAATGATTTGTCCTACGCTACAAAAATGTTTAAATGACAACTTTTATAGGTCTTTTTAATATTTACAATTTTGATTCTGACATACTTTGCCGTATCTCTTTCCGTTTACTCTCAAAATACATTTTTCACTTTTTCTCAGTTTTGTGATAAATAAGTAGTGGCTTTTGGCCAACTAGTGAAATCGTTATTTTAGTATTTTTCAGCTCTAGCGGCTAAACGGTTAGGCCTTTCATAGATTTTACTGAATTGTATGAACTACGATTTTGGTCCTGTGACTTTTTGTCGTACATCGCACCAATTGCGTAAATCTCCAGACTAAAAATCCTAATTTTACTTAAAAAGGGCATACTTTCAAAATTTCCAAATTTTTTCACAAAAATCTCGTTATTTTAATATTTTTTATTTACTAACATGGCACACGGATGCTTGAACTTTAGTACATATTATGGTCTCAAATAGTTCTTACCACAGTGGTAGCCATTGACCAATCTCAATTATAATTAATTAAGTCTAAAAAAATTGAAAAAAACACAAAATTTTTACAATTTTTTCGTGTTAAGTGTTTGTAAATTACTTTATTCTGCCAAATATAGTGCAATATTGATATTTGTTTTGCCAGTTTTATATTCTATTTTAGACGCTCTACAAGTTCGGTCCTATGCAATTTTGCCGTATTTCACACCCCTCACCTGTAAAGAGGGGTGTACTTTCACAACATCGAAATTCTTTCACCAAAATTACTCTATTTCAATATTTATCGTTTACTTTTATGACACATACATGCCTCAAATTTTGTGTACACTCTGAATATATCTAGTTCTTACTATAGAAGCAGCCAAAGGCCGATTTCAATCCAAGGTTAGTAAAAAAACTGTGAAAATACTAAATTATTAACCTGTTTTATGTATAGTTTTTGGTGATTTTGTTAAACCCGGTAAAGGTACTGCCATACCGATGTACTTTTTGTCAGCATTTTATTATTTTTAGATTCTCTATAAGCTCGGCCCTAAAGATTTTGTAGCATTTCACTATCTTCACCAAAAAGGGGTGTATTTTCAAAATTCTTTCACAAAAATTGAGTTATTTTTTATTTACTGTTATGACAATTAGATGCCTAAAATTTAGCTACACACACATACCATGAGCATTAAATATAAAATATAAAAAAGTATCAATTTAAGCTTTAAATATCAAGATAATATCTTAAATGCTTTAGATTTCCTAAACTATTAAACTAAGTCAGAGAAGATAAGTATAGAGTTGGGGTGGAGGCCTCAAATAGCCTGTTTAGTTCTTAAGACTTAGAACAATTAACGATTCGGGGCAACCCCCAAAGGGGGTATGGGGGCGGAGCCCCCATCGAGCCGTAGGCGAGTCTATAATATATACAGCCCCATGTCTATAATATATACAGCCCCATGTGTAACTGACTCACTCACTCACTTATATGGGATACGAAGTTCTGACATAACTATTTAAGCTAGAGACTTGAAATTTGGCATACGTCTAGCCTGAACGGTCAATGCTAAGTGTAAAATCTTAAACTTGCAAATTTTTAGTTTTAACCTACTAAAAAAAATTCAAAATGGCGGATTTCCGAAATTGTAATTTTACTTTTTTGGCTCTAGCGGCCAAACGCTTCGTCCTATCTAAAATCTGAGAACAATACTACGATAGGGAATTTAATTTTCTATAATTTCGGTCCTTTGACTTTTTATCGTATCTCGCACCGTTAAGCCTCCAGAGCGTTTTTAATGAAATGCCGTTTTCGGTTTTCGGGCTCTAGTGACTAAACCGATGGTCGTAAAAATGTTTTTAAGGTTTATTACGATAGATCTTTTTAATATCTACAAATCTTCCCCTTATATATTTTGCCGTATCTCTACTCGTTTACTCACAAAATTCATTTTTCACTTTTTCCGGATTTTGTGAGCATAAGTAGTGGGAAAACACCGGTTCTGGGACACTAGAGAAATCGTAATTTTAGTATTTCAGCTTTAGCTGCCAAATGTATCTCTTCTCGTTTACTTAAAAAATACATTTTTCATCTCTTTTCGTTTACTTAAAAAATACATTTTTTTCTTTTTCCGGATTTTGTGAACGTAAGTAGTGGGAAAATACCGGTTCTGGTAATAGTAATTTTAGTATTTCAGCTCTAGTGGCCTAACGGTTAGTCTAATCTTAAATCTGAGAGCATATTACGATAGGGAATTGGATGATCTACAATTTTGGTCCTTTGACTTTTTTTCGTACATTGTACCGTTAACGCTCAAAACTGATTTTTGTGATTTATATTTAGATTTAGGGAACTAGCGACTAAATGATTTGTCCTACGCTACAAAAATGTTTAAATGACAACTTTTATAGGTCTTTTTAATATCTACAATTTTGATTCTGACATACTTTGCCGTATCTCTTTCCGTTTACTCTCAAAATACATTTTTCACTTTTTCTCAGTTTTGTGATAAATAAGTAGTGGCTTTTGGCCAACTAGTGAAATCGTTATTTTAGTATTTTTCAGCTCTAGCGGCTAAACGGTTAGGCCTTTCATAGATTTTACTGAATTGTATGAACTACGATTTTGGTCCTGTGACTTTTTGTCGTACATCGCACCAATTGCGTAAATCTCCAGACTAAAAATCCTAATTTTACTTAAAAAGGGCATACTTTCAAAATTTCCAAATTTTTTCACAAAAATCTCGTTATTTTAATATTTTTTATTTACTAACATGGCACACGGATGCTTGAACTTTAGTACATATTATGGTCTCAAATAGTTCTTACCACAGTGGTAGCCATTGACCAATCTCAATTATAATTAATTAAGTCTAAAAAAATTGAAAAAAAACACAAAATTTTTACAATTTTTTCGTGTTAAGTGTTTGTAAATTACTTTATTCTGCCAAATATAGTGCAATATTGATATTTGTTTTGCCAGTTTTATATTCTATTTTAGACGCTCTACAAGTTCGGTCCTATGCAATTTTGCCGTATTTCACACCCCTCACCTGTAAAGAGGGGTGTACTTTCACAACATCGAAATTCTTTCACCAAAATTACTCTATTTCAATATTTATCGTTTACTTTTATGACACATACATGCCTCAAATTTTGTGTACACTCTGAATATATCTAGTTCTTACTATAGAAGCAGCCAAAGGCCGATTTCAATCCAAGGTTAGTAAAAAAACTGTGAAAATACTAAATTATTAACCTGTTTTATGTATAGTTTTTGGTGATTTTGTTAAACCCGGTAAAGGTACTGCCATACCGATGTACTTTTTGTCAGCATTTTATTATTTTTAGATTCTCTATAAGCTCGGCCCTAAAGATTTTGTAGCATTTCACTATCTTCACCAAAAAGGGGTGTATTTTCAAAATTCTTTCACAAAAATTGAGTTATTTTTTATTTACTGTTATGACAATTAGATGCCTAAAATTTAGCTACACACACATACCATGAGCATTAAATATAAAATATAAAAAAAGTATCAATTTAAGCTTTAAATATCAAGATAATATCTTAAATGCTTTAGATTTCCTAAACTATTAAACTAAGTCAGAGAAGATAAGTATAGAGTTGGGGTGGAGGCCTCAAATAGCCTGTTTAGTTCTTAAGACTTAGAACAATTAACGATTCGGGGCAACCCCCAAAGGGGGTATGGGGGCGGAGCCCCCATCGAGCCGTAGGCGAGTCTATAATATATACAGCCCCATGTGTAACTGACTCACTCACTCACTTATATGGGATACGAAGTTCTGACATAACTATTTAAGCTAGAGACTTGAAATTTGGCATACGTCTAGCCTGAACGGTCAATGCTAAGTGTAAAATCTTAAACTTGCAAATTTTTAGTTTTAACCTACTAAAAAAAATTCAAAATGGCGGATTTCCGAAATTGTAATTTTACTTTTTTGGCTCTAGCGGCCAAACGCTTCGTCCTATCTAAAATCTGAGAACAATACTACGATAGGAAATTTAATTTTCTATAATTTCGGTCCTTTGACTTTTTATCGTATCTCGCACCGTTAAGCCTCCAGAGCGTTTTTAATGAAATGCCGTTTTCGGTTTTCGGGCTCTAGTGACTAAACCGATGGTCGTAAAAATGTTTTTAAGGTTTATTACGATAGATCTTTTTAATATCTACAAATCTTCCCCTTATATATTTTGCCGTATCTCTACTCGTTTACTCACAAAATTCATTTTTCACTTTTTCCGGATTTTGTGAGCATAAGTAGTGGGAAAACACCGGTTCTGGGACACTAGAGAAATCGTAATTTTAGTATTTCAGCTTTAGCTGCCAAATGTATCTCTTCTCGTTTACTTAAAAAATACATTTTTCATCTCTTTTCGTTTACTTAAAAAATACATTTTTTTCTTTTTCCGGATTTTGTGAACGTAAGTAGTGGGAAAATACCGGTTCTGGTAATAGTAATTTTAGTATTTCAGCTCTAGTGGCCTAACGGTTAGTCTAATCTTAAATCTGAGAGCATATTACGATAGGGAATTGGATGATCTACAATTTTGGTCCTTTGACTTTTTTTCGTACATTGTACCGTTAACGCTCAAAACTGATTTTTGTGATTTATATTTAGATTTAGGGAACTAGCGACTAAATGATTTGTCCTACGCTACAAAAATGTTTAAATGACAACTTTTATAGGTCTTTTTAATATCTACAATTTTGATTCTGACATACTTTGCCGTATCTCTTTCCGTTTACTCTCAAAATACATTTTTCACTTTTTCTCAGTTTTGTGATAAATAAGTAGTGGCTTTTGGCCAACTAGTGAAATCGTTATTTTAGTATTTTTCAGCTCTAGCGGCTAAACGGTTAGGCCTTTCATAGATTTTACTGAATTGTATGAACTACGATTTTGGTCCTGTGACTTTTTGTCGTACATCGCACCAATTGCGTAAATCTCCAGACTAAAAATCCTAATTTTACTTAAAAAGGGCATACTTTCAAAATTTCCAAATTTTTTCACAAAAATCTCGTTATTTTAATATTTTTTATTTACTAACATGGCACACGGATGCTTGAACTTTAGTACATATTATGGTCTCAAATAGTTCTTACCACAGTGGTAGCCATTGACCAATCTCAATTATAATTAATTAAGTCTAAAAAAATTGAAAAAAAACACAAAATTTTTACAATTTTTTCGTGTTAAGTGTTTGTAAATTACTTTATTCTGCCAAATATAGTGCAATATTGATATTTGTTTTGCCAGTTTTATATTCTATTTTAGACGCTCTACAAGTTCGGTCCTATGCAATTTTGCCGTATTTCACACCCCTCACCTGTAAAGAGGGGCGTACTTTCACAATATCGAAATTCTTTCACCAAAATTACTCTATTTCAATATTTATCGTTTACTTTTATGACACATACATGCCTCAAATTTTGTGTACACTCTGAATATATCTAGTTCTTACTATAGAAGCAGCCAAAGGCCGATTTCAATCCAAGGTTAGTAAAAAAACTGTGAAAATACTAAATTATTAACCTGTTTTATGTATAGTTTTTGGTGATTTTGTTAAACCCGGTAAAGGTACTGCCATACCGATGTACTTTTTGTCAGCATTTTATTATTTTTAGATTCTCTATAAGCTCGGCCCTAAAGATTTTGTAGCATTTCACTATCTTCACCAAAAAGGGGTGTATTTTCAAAATTCTTTCACAAAAATTGAGTTATTTTTTATTTACTGTTATGACAATTAGATGCCTAAAATTTAGCTACACACACATACCATGAGCATTAAATATAAAATATAAAAAAAGTATCAATTTAAGCTTTAAATATCAAGATAATATCTTAAATGCTTTAGATTTCCTAAACTATTAAACTAAGTCAGAGAAGATAAGTATAGAGTTGGGGTGGAGGCCTCAAATAGCCTGTTTAGTTCTTAAGACTTAGAACAATTAACGATTCGGGGCAACCCCCAAAGGGGGTATGGGGGCGGAGCCCCCATCGAGCCGTAGGCGAGTCTATAATATATACAGCCCCATGTGTAACTGACTCACTCACTTATATGGGATACGAAGTTCTGACATAACTATTTAAGCTAGAGACTTGAAATTTGGCATACGTCTAGCCTGAATGGTCAATGCTAAGGATAAAATCTTAAACTTGCAAATTTGTAGTTTTAACCTACTAAAAAAATTCAAAATGGCGGACTTCCAAAATTGTAATTTTAGTTTTTTGGCTCTAGCAGCCAAACGCTTCGTCCTATCTAAAATTTGAGAACAATACTACGATAGGGAATTTAATTATCTACAACTTTGGTCCTGTGACTTATTATCACATCTCGCACCGTTAAGCCTCCAGAGCGTTTTTAATGAAACCCCGTTTTTGGTTTTTGGGCTCTAGTGACTAAACGGTTTGTTCTACAAAAACTTTTACATAACAATTTTGATAGATCTTTTAAATATCTAAAATTTTTATCTTTACATATTTCACCGTATCTCCTCTCGTTTACTCACAAAATACATTTTTCACTTTTTCCGGATTTTTGAACATAAGTAGTGGGATTTTGCCGGTTCTGGAACAATAGAGAAATCGTAATTTTTGGTCCGGATGAGCTAGAAACTTGAAATTTGGTACACACGTAGTTTGTATGGTTAATACAAAGGGGAAATCGCAAAACATTGAGTTTTCAAATTTTAACCCCCTAAAATTTTGTATGGTAAAATCTACACCATGTAAGGCATTTTCTAAATACTCTGTAACTTTTGAACGAGAGGTTCTATCTCGAATCTGAGGGATAATTCGTGGTCAGGAATTAGACGCTCTACAAGTTTAGTCCTGTGAAATTTTGCCGTATCTCACTCCCTTCACCCTTAAAAAAGGGCTTACTTTCAAAATTTCCAAATTTTTTCACAAAAATCTCGCTATTTTAAAATTTTTTACTAACTAATATGGCACACGGATGCTTGAACTTTAGTACATATTATGGTATCAACTAGAACTTACCTTTGTGGCAGCCATTAACCAATTTAAATTATAATTAAGTCAAAAATCCTTGAAAAACCCAAAATTCTTAACATGTTTTCGTGTAAAGTGTTTGTAAATTACTTTACTCTCCCAAATACACTGCCATATTGATATTTGTTTTGCTAGTATTACATTCTATTGTAAACGTTCTACAAGTTCAGTCCAATGCAGTTTTGCCGCATCTCACCCCCTTCACCCGTAAAGATTGGCTTACTTTCATATTATCGAAATTCTTTCACCAAAATAGCTCTACTTCAATATTTATCGTTTACTTTTATGACACATACATGCCTCAAATTTGGTATAAACTGTGAATATATCTAGTTCTTTCTATAGAAGCAGCCATTGGCCGATTTCAATCCAAGATTAGTAAAAAGACTGTGAAAACACTAAATTATTAACCTTTTTTATGTACAGTTTTCGGTGATTTTGTTAAACCCGGTAAAGATACTGCCATAACGATGTATTTTTTGGCAGCATTATATTTTTTAGATGCTTTTTAAGTTCGGCCCTTAAGATTTTGTAGCATTTCACTCTCTTCACCCCAAAAAAGGCGTATTTTCAAAATTCTTTCACAAAATTTGAGTTATTTTAATATTTTTTTATTTACTGTTATGACACTTGGATGACTGAAATTTAGCTCCACAAACACACCCTGAGCATTTTTAAAAAAATATAAAACAAAAGTATAAATTTAAACTTTAAATATCAAGAGAATATCTTAAATGCTTAAGATTTCCTGAACTATTAAAAAAAGTCAGAGAAGATAAGTATAGAGTTAGTGTGGAGGCCTCAACTAGCCTGTACAGTTCTTAAGACTTAGAACAATTAACGAATTTGGGGCAACCCCCAAAGGGGGCATGGGGGCGGAGCCCCCATCGAGCCGTAGGCGAGTCTATAATATATACAGCCCCATGTGTAACTGACTGACTCACTCACTCACTTATATGGGATACGAACTTCTGACGTAACCATTAAAGCTAGAGACTTGAAATTTGGCATACGTCTAGCCTGAACAGTCAGTGCTAAGTGTAAAATCTTAAACTTGCAAATTTTTAGTTTTAACCTACTAAAAGAAATTCAAAATGGCGGATTTCCGAAATTGTAATTTTAGTTTTTTGGCTCTAGCGGCCAAACGCTTCGTCCTATCTAAAATCTGAGGACAGTACTACGATAGGGAATTTAATTTTCTACAATTTCGGTCCTGTGACTTTTTATCGTATCTCGCACCGTTAAGCCTCCAGAGCGTTTTTAATGAAATGCCGTTTTCGGTTTTTGGGCTCCAGTGACTAAACGGATGGTCGTAAAAAATTTCTTAAGGTTTATTTCGATAGATCGCTTAAATATCTTAAATTTTTACCTTTACATATTTCACCGTATCTCCTCTCGTTTACTCACAAAATACATTTTTCACTTTTTCCGGATTTTTGAACATAAGTAGTGGGAAAATACCGGTTCTGGAACAATAGAGAAATCGTAATTTTAGTCCGGATGAAATAGAAACTTGAAATTTGGTACACACGTAGTTTGTATGGTCAATACATAGGAAAAATCCCCAAACATATAATTTTCAAATTTTAATCCCCTCAAAAAAATATTTCTTTTAATGGTAAAATCTACACTATGTAAGGCTTTTCTAAATACGCTGTAACTTTTGAACGAGAGGTCCTATTTCGAATCTGAGGGAAAATTCATGGTCAGGAATTAGACGCTCTACAAGTTTAGTCTAGTGAAATTTTGCCGTATCTCACTCCCTCCGCCCTTAAAAAGGGGCTTACTTTCAAAATTTCCAAATTGTTTCCAAAAATCTCGCTATTTTAAAATGTTTTATTTACTTATATTGCACACGGATGCTTGAACTTTAGTACATATTATGGTATCAACTAGATCTTACCTTTGTGGCAGCCATTAACCAATTTAAATTATAATTAAGTCTAAAAAAACTTGAAAAAACACAAAATTCTTCACATTTTTTCGTGTAAAGTGTTTGTAAATTACTTTATTCTGCCAAATATACTGCCAAATTGATATTTATTTTGCTAGTATTACATTCTATTGTAAACGTTCTACAAGTCCAGTCCAATGCAGTTTTGCCGTATCTCACCCCCTTCACCCGTAAAGATTGGTGTTCTTTCACAATATCGAAATTCTTTCACCAAAATTGCTCGATTTCAATATTTATCGTTTACTTTTATGACACATATGTGCCTCAAATTTGGTATAAGCTATGAATATATCTAGTCCTTACTATAAAAGCAGCCATTGGCCGATTTCAATCCAAGATTAGAAAAAAAAAAAAAAAAAAAAAAAACTGTGAAAATACTAAATTATTAACCTTTTTATGTACAGTTTTTGGTCATTTTGTTAATCCCGGTAAAGATACTGCTATACCGATATATGTTTCGGCAGAATTATATTTTTTTAGATGCTTTTTAAGCTCGGCCCTTAAGATTTTGTAGCATTTCACTCTCTTCACCCCAAAACAGGGCGTATTTTCAAAATTCTTTCACAAAATTTGAGTTATTTTAATATTTTTTATTTACTGTTATGACACTTGGATGACT
Source organism: Neoaliturus tenellus (assembly GCA_030545055.2). Taxonomy (NCBI): domain Eukaryota; kingdom Metazoa; phylum Arthropoda; class Insecta; order Hemiptera; family Cicadellidae; genus Neoaliturus; species Neoaliturus tenellus. Next base: position 221,249,867 of record CM061532.1, read on the forward strand.
GAAATTTACTCCACAAACATACCCTGAGCATTTTATATAAAATATAAAACAAAAGTATAAATTTAAACTTTAAATATCAAGAGAATATCTTAAATGCTTAAGATTTCCTGAACTATTAAAAAAAGTCAGAGAAGATAAGTATAGAGTTGGGGTGGAGGCCTCAACTAGCCTGTTCAGTTCTTAAAACTTAGAACAATTAACGAATTCTGGGCAACCCCCAAAGGGGGCATGGGGGCGTAGCCCCCATCGAGCCGTAGGCGAGTAAGCTCTATTACAATGGCAACAACCAAATAAAAACGGAGAGTTTGAAACTGAGAAGCGAAAATGGCTGAAGGTGTGAGTATATAAAACGACAGTATAATACAGTTTAGTACGCAAATTTTTAAGCTCCAATTGATGCTATAGAGCTAGACAGAGCTGATAAGCCATTTATAGGAGAATCACCAATTAAACGTGACTTTGTGCCGCTAACACAGAAGATCGCTGGCGACTTTCCATCCACCACATCGTTCGTATTCCCATCCCTGCAGGTGCTAACCAATAATCATCCTCCCTACACTGCTAGTGACCTACCGTGAGCCAGACCGTGGTGCGCCGGCGCGGACGGCTGCAGCTGCGGATTCAGCACGGCCGTCATCTCCGGGTGGTCGTCCGTGTGGATGTACTCGAATATAGAGTTGCCCGTCAGCTCCACCTGGAAAACACACCACCACTGAGGAAGCTGAGGAAGTAAAAAATATCCCTCCTGATTGTTAAAACAATCAATTTTATTTTTTAAGTAGACTATTTAATATAAGCAATCTAATTACACTCATAGTCAACCCATAGAAATACAAGTTAGTTCTATAGTCAAATTATAGAAATATGACACAACCAGTAAACAAATAGTGGATTATTACCTGGGACAGTCCGAGGTGCACGGAGGCCGTCTCGGAGATGTACATGATCTTGCCGTCGGGGGCCACCACGAAGATGAACCCGTCCAGCGTCTGCGAACACCACCGACAACACGTTGATAGTTTACGAAAACATCAAACTAATCTTTTTTTAGCAAGCTACTTAAAAAAAGTTGTGGAAATCCATTATTTTATTTTACTACAGATTTAAACAACAATTTCACAGGAGTGTCCCAAAATTGTCGACCCAATCTTCACCATGTTTTTTATTATGTTAAATTAAAAAAAAAAATCATCATGTGATATTGAGTAAATGAGAGTTTTATAAACGAAGATATGCCAATTTTGTATAACTATGGCCTAAGTTCTTGTGTCTGCTATAATTACAAATCTCATTCACTCGGTTATTTACTGTCAAAACGCTTTAATCTTTAATTGTTGTTTAAATAATTTAATTTTTCAATTTTTTAGTGATTTTTGTAATTTGGCCTAATAAACCAATCTTCAGATATTTAGTTTTTATAGGCCTAATCTTAAACCGGAAGTGATATAATTTTTAAATTTTCAGTTAAAATGTAACTGAATAACGTTACCCACTACGTAAAGTTCCATTTGAGATTTTTACAAAAATGGAGATTATGAATATTTATTCACATCCAGACAGATTTGCGGAAAATCAAGCATGATAGGCTACTCACATGATGAATTTGGTTTTGTTTGAATTGATAATTTTGGAACACCCTGTATACGGAAGGGTGTACATCTAGCCACTGTGAGAGGTAGCCTACTGTACCTGCAGCAGATGAGAGCCCAGCTCCTTGATACAGGCCTCCCTGGGATGTACCGGCGGCGGCGCGGCGCCCCACGCGTCCCCCAGGCCTGCCACAACACAACACACGCTGTAGCCATGTCCAATGGGCAACTATAGGTTGAGTGGATTCAAAGTAGGCCTACTTAAAAGTTACCACTCAATAGTGTAGGGGTTTTCTATATGCAGAGAAGTTTTGAAATCAAATAAAAAAGACCGTACAAAGGACAATAAAATGTTTATTTCATTACAATTTTCATTAATTAAACATGTTATTCTGATACATTTCAATGTGTCTACCACCGAGAGCTTCACAGCTATCTAATATATGGTCAACCTCGGCCCATGCGCTGTGCAGCATGCCTCATAATCTATGATGATGAGATCAGACTAAATAATTTTGTTGACAACCAGATAAAACTAAGTAGTTTGAATAAATAATTTGATGCCTTTTATTAAAACCTTTTATTAAAATTATGACACCAAGCCTATATCCATGAAAATATTGTTAATAAATTACTCCTGTACAAATAACATCTATAAGCCCCCTTTAAAACATCTTTGCAGGATTAAAATCAGAATTAACCACAATAATAATTTTAGTCAAAAAGTTATTCCCTCACAATTTGTCCCTCGTGATTTGAGTGTAAAAGACAAATCACAGTACAATCTGGCGCTTGTTATTGGAACACTCGGAATAGTCGTTACACCACCCCCGGGGCCTCTAAGTGCCGGGAGGGGTTGTTACACGTCCAAACGGCCGTCGCCGGGGGGGGGGGGCGATCACGCGTGTAGGCGCATCTATTAATTCGATTCTGTGATTGCAGGACGGTGATTAGCGTCGTTTAGCGCGGGGCTCCTGGGGGGAGGGGGCGATTTGCCATTAGGGGGCGCTGCGGCGGCGGCCACCGGCCACCTGTTATCGCATTTATCTCCGGGGCGGGGAGGGGGTTGTTATCTTGTTTATCTTTGTGGTTGTCGTTCTTGCATTGATATAATTCATTGAAGGGTTTTGAAATTTGAGATGCTGTTCTTGCTGCATAAGGAAAGGTTATTTGAAACTCCAAAAGGTCTTTGATTAGGGTGTTTGTGGGAGTGACCTACTGTCAGGTTTGAATTGATATTAGGTGTTTGATGTGTTAGGAGAACTTTTTTTGGATTTGATGATTACGCCTGCTTATATTCTCTGGAATGGCTCTGATGATGTAGTAAAATGGATATAGATCAACACAGAATAATGATTTACTCAGTTTATATATTATTGTATACTATCAGTGGAGATGCTCTCAGTAGAGGAATGTTTGTTATTATTTATAATTTTTTTTAATGAAAGGGGTTCTTATGGTGCGCCCGTATTGATATTTAACATCTCTGTATGTTGTATCGTGCTGTAATATTGAACAACGGCAGTTAACTCGGAGCAAACATTTGACCAAATTTGCCACGAGATTGCTTACATAGCGCCATGAAAAAGTACTCGTTTATATTCTGAAAGGCGAGTGAATTAAATACTTTTACGAAATAAAAACTCCAGTTTTCAAAGCACAAACAAAGAGAATTTTAACATAGGAATGATTGACAGGTGGTGCCGCACATGAATGGGGCGGGAAATAGTTTTCACCTGATGATTAACTCCGAAAAGGAGTTAATTGTGATGTTATTCAGAAATGTAAAACTCTGGCAATCTCTTGAATAAAAACAATAAATAAATAAATAATAAAACTGCAAACAAGTAAGACATATTTACAGTAATCAGTTTTAGACGTGGAGTACAACTCTCCCCAGTTTGTTGTAAGTTTTAATACAATTAAGTATTCGTTTGATTTCTAGAATCACCTAGAAGATAACTCGATTCAAAAGTGTTCCTATTAGAGACCATAGTTTTAGAAAATGTATTGCAAGAGGAACCAAAATTTCAGAGTTTGCAAAGGATATTGGGGATATGAAAAGTTTCATGATGGCAACACATGGGTTTCCACTGACCGTCAGGGAAGACATGGCGCATCTTGAGGTAGCTGGTGGTGAGCCGGATGACGGAGGCCTTGTCCAGCTGCGACGTGATGGCCGACGGCAGCGGCAGCAGCTTGGCCAGCTCCATGAACTCTGCGTTCTCCTTCTCGCGCCGACTCCTCGCTGCGTTCTTGCTCTTCTCCTTCATGACTGCAACACAAGACAACAGAGGTCAGCCGTGATGGAAGCCTTGTCCAGCTGCGACGTGATGGCCGACGGCAGCGGCAGCAGCTTGGCCAGCTCCATGAACTCTGCGTTCTCCTTCTCGCACCGACTCCTCGCCACGTTCTTGCTCTTCTCCTTCATGACTGCAACACAAGACAACAGAGGTCAGCCGTGATGGAAGCCTTGTCCAGCTGCGACGTGATGGCCGACGGCAGCGGCAGCAGCTTGGCCAGCTCCATGAACTCTGCGTTCTCCTTCTCGCGCCGACTCCTCGCTGCGTTCTTGCTCTTCTCCTTCATGACTGCAACACAAGACAACACATACGTACTAACAGTTTTCTGCTCTCAGTGGAATCCGAGTACCCGAACGATTGCAGTATCTTAAACTGAGTCCTATACAGTAATACACATGACAGAAAAAAAAACTAAACCCAGTACCCCATCATCCTATTTGCAGATAGATGTCTCCGAAGAATGAGCTCTTTAGCTTTCTCCAGTTTTGATGATTCAAGAAAGGGTTATCTATATTTATGTCAATCATCGAATCTTTATAACTCTTTAACTTTCACAGCTCGAAATATTCATTATAGGAACTATGGGTTGCTGGGTAGGTTTGAAATTAAATTCTCCAAATTCAAAGTTAGAAATAGTAGGGATTGAAAATTTTAAGACTGAAGAGATGTTATTACAGTTGTTGGATTTTTACGCTATAACTGCTTAAAAATGTAGAAGAAACGAAATAGTAGTTTTCATTACTCTACACACGAAAGTACACTTTCTAAACGTAAAATGAGCTAAGAAAATAGGTTATTCCCGCTACTGCACGGCAAAATTACATAACGTTTACTTTCCGTGCGTATGTGGTGCACGGAAAGTAACCGTTATGGGATTTTGCGGTGCAGTCCAATCAGCTGTTGCATTAGGCCGATCAGCTGTTGCATGCACAACGCTTAGTTTCGGTGCGTGCATGTGTACCACGACATAAGTACGGAAACTCAGCGTTATGGGTTCGATTTTTTCTTCGTACAAAGTTGAACAAACAAAAATATTCATGTTGTTTACAAGTTTGTCTATATCGTAATGAAAAATAATGTTCAACTCGTCTCAAAAGTGCCATTGCGGTGCTCGATAGCCTTTTCCACGCTCGGCTTCGCCTCGCGCGTAAATGCAATCTCTCCCCGCAATGAGTCACTTTCGAGACTAGTAATGAAAACTACTATTTCATTACTGGTATCGAAAGTGACTTATTGTGGAGAGAGATTGCATTTACACGCGAGGCGAAGCCGAGGGTGGAAAGGCTATCGAGCCCCGCAATGGCACTTTTGAGACGAGTATTGAACATTATTTTTCATTACAATATCGAAAAATTGTAAACACAAGAACATTTTTGGTTTATTCAACTTAGTATTAAAAAAAAACCGAACTCATAACAATGAGTTTCGGTGCTTATGCGTCGAGATATACCAGCACGGAACCTCAGCGTTATGCAACAGCTGATCGGCCTGCACCGCAAAATCCCATAACGGTTACTTTCCGTGCACCACATACGCACAGAAAGTAAACGTTATATGTAATTTTGCCGTGCAGAAGCGGGAATAACCTATTTTCTTAGCTTATTTTACGTTTAGAAAGTGTATTTTCGTGCGGAGAGTAGGCCTAATGAAATGAAAATTTTACCAGACTTAAAATGTTAATTGGAGTTTATACAGTGAAGGATGGTCGTCCTTTTTTGGGAATTGCCAAACATTAAAAACTGTGTTAATTAAATAATTATACTTGGTGTTTCTATGAGAACTTTTGTTTATTAGACATTGTGAGTCCGTACTGAGAATCATAGGGATTGAACTAAAGTAAAATCATTTGCTTCAATCATCATAAGTTACGTAATTAGTCACTCTCTTGATGTCACAAGTGATGGTGAGATAGCGCATGATCTTATACAATATCCTTAAAATTTAATTTCCAGTTTTGGATTGGCATAAATTTTATAGCAAATCACAAATTTGAAACAGAATTTTGTACCAATACGAAATTGGTAGGTTTTAGGTATGAGTTATTTTAATCGCTATACTTGGAAAATCATCAGCATAACCATATAGCATAAGTAGACAGGACCGTGTTCTTAAAATTTCTAAATACATGGTTAACAAAAGCCATTAAAACTTTACCGGGAACAATAAAATTGGAAGACTCGGCTGTAAGAGGCAACAAAACAAAATGGCGGAGCTGAGAGCTGTTGAGCCAACAAAGGACCGTATAATTGACAACATGTTGAATATTTATAGAGCGTCTCGCGGTCGCTGACGACTGTCGCCATGCACTGTGTGTAAATCACGCTCGCGTTACTCTATGGAAATGCTCAGACGCGCCATGGAGTAATACAATTTGGGACAGAGATTGCAGCATTTCTAGTAGAATCTCAGGGTAATAAAATAATAGGCTATAAAAACGGTTTGTAATGTATAATATTGTTTAATTTAAGAATTACTTCTATTGTGAAACTTAACTATATCAAATAAATGTTATGTTGGGAAAATATATCAATTATCACCCACATAGACCGTGGGACACGTCGGTCGTACAAACATGAAACAATATTGCAATTATTAATAGTCGAAGCTAGAGTTGCCTAACAACATGATGCTGACTAAATAGTCATTCCCCCAAAGAAATAAATTAGACATCCTTTTCTTCAATAACACATAATGGCTTGCTTTTATTATTTAAGCTCCAGCAGTTTTAAAATCTGGTTCAATTAAAGATTAAATCATTATGATGGTTACTTCTCGCTTTATAGTTGTGTAGCTTCATTGTAGCTTCTAACCAAATTAAAAATGAGCTTTACAAAACGAAGTAACTCTCAATTTGTCTCAATTTGAACTATAAATATGGCATACCTTCTTCCATGGTTTTATTTGAGAAACCTTAAAGAAGTTTCTAAAACACTTCTAAAAGGCTGTAAAAGCTCAACCCATATTTGCAAATCGTTCCCACGATCGCAAATATCTGACTCATCGGACAAAAAATGTCACAAGTCCCTGTCGCTGCCATAAACCGTGCAATTCATGAGTGGCGGCCGCTCCATATTGGCACCGGCGAGGTGTGATTTACACAGATACCTGTGACGTCGCAACTGCTTCGGCCGGGTAACAGGTCCGTTCCCACGGTGACCCGCGGTCGCAACGGTGACCTTGAACCTCGGGAACCCCCGTAATCCCTGCCACATGTGACGGGTCGCACCTGCGACGCTGTTCTCGGAAGCGACCGACACACCCGCGCTTGCGGAGCGGTCGGGAAATTAAATATTTATTGCGAAAGTTGTCGTGAGACTGGGTGCCAGGGAGGTGTTGGGGGATTTGGTATAGCGATCTTAGTGATTGATCGGTAGTTTGTCAAGAAAAGTAATATAGCGAAACACAACGCTGAAATGGTTATAGTTTCTCAAGTTTGGGGCGTCAGCAATTTGGTCATCTGATATCTGCTGAATCATCATCTCCGGCTGAAACGTTGACCCTACTCACTGTTTTGCTACTCTTTCCTCCATAAGAAATGGAGAATGGAGTAATTATGTAATAAACATTTAACATACTGTAACAAACTAATTAGGGAAGGTATTGCCTCAAAGGGAACCCAAATAAGAAATTTGTTCTACTATTTCCAAAAATCTACTATAGCCTATTTGTCAAATGCCAATCACTCATGTATCAGAGAATCTCCACAACCATATGGTGTAAAGACTTTAAATTTGGCATGGACATTGCCAAAAAGTGCTCACCAAGAAACGGTTTTGCAAAATTCCTTCAGGTCTCCGCCCTACAGGCCAGATACAAATTTGCCAGTGGTTGGAGGGTCAACGAAAAGATACAAATTCGCCAGTTCATGGAACTAGCGCTCATCCCCTAAGGGAACCAAGGAATGTGGCCGGTCGAGCTCTTCGTCACTGGAGTTGAGTGTTGTTCCCAACTTGACCGAGTCCTAAGCTATATTGTTAAATTGTTTTCTCCCTGACAAATCGCATTAAAAATAAGACGAGATTCTAATGAAAAAGAAAAAGTTAACTGAACACTTTATAGGCCAATATGAGATTGATTAGTCATTTAATTTCATACCGTATCATCAAATAATAATCCTACATAATGAAAAATTTATTTTAAGTGTCTAAATATGAAACGATTGAACGGATCCTGGAAATTTTGGTGTAAATACTGATTATCCAATTCCCCTAAAATCTATCGATTTTCGTGAGATATTTAGAACACTATACCTTCGCTCGTCCTCTATTAACTTACATCTTAACTCGTGGCTTAAACACTTTCATAATACAATCATTGTATAAACTACTAATTTACTCGTAGGCGATGTTTGAGTAACATTAGCTTATAACATTCCCATGGCGACATACCTACGTACGCACCCATCTATATATAACATAATACTGTATAATTAACTAATGATGAACTAGATTACTCAAAATTGTTTTTGAAGATTGTCGGAACGATGGTTTCCAATCGTTGATTTTTCTCAAGGTGACGTTTGCTTGGCCGATTTACCACTCCGTTTAAATACTGCCAGGACAGGTCGTCACCGCCGAATAAACACGTACTTGAAGCCGGGTCATCTACTGTTTAACCGCGCCGAGGGGCTGCGGGCGGATTCCTGGAACTGGCGAATTTGAATCTTTTCGTCGACCCTCCAACCGCTGGCGAATTTGTATCCAGCCGCCCTACAGGACTTCAAACATTCTATCTAATCTAATGTTATTGTTATAGCCATTTTTTTTCATATAAATCAAGGAAACAATGAATCTGAAAACTATGGGTCGTAAGATGTTAAAATTTGGCAAAAGCGTTCTTCTTTGCTCAAAAGTGCTTGCTAAGAAACGGTTTATTTGCAAAAATCCTAAGGGCTTTATGGACCGCCGAAAAATTATGTTCGAGAAATGCTGTATTGTTATAGTTTTTAAAATAATAAGTTACAAAGACAATTCTTCATTACGTTACAGAATATTTTTTATGACTCTCGCAAATTGATGGGCTAGGTATAGAACTATACAAAATATAAATATATTTAATTTTATACTGCAAAGAACTATTTTACTTTGCTGAGTTAACCACTCATGATTGATATTACGCTCAGCATCCATCCTCCATTTCTTCTTTCTTATAAGATTCAACGTTTCCCATGTACCAAATAGCGTAAACGTACAATTTGTATACTCAAATTATAATTTAAATTAACTTACCGACGTCAAACAAAACCCAGTGCATAGATTTCTTTAAATCATTGTAAAAAATCAGCAATAAATGTGTGTCACTAAGCGGAAAATAGTGAATCCCCTAGCCAAAAACCTTGAAAATTTGCGGCGTAGATGGCGAGTACGTTATCAGGGGCGTGAGAATTGCCACAACAATGGCATCAGCTGATAGCGACGCGTCATCAGCTGTTAATCACCGCCGACTGTGGTAAGAGGACATAAACCAACAACTCTTCGATTCAGGACAAGTCAATCAAGAGTAAGGTCAAAAATGACATCTATATTGATAGACTATAACTTAACAGCTGATCGTGACGTCGTCATTTATGACTTATTCTTACAACACAAATTGTTTTAACATTTGATAGTGCATGCTGAACACGATAATTGCGTGGTTTATAACCATGCCATTGGAGTAGGTGATGACATTTTCTCTGGCTAATTGCCACTTAATGAACCAGGCTATTATTAAATAGGTCGTACCCTATTAATTAATTCATATGTCTTTAACAATTTGTGTTACATATTAGTAAGAGCAAAACGGTGTAACTACAAGTTCCAAACTAGGGGCTCGAGCGGAGATTGCGCATTTTGTAATATATTTCGGCGAGAAACTCACCTACAGTACAATTTGAAGTATGAAGATTTTATGAAGTATAAATATTTGAAGATATGACTTTTCAAACAACATTATGGAGTGACAGACGATTTACTTTTCTTTACTATCTGACTTAACAATTCATCTGAAGGTAATCAGCTGTTACAGTTTGCATTTTAAAATCTTTTAATGCATTTTATAATGAAAGTTGGTCAACATTTTAAAGCACCCTATGGAAATAAAGCAAATGCTATAACTTATAGTTGGAGGAAGCCCGAAAATAAATGCCCTGTTTAATCTCCATTTACACAATAGGCAATAAGCTTTTCAATGACATCTCAATCTTAAAACACGGTAGGTCAAGAGTATAGAAATGTAACAGACGAAACCCTTATACTGAATTAAGTATAAGTATTAGTAAAGTATTTCAATATTGATGTATTCTCTGTATGATGACAACGCCCATTTCTTGTGAAAGATCAACGGCAAATAAATTATTTGACTTTGACTTAAGAATATAGAACATAACTACTGGATCTATCTTCATGATTGATATGTCAAGTTAAAGAGTGTGGTGAGTTAATTTTTGTAATTAGTAAATAATAATTATTTCCATTTAGCTTATAAGAGCAGGGGGCTCCTCTCAGAACATCATGTAGTGCTTCGCCTCCACCCATTTTAAGTCATTATTTAAAGTTCAATAAAAGGGTGAGGGATTTTAAATAAAAGATAAAGACTTGACTAACTTATTAGATTCAATTTTTGATTTTTTATGTTTTGAATCCATGCTAGGCCTAAGCCAATTGTTCAAAATTTATCAACTTTAGTCCATTATAGCTTAATATGGATTCAAAATCAACGAATCAGCAAATAGTTCAAATCTTTATCGTTTATTTAAAACCTCTTTTACCTTTATTAAACTTTAAATATAGGGGGAAATGGGAGCTGGCGAAGCATGGCGTTCTGAGAGTAGCCCGTTATCCCCCTTTTACACATTATTTTTACTATATAAAATTATAACTATAATTCTAAAAAAAAAAAAAAACGTATTTACTTACTGTGATGGTCTAATGTTTGTCAACTTTGAACAAGTATAGCTTATTATTCAAAATTTAAAAAATAAAATAAAAATAAAAATGTAATAAATTTATTTCCAAGTAAAATCCAAGTCTTTATCTTTTATTTAAAGCGTAATTATCTTGTTACGGATAATTTTGTAAACGGATTTACGGATTATCTTATTTTTATCGGACTTCAAATACAGGCAAAAAATGGGAGCACACGAAGCACTGCATGACGTTCTGGGAGGATCCCTAACCCCCTCTTAAACTTTATTTTTATGAATTTTAAAACTATAATCCTATAAAATGTATTTTCTTTTTTTTAATATTTCAACATCACCTTAAACTTTCTTAAATTTGTTATTACTATTTTTTCTTCTTTAAAGGTTAGTTTTGCGTTATGCAAATGAATTCTACTAAATACTTAACACTTTTCGATTTGTAGACCATCCTTCAGTTCAAGACTGGGGTCTCCATTCTGTTGTGGTGTTTATAGTAGCCAGTTGTTATGGTTACTGTGTTATTGTAAAAGCATTGTAAACATAACAGTGTGTTGGTCTATTATCAAATTCAGTGTAAATTATTTTGTATGAACTTCAGTTATAGATGGAGAGAATTATATAATAAACCTAACCATACAAATAACAACTTAAAAGCAAATAAAAATCCTTGTTTCATCTTTACCTATGGAATTAACTTGTGTTGAACTCATGTTTCGTCATTGTACTTTTCAAGACGTAGTATTATATTAATATAAAACAGATTATTGACATTTTTTGACAACTTCTATGTGGCTGTTTCGAATGCAGTAATTAAATCTATTAAAAATCTAGTGTTTTATATGTGTACAATTTCTATGTTGCAATTTAATTTTGTAACAGTGCTTTAATTTAATAGTTCATTGGTATCTGCACGTACAAAATAAAACTCACTATTTACCGCTTGAATAAATCTAGTAGGTCTATCTTTCATTGAAGAAACTATAGTTTCATTGAAAAATAACAAACAGGTTTACAATTCAAACTTAAATTAATTTTGTGCTAACAATGTCAATGCTCCCCACATATAATGAGAAAAAAAACTGAATGTAAAGTTATATTGATGTCATCTTCAACAATCCGGTCTTGTCAATAGGCTAATTGTCCGGGGGGTAGGTCCATGAAAGCGTTAATTTTCTGATTGTACTATGTTTTCCGGTATTTTGTAACCCAAACGATTATTTGGGAACTTACTACCGTTCTCCAGACATGGTAACTTATAGCCTATATTTGGAATTTCTACAATTTTCACAGCTCCTACAAGAAACCAAGGAAATTAAGGGAATGAATCGTTACCAATTAAGATGTTGAAAATGCCATTGACGTAGATAGACAAAAAATAATAAAAAGGGTCAATTAATCAGCGTGTAATACTAACCAATACAATACACTAATACACTCCCTGATTGTTACGCAATCAACAATAGGTTAAATAGTAATATTAGTTGGGTGTTTAACTACCAGATAGGTTATCAGACAAGACGGTTCACTTTGACTCTCAAACTCACCGAAGCGGCAGGATCACAGGACTCCTAATACTCTTCAAAGCAAACAACCTGCCAACTCGTCAACACCGCGGGTACACGCACTCTATACGCACTCTACGCACTACACCACGGCCTACAGCGATGCTGGACGGCGGTCACTGGTCGCAGACTGCGGCAGACAAGTAGGCCACGGGCCCAGACGGCGTGGCGGCGACCGGGGAATCCCCATCAATCGGGGATCAGGGAGGTTCCGCGAACACGGGGTGGGTTTACCGGCGGACAGGTAGGGGCGGCTCCGGGCTTCCCAGACTGCTGGTCGCCGGGGCTCCTGACCCGCGCCGGAGCACAGGAGAAAGGGCCACATTGTTGGCGGGAAACTTGGCATAACTATTAGATTTTAATTTGAGAGCTAACTTTGAAACTGAGAAGTTATACTTCAAATATCCCCGAAAAACTTCTTTTAATGAAGAAAGAATGCTCCAATTAATGGGTTTTTTAATGCTGGAAGTCAAACTGCTTCCCAAAGTTTCACTACCAATAAAAGAATTGGGCGTGCTCTAATCCTTTAATTTAGTCGAAATCGAGGATTTTTTCAATCCTGTTTAGGTCAAGTTTGATTTGTCACTTTATCGGTATACAAAATCCATAACCATACAGACGGTTTCGGAAGCCCTGTATTTTATGCTTAGGATATCACGAAAGCTCAAGTTATTTAAAAGTATAATAGGCTTCATATTGAAAAAAGTGTTGTAAAAATGATTGCAAGTGAACCTGCAAACAAGCTGAATTAGGCCTATTCGTAATTCGTCAGTGAACAAAGCAAACAAAGCCAGAATTCAAAATTTAATTTGTTTTGAATTCAGCTGATTGAGAATCGGAACTAGGGTTGTTGCTGTAAAGGCAATTAGAATCCTGTTGCTGTACGAGAAAAGTTTGTTGATGAACTGTTGTACTTGGACCGAAAGTAATGTTTATGTGCGGAAAAACAGCTGACTATAACAACAACTAAATTAATTATTAGTTTTATTGGTTTGGAAATTTACTACTTTCGAAGGCCTCGGCTGTTCAAAAATTTGCTACTTTCGAATGCAGAGCGATGAAAAAAAACATAACAATGGATGTCTAAATTAATTTTAACGAATGTCATCGGAAAAAAGTACTTAGTTAAAATTTAACTTTTTGTAAGGATTGTACATCCTTGTGATTTCAGATATACATTTTTACACCATAAGTAATAGAATAAACTGCTGTATTATATCATATACATACTCCCAGACTGTTGTCTGGGAATTTCTATGTGGAATTTGCCAATCGAAATAATATACAACAAGAATAATAATATCGAAATGTATCAAATATCGAGTTGAAATCATGAATATATTTTCTTAGTGATCTCACTAAATTTGCTTCGTACAGGTATACAAGTCCGTATTAAACACCTTTTTTTCATTAAAACCCTCTAAACACCGAAGAAATTTCGGTACACGTAACTGATGCCGATCAATCACAATTCATTTAAAATATATATTGGCTACTCTAATTATACAACTGATTTTGTTTGTATCAATGGTTCCTCAAGTAATTAACCACGGGAATGCAGTTAATCACACAATTGACTTTTTGTTGGAGTCAAGTCACTCCTATAGAGTAGGCATATAACACGAGCGACGACGGATGCGCAATTTGGTACGTTTAAGGCTAATATGGTTTCGAGTGCAGATTTCCTTCTCTAAAGTTATAAACCCTCAATATTAATACAGCCACAAGAACTCCCATGTATGACCACTCGGCAGCCATTCCATTACAAAGCCCATTCTTGCGGAGTTCATTGACAGACCGGGCGGCCAGTCGCGGTCCGGCCCGGTACGACCAAAGTTACCATAAACAATGACCGGCTATTGTGTCTACACGGCCGACACGCGTCGTAAAACACGCACGCACGCAACACGCAACACGCGCACGCGCACGCGCGCGTTGTCGCAGCGTCAGCAGCTCGGGTCGCGTACACGGTAGTGGAACAATCCCGTGAGTCAGATCGTAGTTTAATTGTTGGGAAATATGAGTCGTCCGCATTGTTTTGGAGGTAAAAATTATAACAATACAGTAGCCTATAAGGTTAGTTGAAGTGTGAAGTCATAGTGGTTTTAATGCTTATAATGCTTTAATGCTTTGCTTTAATGCTTTTTTTATAGTTTGGTAGGTATTTTTTATAATGGGAGAGTGTGCAGAAGAGCAGCCAATAAAGGGCGTAGAAATGGTTCAAGCACTTTAACAGAAGTGATGGCTAAAGAACTGTTTCCCATTTGCACAAGAGTCTTGGAGTGCATAATAAACGAAAATGTTTATTTTTTGTCAGGAAACAATAACAAAACCATTAGTCTAAATCTAATCACTGTACATGAAAAATTTGTATTTGGAAGATTGCGTCATTGATAGTTTTCTGAGTTGGTAAAATTGGAAATGAATATATCAACACATCTCAACTCCGCTCTCTTATATTATGAATACTGAAATAATTTATTTGATCTCTGGCTGAATTTTCATTCTGTAAATGAATATCAAAACACATAATTACACAAAATCTTCGTCCATTACGTGAAAGATCTTTAGTTCAGACCAATTAACAGGAAATTAAAACGTCATTCTTTATTACCAAATGGAATACTCTCGATTAAGTCAGTGCACAAAATCCTTTTTGCAAATTGATTTTTTGATACATTTATATATATTTTAATTACCTAGTATGAACTCGGACATGGCGGGGCCGGCGGTGATGCGGCGGCGGTGATGGTCTCCGGTGACACTGCGCGGACCGATAGTTTTCGGCCGGCAGACCCTGAGGCCAAGGCTGCTGAGTGCTGACGTCGCAGGCCTTCTATCAGCACCGCCGCGGCCGCACTGACTCATTCACCGCCCGTTGTCACATTGTACAGTGTACAGTCATCGAGTGATAGCCTGTTCTATACGGGATTTTGGGATTGTCTACGTTTACACCGTTAAACAAATCGCCCTGCTCTTTATATCATCAAGGATAAAATCTTGATCGATTTGGGCAAATTCTTGAGCGTTAGGAAACGGATTGAGAGAGAACAAATTATGCTTTTTTTGTAAATAGAGGGCATCGTGAATTTCTTTGAAATCAAAAGTAGTTAAGATAGGACGGACAGGTTCCTGTAAATTTATTCAGTGCTATCCCTCAGATTTGCTAACACAGGAACTTATTATAGCGGAAAGAGGAGAGTCGCGGGTGACAAATCAATTACGAGCCCGAAACAATGAGCTCTTGTTGCAAAGTAGAGCCTTATCAGTGACTCATTTACGGCTACATTTCCACTCTGCTTCCGTTCGGAGTTGAGAAAACAGGTGACATTGCACGCCCGAGGAAACCTATGAGTCGTTTCCGTTTTTGACATGGAGCGATTAAGTTTTGATTTCGTTGCCGAGGTCAAACTTAAAAGATTATTGACTAACGCAATGAAAAAGTTTCGCAACTTAGTGTTATGCAATCAGGCATATTGCAGTCTTTTGGTCTTAGTATCAAACGAGTCGTTGCCAGTCGATACTCGACAAATACAGCTCCAGTCTGAGCGCTAGGCAGATGGTGTGAAACTTCTTTAAAATGAAAATAAAATACAATCACATAAAATAAACTAATTGTCGGTTCCTAATACACTGAATGAAAACTGCATGTTAATAAACACTATCCCATTTCGTCAGTCATCGTTGTATTTTAATTTGAAAGTAAACTGATCAGTAAACAAAAAACTAAATCAGATCTATCTATACGTATTTAATACGCTAAGGGGTTTTTTGTCTTGAGAACTCCTCCTACAATTTTCAACCGATTTTCAAGTTTTTGGTGTCGTTGGATAGGGCTTGGTCTGTAGTTGTTTCCGCCAAAAACTGATGAGAATCGGACTGAAAATAAAGGCGCTATTTACCATAGAAATCTCAAAATTTCCCATTTAAATAACATTGGGATTGAATAAAGCATTTTAAACATCTGTTAATAATCAGCTGTAAATACGTGGTGATAAAAGATACTGTATTCACAATATTGGATTGGTCGGATGTTATTGATTTAGAGCTCAATGTAAAATTTGTATTGTATTAAAATAAATTGCTCGAGTTCGAGCAACACGTGTACTAGCATTTATTTAATACGCTAAAAGTTTTTTTGTCTTGAGAACTCCTACTACAATTTTCAACCGATTTTTAAGTTGTTGGTGTCGTTGGATAGGGCTTGGCCTGTAGTTGTTTCCGCCAAAAACTGATGAAAATCTGACGGAAAATAAAGGCGTTATCCACCATTTAAATCTCAAAATATCCCATTTAAATAACATTGGGATTGACTAAAGCATTTTAAACATCTGTTAATAATCAGCTGTAAATAGGTGTAGTTTTGGTGATTGCAGATATTCACAATATTGGATTGGTCGGACGTCAATGATTTAGAGATAAAAATAACATTTGTATTGTAGTAAAATAAATTGCTCGATTTCGAGCAACACGTAAAATGACAGAAGGGAGACATGTTATTTTTATGAAGACAGCTGTTTGTTTTCATGAAATGAATCATATGTTGGGTAAAATTACTAAATTTGGTCTTATTCTTAAAATACATTGAAACTTTAAAGTCCAATGGGGCGAAGCACATTGAACTGAGGGTGACAAAAATTATTCCATGACTTCTACAGAGAATTCCCTTTAATTTGACACCTCAATCATCAAAATCGGTTGATAAATAAAAGAGTTTTGCTGCTCACAAGATATTCCTTACGAAATTAGTAAGATAGATTTACTTAGCTAGTGCCATAAATATTTGAGTATTGGGATTGATAAAGACAATTTTTTTGAACAAAATATACAATATCAAGCACAGCTAATATTTCACGTTAAACAAGTACAATTGTAAGGAAAACGGTTAGAACCCAATAAAAACATACTTTTCAATTGGATGCCTTGGAATAACTATAGTAAGATGCACGAAAATAGTCCGATGGAAATTTTAACAGCTGTGTCCCCCCTCACCCCCTCTCGCCCTGCAATGTTGTCATTTGTGGTTTTGTTTACCATGTAATACAGTATAAAGATGTGTTTTAGAATAAATCTGGCAACAATGCATCTACGCTCATCGGACTATTTTCGAGAATCCTACTATAGTTAAAGGAGCCTTGACAAAGCGCTCGTCACAACGAGCCTCGACATCCAGTGCGCCAACACAACAGATTGCACTCTCCCACATGTCAGCATGTGTTATCCCTTTATTCTCCGTAATGTTGGCAATAAGCTTCAACGTAAATGTCGAGAGGCGACAATGCCTAAGCTCTTTAGAGTCGTAAAGCGAGCTTAGCGACCGGCAAATGGATTGGCGGCCGCGGCCCCCGTCAACGACGGGACACCGGCGACACCGACGAAGTCACAGCGATCACATTGACGTCGTCACCTTCGGCACGGCCTCGCGGACGAGCTATAGGAATTTGGAAATATTTCTTAAATTGTCGCCGACTAATACACTTATCGAAGAAATTTTAAGAATTAGCACATATTTCAATTAATTGTTTGACCAAAATCAGTCAAAAAGCAATAATTTAAAGCTATATTGGAGAATATAATAGACACTTTAACATGATTAAAAATTGTAATAATCATGATACAGTTCTGGCATGGTACATCCATCAGAAAAAAATGTATAAACAATTTAAAAATAAGTATTACAATAAAGAAATTTGGCCATTCCAATTACAATGAGGGTTTAAACCGCGTTGATATTAGGGACACGTTAAAAAGATTCAGGTTAAAATATGGGTAGTCCTGTATGAACAATAAGTATTTTAAGATTACATGTTCTTTGTAGTAGACCTAATGGTGAACACGGTATAGTTGTTTGCAGTGCTCGATTTCTAAAAAAAGAGAAAAGGGAACTGTAAAGGAACTGGCTCACCAAGGGCCCTCCCCCGGAAGATTTTTAAAAAATTACTCTTAAGTTGCAGCGTTTTTAACGTACCTGAGAATATTTTTGCAGCTTTTTTATGACACCAAAATATAGTTTTAAAGATTAAAAAAAAACCATTAAGACTTTCGGGAGCAGGCGTGTTTCATACTGACTAACTTAACAATGTAAAATGTAGATAAGGCCTAATTTTTCTGAAAGTTAAAAAATATCCGGGTATTAAAAACTTGTTATTGAACATCCAATATTATTTGAAAGAAAACTAAATTAAAGGACTGGGATGAAACTAAAAATATTATTAATGCTAATTTAACAAACTATACTTGACTTTAAGATTTTCCCTTAGTTTCTAAAATAATTATTTTATTTCATTTATTTATTTATTTATTTTTGAAAAAAAGGTACGGGAACGCCGTTCCGCCGCGTTCCCCCAAAGTCGAGCACTGGTTGTTTGTGTGGCGAATAGGATGTTGATCAACGTTATTCTGCATATTTAAGATTTTGCCCAATCGCATAATCGTGTACCAAAAATTCCAGTAAATCACTTTCGAAGCATCAAATTGCAATTTCCCACCAGATAGCCACACAATAGCCCCGCGATCCTCCACGCACAGCTGGGCCAGTGGTGGGCTGTGTTGCTGTGTTGCTGTGTTGGTTTATCCGTCGCCGCCAAAGAGAGCGAGTCAGATCGCCGAATGGCGCGGGCTTTCTTCGAACACTAAATTAGAAATAAATCGGAGAACATTATTAGGATTGTTTATTTGAAAGGCGATCAGAAAAGGCAATAAATCTGGGAGACCTTAGAGACCGGAGCGGCCACGGCCACGGCACCATCATACACCCTCACGGCTGTCGACTCTGGTTAGTCGCGGCGATCACCGGGGACGGGCGAAAAATAACCCCACGGCCGCTCTGGAAAACGATCATCATCCAATAATTGCTTTTGTTCTATTATAAGTCGAGAAAAAAGTTGTAACTAAACGAAGTAAATATTGGTTTACGATATTTCTTAAGATCGTAGGGTCAAATTATTAAGAGCTGACTTATACAGACTGAGCAATGCGACAAACCGAACCATGGACAGATAATGAAGTAAAAAATTTCAAGGAATCAAACTTTCCTTAATACTGTATAAACAAACTTTTAAATTGCTATAAATTCCAAGATACTCGAAGTCTTTTTGAAGTTGAAATTTTGGATTTGTTATGTTTCAACCTAACTTCTTTGAATTCGAAGAAGTTCAAAATTATGTATGTAGCGACGTTTTATCAGAGACTCCCCCAAAGGAAGTTATGACAAGAATTGGCATTTTTCATTTATATAGTTAACTTTACAGTCAGTCGTTCATTGCGGGATTGTATATACTCCGTCCGTGCAGTTATACGGAATTCTTGTGTACAGTACAAATTTATCTTGCCGCTAGTGGCTGCCGGGGACCCCAGGACGGGATATATTTCTATTCCAGCGGCCTCGGAAGTGCTGTCGATAAATCGTGAGTAGCACCTCTGGGCCATCGCTCACCCGCACACACCACACGGGGGGTCGTGTTTCCTCTCAACACGAGGACTTAACCACTTCCGGTGTGTCGGTGTAGGGTGTAGGGCCGGGGAGGAGGTGCCGCCAGGAGCGCGGGGGCGTGCAGCTGTGTTGCTGTGTTACACCCTTCATTGATCCCGCTGTCAACGCTGCCGTGCCACCCACGCCGGAACACGACTGATGAATGCCTCATACATTTGTAAATTGTCAAGGTAGCCTATATAATAAAAGTGATGGTTCGAGGGAAAATCGTAGCTAAAATGGTAGTTTTAACATACATCCTCGAAGATGCAAATTTTTAATCGAAGGACCAAAGAGTTTTGGGGGCAAAAACAAAAAAAGATGAAACATGTTTTTAATAGTTGGATACAAAATTGTTCTAAGGAGCGTGAATGAAAAGACGTAATTATTTTGCACTGAACAGCATTTTTGAGGCAAAGAAACTGGTTGAAAAACTAAGATAATCATGAAAAATGTGTTTCTGGTTAATACACCAAACAATTAAACAACTAACAATCTCAATTTCCCAAATAACAAAGCGCCAAATATATTGCCAAAACATACGAGAGGAACAGGTAGGCCTAAACAAACACCTGAATTTGAAGAAATTGAAGAGTGCTGGAAATTGGAAATTGTGAAGAAGTGCTTAAACTAGAACATGGCTCCACTCATGTGGCTTACAAATATTTCAACCCAGATTATTTCCGTTAGTTTCTCTGATTTGATCGGTAGGCCTACGGAGACGTCTGTATCATAATGCCACAAATAAAAGACTAAAGTTCTGCAAATAAAAATTGCTATAGATTAAATTTGGCTCTATGAATAAAAGAAAAAATAGGGACTTTTTAAACAATGTTTAAAAAATGTGTTGGAAAAACTTTATGGCACAGTAATAATACAATTGTTTTTGTTTTAGAGGGCCCCGAGTCCTAATCCTATCAATTATTCTCTCCCAATGACAAAAGCAAAGTCAACAAAAACCGTCTGTTTTAAAGCAACACAGGACGATTTAAACCGAGTGGTGGCCCATTGTAAATGGGACAGTGTTTGTGCAAGGGGCGGCAGTGAGAGGGTCTTAAATGGCGGAGAAGTACTTGAAATTAAGCCCCGAGTGTCGGGGGGGGGGGGGCGGGAGGGGGGGTGCTGACGAGGCTGTCGGTGCTGACGGTCGATGCTGCACCGGGGGGGGGGGGGTGAAGGGTTACATTCCCTCCCCACACAGCAGCAACCCTCCCTGGCACTTGCTACAATATTGAGTTGAACATCGGGCATCAAAATTCTCTGATAGCTTCAGCAATGTTGTTCCCATCGGAAGTGAACTATTGATTTTCTTGTTACCACCTAGATCATCTCAATAGAAATCATTGGTCGAAATAATTATTAAGGGTCGGGTTTCGAGGATATTTGTAACATCAATGAATGCGTGAGGCCTTGAGTAATGTATCCATGTATCCCGTCAAGTCATTGTCAGTTCAGGTCCTCTGGAAGGTGGAGTTTGATGCCTACTCAGTTATTTTGGCCATATTTTTAAATATTTAGGTTTGGACAAATTAGTTAATTATACATCTCACTTTCTAGAATTAAACCCAATAAATAATGATATCTACATACAATTCTTCAAAAATCAAACCTAAGGACAAAAGTGAATGGTGGAACGTTTACATTATTTTTATGGTGTGTTTTAAAACCTATAATATTTGAACGTTTTGATGGAAAACGGACTTTTATCTTTGTCAACATGAACTCAATTTACATAGGCCTATAGGGAATAGCATTTGAGATAATTTTACTTTGAAGGCAAAATGCGCGTCTTATTAGCTTCTGATGGATCTTATAGATTGGTCCCTGGTAGTTCTTGCCTTGATTTTAATTTTCCCTACATAACAGGAGGGTGATTGGCTTTTTCTCACCTCTAGGTCATATAGTAGGTTTTGGTTCCTGAAATTACCAATTAATATAATTAAAATAAGAAAAATGGTCCCTAATACTATTGATTTAATACAGGGTTAGGCAAAAGTCCTGACACCCCCAATGAATTTTTTAACACGTTGCAGTAGGAAAACCAAACTCGGCATATGTTTTCAACAAAACAAATGCAATTTTTCATCAAAGACACAACTTTGCCCCGACCCCCAAAATGGGGTATTTTGGGGGTAGCCCTAAATTTTCAAATGTACTATTGAGTGACCCCTCATTTTAAACGGTTTATCAAAAGAAATTAAATGGCACAAACCGGAGGTCGATATCTCATTTCTAACCAAAATGGCAGCCATTTTAAAATTCGAGGAGGGTAAATTGACATTTGTTGAAATTAAATCGGAAAATAGCTTTTTTAGAATTGAGAATATCTGGAATTATTTTAGAATTGAACTTACTAGTACATTTCTGCTACTAGGTTTGGTTTTTCCTACTGTAACTCATTAAAAAGTTAACTGGGGGTGTCCAGACTTTTGCCTAACCCTGTATAACTAAGATGATATTAGATATATGAACTTTGGTCAAAAGAATTTCCTATAAACAAAACACAGTGCAGTATGTACGTGCACAAAAAAAAACATATTATTTCAGTGAATAATTTCATAAAAGTAAGGGCTGAATTTTTTTCCTAAGTTGAATGAAACACCAACTTTAATATAAAGGACGATTAAATGTTATAACAAGGCCAACATATCAGTGCTAGCCTGTATGAGTTTATTCTACAGCAAATACAGTTTCAGTGGACTATGAATTTTCAACATTCTTTATTCAACTGACCCGAATATTGCCAAAGATGAACTGTATAAAAAATAAATTAAATTAATATACTATAATAACTATTTTTTTGAATAAACTGAAATTAACAGCAATAGTCAATTAAGAGTTCTGCGCGTCAACATTTCTTATACACTTAACCTAAGTAACGTGGTACTTATACACTATACAGTTACTGAATACATGTGTGGCAATTCCTAGGAAAATCATTCAGCACAATTTCCAAGAGTTACATCTCTTATCCGAAGGTAACACCTCAAAGTTTATTTCTTCCTAATTATAATTCATTTCTTTCGACACATATAAAATCTCACAATACGGTACGTACAAGTTGATACCTCATTAAAGTCACTACTGAAGATTTACTATTATTTTCAAAGAATAACTACAAGAATGATTCTTGACGATTTCTCCAGACATTGTCGGTTTACAGGTGTAGTGACAAGTGGACAATAAGTTGCGCGCGAATGGCACCACTACCCGTCAACCTTGGCGGTTTTATCTCCAACTTGTCACAGTCGTCATGTTGTCACAGTTCGTGCAACAATATCGTCTCCTTGAGTATCGCAGATCGGCGATCCCATGGGGGCTACCTGTACTGTCTTCCGGGATGGGGGCCCCACATCCTATCGGATAACATCACCACGGCCACGATCGCGGCATTGTCGACAAGAGGGAAGTGTTCGGGCCGATCAAAATCTAATTCGTTCGATCGCGATGTTGGAAGAGATTTCGGACATGTCATGAAAGGGCGTTTTCTTGTGTTATAGGTTGCATAGTTTTGTATTCAAAAATTAAAGAAGTTCTGAAGTGTTTGTCATTTCTTACATAAATCAACAATCAAAATCTGATAGATCTTCATTGATGTCCATCATTTATTACAGTTTTACTTGTGTAGTGTCAAAACTTAGTAAATTAATAATCTTTGGGCAAGGAAAATACTTTAGTGGTGTGAAAATCACATTCAGAAAACCACTTTCACTATATATAACTACCATTTAAAAAATATGCACCACAAGACCGAGTACTATTATACAGGGTTAGGCAAAAGTCTGGATACCCCCAGTTAACTTTTTAACGCGTTGCAGTAGGAAAACCAAACTCGGCACATGTTTACAACATCAAAAACTGCACTTTTTCATCAACTACACAACTTTGCCCCTGCCCCCAAAATGGGGTATTTTGGGGGCAGCCCCAAATTTTCAAATGTAAACCCCTATCGAGTGACCCCTCATTTTAAACGGTTTATCAAGAGAAATTAAATGGCGCAAACCGGAGGTCGATATCTCACCCCTAACCAAAATGGCAGCCATTTCAAAATTTGACATGGGCAAGCAAGTATAAGTATGGACACCCCCAATTAATTTTTTAACACGTTGCAGTAGGAAAACCAAACTCGGCACATGTTTACAACATCAATAACTGCACTTTTTCATCAACTACACAACTTTGGCTGCCATTTTGGTTAGAGATGAGATATCGACATCCGGTTTGTGCCATTCAATTTCTCTTGATAAACCGTTTAAAATGAGGGGTCACTCAATAGGGGTTTACATTTGAAAATTTGGGGCTGCCCCCAAAATACCCCATTTTGGGGGCAGGGGCAAAATTGTGTAGTTGATGAAAAAGTGCCGTTTTTGATTTTGTAAACATGTGCCGAGTTTGGTTTTCCTACTGCAACGCGTTAAAAAGTTAACTGGGGGTATCCAGACTTTTGCCTAACCCTGTATAGAGAGCAGTAGGTCTATAAATTCCGTTGTAGTAAGATGAACTTATAATAGTTCTTTATGCATTCGTAAATAGAAAACAAACACCGGAATTACGACTGGTCAGCAAAATGAAGGCTAATAACCTGTATGTTAAAAGTGCGAGTCATGCCAAAACGTCTGTCTGCTCCTGCCGTGTACTTGACCTTGGCAACACTCTTCGACACTCTTCGGGCGGTAGGAAAACCTGAACAATGATCAGCACTTATCATACATAGGTCCACTTTAATCCTAAGAAAACAATTATTTTGAATCTCCAGCTTTCATATGATTTTTTACAATACTTGGCTTATTGTTAAAAAATATTGCAATATAACACATTCGTATTTTTAATTATTTCTGTTTACAAATACGAGTAAATAATGGATTTTTTTATTTTTTAATGATTCAATTAAGAAAACCAAGCAGGAATGGTCAAGAGGCCTGCGCGTCAACCTTTCTTACGCTTAATCTGAGTGTACTTATAACTCAGTGGTACTTATAATTTATAAAGTTACTGAATACATTTGTGGGATAGTTACATATAACAAGTTACCTTACTTAAGCAAAATTTAAAATGCAAAAGGTCTTTGGTTTAGGTCATTTCTATTGATGCACTATGAAGTTATAATAAGTATTAAGGTTCATTTAAACTTTAGAGACGTTTTATTGTTACAAATGTGAGCTTTCATTAGAATTCTGCAGATGTAAATTAAGACAATTTTCCAAAGAAGGCTGCACCCATTGTGAATTTTTTAGTTTCCTCGAATGAATAGTGATATTTATTAAGACAATCAGACCCCTTAAAAAGTTCAACTATTAAGTAAATCTTTCCCAAGAACTTTTGAATAAAGTTTTATATTAATTCAATAAGTTACCAAGTTCACGGCATTGCTGGGTGGTGGAAACCATAAATTCCATTTTCGGCGTATTTCAAGTATTATTTCGGTATAGCCTATGTAAGAATTTAGATTTGAAAAGTTGTGATGTCCGCTAACACTTTGTGCTTTTATCATTGTAAGAATCACTCGGGCGAATACGAGCTTCAGTTGTGTGTGTGTTCAGTGGCCCCCGACAGCCAGTGTTATGTTTACAGCTGATATTCGCCAGGTTGGCGGAATGCGCGCTCCGTCAGCGCTGCCAGTTCAAGGTCACCACTGCTCGTCTCGTCACATACACTTTTATCTTGATAGTAAAAATTAATTTAAATATTTTGATGAAAATGGAGGAAGTTACGTTCAAATAACATAACTGTTTTATAAATCCTTAAATCCAGGGAAAATTCGGCGATTTGATTGCATTTTTAATGAAAAATTTATAGTCAAAGGTTAAACGTTGAACGTTGAATTGAAATTCGAAAACTAATACATCATGAATAAAAAAACTCTGATCAAAAAACATAATAAAAAATTACCTTCAAGCAAAGTACAATTTTCTCAATTAAATATCCAGACTAATCTACATTATTTATACACCTTGTCTACATACATATTTCAATCTTGCTCTGTGTCGTTTTAAAATGTATTTTCATTTCTCAACAGCTTAGGCTACTCCACGGGCGCGAGAAGAGCTGATGTCCAGCAGTAACTGTAGACTGCAGCAGTGGTGTCTGGTGTCTGGTGGTGTTCCAGGAAACTGATAACAGTCGGGCGGATTAGCAAAAGCCACTGTCACTCACACTCAACTTGTGCTTCGTCCCGAGTTCTAGGATAGTTGTTGCAAGGTGCAAAGCCGCCTTGGAAAAGGTATTGTGTCTATGTTTGCTCTTACCCAGCAATTACGGAGGAGAGCTGACTACGGTGTTACCTTGGATTGAACCTCAAAAGCTATACAAAATTAAAAGCGAACTTCTGGTTGTATACTGAAACAAAGCCTTTAATACAAATATGTCGAGTTTGGTTATGGACAAAATTGTTCTGAGAGACTGGGCTCCATTTGATCTGAATTTAGAATTTTCTCTTGCCCTCTAGAGAGAAGTCCGATAGCAAATTCTACAAAGATGAAAAGGATGAGTTGAGTCTTAAAGGTTTCTATTGGATTTTTATCTTTAAAATTATTGTACTGGATTAGGGGTTGTTTTCCCCTCTTACACTCCCAAATTTTTTAGTGGCTACACTATATAATGCAACCAAACACTGTTAATTTTTACATATTTTACTATTTTGTATAATGAATAACTAATGAGTTCACAGCATAATGTTTATATTAATCATCTTGCCGAGATCTTTCAGTACAATTTTCCCTACGCACATAAAAGATTATTTGCCTTTATAAGTGATTTTCTTGTGGGTATTTAACATTTCAATAACATGTAAGCAGAAATTGTCAGTAGGCTACAGCACTGGGTGCCCCATCCAAAAACGTCCTTCGGAAAGGACATATTTTTATTTGTCAATTCATGGCAAAGAAACATTCTGTTAAACAATTTATGTTAATTATTTTTTGGATCTAACTGTTTGATTTATTTCACACTTCATTATCTGAGAAATGACTAATTATTTTAAAAGTAAACATACGTCGATAATTAGAGTAATTTTACCGCAAACCGGACCAAACGGCAGCCGATATTAATTTGTAGACTATTAAAATCATATTCCCAAAATTTGAATGTTACCAAAAATTAAAATTAAAATTTAGTGTGCTCCTGGAAAGTAGCACCTGTAATATAGGTACAAAGTTTATATTGCCCGATGTTTCAGAATTGCATATTTGAATTTTTAGGCTAAGTCGAATTTATGGCATTGAATTTCGGAGACCTTTAAAATTATTAAATAAAATTCATTGCTTTTTAGTAAAAGTAATTACGTTTTCTCCAATACTTCTTCTAGGACAAGACTCCTAAAGAACTCTTGTTGAGAACAATTATTCACAGACAGAGCAATTCCCTGGATCGTAAAGTAAAGTCCCTTTATCATCATAAGTTTTCATCAAAGTTAGTTAATTTTTTAGCACAATTTGTTGCTTTACGTTGAAAGAAATATATTTTTATCATATACTCTGAGTTTGATAAAATACATCATAAAAAAAGTTTGATAAATACTGAGTTGGGTTTGTTGATATATTATGAACTGAAATTTGAACATAATTGTGCTGAACTCATTTGAAGCGCACTATACTGTTCTGACTAGAATAATCTGTTAAAAGAATGATTTAGGTTTTATGGTTCTATTTGCTGTCATAACGAAAGTATATATAGCCCTATACTAATTATTCAAATGTTTCTTGAAAGAAATGGGTACAAGGTGTCTCAGTAGGAGGTCAAGTAGCATACAAGTGTCTCCGAACTCTTTGATCTATCCTTGAATATTATGTTTGTACTTTCAGTAATGCACTGCAGTAATAGCCTACTCCATTACATTGCAGTGACGGTTGTGGTTAGCCACTTGTGTTTCAATTTCGTACGTAATTCAACCAATCCAGCCAATCCTGGCTCAACACGTAAAAAAATAAACTATTTAAAATTTTAATCCGAAATATTGTAATTGATTCATCTGTATTCTACATAGGCAATTTTATATCTTTAATTATGTTAAATCTTTTAGTATTATTTACCAAGATATATGGGAAACATCGGATATTATTAATATCCACGATTCTTTATTTCTAGTAATTGTCAATAATGCGTGTTAATGTAAGACATACATCAGGGAGATAGACAAAATATTATAATTAACGATTAAAAAGTAAATTTATATAATAAGCGGGATGTACATTTTATTTTATTTTATTTTTCTTATATACTAGGCACAGTAAAGAATTTCTATTATACCCTATTTTTATCTGTGACATATTCCTGCCACTAATTACTGCGCGGCAATAATCAGTATACCATTGAAGCAAATTATTTATGTAACAAGATACTTAAGCAAAATTTCAAATGCAAAAGGACATTGGTTTAGGTAACTTCTACTGTACTGAAGTTATAATGATTATATGGTACATTCAAAGTTAAAAGACATTTATTATTACAAATGTGAGCTTTTACTAAGGATTCCAGGTGAAAATTAAGACAATTTTCCAAAGAGGGTGACGCAATCTCGTGCTGCACCCATTCGATAGCATGCGTACGATTGCTTGCGCGTCGTGTTCCCGTAAAGTAGCATCTGCAATATAGGTACACCGTTTATATTGCCTGCTGTGTTTTCCAGGCGTTGGGATTCGCAGGGTTACAGTAGAAGTTGTTTAAGGGGAAATACATTTATATTACAAATTACCAGGAGTTTCTATCATAAAATATTTATAGAAATGAATACGATTTTAATGGGTAAAACCTAAAGGGTACTTCATCCACAAATAAAAATCTTGTTAAAGGCCTATTATTAACAATAATTAATTTTATCAAAAAACTATGATTCGCTTGATAAAGCTAATTAAAACAGTTTTTTTTATGAAGACATGTTGTATTTTTTTATTGCTCTATGGATGTTAAAAGAAATTATGCCCATAAATTAATTCTTACCTACTGAAGGTACATAACAAATTTGATCAAATTATAACGATAAATATATTTGTCGAATGGCTTTACTATTGTTTATTCGTAGAAAATTATCACATATGTTAAGTCTGTATGGCTGTATTCATTCAATTAGTTTTTAATAGCTATATTTTTATGCTTAGGCACAAGGAATCTAAAATAAATAAATTCATAAAGAAAAGGAAAGAAATCTATTTCTATAAGCTTCCTTGGTTAGGCCCTACTTTGTCTTAATTATTTATTTTAACGTTGCACAACATTGTAAGATAAATACTAGGTTAGCACTGTAAGACGTTTATTTTTGATTCTTTGTAAATTCTGAACTGCTCCTCTAAATTCTCTACGAAAATAAATTAATTAAACTTGATAAGGAATTGAACTCAAGCAACTGCAATTCAAACTGCATTTAAATCATCACTACAATTAATTGAAAGAAATGTAGTCTATTCTATAAGTCTATTCTAATAAATAAATTAAAATCAACTAAACCGTTATGACATAGGCCTACGGAGTCTATAAAATTTGATTATAATCAAATAAGTATCGTAATTTATTCCCAAAACAAAGATTTTCCTCATTGAAGTAGAACGTAGAACTCTTTATACGAAGAAAATCTACTCTGTTAAAACTCATTATTTAATTGTTTTAATACTTACTTATACTGCCCTTGCTCTTGGTACCCAAGGAGGTACTTCGCCAGGGCCAATGCAGCTACTTATTAATAATTATCATCATATATTAACTTAATTCCAGCGATCTTTATTTTTATAACATACGGATAAAATTAAAATAGAATATTTCATTATAGTTTGAACTATAATATGAAAGTGTAACAGTTTAACTGTTCAAAAAATGGCCCAAGTAAATCGTTTACCAGACAATAGGACACTCAAAAATCGCAGCCAGTGTTATGTATGGTGCATATTAGTATTCTAATACTATACATAATTCTAGTTTTACAGTGCTTTACGTTTGTATGGGAATATGAGAACTTTTTTATTTCCCTGTTTAACATTGGGAGTAAATTTGTTTATTTAAACAGCTACAGAATAACCATACTACACTAGCAGTGAGAGCATCTATTTGTTTAAATTTCATTCATCAGTTAAACTACATACACTGCCTATAACGAAGTGCATTAAAAGAGCGTATAAACATGCGTTTGCTTGAATAAGTTGAATTTTTTAATCGCTATCCAAACTAAATTGTTTAATTCCGACGAACGCATTATTTTGTAGCCTATACTTCTGAAGGCCATCGCATTTATGTAATAGGCTATGGGGAGGGGCGAGAAAGATCCAAAATGCTGGAACAGTGAATAGGCCTACAGTAGGTCAAAATATGATGTTGATGTTGACAACCAATATAAAAGGTCACATTTGCTTATAATTCTTGTAAAATACGCTTGATGACAGATAGAAATTTACATTCTATGTTAATGACACTAGAAGGAACCTTTGCGTTTTTTAAATATAATCTCTTAAAGCGCTGCGCTTTTGGCTGCATTTTTGTATTAAATTACAATTCAATTAAAATTTATGTTTCCTAAAGATGTATCCTGTATTCCTTATTTATTGGTATTCCTTACGTAAAATAATTTAATTTCGTCTTAAATTTATAGATAAAATATATTATGTCTATTTAGTGGGTATATAAATTTGTATAAATGTATGCAGTAACAAACGATAAATTGTCGATAAAAAATCAACAAAATGTCAAAAAATTTAAGATTTTAAATTCTTGGTTACGATTTCTTTTATATATATTACTGCGCATAATTATTCACATATATTAAAATTAATAATTGAAACTTATCAAATTTAATGTTGCAGTGTTGGAAAATATTTTGAAAATTAAAACAACATGATTTTTAGGATTTAATCAATATTTTACATGACTAAAAACTCCTAAATGGGAAATTTAAAATACATTAAAAATAAAACACTATTATTTTAAATAAAAGATTGTCGTTCAATAAGTTTTACAAGCCATTACACGTTTCAACTGGCCCTGTCAAGATATATAGAACAAGATATAGGCCTAACGTCATAAGATTTTTGTAATCAGAAACATAAAGGAGGGGCTTAAATTTGAATAATAGCCTATTCAGGAGGTGTAACATCTTAATAATTAAAGAATTTAGATGAAATTTAATTAATGAATTTATAAAGCTTGTGCTGTATGAAAAATAAACTTCTGTCGTTCTTTCAAAAGTAAACTATTTTATGTTAAAAATATTTTTAGGTAAAACGTCCATTTTTGTTGTGTTAGTAAATTATTCGGATAAGAAATGTGCGAAGGACTCAAGCAAGGGGAGCCGCACTCATTATCGGAGACAATTAAGTAGACTATGCGAAAGTTATTTATATTTTTCTTCATGTTTTTCTGCAATCAAAATCCATAAAATGGCACGTACTTTCCTTGTCAATGTTAAGTTTCATTTTGTTGTCATATTTTACGGAAATCAAGTATTCTATTCTGTTCTAAATATTATACACTTATTACCCTTCGTAGGGCATATGGCCTCAAACATATAACTCCGTTGGAAAAATATCAAAACACATGAACACTTTTGTAATCTAGTATAGCACCACAACTGCTTATGATAACTGTTAGCCTAAAATATAAACTATAAAATATAAATAACTCACTCCATTCAAAACTTAAAGATCAAATAGAAATTATGGAAATTACTTTTACATATTGGACTGAGATAAATTATGAACAAATCACGCACAAGTGTCCTCGGAGGCACAATACACATAGCGCTACCGCTATCGCAGACATGAACGGTGGTCGGAGCCCGAGGCACATCTCCGACTTGAAACACTATCTTCACCAATCACTAAAAATAACTACAGTAGCAATGAGAGCGTGCATATAAACTAAACGGGTCCACGGCGAACGTGCATGCCGGGGCATTGATTATATATAACAGTGTACGACTAGTGTAAAACAAAGCGTGCGTGTGCTGCTCAGGGCGTGATGGACTTTATGGTCGAAATTAATTTGTGAAGTGTCCGCGGGACGTGCCCGTGCACTTACCTATGCCGCTTAAGTAGACCGTTGTCGTAGCTGGAGATTGCCGGAGCACGTTCTAGTTAAATCTGAGGGTCCGAGTCGGCAGCATGCACTGCAGCGGCGGCCGGTGATTGGTCGCGGGGGGCGTGGCCGGCCAATCGCGGCGCGAGGAATGGCTGCCGCGCGGACCAATCACAGCGCGTCTGGTGGCATTGTTGCCGCGGCCGCTCCGGGCCCCGCGACGGCCGCATTTGAATAACACTACAGCCACCGCCACCCGCTTAGTGATTTATCGTGCGGAATACAAAATGGACACTTTTGTGAAATGTTTGAGTTATTTTATAGTTCCCCAGGTGTCCGTCGGAGATTCATCGCGGTCGCGTCGCGAGTGACGAGTGAGTGTGGAGGGTGACGGGTGACATTGATGCGGTGCCGGCACCCGTTCTGGAATCATTTGTATTTTATGCTTCTTAATACTGTAATTAGATTTGTATTCAACCTAATATCGGTGTTTGGAATTGTTAATTCCAATTTATTAAAAATTGGGTATAAATTGATCAATTTATACCTATTGAAAATGTACTGTCTGGATTACTATAGCCTACTTACAACATTTTCACATGTAGGCCTATGCTATATCACTATCACTATCGCTATTTTGAGACAGGGACCTCACATAGGCTAGTGGGTATTTTAACCTGAATATGAATGAGATTTGAGTGTGGGATGATTGTGGCTCGATCTTGTAGTCTTGTTACTGACTATAAGGCCGACATTCTCCTTAGACTATAGGCCTATATTGACATTGTCGCTTCTTGTGCGGCCAACCTTTACTACGCGGCTTGTAGACTATTGTTAAGTAAAATAAACAATGGAAGTTTTATTACTAAGCTATGTTGTGTCTATACTAGTTAATAATAACATGCACATTTTAATTAATACAGTACAAGAATAACTCCCATAAACCTTTAAACTTAGCCCTGTCCATATGCACGGGCGGTCGTTCCAACGCGACACATAAGCGCCCAATTTGAATATATGGGACTCTAAATGCAAAAAAATCAAAGGCGCTCTTATAGTAGGCTTGAGTCAAGGTCTGTAAAGGAAGAAGCATAACTTCTTCCCAGGTCAGCCGAATAGCTTTTTTTGTGTTTCGGATATGAAGCGTCTAAACTAAAACGGAAGTCAAGTTACGTTATAATATTTACCATTACACAGCTGATTGAAAAAGAGAATGAAGCAGTCTTGCCATGGGTACGATATTTATCTAAACGACACCATATTACCATATATTACTCTATTTTAAATTTGGATTATTAGTTGATAATAAACCATTAGGTAATGACCAAATTACAAATTATCAATCAAGGTAAATTTAAAACCATAAATTCTACCCTATTTTGCTTTGAAATTCCTTATTTTAGTAATTGTTGAGACGAAAAATTCCCAACGCAAACGAGAACGATTGTTGTTTGCTGTTTTGTTGATGGCAACACTTGCCGGCAGGCGACATCCATGGATGTCGCAGAAAGTGACACCATTGCTCTTATGGGATGCGGCTCACCTGGCCCTGGCCTACAGTCACCTTGGGCTTGAGTGCCATTTGAATCCCATACGCAACCAGTCAATGCACGTTTCTTTGTGTTGCGCCGGAACGGCGCGGGCGGATAAAGCGCTTGTGTAGTGTAGACCTACAGACGCGGGGCCTTATACCTGGCTAGAGAAAAATGATGGCTTGATTACACAGTAAAATAATTTAACCTTTAGCCTTAGTAGTCTAGATAGCACAAAGTAATACAGTTTTCTATCTACATTTTTCCTACCTTGAAGGCTAAATTTCATTTCTGAGCTTTAGTAAATTCACGAGTTAATCAGAATAAAAGCTAGATAAATTTTAATTATTTTAACTAGAATAATATTACTTATTAATGTTATAAACAACATACAACAGAACTCTTCCAAAAGTAAAATATTTTACAAGCCTTGACTTAAGTAAATTAAACTTTCATTTTCGATTACCCTATTTAATTTCATAAATGAGAAACATCTTTAAGGTCATTACAGTGATAAAATACACCCCGTCGCAGCAAACCTGCGTACTCAGCGAATTTCCAAATTAGTAATATTAATTTGACCAGATAAATCTGTAAACAAAATTTAATCACGTGCTCATAAATAGGGAAATAAATGTCTATTCTCCTGATAAATATAGGGAAAGAGTATGCAGGTATGCTGCCATGGGGAACACTAAAAGTACGTTTTTAGCATAAAAAACTATCTCGAACATATGAAGCCATAAACTTAGTTTCATCTATATCTGTCCATAAATAAACAAGTTCGCTTATTTTCCATATGATTAACATGGGAAAAGAGTATGCAGGTTTGCTGCCATGATAAGCACAAAAACCAAGATTTTTTACCAGAAATAAATTAAGCTCAACCAAATGAAGCTAAATACCAAGTTACACCCAAAAATATTGGTTAATAAGTGAAATATTATCAAATCCTTATCCTCCATAAGATTAACATTGGAGCCTCAAAATACAACGTACTGTCTTTATAGACTTTTTAATATCTCGGTAACCAATGGAGATAGAGCAAAGCTTCAAAATACTAAATTGTGTGTTTTTTTGAGCTAAATTCAATGGTGAAAATAAAAATTAAATATTTTTTAAAATTATATGTAAAAAATGCAAAAAAACCATTTTTGGGGTACAAAACCCCCCAAAACTACCCCTTCCGATAGGTCGATATGTCTGGTTTACGAACTCATCCGAATAAACGTAGGATTACACATCTCTACCAAATTTGGTGTCGATCGGACCATTTTTACGAGAGTTATCGTGTCTATGGACACATACATACATACATACATATATATATATATATAAATTTTAATGACTATTATTTTTGGTCTCTGGGCACCTCAAAACAAAAAAGTAACATGGTCCCGGACTTAGGTCTTATGAGACCTACGGTAATAGCTTATTCCCTATGGGAAATTCGCTAAAAAGACAAATAACCTAAAACCGTTATGGATATATAGAGCTACTAGCCTATGCTTTGTGTTTTAACTAGTTTTTTTTTATCATAGTGATTGAAAATGTTCGTAAGAAAGAACCAAGCTACACAACCAACTTGAAAACAATCGTTCCATTTAATTACTGCTGAGATAAAATATGAGTTAATTTATTTAAAAAAATGTTATAATATTTATTATAAAAATCTTGTGATTTGAAAAATAACTATTATATTCTCTAATTACTAAACAAAGTAAACTAAATGAAAATCTATACTCATAAAAGTCGTAGCACAATGATGAATAGTTTGTGTTTAATTTGTAGGTTTTGTAGATTCCATGGGGACTTTGCACTTTAATTGATTGGGGGGCAATCCTTCTATGCATGCAATTGCGGTTATTTATTCGTTACATAGGCAATTTTATTTTACAAATACAGTAGCCTATGTATAGGAAAATGAGTATGGACAAATTACACCTGAACGAAATACTATACAAACCATCATCCCCATCATAGATAACAAAGTTCACCAGTATAACAAGTTCTTAATTAACGATATTGATGAATTAATGATCAATTATTATGAATTATTATAACACCAAGCAGCACATTAATAAATAAAATCCACAATATTAAAACACTAAATTAAAACATGGAAACACCACACATCTTGCACATAAAACACAATTATGTAATTTCTATGAGGGGGGATCTATACTATTTAATTAGCTAATGAACTTATTCATTGCCAATGATATAGTATATAATCATATACCTGGATTACCTATCACATCCAGTATAGATAATCCAGAATCCAGATATGTAACTCATAATATAAGAGTTATATCTGTTTATTATCATGTTGAAAATTTAGAGGGTATAGGAAAATAAGATGTAGTTAATAATATTGTATTTCTTTACAAGCATAGAGTCCGTATTTCGGCTGTGTATTTCGTTGCCATGCCCTCGAGATGGAAAAAGCTCTAATAAACTCTACGAAATTGTAAAACTTTTATGCAATCTGAACATTGTTTATGTTTGTGAAATGATCCTGCGATGGCCAACGAACAAGAAGATCCTGTCTCCCTCGAATGTTGCGGATACCATCACCCTGTAGATTCAAGAAGGGACATGCCGAAATACCGTTCCCAAAGAACAGGGCACCCTTGAAAATTCTCATCCCCATAACAGATATTTGGTGAAAGTTGTCGAGCTGTGTTGTGAGCTTACTAAAATCTGTTACAAGAAAAACCAATCATTTAAAGAGAATTTTATGATGCCCCGTACAAAATACACACTTTGTGGTCATTCATATTTTTTGGTTCCCTTTAAATCTTTGATAACCCGAATGAGGTAGAGAAAAGACAAATTAAGTGCTACTTAAAGCGGTCTATAGACAATCACTGAAGGTAACGTATAAAATTTCTTAGTTATTGATGGATGAACAAAACAGAAACAAGTCCTGATTACATTGGTGTAGGTTTATGTCAGCTAGGCATTACAAGTTCTTCGTTGAATTAACCAAAGGAAATTGAAATTTATTAAAATTTATTTCAATAAGAGTTTAATTCAAATTAATACCGTTTGTGAATACTGTTAACTTTTGTAACTTTATACAACCAAACGACCAGTGATAAAGTAATCAATTGTTTATATAAACAAGGAGGTCCATGAAGAAGTGACACATTTTCATTAGCTTATAGCTTATTTAATGAGAACTCTTTTTGTGACTTAAAAATAACACATTTATTCCCAACTTTATTTTAATTTGATATTTATTAGTCTATTTCAACCTTGTAATTGCCAATTTTTAAATATTAAAAATTAATAATTCTTTTTAGCCTGACAACGAGGAACACTCCCGACCGAAAATTAACAACGAATATCTTCGCCATGGCCAATCTTACCTAATTTATATAAAATTTATATGTCCCTGATTCCAACATAAAAGACCGGAAGGTCATTTGCAAACGTCCCAGATTCCATATAAACGACCGGAACATTGGTTCGTTTAACAAAATAATCCTTTTTAAACAAAATTAGCAAGTTTAACCATGCTATACTCAATAAGGCTGTGATGGTGAATCAGTTAAAAGTTAATTGGTTTCCCAGCCACCAGGTCCTAACAAAAGGTTAAAGGAGCGATTTGGGTGAAATTTTGTCTTAATAAAATAAAGTAGGCTATTGTAAAATCAATCAAGCAAGATAGAAACGAAAAATGCATTACGAGGTATGCATTTCCATACACAACATCCTTATTATACTCAAGTTACTGTCGCATGGCTGGCAAATATATATGATTATATCATGCATTTTTTACAACAGAAGCAAATGCAATTAGAAAAAATTTCTCCAAACCAATTAATATAACCTAATAGAGAGTTTTTGCACAAACGGCAAATGAATAAGACAAACGCAAACAAACGCTATTATTTAATTTGTGGTTGATTAACTTATTAAACAGCATGAAGCCATGAAAAACTTGTTGAAACATGATCAGCGGTAAACGTTATACGTCATTTTTTTTATATAGATTCACCACCCTGGACTGAATTATTCATAAATTTACCAATATAAAAATAGCATTTAGCGTTTACTGTTCCGCATGTTGCAAAAACTATTATAATTCATAGAAATACACCATTCTTAACGATGTGAATTAAATTTTTAATGACAAAAGACGAGTATAATTATATAGGAGAGAAAATTTGATAAGTTTTTACATCACAGAACAACTATCTGTGTTAACATGCACTGTAATTCAAAATTTCTTGGCAAAGGACATTCTGCTTCTACTTAAATGCGTCCCTCAAATAACAATCCAATCATACCAGCTCCTCAAATTAATTAGGGAATATTCAATGAATTCTTAAGGGCATCTTTTTAAAACACATCTTTCCTAGAAAGAGTGTTTCTCAATCTTAACAAAATAAAAACACTGTCACTTACTTGTAAACCTCTATTCGGGTGACATCCGTAATTTTTTTTGAGGGACTTAAGTGCTCAAAACGTGCATAATTACGAAACGTGGTGTCATCCGAAATAGCAAATAGCAGTGCTTCTATTACGTGTCCAGTGGCAGCCTGTAGTATTTGTGAAAATGTAAGGCGTTTCTTTGAAATTATATACAAACATCAAAATTATTGTAAGGAATTCCACAAAAATGTTAACCAACGGCTTTAAATTTGAATAATTTAAAAATTTAAATCAACGATCTCATCTCTTACAACAACAATCTACTCAACAATGTCTAAACAATAAACATTACATCAGATATTAAATCACTCCCGCCGATTTCAAAGTCGAGTACTTATGACAGGGGAAGTCTATTGTTCCTGATACGATGTCACTGCATGCCTGAGACAATCTGTTTCAATTTTTTTGCTACTTCACTTTGTGTAGGCCAAGCGTATTTTTGTTACAACTAAACGAAAAGCTTGAGAACATCGTTCTAATGAGCCTGTAGAATTTGGCTAATTTATATAAGATATAGCGGTACTGCACACAGTAGGTACACACAGCGGTACGTATATAGTTTCCAATTATCCTATATACATTTATTTACAAGCTAAGTATGAAGATAGGCAGCGATGGAACGAGGCTTCAGCATCGAGCTCTGGATGTCGGCGACCCAGCGGAGTCAGAACAGAACGGAGCGTGAAGGAAATCAACTCAACATTGAACATCAACTTTCACAACGATCTCGCCATTGCCATAAATTACAATAAAGAATATCATTAGTTTGAGTTCAATCAAGTAAAGTAGGCCTACTCTCAAGTTATCGTTTTTCTATAGGCTACCAGCGCCAATATGTTGGTATATGCTATACCAGTAGGCCCTACATGACTGTTTTTTTGATTCCGATACTACGGTACCGTGGTAGTCGCCTTAGTAAAAAATGGTTTTCCTACCACTGCATGGAAATAATCACATTGCCACAGCTGTAATCCTTCGCAAAACAGTTCATTTCCGTTTTCCGGTCCTTTTCCGCTCTAGAGCGGTAATGGAACATTGGCGCACGCTAAATCAAGATTATTTTAAATCTACAATAGGTTAGAACGGTAAAGAAGGTGACGTCACAACCATAGGCGGATTTGGGTCAAAATTTTTGGGGGTGCCATATATTTACCCATTACTATGTGCCATTATTAGGGTACTATCCTAAAGTATGAGTCGTAGTAGCTCATTCAAACACCAAAATCCCATTTAAATAGCAGGTTTTAAGGCCTATCCCAAGCAGGCCCTTGCTGTTTAGGACAGATACTTGTCTGTCTGTTGTACATTGACCTGCTACTTTTTTTATGTTATCTTGAACTGGGATCTTTAACAAACACATAAATTAAAAAAAAGTATTTTCTGAGCATTGTGTAAAAATTTCACGTTTCTAAGTTTCACGGTTTTTGAGTTCTGCATCTCCGCACTCGGCCGCGACACCAGGCCTGATACACGTAATCAGTCAAGTTTACAGCGTGCTGTTATTACTTCTGTTATTGATGAATAGGTCAGAAATACTTTCACTAACTCAAAACAAACCACACGGTAGCGATAAGTCATATGGAAAACCATCTAGACCGTTATAACATAACCAACCCAGCACGCAGCGTCGCGGTCTCGGGAGGAGGTGCGTTTGCCGCTATC
Source organism: Neoaliturus tenellus (assembly GCA_030545055.2). Taxonomy (NCBI): domain Eukaryota; kingdom Metazoa; phylum Arthropoda; class Insecta; order Hemiptera; family Cicadellidae; genus Neoaliturus; species Neoaliturus tenellus. The sequence continues at coordinate 221,289,321 of CM061532.1, forward strand.
ATCGGTGACATGGATGACTTAAAGCAAGTACACCTCAAAAACTGTATACTTAGAAACATGAAATTTTCTCACAATGTTCAGTAAATAGTCTTCTTCTAATTTGTGTGTGTTTTTTTTTCAAGACCGCAGCAATTCAAAATAACCTAAAAAGAAATAGTGTCTTATGTATAACAAACAAGTACCGCTGTTAAATTTATTTATTACAAAAACCCCTAAAGTTTTATTATAGCTCATTTCAGTTGAGAAAAATGTCTATCTAACTTGGAATTTTATTATGTAAACCACCCTGAATGTTGATTTTAACCGTTTATAGAAAAGCGTTTTTAGAATCTTTAACCGTATACTGTCCACTGAGCAACGATGCTACAACTAACTGTCGTGTATAGATAAAAAAAATAATAATAAATAAATAATAATAATAATAACTATTTTACAATTACATCATATTCCAATTCCGAGAATTTAAGTCACTAGAGGTCAAGGTCGAAAGGGGGGAGGGAGAGAGAAAGCGTCAGAGCAGGGTCGGTACTTGCCTTTGCCGGAAACCGAGCAGTGTAGTTGAGCAGAAACATCGTAGCGTCGCACACACACGCGACTGCATTATGTTAGACATAGACATTCTTTATTTGCACATAACATTCTTTACATGGTATATTAAATATGGTTTAATTGTCTTTTTAAAATACTTCTTTTGATTACGCGACTTGACTGCTTACCGTATGTCTTACTCGTTAAAAATGTTTGTCGAAAAAATTTTTTTGCTCCAATACAAAAATATTATTACAAAAATATAATAAACATTTTTTTTTAATCTGCAAAAATCAGGGGGTGCCAGGCACTCCCTGGCACTCCCGTAAATCCGCCCATGGTCACAACACAGACTAGTTTCTATTGGTCAGAAACCACATGACAATCACCATAATTATTACAAATTAATTGTAGTTGCTTTGATCTGAATCAGCTGATTTCATGGTTAGTATTTTGATAACACTAACTTCCGGTTACACACCTATGCAAGTCATTACGATTTATTACAGTTATTAAGTTAATGAAAGTTAATGAAGTTAAATTTAAAGTTAATATAATTGTGTACGTTTATTAAATACATTTAATCGGTTGTAATTATGGTGGTAGGGAAAATATTGTGTGTATTACGAGCACAAATAGTCATTGCCGCTCTCGAAATGTCTCGAAATGTCTCGAAATGTCAGCTGACGCTTCGTGCGGCCATCTACATTCTCGAGCGGCAATGACGTTATTTGCGCTCTTAATACACAAATAGCTATTTATCACTTGTTTGTTCGAAAGTGCTATAAACTATTTAAAACTATTTCCCTCTTTGTGGGAAAAAAATACCTAGGTTGTAATGTAATATGTAAGTAATGACAAAATTACCTGAAAACATATTTGTCCGAATGCTTTATTCTGTATACTGTCTGTATATGTATATTATAGGGTATATTAAGGTGATGATATACTATTGACATTAAAAATCGCTCTTTAGTGCTATGAAACGTTTTCAAGTTTAAGTTTAAAGTTAAAGTTTAAGTTAAAAAATAAGTTTGGAAACAGCCTCAACCCCATCAGGAAAAATCAAATTTGGTCTAAAAGTTAGTTTTAAAATCTTAATTTTTAACAATAGTCTTATGGGTTGCTATTTTGGTAACGAAATAACAACGAAATGTAAACAAAGAAAGAAACATTAATCCTATACTATAATACGAGCAATTTCTGAAGGGATGTGTGTTATCCACGATCTCGAAATCTAGCGGTTAGATTTTGCTTAAAGTTTGCATGTAAGAGTGTTTTGACCCAAAAATAAGTTTGGAAACAGCCTCAACCCCAGAAAAAATCTAATTCGGTCTAAAATTTAGTTTTAAAATCGTAGTTTTTAACATTAGTCTTATGGGTTGCTATTTTGGTAACGAAATAACAACGAAATGTAAACAAAGAAGAAAAAAATAATGTTAAGCAGACTTTTTGAAACAGCTGTTAACTGTGAAGAGGTATAGTTGGTTGTTGGTGGAAATTGGATTGCTTTTTTACCATGGCACTCTAACAAAAGTGAATTAAGGCTGCGGTCTACCCCAACCAAAACAACAACAATACCGAATGCCGCCTCGCGGCCGTAGCGCTAGGCGCTGCAGAGGTTTACGGGGATCGTGTTTCAGAATTAACCGATTAAGATAGAGATTAGCTGTTAACTTTTTCTAAAAGTAGAAAAAAGGATCTAGTCGGCTATCTTTTTAGAATTTTTAAATAAAATTTCTAACTTCAGTAAAAACTGTCTAAAATCATCTGTTTTCAGTTTTGTAAATGCAGAGGTTTACGGGCATCGTGTTTTAAAAATAACCTCTTAAGATAGAGATTGGCTGTTAACTTTTTTTAACGTAGAAGAAAGGATCTAGTCGGCTATCTTTTTGGAATTTTAAAATAAAATTTCTTTTTTCAGCTATAACTCTCTAAAATCGTCTGTTTTTTATCGATTTTTAACTGAAGTTTTCTATTGGTTTTAATGAACTAATTACAAAAGTGTGACAGAGGGAAATTAGTACCGTTATTATTCTTTAATATGACACCTTATTTATAGCTCTAGGCTTCATTTAGCCAAAGATAACACGATTCTAAAAAACCCTTGCATTTGGGTGCGCGACAGGGGTAGACCGGGGTGGTCCCGGGCTCCGGTCTACCACTGGCGCGCACCCAAATGCAAGGGTTTTTTAGAATCGTGTTATCTTCGGCTAAATGAAGCCTAGAGCTATAAATAAAGTGTCATATTAAAGAAGAATAACGGTACTAATTTCCCTCTGTTACACTTTTGTAATTAGTTCATTAAAACCAATAGAAAACTTCAGTTAAAAATCTACAAAAAACAGATGATTTTAGACAGTTATAGCTGAAATAAGAAACTTTATTTAAAAATTCTAAAAAGATAGCCGACTAGATCCTTTTTTCTACGTTAAAAAAAAGTTAACAGCCAATCTCTATCTTAAGAGGTTATTTTTAAAACACGATCCCCGTAAACCTCTGCATTTACAAAACTAAAAAACAGATGATTTTAGACAGTTATTACTGAAATTAGAAATTTTATTTAAAAATTCTAAAAAAATAGCCGACTAGATCCTTTTTTCTACTTTTAGAAAAAGTTAACAGCTAATCTCTATCTTAATCGGTTAATTCTGAAACACTATCCCCGTAAACCTCTGCAGCGCCTAGCGCTACGGCCGCGAGGCGGCATTCGGCATTGTTTTGGTTGGGGTAGACCGCAGCCTTAAGAGTCATCTTCACCCCTGGGCCAGTAGCCCATTGTTGCGCAATCGGCAATGTTAATCATACGGCTTTTATGCTAAAACATGGTTTTGTATTCCCCTGTTTCGGACGCCGTTTTTCAACAGATTTTCTTGAAAGTTGGTAAGTGTTTAGTTGAATACTTATATTAGGTTTCTCATACCTCGAAATTTTGAAAATTTTCCTAAATTTTGGAATATTAACTAAGGAAAATCGAGTTACTTTGCGACGTCACAGAGAGTAATATTTGTTAAATTTTCAAAATTTTAAGGTATGAGAAACCTAGTACAACTATTCAACTAAACACTTACCAAATTTCAAGAAAATCGGTGGAAAAACGGCGTCCGAAACAGGGGAATACAAGACCATGTTTAAGCATAAAAGCCGTATGATTAACATTGCCGACTGCGCAACAATGGGTTACTGGCCCAGGGGTGAAGATGACTCTTAAAACCAACGATCAAGGCTCGGTAACCATGAAACAGCTGTTAACTGTGAAGAGGTATATAGTTGGTTGTTGTTGGAAATTGATTTGTTTTTTTACCTCCATGACACTATAACAAAAGTGAATTAAATCCAACGAGCAAGGCTCGGTTAACCTTGAAACAGCTGTTAACTGTGAAGAGGTATATAGTTGGTTGTTGTTGGAAATTGATTTGTTTTTTTACCACCATGACACTATAACAAAAGTGAATTAAATCCAACGAGCAAGGCTCGGTTAACCTGGTACTAAAAACCAAATAGCACAAGAAATCTGCAACCCCGCCCTACCACCCCGGTATTTCCGGGCTTCCCCACACACCTGTTAGCCCAATAAATCAAAAGTGCTGTTTAGCGGCTGAAATATTCACGGCACAGCCCGAGTGTGAAATAGTTGGCCAACCTGCTTCCCACGCCGCGCCAAAGGCAACTTTCGTTTACACACTGCTTCCTGTCCTAAACCGCTGACAAAGAGGTAGGAGGGTAGGAGAGGTGTGTTGACAGCGTACTAGTTGTAAATGATTGTCCGTGGAGTTCGCCAATTTATTTTTTTATTATTTATTTTTTTTTTTGTAATTGGAAATCCTCCTATACGATTTTCAACCGATATTTAAGTTTTTAGTGTTGTTGGATAAAGCTTGATCTTTAGTTAGCACCGCAAAAATTGATGAGATTCGAACGTATAAAAGTGCTATCAAAAATTAAGATTGTAAAATTTCCCTTAAGAACTGCATTGGGATTCAGTTGAGCAATTTAAACAAGCGTTAATGTACAGCAGTAAATAAGGGTAGTTTTGGGTGATGACTGATAATCACAATATGGAATTGCTTGGGTATAATCAATTTAAAACTAAATGTAACCTATAACCTTCAGCAATGAGATGTGATAAGTAGAAGGAAACAGCCGCTCCTGGCGCAGGTCAAGGTCAGCGGTTGTAATTGGCAGGTGTGTGTTGTTGATTTGGGGGTTTTTTGGGGGGTTTGGGGAGGGGTTGGTAAGTGTGTCAAGGTCATTCGGAGGGGGTTTTAAAAAAGGTGGGGAGTCTGGGGACGGGTGGGGCTCCGGGAAATAAATTTATTCATTCATCAAAGCCTACCAGTGATCGTAGGATGGCTTCTACATCGTTTGCAGCCGTACTGTTGATTTCATTGCTCTGTACGGGTCGGGAGTCGGTGGAGGTAGTGTATGTAGGCGAATTTTGTGTGGGAACACCACCATTGTTATCGTTAGTAGTGGATGTCACTATTGGAGATTGTATGGGTGCACCCTGCCGTGTGTCCATAACTTGAAGAAATAAGAGCTGCTAGATGGTTATATTGTGAGTTGATAGAGTAGAATGAGAGATGTGTGTGATGAAGAACGGTTATATAAACCCGGTAATATAGTGAATAAGAATAACTGGATAACATCATCAATAGGTGTGACAAGATTGTAATGTTGATATTTCAGCATATCAGTTAAGACTGTTTGCAAAATAGTGTCAGTAGAATAACTGTTGCGAAGGTTGGATCTTGTAAAATACAAGGGGTGAAAGCTGAAGTGTTTCTTAAGTTTAGCGAATGTATTACGAGGTCTTGAAACTGTGTAGTTAGACTGTTTTTGTAAAATATGTTTGGTGCGTAAAAGTTTCAGCTGTAAAGTGTGGGAAGCCATTGTAATAGTGGTGACTAAATGTGTACTGCATAAAAAAAAAACTGATAAATGGTTAGTGTCTGTAAATGTGTTTGAATATATAGAGAGTGATTAGCATATTAACCGCGAACACATGTTTTAGAGTAAGAAATGTAAATTAGAAAACTGTTAGAAAAGTAAAGACCGAAGTTTACCCTACGAAACCCGGCGAATAAATGAGACGCTCGCGGTACCGACCCTGTATTTAAGCAATTTGTGAGTCACGAACAACCCCTCCTCTACCCTCCCCCCTCAGCCGATGGGATAAAAAGGGTGGGATTGCGGTCACCCCGGTTATTTGTTCGGTAGAGTTGCGATAGTTTGTATTAAAGGGAGAGGGAAATACTTTAAAACTATTTTGTTAAAAATATTAAGATAACATCTAGTTGAAAAAAAGGAATTTGTTACTCTGTATGAATTGGCTATGAGCTGCACAAGTGCAAACAACAATCTGTTAATAAGTTGATGCGGTAAGAACTAGTATTTGTACAAACATTATAGTTCAGCAATAATTATATGTGTTATTAATGTGAAAAATGGTAAGTTAACACCATGGATAAGACTAACAGTAATGTAATACTATAAATGTTTAAAAGGATTAAACATAATTAAGAGTTTAAAAAAAAAGCAGATGTGAATATGAATAATTAGCAGCAGGTGAATATAAATATTAAATAATAACAAAAAAAAAAATATTGATGTGATGTTAATTTATGCAGTAATAAAAAAATAGGTAATGGGAGAGTAATATGTGTTTATAGTAAATAAAAAAGAAATAGTTGAAAACTAAGTTATGCATGGGGTGTTAAAAACAAGTAGACCTAATTGGAGTAAGTTAAAAGAAAGCATATATAATATTATTAGACGGTAGCGACTTACCGAGGTGTTGTGTCAGCTGTGGGTCCCGCGAGTGAAAAGAGGCGCAGCTGCTCGTGTAACGGTATTTATAACAGCAGGTGGTAATTATTATG